>BSEG01000004.1:26401574-27867933 GCA_036245055.1 Diospyros kaki | reverse complement strand
AATCGTCAAATGCAAAGAAGTCGATTTTGAGATATCGTTGATTGACCAAAGCAGTGTCTTTCTCTTTTCAAGTGTTCTACTATGGACTCATGGCTAAAACTCAAGTTTTGAAAACTTCTCGAAATCCGAATTTGGATTTTCTTTAGTGCATTTAGTGCATCAAAATGTCATCTTTAACATAGATTTGGAAACGTCGAAAGCAAAGAAGTTAATTCTGAGAAATCATTGATTAAACAAAGGTGTCTCTTTCTTGTTAGAGTGTTCTACTGTAAACCCATGGCTAAAACTAAAGTTTTTAAAACTTCCCAAAATCCAAATTTGGGTTTTCTTTAGTGTATTTTGTGTATCAAAATGTCGTCTTTAACATGGATTTGGGTTCGTCGAAAGGAAAGAAGTCAATTTTGAGAAAACCTTGATTGAACAAAGTTGTCACTATCTTGTTTCAAGTGTTCTACTATGGACCCATGTATAAAACTCAAGTTTTAAAAACTTCTAGAAATTAAAATTCGGACTTTCTATAGTGTTTTTAGTGTATAAAAATGTCGTCTTTAACATGGGTTCGTAATCGTCACTTGCAAAGATTTCGATCTGGAGATATCGTTGATTGAACAAAGTAGTGTCTTTCTCTTTTCAAGTTTTGTACTATGGACCCATGCCTAAAACTCAAGTTTTGAAAACTTCCCGAAATCCCAATTTGGACTTTCTTTAGCGGATTTAGTGTATCAAAACGTCATCTTTAACATAGATTTGGAATCGTCGAATGGAAAGAAGTCAATTTTCTGAAATCATTGATTGAACAAAGTTGTCTCTTTCTTGTTCCAAGTGTTCTACTGTGGACCCATGGCTAAAACTAAAGTTTTGAAAACTTCCCAAAATCCAAATTTGGGTTTTCTTTAATTTATTTTGTGTATCAAAATGTCGTCTTTAACATGGATTTGGAATCGTCAAAAGAAAAGAAGTCAATTTTCAGAAAACCGTGATTGAACAACGTTGTCACTATCTTGTTTCAAGTGTTCCACTATGGACCCATGTCTAAAACTCAAATTTTAAAAACTTCTCGAAATTAAAATTTGGACTTTCTATAGTGTATTTAGTGTATAAAAATGTCGTCTTTAACATCGGTTCGTAATCGTCACTGTCAAAGATATCGATTTTAAGATATCTTTGATTGAACAAAGTAGTGTCTTTCTTGTTTCAAGTGTTCTACTATGGAACAATGGTTAAAACACAAGTTTTAAAAACTTCCCGAAATCTGAATTTGTACTTTCTTTAGTGCATTTAGTGTATCAAAATGTCATCTTTAACATAGATTTGGAATCGTCGAAAGCAAAGAAGTCAAATTTGAGAAATCATTGATTGAACAAAGTTGTTTCTTTCTTGTCTCAAGTGTTCTACTATGGACCCATGGCTAAAACTCAAGTTTTGAAAACTTTCCAAAATCCAAATTTGGGTTTTGTTTACTGTATTTTGTGTGTCAAAATGTCGTCTTCAACATGGATTTCGAATCGTCAAAAGTAATGAAGTCAATTTTCAGAAAACCTTGATTGAACAAAGTTCTCACTATCTTGTTTCAAGTGTTCTACTATGGACGCATGTCTAAAACTCAAATTTTAAAACCTTCTCGAAATTAAAATTTGGACTTTCTATAGTGTATTTAGTGTATAAAAATGTCGTCTTTAACATGGGTTTGTAATCGTCAAATGCAAAGAAGTCGATTTTGAGATATCGTTGATTGACCAAAGCAGTGTCTTTCTCTTTTCAAGTGTTCTACTATGGACTCATGGCTAAAACTCAAGTTTTGAAAACTTCTCGAAATCCGAATTTGGATTTTCTTTAGTGCATTTAGTGCATCAAAATGTCATCTTTAACATAGATTTGGAAACGTCGAAAGCAAAGAAGTTAATTCTGAGAAATCATTGATTAAACAAAGGTGTCTCTTTCTTGTTAGAGTGTTCTACTGTAAACCCATGGCTAAAACTAAAGTTTTTAAAACTTCCCAAAATCCAAATTTGGGTTTTCTTTAGTGTATTTTGTGTATCAAAATGTCGTCTTTAACATGGATTTGGGTTCGTCGAAAGGAAAGAAGTCAATTTTGAGAAAACCTTGATTGAACAAAGTTGTCACTATCTTGTTTCAAGTGTTCTACTATGGACCCATGTATAAAACTCAAGTTTTAAAAACTTCTAGAAATTAAAATTCGGACTTTCTATAGTGTTTTTAGTGTATAAAAATGTCGTCTTTAACATGGGTTCGTAATCGTCACTTGCAAAGATTTCGATCTGGAGATATCGTTGATTGAACAAAGTAGTGTCTTTCTCTTTTCAAGTTTTGTACTATGGACCCATGCCTAAAACTCAAGTTTTGAAAACTTCCCGAAATCCCAATTTGGACTTTCTTTAGCGGATTTAGTGTATCAAAACGTCATCTTTAACATAGATTTGGAATCGTCGAATGGAAAGAAGTCAATTTTCTGAAATCATTGATTGAACAAAGTTGTCTCTTTCTTGTTCCAAGTGTTCTACTGTGGACCCATGGCTAAAACTAAAGTTTTGAAAACTTCCCAAAATCCAAATTTGGGTTTTCTTTAATTTATTTTGTGTATCAAAATGTCGTCTTTAACATGGATTTGGAATCGTCAAAAGAAAAGAAGTCAATTTTCAGAAAACCGTGATTGAACAACGTTGTCACTATCTTGTTTCAAGTGTTCCACTATGGACCCATGTCTAAAACTCAAATTTTAAAAACTTCTCGAAATTAAAATTTGGACTTTCTATAGTGTATTTAGTGTATAAAAATGTCGTCTTTAACATCGGTTCGTAATCGTCACTGTCAAAGATATCGATTTTAAGATATCTTTGATTGAACAAAGTAGTGTCTTTCTTGTTTCAAGTGTTCTACTATGGAACAATGGTTAAAACACAAGTTTTAAAAACTTCCCGAAATCTGAATTTGTACTTTCTTTAGTGCATTTAGTGTATCAAAATGTCATCTTTAACATAGATTTGGAATCGTCGAAAGCAAAGAAGTCAAATTTGAGAAATCATTGATTGAACAAAGTTGTTTCTTTCTTGTCTCAAGTGTTCTACTATGGACCCATGGCTAAAACTCAAGTTTTGAAAACTTTCCAAAATCCAAATTTGGGTTTTGTTTACTGTATTTTGTGTGTCAAAATGTCGTCTTCAACATGGATTTCGAATCGTCAAAAGTAATGAAGTCAATTTTCAGAAAACCTTGATTGAACAAAGTTCTCACTATCTTGTTTCAAGTGTTCTACTATGGACGCATGTCTAAAACTCAAATTTTAAAACCTTCTCGAAATTAAAATTTGGACTTTCTATAGTGTATTTAGTGTATAAAAATGTCGTCTTTAACATGGGTTTGTAATCGTCAAATGCAAAGAAGTCGATTTTGAGATATCGTTGATTGACCAAAGCAGTGTCTTTCTCTTTTCAAGTGTTCTACTATGGACTCATGGCTAAAACTCAAGTTTTGAAAACTTCTCGAAATCCGAATTTGGATTTTCTTTAGTGCATTTAGTGCATCAAAATGTCATCTTTAACATAGATTTGGAAACGTCGAAAGCAAAGAAGTTAATTCTGAGAAATCATTGATTAAACAAAGGTGTCTCTTTCTTGTTAGAGTGTTCTACTGTAAACCCATGGCTAAAACTAAAGTTTTTAAAACTTCCCAAAATCCAAATTTGGGTTTTCTTTAGTGTATTTTGTGTATCAAAATGTCGTCTTTAACATGGATTTGGGTTCGTCGAAAGGAAAGAAGTCAATTTTGAGAAAACCTTGATTGAACAAAGTTGTCACTATCTTGTTTCAAGTGTTCTACTATGGACCCATGTATAAAACTCAAGTTTTAAAAACTTCTAGAAATTAAAATTCGGACTTTCTATAGTGTTTTTAGTGTATAAAAATGTCGTCTTTAACATGGGTTCGTAATCGTCACTTGCAAAGATTTCGATCTGGAGATATCGTTGATTGAACAAAGTAGTGTCTTTCTCTTTTCAAGTTTTGTACTATGGACCCATGCCTAAAACTCAAGTTTTGAAAACTTCCCGAAATCCCAATTTGGACTTTCTTTAGCGGATTTAGTGTATCAAAACGTCATCTTTAACATAGATTTGGAATCGTCGAATGGAAAGAAGTCAATTTTCTGAAATCATTGATTGAACAAAGTTGTCTCTTTCTTGTTCCAAGTGTTCTACTGTGGACCCATGGCTAAAACTAAAGTTTTGAAAACTTCCCAAAATCCAAATTTGGGTTTTCTTTAATTTATTTTGTGTATCAAAATGTCGTCTTTAACATGGATTTGGAATCGTCAAAAGAAAAGAAGTCAATTTTCAGAAAACCGTGATTGAACAACGTTGTCACTATCTTGTTTCAAGTGTTCCACTATGGACCCATGTCTAAAACTCAAATTTTAAAAACTTCTCGAAATTAAAATTTGGACTTTCTATAGTGTATTTAGTGTATAAAAATGTCGTCTTTAACATCGGTTCGTAATCGTCACTGTCAAAGATATCGATTTTAAGATATCTTTGATTGAACAAAGTAGTGTCTTTCTTGTTTCAAGTGTTCTACTATGGAACAATGGTTAAAACACAAGTTTTAAAAACTTCCCGAAATCTGAATTTGTACTTTCTTTAGTGCATTTAGTGTATCAAAATGTCATCTTTAACATAGATTTGGAATCGTCGAAAGCAAAGAAGTCAAATTTGAGAAATCATTGATTGAACAAAGTTGTTTCTTTCTTGTCTCAAGTGTTCTACTATGGACCCATGGCTAAAACTCAAGTTTTGAAAACTTTCCAAAATCCAAATTTGGGTTTTGTTTACTGTATTTTGTGTGTCAAAATGTCGTCTTCAACATGGATTTCGAATCGTCAAAAGTAATGAAGTCAATTTTCAGAAAACCTTGATTGAACAAAGTTCTCACTATCTTGTTTCAAGTGTTCTACTATGGACGCATGTCTAAAACTCAAATTTTAAAACCTTCTCGAAATTAAAATTTGGACTTTCTATAGTGTATTTAGTGTATAAAAATGTCGTCTTTAACATGGGTTTGTAATCGTCAAATGCAAAGAAGTCGATTTTGAGATATCGTTGATTGACCAAAGCAGTGTCTTTCTCTTTTCAAGTGTTCTACTATGGACTCATGGCTAAAACTCAAGTTTTGAAAACTTCTCGAAATCCGAATTTGGATTTTCTTTAGTGCATTTAGTGCATCAAAATGTCATCTTTAACATAGATTTGGAAACGTCGAAAGCAAAGAAGTTAATTCTGAGAAATCATTGATTAAACAAAGGTGTCTCTTTCTTGTTAGAGTGTTCTACTGTAAACCCATGGCTAAAACTAAAGTTTTTAAAACTTCCCAAAATCCAAATTTGGGTTTTCTTTAGTGTATTTTGTGTATCAAAATGTCGTCTTTAACATGGATTTGGGTTCGTCGAAAGGAAAGAAGTCAATTTTGAGAAAACCTTGATTGAACAAAGTTGTCACTATCTTGTTTCAAGTGTTCTACTATGGACCCATGTATAAAACTCAAGTTTTAAAAACTTCTAGAAATTAAAATTCGGACTTTCTATAGTGTTTTTAGTGTATAAAAATGTCGTCTTTAACATGGGTTCGTAATCGTCACTTGCAAAGATTTCGATCTGGAGATATCGTTGATTGAACAAAGTAGTGTCTTTCTCTTTTCAAGTTTTGTACTATGGACCCATGCCTAAAACTCAAGTTTTGAAAACTTCCCGAAATCCCAATTTGGACTTTCTTTAGCGGATTTAGTGTATCAAAACGTCATCTTTAACATAGATTTGGAATCGTCGAATGGAAAGAAGTCAATTTTCTGAAATCATTGATTGAACAAAGTTGTCTCTTTCTTGTTCCAAGTGTTCTACTGTGGACCCATGGCTAAAACTAAAGTTTTGAAAACTTCCCAAAATCCAAATTTGGGTTTTCTTTAATTTATTTTGTGTATCAAAATGTCGTCTTTAACATGGATTTGGAATCGTCAAAAGAAAAGAAGTCAATTTTCAGAAAACCGTGATTGAACAACGTTGTCACTATCTTGTTTCAAGTGTTCCACTATGGACCCATGTCTAAAACTCAAATTTTAAAAACTTCTCGAAATTAAAATTTGGACTTTCTATAGTGTATTTAGTGTATAAAAATGTCGTCTTTAACATCGGTTCGTAATCGTCACTGTCAAAGATATCGATTTTAAGATATCTTTGATTGAACAAAGTAGTGTCTTTCTTGTTTCAAGTGTTCTACTATGGAACAATGGTTAAAACACAAGTTTTAAAAACTTCCCGAAATCTGAATTTGTACTTTCTTTAGTGCATTTAGTGTATCAAAATGTCATCTTTAACATAGATTTGGAATCGTCGAAAGCAAAGAAGTCAAATTTGAGAAATCATTGATTGAACAAAGTTGTTTCTTTCTTGTCTCAAGTGTTCTACTATGGACCCATGGCTAAAACTCAAGTTTTGAAAACTTTCCAAAATCCAAATTTGGGTTTTGTTTACTGTATTTTGTGTGTCAAAATGTCGTCTTCAACATGGATTTCGAATCGTCAAAAGTAATGAAGTCAATTTTCAGAAAACCTTGATTGAACAAAGTTCTCACTATCTTGTTTCAAGTGTTCTACTATGGACGCATGTCTAAAACTCAAATTTTAAAACCTTCTCGAAATTAAAATTTGGACTTTCTATAGTGTATTTAGTGTATAAAAATGTCGTCTTTAACATGGGTTTGTAATCGTCAAATGCAAAGAAGTCGATTTTGAGATATCGTTGATTGACCAAAGCAGTGTCTTTCTCTTTTCAAGTGTTCTACTATGGACTCATGGCTAAAACTCAAGTTTTGAAAACTTCTCGAAATCCGAATTTGGATTTTCTTTAGTGCATTTAGTGCATCAAAATGTCATCTTTAACATAGATTTGGAAACGTCGAAAGCAAAGAAGTTAATTCTGAGAAATCATTGATTAAACAAAGGTGTCTCTTTCTTGTTAGAGTGTTCTACTGTAAACCCATGGCTAAAACTAAAGTTTTTAAAACTTCCCAAAATCCAAATTTGGGTTTTCTTTAGTGTATTTTGTGTATCAAAATGTCGTCTTTAACATGGATTTGGGTTCGTCGAAAGGAAAGAAGTCAATTTTGAGAAAACCTTGATTGAACAAAGTTGTCACTATCTTGTTTCAAGTGTTCTACTATGGACCCATGTATAAAACTCAAGTTTTAAAAACTTCTAGAAATTAAAATTCGGACTTTCTATAGTGTTTTTAGTGTATAAAAATGTCGTCTTTAACATGGGTTCGTAATCGTCACTTGCAAAGATTTCGATCTGGAGATATCGTTGATTGAACAAAGTAGTGTCTTTCTCTTTTCAAGTTTTGTACTATGGACCCATGCCTAAAACTCAAGTTTTGAAAACTTCCCGAAATCCCAATTTGGACTTTCTTTAGCGGATTTAGTGTATCAAAACGTCATCTTTAACATAGATTTGGAATCGTCGAATGGAAAGAAGTCAATTTTCTGAAATCATTGATTGAACAAAGTTGTCTCTTTCTTGTTCCAAGTGTTCTACTGTGGACCCATGGCTAAAACTAAAGTTTTGAAAACTTCCCAAAATCCAAATTTGGGTTTTCTTTAATTTATTTTGTGTATCAAAATGTCGTCTTTAACATGGATTTGGAATCGTCAAAAGAAAAGAAGTCAATTTTCAGAAAACCGTGATTGAACAACGTTGTCACTATCTTGTTTCAAGTGTTCCACTATGGACCCATGTCTAAAACTCAAATTTTAAAAACTTCTCGAAATTAAAATTTGGACTTTCTATAGTGTATTTAGTGTATAAAAATGTCGTCTTTAACATCGGTTCGTAATCGTCACTGTCAAAGATATCGATTTTAAGATATCTTTGATTGAACAAAGTAGTGTCTTTCTTGTTTCAAGTGTTCTACTATGGAACAATGGTTAAAACACAAGTTTTAAAAACTTCCCGAAATCTGAATTTGTACTTTCTTTAGTGCATTTAGTGTATCAAAATGTCATCTTTAACATAGATTTGGAATCGTCGAAAGCAAAGAAGTCAAATTTGAGAAATCATTGATTGAACAAAGTTGTTTCTTTCTTGTCTCAAGTGTTCTACTATGGACCCATGGCTAAAACTCAAGTTTTGAAAACTTTCCAAAATCCAAATTTGGGTTTTGTTTACTGTATTTTGTGTGTCAAAATGTCGTCTTCAACATGGATTTCGAATCGTCAAAAGTAATGAAGTCAATTTTCAGAAAACCTTGATTGAACAAAGTTCTCACTATCTTGTTTCAAGTGTTCTACTATGGACGCATGTCTAAAACTCAAATTTTAAAACCTTCTCGAAATTAAAATTTGGACTTTCTATAGTGTATTTAGTGTATAAAAATGTCGTCTTTAACATGGGTTTGTAATCGTCAAATGCAAAGAAGTCGATTTTGAGATATCGTTGATTGACCAAAGCAGTGTCTTTCTCTTTTCAAGTGTTCTACTATGGACTCATGGCTAAAACTCAAGTTTTGAAAACTTCTCGAAATCCGAATTTGGATTTTCTTTAGTGCATTTAGTGCATCAAAATGTCATCTTTAACATAGATTTGGAAACGTCGAAAGCAAAGAAGTTAATTCTGAGAAATCATTGATTAAACAAAGGTGTCTCTTTCTTGTTAGAGTGTTCTACTGTAAACCCATGGCTAAAACTAAAGTTTTTAAAACTTCCCAAAATCCAAATTTGGGTTTTCTTTAGTGTATTTTGTGTATCAAAATGTCGTCTTTAACATGGATTTGGGTTCGTCGAAAGCAAAGAAGTCAATTTTGAGAAAACCTTGATTGAACAAAGTTGTCACTATCTTGTTTCAAGTGTTCTACTATGGACCCATGTATAAAACTCAAGTTTTAAAAACTTCTAGAAATTAAAATTCGGACTTTCTATAGTGTTTTTAGTGTATAAAAATGTCGTCTTTAACATGGGTTCGTAATCGTCACTTGCAAAGATTTCGATCTGGAGATATCGTTGATTGAACAAAGTAGTGTCTTTCTCTTTTCAAGTTTTGTACTATGGACCCATGCCTAAAACTCAAGTTTTGAAAACTTCCCGAAATCCCAATTTGGACTTTCTTTAGCGGATTTAGTGTATCAAAACGTCATCTTTAACATAGATTTGGAATCGTCGAATGGAAAGAAGTCAATTTTCTGAAATCATTGATTGAACAAAGTTGTCTCTTTCTTGTTCCAAGTGTTCTACTGTGGACCCATGGCTAAAACTAAAGTTTTGAAAACTTCCCAAAATCCAAATTTGGGTTTTCTTTAATTTATTTTGTGTATCAAAATGTCGTCTTTAACATGGATTTGGAATCGTCAAAAGAAAAGAAGTCAATTTTCAGAAAACCGTGATTGAACAACGTTGTCACTATCTTGTTTCAAGTGTTCCACTATGGACCCATGTCTAAAACTCAAATTTTAAAAACTTCTCGAAATTAAAATTTGGACTTTCTATAGTGTATTTAGTGTATAAAAATGTCGTCTTTAACATCGGTTCGTAATCGTCACTGTCAAAGATATCGATTTTAAGATATCTTTGATTGAACAAAGTAGTGTCTTTCTTGTTTCAAGTGTTCTACTATGGAACAATGGTTAAAACACAAGTTTTAAAAACTTCCCGAAATCTGAATTTGTACTTTCTTTAGTGCATTTAGTGTATCAAAATGTCATCTTTAACATAGATTTGGAATCGTCGAAAGCAAAGAAGTCAAATTTGAGAAATCATTGATTGAACAAAGTTGTTTCTTTCTTGTCTCAAGTGTTCTACTATGGACCCATGGCTAAAACTCAAGTTTTGAAAACTTTCCAAAATCCAAATTTGGGTTTTGTTTACTGTATTTTGTGTGTCAAAATGTCGTCTTCAACATGGATTTCGAATCGTCAAAAGTAATGAAGTCAATTTTCAGAAAACCTTGATTGAACAAAGTTCTCACTATCTTGTTTCAAGTGTTCTACTATGGACGCATGTCTAAAACTCAAATTTTAAAACCTTCTCGAAATTAAAATTTGGACTTTCTATAGTGTATTTAGTGTATAAAAATGTCGTCTTTAACATGGGTTTGTAATCGTCAAATGCAAAGAAGTCGATTTTGAGATATCGTTGATTGACCAAAGCAGTGTCTTTCTCTTTTCAAGTGTTCTACTATGGACTCATGGCTAAAACTCAAGTTTTGAAAACTTCTCGAAATCCGAATTTGGATTTTCTTTAGTGCATTTAGTGCATCAAAATGTCATCTTTAACATAGATTTGGAAACGTCGAAAGCAAAGAAGTTAATTCTGAGAAATCATTGATTAAACAAAGGTGTCTCTTTCTTGTTAGAGTGTTCTACTGTAAACCCATGGCTAAAACTAAAGTTTTTAAAACTTCCCAAAATCCAAATTTGGGTTTTCTTTAGTGTATTTTGTGTATCAAAATGTCGTCTTTAACATGGATTTGGGTTCGTCGAAAGCAAAGAAGTCAATTTTGAGAAAACCTTGATTGAACAAAGTTGTCACTATCTTGTTTCAAGTGTTCTACTATGGACCCATGTATAAAACTCAAGTTTTAAAAACTTCTAGAAATTAAAATTCGGACTTTCTATAGTGTTTTTAGTGTATAAAAATGTCGTCTTTAACATGGGTTCGTAATCGTCACTTGCAAAGATTTCGATCTGGAGATATCGTTGATTGAACAAAGTAGTGTCTTTCTCTTTTCAAGTTTTGTACTATGGACCCATGCCTAAAACTCAAGTTTTGAAAACTTCCCGAAATCCCAATTTGGACTTTCTTTAGCGGATTTAGTGTATCAAAACGTCATCTTTAACATAGATTTGGAATCGTCGAATGGAAAGAAGTCAATTTTCTGAAATCATTGATTGAACAAAGTTGTCTCTTTCTTGTTCCAAGTGTTCTACTGTGGACCCATGGCTAAAACTAAAGTTTTGAAAACTTCCCAAAATCCAAATTTGGGTTTTCTTTAATTTATTTTGTGTATCAAAATGTCGTCTTTAACATGGATTTGGAATCGTCAAAAGAAAAGAAGTCAATTTTCAGAAAACCGTGATTGAACAACGTTGTCACTATCTTGTTTCAAGTGTTCCACTATGGACCCATGTCTAAAACTCAAATTTTAAAAACTTCTCGAAATTAAAATTTGGACTTTCTATAGTGTATTTAGTGTATAAAAATGTCGTCTTTAACATCGGTTCGTAATCGTCACTGTCAAAGATATCGATTTTAAGATATCTTTGATTGAACAAAGTAGTGTCTTTCTTGTTTCAAGTGTTCTACTATGGAACAATGGTTAAAACACAAGTTTTAAAAACTTCCCGAAATCTGAATTTGTACTTTCTTTAGTGCATTTAGTGTATCAAAATGTCATCTTTAACATAGATTTGGAATCGTCGAAAGCAAAGAAGTCAAATTTGAGAAATCATTGATTGAACAAAGTTGTTTCTTTCTTGTCTCAAGTGTTCTACTATGGACCCATGGCTAAAACTCAAGTTTTGAAAACTTTCCAAAATCCAAATTTGGGTTTTGTTTACTGTATTTTGTGTGTCAAAATGTCGTCTTCAACATGGATTTCGAATCGTCAAAAGTAATGAAGTCAATTTTCAGAAAACCTTGATTGAACAAAGTTCTCACTATCTTGTTTCAAGTGTTCTACTATGGACGCATGTCTAAAACTCAAATTTTAAAACCTTCTCGAAATTAAAATTTGGACTTTCTATAGTGTATTTAGTGTATAAAAATGTCGTCTTTAACATGGGTTTGTAATCGTCAAATGCAAAGAAGTCGATTTTGAGATATCGTTGATTGACCAAAGCAGTGTCTTTCTCTTTTCAAGTGTTCTACTATGGACTCATGGCTAAAACTCAAGTTTTGAAAACTTCTCGAAATCCGAATTTGGATTTTCTTTAGTGCATTTAGTGCATCAAAATGTCATCTTTAACATAGATTTGGAAACGTCGAAAGCAAAGAAGTTAATTCTGAGAAATCATTGATTAAACAAAGGTGTCTCTTTCTTGTTAGAGTGTTCTACTGTAAACCCATGGCTAAAACTAAAGTTTTTAAAACTTCCCAAAATCCAAATTTGGGTTTTCTTTAGTGTATTTTGTGTATCAAAATGTCGTCTTTAACATGGATTTGGGTTCGTCGAAAGCAAAGAAGTCAATTTTGAGAAAACCTTGATTGAACAAAGTTGTCACTATCTTGTTTCAAGTGTTCTACTATGGACCCATGTATAAAACTCAAGTTTTAAAAACTTCTAGAAATTAAAATTCGGACTTTCTATAGTGTTTTTAGTGTATAAAAATGTCGTCTTTAACATGGGTTCGTAATCGTCACTTGCAAAGATTTCGATCTGGAGATATCGTTGATTGAACAAAGTAGTGTCTTTCTCTTTTCAAGTTTTGTACTATGGACCCATGCCTAAAACTCAAGTTTTGAAAACTTCCCGAAATCCCAATTTGGACTTTCTTTAGCGGATTTAGTGTATCAAAACGTCATCTTTAACATAGATTTGGAATCGTCGAATGGAAAGAAGTCAATTTTCTGAAATCATTGATTGAACAAAGTTGTCTCTTTCTTGTTCCAAGTGTTCTACTGTGGACCCATGGCTAAAACTAAAGTTTTGAAAACTTCCCAAAATCCAAATTTGGGTTTTCTTTAATTTATTTTGTGTATCAAAATGTCGTCTTTAACATGGATTTGGAATCGTCAAAAGAAAAGAAGTCAATTTTCAGAAAACCGTGATTGAACAACGTTGTCACTATCTTGTTTCAAGTGTTCCACTATGGACCCATGTCTAAAACTCAAATTTTAAAAACTTCTCGAAATTAAAATTTGGACTTTCTATAGTGTATTTAGTGTATAAAAATGTCGTCTTTAACATCGGTTCGTAATCGTCACTGTCAAAGATATCGATTTTAAGATATCTTTGATTGAACAAAGTAGTGTCTTTCTTGTTTCAAGTGTTCTACTATGGAACAATGGTTAAAACACAAGTTTTAAAAACTTCCCGAAATCTGAATTTGTACTTTCTTTAGTGCATTTAGTGTATCAAAATGTCATCTTTAACATAGATTTGGAATCGTCGAAAGCAAAGAAGTCAAATTTGAGAAATCATTGATTGAACAAAGTTGTTTCTTTCTTGTCTCAAGTGTTCTACTATGGACCCATGGCTAAAACTCAAGTTTTGAAAACTTTCCAAAATCCAAATTTGGGTTTTGTTTACTGTATTTTGTGTGTCAAAATGTCGTCTTCAACATGGATTTCGAATCGTCAAAAGTAATGAAGTCAATTTTCAGAAAACCTTGATTGAACAAAGTTCTCACTATCTTGTTTCAAGTGTTCTACTATGGACGCATGTCTAAAACTCAAATTTTAAAACCTTCTCGAAATTAAAATTTGGACTTTCTATAGTGTATTTAGTGTATAAAAATGTCGTCTTTAACATGGGTTTGTAATCGTCAAATGCAAAGAAGTCGATTTTGAGATATCGTTGATTGACCAAAGCAGTGTCTTTCTCTTTTCAAGTGTTCTACTATGGACTCATGGCTAAAACTCAAGTTTTGAAAACTTCTCGAAATCCGAATTTGGATTTTCTTTAGTGCATTTAGTGCATCAAAATGTCATCTTTAACATAGATTTGGAAACGTCGAAAGCAAAGAAGTTAATTCTGAGAAATCATTGATTAAACAAAGGTGTCTCTTTCTTGTTAGAGTGTTCTACTGTAAACCCATGGCTAAAACTAAAGTTTTTAAAACTTCCCAAAATCCAAATTTGGGTTTTCTTTAGTGTATTTTGTGTATCAAAATGTCGTCTTTAACATGGATTTGGGTTCGTCGAAAGGAAAGAAGTCAATTTTGAGAAAACCTTGATTGAACAAAGTTGTCACTATCTTGTTTCAAGTGTTCTACTATGGACCCATGTATAAAACTCAAGTTTTAAAAACTTCTAGAAATTAAAATTCGGACTTTCTATAGTGTTTTTAGTGTATAAAAATGTCGTCTTTAACATGGGTTCGTAATCGTCACTTGCAAAGATTTCGATCTGGAGATATCGTTGATTGAACAAAGTAGTGTCTTTCTCTTTTCAAGTTTTGTACTATGGACCCATGCCTAAAACTCAAGTTTTGAAAACTTCCCGAAATCCCAATTTGGACTTTCTTTAGCGGATTTAGTGTATCAAAACGTCATCTTTAACATAGATTTGGAATCGTCGAATGGAAAGAAGTCAATTTTCTGAAATCATTGATTGAACAAAGTTGTCTCTTTCTTGTTCCAAGTGTTCTACTGTGGACCCATGGCTAAAACTAAAGTTTTGAAAACTTCCCAAAATCCAAATTTGGGTTTTCTTTAATTTATTTTGTGTATCAAAATGTCGTCTTTAACATGGATTTGGAATCGTCAAAAGAAAAGAAGTCAATTTTCAGAAAACCGTGATTGAACAACGTTGTCACTATCTTGTTTCAAGTGTTCCACTATGGACCCATGTCTAAAACTCAAATTTTAAAAACTTCTCGAAATTAAAATTTGGACTTTCTATAGTGTATTTAGTGTATAAAAATGTCGTCTTTAACATCGGTTCGTAATCGTCACTGTCAAAGATATCGATTTTAAGATATCTTTGATTGAACAAAGTAGTGTCTTTCTTGTTTCAAGTGTTCTACTATGGAACAATGGTTAAAACACAAGTTTTAAAAACTTCCCGAAATCTGAATTTGTACTTTCTTTAGTGCATTTAGTGTATCAAAATGTCATCTTTAACATAGATTTGGAATCGTCGAAAGCAAAGAAGTCAAATTTGAGAAATCATTGATTGAACAAAGTTGTTTCTTTCTTGTCTCAAGTGTTCTACTATGGACCCATGGCTAAAACTCAAGTTTTGAAAACTTTCCAAAATCCAAATTTGGGTTTTGTTTACTGTATTTTGTGTGTCAAAATGTCGTCTTCAACATGGATTTCGAATCGTCAAAAGTAATGAAGTCAATTTTCAGAAAACCTTGATTGAACAAAGTTCTCACTATCTTGTTTCAAGTGTTCTACTATGGACGCATGTCTAAAACTCAAATTTTAAAACCTTCTCGAAATTAAAATTTGGACTTTCTATAGTGTATTTAGTGTATAAAAATGTCGTCTTTAACATGGGTTTGTAATCGTCAAATGCAAAGAAGTCGATTTTGAGATATCGTTGATTGACCAAAGCAGTGTCTTTCTCTTTTCAAGTGTTCTACTATGGACTCATGGCTAAAACTCAAGTTTTGAAAACTTCTCGAAATCCGAATTTGGATTTTCTTTAGTGCATTTAGTGCATCAAAATGTCATCTTTAACATAGATTTGGAAACGTCGAAAGCAAAGAAGTTAATTCTGAGAAATCATTGATTAAACAAAGGTGTCTCTTTCTTGTTAGAGTGTTCTACTGTAAACCCATGGCTAAAACTAAAGTTTTTAAAACTTCCCAAAATCCAAATTTGGGTTTTCTTTAGTGTATTTTGTGTATCAAAATGTCGTCTTTAACATGGATTTGGGTTCGTCGAAAGCAAAGAAGTCAATTTTGAGAAAACCTTGATTGAACAAAGTTGTCACTATCTTGTTTCAAGTGTTCTACTATGGACCCATGTATAAAACTCAAGTTTTAAAAACTTCTAGAAATTAAAATTCGGACTTTCTATAGTGTTTTTAGTGTATAAAAATGTCGTCTTTAACATGGGTTCGTAATCGTCACTTGCAAAGATTTCGATCTGGAGATATCGTTGATTGAACAAAGTAGTGTCTTTCTCTTTTCAAGTTTTGTACTATGGACCCATGCCTAAAACTCAAGTTTTGAAAACTTCCCGAAATCCCAATTTGGACTTTCTTTAGCGGATTTAGTGTATCAAAACGTCATCTTTAACATAGATTTGGAATCGTCGAATGGAAAGAAGTCAATTTTCTGAAATCATTGATTGAACAAAGTTGTCTCTTTCTTGTTCCAAGTGTTCTACTGTGGACCCATGGCTAAAACTAAAGTTTTGAAAACTTCCCAAAATCCAAATTTGAGTTTTCTTTAATTTATTTTGTGTATCAAAATGTCGTCTTTAACATGGATTTGGAATCGTCAAAAGAAAAGAAGTCAATTTTCAGAAAACCGTGATTGAACAACGTTGTCACTATCTTGTTTCAAGTGTTCCACTATGGACCCATGTCTAAAACTCAAATTTTAAAAACTTCTCGAAATTAAAATTTGGACTTTCTATAGTGTATTTAGTGTATAAAAATGTCGTCTTTAACATCGGTTCGTAATCGTCACTGTCAAAGATATCGATTTTAAGATATCTTTGATTGAACAAAGTAGTGTCTTTCTTGTTTCAAGTGTTCTACTATGGAACAATGGTTAAAACACAAGTTTTAAAAACTTCCCGAAATCTGAATTTGTACTTTCTTTAGTGCATTTAGTGTATCAAAATGTCATCTTTAACATAGATTTGGAATCGTCGAAAGCAAAGAAGTCAAATTTGAGAAATCATTGATTGAACAAAGTTGTTTCTTTCTTGTCTCAAGTGTTCTACTATGGACCCATGGCTAAAACTCAAGTTTTGAAAACTTTCCAAAATCCAAATTTGGGTTTTGTTTACTGTATTTTGTGTGTCAAAATGTCGTCTTCAACATGGATTTCGAATCGTCAAAAGTAATGAAGTCAATTTTCAGAAAACCTTGATTGAACAAAGTTCTCACTATCTTGTTTCAAGTGTTCTACTATGGACGCATGTCTAAAACTCAAATTTTAAAACCTTCTCGAAATTAAAATTTGGACTTTCTATAGTGTATTTAGTGTATAAAAATGTCGTCTTTAACATGGGTTTGTAATCGTCAAATGCAAAGAAGTCGATTTTGAGATATCGTTGATTGACCAAAGCAGTGTCTTTCTCTTTTCAAGTGTTCTACTATGGACTCATGGCTAAAACTCAAGTTTTGAAAACTTCTCGAAATCCGAATTTGGATTTTCTTTAGTGCATTTAGTGCATCAAAATGTCATCTTTAACATAGATTTGGAAACGTCGAAAGCAAAGAAGTTAATTCTGAGAAATCATTGATTAAACAAAGGTGTCTCTTTCTTGTTAGAGTGTTCTACTGTAAACCCATGGCTAAAACTAAAGTTTTTAAAACTTCCCAAAATCCAAATTTGGGTTTTCTTTAGTGTATTTTGTGTATCAAAATGTCGTCTTTAACATGGATTTGGGTTCGTCGAAAGGAAAGAAGTCAATTTTGAGAAAACCTTGATTGAACAAAGTTGTCACTATCTTGTTTCAAGTGTTCTACTATGGACCCATGTATAAAACTCAAGTTTTAAAAACTTCTAGAAATTAAAATTCGGACTTTCTATAGTGTTTTTAGTGTATAAAAATGTCGTCTTTAACATGGGTTCGTAATCGTCACTTGCAAAGATTTCGATCTGGAGATATCGTTGATTGAACAAAGTAGTGTCTTTCTCTTTTCAAGTTTTGTACTATGGACCCATGCCTAAAACTCAAGTTTTGAAAACTTCCCGAAATCCCAATTTGGACTTTCTTTAGCGGATTTAGTGTATCAAAACGTCATCTTTAACATAGATTTGGAATCGTCGAATGGAAAGAAGTCAATTTTCTGAAATCATTGATTGAACAAAGTTGTCTCTTTCTTGTTCCAAGTGTTCTACTGTGGACCCATGGCTAAAACTAAAGTTTTGAAAACTTCCCAAAATCCAAATTTGGGTTTTCTTTAATTTATTTTGTGTATCAAAATGTCGTCTTTAACATGGATTTGGAATCGTCAAAAGAAAAGAAGTCAATTTTCAGAAAACCGTGATTGAACAACGTTGTCACTATCTTGTTTCAAGTGTTCCACTATGGACCCATGTCTAAAACTCAAATTTTAAAAACTTCTCGAAATTAAAATTTGGACTTTCTATAGTGTATTTAGTGTATAAAAATGTCGTCTTTAACATCGGTTCGTAATCGTCACTGTCAAAGATATCGATTTTAAGATATCTTTGATTGAACAAAGTAGTGTCTTTCTTGTTTCAAGTGTTCTACTATGGAACAATGGTTAAAACACAAGTTTTAAAAACTTCCCGAAATCTGAATTTGTACTTTCTTTAGTGCATTTAGTGTATCAAAATGTCATCTTTAACATAGATTTGGAATCGTCGAAAGCAAAGAAGTCAAATTTGAGAAATCATTGATTGAACAAAGTTGTTTCTTTCTTGTCTCAAGTGTTCTACTATGGACCCATGGCTAAAACTCAAGTTTTGAAAACTTTCCAAAATCCAAATTTGGGTTTTGTTTACTGTATTTTGTGTGTCAAAATGTCGTCTTCAACATGGATTTCGAATCGTCAAAAGTAATGAAGTCAATTTTCAGAAAACCTTGATTGAACAAAGTTCTCACTATCTTGTTTCAAGTGTTCTACTATGGACGCATGTCTAAAACTCAAATTTTAAAACCTTCTCGAAATTAAAATTTGGACTTTCTATAGTGTATTTAGTGTATAAAAATGTCGTCTTTAACATGGGTTTGTAATCGTCAAATGCAAAGAAGTCGATTTTGAGATATCGTTGATTGACCAAAGCAGTGTCTTTCTCTTTTCAAGTGTTCTACTATGGACTCATGGCTAAAACTCAAGTTTTGAAAACTTCTCGAAATCCGAATTTGGATTTTCTTTAGTGCATTTAGTGCATCAAAATGTCATCTTTAACATAGATTTGGAAACGTCGAAAGCAAAGAAGTTAATTCTGAGAAATCATTGATTAAACAAAGGTGTCTCTTTCTTGTTAGAGTGTTCTACTGTAAACCCATGGCTAAAACTAAAGTTTTTAAAACTTCCCAAAATCCAAATTTGGGTTTTCTTTAGTGTATTTTGTGTATCAAAATGTCGTCTTTAACATGGATTTGGGTTCGTCGAAAGCAAAGAAGTCAATTTTGAGAAAACCTTGATTGAACAAAGTTGTCACTATCTTGTTTCAAGTGTTCTACTATGGACCCATGTATAAAACTCAAGTTTTAAAAACTTCTAGAAATTAAAATTCGGACTTTCTATAGTGTTTTTAGTGTATAAAAATGTCGTCTTTAACATGGGTTCGTAATCGTCACTTGCAAAGATTTCGATCTGGAGATATCGTTGATTGAACAAAGTAGTGTCTTTCTCTTTTCAAGTTTTGTACTATGGACCCATGCCTAAAACTCAAGTTTTGAAAACTTCCCGAAATCCCAATTTGGACTTTCTTTAGCGGATTTAGTGTATCAAAACGTCATCTTTAACATAGATTTGGAATCGTCGAATGGAAAGAAGTCAATTTTCTGAAATCATTGATTGAACAAAGTTGTCTCTTTCTTGTTCCAAGTGTTCTACTGTGGACCCATGGCTAAAACTAAAGTTTTGAAAACTTCCCAAAATCCAAATTTGGGTTTTCTTTAATTTATTTTGTGTATCAAAATGTCGTCTTTAACATGGATTTGGAATCGTCAAAAGAAAAGAAGTCAATTTTCAGAAAACCGTGATTGAACAACGTTGTCACTATCTTGTTTCAAGTGTTCCACTATGGACCCATGTCTAAAACTCAAATTTTAAAAACTTCTCGAAATTAAAATTTGGACTTTCTATAGTGTATTTAGTGTATAAAAATGTCGTCTTTAACATCGGTTCGTAATCGTCACTGTCAAAGATATCGATTTTAAGATATCTTTGATTGAACAAAGTAGTGTCTTTCTTGTTTCAAGTGTTCTACTATGGAACAATGGTTAAAACACAAGTTTTAAAAACTTCCCGAAATCTGAATTTGTACTTTCTTTAGTGCATTTAGTGTATCAAAATGTCATCTTTAACATAGATTTGGAATCGTCGAAAGCAAAGAAGTCAAATTTGAGAAATCATTGATTGAACAAAGTTGTTTCTTTCTTGTCTCAAGTGTTCTACTATGGACCCATGGCTAAAACTCAAGTTTTGAAAACTTTCCAAAATCCAAATTTGGGTTTTGTTTACTGTATTTTGTGTGTCAAAATGTCGTCTTCAACATGGATTTCGAATCGTCAAAAGTAATGAAGTCAATTTTCAGAAAACCTTGATTGAACAAAGTTCTCACTATCTTGTTTCAAGTGTTCTACTATGGACGCATGTCTAAAACTCAAATTTTAAAACCTTCTCGAAATTAAAATTTGGACTTTCTATAGTGTATTTAGTGTATAAAAATGTCGTCTTTAACATGGGTTTGTAATCGTCAAATGCAAAGAAGTCGATTTTGAGATATCGTTGATTGACCAAAGCAGTGTCTTTCTCTTTTCAAGTGTTCTACTATGGACTCATGGCTAAAACTCAAGTTTTGAAAACTTCTCGAAATCCGAATTTGGATTTTCTTTAGTGCATTTAGTGCATCAAAATGTCATCTTTAACATAGATTTGGAAACGTCGAAAGCAAAGAAGTTAATTCTGAGAAATCATTGATTAAACAAAGGTGTCTCTTTCTTGTTAGAGTGTTCTACTGTAAACCCATGGCTAAAACTAAAGTTTTTAAAACTTCCCAAAATCCAAATTTGGGTTTTCTTTAGTGTATTTTGTGTATCAAAATGTCGTCTTTAACATGGATTTGGGTTCGTCGAAAGCAAAGAAGTCAATTTTGAGAAAACCTTGATTGAACAAAGTTGTCACTATCTTGTTTCAAGTGTTCTACTATGGACCCATGTATAAAACTCAAGTTTTAAAAACTTCTAGAAATTAAAATTCGGACTTTCTATAGTGTTTTTAGTGTATAAAAATGTCGTCTTTAACATGGGTTCGTAATCGTCACTTGCAAAGATTTCGATCTGGAGATATCGTTGATTGAACAAAGTAGTGTCTTTCTCTTTTCAAGTTTTGTACTATGGACCCATGCCTAAAACTCAAGTTTTGAAAACTTCCCGAAATCCCAATTTGGACTTTCTTTAGCGGATTTAGTGTATCAAAACGTCATCTTTAACATAGATTTGGAATCGTCGAATGGAAAGAAGTCAATTTTCTGAAATCATTGATTGAACAAAGTTGTCTCTTTCTTGTTCCAAGTGTTCTACTGTGGACCCATGGCTAAAACTAAAGTTTTGAAAACTTCCCAAAATCCAAATTTGGGTTTTCTTTAATTTATTTTGTGTATCAAAATGTCGTCTTTAACATGGATTTGGAATCGTCAAAAGAAAAGAAGTCAATTTTCAGAAAACCGTGATTGAACAACGTTGTCACTATCTTGTTTCAAGTGTTCCACTATGGACCCATGTCTAAAACTCAAATTTTAAAAACTTCTCGAAATTAAAATTTGGACTTTCTATAGTGTATTTAGTGTATAAAAATGTCGTCTTTAACATCGGTTCGTAATCGTCACTGTCAAAGATATCGATTTTAAGATATCTTTGATTGAACAAAGTAGTGTCTTTCTTGTTTCAAGTGTTCTACTATGGAACAATGGTTAAAACACAAGTTTTAAAAACTTCCCGAAATCTGAATTTGTACTTTCTTTAGTGCATTTAGTGTATCAAAATGTCATCTTTAACATAGATTTGGAATCGTCGAAAGCAAAGAAGTCAAATTTGAGAAATCATTGATTGAACAAAGTTGTTTCTTTCTTGTCTCAAGTGTTCTACTATGGACCCATGGCTAAAACTCAAGTTTTGAAAACTTTCCAAAATCCAAATTTGGGTTTTGTTTACTGTATTTTGTGTGTCAAAATGTCGTCTTCAACATGGATTTCGAATCGTCAAAAGTAATGAAGTCAATTTTCAGAAAACCTTGATTGAACAAAGTTCTCACTATCTTGTTTCAAGTGTTCTACTATGGACGCATGTCTAAAACTCAAATTTTAAAACCTTCTCGAAATTAAAATTTGGACTTTCTATAGTGTATTTAGTGTATAAAAATGTCGTCTTTAACATGGGTTTGTAATCGTCAAATGCAAAGAAGTCGATTTTGAGATATCGTTGATTGACCAAAGCAGTGTCTTTCTCTTTTCAAGTGTTCTACTATGGACTCATGGCTAAAACTCAAGTTTTGAAAACTTCTCGAAATCCGAATTTGGATTTTCTTTAGTGCATTTAGAGCATCAAAATGTCATCTTTAACATAGATTTGGAAACGTCGAAAGCAAAGAAGTTAATTCTGAGAAATCATTGATTAAACAAAGGTGTCTCTTTCTTGTTAGAGTGTTCTACTGTAAACCCATGGCTAAAACTAAAGTTTTTAAAACTTCCCAAAATCCAAATTTGGGTTTTCTTTAGTGTATTTTGTGTATCAAAATGTCGTCTTTAACATGGATTTGGGTTCGTCGAAAGCAAAGAAGTCAATTTTGAGAAAACCTTGATTGAACAAAGTTGTCACTATCTTGTTTCAAGTGTTCTACTATGGACCCATGTATAAAACTCAAGTTTTAAAAACTTCTAGAAATTAAAATTCGGACTTTCTATAGTGTTTTTAGTGTATAAAAATGTCGTCTTTAACATGGGTTCGTAATCGTCACTTGCAAAGATTTCGATCTGGAGATATCGTTGATTGAACAAAGTAGTGTCTTTCTCTTTTCAAGTTTTGTACTATGGACCCATGCCTAAAACTCAAGTTTTGAAAACTTCCCGAAATCCCAATTTGGACTTTCTTTAGCGGATTTAGTGTATCAAAACGTCATCTTTAACATAGATTTGGAATCGTCGAATGGAAAGAAGTCAATTTTCTGAAATCATTGATTGAACAAAGTTGTCTCTTTCTTGTTCCAAGTGTTCTACTGTGGACCCATGGCTAAAACTAAAGTTTTGAAAACTTCCCAAAATCCAAATTTGGGTTTTCTTTAATTTATTTTGTGTATCAAAATGTCGTCTTTAACATGGATTTGGAATCGTCAAAAGAAAAGAAGTCAATTTTCAGAAAACCGTGATTGAACAACGTTGTCACTATCTTGTTTCAAGTGTTCCACTATGGACCCATGTCTAAAACTCAAATTTTAAAAACTTCTCGAAATTAAAATTTGGACTTTCTATAGTGTATTTAGTGTATAAAAATGTCGTTTTTAACATCGGTTCGTAATCGTCACTGTCAAAGATATCGATTTTAAGATATCTTTGATTGAACAAAGTAGTGTCTTTCTTGTTTCAAGTGTTCTACTATGGAACAATGGTTAAAACACAAGTTTTAAAAACTTCCCGAAATCTGAATTTGTACTTTCTTTAGTGCATTTAGTGTATCAAAATGTCATCTTTAACATAGATTTGGAATCGTCGAAAGCAAAGAAGTCAAAATTGAGAAATCATTGATTGAACAAAGTTGTTTCTTTCTTGTCTCAAGTGTTCTACTATGGACCCATGGCTAAAACTCAAGTTTTGAAAACTTTCCAAAATCCAAATTTGGGTTTTGTTTACTGTATTTTGTGTGTCAAAATGTCGTCTTCAACATGGATTTCGAATCGTCAAAAGTAATGAAGTCAATTTTCAGAAAACCTTGATTGAACAAAGTTCTCACTATCTTGTTTCAAGTGTTCTACTATGGACGCATGTCTAAAACTCAAATTTTAAAACCTTCTCGAAATTAAAATTTGGACTTTCTATAGTGTATTTAGTGTATAAAAATGTCGTCTTTAACATGGGTTTGTAATCGTCAAATGCAAAGAAGTCGATTTTGAGATATCGTTGATTGACCAAAGCAGTGTCTTTCTCTTTTCAAGTGTTCTACTATGGACTCATGGCTAAAACTCAAGTTTTGAAAACTTCTCGAAATCCGAATTTGGATTTTCTTTAGTGCATTTAGTGCATCAAAATGTCATCTTTAACATAGATTTGGAAACGTCGAAAGCAAAGAAGTTAATTCTGAGAAATCATTGATTAAACAAAGGTGTCTCTTTCTTGTTAGAGTGTTCTACTGTAAACCCATGGCTAAAACTAAAGTTTTTAAAACTTCCCAAAATCCAAATTTGGGTTTTCTTTAGTGTATTTTGTGTATCAATATGTCGTCTTTAACATGGATTTGGGTTCGTCGAAAGCAAAGAAGTCAATTTTGAGAAAACCTTGATTGAACAAAGTTGTCACTATCTTGTTTCAAGTGTTCTACTATGGACCCATGTATAAAACTCAAGTTTTAAAAACTTCTAGAAATTAAAATTCGGACTTTCTATAGTGCTTTTAGTGTATAAAAATGTCGTCTTTAACATGGGTTCGTAATCGTCACTTGCAAAGATTTCGATCTGGAGATATCGTTGATTGAACAAAGTAGTGTCTTTCTCTTTTCAAGTTTTGTACTATGGACCCATGCCTAAAACTCAAGTTTTGAAAACTTCTCGAAATCCCAATTTGGACTTTCTTTAGCGGATTTAGTGTATCAAAACGTCATCTTTAACATAGATTTGGAATCGTCGAAAGGAAAGAAGTCAATTTTCTGAAATCATTGATTGAACAAAGTTGTCTTTTTCTTGTTCCAAGTGAACACTGTGGACCCATGGCTAAAACTAAAGTTTTGAAAACTTCCCAAAATCCAAATTTGGGTTTTCTTTAATTTATTTTGTGTATCAAAATGTCGTCTTTAACATGGATTTGGAATCGTCAAAAGAAAAGAAGTCAATTTTCAGAAAACCGTGATTGAACAACGTTGTCACTATCTTGTTTCAAGTGTTCCACTATGGACCCATGTCTAAAACTCAAATTTTAAAAACTTCTCGAAATTAAAATTTGGACTTTCTATAGTGTATTTAGTGTATAAAAATGTCGTCTTTAACATCGGTTTGTAATCGTCATTGTCAAAGATATCGATTTTAAGATATCGTTGATTGAACAAAGTAGTGTCTTTCTTGTTTCAAGTGTTCTACTATGGAACAATGGTTAAAACACAAGTTTTAAAAACTTCTCGAAATCTGAATTTGTACTTTCTTTAGTGCATTTAGCGTATCAAAATGTCATCTTTAACATAGATTTGGAATCGTCGAAAGCAAAGAAGTCAAATTTGAGAAATCATTGATTGAACAAAGTTGTTTCTTTCTTATCTCAAGTGTTCTACTATGGACCCATGGCTAAAACTCAAGTTTTGAAAACTTTCCAAAATCCAAATTTGGGTTTTGTTTACTGTATTTTGTGTGTCAAAATGTCGTCTTCAACATGGATTTCGAATCGTCAAAAGTAATGAAGTCAATTTTCAGAAAACCTTGATTGAACAAAGTTCTCACTATCTTGTTTCAAGTGTTCTACTATGGACGCATGTCTAAAACTCAAATTTTAAAACCTTCTCGAAATTTAAATTTGGACTTTCTATAGTGTATTTAGTGTATAAAAATGTCGTCTTTAACATGGGTTTGTAATCGTCAAATGCAAAGAAGTCGATTTTGAGATATCATTGATTGACCAAAGCAGTGTCTTTCTCTTTTCAAGTGTTCTACTATGGACTCATGGCTAAAACTTAAGTTTTGAAAACTTCTCGAAATCCGAATTTGGATTTTCTTTAGTGCATTTAGTGCATCAAAATGTCATCTTTAACATAGATTTGGAAACGTCGAAAGCAAAGAAGTTAATTCTGAGAAATCATTGATTAAACAAAGGTGTCTCTTTCTTGTTAGAGTGTTCTACTGTAAACCCATGGCTAAAACTAAAGTTTTTAAAACTTCCCAAAATCCAAATTTGGGTTTTCTTTAGTGTATTTTGTGTATCAAAATGTCGTCTTTAACATGGATTTGGGTTCGTCGAAAGCAAAGAAGTCAATTTTGAGAAAACCATGATTGAACAAAGTTGTCACTATCTTGTTTCAAGTGTTCTACTATGGACCCATGTATAAAACTCAAGTTTTAAAAACTTCTAGAAATTAAAATTCGGACTTTCTATAGTGTTTTTAGTGTATAAAAATGTCGTCTTTAACATGGGTTCGTAATCGTCACTTGCAAAGATTTCGATCTGGAGATATCGTTGATTGAACAAAGTAGTGTCTTTCTCTTTTCAAGTTTTGTACTATGGACCCATGCCTAAAACTCAAGTTTTGAAAACTTCTCGAAATCCCAATTTGGACTTTCTTTAGCGGATTTAGTGTATCAAAACGTCATCTTTAACATAGATTTGGAATCGTCGAAAGGAAAGAAGTCAATTTTCTGAAATCATTGATTGAACAAAGTTGTCTTTTTCTTGTTCCAAGTGAACACTGTGGACCCATGGCTAAAACTAAAGTTTTGAAAACTTCCCAAAATCCAAATTTGGGTTTTCTTTAATTTATTTTGTGTATCAAAATGTCGTCTTTAACATGGATTTGGAATCGTCAAAAGAAAAGAAGTCAATTTTCAGAAAACCGTGATTGAACAACGTTGTCACTATCTTGTTTCAAGTGTTCCACTATGGACCCATGTCTAAAACTCAAATTTTAAAAACTTCTCGAAATTAAAATTTGGACTTTCTATAGTGTATTTAGTGTATAAAAATGTCGTCTTTAACATCGGTTCGTAATCGTCATTGTCAAAGATATCGATTTTAAGATATCGTTGATTGAACAAAGTAGTGTCTTTCTTGTTTCAAGTGTTCTACTATGGAACAATGGTTAAAACACAAGTTTTAAAAACTTCTCGAAATCTGAATTTGTACTTTCTTTAGTGCATTTAGCGTATCAAAATGTCATCTTTAACATAGATTTGGAATCGTCGAAAGCAAAGAAGTCAAATTTGAGAAATCATTGATTGAACAAAGTTGTTTCTTTCTTGTCTCAAGTGTTCTACTATGGACCCATGGCTAAAACTCAAGTTTTGAAAACTTTCCAAAATCCAAATTTGGGTTTTGTTTACTGTATTTTGTGTGTCAAAATGTCGTCTTCAACATGGATTTCGAATCGTCAAAAGTAATGAAGTCAATTTTCAGAAAACCTTGATTGAACAAAGTTCTCACTATCTTGTTTCAAGTGTTCTACTATGGACGCATGTCTAAAACTCAAATTTTAAAACCTTCTCGAAATTAAAATTTGGACTTTCTATAGTGTATTTAGTGTATAAAAATGTCGTCTTTAACATGGGTTTGTAATCGTCAAATGCAAAGAAGTCGATTTTGAGATATCGTTGATTGACCAAAGCAGTGTCTTTCTCTTTTCAAGTGTTCTACTATGGACTCATGGCTAAAACTCAAGTTTTGAAAACTTCTCGAAATCCGAATTTGGATTTTCTTTAGTGCATTTAGTGCATCAAAATGTCATCTTTAACATAGATTTGGAAACGTCGAAAGCAAAGAAGTTAATTCTGAGAAATCATTGATTAAACAAAGGTGTCTCTTTCTTGTTAGAGTGTTCTACTGTAAACCCATGGCTAAAACTAAAGTTTTTAAAACTTCCCAAAATCCAAATTTGGGTTTTCTTTAGTGTATTTTGTGTATCAAAATGTCGTCTTTAACATGGATTTGGGTTCGTCGAAAGGAAAGAAGTCAATTTTGAGAAAACCTTGATTGAACAAAGTTGTCACTATCTTGTTTCAAGTGTTCTACTATGGACCCATGTATAAAACTCAAGTTTTAAAAACTTCTAGAAATTAAAATTCGGACTTTCTATAGTGTTTTTAGTGTATAAAAATGTCGTCTTTAACATGGGTTCGTAATCGTCACTTGCAAAGATTTCGATCTGGAGATATCGTTGATTGAACAAAGTAGTGTCTTTCTCTTTTCAAGTTTTGTACTATGGACCCATGCCTAAAACTCAAGTTTTGAAAACTTCCCGAAATCCCAATTTGGACTTTCTTTAGCGGATTTAGTGTATCAAAACGTCATCTTTAACATAGATTTGGAATCGTCGAATGGAAAGAAGTCAATTTTCTGAAATCATTGATTGAACAAAGTTGTCTCTTTCTTGTTCCAAGTGTTCTACTGTGGACCCATGGCTAAAACTAAAGTTTTGAAAACTTCCCAAAATCCAAATTTGGGTTTTCTTTAATTTATTTTGTGTATCAAAATGTAGTCTTTAACATGGATTTGGAATCGTCAAAAGAAAAGAAGTCAATTTTCAGAAAACCGTGATTGAACAACGTTGTCACTATCTTGTTTCAAGTGTTCCACTATGGACCCATGTCTAAAACTCAAATTTTAAAAACTTCTCGAAATTAAAATTTGGACTTTCTATAGTGTATTTAGTGTATAAAAATGTCGTCTTTAACATCGGTTCGTAATCGTCACTGTCAAAGATATCGATTTTAAGATATCTTTGATTGAACAAAGTAGTGTCTTTCTTGTTTCAAGTGTTCTACTATGGAACAATGGTTAAAACACAAGTTTTAAAAACTTCCCGAAATCTGAATTTGTACTTTCTTTAGTGCATTTAGTGTATCAAAATGTCATCTTTAACATAGATTTGGAATCGTCGAAAGCAAAGAAGTCAAATTTGAGAAATCATTGATTGAACAAAGTTGTTTCTTTCTTGTCTCAAGTGTTCTACTATGGACCCATGGCTAAAACTCAAGTTTTGAAAACTTTCCAAAATCCAAATTTGGGTTTTGTTTACTGTATTTTGTGTGTCAAAATGTCGTCTTCAACATGGATTTCGAATCGTCAAAAGTAATGAAGTCAATTTTCAGAAAACCTTGATTGAACAAAGTTCTCACTATCTTGTTTCAAGTGTTCTACTATGGACGCATGTCTAAAACTCAAATTTTAAAACCTTCTCGAAATTAAAATTTGGACTTTCTATAGTGTATTTAGTGTATAAAAATGTCGTCTTTAACATGGGTTTGTAATCGTCAAATGCAAAGAAGTCGATTTTGAGATATCGTTGATTGACCAAAGCAGTGTCTTTCTCTTTTCAAGTGTTCTACTATGGACTCATGGCTAAAACTCAAGTTTTGAAAACTTCTCGAAATCCGAATTTGGATTTTCTTTAGTGCATTTAGTGCATCAAAATGTCATCTTTAACATAGATTTGGAAACGTCGAAAGCAAAGAAGTTAATTCTGAGAAATCATTGATTAAACAAAGGTGTCTCTTTCTTGTTAGAGTGTTCTACTGTAAACCCATGGCTAAAACTAAAGTTTTTAAAACTTCCCAAAATCCAAATTTGGGTTTTCTTTAGTGTATTTTGTGTATCAAAATGTCGTCTTTAACATGGATTTGGGTTCGTCGAAAGGAAAGAAGTCAATTTTGAGAAAACCTTGATTGAACAAAGTTGTCACTATCTTGTTTCAAGTGTTCTACTATGGACCCATGTATAAAACTCAAGTTTTAAAAACTTCTAGAAATTAAAATTCGGACTTTCTATAGTGTTTTTAGTGTATAAAAATGTCGTCTTTAACATGGGTTCGTAATCGTCACTTGCAAAGATTTCGATCTGGAGATATCGTTGATTGAACAAAGTAGTGTCTTTCTCTTTTCAAGTTTTGTACTATGGACCCATGCCTAAAACTCAAGTTTTGAAAACTTCTCGAAATCCCAATTTGGACTTTCTTTAGCGGATTTAGTGTATCAAAACGTCATCTTTAACATAGATTTGGAATCGTCGAATGGAAAGAAGTCAATTTTCTGAAATCATTGATTGAACAAAGTTGTCTCTTTCTTGTTCCAAGTGTTCTACTGTGGACCCATGGCTAAAACTAAAGTTTTGAAAACTTCCCAAAATCCAAATTTGGGTTTTCTTTAATTTATTTTGTGTATCAAAATGTCGTCTTTAACATGGATTTGGAATCGTCAAAAGAAAAGAAGTCAATTTTCAGAAAACCGTGATTGAACAACGTTGTCACTATCTTGTTTCAAGTGTTCCACTATGGACCCATGTCTAAAACTCAAATTTTAAAAACTTCTCGAAATTTAAATTTGGACTTTCTATAGTGTATTTAGTGTATAAAAATGTCGTCTTTAACATCGGTTCGTAATCGTCACTGTCAAAGATATCGATTTTAAGATATCTTTGATTGAACAAAGTAGTGTCTTTCTTGTTTCAAGTGTTCTACTATGGAACAATGGTTAAAACACAAGTTTTAAAAACTTCCCGAAATCTGAATTTGTACTTTCTTTAGTGCATTTAGTGTATCAAAATGTCATCTTTAACATAGATTTGGAATCGTCGAAAGCAAAGAAGTCAAATTTGAGAAATCATTGATTGAACAAAGTTGTTTCTTTCTTGTCTCAAGTGTTCTACTATGGACCCATGGCTAAAACTCAAGTTTTGAAAACTTTCCAAAATCCAAATTTGGGTTTTGTTTACTGTATTTTGTGTGTCAAAATGTCGTCTTCAACATGGATTTCGAATCGTCAAAAGTAATGAAGTCAATTTTCAGAAAACCTTGATTGAACAAAGTTCTCACTATCTTGTTTCAAGTGTTCTACTATGGACGCATGTCTAAAACTCAAATTTTAAAACCTTCTCGAAATTAAAATTTGGACTTTCTATAGTGTATTTAGTGTATAAAAATGTCGTCTTTAACATGGGTTTGTAATCGTCAAATGCAAAGAAGTCGATTTTGAGATATCGTTGATTGACCAAAGCAGTGTCTTTCTCTTTTCAAGTGTTCTACTATGGACTCATGGCTAAAACTCAAGTTTTGAAAACTTCTCGAAATCCGAATTTGGATTTTCTTTAGTGCATTTAGTGCATCAAAATGTCATCTTTAACATAGATTTGGAAACGTCGAAAGCAAAGAAGTTAATTATGAGAAATCATTGATTAAACAAAGGTGTCTCTTTCTTGTTAGAGTGTTCTACTGTAAACCCATGGCTAAAACTAAAGTTTTTAAAACTTCCCAAAATCCAAATTTGGGTTTTCTTTAGTGTATTTTGTGTATCAATATGTCGTCTTTAACATGGATTTGGGTTCGTCGAAAGCAAAGAAGTCAATTTTGAGAAAACCTTGATTGAACAAAGTTGTCACTATCTTGTTTCAAGTGTTCTACTATGGACCCATGTATAAAACTCAAGTTTTAAAAACTTCTAGAAATTAAAATTCGGACTTTCTATAGTGCTTTTAGTGTATAAAAATGTCGTCTTTAACATGGGTTCGTAATCGTCACTTGCAAAGATTTCGATCTGGAGATATCGTTGATTGAACAAAGTAGTGTCTTTCTCTTTTCAAGTTTTGTACTATGGACCCATGCCTAAAACTCAAGTTTTGAAAACTTCTCGAAATCCCAATTTGGACTTTCTTTAGCGGATTTAGTGTATCAAAACGTCATCTTTAACATAGATTTGGAATCGTCGAAAGGAAAGAAGTCAATTTTCTGAAATCATTGATTGAACAAAGTTGTCTTTTTCTTGTTCCAAGTGAACACTGTGGACCCATGGCTAAAACTAAAGTTTTGAAAACTTCCCAAAATCCAAATTTGGGTTTTCTTTAATTTATTTTGTGTATCAAAATGTCGTCTTTAACATGGATTTGGAATCGTCAAAAGAAAAGAAGTCAATTTTCAGAAAACCGTGATTGAACAACGTTGTCACTATCTTGTTTCAAGTGTTCCACTATGGACCCATGTCTAAAACTCAAATTTTAAAAACTTCTCGAAATTAAAATTTGGACTTTCTATAGTGTATTTAGTGTATAAAAATGTCGTCTTTAACATCGGTTCGTAATCGTCATTGTCAAAGATATCGATTTTAAGATATCGTTGATTGAACAAAGTAGTGTCTTTCTTGTTTCAAGTGTTCTACTATGGAACAATGGTTAAAACACAAGTTTTAAAAACTTCCCGAAATCTGAATTTGTACTTTCTTTAGTGCATTTAGTGTATCAAAATGTCATCTTTAACATAGATTTGGAATCGTCGAAAGCAAAGAAGTCAAATTTGAGAAATCATTGATTGAACAAAGTTGTTTCTTTCTTGTCTCAAGTGTTCTACTATGGACCCATGGCTAAAACTCAAGTTTTGAAAACTTTCCAAAATCCAAATTTGGGTTTTGTTTACTGTATTTTGTGTGTCAAAATGTCGTCTTCAACATGGATTTCGAATCGTCAAAAGTAATGAAGTCAATTTTCAGAAAACCTTGATTGAACAAAGTTCTCACTATCTTGTTTCAAGTGTTCTACTATGGACGCATGTCTAAAACTCAAATTTTAAAACCTTCTCGAAATTAAAATTTGGACTTTCTATAGTGTATTTAGTGTATAAAAATGTCGTCTTTAACATGGGTTTGTAATCGTCATATGCAAAGAAGTCGATTTTGAGATATCGTTGATTGACCAAAGCAGTGTCTTTCTCTTTTCAAGTGTTCTACTATGGACTCATGGCTAAAACTCAAGTTTTGAAAACTTCTCGAAATCCGAATTTGGATTTTCTTTAGTGCATTTAGTGCATCAAAATGTCATCTTTAACATAGATTTGGAAACGTCGAAAGCAAAGAAGTTAATTCTGAGAAATCATTGATTAAACAAAGGTGTCTCTTTCTTGTTAGAGTGTTCTACTGTAAACCCATGGCTAAAACTAAAGTTTTTAAAACTTCCCAAAATCCAAATTTGGGTTTTCTTTAGTGTATTTTGTGTATCAAAATGTCGTCTTTAACATGGATTTGGGTTCGTCGAAAGCAAAGAAGTCAATTTTGAGAAAACCATGATTGAACAAAGTTGTCACTATCTTGTTTCAAGTGTTCTACTATGGACCCATGTATAAAACTCAAGTTTTAAAAACTTCTAGAAATTAAAATTCGGACTTTCTATAGTGTTTTTAGTGTATAAAAATGTCGTCTTTAACATGGGTTCGTAATCGTCACTTGCAAAGATTTCGATCTGGAGATATCGTTGATTGAACAAAGTAGTGTCTTTCTCTTTTCAAGTTTTGTACTATGGACCCATGCCTAAAACTCAAGTTTTGAAAACTTCCCGAAATCCCAATTTGGACTTTCTTTAGCGGATTTAGTGTATCAAAACGTCATCTTTAACATAGATTTGGAATCGTCGAAAGGAAAGAAGTCAATTTTCTGAAATCATTGATTGAACAAAGTTGTCTTTTTCTTGTTCCAAGTGAACACTGTGGACCCATGGCTAAAACTAAAGTTTTAAAAACTTCCCAAAATCCAAATTTGGGTTTTCTTTAATTTATTTTGTGTATCAAAATGTCGTCTTTAACATGGATTTGGAATCGTCAAAAGAAAAGAAGTCAATTTTCAGAAAACCGTGATTGAACAACGTTGTCACTATCTTGTTTCAAGTGTTCCACTATGGACCCATGTCTAAAACTCAAATTTTAAAAACTTCTCGAAATTAAAATTTGGACTTTCTATAGTGTATTTAGTGTATAAAAATGTCGTCTTTAACATCGGTTCGTAATCGTCATTGTCAAAGATATCGATTTTAAGATATCGTTGATTGAACAAAGTAGTGTCTTTCTTGTTTCAAGTGTTCTACTATGGAACAATGGTTAAAACACAAGTTTTAAAAACTTCCCGAAATCTGAATTTGTACTTTCTTTAGTGCATTTAGCGTATAAAAATGTCATCTTTAACATAGATTTGGAATCGTCGAAAGCAAAGAAGTCAAATTTGAGAAATCATTGATTGAACAAAGTTGTTTCTTTCTTGTCTCAAGTGTTCTACTATGGACCCATGGCTAAAACTCAAGTTTTGAAAACTTTCCAAAATCCAAATTTGGGTTTTGTTTACTGTATTTTGTGTGTCAAAATGTCGTCTTCAACATGGATTTCGAATCGTCAAAAGTAATGAAGTCAATTTTCAGAAAACCTTGATTGAACAAAGTTCTCACTATCTTGTTTCAAGTGTTCTACTATGGACGCATGTCTAAAACTCAAATTTTAAAACCTTCTCGAAATTAAAATTTGGACTTTCTATAGTGTATTTAGTGTATAAAAATGTCGTCTTTAACATGGGTTTGTAATCGTCAAATGCAAAGAAGTCGATTTTGAGATATCGTTGATTGACCAAAGCAGTGTCTTTCTCTTTTCAAGTGTTCTACTATGGACTCATGGCTAAAACTCAAGTTTTGAAAACTTCTCGAAATCCGAATTTGGATTTTCTTTAGTGCATTTAGTGCATCAAAATGTCATCTTTAACATAGATTTGGAAACGTCGAAAGCAAAGAAGTTAATTCTGAGAAATCATTGATTAAACAAAGGTGTCTCTTTCTTGTTAGAGTGTTCTACTGTAAACCCATGGCTAAAACTAAAGTTTTTAAAACTTCCCAAAATCCAAATTTGGGTTTTCTTTAGTGTATTTTGTGTATCAAAATGTCGTCTTTAACATGGATTTGGGTTCGTCGAAAGGAAAGAAGTCAATTTTGAGAAAACCTTGATTGAACAAAGTTGTCACTATCTTGTTTCAAGTGTTCTACTATGGACCCATGTATAAAACTCAAGTTTTAAAAACTTCTAGAAATTAAAATTCGGACTTTCTATAGTGTTTTTAGTGTATAAAAATGTCGTCTTTAACATGGGTTCGTAATCGTCACTTGCAAAGATTTCGATCTGGAGATATCGTTGATTGAACAAAGTAGTGTCTTTCTCTTTTCAAGTTTTGTACTATGGACCCATGCCTAAAACTCAAGTTTTGAAAACTTCCCGAAATCCCAATTTGGACTTTCTTTAGCGGATTTAGTGTATCAAAACGTCATCTTTAACATAGATTTGGAATCGTCGAATGGAAAGAAGTCAATTTTCTGAAATCATTGATTGAACAAAGTTGTCTCTTTCTTGTTCCAAGTGTTCTACTGTGGACCCATGGCTAAAACTAAAGTTTTGAAAACTTCCCAAAATCCAAATTTGGGTTTTCTTTAATTTATTTTGTGTATCAAAATGTAGTCTTTAACATGGATTTGGAATCGTCAAAAGAAAAGAAGTCAATTTTCAGAAAACCGTGATTGAACAACGTTGTCACTATCTTGTTTCAAGTGTTCCACTATGGACCCATGTCTAAAACTCAAATTTTAAAAACTTCTCGAAATTAAAATTTGGACTTTCTATAGTGTATTTAGTGTATAAAAATGTCGTCTTTAACATCGGTTCGTAATCGTAACTGTCAAAGATATCGATTTTAAGATATCTTTGATTGAACAAAGTAGTGTCTTTCTTGTTTCAAGTGTTCTACTATGGAACAATGGTTAAAACACAAGTTTTAAAAACTTCCCGAAATCTGAATTTGTACTTTCTTTAGTGCATTTAGCGTATCAAAATGTCATCTTTAACATAGATTTGGAATCGTCGAAAGCAAAGAAGTCAAATTTGAGAAATCATTGATTGAACAAAGTTGTTTCTTTCTTGTCTCAAGTGTTCTACTATGGACCCATGGCTAAAACTCAAGTTTTGAAAACTTTCCAAAATCCAAATTTGGGTTTTGTTTACTGTATTTTGTGTGTCAAAATGTCGTCTTCAACATGGATTTCGAATCGTCAAAAGTAATGAAGTCAATTTTCAGAAAACCTTGATTGAACAAAGTTCTCACTATCTTGTTTCAAGTGTTCTACTATGGACGCATGTCTAAAACTCAAATTTTAAAACCTTCTCGAAATTAAAATTTGGACTTTCTATAGTGTATTTAGTGTATAAAAATGTCGTCTTTAACATGGGTTTGTAATCGTCAAATGCAAAGAAGTCGATTTTGAGATATCGTTGATTGACCAAAGCAGTGTCTTTCTCTTTTCAAGTGTTCTACTATGGACTCATGGCTAAAACTCAAGTTTTGAAAACTTCTCGAAATCCGAATTTGGATTTTCTTTAGTGCATTTAGTGCATCAAAATGTCATCTTTAACATAGATTTGGAAACGTCGAAAGCAAAGAAGTTAATTCTGAGAAATCATTGATTAAACAAAGGTGTCTCTTTCTTGTTAGAATGTTCTACTGTAAACCCATGGCTAAAACTAAAGTTTTTAAAACTTCCCAAAATCCAAATTTGGGTTTTCTTTAGTGTATTTTGTGTATCAAAATGTCGTCTTTAACATGGATTTGGGTTCGTCGAAAGGAAAGAAGTCAATTTTGAGAAAACCTTGATTGAACAAAGTTGTCACTATCTTGTTTCAAGTGTTCTACTATGGACCCATGTATAAAACTCAAGTTTTAAAAACTTCTAGAAATTAAAATTCGGACTTTCTATAGTGTTTTTAGTGTATAAAAATGTCGTCTTTAACATGGGTTCGTAATCGTCACTTGCAAAGATTTCGATCTGGAGATATCGTTGATTGAACAAAGTAGTGTCTTTCTCTTTTCAAGTTTTGTACTATGGACCCATGCCTAAAACTCAAGTTTTGAAAACTTCCCGAAATCCCAATTTGGACTTTCTTTAGCGGATTTAGTGTATCAAAACGTCATCTTTAACATAGATTTGGAATCGTCGAATGGAAAGAAGTCAATTTTCTGAAATCATTGATTGAACAAAGTTGTCTCTTTCTTGTTCCAAGTGTTCTACTGTGGACCCATGGCTAAAACTAAAGTTTTGAAAACTTCCCAAAATCCAAATTTGGGTTTTCTTTAATTTATTTTGTGTATCAAAATGTAGTCTTTAACATGGATTTGGAATCGTCAAAAGAAAAGAAGTCAATTTTCAGAAAACCGTGATTGAACAACGTTGTCACTATCTTGTTTCAAGTGTTCCACTATGGACCCATGTCTAAAACTCAAATTTTAAAAACTTCTCGAAATTAAAATTTGGACTTTCTATAGTGTATTTAGTGTATAAAAATGTCGTCTTTAACATCGGTTCGTAATCGTAACTGTCAAAGATATCGATTTTAAGATATCTTTGATTGAACAAAGTAGTGTCTTTCTTGTTTCAAGTGTTCTACTATGGAACAATGGTTAAAACACAAGTTTTAAAAACTTCCCGAAATCTGAATTTGTACTTTCTTTAGTGCATTTAGTGTATCAAAATGTCATCTTTAACATAGATTTGGAATCGTCGAAAGCAAAGAAGTCAAATTTGAGAAATCATTGATTGAACAAAGTTGTTTCTTTCTTGTCTCAAGTGTTCTACTATGGACCCATGGCTAAAACTCAAGTTTTGAAAACTTTCCAAAATCCAAATTTGGGTTTTGTTTACTGTATTTTGTGTGTCAAAATGTCGTCTTCAACATGGATTTCGAATCGTCAAAAGTAATGAAGTCAATTTTCAGAAAACCTTGATTGAACAAAGTTCTCACTATCTTGTTTCAAGTGTTCTACTATGGACGCATGTCTAAAACTCAAATTTTAAAACCTTCTCGAAATTAAAATTTGGACTTTCTATAGTGTATTTAGTGTATAAAAATGTCGTCTTTAACATGGGTTTGTAATCGTCATATGCAAAGAAGTCGATTTTGAGATATCGTTGATTGACCAAAGCAGTGTCTTTCTCTTTTCAAGTGTTCTACTATGGACTCATGGCTAAAACTCAAGTTTTGAAAACTTCTCGAAATCCGAATTTGGATTTTCTTTAGTGCATTTAGTGCATCAAAATGTCATCTTTAACATAGATTTGGAAACGTCGAAAGCAAAGAAGTTAATTCTGAGAAATCATTGATTAAACAAAGGTGTCTCTTTCTTGTTAGAGTGTTCTACTGTAAACCCATGGCTAAAACTAAAGTTTTTAAAACTTCCCAAAATCCAAATTTGGGTTTTCTTTAGTGTATTTTGTGTATCAAAATGTCGTCTTTAACATGGATTTGGGTTCGTCGAAAGCAAAGAAGTCAATTTTGAGAAAACCATGATTGAACAAAGTTGTCACTATCTTGTTTCAAGTGTTCTACTATGGACCCATGTATAAAACTCAAGTTTTAAAAACTTCTAGAAATTAAAATTCGGACTTTCTATAGTGTTTTTAGTGTATAAAAATGTCGTCTTTAACATGGGTTCGTAATCGTCACTTGCAAAGATTTCGATCTGGAGATATCGTTGATTGAACAAAGTAGTGTCTTTCTCTTTTCAAGTTTTGTACTATGGACCCATGCCTAAAACTCAAGTTTTGAAAACTTCCCGAAATCCCAATTTGGACTTTCTTTAGCGGATTTAGTGTATCAAAACGTCATCTTTAACATAGATTTGGAATCGTCGAAAGGAAAGAAGTCAATTTTCTGAAATCATTGATTGAACAAAGTTGTCTTTTTCTTGTTCCAAGTGAACACTGTGGACCCATGGCTAAAACTAAAGTTTTAAAAACTTCCCAAAATCCAAATTTGGGTTTTCTTTAATTTATTTTGTGTATCAAAATGTCGTCTTTAACATGGATTTGGAATCGTCAAAAGAAAAGAAGTCAATTTTCAGAAAACCGTGATTGAACAACGTTGTCACTATCTTGTTTCAAGTGTTCCACTATGGACCCATGTCTAAAACTCAAATTTTAAAAACTTCTCGAAATTAAAATTTGGACTTTCTATAGTGTATTTAGTGTATAAAAATGTCGTCTTTAACATCGGTTCGTAATCGTCATTGTCAAAGATATCGATTTTAAGATATCGTTGATTGAACAAAGTAGTGTCTTTCTTGTTTCAAGTGTTCTACTATGGAACAATGGTTAAAACACAAGTTTTAAAAACTTCCCGAAATCTGAATTTGTACTTTCTTTAGTGCATTTAGCGTATAAAAATGTCATCTTTAACATAGATTTGGAATCGTCGAAAGCAAAGAAGTCAAATTTGAGAAATCATTGATTGAACAAAGTTGTTTCTTTCTTGTCTCAAGTGTTCTACTATGGACCCATGGCTAAAACTCAAGTTTTGAAAACTTTCCAAAATCCAAATTTGGGTTTTGTTTACTGTATTTTGTGTGTCAAAATGTCGTCTTCAACATGGATTTCGAATCGTCAAAAGTAATGAAGTCAATTTTCAGAAAACCTTGATTGAACAAAGTTCTCACTATCTTGTTTCAAGTGTTCTACTATGGACGCATGTCTAAAACTCAAATTTTAAAACCTTCTCGAAATTAAAATTTGGACTTTCTATAGTGTATTTAGTGTATAAAAATGTCGTCTTTAACATGGGTTTGTAATCGTCAAATGCAAAGAAGTCGATTTTGAGATATCGTTGATTGACCAAAGCAGTGTCTTTCTCTTTTCAAGTGTTCTACTATGGACTCATGGCTAAAACTCAAGTTTTGAAAACTTCTCGAAATCCGAATTTGGATTTTCTTTAGTGCATTTAGTGCATCAAAATGTCATCTTTAACATAGATTTGGAAACGTCGAAAGCAAAGAAGTTAATTCTGAGAAATCATTGATTAAACAAAGGTGTCTCTTTCTTGTTAGAGTGTTCTACTGTAAACCCATGGCTAAAACTAAAGTTTTTAAAACTTCCCAAAATCCAAATTTGGGTTTTCTTTAGTGTATTTTGTGTATCAAAATGTCGTCTTTAACATGGATTTGGGTTCGTCGAAAGGAAAGAAGTCAATTTTGAGAAAACCTTGATTGAACAAAGTTGTCACTATCTTGTTTCAAGTGTTCTACTATGGACCCATGTATAAAACTCAAGTTTTAAAAACTTCTAGAAATTAAAATTCGGACTTTCTATAGTGTTTTTAGTGTATAAAAATGTCGTCTTTAACATGGGTTCGTAATCGTCACTTGCAAAGATTTCGATCTGGAGATATCGTTGATTGAACAAAGTAGTGTCTTTCTCTTTTCAAGTTTTGTACTATGGACCCATGCCTAAAACTCAAGTTTTGAAAACTTCCCGAAATCCCAATTTGGACTTTCTTTAGCGGATTTAGTGTATCAAAACGTCATCTTTAACATAGATTTGGAATCGTCGAATGGAAAGAAGTCAATTTTCTGAAATCATTGATTGAACAAAGTTGTCTCTTTCTTGTTCCAAGTGTTCTACTGTGGACCCATGGCTAAAACTAAAGTTTTGAAAACTTCCCAAAATCCAAATTTGGGTTTTCTTTAATTTATTTTGTGTATCAAAATGTAGTCTTTAACATGGATTTGGAATCGTCAAAAGAAAAGAAGTCAATTTTCAGAAAACCGTGATTGAACAACGTTGTCACTATCTTGTTTCAAGTGTTCCACTATGGACCCATGTCTAAAACTCAAATTTTAAAAACTTCTCGAAATTAAAATTTGGACTTTCTATAGTGTATTTAGTGTATAAAAATGTCGTCTTTAACATCGGTTCGTAATCGTCACTGTCAAAGATATCGATTTTAAGATATCTTTGATTGAACAAAGTAGTGTCTTTCTTGTTTCAAGTGTTCTACTATGGAACAATGGTTAAAACACAAGTTTTAAAAACTTCCCGAAATCTGAATTTGTACTTTCTTTAGTGCATTTAGTGTATCAAAATGTCATCTTTAACATAGATTTGGAATCGTCGAAAGCAAAGAAGTCAAATTTGAGAAATCATTGATTGAACAAAGTTGTTTCTTTCTTGTCTCAAGTGTTCTACTATGGACCCATGGCTAAAACTCAAGTTTTGAAAACTTTCCAAAATCCAAATTTGGGTTTTGTTTACTGTATTTTGTGTGTCAAAATGTCGTCTTCAACATGGATTTCGAATCGTCAAAAGTAATGAAGTCAATTTTCAGAAAACCTTGATTGAACAAAGTTCTCACTATCTTGTTTCAAGTGTTCTACTATGGACGCATGTCTAAAACTCAAATTTTAAAACCTTCTCGAAATTAAAATTTGGACTTTCTATAGTGTATTTAGTGTATAAAAATGTCGTCTTTAACATGGGTTTGTAATCGTCAAATGCAAAGAAGTCGATTTTGAGATATCGTTGATTGACCAAAGCAGTGTCTTTCTCTTTTCAAGTGTTCTACTATGGACTCATGGCTAAAACTCAAGTTTTGAAAACTTCTCGAAATCCGAATTTGGATTTTCTTTAGTGCATTTAGTGCATCAAAATGTCATCTTTAACATAGATTTGGAAACGTCGAAAGCAAAGAAGTTAATTCTGAGAAATCATTGATTAAACAAAGGTGTCTCTTTCTTGTTAGAGTGTTCTACTGTAAACCCATGGCTAAAACTAAAGTTTTTAAAACTTCCCAAAATCCAAATTTGGGTTTTCTTTAGTGTATTTTGTGTATCAAAATGTCGTCTTTAACATGGATTTGGGTTCGTCGAAAGGAAAGAAGTCAATTTTGAGAAAACCTTGATTGAACAAAGTTGTCACTATCTTGTTTCAAGTGTTCTACTATGGACCCATGTATAAAACTCAAGTTTTAAAAACTTCTAGAAATTAAAATTCGGACTTTCTATAGTGTTTTTAGTGTATAAAAATGTCGTCTTTAACATGGGTTCGTAATCGTCACTTGCAAAGATTTCGATCTGGAGATATCGTTGATTGAACAAAGTAGTGTCTTTCTCTTTTCAAGTTTTGTACTATGGACCCATGCCTAAAACTCAAGTTTTGAAAACTTCCCGAAATCCCAATTTGGACTTTCTTTAGCGGATTTAGTGTATCAAAACGTCATCTTTAACATAGATTTGGAATCGTCGAATGGAAAGAAGTCAATTTTCTGAAATCATTGATTGAACAAAGTTGTCTCTTTCTTGTTCCAAGTGTTCTACTGTGGACCCATGGCTAAAACTAAAGTTTTGAAAACTTCCCAAAATCCAAATTTGGGTTTTCTTTAATTTATTTTGTGTATCAAAATGTAGTCTTTAACATGGATTTGGAATCGTCAAAAGAAAAGAAGTCAATTTTCAGAAAACCGTGATTGAACAACGTTGTCACTATCTTGTTTCAAGTGTTCCACTATGGACCCATGTCTAAAACTCAAATTTTAAAAACTTCTCGAAATTAAAATTTGGACTTTCTATAGTGTATTTAGTGTATAAAAATGTCGTCTTTAACATCGGTTCGTAATCGTAACTGTCAAAGATATCGATTTTAAGATATCTTTGATTGAACAAAGTAGTGTCTTTCTTGTTTCAAGTGTTCTACTATGGAACAATGGTTAAAACACAAGTTTTAAAAACTTCCCGAAATCTGAATTTGTACTTTCTTTAGTGCATTTAGTGTATCAAAATGTCATCTTTAACATAGATTTGGAATCGTCGAAAGCAAAGAAGTCAAATTTGAGAAATCATTGATTGAACAAAGTTGTTTCTTTCTTGTCTCAAGTGTTCTACTATGGACCCATGGCTAAAACTCAAGTTTTGAAAACTTTCCAAAATCCAAATTTGGGTTTTGTTTACTGTATTTTGTGTGTCAAAATGTCGTCTTCAACATGGATTTCGAATCGTCAAAAGTAATGAAGTCAATTTTCAGAAAACCTTGATTGAACAAAGTTCTCACTATCTTGTTTCAAGTGTTCTACTATGGACGCATGTCTAAAACTCAAATTTTAAAACCTTCTCGAAATTAAAATTTGGACTTTCTATAGTGTATTTAGTGTATAAAAATGTCGTCTTTAACATGGGTTTGTAATCGTCATATGCAAAGAAGTCGATTTTGAGATATCGTTGATTGACCAAAGCAGTGTCTTTCTCTTTTCAAGTGTTCTACTATGGACTCATGGCTAAAACTCAAGTTTTGAAAACTTCTCGAAATCCGAATTTGGATTTTCTTTAGTGCATTTAGTGCATCAAAATGTCATCTTTAACATAGATTTGGAAACGTCGAAAGCAAAGAAGTTAATTCTGAGAAATCATTGATTAAACAAAGGTGTCTCTTTCTTGTTAGAGTGTTCTACTGTAAACCCATGGCTAAAACTAAAGTTTTTAAAACTTCCCAAAATCCAAATTTGGGTTTTCTTTAGTGTATTTTGTGTATCAAAATGTCGTCTTTAACATGGATTTGGGTTCGTCGAAAGCAAAGAAGTCAATTTTGAGAAAACCATGATTGAACAAAGTTGTCACTATCTTGTTTCAAGTGTTCTACTATGGACCCATGTATAAAACTCAAGTTTTAAAAACTTCTAGAAATTAAAATTCGGACTTTCTATAGTGTTTTTAGTGTATAAAAATGTCGTCTTTAACATGGGTTCGTAATCGTCACTTGCAAAGATTTCGATCTGGAGATATCGTTGATTGAACAAAGTAGTGTCTTTCTCTTTTCAAGTTTTGTACTATGGACCCATGCCTAAAACTCAAGTTTTGAAAACTTCCCGAAATCCCAATTTGGACTTTCTTTAGCGGATTTAGTGTATCAAAACGTCATCTTTAACATAGATTTGGAATCGTCGAAAGGAAAGAAGTCAATTTTCTGAAATCATTGATTGAACAAAGTTGTCTTTTTCTTGTTCCAAGTGAACACTGTGGACCCATGGCTAAAACTAAAGTTTTAAAAACTTCCCAAAATCCAAATTTGGGTTTTCTTTAATTTATTTTGTGTATCAAAATGTCGTCTTTAACATGGATTTGGAATCGTCAAAAGAAAAGAAGTCAATTTTCAGAAAACCGTGATTGAACAACGTTGTCACTATCTTGTTTCAAGTGTTCCACTATGGACCCATGTCTAAAACTCAAATTTTAAAAACTTCTCGAAATTAAAATTTGGACTTTCTATAGTGTATTTAGTGTATAAAAATGTCGTCTTTAACATCGGTTCGTAATCGTCATTGTCAAAGATATCGATTTTAAGATATCGTTGATTGAACAAAGTAGTGTCTTTCTTGTTTCAAGTGTTCTACTATGGAACAATGGTTAAAACACAAGTTTTAAAAACTTCCCGAAATCTGAATTTGTACTTTCTTTAGTGCATTTAGCGTATAAAAATGTCATCTTTAACATAGATTTGGAATCGTCGAAAGCAAAGAAGTCAAATTTGAGAAATCATTGATTGAACAAAGTTGTTTCTTTCTTGTCTCAAGTGTTCTACTATGGACCCATGGCTAAAACTCAAGTTTTGAAAACTTTCCAAAATCCAAATTTGGGTTTTGTTTACTGTATTTTGTGTGTCAAAATGTCGTCTTCAACATGGATTTCGAATCGTCAAAAGTAATGAAGTCAATTTTCAGAAAACCTTGATTGAACAAAGTTCTCACTATCTTGTTTCAAGTGTTCTACTATGGACGCATGTCTAAAACTCAAATTTTAAAACCTTCTCGAAATTAAAATTTGGACTTTCTATAGTGTATTTAGTGTATAAAAATGTCGTCTTTAACATGGGTTTGTAATCGTCAAATGCAAAGAAGTCGATTTTGAGATATCGTTGATTGACCAAAGCAGTGTCTTTCTCTTTTCAAGTGTTCTACTATGGACTCATGGCTAAAACTCAAGTTTTGAAAACTTCTCGAAATCCGAATTTGGATTTTCTTTAGTGCATTTAGTGCATCAAAATGTCATCTTTAACATAGATTTGGAAACGTCGAAAGCAAAGAAGTTAATTCTGAGAAATCATTGATTAAACAAAGGTGTCTCTTTCTTGTTAGAGTGTTCTACTGTAAACCCATGGCTAAAACTAAAGTTTTTAAAACTTCCCAAAATCCAAATTTGGGTTTTCTTTAGTGTATTTTGTGTATCAAAATGTCGTCTTTAACATGGATTTGGGTTCGTCGAAAGGAAAGAAGTCAATTTTGAGAAAACCTTGATTGAACAAAGTTGTCACTATCTTGTTTCAAGTGTTCTACTATGGACCCATGTATAAAACTCAAGTTTTAAAAACTTCTAGAAATTAAAATTCGGACTTTCTATAGTGTTTTTAGTGTATAAAAATGTCGTCTTTAACATGGGTTCGTAATCGTCACTTGCAAAGATTTCGATCTGGAGATATCGTTGATTGAACAAAGTAGTGTCTTTCTCTTTTCAAGTTTTGTACTATGGACCCATGCCTAAAACTCAAGTTTTGAAAACTTCCCGAAATCCCAATTTGGACTTTCTTTAGCGGATTTAGTGTATCAAAACGTCATCTTTAACATAGATTTGGAATCGTCGAATGGAAAGAAGTCAATTTTCTGAAATCATTGATTGAACAAAGTTGTCTCTTTCTTGTTCCAAGTGTTCTACTGTGGACCCATGGCTAAAACTAAAGTTTTGAAAACTTCCCAAAATCCAAATTTGGGTTTTCTTTAATTTATTTTGTGTATCAAAATGTAGTCTTTAACATGGATTTGGAATCGTCAAAAGAAAAGAAGTCAATTTTCAGAAAACCGTGATTGAACAACGTTGTCACTATCTTGTTTCAAGTGTTCCACTATGGACCCATGTCTAAAACTCAAATTTTAAAAACTTCTCGAAATTAAAATTTGGACTTTCTATAGTGTATTTAGTGTATAAAAATGTCGTCTTTAACATCGGTTCGTAATCGTCACTGTCAAAGATATCGATTTTAAGATATCTTTGATTGAACAAAGTAGTGTCTTTCTTGTTTCAAGTGTTCTACTATGGAACAATGGTTAAAACACAAGTTTTAAAAACTTCCCGAAATCTGAATTTGTACTTTCTTTAGTGCATTTAGTGTATCAAAATGTCATCTTTAACATAGATTTGGAATCGTCGAAAGCAAAGAAGTCAAATTTGAGAAATCATTGATTGAACAAAGTTGTTTCTTTCTTGTCTCAAGTGTTCTACTATGGACCCATGGCTAAAACTCAAGTTTTGAAAACTTTCCAAAATCCAAATTTGGGTTTTGTTTACTGTATTTTGTGTGTCAAAATGTCGTCTTCAACATGGATTTCGAATCGTCAAAAGTAATGAAGTCAATTTTCAGAAAACCTTGATTGAACAAAGTTCTCACTATCTTGTTTCAAGTGTTCTACTATGGACGCATGTCTAAAACTCAAATTTTAAAACCTTCTCGAAATTAAAATTTGGACTTTCTATAGTGTATTTAGTGTATAAAAATGTCGTCTTTAACATGGGTTTGTAATCGTCAAATGCAAAGAAGTCGATTTTGAGATATCGTTGATTGACCAAAGCAGTGTCTTTCTCTTTTCAAGTGTTCTACTATGGACTCATGGCTAAAACTCAAGTTTTGAAAACTTCTCGAAATCCGAATTTGGATTTTCTTTAGTGCATTTAGTGCATCAAAATGTCATCTTTAACATAGATTTGGAAACGTCGAAAGCAAAGAAGTTAATTCTGAGAAATCATTGATTAAACAAAGGTGTCTCTTTCTTGTTAGAGTGTTCTACTGTAAACCCATGGCTAAAACTAAAGTTTTTAAAACTTCCCAAAATCCAAATTTGGGTTTTCTTTAGTGTATTTTGTGTATCAAAATGTCGTCTTTAACATGGATTTGGGTTCGTCGAAAGGAAAGAAGTCAATTTTGAGAAAACCTTGATTGAACAAAGTTGTCACTATCTTGTTTCAAGTGTTCTACTATGGACCCATGTATAAAACTCAAGTTTTAAAAACTTCTAGAAATTAAAATTCGGACTTTCTATAGTGTTTTTAGTGTATAAAAATGTCGTCTTTAACATGGGTTCGTAATCGTCACTTGCAAAGATTTCGATCTGGAGATATCGTTGATTGAACAAAGTAGTGTCTTTCTCTTTTCAAGTTTTGTACTATGGACCCATGCCTAAAACTCAAGTTTTGAAAACTTCCCGAAATCCCAATTTGGACTTTCTTTAGCGGATTTAGTGTATCAAAACGTCATCTTTAACATAGATTTGGAATCGTCGAATGGAAAGAAGTCAATTTTCTGAAATCATTGATTGAACAAAGTTGTCTCTTTCTTGTTCCAAGTGTTCTACTGTGGACCCATGGCTAAAACTAAAGTTTTGAAAACTTCCCAAAATCCAAATTTGGGTTTTCTTTAATTTATTTTGTGTATCAAAATGTAGTCTTTAACATGGATTTGGAATCGTCAAAAGAAAAGAAGTCAATTTTCAGAAAACCGTGATTGAACAACGTTGTCACTATCTTGTTTCAAGTGTTCCACTATGGACCCATGTCTAAAACTCAAATTTTAAAAACTTCTCGAAATTAAAATTTGGACTTTCTATAGTGTATTTAGTGTATAAAAATGTCGTCTTTAACATCGGTTCGTAATCGTAACTGTCAAAGATATCGATTTTAAGATATCTTTGATTGAACAAAGTAGTGTCTTTCTTGTTTCAAGTGTTCTACTATGGAACAATGGTTAAAACACAAGTTTTAAAAACTTCCCGAAATCTGAATTTGTACTTTCTTTAGTGCATTTAGTGTATCAAAATGTCATCTTTAACATAGATTTGGAATCGTCGAAAGCAAAGAAGTCAAATTTGAGAAATCATTGATTGAACAAAGTTGTTTCTTTCTTGTCTCAAGTGTTCTACTATGGACCCATGGCTAAAACTCAAGTTTTGAAAACTTTCTAAAATCCAAATTTGGGTTTTGTTTACTGTATTTTGTGTGTCAAAATGTCGTCTTCAACATGGATTTCGAATCGTCAAAAGTAATGAAGTCAATTTTCAGAAAACCTTGATTGAACAAAGTTCTCACTATCTTGTTTCAAGTGTTCTACTATGGACGCATGTCTAAAACTCAAATTTTAAAACCTTCTCGAAATTAAAATTTGGACTTTCTATAGTGTATTTAGTGTATAAAAATGTCGTCTTTAACATGGGTTTGTAATCGTCAAATGCAAAGAAGTCGATTTTGAGATATCGTTGATTGACCAAAGCAGTGTCTTTCTCTTTTCAAGTGTTCTACTATGGACTCATGGCTAAAACTCAAGTTTTGAAAACTTCTCGAAATCCGAATTTGGATTTTCTTTAGTGCATTTAGTGCATCAAAATGTCATCTTTAACATAGATTTGGAAACGTCGAAAGCAAAGAAGTTAATTCTGAGAAATCATTGATTAAACAAAGGTGTCTCTTTCTTGTTAGAGTGTTCTACTGTAAACCCATGGCTAAAACTAAAGTTTTTAAAACTTCCCAAAATCCAAATTTGGGTTTTCTTTAGTGTATTTTGTGTATCAAAATGTCGTCTTTAACATGGATTTGGGTTCGTCGAAAGGAAAGAAGTCAATTTTGAGAAAACCTTGATTGAACAAAGTTGTCACTATCTTGTTTCAAGTGTTCTACTATGGACCCATGTATAAAACTCAAGTTTTAAAAACTTCTAGAAATTAAAATTCGGACTTTCTATAGTGTTTTTAGTGTATAAAAATGTCGTCTTTAACATGGGTTCGTAATCGTCACTTGCAAAGATTTCGATCTGGAGATATCGTTGATTGAACAAAGTAGTGTCTTTCTCTTTTCAAGTTTTGTACTATGGACCCATGCCTAAAACTCAAGTTTTGAAAACTTCCCGAAATCCCAATTTGGACTTTCTTTAGCGGATTTAGTGTATCAAAACGTCATCTTTAACATAGATTTGGAATCGTCGAATGGAAAGAAGTCAATTTTCTGAAATCATTGATTGAACAAAGTTGTCTCTTTCTTGTTCCAAGTGTTCTACTGTGGACCCATGGCTAAAACTAAAGTTTTGAAAACTTCCCAAAATCCAAATTTGGGTTTTCTTTAATTTATTTTGTGTATCAAAATGTAGTCTTTAACATGGATTTGGAATCGTCAAAAGAAAAGAAGTCAATTTTCAGAAAACCGTGATTGAACAACGTTGTCACTATCTTGTTTCAAGTGTTCCACTATGGACCCATGTCTAAAACTCAAATTTTAAAAACTTCTCGAAATTAAAATTTGGACTTTCTATAGTGTATTTAGTGTATAAAAATGTCGTCTTTAACATCGGTTCGTAATCGTCACTGTCAAAGATATCGATTTTAAGATATCTTTGATTGAACAAAGTAGTGTCTTTCTTGTTTCAAGTGTTCTACTATGGAACAATGGTTAAAACACAAGTTTTAAAAACTTCCCGAAATCTGAATTTGTACTTTCTTTAGTGCATTTAGTGTATCAAAATGTCATCTTTAACATAGATTTGGAATCGTCGAAAGCAAAGAAGTCAAATTTGAGAAATCATTGATTGAACAAAGTTGTTTCTTTCTTGTCTCAAGTGTTCTACTATGGACCCATGGCTAAAACTCAAGTTTTGAAAACTTTCCAAAATCCAAATTTGGGTTTTGTTTACTGTATTTTGTGTGTCAAAATGTCGTCTTCAACATGGATTTCGAATCGTCAAAAGTAATGAAGTCAATTTTCAGAAAACCTTGATTGAACAAAGTTCTCACTATCTTGTTTCAAGTGTTCTACTATGGACGCATGTCTAAAACTCAAATTTTAAAACCTTCTCGAAATTAAAATTTGGACTTTCTATAGTGTATTTAGTGTATAAAAATGTCGTCTTTAACATGGGTTTGTAATCGTCATATGCAAAGAAGTCGATTTTGAGATATCGTTGATTGACCAAAGCAGTGTCTTTCTCTTTTCAAGTGTTCTACTATGGACTCATGGCTAAAACTCAAGTTTTGAAAACTTCTCGAAATCCGAATTTGGATTTTCTTTAGTGCATTTAGTGCATCAAAATGTCATCTTTAACATAGATTTGGAAACGTCGAAAGCAAAGAAGTTAATTCTGAGAAATCATTGATTAAACAAAGGTGTCTCTTTCTTGTTAGAGTGTTCTACTGTAAACCCATGGCTAAAACTAAAGTTTTTAAAACTTCCCAAAATCCAAATTTGGGTTTTCTTTAGTGTATTTTGTGTATCAAAATGTCGTCTTTAACATGGATTTGGGTTCGTCGAAAGCAAAGAAGTCAATTTTGAGAAAACCATGATTGAACAAAGTTGTCACTATCTTGTTTCAAGTGTTCTACTATGGACCCATGTATAAAACTCAAGTTTTAAAAACTTCTAGAAATTAAAATTCGGACTTTCTATAGTGTTTTTAGTGTATAAAAATGTCGTCTTTAACATGGGTTCGTAATCGTCACTTGCAAAGATTTCGATCTGGAGATATCGTTGATTGAACAAAGTAGTGTCTTTCTCTTTTCAAGTTTTGTACTATGGACCCATGCCTAAAACTCAAGTTTTGAAAACTTCCCGAAATCCCAATTTGGACTTTCTTTAGCGGATTTAGTGTATCAAAACGTCATCTTTAACATAGATTTGGAATCGTCGAAAGGAAAGAAGTCAATTTTCTGAAATCATTGATTGAACAAAGTTGTCTTTTTCTTGTTCCAAGTGAACACTGTGGACCCATGGCTAAAACTAAAGTTTTAAAAACTTCCCAAAATCCAAATTTGGGTTTTCTTTAATTTATTTTGTGTATCAAAATGTCGTCTTTAACATGGATTTGGAATCGTCAAAAGAAAAGAAGTCAATTTTCAGAAAACCGTGATTGAACAACGTTGTCACTATCTTGTTTCAAGTGTTCCACTATGGACCCATGTCTAAAACTCAAATTTTAAAAACTTCTCGAAATTAAAATTTGGACTTTCTATAGTGTATTTAGTGTATAAAAATGTCGTCTTTAACATCGGTTCGTAATCGTCATTGTCAAAGATATCGATTTTAAGATATCGTTGATTGAACAAAGTAGTGTCTTTCTTGTTTCAAGTGTTCTACTATGGAACAATGGTTAAAACACAAGTTTTAAAAACTTCCCGAAATCTGAATTTGTACTTTCTTTAGTGCATTTAGCGTATAAAAATGTCATCTTTAACATAGATTTGGAATCGTCGAAAGCAAAGAAGTCAAATTTGAGAAATCATTGATTGAACAAAGTTGTTTCTTTCTTGTCTCAAGTGTTCTACTATGGACCCATGGCTAAAACTCAAGTTTTGAAAACTTTCCAAAATCCAAATTTGGGTTTTGTTTACTGTATTTTGTGTGTCAAAATGTCGTCTTCAACATGGATTTCGAATCGTCAAAAGTAATGAAGTCAATTTTCAGAAAACCTTGATTGAACAAAGTTCTCACTATCTTGTTTCAAGTGTTCTACTATGGACGCATGTCTAAAACTCAAATTTTAAAACCTTCTCGAAATTAAAATTTGGACTTTCTATAGTGTATTTAGTGTATAAAAATGTCGTCTTTAACATGGGTTTGTAATCGTCAAATGCAAAGAAGTCGATTTTGAGATATCGTTGATTGACCAAAGCAGTGTCTTTCTCTTTTCAAGTGTTCTACAATGGACTCATGGCTAAAACTCAAGTTTTGAAAACTTCTCGAAATCCGAATTTGGATTTTCTTTAGTGCATTTAGTGCATCAAAATGTCATCTTTAACATAGATTTGGAAACGTCGAAAGCAAAGAAGTTAATTCTGAGAAATCATTGATTAAACAAAGGTGTCTCTTTCTTGTTAGAGTGTTCTACTGTAAACCCATGGCTAAAACTAAAGTTTTTAAAACTTCCCAAAATCCAAATTTGGGTTTTCTTTAGTGTATTTTGTGTATCAAAATGTCGTCTTTAACATGGATTTGGGTTCGTCGAAAGGAAAGAAGTCAATTTTGAGAAAACCTTGATTGAACAAAGTTGTCACTATCTTGTTTCAAGTGTTCTACTATGGACCCATGTATAAAACTCAAGTTTTAAAAACTTCTAGAAATTAAAATTCGGACTTTCTATAGTGTTTTTAGTGTATAAAAATGTCGTCTTTAACATGGGTTCGTAATCGTCACTTGCAAAGATTTCGATCTGGAGATATCGTTGATTGAACAAAGTAGTGTCTTTCTCTTTTCAAGTTTTGTACTATGGACCCATGCCTAAAACTCAAGTTTTGAAAACTTCCCGAAATCCCAATTTGGACTTTCTTTAGCGGATTTAGTGTATCAAAACGTCATCTTTAACATAGATTTGGAATCGTCGAATGGAAAGAAGTCAATTTTCTGAAATCATTGATTGAACAAAGTTGTCTCTTTCTTGTTCCAAGTGTTCTACTGTGGACCCATGGCTAAAACTAAAGTTTTGAAAACTTCCCAAAATCCAAATTTGGGTTTTCTTTAATTTATTTTGTGTATCAAAATGTAGTCTTTAACATGGATTTGGAATCGTCAAAAGAAAAGAAGTCAATTTTCAGAAAACCGTGATTGAACAACGTTGTCACTATCTTGTTTCAAGTGTTCCACTATGGACCCATGTCTAAAACTCAAATTTTAAAAACTTCTCGAAATTAAAATTTGGACTTTCTATAGTGTATTTAGTGTATAAAAATGTCGTCTTTAACATCGGTTCGTAATCGTCATTGTCAAAGATATCGATTTTAAGATATCGTTGATTGAACAAAGTAGTGTCTTTCTTGTTTCAAGTGTTCTACTATGGAACAATGGTTAAAACACAAGTTTTAAAAACTTCCCGAAATCTGAATTTGTACTTTCTTTAGTGCATTTAGCGTATCAAAATGTCATCTTTAACATAGATTTGGAATCGTCGAAAGCAAAGAAGTCAAATTTGAGAAATCATTGATTGAACAAAGTTGTTTCTTTCTTGTCTCAAGTGTTCTACTATGGACCCATGGCTAAACTCAAGTTTTGAAAACTTTCCAAAATCCAAATTTGGGTTTTGTTTACTGTATTTTGTGTGTCAAAATGTCGTCTTCAACATGGATTTCGAATCGTCAAAAGTAATGAAGTCAATTTTCAGAAAACCTTGATTGAACAAAGTTCTCACTATCTTGTTTCAAGTGTTCTACTATGGACGCATGTCTAAAACTCAAATTTTAAAACCTTCTCGAAATTAAAATTTGGACTTTCTATAGTGTATTTAGTGTATAAAAATGTCGTCTTTAACATGGGTTTGTAATCGTCAAATGCAAAGAAGTCGATTTTGAGATATCGTTGATTGACCAAAGCAGTGTCTTTCTCTTTTCAAGTGTTCTACTATGGACTCATGGCTAAAACTCAAGTTTTGAAAACTTCTCGAAATCCGAATTTGGATTTTCTTTAGTGCATTTAGTGCATCAAAATGTCATCTTTAACATAGATTTGGAAACGTCGAAAGCAAAGAAGTTAATTCTGAGAAATCATTGATTAAACAAAGGTGTCTCTTTCTTGTTAGAGTGTTCTACTGTAAAACCCATGGCTAAAACTAAAGTTTTTAAAACTTCCCAAAATCCAAATTTGGGTTTTCTTTAGTGTATTTTGTGTATCAAAATGTCGTCTTTAACATGGATTTGGGTTCGTCGAAAGGAAAGAAGTCAATTTTGAGAAAACCTTGATTGAACAAAGTTGTCACTATCTTGTTTCAAGTGTTCTACTATGGACCCATGTATAAAACTCAAGTTTTAAAAACTTCTAGAAATTAAAATTCGGACTTTCTATAGTGTTTCTAGTGTATAAAAATGTCGTCTTTAACATGGGTTCGTAATCGTCACTTGCAAAGATTTCGATCTGGAGATATCGTTGATTGAACAAAGTAGTGTCTTTCTCTTTTCAAGTTTTGTACTATGGACCCATGCCTAAAACTCAAGTTTTGAAAACTTCTCGAAATCCCAATTTGGACTTTCTTTAGCGGATTTAGTGTATCAAAACGTCATCTTTAACATAGATTTGGAATCGTCGAAAGGAAAGAAGTCAATTTTCTGAAATCATTGATTGAACAAAGTTGTCTTTTTCTTGTTCCAAGTGTTCTACTGTGGACCCATGGCTAAAACTAAAGTTTTGAAAACTTCCAAAAATCCAAATTTGGGTTTTCTTTAATTTATTTTGTGTATCAAAATGTCGTCTTTAACATGGATTTGGAATTGTCAAAAGAAAAGAAGTCAATTTTCAGAAAACCGTGACTGAACAACGTTGTCACTATCTTGTTTCAAGTGTTCCACTATGGACCCATGTCTAAAACTCAAATTTTAAAAACTTCTCGAAATTAAAATTTGGACTTTCTATAGTGTATTTAGTGTATAAAAATGTCGTCTTTAACATCGGTTCGTAATCGTCACTGTCAAAGATATCGATTTTAAGATATCTTTGATTGAACAAAGTAGTGTCTTTCTTGTTTCAAGTGTTCTACTATGGAACAATGGTTAAAACACAAGTTTTAAAAACTTCCCGAAATCTGAATTTGTACTTTCTTTAGTGCATTTAGTGTATCAAAATGTCATCTTTAACATAGATTTGGAATCGTCGAAAGCAAAGAAGTCAAATTTGAGAAATCATTGATTGAACAAAGTTGTTTCTTTCTTGTCTCAAGTGTTCTACTATGGACCCATGGCTAAAACTCAAGTTTTGAAAACTTTCTAAAATCCAAATTTGGGTTTTGTTTACTGTATTTTGTGTGTCAAAATGTCGTCTTCAACATGGATTTCGAATCGTCAAAAGTAATGAAGTCAATTTTCAGAAAACCTTGATTGAACAAAGTTCTCACTATCTTGTTTCAAGTGTTCTACTATGGACGCATGTCTAAAACTCAAATTTTAAAACCTTCTCGAAATTAAAATTTGGACTTTCTATAGTGTATTTAGTGTATAAAAATGTCGTCTTTAACATGGGTTTGTAATCGTCAAATGCAAAGAAGTCGATTTTGAGATATCGTTGATTGACCAAAGCAGTGTCTTTCTCTTTTCAAGTGTTCTACTATGGACTCATGGCTAAAACTCAAGTTTTGAAAACTTCTCGAAATCCCAATTTGGACTTTCTTTAGCGGATTTAGTGTATCAAAACGTCATCTTTAACATAGATTTGGAATCGTCGAATGGAAAGAAGTCAATTTTCTGAAATCATTGATTGAACAAAGTTGTCTCTTTCTTGTTCCAAGTGTTCTACTGTGGACCCATGGCTAAAACTAAAGTTTTGAAAACTTCCCAAAATCCAAATTTGGGTTTTCTTTAATTTATTTTGTGTATCAAAATGTAGTCTTTAACATGGATTTGGAATCGTCAAAAGAAAAGAAGTCAATTTTCAGAAAACCGTGATTGAACAACGTTGTCACTATCTTGTTTCAAGTGTTCCACTATGGACCCATGTCTAAAACTCAAATTTTAAAAACTTCTCGAAATTAAAATTTGGACTTTCTATAGTGTATTTAGTGTATAAAAATGTCGTCTTTAACATCGGTTCGTAATCGTCACTGTCAAAGATATCGATTTTAAGATATCTTTGATTGAACAAAGTAGTGTCTTTCTTGTTTCAAGTGTTCTACTATGGAACAATGGTTAAAACACAAGTTTTAAAAACTTCCCGAAATCTGAATTTGTACTTTCTTTAGTGCATTTAGTGTATCAAAATGTCATCTTTAACATAGATTTGGAATCGTCGAAAGCAAAGAAGTCAAATTTGAGAAATCATTGATTGAACAAAGTTGTTTCTTTCTTGTCTCAAGTGTTCTACTATGGACCCATGGCTAAAACTCAAGTTTTGAAAACTTTCTAAAATCCAAATTTGGGTTTTGTTTACTGTATTTTGTGTGTCAAAATGTCGTCTTCAACATGGATTTCGAATCGTCAAAAGTAATGAAGTCAATTTTCAGAAAACCTTGATTGAACAAAGTTCTCACTATCTTGTTTCAAGTGTTCTACTATGGACGCATGTCTAAAACTCAAATTTTAAAACCTTCTCGAAATTAAAATTTGGACTTTCTATAGTGTATTTAGTGTATAAAAATGTCGTCTTTAACATGGGTTTGTAATCGTCAAATGCAAAGAAGTCGATTTTGAGATATCGTTGATTGACCAAAGCAGTGTCTTTCTCTTTTCAAGTGTTCTACTATGGACTCATGGCTAAAACTCAAGTTTTGAAAACTTCTCGAAATCCGAATTTGGATTTTCTTTAGTGCATTTAGTGCATCAAAATGTCATCTTTAACATAGATTTGGAAACGTCGAAAGCAAAGAAGTTAATTCTGAGAAATCATTGATTAAACAAAGGTGTCTCTTTCTTGTTAGAGTGTTCTACTGTAAACCCATGGCTAAAACTAAAGTTTTTAAAACTTCCCAAAATCCAAATTTGGGTTTTCTTTAGTGTATTTTGTGTATCAAAATGTCGTCTTTAACATGGATTTGGGTTCGTCGAAAGCAAAGAAGTCAATTTTGAGAAAACCATGATTGAACAAAGTTGTCACTATCTTGTTTCAAGTGTTCTACTATGGACCCATGTATAAAACTCAAGTTTTAAAAACTTCTAGAAATTAAAATTCGGACTTTCTATAGTGTTTTTAGTGTATAAAAATGTCGTCTTTAACATGGGTTCGTAATCGTCACTTGCAAAGATTTCGATCTGGAGATATCGTTGATTGAACAAAGTAGTGTCTTTCTCTTTTCAAGTTTTGTACTATGGACCCATGCCTAAAACTCAAGTTTTGAAAACTTCTCGAAATCCCAATTTGGACTTTCTTTAGCGGATTTAGTGTATCAAAACGTCATCTTTAACATAGATTTGGAATCGTCGAAAGGAAAGAAGTCAATTTTCTGAAATCATTGATTGAACAAAGTTGTCTTTTTCTTGTTCCAAGTGTTCTACTGTGGACCCATGGCTAAAACTAAAGTTTTGAAAACTTCCCAAAATCCAAATTTGGGTTTTCTTTAATTTATTTTGTGTATCAAAATGTCGTCTTTAACATGGATTTGGAATTGTCAAAAGAAAAGAAGTCAATTTTCAGAAAACCGTGACTGAACAACGTTGTCACTATCTTGTTTCAAGTGTTCCACTATGGACCCATGTCTAAAACTCAAATTTTAAAAACTTCTCGAAATTAAAATTTGGACTTTCTATAGTGTATTTAGTGTATAAAAATGTCGTCTTTAACATCGGTTCGTAATCGTCATTGTCAAAGATATCGATTTTAAGATATCGTTGATTGAACAAAGTAGTGTCTTTCTTGTTTCAAGTGTTCTACTATGGAACAATGGTTAAAACACAAGTTTTAAAAACTTCCCGAAATCTGAATTTGTACTTTCTTTAGTGCATTTAGCGTATCAAAATGTCATCTTTAACATAGATTTGGAATCGTCGAAAGCAAAGAAGTCAAATTTGAGAAATCATTGATTGAACAAAGTTGTTTCTTTCTTGTCTCAAGTGTTCTACTATGGACCCATGGCTAAACTCAAGTTTTGAAAACTTTCCAAAATCCAAATTTGGGTTTTGTTTACTGTATTTTGTGTATCAAAATGTCGTCTTCAACATGGATTTCGAATCATCAAAAGCAATGAAGTCAATTTTCAGAAAACCTTAATTGAACAAAGTTCTCACTATCTTGTTTCAAGTGTTCTACTATGGACGCATGTCTAAAACTCAAATTTTAAAACCTTCTCGAAATTAAAATTTGGACTTTCTATAGTGTATTTAGTGTATAAAAATGTCGTCTTTAACATGGGTTTGTAATCGTCAAATGCAAAGAAGTCGATTTTGAGATATCGTTGATTGACCAAAGCAGTGTCTTTCTCTTTTCAAGTGTTCTACTATGGACTCATGGCTAAAACTCTAGTTTTGAAAACTTCTCGAAATCCGAATTTGGATTTTCTTTAGTGCATTTAGTGCATCAAAATGTCATCTTTAACATAGATTTGGAAACGTCGAAAGCAAAGAAGTTAATTCTGAGAAATCATTGATTAAACAAAGGTGTCTCTTTCTTGTTAGAGTGTTCTACTGTAAAACCCATGGCTAAAACTAAAGTTTTTAAAACTTCCCAAAATCCAAATTTGGGTTTTCTTTAGTGTATTTTGTGTATCAAAATGTCGTCTTTAACATGGATTTGGGTTCGTCGAAAGGAAAGAAGTCAATTTTGAGAAAACCTTGATTGAACAAAGTTGTCACTATCTTGTTTCAAGTGTTCTACTATGGACCCATGTATAAAACTCAAGTTTTAAAAACTTCTAGAAATTAAAATTCGGACTTTCTATAGTGTTTCTAGTGTATAAAAATGTCGTCTTTAACATGGGTTCGTAATCGTCACTTGCAAAGATTTCGATCTGGAGATATCGTTGATTGAACAAAGTAGTGTCTTTCTCTTTTCAAGTTTTGTACTATGGACCCATGCCTAAAACTCAAGTTTTGAAAACTTCTCGAAATCCCAATTTGGACTTTCTTTAGCGGATTTAGTGTATCAAAACGTCATCTTTAACATAGATTTGGAATCGTCGAAAGGAAAGAAGTCAATTTTCTGAAATCATTGATTGAACAAAGTTGTCTTTTTCTTGTTCCAAGTGTTCTACTGTGGACCCATGGCTAAAACTAAAGTTTTGAAAACTTCCAAAAATCCAAATTTGGGTTTTCTTTAATTTATTTTGTGTATCAAAATGTCGTCTTTAACATGGATTTGGAATTGTCAAAAGAAAAGAAGTCAATTTTCAGAAAACCGTGATTGAACAACGTTGTCACTATCTTGTTTCAAGTGTTCCACTATGGACCCATGTCTAAAACTCAAATTTTAAAAACTTCTCGAAATTAAAATTTGGACTTTCTATAGTGTATTTAGTGTATAAAAATGTCGTCTTTAACATCGGTTCGTAATCGTCATTGTCAAAGATATCGATTTTAAGATATCGTTGATTGAACAAAGTAGTGTCTTTCTTGTTTCAAGTGTTCTACTATGGAACAATGGTTAAAACACAAGTTTTAAAAACTTCCCGAAATCTGAATTTGTACTTTCTTTAGTGCATTTAACGTATCAAAATGTCATCTTTAACATAGATTTGGAATCGTCGAAAGTAAAGAAGTCAAATTTGAGAAATCATTGATTGAACAAAGTTGTTTCTTTCTTGTCTCAAGTGTTCTACTATGGACCCATGGCTAAAACTCAAGTTTTGAAAACTTTCCAAAATCCAAATTTGGGTTTTGTTTACTGTATTTTGTGTATCAAAATGTCGTCTTCAACATGGATTTCGAATCCTCAAAAGCAATGAAGTCAATTTTCAGAAAACCTTGATTGAACAAAGTTCTCACTATCTTGTTTCAAGTGTTCTACTATGGACGCATGTCTAAAACTCAAATTTTAAAACCTTCTCGAAATTAAAATTTGGACTTTCTATAGTGTATTTAGTGTATAAAAATGTCGTCTTTAACATGGGTTTGTAATCGTCAAATGCAAAGAAGTCGATTTTGAGATATCGTTGATTGACCAAAGCAGTGTCTTTCTCTTTTCAAGTGTTCTACTATGGACTCATGGCTAAAACTCAAGTTTTGAAAACTTCTCGAAATCCGAATTTGGATTTTCTTTAGTGCATTTAGTGCATCAAAATGTCATCTTTAACATAGATTTGGAAACGTCGAAAGCAAAGAAGTTAATTCTGAGAAATCATTGATTAAACAAAGGTGTCTCTTTCTTGTTAGAGTGTTCTACTGTAAACCCATGGCTAAAACTAAAGTTTTTAAAACTTCCCAAAATCCAAATTTGGGTTTTCTTTAGTGTATTTTGTGTATCAAAATGTCGTCTTTAACATGGATTTGGGTTCGTCGAAAGCAAAGAAGTCAATTTTGAGAAAACCTTGATTGAACAAAGTTGTCACTATCTTGTTTCAAGTGTTCTACTATGGACCCATGTATAAAACTCAAGTTTTAAAAACTTCTAGAAATTAAAATTCGGACTTTCTATAGTGTTTTTAGTGTATAAAAATGTCGTCTTTAACATGGGTTCGTAATCGTCACTTGCAAAGATTTCGATCTGGAGATATCGTTGATTGAACAAAGTAGTGTCTTTCTCTTTTCAAGTTTTGTACTATGGACCCATGCCTAAAACTCAAGTTTTGAAAACTTCCCGAAATCCCAATTTGGACTTTCTTTAGCGGATTTAGTGTATCAAAACGTCATCTTTAACATAGATTTGGAATCGTCGAATGGAAAGAAGTCAATTTTCTGAAATCATTGATTGAACAAAGTTGTCTCTTTCTTGTTCCAAGTGTTCTACTGTGGACCCATGGCTAAAACTAAAGTTTTGAAAACTTCCCAAAATCCAAATTTGGGTTTTCTTTAATTTATTTTGTGTATCAAAATGTAGTCTTTAACATGGATTTGGAATCGTCAAAAGAAAAGAAGTCAATTTTCAGAAAACCGTGATTGAACAACGTTGTCACTATCTTGTTTCAAGTGTTCCACTATGGACCCATGTCTAAAACTCAAATTTTAAAAACTTCTCGAAATTAAAATTTGGACTTTCTATAGTGTATTTAGTGTATAAAAATGTCGTCTTTAACATCGGTTCGTAATCGTCACTGTCAAAGATATCGATTTTAAGATATCTTTGATTGAACAAAGTAGTGTCTTTCTTGTTTCAAGTGTTCTACTATGGAACAATGGTTAAAACACAAGTTTTAAAAACTTCCCGAAATCTGAATTTGTACTTTCTTTAGTGCATTTAGCGTATCAAAATGTCATCTTTAACATAGATTTGGAATCGTCGAAAGCAAAGAAGTCAAATTTGAGAAATCATTGATTGAACAAAGTTGTTTCTTTCTTGTCTCAAGTGTTCTACTATGGACCCATGGCTAAACTCAAGTTTTGAAAACTTTCCAAAATCCAAATTTGGGTTTTGTTTACTGTATTTTGTGTGTCAAAATGTCGTCTTCAACATGGATTTCGAATCGTCAAAAGTAATGAAGTCAATTTTCAGAAAACCTTGATTGAACAAAGTTCTCACTATCTTGTTTCAAGTGTTCTACTATGGACGCATGTCTAAAACTCAAATTTTAAAACCTTCTCGAAATTAAAATTTGGACTTTCTATAGTGTATTTAGTGTATAAAAATGTCGTCTTTAACATGGGTTTGTAATCGTCAAATGCAAAGAAGTCGATTTTGAGATATCGTTGATTGACCAAAGCAGTGTCTTTCTCTTTTCAAGTGTTCTACTATGGACTCATGGCTAAAACTCAAGTTTTGAAAACTTCTCGAAATCCGAATTTGGATTTTCTTTAGTGCATTTAGTGCATCAAAATGTCATCTTTAACATAGATTTGGAAACGTCGAAAGCAAAGAAGTTAATTCTGAGAAATCATTGATTAAACAAAGGTGTCTCTTTCTTGTTAGAGTGTTCTACTGTAAAACCCATGGCTAAAACTAAAGTTTTTAAAACTTCCCAAAATCCAAATTTGGGTTTTCTTTAGTGTATTTTGTGTATCAAAATGTCGTCTTTAACATGGATTTGGGTTCGTCGAAAGGAAAGAAGTCAATTTTGAGAAAACCTTGATTGAACAAAGTTGTCACTATCTTGTTTCAAGTGTTCTACTATGGACCCATGTATAAAACTCAAGTTTTAAAAACTTCTAGAAATTAAAATTCGGACTTTCTATAGTGTTTTTAGTGTATAAAAATGTCGTCTTTAACATGGGTTCGTAATCGTCACTTGCAAAGATTTCGATCTGGAGATATCGTTGATTGAACAAAGTAGTGTCTTTCTCTTTTCAAGTTTTGTACTATGGACCCATGCCTAAAACTCAAGTTTTGAAAACTTCCCGAAATCCCAATTTGGACTTTCTTTAGCGGATTTAGTGTATCAAAACGTCATCTTTAACATAGATTTGGAATCGTCGAATGGAAAGAAGTCAATTTTCTGAAATCATTGATTGAACAAAGTTGTCTCTTTCTTGTTCCAAGTGTTCTACTGTGGACCCATGGCTAAAACTAAAGTTTTGAAAACTTCCCAAAATCCAAATTTGGGTTTTCTTTAATTTATTTTGTGTATCAAAATGTAGTCTTTAACATGGATTTGGAATCGTCAAAAGAAAAGAAGTCAATTTTCAGAAAACCGTGATTGAACAACGTTGTCACTATCTTGTTTCAAGTGTTCCACTATGGACCCATGTCTAAAACTCAAATTTTAAAAACTTCTCGAAATTAAAATTTGGACTTTCTATAGTGTATTTAGTGTATAAAAATGTCGTCTTTAACATCGGTTCGTAATCGTCATTGTCAAAGATATCGATTTTAAGATATCGTTGATTGAACAAAGTAGTGTCTTTCTTGTTTCAAGTGTTCTACTATGGAACAATGGTTAAAACACAAGTTTTAAAAACTTCCCGAAATCTGAATTTGTACTTTCTTTAGTGCATTTAGCGTATCAAAATGTCATCTTTAACATAGATTTGGAATCGTCGAAAGCAAAGAAGTCAAATTTGAGAAATCATTGATTGAACAAAGTTGTTTCTTTCTTGTCTCAAGTGTTCTACTATGGACCCATGGCTAAACTCAAGTTTTGAAAACTTTCCAAAATCCAAATTTGGGTTTTGTTTACTGTATTTTGTGTGTCAAAATGTCGTCTTCAACATGGATTTCGAATCGTCAAAAGTAATGAAGTCAATTTTCAGAAAACCTTGATTGAACAAAGTTCTCACTATCTTGTTTCAAGTGTTCTACTATGGACGCATGTCTAAAACTCAAATTTTAAAACCTTCTCGAAATTAAAATTTGGACTTTCTATAGTGTATTTAGTGTATAAAAATGTCGTCTTTAACATGGGTTTGTAATCGTCAAATGCAAAGAAGTCGATTTTGAGATATCGTTGATTGACCAAAGCAGTGTCTTTCTCTTTTCAAGTGTTCTACTATGGACTCATGGCTAAAACTCAAGTTTTGAAAACTTCTCGAAATCCGAATTTGGATTTTCTTTAGTGCATTTAGTGCATCAAAATGTCATCTTTAACATAGATTTGGAAACGTCGAAAGCAAAGAAGTTAATTCTGAGAAATCATTGATTAAACAAAGGTGTCTCTTTCTTGTTAGAGTGTTCTACTGTAAAACCCATGGCTAAAACTAAAGTTTTTAAAACTTCCCAAAATCCAAATTTGGGTTTTCTTTAGTGTATTTTGTGTATCAAAATGTCGTCTTTAACATGGATTTGGGTTCGTCGAAAGGAAAGAAGTCAATTTTGAGAAAACCTTGATTGAACAAAGTTGTCACTATCTTGTTTCAAGTGTTCTACTATGGACCCATGTATAAAACTCAAGTTTTAAAAACTTCTAGAAATTAAAATTCGGACTTTCTATAGTGTTTCTAGTGTATAAAAATGTCGTCTTTAACATGGGTTCGTAATCGTCACTTGCAAAGATTTCGATCTGGAGATATCGTTGATTGAACAAAGTAGTGTCTTTCTCTTTTCAAGTTTTGTACTATGGACCCATGCCTAAAACTCAAGTTTTGAAAACTTCTCGAAATCCCAATTTGGACTTTCTTTAGCGGATTTAGTGTATCAAAACGTCATCTTTAACATAGATTTGGAATCGTCGAAAGGAAAGAAGTCAATTTTCTGAAATCATTGATTGAACAAAGTTGTCTTTTTCTTGTTCCAAGTGTTCTACTGTGGACCCATGGCTAAAACTAAAGTTTTGAAAACTTCCAAAAATCCAAATTTGGGTTTTCTTTAATTTATTTTGTGTATCAAAATGTCGTCTTTAACATGGATTTGGAATTGTCAAAAGAAAAGAAGTCAATTTTCAGAAAACCGTGACTGAACAACGTTGTCACTATCTTGTTTCAAGTGTTCCACTATGGACCCATGTCTAAAACTCAAATTTTAAAAACTTCTCGAAATTAAAATTTGGACTTTCTATAGTGTATTTAGTGTATAAAAATGTCGTCTTTAACATCGGTTCGTAATCGTCACTGTCAAAGATATCGATTTTAAGATATCTTTGATTGAACAAAGTAGTGTCTTTCTTGTTTCAAGTGTTCTACTATGGAACAATGGTTAAAACACAAGTTTTAAAAACTTCCCGAAATCTGAATTTGTACTTTCTTTAGTGCATTTAGTGTATCAAAATGTCATCTTTAACATAGATTTGGAATCGTCGAAAGCAAAGAAGTCAAATTTGAGAAATCATTGATTGAACAAAGTTGTTTCTTTCTTGTCTCAAGTGTTCTACTATGGACCCATGGCTAAAACTCAAGTTTTGAAAACTTTCTAAAATCCAAATTTGGGTTTTGTTTACTGTATTTTGTGTGTCAAAATGTCGTCTTCAACATGGATTTCGAATCGTCAAAAGTAATGAAGTCAATTTTCAGAAAACCTTGATTGAACAAAGTTCTCACTATCTTGTTTCAAGTGTTCTACTATGGACGCATGTCTAAAACTCAAATTTTAAAACCTTCTCGAAATTAAAATTTGGACTTTCTATAGTGTATTTAGTGTATAAAAATGTCGTCTTTAACATGGGTTTGTAATCGTCAAATGCAAAGAAGTCGATTTTGAGATATCGTTGATTGACCAAAGCAGTGTCTTTCTCTTTTCAAGTGTTCTACTATGGACTCATGGCTAAAACTCAAGTTTTGAAAACTTCTCGAAATCCCAATTTGGACTTTCTTTAGCGGATTTAGTGTATCAAAACGTCATCTTTAACATAGATTTGGAATCGTCGAATGGAAAGAAGTCAATTTTCTGAAATCATTGATTGAACAAAGTTGTCTCTTTCTTGTTCCAAGTGTTCTACTGTGGACCCATGGCTAAAACTAAAGTTTTGAAAACTTCCCAAAATCCAAATTTGGGTTTTCTTTAATTTATTTTGTGTATCAAAATGTAGTCTTTAACATGGATTTGGAATCGTCAAAAGAAAAGAAGTCAATTTTCAGAAAACCGTGATTGAACAACGTTGTCACTATCTTGTTTCAAGTGTTCCACTATGGACCCATGTCTAAAACTCAAATTTTAAAAACTTCTCGAAATTAAAATTTGGACTTTCTATAGTGTATTTAGTGTATAAAAATGTCGTCTTTAACATCGGTTCGTAATCGTCACTGTCAAAGATATCGATTTTAAGATATCTTTGATTGAACAAAGTAGTGTCTTTCTTGTTTCAAGTGTTCTACTATGGAACAATGGTTAAAACACAAGTTTTAAAAACTTCCCGAAATCTGAATTTGTACTTTCTTTAGTGCATTTAGTGTATCAAAATGTCATCTTTAACATAGATTTGGAATCGTCGAAAGCAAAGAAGTCAAATTTGAGAAATCATTGATTGAACAAAGTTGTTTCTTTCTTGTCTCAAGTGTTCTACTATGGACCCATGGCTAAAACTCAAGTTTTGAAAACTTTCTAAAATCCAAATTTGGGTTTTGTTTACTGTATTTTGTGTGTCAAAATGTCGTCTTCAACATGGATTTCGAATCGTCAAAAGTAATGAAGTCAATTTTCAGAAAACCTTGATTGAACAAAGTTCTCACTATCTTGTTTCAAGTGTTCTACTATGGACGCATGTCTAAAACTCAAATTTTAAAACCTTCTCGAAATTAAAATTTGGACTTTCTATAGTGTATTTAGTGTATAAAAATGTCGTCTTTAACATGGGTTTGTAATCGTCAAATGCAAAGAAGTCGATTTTGAGATATCGTTGATTGACCAAAGCAGTGTCTTTCTCTTTTCAAGTGTTCTACTATGGACTCATGGCTAAAACTCAAGTTTTGAAAACTTCTCGAAATCCGAATTTGGATTTTCTTTAGTGCATTTAGTGCATCAAAATGTCATCTTTAACATAGATTTGGAAACGTCGAAAGCAAAGAAGTTAATTCTGAGAAATCATTGATTAAACAAAGGTGTCTCTTTCTTGTTAGAGTGTTCTACTGTAAACCCATGGCTAAAACTAAAGTTTTTAAAACTTCCCAAAATCCAAATTTGGGTTTTCTTTAGTGTATTTTGTGTATCAAAATGTCGTCTTTAACATGGATTTGGGTTCGTCGAAAGCAAAGAAGTCAATTTTGAGAAAACCATGATTGAACAAAGTTGTCACTATCTTGTTTCAAGTGTTCTACTATGGACCCATGTATAAAACTCAAGTTTTAAAAACTTCTAGAAATTAAAATTCGGACTTTCTATAGTGTTTTTAGTGTATAAAAATGTCGTCTTTAACATGGGTTCGTAATCGTCACTTGCAAAGATTTCGATCTGGAGATATCGTTGATTGAACAAAGTAGTGTCTTTCTCTTTTCAAGTTTTGTACTATGGACCCATGCCTAAAACTCAAGTTTTGAAAACTTCTCGAAATCCCAATTTGGACTTTCTTTAGCGGATTTAGTGTATCAAAACGTCATCTTTAACATAGATTTGGAATCGTCGAAAGGAAAGAAGTCAATTTTCTGAAATCATTGATTGAACAAAGTTGTCTTTTTCTTGTTCCAAGTGTTCTACTGTGGACCCATGGCTAAAACTAAAGTTTTGAAAACTTCCCAAAATCCAAATTTGGGTTTTCTTTAATTTATTTTGTGTATCAAAATGTCGTCTTTAACATGGATTTGGAATTGTCAAAAGAAAAGAAGTCAATTTTCAGAAAACCGTGACTGAACAACGTTGTCACTATCTTGTTTCAAGTGTTCCACTATGGACCCATGTCTAAAACTCAAATTTTAAAAACTTCTCGAAATTAAAATTTGGACTTTCTATAGTGTATTTAGTGTATAAAAATGTCGTCTTTAACATCGGTTCGTAATCGTCATTGTCAAAGATATCGATTTTAAGATATCGTTGATTGAACAAAGTAGTGTCTTTCTTGTTTCAAGTGTTCTACTATGGAACAATGGTTAAAACACAAGTTTTAAAAACTTCCCGAAATCTGAATTTGTACTTTCTTTAGTGCATTTAGCGTATCAAAATGTCATCTTTAACATAGATTTGGAATCGTCGAAAGCAAAGAAGTCAAATTTGAGAAATCATTGATTGAACAAAGTTGTTTCTTTCTTGTCTCAAGTGTTCTACTATGGACCCATGGCTAAACTCAAGTTTTGAAAACTTTCCAAAATCCAAATTTGGGTTTTGTTTACTGTATTTTGTGTATCAAAATGTCGTCTTCAACATGGATTTCGAATCATCAAAAGCAATGAAGTCAATTTTCAGAAAACCTTAATTGAACAAAGTTCTCACTATCTTGTTTCAAGTGTTCTACTATGGACGCATGTCTAAAACTCAAATTTTAAAACCTTCTCGAAATTAAAATTTGGACTTTCTATAGTGTATTTAGTGTATAAAAATGTCGTCTTTAACATGGGTTTGTAATCGTCAAATGCAAAGAAGTCGATTTTGAGATATCGTTGATTGACCAAAGCAGTGTCTTTCTCTTTTCAAGTGTTCTACTATGGACTCATGGCTAAAACTCTAGTTTTGAAAACTTCTCGAAATCCGAATTTGGATTTTCTTTAGTGCATTTAGTGCATCAAAATGTCATCTTTAACATAGATTTGGAAACGTCGAAAGCAAAGAAGTTAATTCTGAGAAATCATTGATTAAACAAAGGTGTCTCTTTCTTGTTAGAGTGTTCTACTGTAAAACCCATGGCTAAAACTAAAGTTTTTAAAACTTCCCAAAATCCAAATTTGGGTTTTCTTTAGTGTATTTTGTGTATCAAAATGTCGTCTTTAACATGGATTTGGGTTCGTCGAAAGGAAAGAAGTCAATTTTGAGAAAACCTTGATTGAACAAAGTTGTCACTATCTTGTTTCAAGTGTTCTACTATGGACCCATGTATAAAACTCAAGTTTTAAAAACTTCTAGAAATTAAAATTCGGACTTTCTATAGTGTTTCTAGTGTATAAAAATGTCGTCTTTAACATGGGTTCGTAATCGTCACTTGCAAAGATTTCGATCTGGAGATATCGTTGATTGAACAAAGTAGTGTCTTTCTCTTTTCAAGTTTTGTACTATGGACCCATGCCTAAAACTCAAGTTTTGAAAACTTCTCGAAATCCCAATTTGGACTTTCTTTAGCGGATTTAGTGTATCAAAACGTCATCTTTAACATAGATTTGGAATCGTCGAAAGGAAAGAAGTCAATTTTCTGAAATCATTGATTGAACAAAGTTGTCTTTTTCTTGTTCCAAGTGTTCTACTGTGGACCCATGGCTAAAACTAAAGTTTTGAAAACTTCCAAAAATCCAAATTTGGGTTTTCTTTAATTTATTTTGTGTATCAAAATGTCGTCTTTAACATGGATTTGGAATTGTCAAAAGAAAAGAAGTCAATTTTCAGAAAACCGTGATTGAACAACGTTGTCACTATCTTGTTTCAAGTGTTCCACTATGGACCCATGTCTAAAACTCAAATTTTAAAAACTTCTCGAAATTAAAATTTGGACTTTCTATAGTGTATTTAGTGTATAAAAATGTCGTCTTTAACATCGGTTCGTAATCGTCATTGTCAAAGATATCGATTTTAAGATATCGTTGATTGAACAAAGTAGTGTCTTTCTTGTTTCAAGTGTTCTACTATGGAACAATGGTTAAAACACAAGTTTTAAAAACTTCCCGAAATCTGAATTTGTACTTTCTTTAGTGCATTTAACGTATCAAAATGTCATCTTTAACATAGATTTGGAATCGTCGAAAGTAAAGAAGTCAAATTTGAGAAATCATTGATTGAACAAAGTTGTTTCTTTCTTGTCTCAAGTGTTCTACTATGGACCCATGGCTAAAACTCAAGTTTTGAAAACTTTCCAAAATCCAAATTTGGGTTTTGTTTACTGTATTTTGTGTATCAAAATGTCGTCTTCAACATGGATTTCGAATCCTCAAAAGCAATGAAGTCAATTTTCAGAAAACCTTGATTGAACAAAGTTCTCACTATCTTGTTTCAAGTGTTCTACTATGGACGCATGTCTAAAACTCAAATTTTAAAACCTTCTCGAAATTAAAATTTGGACTTTCTATAGTGTATTTAGTGTATAAAAATGTCGTCTTTAACATGGGTTTGTAATCGTCAAATGCAAAGAAGTCGATTTTGAGATATCGTTGATTGACCAAAGCAGTGTCTTTCTCTTTTCAAGTGTTCTACTATGGACTCATGGCTAAAACTCAAGTTTTGAAAACTTCTCGAAATCCGAATTTGGATTTTCTTTAGTGCATTTAGTGCATCAAAATGTCATCTTTAACATAGATTTGGAAACGTCGAAAGCAAAGAAGTTAATTCTGAGAAATCATTGATTAAACAAAGGTGTCTCTTTCTTGTTAGAGTGTTCTACTGTAAACCCATGGCTAAAACTAAAGTTTTTAAAACTTCCCAAAATCCAAATTTGGGTTTTCTTTAGTGTATTTTGTGTATCAAAATGTCGTCTTTAACATGGATTTGGGTTCGTCGAAAGCAAAGAAGTCAATTTTGAGAAAACCTTGATTGAACAAAGTTGTCACTATCTTGTTTCAAGTGTTCTACTATGGACCCATGTATAAAACTCAAGTTTTAAAAACTTCTAGAAATTAAAATTCGGACTTTCTATAGTGTTTTTAGTGTATAAAAATGTCGTCTTTAACATGGGTTCGTAATCGTCACTTGCAAAGATTTCGATCTGGAGATATCGTTGATTGAACAAAGTAGTGTCTTTCTCTTTTCAAGTTTTGTACTATGGACCCATGCCTAAAACTCAAGTTTTGAAAACTTCCCGAAATCCCAATTTGGACTTTCTTTAGCGGATTTAGTGTATCAAAACGTCATCTTTAACATAGATTTGGAATCGTCGAATGGAAAGAAGTCAATTTTCTGAAATCATTGATTGAACAAAGTTGTCTCTTTCTTGTTCCAAGTGTTCTACTGTGGACCCATGGCTAAAACTAAAGTTTTGAAAACTTCCCAAAATCCAAATTTGGGTTTTCTTTAATTTATTTTGTGTATCAAAATGTAGTCTTTAACATGGATTTGGAATCGTCAAAAGAAAAGAAGTCAATTTTCAGAAAACCGTGATTGAACAACGTTGTCACTATCTTGTTTCAAGTGTTCCACTATGGACCCATGTCTAAAACTCAAATTTTAAAAACTTCTCGAAATTAAAATTTGGACTTTCTATAGTGTATTTAGTGTATAAAAATGTCGTCTTTAACATCGGTTCGTAATCGTCACTGTCAAAGATATCGATTTTAAGATATCTTTGATTGAACAAAGTAGTGTCTTTCTTGTTTCAAGTGTTCTACTATGGAACAATGGTTAAAACACAAGTTTTAAAAACTTCCCGAAATCTGAATTTGTACTTTCTTTAGTGCATTTAGCGTATCAAAATGTCATCTTTAACATAGATTTGGAATCGTCGAAAGCAAAGAAGTCAAATTTGAGAAATCATTGATTGAACAAAGTTGTTTCTTTCTTGTCTCAAGTGTTCTACTATGGACCCATGGCTAAACTCAAGTTTTGAAAACTTTCCAAAATCCAAATTTGGGTTTTGTTTACTGTATTTTGTGTATCAAAATGTCGTCTTCAACATGGATTTCGAATCCTCAAAAGCAATGAAGTCAATTTTCAGAAAACCTTGATTGAACAAAGTTCTCACTATCTTGTTTCAAGTGTTCTACTATGGACGCATGTCTAAAACTCAAATTTTAAAACCTTCTCGAAATTAAAATTTGGACTTTCTATAGTGTATTTAGTGTATAAAAATGTCGTCTTTAACATGGGTTTGTAATCGTCAAATGCAAAGAAGTCGATTTTGAGATATCGTTGATTGACCAAAGCAGTGTCTTTCTCTTTTCAAGTGTTCTACTATGGACTCATGGCTAAAACTCAAGTTTTGAAAACTTCTCGAAATCCGAATTTGGATTTTCTTTAGTGCATTTAGTGCATCAAAATGTCATCTTTAACATAGATTTGGAAACGTCGAAAGCAAAGAAGTTAATTCTGAGAAATCATTGATTAAACAAAGGTGTCTCTTTCTTGTTAGAGTGTTCTACTGTAAACCCATGGCTAAAACTAAAGTTTTTAAAACTTCCCAAAATCCAAATTTGGGTTTTCTTTAGTGTATTTTGTGTATCAAAATGTCGTCTTTAACATGGATTTGGGTTCGTCGAAAGCAAAGAAGTCAATTTTGAGAAAACCTTGATTGAACAAAGTTGTCACTATCTTGTTTCAAGTGTTCTACTATGGACCCATGTATAAAACTCAAGTTTTAAAAACTTCTAGAAATTAAAATTCGGACTTTCTATAGTGTTTTTAGTGTATAAAAATGTCGTCTTTAACATGGGTTCGTAATCGTCACTTGCAAAGATTTCGATCTGGAGATATCGTTGATTGAACAAAGTAGTGTCTTTCTCTTTTCAAGTTTTGTACTATGGACCCATGCCTAAAACTCAAGTTTTGAAAACTTCCCGAAATCCCAATTTGGACTTTCTTTAGCGGATTTAGTGTATCAAAACGTCATCTTTAACATAGATTTGGAATCGTCGAATGGAAAGAAGTCAATTTTCTGAAATCATTGATTGAACAAAGTTGTCTCTTTCTTGTTCCAAGTGTTCTACTGTGGACCCATGGCTAAAACTAAAGTTTTGAAAACTTCCCAAAATCCAAATTTGGGTTTTCTTTAATTTATTTTGTGTATCAAAATGTAGTCTTTAACATGGATTTGGAATCGTCAAAAGAAAAGAAGTCAATTTTCAGAAAACCGTGATTGAACAACGTTGTCACTATCTTGTTTCAAGTGTTCCACTATGGACCCATGTCTAAAACTCAAATTTTAAAAACTTCTCGAAATTAAAATTTGGACTTTCTATAGTGTATTTAGTGTATAAAAATGTCGTCTTTAACATCGGTTCGTAATCGTCACTGTCAAAGATATCGATTTTAAGATATCTTTGATTGAACAAAGTAGTGTCTTTCTTGTTTCAAGTGTTCTACTATGGAACAATGGTTAAAACACAAGTTTTAAAAACTTCCCGAAATCTGAATTTGTACTTTCTTTAGTGCATTTAGCGTATCAAAATGTCATCTTTAACATAGATTTGGAATCGTCGAAAGCAAAGAAGTCAAATTTGAGAAATCATTGATTGAACAAAGTTGTTTCTTTCTTGTCTCAAGTGTTCTACTATGGACCCATGGCTAAACTCAAGTTTTGAAAACTTTCCAAAATCCAAATTTGGGTTTTGTTTACTGTATTTTGTGTGTCAAAATGTCGTCTTCAACATGGATTTCGAATCGTCAAAAGTAATGAAGTCAATTTTCAGAAAACCTTGATTGAACAAAGTTCTCACTATCTTGTTTCAAGTGTTCTACTATGGACGCATGTCTAAAACTCAAATTTTAAAACCTTCTCGAAATTAAAATTTGGACTTTCTATAGTGTATTTAGTGTATAAAAATGTCGTCTTTAACATGGGTTTGTAATCGTCAAATGCAAAGAAGTCGATTTTGAGATATCGTTGATTGACCAAAGCAGTGTCTTTCTCTTTTCAAGTGTTCTACTATGGACTCATGGCTAAAACTCAAGTTTTGAAAACTTCTCGAAATCCGAATTTGGATTTTCTTTAGTGCATTTAGTGCATCAAAATGTCATCTTTAACATAGATTTGGAAACGTCGAAAGCAAAGAAGTTAATTCTGAGAAATCATTGATTAAACAAAGGTGTCTCTTTCTTGTTAGAGTGTTCTACTGTAAAACCCATGGCTAAAACTAAAGTTTTTAAAACTTCCCAAAATCCAAATTTGGGTTTTCTTTAGTGTATTTTGTGTATCAAAATGTCGTCTTTAACATGGATTTGGGTTCGTCGAAAGGAAAGAAGTCAATTTTGAGAAAACCTTGATTGAACAAAGTTGTCACTATCTTGTTTCAAGTGTTCTACTATGGACCCATGTATAAAACTCAAGTTTTAAAAACTTCTAGAAATTAAAATTCGGACTTTCTATAGTGTTTCTAGTGTATAAAAATGTCGTCTTTAACATGGGTTCGTAATCGTCACTTGCAAAGATTTCGATCTGGAGATATCGTTGATTGAACAAAGTAGTGTCTTTCTCTTTTCAAGTTTTGTACTATGGACCCATGCCTAAAACTCAAGTTTTGAAAACTTCTCGAAATCCCAATTTGGACTTTCTTTAGCGGATTTAGTGTATCAAAACGTCATCTTTAACATAGATTTGGAATCGTCGAAAGGAAAGAAGTCAATTTTCTGAAATCATTGATTGAACAAAGTTGTCTTTTTCTTGTTCCAAGTGTTCTACTGTGGACCCATGGCTAAAACTAAAGTTTTGAAAACTTCCAAAAATCCAAATTTGGGTTTTCTTTAATTTATTTTGTGTATCAAAATGTCGTCTTTAACATGGATTTGGAATTGTCAAAAGAAAAGAAGTCAATTTTCAGAAAACCGTGACTGAACAACGTTGTCACTATCTTGTTTCAAGTGTTCCACTATGGACCCATGTCTAAAACTCAAATTTTAAAAACTTCTCGAAATTAAAATTTGGACTTTCTATAGTGTATTTAGTGTATAAAAATGTCGTCTTTAACATCGGTTCGTAATCGTCACTGTCAAAGATATCGATTTTAAGATATCTTTGATTGAACAAAGTAGTGTCTTTCTTGTTTCAAGTGTTCTACTATGGAACAATGGTTAAAACACAAGTTTTAAAAACTTCCCGAAATCTGAATTTGTACTTTCTTTAGTGCATTTAGTGTATCAAAATGTCATCTTTAACATAGATTTGGAATCGTCGAAAGCAAAGAAGTCAAATTTGAGAAATCATTGATTGAACAAAGTTGTTTCTTTCTTGTCTCAAGTGTTCTACTATGGACCCATGGCTAAAACTCAAGTTTTGAAAACTTTCTAAAATCCAAATTTGGGTTTTGTTTACTGTATTTTGTGTGTCAAAATGTCGTCTTCAACATGGATTTCGAATCGTCAAAAGTAATGAAGTCAATTTTCAGAAAACCTTGATTGAACAAAGTTCTCACTATCTTGTTTCAAGTGTTCTACTATGGACGCATGTCTAAAACTCAAATTTTAAAACCTTCTCGAAATTAAAATTTGGACTTTCTATAGTGTATTTAGTGTATAAAAATGTCGTCTTTAACATGGGTTTGTAATCGTCAAATGCAAAGAAGTCGATTTTGAGATATCGTTGATTGACCAAAGCAGTGTCTTTCTCTTTTCAAGTGTTCTACTATGGACTCATGGCTAAAACTCAAGTTTTGAAAACTTCTCGAAATCCCAATTTGGACTTTCTTTAGCGGATTTAGTGTATCAAAACGTCATCTTTAACATAGATTTGGAATCGTCGAATGGAAAGAAGTCAATTTTCTGAAATCATTGATTGAACAAAGTTGTCTCTTTCTTGTTCCAAGTGTTCTACTGTGGACCCATGGCTAAAACTAAAGTTTTGAAAACTTCCCAAAATCCAAATTTGGGTTTTCTTTAATTTATTTTGTGTATCAAAATGTAGTCTTTAACATGGATTTGGAATCGTCAAAAGAAAAGAAGTCAATTTTCAGAAAACCGTGATTGAACAACGTTGTCACTATCTTGTTTCAAGTGTTCCACTATGGACCCATGTCTAAAACTCAAATTTTAAAAACTTCTCGAAATTAAAATTTGGACTTTCTATAGTGTATTTAGTGTATAAAAATGTCGTCTTTAACATCGGTTCGTAATCGTCACTGTCAAAGATATCGATTTTAAGATATCTTTGATTGAACAAAGTAGTGTCTTTCTTGTTTCAAGTGTTCTACTATGGAACAATGGTTAAAACACAAGTTTTAAAAACTTCCCGAAATCTGAATTTGTACTTTCTTTAGTGCATTTAGTGTATCAAAATGTCATCTTTAACATAGATTTGGAATCGTCGAAAGCAAAGAAGTCAAATTTGAGAAATCATTGATTGAACAAAGTTGTTTCTTTCTTGTCTCAAGTGTTCTACTATGGACCCATGGCTAAACTCAAGTTTTGAAAACTTTCCAAAATCCAAATTTGGGTTTTGTTTACTGTATTTTGTGTATCAAAATGTCGTCTTCAACATGGATTTCGAATCATCAAAAGCAATGAAGTCAATTTTCAGAAAACCTTAATTGAACAAAGTTCTCACTATCTTGTTTCAAGTGTTCTACTATGGACGCATGTCTAAAACTCAAATTTTAAAACCTTCTCGAAATTAAAATTTGGACTTTCTATAGTGTATTTAGTGTATAAAAATGTCGTCTTTAACATGGGTTTGTAATCGTCAAATGCAAAGAAGTCGATTTTGAGATATCGTTGATTGACCAAAGCAGTGTCTTTCTCTTTTCAAGTGTTCTACTATGGACTCATGGCTAAAACTCTAGTTTTGAAAACTTCTCGAAATCCGAATTTGGATTTTCTTTAGTGCATTTAGTGCATCAAAATGTCATCTTTAACATAGATTTGGAAACGTCGAAAGCAAAGAAGTTAATTCTGAGAAATCATTGATTAAACAAAGGTGTCTCTTTCTTGTTAGAGTGTTCTACTGTAAAACCCATGGCTAAAACTAAAGTTTTTAAAACTTCCCAAAATCCAAATTTGGGTTTTCTTTAGTGTATTTTGTGTATCAAAATGTCGTCTTTAACATGGATTTGGGTTCGTCGAAAGGAAAGAAGTCAATTTTGAGAAAACCTTGATTGAACAAAGTTGTCACTATCTTGTTTCAAGTGTTCTACTATGGACCCATGTATAAAACTCAAGTTTTAAAAACTTCTAGAAATTAAAATTCGGACTTTCTATAGTGTTTCTAGTGTATAAAAATGTCGTCTTTAACATGGGTTCGTAATCGTCACTTGCAAAGATTTCGATCTGGAGATATCGTTGATTGAACAAAGTAGTGTCTTTCTCTTTTCAAGTTTTGTACTATGGACCCATGCCTAAAACTCAAGTTTTGAAAACTTCTCGAAATCCCAATTTGGACTTTCTTTAGCGGATTTAGTGTATCAAAACGTCATCTTTAACATAGATTTGGAATCGTCGAAAGGAAAGAAGTCAATTTTCTGAAATCATTGATTGAACAAAGTTGTCTTTTTCTTGTTCCAAGTGTTCTACTGTGGACCCATGGCTAAAACTAAAGTTTTGAAAACTTCCAAAAATCCAAATTTGGGTTTTCTTTAATTTATTTTGTGTATCAAAATGTCGTCTTTAACATGGATTTGGAATTGTCAAAAGAAAAGAAGTCAATTTTCAGAAAACCGTGATTGAACAACGTTGTCACTATCTTGTTTCAAGTGTTCCACTATGGACCCATGTCTAAAACTCAAATTTTAAAAACTTCTCGAAATTAAAATTTGGACTTTCTATAGTGTATTTAGTGTATAAAAATGTCGTCTTTAACATCGGTTCGTAATCGTCATTGTCAAAGATATCGATTTTAAGATATCGTTGATTGAACAAAGTAGTGTCTTTCTTGTTTCAAGTGTTCTACTATGGAACAATGGTTAAAACACAAGTTTTAAAAACTTCCCGAAATCTGAATTTGTACTTTCTTTAGTGCATTTAACGTATCAAAATGTCATCTTTAACATAGATTTGGAATCGTCGAAAGTAAAGAAGTCAAATTTGAGAAATCATTGATTGAACAAAGTTGTTTCTTTCTTGTCTCAAGTGTTCTACTATGGACCCATGGCTAAAACTCAAGTTTTGAAAACTTTCCAAAATCCAAATTTGGGTTTTGTTTACTGTATTTTGTGTATCAAAATGTCGTCTTCAACATGGATTTCGAATCCTCAAAAGCAATGAAGTCAATTTTCAGAAAACCTTGATTGAACAAAGTTCTCACTATCTTGTTTCAAGTGTTCTACTATGGACGCATGTCTAAAACTCAAATTTTAAAACCTTCTCGAAATTAAAATTTGGACTTTCTATAGTGTATTTAGTGTATAAAAATGTCGTCTTTAACATGGGTTTGTAATCGTCAAATGCAAAGAAGTCGATTTTGAGATATCGTTGATTGACCAAAGCAGTGTCTTTCTCTTTTCAAGTGTTCTACTATGGACTCATGGCTAAAACTCAAGTTTTGAAAACTTCTCGAAATCCGAATTTGGATTTTCTTTAGTGCATTTAGTGCATCAAAATGTCATCTTTAACATAGATTTGGAAACGTCGAAAGCAAAGAAGTTAATTCTGAGAAATCATTGATTAAACAAAGGTGTCTCTTTCTTGTTAGAGTGTTCTACTGTAAACCCATGGCTAAAACTAAAGTTTTTAAAACTTCCCAAAATCCAAATTTGGGTTTTCTTTAGTGTATTTTGTGTATCAAAATGTCGTCTTTAACATGGATTTGGGTTCGTCGAAAGCAAAGAAGTCAATTTTGAGAAAACCTTGATTGAACAAAGTTGTCACTATCTTGTTTCAAGTGTTCTACTATGGACCCATGTATAAAACTCAAGTTTTAAAAACTTCTAGAAATTAAAATTCGGACTTTCTATAGTGTTTTTAGTGTATAAAAATGTCGTCTTTAACATGGGTTCGTAATCGTCACTTGCAAAGATTTCGATCTGGAGATATCGTTGATTGAACAAAGTAGTGTCTTTCTCTTTTCAAGTTTTGTACTATGGACCCATGCCTAAAACTCAAGTTTTGAAAACTTCCCGAAATCCCAATTTGGACTTTCTTTAGCGGATTTAGTGTATCAAAACGTCATCTTTAACATAGATTTGGAATCGTCGAATGGAAAGAAGTCAATTTTCTGAAATCATTGATTGAACAAAGTTGTCTCTTTCTTGTTCCAAGTGTTCTACTGTGGACCCATGGCTAAAACTAAAGTTTTGAAAACTTCCCAAAATCCAAATTTGGGTTTTCTTTAATTTATTTTGTGTATCAAAATGTCGTCTTTAACATGGATTTGGAATCGTCAAAAGAAAAGAAGTCAATTTTCAGAAAACCGTGATTGAACAACGTTGTCACTATCTTGTTTCAAGTGTTCCACTATGGACCCATGTCTAAAACTCAAATTTTAAAAACTTCTCGAAATTAAAATTTGGACTTTCTATAGTGTATTTAGTGTATAAAAATGTCGTCTTTAACATCGGTTCGTAATCGTCATTGTCAAAGATATCGATTTTAAGATATCGTTGATTGAACAAAGTAGTGTCTTTCTTGTTTCAAGTGTTCTACTATGGAACAATGGTTAAAACACAAGTTTTAAAAACTTCCCGAAATCTGAATTTGTACTTTCTTTAGTGCATTTAACGTATCAAAATGTCATCTTTAACATAGATTTGGAATCGTCGAAAGTAAAGAAGTCAAATTTGAGAAATCATTGATTGAACAAAGTTGTTTCTTTCTTGTCTCAAGTGTTCTACTATGGACCCATGGCTAAAACTCAAGTTTTGAAAACTTTCCAAAATCCAAATTTGGGTTTTGTTTACTGTATTTTGTGTATCAAAATGTCGTCTTCAACATGGATTTCGAATCCTCAAAAGCAATGAAGTCAATTTTCAGAAAACCTTGATTGAACAAAGTTCTCACTATCTTGTTTCAAGTGTTCTACTATGGACGCATGTCTAAAACTCAAATTTTAAAACCTTCTCGAAATTAAAATTTGGACTTTCTATAGTGTATTTAGTGTATAAAAATGTCGTCTTTAACATGGGTTTGTAATCGTCAAATGCAAAGAAGTCGATTTTGAGATATCGTTGATTGACCAAAGCAGTGTCTTTCTCTTTTCAAGTGTTCTACTATGGACTCATGGCTAAAACTCAAGTTTTGAAAACTTCTCGAAATCCGAATTTGGATTTTCTTTAGTGCATTTAGTGCATCAAAATGTCATCTTTAACATAGATTTGGAAACGTCGAAAGCAAAGAAGTTAATTCTGAGAAATCATTGATTAAACAAAGGTGTCTCTTTCTTGTTAGAGTGTTCTACTGTAAACCCATGGCTAAAACTAAAGTTTTTAAAACTTCCCAAAATCCAAATTTGGGTTTTCTTTAGTGTATTTTGTGTATCAAAATGTCGTCTTTAACATGGATTTGGGTTCGTCGAAAGCAAAGAAGTCAATTTTGAGAAAACCTTGATTGAACAAAGTTGTCACTATCTTGTTTCAAGTGTTCTACTATGGACCCATGTATAAAACTCAAGTTTTAAAAACTTCTAGAAATTAAAATTCGGACTTTCTATAGTGTTTTTAGTGTATAAAAATGTCGTCTTTAACATGGGTTCGTAATCGTCACTTGCAAAGATTTCGATCTGGAGATATCGTTGATTGAACAAAGTAGTGTCTTTCTCTTTTCAAGTTTTGTACTATGGACCCATGCCTAAAACTCAAGTTTTGAAAACTTCCCGAAATCCCAATTTGGACTTTCTTTAGCGGATTTAGTGTATCAAAACGTCATCTTTAACATAGATTTGGAATCGTCGAATGGAAAGAAGTCAATTTTCTGAAATCATTGATTGAACAAAGTTGTCTCTTTCTTGTTCCAAGTGTTCTACTGTGGACCCATGGCTAAAACTAAAGTTTTGAAAACTTCCCAAAATCCAAATTTGGGTTTTCTTTAATTTATTTTGTGTATCAAAATGTCGTCTTTAACATGGATTTGGAATCGTCAAAAGAAAAGAAGTCAATTTTCAGAAAACCGTGATTGAACAACGTTGTCACTATCTTGTTTCAAGTGTTCCACTATGGACCCATGTCTAAAACTCAAATTTTAAAAACTTCTCGAAATTAAAATTTGGACTTTCTATAGTGTATTTAGTGTATAAAAATGTCGTCTTTAACATCGGTTCGTAATCGTCATTGTCAAAGATATCGATTTTAAGATATCGTTGATTGAACAAAGTAGTGTCTTTCTTGTTTCAAGTGTTCTACTATAGAACAATGGTTAAAACACAAGTTTTAAAAACTTCCCGAAATCTGAATTTGTACTTTCTTTAGTGCATTTAACGTATCAAAATGTCATCTTTAACATAGATTTGGAATCGTCGAAAGCAAAGAAGTCAAATTTGAGAAATCATTGATTGAACAAAGTTGTTTCTTTCTTGTCTCAAGTGTTCTACTATGGACCCATGGCTAAAACTCAAGTTTTGAAAACTTTCCAAAATCCAAATTTGGGTTTTGTTTACTGTATTTTGTGAATCAAAATGTCGTCTTCAACATGGATTTCGAATCGTCAAAAGTAATGAAGTCAATTTTCAGAAAACCTTGATTGAACAAAGTTCTCACTATCTTGTTTCAAGTGTTCTACTATGGACGCATGTCTAAAACTCAAATTTTAAAACCTTCTCGAAATTAAAATTTGGACTTTCTATAGTGTATTTAGTGTATAAAAATGTCATCTTTAACATGGGTTTGTAATCGTCAAATGCAAAGAAGTCGATTTTGAGATATCGTTGATTGACCAAAGCAGTGTCTTTCTCTTTTCAAGTGTTCTACTATGGACTCATGGCTAAAACTCAAGTTTTGAAAACTTCTCGAAATCCGAATTTGGATTTTCTTTATTGGATTTCGTGCATCAAAATGTCATCTTTAGCATAGAATTGGAATCGTCGAAAGCAAAGAAGTTAATTCTGAGAAATCATTGGTTAAACAAAGTTGTCTCTTTCTTGTTAGAGTGTTCTACTGTAAACCCATGGCTAAAACTAAAGTTTTTAAAACTTCCCAAAATCCAAATTTGGGTTTTCTTTAGTGTATTTTGTGTATCAAAATGTCGTCTTTAACATGGATTTGGGTTCGTCGAAAGCAAAGAAGTCAATTTTGAGAAAACCTTGATTGAACAAAGTTGTCACTATCTTGTTTCAAGTGTTCTACTATGGACCCATGTATAAAACTCAAGTTTTAAAAACTTCTAGAAATTAAAATTCGGACTTTCTATAGTGTTTTTAGTGTATAAAAATGTCGTCTTTAACATGGGTTCGTAATCGTCACTTGCAAAGATGTCGACCTGGAGATATCGTTGATTGAACAAAGTAGTGTCTTTCTCTTTTCAAGTTTTCTACTATGGACCCATGCCTAAAACTCAAGTTTTGAAAACTTTCCGAAATCCGAATTTGGACTTTCTTTAGCGGATTTAGTGTATCAAAATGTCATCTTTAACATAGATTTGGAATCGTCGAAAGGAAAGAAGTCAATTTTCTGAAATCATTGATTGAACAAAGTTGTCTCTTTCTTGTTCCAAGTGTTCTACTGTGGACCCATTGCTAAAACTAAAGTTTTGAAAACTTCCCAAAATCCAAATTTGGGTTTTCTTTAGTTTATTTTGTGTATCAAAATGTCGTCTTTAACATGGATTTGGAATCGTCAAAAGCAAAGAAGTCAATTTTCAGAAAACCTTGATTGAACAAAGTTGTCACTATCTTGTTTCAAGTGTTCTACTATGGACCCAAGTCTAAAACTCAAATTTTAAAAACTTCTCGAAATTAAAATTTGGACTTTCTATAGTGTATTTAGTGTATAAAAATGTCGACTTTAAAATCGGTTCGTAATCGTCACTTTCAAAGATGCCAATTTTGAGATATCGTTGATTGAACAAAGTAGTGTCAATCTTGTTTCAAGTGTTCTACTATGGAACCATGGCTAAAACTCAAGTTTAGAAAACTTCCTGAAATCCGAATTTGGACTTTCTTTACTGCATTTAGTGTATCAAAATGTCATCTTTAACATAGATTTGGAATCGTCGAATGCAAAGAAGTCAATTTTGAGAAATCATTGATTGAACAAAGTTGTTTCTTTCTTGTCTCAAGTGTTCTACTGTGGACCCATGGCTAAAACTCAAGTTTTGAAAACTTTCCAAAATCCAAATTTGGGTTTTGTTTACTGTATTTTGTGTATCAAAATGTCGTCTTCAACATGGATTTCGAATCGTCAAAAGCAATGAAGTCAATTTTCAGAAAACTTTGATTGAACAAAGTTCTCACTATCTTGTTTCAAGTGTTCTACTATGCACCCATGTCTAAAACTCAAATTTTAAAAACTTCTCGAAATTAAAATTTGGACTTTCTATAGTGTATTTAGTGTAGAAAAATGTCGTCTTTAACAGGGGTTCGTAATTGTCAAATGCAAAGAAGTCAATTTTTAGATATCATTCATTGACCAAAGCAGTGTCTTTCTCTTTTCAAGTGTTCTACTATGGACTCATGGTTAAAACTCAAGCTTTGAAAACTTACCGAAATCCGAATTTGGACTTTCTTTAGCGCATTTAGTGTATCAAAATGTCATCCTTAACATAGATTTGGAAAAGTCGAAAGCAAAGAAGTTAATTTTGAGAAATCATTGATTGAACAAAGTTGTCTCTTTCTTGTTAGAGTGTTCTACTATGGACCCATGGCTAAAACTAAAGTTTTGAAAACTTCCCAAAATCCAAATTTGGGTTTTCTTTAGTGTATTTTCTGTATCAAAATGTCGACTTTAACATGGATTTGGGATCGTCAAAAGCAAAGAAGTCAATTTTGAGAAAACCTTGATTGAACAAAGTTGTCACTATCTTGTTTCAAGTGTTCTACTATGGACCCATGTATAAAACTCAAGTTTTAAAAACTTCTAGAAATTAAAATTTGGACTTTCTATAGTGTATTTAGTGTATAAAAATTTCATCTTTAACATGGGTTCCTAATCGTCAAATGTAAAGAAGTCGATTTTGAGATATCGTTGATTGAACAAAGTAGTGTCTTTCGTGTTTCAAGTGTTCTACTATGGAACCATGCCTAAAACACAAATTTTAAAAACTTCTCGAAATTAAAATTTGGACTTTCTATAGTGTATTTAGTGTATAAAAATGTTCTCTTTAACATGTATTCATAGTCGACAAATGCAAAGAAGTCAATTTTGAGATATCGTTGATTGAACAAAGTTGTTTCTCTCTTGTCTCAAGTGTTCTACTGTGGACCCATGGCCAAAACTCAAGTTTTGAAAACTTTCCAAAATCTAAAATTGGGTTTTGTTTACTGTATTTTGTGTATCAAAATGTCGTCTTTAACATGGATTTGGAATCATCAAAAGCAATGGAGTCCATTTTCAAAAAACCTTGATTGAACAAAGTTGTCACTATCTTGTTTCATGTGTTCTACTGTGGACCCATGTCTAAAACTCAAATGTTAAAAACTTCTCGAAATTAAAATTTGGACTTTCTATAGTGTATTTAGTGTATAAAAATGTCGTCTTTAACATGGGTTCGTAATCGTCACTTGCAAAGATGTCAATTTGGAGATATCGTTGATTGAACCAAGTAGTGTCTTTCTCTTTTCAAGTTTTCTACTATGGACCCATGCCTAAAACTCAAGTTTTGAAAACTTCCCGAAATCCGAATTTGGACTTTCTTTAGCGGATTTAGTGTATCAAAATGTCATCTTTAACATAGATTTGGAATCGTCAAAAGGAAAGAAATCAATTTTTTTAAATCATTGATTGAAGAAAGTTATCTCTTTCTTGTTTCATGTGTTCTACTGTGGACCTATGGCTAAAACTAAAGTTTAGAAAACTTCCCAAAATCCAAATTTGGGTTTTCTTTAGTTTATTTTGTGTATCAAAATGTCATCTTTAACATGGATTTGGAATCGTCAAAAGCAAAGAAGTCAATTTTCAGAAAACCTTGATTGAACAAAGTTGTCACTATCTTGTTTCAAGTGTTCTACTATGGAGCCATGTCTAAAACTCAAATTTTAAAAACTTCTCGAAATTAAAATTTGGACTTTCTATAGTGTATTTAGTGTATAAAAATGTCGTCTTTAACATCGGTTCGTAATCCTCACTTTCAAAGATATTGATTTTGAGATATCGTTGATTGAACAAAGTAGTGTCTTTCTTGTTTCAAGTGTTCTACTATGAAACCATGGCTAAAAGTCAAGTTTTGAAAATTTCCCAAAATCTGAATTTGTACTTTCTTTAGTGCATTTAGTGTATCAAAATGTTATCTTTAACATAGATTTGGAATCGTCGAAAGCAAAGAAGTCAATTTTAAGAAATCATTGATTGAACAAAGTTGTTTCTTTCTTGTCTCAAGTGTTCTACTGTGGACCCATGGCTAAAACTCAAGTTTTGAAAACTTTCCAAAATCCAAATTTGGGTTTTGTTTACTGTATTTTGTGTATCAAAATGTCGTCTTCAACATGGATTTCGAATCGTCAAAAGCAATGAAGTCAATTTTCAGAAAATCTTGATTGAACAAAGTTCTCACTATCTTGTTTCAAGTGTTCTACTATGGACGCATGTCTAAAACTCAAATTTTAAAAACTTCTCGAAATTAAAATTTGGACTTTCTATAGTGTATTTAGTGTATAAAAATCTCGTCTTTAACATGAGTTCGTAATCGTCAAATGCAAAGAAGTCGATTTTGAGATATCGTTGATTGACCAAACACTACAACAAAAATAGGCATTAACGACCAAAAATTAGCGACGACATTAGTTTTGGTCGTTAATGTAATACTATTTACGACTAAAAATAAATCTTGTCGTTATATGATAAATTTTAACGACGGGCTAAATAAGTCGTCGTTAATAAATCATTTTCCCATCGTTATTGATTAACATTTCTAATTCTAACTATAAAATAATAAAAATGAATTAATAAGATTTAACTACTACTTATATAAATAATTCTAATATAATTATATTTTTAGTAAATGCACAAATATAATTATTAAACTATTATAATTGGGTATTAGTTATTTATTGATAATACAATATATTAAAAAATTATAAATATATTAAAAATAATATAATATATCAAACTAATTTATTGTAATTATTAGATTTATTTATAGTATAATTTTATTTTCAAATAATTATTAATTTGATACAATAATTTAAATCATTTTATCAGTTATCATAAATTTTAAAATATTTTATTTTTATCAAACAAATAATTATTAATATTATTTTTATAAATTATTTTAATTTTATTAATTAAAAATTAAATATTTTTAAAAAATAAAAAAACCAGAATATTGGCTGGAGTTGCCCGCCCTTTCCCTACAATTCCCCCCCCCACAAATCCCTAATTCCCCAAATCACAGCCTTTGAAGCACCGCCTCCCTCCATCGCCTTCACCGCCTCAACTCTTCCGTCGCGTCACCGCCTCCGTTGCCTCAACGCCGCCTCCTCCAACTCCATTGCGGCCTCCTCTTCATCGCCTCCATTTCCATCGTCACCACTAAATCTCCCTCTCACATAGTCCCTGCCGTTTCCAGCCCATCGCCTCCTCCTCCTCAGCGCCGTTTCCACCTCCAGAGTCGCTGTTCAGGTATCGCTCTCTCACAAATCTACCACTATCCCTTGGGCAAGTCCCAAATCCCCAAATCTCCAGTTCTCCCTATCTCTATTTACCTATGTGTTCTGAAAATAATAGTTATTTCATTCAGCTATAGAATCTAACCTGCTTACTTTTAAGTCTATCTCTGTTTAAAGTATATAGCCTTCAGGAACAAGTGCTACCTTTTGTGTAAAGCGTTGAATAGTTTTGCCGTAATGTATAGTATGATCTTTTGGCTCCTTTGGTTTAGATCCCCATACTTTATTAGATCTTCTTTGTCTCAACACCACGAGATGCTTCTGGGTGCTTCTGCAAACAGATTCATGATTCTTTTTTGTTGCTTCTTAAGTGTGGTGACTGTCACTGAGTTCATGATTTTGAAGCTATATTTAATTAATTATATAGCAATGCTCATTAATTAGCACATGCGACAATTATTTTGTATTGATGGGTTTGATCTTAATTAGCAACTCTTACTTTGGGTGTGTCAGTGTCATTATCCCTAACCAATCTGCAACTATCGTCATCTGTCATGTTAAGTTGATCGTTCTACTCCATTTACTGATACTAATTTAGTCACAGTTAATTACATATATCCCACTATGAATGTCTTCAGAGAGCCTCTTAGATAGAAGACAAAATCTAGTTAAATAAATTATTTCTAACAAAGCATGCCAAACAAACAACATTAAAGTATAGTATGTAATTTATAGATAACATGCTTTAGATCTTATCATATCAGAAAAAATTTATAATAATTTTATTCAAAATTAATAATAGATTGATTTGTATTAAAAAAATATCATAATAATTTTATCCAAAATTAACAATAGATTTACAGATGCAAAGGAATTGAGATCACTGGTTTTTTAAAATTAAAAAAGAAAAACTTTTCTTCTTGTAGGTAAAAGCAAAAAAAAACCCTTCAAGGGTTCTTTTTTCGAATTTTGGTAGAAATTAAAATCTAAGAAACTCACCGGCAGCTGGTAAGAGATGGGGATGATTCAACCCATCCTCCCTCCCTATGATGCAATTTTAGTGTTATATGTAATTAAAATGTTGCTTCTTTCTACAGTTTTCTGAAGAAATGAGGAAGAAAGGGCTTTGTGTTTTCTGAACAAAGGTGAAAAAATTAGTATGCTTTTGGTTTGAGTTTCTGTTTACAGTACTATTTTGACAATCAAAACAGAAAAAAAGAGTTTGATGTCATTCTATATAACATCTCCACTATTATTGTTAAATTGTTTAGGTGAAGTACAAGATTTTGTCATTCTATTATGAGATAATGGCACCTAGTAAGGAGTGGATGAATCTTGTCAATGATCGACTTAATGATGTTTCTTTAATCTATTGCATGCTTATTTGTTTGCTAATGGGTGGGGTTGTACTGTTGTATATCTCTCTTCTGAGTTTTTGTATTGAAATCCTAGGACATTATGTTTATTCAGCTCAACTCAATCTGTTCTTGTTTTTAATGGTGCTCCCATTGTTGATATATTCAATCATAAAGTTCTTTATAATCCTAGGATTATAAAGTTCTTTGTTGAGATAGGCATTTTGTCTTTATATCTACATCTATCACAGGTTGATGTTTTACTATCTAATTTGAAAATCTTGAGTACATATTTCTAATCATTGAAACCTTTTACCATTTGAAGTCAGTATCCTCAGCATGCTTTATGTTAGAATATGACAAATAGATTATAGTTTTAATGAATTATCAATGCATTTTTTTTCTCTAAAATGTGTGGAAATCTGATAAAATTGTTCCAACTGATGGTTTCTCCTTTACAGCTCAAATTCTGATTTACTTGTACCCTTTTTTGAATACAACGACCAACTCAAGGCCGTTTGAGTATGTAAGGCTTACAACCTTAGGTGTCATTGGTGCTCTGGTGAAGGTGTTTCACTCTGCTGATATTTGTTTTCTTGTGAATAATCCTCCTCTAATTTAACTTTTAATTGTACTCCTAAGGAGATGCATATACATTAATAGACTCCTTGAAATTGAGTCAGAACTGGGTATGCTAGGGATAAGTTACTGTGCAAGTAACAACTTGTTATATACAAACAATTGAACTCTATTTTCTTGTCTATCCTAAAATGTAGAGTACAAACTAACAAAAAAAAAAAAAATACATATCAGGCATGAGATGCATTAGCATGATCCTATCTCTTGGATGAGCCTGGGGCACAGAAATGTTCATCAGCAAATTCGTAAGCTCATGCTGATGAATTTGCATCATTTTATTAGTCCCCAGCCATTGGATTTTTTCTTCTGGCATGCAAACTCAGTAAATAATGTTTTGGTATTCATCATGTTGTCCTCCACTTCTTTGGGAGCATAAGGATTTAAGTTGTACAGTCATGAGGACTATGGGAAATGGATGGTGGTTAAAATTAATCACTTGGCTCTTTAGATTGTATCAAGCACAACTGTTTATTTTTGGAACATTTGCAGCCAACATAGTGAAGTGCGTTTGCATCCATTAGGGAGTCCCATGATGGATTTTAGACCATTACAGAAAGATGATCTATCTAGTCTGTCGACAGCTGTCTGCTCTTTTCACCTTTAGATGCTACTGAATGCCATTGCTAACCACACATATTCTGAACTGAGATAGAGAGGTTCTAATGGGCCATAGTCCTCTTTCACTTTTGTTCTTTGGAAGCTCATGGGAACTGTAATAGTTGTGTTCTTGTTCATAAGTCATGAACTTTTCTTTTTAACTTTCTGTGATTAGAATTTCCCCTACTTTCATACAAAGGCTATTATATTGATGCTAGGGAAGCTAACATATGAGCAGATTTTGAGTCTTCGTAAAGATAGAATATGTATCAATCATGATTCATACATATATATCTATATAAAACCTAAAAATCCTTTAAAACTTTAATATAGGATCTGATTTAGTGATTTCTAATGCTATAAAAAAAGAGAGAATTTTGAAATATAGGATCTAAATCCTTCCAATATGGATTCATGGATTGCTGGAAGGAGATTTTATGTTTGAAAGTTGTTGTTGCATGAAGAGAAAGTGGCTTTTTGATTTGTGAGATTAGCCATGAATGCAAAAAATAATATACTTACCATCTTTCAAATATTTTATGTTGGGTCATAGGACTAATGATCTTATAGAAGATATAGTCATGGATAAAGATAATTTACAAATTAGAATTCATATAGGTGGCCCCATTCCATAGAACTAAGGTTTGGTGTTTTTTTTAATCTACATCTCAATCAACTCTATATTTAAGGGTTTCTATGTTTTGGTATATTTTAGTGATTGTATGTTTGTGATAGAGACGTTTTGGGCTTTATTAATTTTATTTCTAACATTTTATAAAGAAAACATGAACATTTCTTTGACTCTAATTCATGTTTTTTCTTTTTGTAGGTCAATGAGACAACAAGATTCTAAAGGAAGCAACTGGTGTCTTGGAGTACATGAACAATTTTATGACTATATATAGTGTTTTGTTGTACATTTTTGAATAGTATATATTATTGTTAAAGTGTTACTTTTAGTTGAGTATCTTTTTTGGTGTACATTTTTTAATAGTATATACAATTGTCAAAGTGTTATTTTAGTTGAACATATTTTTTGGTGTAATTTGTTGGCAATTAACACATATATACTACTTTTGGTATGTAAATGCTAATGGATAATGATTACTTTGGTGTTATTTGAATGACATGATTACTGTGGATCCATGGCTAAAACTAAAGTTTTGAAAACTTTCCAAAATCCAAATTTGGGTTTTCTTTAGTGTAATTTGTGTATCAAAATGTCGTCTTTAACATGGACATGGAATCGTCAAAAGCAAACAAGTCAATTTTCAGAAAACCTTGATTGAACAAAGTTGTCACTATCTTGTTTCAAGTGTTCTACTATGGACCCATGTCTAAAACTCAAGTTTTAAAAACTTCTCGAAATTAAAATTTGGACTTTCTATAGTGTTTTTAGTGTATAAAAATGTCATCTTTAACATGGGTTAGTAATCGTCACTTGCAAAGATGTCGATTTGGAGATATCGTTGATTGAACAAAGTAGTGTCTTTCTCTTTTGAAGTTTTCTACTATGGACCCATGCCTAAAACTCAAGTTTTGAAAACTTCCCGAAATCCGAATTTGGACTTTCTTTAGCGGATTTAGTGTATCAAAAGGTCATCTTTAACATAGATATGGAATCGTCGAAAGGAAAGAAGTCAATTTTCTGAAATCATTGATTGAACAAAGTTGTCTCTTTCTTGTTTCAAGTGTTCTACTGTGGACCCATGGCTAAAACTCAAATTTTGAAAACTTCTCGAAATTAAAATTTGGACTTTCTATAGTGTATTTAGTGTATAAAAATGTCGTCTTTAACATCGGTTCGTAATCGTCACTTTCAAAGATATCGATTTTGAGATATCGTTGATTGAACAAAGTAATGTCTTTCTTGTTTCAAGTGTTCTACTATGGAACCATGGCTAAAAGTCAAGTTTTGAAAACTTCTCGAAATCTGAATTTGTACTTTCTTTAGTGCATTTAGTGTATCAAAATGTCATCTTTAACATAGATTTGGAATCGTCGAAAGCAAAGAAGTCAATTTTAAGAAATCATTGATTGAACAAAGTTGTTTCTTTCTTGTCTCAAGTGTTCTACTGTGGACCCGTGGCTAAAACTCAAGTTTTGAAAACTTTCCAAAATCTAAAATTGGGTTTTGTTTACTGTATTTTGTGTATCAAAATGTCGTCTTTAACATGGATTTGGAATCGTCAAAAGCAATGGAGTCCATTTTCAGAAAACCTTGATTGAACAAAGTTGTCACTATCTTGTTTCATGTGTTCTACTATGGACCCATGTCTAAAATTCAAATGTTGAAAACTTCTCGAAATTAAAATTTGGACTTTCTATAGTGTATTTAGTGTATAAAAATGTTGTCTTTAACATGGGTTCGTAATAGTTAAATGCAAAGAAGTCAATTTTGAGATATCGTTGATTGACCAAAGCAGTGTCATTCTCTTTTCAAGTGTTCTACTGTGGACTCGTGGCTAAAACTCAAGTTTTGAAAACTTCTCGAAATCCGAATTTGGACTTTCTTTGGTGCATTTAGTGTATCAAAATGTCATCTTTAACATAGATTTGGAATCGTCGAAAGCAAAGAAGTTAATTTTGAGAAATCATTGATTGAATAAAGTTGTCTCTTTCTTGTTCAAGTGTTTTACTGTGTTCCCATGGCTAACACTAAAGTTTTGAAAACTTCCCAAAATCCAAATTTGGGTTTACTTTAGTGTATTTTGTGTTTCAAAATGTCGTCTTTAACATGGAGTTGGAATCGTCAAAAGCAAAGAAGTCAATTTTGAGAGAACCTTGATTGAACAAAGTTGTCACTATCTTGTTTCAAGTGTCTACTATGAACGCATGTATAAAACTCATGTTTTAAAAACTTCTCGAAATTAAAATTTGGACTTTCGATATTGTATTTAATGTATAAAAATGTTGTCTTTAACATGGGTTCGTAATCGTCACTTGCAAAGAAGTTAATTTTGAGAAATCATTGATTGAATAAAGTTGTCTCTTTCTTGTTCAAGTGTTTTACTGTGTTCCCATGGCTAACACTAAAGTTTTGAAAACTTCCCAAAATCCAAATTTTGGTTTACTTTAGTGTATTTTGTGTTTCAAAATGTCGTCTTTAATATGGATTTGGAATCATCAAAAGCAAAGTGGTCAAATTTGAGATAATGTTGATTGAACAATGTTGTTTCTACATTGTTTCAAGTGTTCTACTATGAACCCATGTCTAAAACTCAAGTTTTAAAAACTTCTCGAAATCAAAATTTGGACTTTCTATAGTGTATTTAGTATACAAAAATGTCGTCTTTAACATGGGTTCGTAATCGTCAAATACAAAGAGGTCGATTTTGAGATATCGTTGATTGAACAAAGTAGTGTCTTTCTCTTTTAATATGTTCTACTATGGACCCATGGCTAAACTCAAGTGTTGAAATCTTCCCGAAATCCGAATTTGGACTTTCTTTAGTGCATTTAGTGTATCAAAATGTCATCTTTTGCATAGATTTGGAATCGTCGAAAGGAAAGAAGTCAATTTTTTGAAATCATTGATTGAAGAAAGTCATCTCTTTCTTGTTTCAAGTGTTCTACTGTGGACCCATGGCTAAAACTAAAGTTTTGAAAACTTACCAAAATCCAAATTTGGGTTTTCTTTGGTGTATTTTGTGTATCAAAATGTCGTCTTTAACATGGATTTGGAATTGTCAAAAGCAAAGAAGTCAATTTTCAGAAAACTTGATTGAACAAAGTTGTCACTATCTTGTTTCAAGTGTTCTACTAAGGACCCTTGTCTAAAACTCAAATTTTAAAAACTTCTCGAAATTAAAATTTGGACTTTCTATAGTGTATTTAGTGTATAAAAATGTCGTCTTTAACATGGGTTCGTATTCGTCAAATGCAAAGAAGTCAATTTTTCGATATCGTTGATTGACCAAAGCAGTGTCTTTCTCTCTTCAAGTGTTCTACACGTTTTGAAAACTTCCCGAAATCCGAATTTGGACTTTATTTAATGCATTTAGTGTATCAAAATGTCATCTTTAACATAGATTTGGAATCGTCGGAAGCAAATAAGTTAATTTTGAGAAATCATTGATTGAACGAAGTTGTCTCTTTCTTGTTCAAGTGTTCTACTATGGACCCATGGCTAAAACAAAAGTTTTGAAAACTTCCCAAAATCAAAATTTGGGTTTTCTTTACTGTATTTTGTGTATCAAAATGTCGTCTTTAACATGGATTTGGAATCGTCAAAAGCAAAGAAGTCAATTTTGAGAAGACCTTGATTGAACAAAGTTGTCACTATCTTGTTTCAAGTGTTCTACTATGGACCCATGTCTAAAACTCAAGTTTTAAAAACTTCTCGAAATTAAAATTTGGACTTTCTATAGTGTTTTTAGTGTATAAAAATGTCGTCTTTAACATGGGTTCGTAATCGTCACATGCAAAGATGTCGATTTTGAGATATCGTTGATTGAACAAAGTAGTGTCTTTCTCTTTTCAAGTGTTCTACTATGGACCCAGGGCTAAAACTCAAGTTTTGTAAACTTCTCGAAATCCTAATTTGGACTTTCTTTAGTGCATTTAGTGTATCAAAATGTCATCTTTAACATTAATTTGGAAGTCGAAAGCAAAGGAGTCAATTTTGAGAAATTCGTTGAGTGAACAAAGTTGTTTCTTTCTTGTTTCATGTGTTCTACTCTGGACCTATGGCTAAAACTCAAGTTTTGAAAACTTTCCAAAATCCAAATTTGGGCTTTCTGTAGTGTATTTTGGGTATCAAAATGTCGTCTTTAACATGAATTTGGATTCATTAAAAGAAAAGTGGTCAATTTTGAGATAATGTTGATTGAACAATGTTGTCTCTACATTGTTTCAAGTGTTCTACTATGGACCCATGTCTAAAACTCAAGTTTTAAAAACTTCTGGAAATCAAAATGTGGACTTTCTATAGTGTATTTAGTGTATAAAAATGTTTTCTTTAACATGGGTTCATAATCTTCAAATGCAAAGAGGTCGATTTTGAGATATCGTTGATTGAACAAAGTAGTGTCTTTCTCCTGTCATGTGTTCTAGTATGGACCCATGGCTAAACTCAAGTGTTGAAATCTTCCCGAAATCCGAATTTGGACTTTTTTAGTGCATTTAGTTTATCAAAATGTCATCTTTTGCATAGATTTGGAATCGTCGAAAGGAAAGAAGTCAATTTTTTGAAATCATTGATTGAAGAAAGTTGTCTCTTTCTTGTTTCAAGTGTTCTACTGTGGACCCATGGCTAAAACTAAAGTTTTAAAAACTTCCCAAAATCCAAATTTGGGTTTTCTTTTGTGTATTTTGTGTATCAAAATGTCGTCTTTAACATGGATTTGGAATTGTCAAAAGCAAAGAAGTCAATTTTCAGAAAACTTGATTGAACAAAGTTGTCACTATCTTGTTTCAAGTGTTCTACTATGGACCCTTGTCTAAAACTCAAATTTTAAAAACTTCTCGAAATTAAAATTTGGACTTTCTATAGTGTATTTAGTGTATAAAAATGTCGTCTTTAACATGGGTTCGTAATCGTCACTCTCAAATATGTCAATTTTGAGATATCGTTTATTGAACAAAGTAGTGTCTTTCTCTTTTTAAGTGTTGTACTATGAACCCATGACTAAAACTCAAGTTTTGAAAACTTCCTGAAATCCGAATTTGGAATTTCTGTAGTGCATTTAATGTATCAAAATGTCATCTTTCACATTGATTTAGAATCGTCGAAAGCAAAGAAGTCAATTTTGAGAAATCATTGATGGAGCAAAGTTGTTTCTTTCTTGTTTCATGTGTTCTACTATGGACCCATGGCTAAAACTCAAGTTTTGAAAACTTTCCAAAATCCAAATTTGGGCTTTCTTTAGTGTATTTTGTGTATCAAAATGTCGTCTTTAACTAGGATTTGGAATCTTCAAAAGGAAAGTGGTCAATTTTGAGATAATGTTGATTGAACAATGTTGTCTCTACATTGTTTCAAGTGTTCTACTATGGACCCATGTCTAAAACTCAAGTTTTAAAGACTTCTCGAAATCAAAATTTGGACTCTCTATAGTGTATTTAGTGTATAAAAATGTCGTCTTTAACATGGGTTCGTAATCGTCAAATGCAAAGAAGTCAATTTTGAGATATCGTTGATTGAACAAAGTAGTGTCTTTCTCTTTTTATGTGTTCTACTATAGACCCATGGCTAAACCTCAAGTGTTGAAATCTTCCCGAAATCCGAATTTGGACTTTCTTTAGTGCATTTAGTGTATCAAAATGTCGTCTTTAACATAGATTTGGATTTGTCGAAAGGAAAGAAGTCAATTTTCTGAAATCATTGATTGAACAAAGTTGTCTCTTTCTTGTTTCAAGTGTTCTACTATGGACCCATGGCTAAAACTAAAGTTCTGAAAACTTCCCAAAATCCAAATTTGGGTTTTCTTTAGTTTATTTTGTGTATCAAAATGTCGTATTTAACATGGATTTGGAATTGTCAAAAGCAAAGAAGTCAATTTTGAGAAAACCTTGATTGAACAAAGTTGTCACTATCTTGTTTCAAGTGTTCTACTATGGACCCATGTCTAAAACTCAAGTTTTAAAAACTTCTCGAAATCAAAATTTGGACTTTCTATAGTGTATTTAGTGTATAAAAATGTCGTCTTAAACATGGGTTCGTCATAGTCAAATGCAAAGAAGTCGATTTTGAGATATCGTTGATTGAACAAAGTAGTGTCTTTCTCTTTTCATGTGTTCTACTAGTGACTGATGGCTAAACTCAAGTGTTGAAATCTTCCTGAAATTCGAATTTGGACTATCTTTAGTGCATTCAGTGTATCAAAATGTCATCCTTAAAATGGATTCGGTTGTGGATAACTATACCGAAAATCATGTTAAACCCCTAATCTTCGAAAAATTTCACTTTCACTCCAAAATAAAATTACACTTTAAATCATATGAAAAGAAAAGGTTTGTCGTACTTACTAAATTAAAGTGTATTCCGGGTTCTGTTGACTTTTGTTTAATCAATTACGATGACTCGATTTTTCGGCGTTAATTTTCGGTACACTAAAAGTTGTTTCCGACAAGATTTTTTTCGAAGTCATAATAATCGTCTTGAAATTTTAGTTCATGTCATGTAATTTTTTTTAGATATCTGGGTTACAGAACATTCCCTGCAATCGATTAAGTTGTGGATAACTGTATCGAAAATCACGTTAAACCCCTAATCTTCTGAACATTTCACTTTCACTCCAAAACAAAATTACACTTAAAATCATATGAAAAGAAAAGGTTTGTCATACTAACTAAATTAAAGTGTATTCCGGTTTCCGTTGATTTTTTTTCAATCAATTACGACCAGTCAGATTTTCAGCGTTAATTTTTGGTGCGTGAAAAGTTGTTTCCGATCAGATTTTTTTCGATGTCATAATAATCGTCCTCAAATTCTAGTTCACGTCATGTAATTTTTTTTAGATATCTGAGCTACAGAGCATATCCTGCAATTGATTCGGTTGTGGATAACTGTACCGAAAATCACGATAAACCCCTAATCTTCTAAAGATTTAACTTTCCCTTGAAAATAAAATTACACTTAAAATCATATGAAAAGAAAAGTTTTGTCGTACTAACTAAATTAAAGTGCATTTCGGGTTCTGTTGACTTTTTTTGAATCAATTACGACGACTCAATTTTTCGGCGTTAATTTTCGGAGCAAGAAAAGTTGTTTCCGATCAGAGTTTTTTGAATGTGATAATAATCACGTTGAAATTCTAGTTCATGTCATATAATTTCTTTTAGATATCTGGGTTACAGAACACTCCCTGCAATCGATTCGGTTGTGGATAACTGTATCAAAAATAAGGTTAAACCCCTAATCTTTGAAAAATTTCACTTTCACTCCAAAATAAAATTACACTTAAAATCATTTGAAAAGAAAAGGTTTGTCGTACTAACTAAATTAAAGTGTATTCCGGGTTCTATTGACTCTTTTTCAATCAATTACGATGACTCAATTTTTCGGCTTTAATTTTCGGTGCAAGAAAAGTTGTTTCCGATCATATTTTTTTCGATGTCATAATAATAGCGTTGAAATTCTAGTTTATGTCATATATTTTTTTTTAGATATCTGGGTTACAGAACATTCCCTACAATCGATTCGGTTGTGGATAACTGTACCGAAAATCACGTTAAACCCCTAATGTTCAGAAAATTTCACTTTCACTCCAAACTAAAATTACACTTAAAATCATTTGAAAAGAAAAGGTTTGTCTTACTAACTAAATTAAAGTGTATTCCGGGTTCTATTGACTCTTTTTCAATCAATTACGATGACTCGGTATTTCGACGTTAATTTTCGATGCAAGAAAAGTTGTTTCCGATCAGAGTTTTTCAATGTGATAATAATCGCGTTGAAATTCGAGTTCATGTCATATAATTTTTTTTAGATATCTGGGTTACAGAACATTCCCTGCAATCGATTCGGTTGTGGATAACTGTACCAAAAATCACGTTAAACCCCTAATCTTCTGAAGATTTCACTTTCCCCCCAAAAGAAAATTACACTTAAAATCATAAGAAAACAATAGTTTTGTCGTACTGACTAAATTAAAGCGCATTCCGGGTTCTGTTGACTTTTTTTCAATATATTATGATGACTCAATTTTTCGGCGTTAATTTTCGGTGCAAGAAAAGTTGTTTCCGATAAGATTTTTTCTGATGTCATAATAATCGCGTTGAAATTCTAGTTCATGTCATATAATTCTTTTTGGATATCTGCGTTACAGAACATTCCCTGCAATCGATTCGGTTGTGGATAACTTTTCAGAAAATCATGTTAAACCCCTAATCTTCGTAAAATTTCACTTTCACTCCAAAATAAAATTATACTTAAAATTAAAGTGTATTCTGGGTTCTGTTGACTATTTTTCAATCAATTACAACGACTCAGTTTTTGAGCGTTAATTTTTGGTACACGAAAAATTGTTTCCGATTAGATTTTTTTCGATGACATAATAATCGTCTTGTAATTGTAGTTCATATCATATAATTTTTTTTAGATATCTGGGCTACAGAGCATTCCTTGCAATCGATTCGGTTGTGGATAATTGTACCGAAAATCACGTTAAAACCCTAATCTTTTGAACATTTCACTTTGACTCCAAAAGAAAATTACACTTAAAATCATATGAAAAGAAAAGGTTGTCGTACTAACTAAATTAAAGTGTATTCTGGCTTCCGTTGGCTTTTTTTCAATCAATTACGACGACTCAGATTTTCGGCGTTAATATTCGGTGCACGAAAAGTTGTTTTCGATCAGATTTTTTTGGATGTCAGAATAATCGTCTTGAAATTCTAGTTCATGTCATGCAATTTTTTCTAGATATCTGAGCTACAGAGCATTCCCTGCAATCGATTCGGTTGTGGATAACTGTACCGAAAATCACGTTAAACCCCTAATCTTCTGAAGATTTCACTTTCCGTCCTAAATAAAATTACACTTAAAATCATACGAAAAGAAAAGTTTTGTCGTACTAACTAAATTAAAGTGCATTCCGGGTTTGTTCACTTTTTTTAAATCAATTACGACGACTCAATTTATCGGTGTTAATTTTGGGTGCAAGAAAACTTGTTTCCGATCAAAGTATTTTCGACATCATAATAATCGCGTTGAAATTCTAGTTCATGACATATAATTTTTTTTAGATATCTGGGTTACAGAACATTCCATTCAATCGATTCGGTTGGGGATAATTGTGCCGAAAATCACGTTAAACCCCTAATGTTCAAAAAATTTCACTTTCACTTCAAAATAAAATTACACTTAAAATCATTTGAAAAGAAAAGGTTTGTCGTACTAACTAAATTAAAGTGTATTCCGGGTTCTATTGACTCTTTTTGAATCAATTACAACGACTCGGATTTTCGGCGTCAATTTTCGCTGCACGAAAAATTGTTTTCGATCAGATTTTTTTCGATGTCAGAATAATCGTCTTGAAATTCTAGTTCATGACATGTAATTTTTTTTAGATATCTGAGCTACAGAGCATTCCCTGCAATCGATTTGGTAGTGGATAATTGTACCGAAAATCACGTTAAACCCCTAATCTTCTGAAGATTTCACTTTCCCTCCTAAATAAAATTACACTTAAAATCGAACGAAAAGAAAAGTTTTGTCGTACTAACTAAATTAAAGTGCATTTTTGGTTTGTTGACTTTTTTTAAATCAATTACGACGACTCAATTATTCGGTGTTAATTTTGGGTGCAAGAAAAGTTGTTTCCGATCAGAGTACTTTCGACGTCATAATAATCGCGTTGAAATACTAGTTCATGTCATATAATTTTTTTTAGATATCTGAATTACAGAACATTCCCTGCAATCGATTCGGCTGTGGATAACTGTACCGAAAATCACGTTAAACCCCTAATGGTCGAAAAATTTTACTTTCACTCCAAATTAAAATTACACTTAAAATCATTTGAAAAGAAAATGTTTGTCGTACTAACTAAATTAAAGTGTATTCTGGGTTCTATTGACTCTTTTTCAATCAATTACGACGACTCGACTTTTCGGCGTTAAGTTTTGGTGCAAGAAAAGTTGTTTCCGATCAGAGTTTTTTCAATGTGATAATAATCGCGTTGAAATTCTAGTTCATGTCATATAAATTTTTTTACATATCTGGGTTACAGAAAATTCCCTGCAATCGATTCGGTCGTGGATAACAGTACCAAAAATAAGGTTAAACCCCTAATGTTCGAAAAATTTTACTATCACTCCAAAATAAAATTACACTTAAAATCATATGAAAAGAAAAGGTTTGTCGTACTAACTAAATTAAAGTGTATTCCGATTTTCGTTGACTTTTTTTCAATCAATTACGACGACTCGGATTTTCGGCATTAATTTTCGATGCACGAAAAGTTATTTCCGATCAGATTTCTTTCGATGTCATAATAATCGTCTTGAAATTCTAGTTCATGTCATATAATTTTTTTTAGATATCTGAGCTACAGAGAATTCCCTGCAACCGATTCGGTTGTGGATAACTGTACCGAAAATCATGTTAATCCCCTAATCTTCTTAAGATTTCACTTTCCCTCCAAAATAAAATAACACTTAAAATCATATCAAAAGAAAAGTTTTGTCGTACTAACTAAATAAAAGTGCATTGCGGGTTCTGTTGAGTTTTTTTCAAACAATTACGATGACTCGATTTTTCGGCGTTAATTTTCGGTAAAAGAAAACTTGTTTTCGATCAGAATCTTTTTTGATGTCATAAGAATCGCGTTGAAATTCTAGTTCATGTCATATAATTTTTTTTGGATATCTGGGTTAAAGAACATTCCCTGCAATCGATTCGGTTGCGGATAACTATGCCGAAAATCATGTTAAACCCATAATCTTCGAAAAATTTCACTTTCACTCCGAAATAAAATTAGAATTAAAATCATATGAAAAGAAAAGGTTTGTCGTACAAACTAAATTAAAGTGTATTCCGGGTTCTGTTGACTTTTTTTAATCAATTACGACGACTCAATTTTTCGCGCTAATTTTCGGTGCACGAAAAATTGTTTTTGATTAGATTTTTTTTGATGTCATAGTAATGTTCTTGAAATTCTAGTTCATATGATATAATTTTTTTTAGATATCTGGGCTACAGAGGATTCACTACAATCGATTCGGTTGTGGATAACTATACCGAAAATCACGTTAAACTCCTAATCTTCTGAAGATTTCACTTTCCCCCCTAAAGAAAATTACACTTAAAATCGTAAGAAAAGAAAAGTTTTGCCGTACTAACTAAATTAAAGCGCATTCCGGGTTCTATTGACTTTTTTTCAATAAATTAGGATGACTCGGATTTTCGGTGTTAATTTTTGGAGCATGAAAAGTTGTTTTCGATTAGATTTTTTTCGATGTCATAATAATCGCGTTGAAATTCTAGTTCATTTCATATAATTCTTTTTAGATATCTGGTTTATAGAACATTCCCTGCAATCGATTCGGTTGTGGATAACTTTACAGAAAATCATGTTAAACCCTTAATCTTCGAAAAATTTCACCTTCACTTTAAAATAAAATTAAACTTAAAATCATATGAAAAGAAAAGGTTTGACGTCCTAACAAAATTAAAGTGTATTCCGGGTTCTGTTGACAATTTTTCAATCAATTACAACGACTCAGTTTTTGAGCGTTAATTTTCGGTACACGAAAAATTGTTTCCGATTAGATTTTTTTCGATGTCATAATAATCGTCTTGAAATTGAAGTTCATATCATATAATTTTTTTTAGATATCTGGGCTACAGAGCATTCCCTGCAATCAATTCGGTTGTGGATAATTGTACCGAAAATCACGTTAAACCCCTAATCTTCTGAAGATTTCACTTTCCCTCCTTAATAAAATTACACTTAAAATCAAACGAAAGGAAAAGTTTTGTCGTACTAACTAAATTAAAGTGCATTCTGGGTTCGTTGACTTTTTTTAAATCAAATACTACGACTCGATTTTTCGGTGTTAATTTTGGGTGCAAGAAAAGTTGTTTCCGATCAGAGTATTTTCGATGTCATAATAATCGCGTTGAAATTCTAGTTCATGTCATATAATTTTTTTTAGATATCTGGGTTACAGAACATTCCATGCAATCGATTCGGTTGTGCATAACAGTACTGAAAATCACGTTAAACCCCTAATGGTCGAAAAATTTCACTTTCACTCCAAATTAAAATTACACTTAAAATCATTTGAAAAGAAAAGGTTTGTCGTACTAACTAAATTAAAGTGTATTCCGGGTTCTATTGACTCTTTTTCAATCAATTACGACGACTCGATTTTTCGGCGTTAATTTTCGGTGCAAGAAAAGTTGTTTCCGATCAGAGTTTTTTCAATGTGATAATAATCGCGTTGAAATTCTAGTTCATGTCATATAAATTTTTTTACATATCTGGGTTACAGAACATAAGGTTAAACCCCTAATGTTCAGAAAATTTCACTTTCACTCCAAAATAAAATTACACTTAAAATCATATGAAAGAAAAGGTTTGTCGTACTAACTAAATTAAAGTGTATTCCGGTTTTCGTTGAATTTTTTTCAATCAATTACGACGACTCAGATTTTTGGCGTTAATTTTCGGTGCACGTAAAGTTGTTTCAGATCAGATTTTTTTCGATGTCATAATAATCGTCTTGAAATTCTAGTTCATGTCATGTAATTTTTTTTAGATATCTGAGCTACAGAGCATTCCTTACAACCGATTCGGTTGTGGATACCTGTACCGAAAATCACGTTAAACCCCTAATCTTCTTAAGATTTCACTTTCCCTCCAAAATAAAATAACACTTAAAATCATATAAAAAGAAAAGTTTGTCGTACTAACTAAATTAAAGTGCATTGCGGGTTCTGTTGAGTTTTTTTTCAATCAATTACGACGACTCGATTTTTCGGCGTTAATTTTCGGTACAAGAAAAGTTGTTTCCGATCAGATTCTTTTCGATGTCATAAGAATCGTGCTGAAATTCTAGTTCATATCATATAATTTTTTTTGGATATCTGGGTTAAAGAACATTCCTTGCAATCGATTCGGTTGTGGATAACTATGCCGAAAATCATGTTAAACCCATAATCTTCGAAAAATTTCACTTTCACTCCGAAATAAAATTACAATTAAAATCATATGAAAAGAAAAGGTTTGTCGTACAAACTAAATTAAAGTGTATTTCGGGTTCTGTTGACTTTTTTTCAATCAATTACGACGACTCAATTTTTCGCACTAATTTTTGGTGCACGAAAAAATGTTTCCGATTAGGTTTTTTTTGATGTCATAGTAATGTTCTGGAAATTCTAGTTCATATGATATAATTTTTTTTAGATATCTGGGCTATAGAGGATTCCCTACAATCGATTCGGTTGTGGATAACTGTACCAAAAATCACGTTAAACCCCGTAATCTTCTGAAGATTTCACTTTCCCCCCAAAAGAAAATTACACTTAAAATCGTAAGAAAAGAAAAGTTTTGTCGTACTAACTAAATTAAAGCGCATTCCGGGTTCTGTTGACTTTTTTTCAATAAATTAGGATGACTCGGATTTTCGGTGTTACTTTTCGGTGCACGAAAAGTTGTTTCCGATTAGATTTTTTTCGATGTCATAATAATCGCGTTGAAATTCTAGTTCATGTCATATAATTCTTTTTAGATATCTGGTTTATAGAACATTCCCTGCAATCGATTCGGTTGTGGATAACTTTACAGAAAATCATGTTAAACCCTTAATCTTCGAAAAATTTCACCTGCACTTCAAAATAAAATTAAACTTAAAATCATATGAAAAGAAAATGTTTGACGTCCTAACAAAATTAACGTGTATTCCGGGTTCTGTTGACAATTTTTCAATCAATTACAACGACTTAGTTTTTGAGCGTTAATTTTCGGTACACGAAAAATTGTTTCCGATTAGATTTTTTTCGATGTCATAATAATCGTCTTGAAATTGAAGTTCATATCATATAATTTTTTTTATATATCTGGGCTACAGAGCATTTTCTGCAATCGATTCGGTTGTGGACAACTGTACCGAAAATCACGTTAAAACCCTAATCTTTTAAACATTTCACTTTGACTCCAAAAGAAAATTACACTTAAAATCATATGAAAAGAAAAGGTTTGTCGTACTGACTAAATTAAAGTGTATTCTGGTTTCCGTTGGCTTTTTTTCAATCAATTACGACGACTTGGATTTTCGGCATTAATATTCGGTGCACAAAAAGTTGTTTCCGATCAGATTTTTTTGGATGTCAGAATAATCGTTTTGAAATTCTTGTTCATGTCATGTATTTTTTTCTAGATATCTGAGCTACAGAGCATTCCCTGCAATCGATTCGATTGTGGATAACTGTACCGAATATCACGTTAAACCCCTAATCTTCTGAAGATTTTACTTTCCCTCCTAAATAAAATTACACTTAAAATCATACGAAAAGAAAAGTTTTGTCGTACTAACTAAATTAAAGTGCATTCCGGGTTTGTTCACTTTTTTTAAATCAATTACGACGACTCAATTTTTCGGTGTTAATTTTGGGTGCAAGAAAACTTGTTTCCGATCAGAGTATTTTCGACGTCATAATAATCGCGTTGAAATTCTAGTTCATGTCATATAATTTTTTTTAGATATCTGGGTTACAGAACATTCCATGCAATCGATTCGGTTGTGGATAACTGTGCCGAAAATCACGTTAAACCCCTATTGTTAAAAAAATTTCACTTTCACTTCAAAATAAAATTACACTTAAAATCATTTGAAAAGAAAAGGTTTGTCGTACTAACTAAATTAAAGTGTATTCCGGGTTCTATTGACTCTTTTTGAATCAATTACGACGACTCGAATTTTCGGCGTTAATTTTCGATGGACGAAAAGTTGTTTCCGATCATATTTTTTTCGATGTCTGAATAATAGTCTTGAAATTCTAGTTCATGTCATGTAATTTTTTTTAGATATCTGAGCTACAAAGCTTTCCCTGCAATCGATTCGGTTGTGGATAACTGTACCGAAAATCACGTTAAACCCCTAATCTTCTGAAGATTTCACTTTCCCTCCTAAATAAAATTACACTTAAAATCAAACGAAAAGAAAAGTTTTGTCGTACTAACTAAATTAAAGTGCATTCCGGGTTTGTTCACTTTTTTTAAATCAATTACGATGACTCAATTTTTCGGTGTTAATTTTGGGTGCAAGAAAAGTTGTTTCCGATCAGAGTGTTTTCGACGTCATAATAATCTCGTTGAAATTCTAGTTCATGTCATATAATTTTTTTTAGATATATGGATTACAGAACATTCCCTGCAATCGATTCGGCTGTGGATAACTGTACAGAAAATCACGTTAAACCCCTAATGTTCGGAAAATTTCACTTTCACTCCAAAATAAAATTACACTTAAAATCATTTGAAAAGAAAAGGTTTGTCGTACTAACTAAATTAAAGTGTATTCCGGGTTCTATTGACTCTTTTTGAATCAATTACGACGACTCGAATTTTCGGCGTTAATTTTCGATGGACGAAAAGTTTTTTCCGATCATATTTTTTTCGATGTCAGAATAATAGTCTTGAAATTCTAGTTCATGTCATGTAATTTTTTTTAGATATCTAAGCTACAGAGCATTCCCTGCAATCGATTCGGTTGTGGATAATTGTACTGAAAATCACGTTAAACCCCTAATCTTCTGAAGATTTCACTTTCCCTCCTAAATAAAATTACACTTAAAATCGAACGAAAAGAAAAGTTTTGTCGTACTAACTAAATTAAAGTGCATTCTGGGTTTGTTGACTTTTTTTAAATCAATTACGACGACTCGATTTTTCGGTGTTAATTTTGGGTGCAAGAAAAGTTGTTTCCGATCAGAGTATTTTCGACATCATAATAATCGCGTTGAAATTCTAGTTCATGTCATATAATTTTTTTTAGATATCTGGGTTACAGAACATTCCCTGCAATCGATTCAGCTGTGGATAACTGTACAGAAAATCACATTAAACCCCTAATGGTCGAAAAATTTCACTTTCACTCCAAATTAAAATTACACTTAAAAACATTTGAAAAGAAAAGGTTTGTCGTACTAACTAAATTAAAGGGTATTTCGGGTTCTATTGACTCTTTTTCAATCAATTACGACGACTCGATTTTTCGGCGTTAATTTTCGGTGCAAGAAAAGTTGTTTCCGATCAGAGTTTTTTCAATGTGATAATAATCGCGTTGAAATTCTAGTTCATGTCATATAAATTTTTTTACATATCTGGGTTACAGAACATAAGGTTAAACCCCTAATGTTCAGAAAATTTCACTTTCACTCCAAAATAAAATTACACTTAAAATCATATGAAAGAAAAGGTTTGTCGTACTAACTAAATTAAAGTGTATTCCGGTTTTCGTTGACTTTTTTTCAATCAATTACGACGACTCAGATTTTCGGCGTTAATTTTCGGTGCACGTAAAGTTGTTTCCGATCAGATTTTTTTCGATGTCATAATAATTGTCTTGAAATTCTAGTTCATGTCATGCAATTTTTTTTAGATATCTGAGCTACAGAGCATTCCTTACAACCGATTCGGTTGTGGATACCTGTACCGAAAATCACGTTAAACCCCTAATCTTCTTAAGATTTCACTTTCCCTCCAAAATAAAATAACACTTAAAATCATATAAAAAGAAAAGTTTGTCGTACTAACTAAATTAAAGTGCATTGCGGGTTCTGTTGAGTTTTTTTCAATCAATTACGACGACTCGATTTTTCGGCGTTAATTTTCGGTACAAGAAAAGTTGTTTCCGATCAGATTCTTTTCGATGTCATAAGAATCGTGCTGAAATTCTAGTTCATATCATATAATTTTTTTTGGATATCTGGGTTAAAGAACATTCCTTGCAATCGATTCGGTTGTGGATAACTATGCCGAAAATCATGTTAAACCCATAATCTTCGAAAAATTTCACTTTCACTCCGAAATAAAATTACAATTAAAATCATATGAAAAGAAAAGGTTTGTCGTACAAACTAAATTAAAGTGTATTTCGGGTTCTGTTGACTTTTTTTCAATCAATTACGACGACTCAATTTTTCGCACTAATTTTTGGTGCACGAAAAAATGTTTCCGATTAGATTTTTTTTGATGTCATAGTAATGTTCTGGAAATTCTAGTTCATATGATATAATTTTTTTTAGATATCTGGGCTATAGAGGATTCCCTACAATCGATTCGGTTGTGGATAACTGTACCAAAAATCACGTTAAACCCGTAATCTTCTGAAGATTTCACTTTCCCCCCAAAAGAAAATTACACTTAAAATCGTAAGAAAAGAAAAGTTTTGTCGTACTAACTAAATTAAAGCGCATTCCGGGTTCTGTTGACTTTTTTTCAATAAATTAGGATGACTCAGATTTTCAGTGTTACTTTTCGGTGCACGAAAAGTTGTTTCCGATTAGATTTTTTTCGATGTCATAATAATCGCGTTGAAATTCTAGTTCATGTCATATAATTCTTTTTAGATATCTGGTTTATAGAACATTCCCTGCAATCGATTCGGTTGTGGATAACTTTACAGAAAATCATGTTAAACCCTTAATCTTCGAAAAATTTCACCTGCACTTCAAAATAAAATTAAACTTAAAATCATATGAAAAGAAAATGTTTGACGTCCTAACAAAATTAACGTGTATTCCGGGTTCTGTTGACAATTTTTCAATCAATTACAACGACTTAGATTTTGAGCGTTAATTTTTGATACACGAAAAATTGTTTCCGATTAGATTTTTTTCGATGTCATAATAATCGTCTTGAAATTGAAGTTCATATCATATAATTTTTTTTATATATCTGGGCTACAGAGCATTTTCTGCAATCGATTCGGTTGTGGACAACTGTACCGAAAATCACGTTAAAACCCTAATCTTCTAAACATTTCACTTTGACTCCAAAAGAAAATTACACTTAAAATCATATGAAAAGAAAAGGTTTGTCGTACTGACTAAATTAAAGTGTATTCTGGTTTCCGTTGGCTTTTTTTCAATCAATTACGACGACTTGGATTTTCGGCGTTAATATTCGGTGCACAAAAAGTTATTTCCGATCAGATTTTTTTGGATGTCAGAATAATCGTTTTGAAATTCTTGTTCATGTCATGTATTTTTTTCTAGATATCTGAGCTACAGAGCATTCCCTGCAATCGATTCGATTGTGGATAACTGTACCGAATATCACGTTAAACCCCTAATCTTCTGAAGATTTTACTTTCCCTCCTAAATAAAATTACACTTAAAATCATACGAAAAGAAAAGTTTTGTCGTACTAACTAAATTAAAGTGCATTCCGGGTTTGTTCACTTTTTTTAAATCAATTACGACGACTCAATTTTTCGGTGTTAATTTTGGGTGCAAGAAAACTTGTTTCCGATCAGAGTATTTTCGACGTCATAATAATCGCGTTGAAATTCTAGTTCATGTCATATAATTTTTTTTAGATATCTGGGTTACAGAACATTCCATGCAATCGATTCGGTTGTGGATAACTGTGCCGAAAATCACGTTAAACCCCTATTGTTAAAAAAATTTCACTTTCACTTCAAAATAAAATTACACTTAAAATCATTTGAAAAGAAAAGGTTTGTCGTACTAACTAAATTAAAGTGTATTCCGGGTTCTATTGACTCTTTTTGAATCAATTACAACGACTCGAATTTTCGGCATCAATTTTCGGTGCACGAAAATTTGTTTCCGATCAGATTTTTTTCGATGTCAGAATAATCGTCTTGCAATTCTAGTTCATGTCATGTAATTTTTTTTAGATATCTGAGCTACAGAGCATTCCCTGCAATCGATTTGGTAGTGGATAATTGTACCGAAAATCACGTTAAACCCCTAATCTTCTGAAGATTTCACTTTCCCTCCTAAATAAAATTACACTTAAAATCAAACGAAAGGAAAAGTTTTGTCGTACTAACTAAATTAAAGTGCATTCTGGGTTCGTTGACTTTTTTTAAATCAATTACGACGACTCGATTTTTCGGTGTTAATTTTGGGTGCAAGAAAAGTTGTTTCTGATCAGAGTATTTTCGACGTCATAATAATCGCGTTGAAATTCTAGTTCATGTCATATAATTTTTTTTAGATATCTGGGTTACAGAACATTCCATGCAATCGATTCGGTTGTGCATAACTGTACTGAAAATCACGTTAAACCCCTAATGGTCGAAAAATTTCACTTTCACTTCAAATTAAAATTACACTTAAAATCATTTAAAAAGAAAAGGTTTCTCGTACTAACTAAATTAAAGTGTATTCCGGGTTCTATTGACACTTTTTCAATCAATTACGACGACTCGATTTTTCGGCGTTAATTTTCGGTGCAAGAAAAGTTTTTTCCGATCAGTGTTTTTTCAATGTGATAATAATCGCGTTGAAATTCTAGTTCATGTCATATAAATTTTTTTAGATATCTGGGTTACAGAACATTCCCTACAATCGATTCGGTTGTGGATAACTGTACCGAAAATAAGGTTAAACCCCTAATGTTCGAAAAATTTTACTATCACTCCGAAATAAAATTACTCTTAAAATCATTTGAAAAGAAAAGGTTTGTCATGCTAACTAAATTAAAGTGTATTTCGGGTTCTATTGACTCTTTTTCAATCAATTACGACGACTCAATTTTTCAACGTTAATTTTCGGGGCCAGAAAAGTTGTTTCCGATCAGAGTTTTTTCAAAGTGATAATAATCGCGTTGAAATTCTAGTTCATGTCATACAATTTTTTTTAGATATATGGGTTACAGAACATTCCCTGCAATCGATTCGGTTGTGGATAACTATCCTGAAAATCATGTTAAACCCCTAATCTTCTGAAGATTTCACTTTCCCTCCTAAATAAAATTACACTTAAAATCGAACGAAAGGAAAAGTTTTGTCGTACTAACTAAATTAAAGTTCATTCTGGGTTCGTTGACTTTTTTTAAATCAATTACGACGACTCGATTTTTCGGTGTTAATTTTGGGTGCAAGAAAAGTTGTTTCTGATCAGAGTATTTTCGACGTCATAATAATCGCGTTGAAATTCTAGTTCATGTCATATAATTCTTTTTAGATATCTGGGTTACAGAACATTCCCTGCAATCGATTCGGTTGTGCATAACTGTACTGAAAATCACGTTAAACCCCTAATGGTCGAAAAATTTCACTTTCACTTCAAATTAAAATTACACTTAAAATCATTTGAAAAGAAAAGGTTTCTCGTACTAACTAAATTAAAGTGTATTCCGGGTTCTATTGACACTTTTTCAATCAATTATGACGACTCCATTTTTCGGCGTTAATTTTTGGTGCAAGAAAAGTTTTTTCCGATCAGTGTTTTTTCAATGTGATAATAATCGCGTTGAAATTATAGTTCATGTCATATAAATTTTTTTAGATATCTGGGTTACAGAACATTCCCTGCAATCGATTCGGTTGTGCATAACTGTACTGAAAATCACGTTAAACCCCTAATGGTCGAAAAATTTCACTTTCACTTCAAATTAAAATTACACTTAAAATCATTTGAAAAGAAAAGGTTTCTCGTACTAACTAAATTAAAGTGTATTCCGCGTTCTATTGACACTTTTTCAATCAATTACGACGACTCAATTTTTCGGCGTTAATTTTCGGTGCAAGAAAAGTTTTTTCCGATCAGTGTTTTTTCAATGTGATAATAATCGCGTTGAAATTCTAGTTCATGTCATATAAATTTTTTTAGATATCTGGGTTACAGAACATTCCCTACAATCGATTCGGTTGTGGATAACTGTACCGAAAATAAGGTTAAACCCCTAATGTTCGAAAAATTTTACTATCACTCCGAAATAAAATTACTCTTAAAATCATTTGAAAAGAAAAGGTTTGTCATGCTAACTAAATTAAAGTGTATTTCGGGTTCTATTGACTCTTTTTCAATCAATTACGACGACTCAATTTTTCAACGTTAATTTTCGGGGCCAGAAAAGTTGTTTCCGATCAGAGTTTTTTCAAAGTGATAATAATCGCGTTGAAATTCTAGTTCATGTCATACAATTTTTTTTAGATATCTGGGTTACAGAACATTCCCTGCAATCGATTCGGTTGTGGATAACTGTACCGAAAATAAGGTTAAACCCCTAATCTTCAGAAAATTTCACTTTCACTCCAAAATAAAATTACACTTAAAATCATATGAAAAGAATAGGTTTGTCGTAATAACTAAATTAAAGTGTATTCCGGGTTCTATTGACTCTTTTTCAATCAATTACGACGACTCTGTTTTTCAGCGTTAATTTTCGGTGCACGGAAAATTATATCCGATTAGATTTTTTTCGATGTCATAATAATCGTTTTGAAATTCAAGTGCATACCATATAATTTTTTTTACATATCTGGGCAACAGAACATTCCCTGCAATTGATTCGGTTGTGGATAATTGTACCGAAATCACGTTAAAACCCTAATCTTCTGAACATTTCACTTTCACACCAAAATAAAATTACACTTAAAATCATATGAAAAGTAAAGGTTTGTCGTACTAACAAAATTAAAGTGTATTCCGGTTTCTGTTTACTTCTTTCAATCAATTACGACGACTCGTATTTTCGGAGTTAATTTTCGGTGCACGAAAAGTTGTTTCCGATCAAATTTTTTTTGATGTTAGAATAATCGTCTTGAAATTCTAGTTCATGTCATGTAATTTTTTTTAGATATCTGAGCTATAGAACATTCCCTGCAATCGATTCGATTTTGGATAACTGTACCGAAAATCAGGTTAAACCCCTAATCATTGGAAAATTCCACTTTCACTCCAAAAAAATATTACACTTAAAATAATATGAAAAGAAAAGATTTGTCGTACTAACTAAATTAAAGTGTATTCCGGGTTCTGTTGACTCTTTTTGAATCAATCACGACGACTCAGATTTTCGGCGTTAATTTTCGGTGCACGAAAAGTTGTTTCCGATCAGATTTTTTTCGATGTCAGAATAATCATCTTGAAATTCTAGTTCATGTTATGTAATTTTTTTTAAATATCCGAGCTACAGAGCATTCCCTGCAATCGATTCGGTTGTGGATAACTGTACCGAAAATCACGTTAAACCCCTAATCTTCCGAAGATTTCACTTTCTCTCCTAAATAAAATTACACTTAAAATCAAACGAAATGAAAAGTTTTGTCGTACTAACTAAATTAAAGTGCATTCAGGTTTGTTGACTTTTTTTAAATCAATTACGATGACTCGATTTTTCGGTGTTAATTTTTGGTGCAAGAAAAGTTGTTTCCAATCAGAGAATTTTCGACGTCATAATAATCGCGTTGAAATTCTAGTTCATGTCATAAATTTTTTTTAGATATCTGGGTTACAGAACATTCCCTGCAATCAATTCGGTTGTGGATAACTGTACCGAAAATCACGTTAAACCCCTAATGTTCGAAAAATTTCACTTTCACTCCTAAATAAAATTACACTTAAAATCAAATGAAAAGAAAAGGTTTGTCGTACTAACTAAATTAAAGTGTATTCTTGTTTTCGTTGACTTTTTTTCAATTAATTACGACGACTCAGATTTTCGGCGTTAATTTTTAGTGCACGAAAAGTTGTTTCAGATCAGATTTTATTTGATGTCATAATAATCGTCTTGAAATTCTAGTTCATGTCATTTAATTTTTTTTAGATATCTGAGCTACAGAGCATTCCCTGCAACCGATTCGGTTGTGGATAACTGTACCGAAATTCACGTTAAACCCCTAATCTTCTTGAGATTTCACTTTCCCTCCAAAATAAAATAACACTTAAAATCATATTAAAAGAAAATTTTTGTCGTACTAACTAAATTAAAGTGCATTGCGGGTTCTGTTGTGTTTTTTTTCAATCAATTACGACGACTCGATTTTTCGGCGTTAATTTTCGATACAAGAAAAGTTGTTTCCGATCAGATTCTTTTCGATGTCATAAGAATCGTGTTGAAATTCTAGTTCATGTCATATAATTTTTTTTGGATATCTGGGTTATACAACATTCCCTGCAATCGATTCGGTTGTGGATAACTATCCCAAAAATCATGTTAAACCCATAATCTTCGGAAAATTTCACTTTCACTCCAAAATAAAATTACAATTAAAATCATATGAAAAGAAAAGGTTTGTCGTGCGAACTAAATTAAAGTGTATTCCGGGTTCTGTTGACTTTTTTTCAATAAATTACGACGGCTCAGTTTTTCGGCGCTAATTTTCGGTGCACGAAAAATTGTTTCCGATTAGATTTTTTTTTATGTCATAGTAATCGCCTTGAAATTCTAGTTCATATGATATAATTTTTTTTAGATATCTAGGCTATAGAGGATTCCTTACAATCGATTCGGTTGTGTATAACTGTACCGAAAATCACGTTAAACCCCTAATCTTCTGAAGATTTCACTTTCCCCCAAAAGAAAATTACGCTTAAAATCGTAAGAAAAGAAAAGTTTTGTCGTACTAACTAAATTAAAGGGCATCCGGGTTCTGTTGACTTTTTTTCAATGAATTACGACGACTCAGATTTTCGGTGTTAATTTTCGATGCACGAAAAGTTGTTTCCGATTAGATTTTCTTCGATATCATAATAATCGCATTGAGATTCTAGTTCATGTCATATAATTCTTTTTAAATATCTGGGTTATAGAACATTCCCTGCAATCGATTCGGTTGTGGATAACTTTACAGAAAATCATGTTAAACCCCTAATCTTTGAAAAATTTCACTTTCACTCCAAAATAAAATTAAACTTAAAATCATATGAAAAGAAAAGGTTTGACGTCCTAACAAAATTAAAGTGTATTCCGGGTTCTGTTGACTATTTTTCAATCAATTACAACGACTCAGTTTTTGAGTGTTAATTTTCGGTACATGAAAAATTCTTTCCGATTAGATTTTTTTTGATGTCATAATAATCGTCTAGAAATTGTAGTTCATATCATATAATTTTTTTTAGATATTTGGGTTACAGAACATTCACTGCAATCGATTCGGTTGTGGATAATTGTACCGAAAATCACGTTAAAACCCTAATCTTCTGAACAATTCACTTTGACTCCGAAAGAAAATTACACTTAAAATCATATGAAAAGAAAAGGTTTGTTGTACAAACTAAATTAAAGTGTATTCTGGTTTCTGTTGGCTTTTTTTCAATCAATTATGACGACTCGAATTTTTGGCGTTAATTTTCGGTGCACGAAAAGTTGTTTCCGATCAGATTTTTTTCGATGTCAGAATAATCGTGTTGAAATTCTAGTTCATGTGATGTATTTTTTTTTACATATCTGAGCTACAGAGCATTCCCTACAATCGATTCGGTTGTGGAGAACAGTACCGAAAATCACGTTAAACCCCAAATCTTCTGAAGATTTCACCTTCCCTCCTAAATAAAATTACCCTCAAAATCATATGAAAAGAAAAGTTTTGTCGTACTAACTAAATTAAAGTGCATTCCGGGTTTGTTGACTTTTTCTAAATCAATTACGACGACTCGATTTTTCGGTGTTAATTTTGGGTGAAAGAAAAGTTGTTTTCGATCAGAGTTTTTTCGACGTCATAATAATCGCGTTGAAATTCTAGTTCATGTCATATAATTTTTTTTAGATATATGGATTACAGAACATTCCCTGCAATCGATTCGGTTGTGGATAGCTGTACCGAAAATCACGTTAAACCCCTAATGTTCGGAAAATTTCACTTTCACTCCAAAATAAAATTACTCTTAAAATCATTTGAAAATAAAGGTTTGTCGTGCTAACTAAATTAAAGTGTATTTCGGGTTCTATTGACTCTTTTTCAATCAATTACGACGACTCGATTTTTCAGCGTTAATTTTCGGTGCACGAAAAATTGTATTCGATTAGATTTTTTTCGATGTCATAATAATCGTTTTGAAATTCAAGTGCATATCATATAATGTTTTTTAGATATCTGGGCAACAGAGTATTCCCTATAATCGATTCGGTTGTGGATAACTGTACCGAAATCATGTTAAAACCCTAATCTTCTGGACATTTCACTTTCACTCCAAAATAAAATTACACTTAAAATCATATGAAAAGTAAAGGTTTGTCGTGCAAACTAAATTAAAGTGTATTCTGGTTTCTGTTGACTTTCTTTCAATCAATTACGACGACTCAGATTTTTGGTGTTAATTTTCGGTGCACAAAAAGTTGTTTCCGATCAGATTTTTTTCGATGTCAGAATAATCGTCTTGAAATTCTAGTTCATGTCATGTAATTTTTTGTAGATATCTGAGCTATAGAGCATACCCTGCAATCGATTCAATTTTGGATAACTGTACCGAAAATCACGTTAAACCCCTAATCTTCTTAAGATTTCACTTTCCCTCCAAAATAAAATAACACTTAAAATCATATCAAAAGAAAAGATTTGTCGTACTAACTAAATTAAAGTGCATTACGGGTTCATTTGAGTTTTTTTTCAATCAATTACGACGACTCGATTTTTCGGCGTTAATTTTCAGTACAAGAAAAGTTGTTTCCGATCAGATTCTTTTCGATGTCATAAGAATTGCGTTGAAATTCTAGTTCATGTCATATAATTTTTTTTGGATATCTGGGTTAAAGAACATTCCCTGCAATCAATTCGGTTGTGGATAACTATCCCGAAAATCATGTTAAACCCATAATCTTCGGAAAATTTCACTTTCACTCCGAAATAAAATTACAATTAAAATCATATGAAAAGAAAAGGTTTGTCGTGCAAACTAAATTAAAGTGTATTCCGGGTTCTTTTGACTTTTTTTCAATCAATTACGACGACTCAGTTTTTCGGCGCTAATTTTCGGTGCACGAAAAATTGTTTCCGATTAGATTTTTTTTATGTCATAGTAATCGTCTTGAAATTCTAGTTCATATGATATAATTTTTTTTAGATATCTGGGCTATAGAGGATTCCCTACAATTGATTCGGTTGTGGATAACTGTATCAAAAATCACGTTAAACCCCTAATCTTCGGAAGATTTCACCTTCCCTCCTAAATGAAATTACACTCAAAATCATATGAAAAGAAAAGTTTTGTCGTACTAACTAAATTAAAGTGCATTTCGGGTTTGTAGACTTTTTTTAAATCAATTACGACGACTCGATTTTTTGGTGTTAATTTTCGATGCCAGAAAAGTTGTTTCCGATCAGAGTTTTTTCGACGTCATAATAATCGCGTTGAAATTCTAGTTCATGTCATATAATTTTTTTTAGATATATGGATTACAGAACATTCCCTGCAATCGATTCGGTTGTGGATAGCTGTACCGAAAATCACGTTAAACCCCTAATGTTCGGAAAATTTCACTTTCACTCCAAAATAAAATTACTCTTAAAATCATTTGAAAAGAAAAGGTTTGTCGTGCTAACTAAATTAAAGTGTATTTCGGGTTCTATTGAGTCTTTTTCAATCAATTACGACGACTCGATTTTTCAGCGTTAATTTTCGGTGCACGAAAAATTGTTTCCGATTAGATTTTTTTCGATGTCATAATAATCGTTTTGAAATTCAAGTGCATATCATATAATTTTTTTTAGATATCTGGGCAACAGTGTATTCCCTGTAATCGATTCGGTTGTGGATAACTGTACCGAAATCATGTTAAAACCCTAATCTTCTGGACATTTCACTTTCACTCCAAAATAAAATTACACTTAAAATCATATGAAAAGTAAAGGTTTGTTGTACTATCAAAATTAAAGTGTATTCCGGTTTCTGTTGATTTTCTTTCAATCAATTACGACGACTCAGATTTTCGGTGTTAATTTTCGGTGCACAAAAAGTTGTTTCCGATCAGATTTTTTTCGATGTCAGAATAATCGTCTTGAAATTCTAGTTCATGTCATGTAATTTTTTGTAGATATCTGAGCTATAGAGCATACCCTGCAATCGATTCGATTTTTGATAACTGTACCGAAAATCACGTTAAACCCCTAATCTTCTTAAGATTTCACTTTCCCTCCAAAATAAAATAACACTTAAAATCATATCAAAAGAAAAGATTTGTCGTACTAACTAAATTAAAGTGCATTACGGTTCATTTGAGTTTTTTTTCAATCAATTACGACGACTCGATTTTTCGGCGTTAATTTTCAGTACAAGAAAAGTTGTTTCCGATCAGATTCTTTTCGATGTCATAAGAATCGCGTTGAAATTCTAGTTCATGTCATATAATTTTTTTTGGATATCTGGGTTAAAGAACATTCCCTGCAATCAATTCGGTTGTGGATAACTATCCCGAAAATCATGTTAAACCCATAATCTTCGGAAAATTTCACTTTCACTCCGAAATAAAATTACAATTAAAATCATATGAAAAGAAAAGGTTTGTCGTGCAAACTAAATTAAAGTGTATTCCGGGTTCTTTTGACTTTTTTTCAATCAATTACGATGACTCAGTTTTTCGGCGCTAATTTTCGTTTCACGAAAAATTGTTTCCGATTAGATTTTTTTTAATGTCATAGTAATTGTCTTCAAATTCTAGTTCATATGATATAATTTTTTTTAGATATCTGGGCTATAGAGGATTCCCTACAATCGATTCGGTTGTGGATAACTGTACCGAAAATCACGTTAAACCCCTAATCTTCTGAAGATTTCACTTTCCCTGCAAAAGAAAATTACACTTAAAATCGTAAGAAAAGAAAAGTTTTGTCGTACTAACTAAATTAAAGGGCATTCCGGGTTCTGTTGACTTTTTTTCAATCAATTAGGATGACTAAGATTTTCGGTATTAATTTTTGCTTCACGAACAGTTGTTTCCGATTAGATTTTTTTTTATGTCATAATAATTGCGTTGAAATTCTAGTTCATGTCATATAATTCTTTTTAGATATATAGGTTATAGAACATTGCCTGCAACCGATTCGGTTGTGGATAACTGTACCGAAATCACGTTAAACCCCTAATCTTCTTAAGATTTCACTTTCCCTCTGAAATAAAATAACACTTAAAATCATATAAAAAGAAAAGTTTTGTCATACTAACTAAATTAAAGTGCATTGCGGGTTCTGTTGAGTTTTTCTTCAATCAATTACGACGACGCGGTTTTTCGGCGTTAATTTTCGGTACAAGAAAAGTTGTTTCCGATCAAATTCTTTTCGATGTCATAAGAATAGCGTTGCAATTCTAGTTCATGTCATATAATTTTTTTGGATATCTGGGTTAAAGAACATTCCCTGCCATCGATTCGGTTGTAGATAACTATCCCGAAAATCATGTTAAACCCATATTCTTCTAAAAATTTCACTTTCACTCCGAAATAAAATTACAATTAAAATCATATGAAAAGAAATGTTTGTCGTACAAACTAAATTAAAGTGTATTCCGGGTTCTGTTGACTTTTTTTCAATCAATTACGACAACTCAGTTTTTCGGCGTTAATTTTCGGTGCACGAAAAATTGTTTCCGATTAGATTTTTTTTTATGTCATAGTAATCGTCTTGAAATTCTAGATCATATGATATAATTTTTTTTAGATATCTGGGCTATAGAGGATTCCCTACAATCGATTCGGTTGTGGATAACTGTACCGAAAATCACGATAAACCCCTAATCTTCTGAAGATTTCACTTTCCCCCCAAAAGAAAATTACAATTAAAATCGTAAGAAAAGAAAAGTTTTGTCGTACTAACTAAATTAAAGGGCATTCCAGGTTCTGTTGACTTTTTTTCAATCAATTACGACAACTCGGATTTTCGGTGTTAATTTTTGATGCACGAAAAGTTATTTTCGATTAGATTTTCTTCGATATCATAATAATCGCATTGAGATTCTAGTTCATGTCATATAATATTTTTTAGATATATGGATTACAGAACATTCCCTACAATTGATTCGGTTGTGGATAGTTGTACTGAAAATCACGTTAAACCCCTAATGTTCAGAAAATTTCACTTTCACTCCAAAATAAAATTACTCTTAAAATCATTTGAAAAGAAAAGGTTTGTCGTGCTAACTAAATTAAAGTGTATTTCGGGTTCTATTGGCTCTTTTTCAATCAATTACGACGACTCAGTTTTTCAGCGTTAATTTTCGGTGCAAGAAAAGTTATTTCCGATCTGAGTTTTTTCAAAGTGATAATAATCCCGTTGAAATTCTAGTTCATGTCATATAATTTTTTTTAGATATCTGGCTTACAGAACATTCTCTGCAATCGATTCGGTTGTGGATAACTGTACCGAAAATAAGGTTAAACCCCTAATCTTCGAAAAATTTCACTTTCACTCCAAAATAAAATTACACTTAAAATCATATGAAAAGAATAGGATTGTCGTAATAACTAAATTAAAGTGTATTCCGAGTTCTATTGACTCTTTTTCAATAAATTACGATGACTCTGTTTTTCAGCGTTAATTTTCGGTGCACGAAAAGTTGTTTCCGATCAGATTTTCTTCGATGTTAGAATAATCGTCTTGAAATTCTAGTTCATGTTATGTAATTTCTTGTAGATATCTGAGCTATAGAGCATTCCCTGCAATCGATTCGATTTTGGATAACTGTTCCGAAAATCAGGTTAAACTTCTTTGGAAAATTTCACTTTCACTCCAAAATGAAATTACATTTAAAATCATATGAAAAGAAAAGGTTTGTCATACTAACTAAATTAAAGTGTATTCCGAGTTCTGTTGACTCTTTTCGAATCAATTACGACGACTCGAATTTTCGGCGTTAATTTTCTATGCATGGAAAGTTGTTTCCGATCAGATTTTTTTCGATGTCAGAATAATCGTCTTGAAATTGTAGTTCATGTCATGTAATTTTTTTTAGATATCTGAGCTACAGAGCATTCCCTGCAATCGATTCGGTTGTGGATAACTGTACCGAAAATCACGTTAAACCCCTAATCTTCTGAAGATTTCACTTTCCCTCCTAAATAAAATTACACTTAAAATCAAACGAAAAGAAAAGTTTTGTCGTACTAACTAAATTAAAGTGCATTCCGGGTTTGTTGACTTTTTTTCAATCAATTACAACGACTTGATTTTTTGGTGTTAATTTTGGGTGCAAGAAAAGTTGTTTCCGATCAGAGTATTTTCGACGTCATAATAATCGCGTTGAAATTCCAGTTCATGTCATAAATTTTTTTTTAGATATCTGGGTTACAGAACATTCCCTGCAATCGATTCGGTTGTGGATAACTGTACCGAAAATCACGTTAAACCCCTAATGTTCGAAAAATTTCACTTTCACTCCAAAATAAAATTGCACTTAAAATCATATGAAAAGAAAAGGTTTGTCGTACTAACTAAATTAAAGTGCATTCCGATTTTTGTTGACTTTTTTTCAATCAATTACGACGACTAAGATTTTTGGCGTTAATTTTCGGTGCACGAAAAGTTCTTTCCCATCAGATTTTTTTCGATGTCATAATAATCGTCTTGAAATTCTAGTTCATGTCATGTAATTTTTTTTAGATATCTGAGCTATAGAGCACTCCCTGCAACCGACTCGGTTGGGGATAACTGTACCGAAAATTACGTTAAACCCCTAATCTTCTTACGATTTCACTTTCCCTCCAAAATAAAATAACACTTAAAATCATATCAAAAGAAAAGTTTTGTTGTACTAACTAAATTAAAGTGCATTGCGGGTTCTGTTGAGTTTTTTTTCAATCAATTACGACGACTCGATTTTTCGGCGTTAATTTTCAGTACAAGAAAAGTTGTTTCCGATCAGATTCTTTTCGATGTCATAAGAATCGCGTTGAAATTCTAGTTCATGTCATATAATTTTTTTTGGATATCTGGGTTAAAGAACATTCCCTGCAATCAATTCGGTTGTGGATAACTATCCCGAAAATCATGTTAAACCCATAATCTTTGGAAAATTTCACTTTCACTCCGAAATAAAATTACAATTAAAATCATATGAAAAGAAAAGGTTTGTCGTGCAAACTAAATTAAAGTGTATTCCGGGTTCTGTTGACTTTTTTTCAATCAATTAAGACGACTAAGATTTTCGGTATTAATTTTTGCTGCACGAAAAGTTGTTTCCGATTAGATTTTTTTCAATGTCATAATAATTGCGTTGAAATTCTAGTTCATGTCATATAATTTTTTTGGATATCTTGGTTAAAGAACATTCCCTGCAATCGATTTGGTTGTAGATAACTATCCCGAAAATCATGTTAAATCCATATTCTTCTAAAAATTTCACTTTCACTCCGAAATAAAATTACAATTAAAATCATATGAAACGAAAAGGTTTATCGTACAAACTAAATTAAAGTGTATTCCGGGTTCTGTTGACTTTTTTTCAATCAATTACGACGACTCAGTTTTTTGGCGCTAATTTTCGGTGCACGAAAAATTTTTTCCGATTAGATTTTTTTTTATGTCATAGTAATCGTCTTGAAATTCTAGTTCATATGATATAATTTTTTTTAGATATCTGGGCTATAGAGGATTCCCTACAATTGATTCGGTTGTGGATAACTGTATCAAAAATCACGTTAAACCCCTAATCTTCGGAAGATTTCACCTTCCCTCCTAAATGAAATTACACTCAAAATCATATGAAAAGAAAAGTTTTGTCGTACTAACTAAATTAAAGTGCATTCCGGGTTTGTAGACTTTTTTTAAATCAATTACGACGACTCGATTTTTCGGTGTTAATTTTCGGTGCCAGAAAAGTTGTTTCCGATCAGAGTTTTTTCGACGTCATAATAATCGCGTTGAAATTCTAGTTCATGTCATATAATTTTTTTTAGATATATGGATTACAGAACATTCCCTGCAATCGATTCGGTTGTGGATAGCTGTACCGAAAATCACGTTAAACCCCTAATGTTCGGAAAATTTCACTTTCACTCCAAAATAAAATTACTCTTAAAATCATTTGAAAAGAAAAGGTTTGTCGTGCTAACTAAATTAAAGTGTATTTCGGGTTCTATTGAGTCTTTTTCAATCAATTACGACGACTCGATTTTTCAGCGTTAATTTTCGGTGCACGAAAAATTGTTTCCGATTAGATTTTTTTCGATGTCATAATAATCGTTTTGAAATTCAAGTGCATATCATATAATTTTTTTAGATATCTGGGCAACAGTGTATTCCCTGTAATCGATTCGGTTGTGGATAACTGTACCGAAATCATGTTAAAACCCTAATCTTCTGGACATTTCACTTTCACTCCAAAATAAAATTGCACTTAAAATCATATGAAAAGTAAAGGTTTGTTGTACTATCAAAATTAAAGTGTATTCCGGTTTCTGTTGACTTTCTTTCAATCAATTACGACGACTCAGATTTTTGGTGTTAATTTTCGGTGCACAAAAAGTTGTTTCCGATCAGATTTTTTTCGATGTCAGAATAATCGTCTTGAAATTCTAGTTCATGTCATGTAATTTTTTGTAGATATCTGAGCTATAGAGCATACCCTGCAATCGATTCAATTTTGGATAACTGTACCGAAAATCACGTTAAACCCCTAATCTTCTTAAGATTTCACTTTCCCTCCAAAATAAAATAACACTTAAAATCATATCAAAAGAAAAGATTTGTCGTACTAACTAAATTAAAGTGCATTACGGGTTCATTTGAGTTTTTTTTCAATCAATTACGACGACTCGATTTTTCGGCGTTAATTTTCAGTACAAGAAAAGTTGTTTCCGATCAGATTCTTTTCGATGTCATAAGAATTGCGTTGAAATTCTAGTTCATGTCATATAATTTTTTTTGGATATCTGGGTTAAAGAACATTCCCTGCAATCAATTCGGTTGTGGATAACTATCCCGAAAATCATGTTAAACCCATAATCTTCGGAAAATTTCACTTTCACTCCGAAATAAAATTACAATTAAAATCATATGAAAAGAAAAGGTTTGTCGTGCAAACTAAATTAAAGTGTATTCCGAGTTCTTTTGACTTTTTTTCAATCAATTACGACGACTCAGTTTTTCGGCGCTAATTTTCGGTGCACGAAAAATTGTTTCCGATTAGATTTTTTTTATGTCATAGTAATCGTCTTGAAATTCTAGTTCATATGATATAATTTTTTTTAGATATCTGGGCTATAGAGGATTCCCTACAATTGATTCGGTTGTGGATAACTGTATCAAAAATCACGTTAAACCCCTAATCTTCGGAAGATTTCACCTTCCCTCCTAAATGAAATTACACTCAAAATCATATGAAAAGAAAAGTTTTGTCGTACTAACTAAATTAAAGTGCATTTCGGGTTTGTAGACTTTTTTTAAATCAATTACGACGACTCGATTTTTCGGTGTTAATTTTCGATGCCAGAAAAGTTGTTTCCGATCAGAGTTTTTTCGACGTCATAATAATCGCGTTGAAATTCTAGTTCATGTCATATAATTTTTTTTAGATATATGGATTACAGAACATTCCCTGCAATCGATTCGGTTGTGGATAGCTGTACCGAAAATCACGTTAAACCCCTAATGTTCGGAAAATTTCACTTTCACTCCAAAATAAAATTACTCTTAAAATCATTTGAAAAGAAAAGGTTTGTCGTGCTAACTAAATTAAAGTGTATTTCGGGTTCTATTGAGTCTTTTTCAATCAATTACGACGACTCGATTTTTCAGCGTTAATTTTCGGTGCACGAAAAATTGTTTCCGATTAGATTTTTTTCGATGTCATAATAATTGTTTTGAAATTCAAGTGCATATCATATAATTTTTTTTAGATATCTGGGCAACAGTGTATTCCCTGTAATCGATTCGGTTGTGGATAACTGTACCGAAATCATGTTAAAACCCTAATCTTCTGGACATTTCACTTTCACTCCAAAATAAAATTACACTTAAAATCATATGAAAAGTAAAGGTTTGTTGTACTATCAAAATTAAAGTGTATTCCGGTTTCTGTTGATTTTCTTTCAATCAATTACGACGACTCAGATTTTCGGTGTTAATTTTCGGTGCACAAAAAGTTGTTTCCGATCAGATTTTTTTCGATGTCAGAATAATCGTCTTGAAATTCTAGTTCATGTCATGTAATTTTTTGTAGATATCTGAGCTATAGAGCATACCCTGCAATCGATTCGATTTTTGATAACTGTACCGAAAATCACGTTAAACCCCTAATCTTCTTAAGATTTCACTTTCCCTCCAAAATAAAATAACACTTAAAATCATATCAAAAGAAAAGATTTGTCGTACTAACTAAATTAAAGTGCATTACGGTTCATTTGAGTTTTTTTTCAATCAATTACGACGACTCGATTTTTCGGCGTTAATTTTCAGTACAAGAAAAGTTGTTTCCGATCAGATTCTTTTCGATGTCATAAGAATCGCGTTGAAATTCTAGTTCATGTCATATAATTTTTTTTGGATATCTGGGTTAAAGAACATTCCCTGCAATCAATTCGGTTGTGGATAACTATCCCAAAAATCATGTTAAACCCATAATCTTCGGAAAATTTCACTTTCACTCCGAAATAAAATTACAATTAAAATCATATGAAAAGAAAAGGTTTGTCGTGCAAACTAAATTAAAGTGTATTCCGGGTTCTTTTGACTTTTTTTCAATCAATTACGATGACTCAGTTTTTCGGCGCTAATTTTCGTTTCACGAAAAATTGTTTCCGATTAGATTTTTTTTAATGTCATAGTAATTGTCTTCAAATTCTAGTTCATATGATATAATTTTTTTTAGATATCTGGGCTATAGAGGATTCCCTACAATCGATTCGGTTGTGGATAACTGTACCGAAAATCATGTTAAACCCCTAATCTTCTGAAGATTTCACTTTCCCTGCAAAAGAAAATTACACTTAAAATCGTAAGAAAAGAAAAGTTTTGTCGTACTAACTAAATTAAAGGGCATTCCGGGTTCTGTTGACTTTTTTTCAATCAATTAGGATGACTAAGATTTTCGGTATTAATTTTTGCTTCACGAACAGTTGTTTCCGATTAGATTTTTTTTTATGTCATAATAATTGCGTTGAAATTCTAGTTCATGTCATATAATTCTTTTTAGATATATAGGTTATAGAACATTGCCTGCAACCGATTCGGTTGTGGATAACTGTACCGAAATCACGTTAAACCCCTAATCTTCTTAAGATTTCACTTTCCCTCCGAAATAAAATAACACTTAAAATCATATAAAAAGAAAAGTTTTGTCATACTAACTAAATTAAAGTGCATTGCGGGTTCTGTTGAGTTTTTCTTCAATCAATTACGACGACGCGATTTTTCGGCGTTAATTTTCGGTACAAGAAAAGTTGTTTCCGATCAGATTCTTTTCGATGTCATAAGAATAGCGTTGCAATTCTAGTTCATGTCATATAATTTTTTTGGATATCTGGGTTAAAGAACATTCCCTGCCATCGATTCGGTTGTAGATAACTATCCCGAAAATCATGTTAAACCCATATTCTTCTAAAAATTTCACTTTCACTCCGAAATAAATTACAATTAAAATCATATGAAAAGAAATGTTTGTCGTACAAACTAAATTAAAGTGTATTCCGGGTTCTGTTGACTTTTTTTCAATCAATTACGACAACTCAGTTTTTCGGCGTTAATTTTCGGTGCACGAAAAATTGTTTCCGATTAGATTTTTTTTTATGTCATAGTAATCGTCTTGAAATTCTAGATCATATGATATAATTTTTTTTAGATATCTGGGCTATAGAGGATTCCCTACAATCGATTCGGTTGTGGATAACTGTACCGAAAATCACGATAAACCCCTAATCTTCTGAAGATTTCACTTTCCCCCCAAAAGAAAATTACAATTAAAATCGTAAGAAAAGAAAAGTTTTGTCGTACTAACTAAATTAAAGGGCATTCCAGGTTCTGTTGACTTTTTTTCAATCAATTACGACAACTCGGATTTTCGGTGTTAATTTTTGATGCACGAAAAGTTATTTTCGATTAGATTTTCTTCGATATCATAATAATCGCATTGAGATTCTAGTTCATGTCATATAATATTTTTTAGATATATGGATTACAGAACATTCCCTACAATTGATTCGGTTGTGGATAGTTGTACTGAAAATCACGTTAAACCCCTAATGTTCAGAAAATTTCACTTTCACTCCAAAATAAAATTACTCTTAAAATCATTTGAAAAGAAAAGGTTTGTCGTGCTAACTAAATTAAAGTGTATTTCGGGTTCTATTGGCTCTTTTTCAATCAATTACGACGACTCAGTTTTTCAGCGTTAATTTTCGGTGCAAGAAAAGTTATTTCCGATCTGAGTTTTTTCAAAGTGATAATAATCCCGTTGAAATTCTAGTTCATGTCATATAATTTTTTTTAGATATCTGGCTTACAGAACATTCTCTGCAATCGATTCGGTTGTGGATAACTGTACCGAAAATAAGGTTAAACCCCTAATCTTCGAAAAATTTCACTTTCACTCCAAAATAAAATTACACTTAAAATCATATGAAAAGAATAGGATTGTCGTAATAACTAAATTAAAGTGTATTCCGAGTTCTATTGACTCTTTTTCAATAAATTACGATGACTCTGTTTTTCAGCGTTAATTTTCGGTGCACGAAAAGTTGTTTCCGATCAGATTTTCTTCGATGTTAGAATAATCGTCTTGAAATTCTAGTTCATGTTATGTAATTTCTTGTAGATATCTGAGCTATAGAGCATTCCCTGCAATCGATTCGATTTTGGATAACTGTTCCGAAAATCAGGTTAAACTTCTTTGGAAAATTTCACTTTCACTCCAAAATGAAATTACATTTAAAATCATATGAAAAGAAAAGGTTTGTCATACTAACTAAATTAAAGTGTATTCCGAGTTCTGTTGACTCTTTTCGAATCAATTACGACGACTCGAATTTTCGGCGTTAATTTTCTATGCATGGAAAGTTGTTTCCGATCAGATTTTTTTCGATGTCAGAATAATCGTCTTGAAATTGTAGTTCATGTCATGTAATTTTTTTTAGATATCTGAGCTACAGAGCATTCCCTGCAATCGATTCGGTTGTGGATAACTGTACCGAAAATCACGTTAAACCCCTAATCTTCTGAAGATTTCACTTTCCCTCCTAAATAAAATTACACTTAAAATCAAACGAAAAGAAAAGTTTTGTCGTACTAACTAAATTAAAGTGCATTCCGGGTTTGTTGACTTTTTTTCAATCAATTACAACGACTTGATTTTTTGGTGTTAATTTTGGGTGCAAGAAAAGTTGTTTCCGATCAGAGTATTTTCGACGTCATAATAATCGCGTTGAAATTCCAGTTCATGTCATAAATTTTTTTTTAGATATCTGGGTTACAGAACATTCCCTGCAATCGATTCGGTTGTGGATAACTGTACCGAAAATCACGTTAAACCCCTAATGTTCGAAAAATTTCACTTTCACTCCAAAATAAAATTGCACTTAAAATCATATGAAAAGAAAAGGTTTGTCGTACTAACTAAATTAAAGTGCATTCCGATTTTTGTTGACTTTTTTTCAATCAATTACGACGACTAAGATTTTTGGCGTTAATTTTCGGTGCACGAAAAGTTCTTTCCCATCAGATTTTTTTCGATGTCATAATAATCGTCTTGAAATTCTAGTTCATGTCATGTAATTTTTTTTAGATATCTGAGCTATAGAGCACTCCCTGCAACCGACTCGGTTGGGGATAACTGTACCGAAAATTACGTTAAACCCCTAATCTTCTTACGATTTCACTTTCCCTCCAAAATAAAATAACACTTAAAATCATATCAAAAGAAAAGTTTTGTTGTACTAACTAAATTAAAGTGCATTGCGGGTTCTGTTGAGTTTTTTTTCAATCAATTACGACGACTCGATTTTTCGGCGTTAATTTTCAGTACAAGAAAAGTTGTTTCCGATCAGATTCTTTTCGATGTCATAAGAATCGCGTTGAAATTCTAGTTCATGTCATATAATTTTTTTTGGATATCTGGGTTAAAGAACATTCCCTGCAATCAATTCGGTTGTGGATAACTATCCCGAAAATCATGTTAAACCCATAATCTTTGGAAAATTTCACTTTCACTCCGAAATAAAATTACAATTAAAATCATATGAAAAGAAAAGGTTTGTCGTGCAAACTAAATTAAAGTGTATTCCGGGTTCTGTTGACTTTTTTTCAATCAATTAAGACGACTAAGATTTTCGGTATTAATTTTTGCTGCACGAAAAGTTGTTTCCGATTAGATTTTTTTCAATGTCATAATAATTGCGTTGAAATTCTAGTTCATGTCATATAATTTTTTTGGATATCTTGGTTAAAGAACATTCCCTGCAATCGATTTGGTTGTAGATAACTATCCCGAAAATCATGTTAAATCCATATTCTTCTAAAAATTTCACTTTCACTCCGAAATAAAATTACAATTAAAATCATATGAAACGAAAAGGTTTGTCGTACAAACTAAATTAAAGTGTATTCCGGGTTCTGTTGACTTTTTTTCAATCAATTACGACGACTCAGTTTTTTGGCGCTAATTTTCGGTGCACGAAAAATTTTTTCCGATTAGATTTTTTTTTATGTCATAGTAATCGTCTTGAAATTCTAGTTCATATGATATAATTTTTTTTAGATATCTGGGCTATAGAGGATTCCCTACAATTGATTCGGTTGTGGATAACTGTATCAAAAATCACGTTAAACCCCTAATCTTCGGAAGATTTCACCTTCCCTCCTAAATGAAATTACACTCAAAATCATATGAAAAGAAAAGTTTTGTCGTACTAACTAAATTAAAGTGCATTCCGGGTTTGTAGACTTTTTTTAAATCAATTACGACGACTCGATTTTTCGGTGTTAATTTTCGGTGCCAGAAAAGTTGTTTCCGATCAGAGTTTTTTCGACGTCATAATAATCGCGTTGAAATTCTAGTTCATGTCATATAATTTTTTTTAGATATATGGATTACAGAACATTCCCTGCAATCGATTCGGTTGTGGATAGCTGTACCGAAAATCACGTTAAACCCCTAATGTTCGGAAAATTTCACTTTCACTCCAAAATAAAATTACTCTTAAAATCATTTGAAAAGAAAAGGTTTGTCGTGCTAACTAAATTAAAGTGTATTTCGGGTTCTATTGAGTCTTTTTCAATCAATTACGACGACTCGATTTTTCAGCGTTAATTTTCGGTGCACGAAAAATTGTTTCCGATTAGATTTTTTTCGATGTCATAATAATCGTTTTGAAATTCAAGTGCATATCATATAATTTTTTTAGATATCTGGGCAACAGTGTATTCCCTGTAATCGATTCGGTTGTGGATAACTGTACCGAAATCATGTTAAAACCCTAATCTTCTGGACATTTCACTTTCACTCCAAAATAAAATTGCACTTAAAATCATATGAAAAGTAAAGGTTTGTTGTACTATCAAAATTAAAGTGTATTCCGGTTTCTGTTGACTTTCTTTCAATCAATTACGACGACTCAGATTTTTGGTGTTAATTTTCGGTGCACAAAAAGTTGTTTCCGATCAGATTTTTTTCGATGTCAGAATAATCGTCTTGAAATTCTAGTTCATGTCATGTAATTTTTTGTAGATATCTGAGCTATAGAGCATACCCTGCAATCGATTCAATTTTGGATAACTGTACCGAAAATCACGTTAAACCCCTAATCTTCTTAAGATTTCACTTTCCCTCCAAAATAAAATAACACTTAAAATCATATCAAAAGAAAAGATTTGTCGTACTAACTAAATTAAAGTGCATTACGGGTTCATTTGAGTTTTTTTTCAATCAATTACGACGACTCGATTTTTCGGCGTTAATTTTCAGTACAAGAAAAGTTGTTTCCGATCAGATTCTTTTCGATGTCATAAGAATTGCGTTGAAATTCTAGTTCATGTCATATAATTTTTTTTGGATATCTGGGTTAAAGAACATTCCCTGCAATCAATTCGGTTGTGGATAACTATCCCGAAAATCATGTTAAACCCATAATCTTCGGAAAATTTCACTTTCACTCCGAAATAAAATTACAATTAAAATCATATGAAAAGAAAAGGTTTGTCGTGCAAACTAAATTAAAGTGTATTCCGAGTTCTTTTGACTTTTTTTCAATCAATTACGACGACTCAGTTTTTCGGCGCTAATTTTCGGTGCACGAAAAATTGTTTCCGATTAGATTTTTTTTATGTCATAGTAATCGTCTTGAAATTCTAGTTCATATGATATAATTTTTTTTAGATATCTGGGCTATAGAGGATTCCCTACAATTGATTCGGTTGTGGATAACTGTATCAAAAATCACGTTAAACCCCTAATCTTCGGAAGATTTCACCTTCCCTCCTAAATGAAATTACACTCAAAATCATATGAAAAGAAAAGTTTTGTCGTACTAACTAAATTAAAGTGCATTTCGGGTTTGTAGACTTTTTTTAAATCAATTACGACGACTCGATTTTTCGGTGTTAATTTTCGATGCCAGAAAAGTTGTTTCCGATCAGAGTTTTTTCGACGTCATAATAATCGCGTTGAAATTCTAGTTCATGTCATATAATTTTTTTTAGATATATGGATTACAGAACATTCCCTGCAATCGATTCGGTTGTGGATAGCTGTACCGAAAATCACGTTAAACCCCTAATGTTCGGAAAATTTCACTTTCACTCCAAAATAAAATTACTCTTAAAATCATTTGAAAAGAAAAGGTTTGTCGTGCTAACTAAATTAAAGTGTATTTCGGGTTCTATTGAGTCTTTTTCAATCAATTACGACGACTCGATTTTTCAGCGTTAATTTTCGGTGCACGAAAAATTGTTTCCGATTAGATTTTTTTCGATGTCATAATAATTGTTTTGAAATTCAAGTGCATATCATATAATTTTTTTTAGATATCTGGGCAACAGTGTATTCCCTGTAATCGATTCGGTTGTGGATAACTGTACCGAAATCATGTTAAAACCCTAATCTTCTGGACATTTCACTTTCACTCCAAAATAAAATTACACTTAAAATCATATGAAAAGTAAAGGTTTGTTGTACTATCAAAATTAAAGTGTATTCCGGTTTCTGTTGATTTTCTTTCAATCAATTACGACGACTCAGATTTTCGGTGTTAATTTTCGGTGCACAAAAAGTTGTTTCCGATCAGATTTTTTTCGATGTCAGAATAATCGTCTTGAAATTCTAGTTCATGTCATGTAATTTTTTGTAGATATCTGAGCTATAGAGCATACCCTGCAATCGATTCGATTTTTGATAACTGTACCGAAAATCACGTTAAACCCCTAATCTTCTTAAGATTTCACTTTCCCTCCAAAATAAAATAACACTTAAAATCATATCAAAAGAAAAGATTTGTCGTACTAACTAAATTAAAGTGCATTACGGTTCATTTGAGTTTTTTTTCAATCAATTACGACGACTCGATTTTTCGGCGTTAATTTTCAGTACAAGAAAAGTTGTTTCCGATCAGATTCTTTTCGATGTCATAAGAATCGCGTTGAAATTCTAGTTCATGTCATATAATTTTTTTTGGATATCTGGGTTAAAGAACATTCCCTGCAATCAATTCGGTTGTGGATAACTATCCCAAAAATCATGTTAAACCCATAATCTTCGGAAAATTTCACTTTCACTCCGAAATAAAATTACAATTAAAATCATATGAAAAGAAAAGGTTTGTCGTGCAAACTAAATTAAAGTGTATTCCGGGTTCTTTTGACTTTTTTTCAATCAATTACGATGACTCAGTTTTTCGGCGCTAATTTTCGTTTCACGAAAAATTGTTTCCGATTAGATTTTTTTTAATGTCATAGTAATTGTCTTCAAATTCTAGTTCATATGATATAATTTTTTTTAGATATCTGGGCTATAGAGGATTCCCTACAATCGATTCGGTTGTGGATAACTGTACCGAAAATCATGTTAAACCCCTAATCTTCTGAAGATTTCACTTTCCCTGCAAAAGAAAATTACACTTAAAATCGTAAGAAAAGAAAAGTTTTGTCGTACTAACTAAATTAAAGGGCATTCCGGGTTCTGTTGACTTTTTTTCAATCAATTAGGATGACTAAGATTTTCGGTATTAATTTTTGCTTCACGAACAGTTGTTTCCGATTAGATTTTTTTTTATGTCATAATAATTGCGTTGAAATTCTAGTTCATGTCATATAATTCTTTTTAGATATATAGGTTATAGAACATTGCCTGCAACCGATTCGGTTGTGGATAACTGTACCGAAATCACGTTAAACCCCTAATCTTCTTAAGATTTCACTTTCCCTCCGAAATAAAATAACACTTAAAATCATATAAAAAGAAAAGTTTTGTCATACTAACTAAATTAAAGTGCATTGCGGGTTCTGTTGAGTTTTTCTTCAATCAATTACGACGACGCGATTTTTCGGCGTTAATTTTCGGTACAAGAAAAGTTGTTTCCGATCAGATTCTTTTCGATGTCATAAGAATAGCGTTGCAATTCTAGTTCATGTCATATAATTTTTTTGGATATCTGGGTTAAAGAACATTCCCTGCCATCGATTCGGTTGTAGATAACTATCCCGAAAATCATGTTAAACCCATATTCTTCTAAAAATTTCACTTTCACTCCGAAATAAAATTACAATTAAAATCATATGAAAAGAAATGTTTGTCGTACAAACTAAATTAAAGTGTATTCCGGGTTCTGTTGACTTTTTTTCAATCAATTACGACAACTCAGTTTTTCGGCGTTAATTTTCGGTGCACGAAAAATTGTTTCCGATTAGATTTTTTTTTATGTCATAGTAATCGTCTTGAAATTCTAGATCATATGATATAATTTTTTTTAGATATCTGGGCTATAGAGGATTCCCTACAATCGATTCGGTTGTGGATAACTGTACCGAAAATCACGATAAACCCCTAATCTTCTGAAGATTTCACTTTCCCCCCAAAAGAAAATTACAATTAAAATCGTAAGAAAAGAAAAGTTTTGTCGTACTAACTAAATTAAAGGGCATTCCAGGTTCTGTTGACTTTTTTTCAATCAATTACGACAACTCGGATTTTCGGTGTTAATTTTTGATGCACGAAAAGTTATTTTCGATTAGATTTTCTTCGATATCATAATAATCGCATTGAGATTCTAGTTCATGTCATATAATATTTTTTAGATATATGGATTACAGAACATTCCCTACAATTGATTCGGTTGTGGATAGTTGTACTGAAAATCACGTTAAACCCCTAATGTTCAGAAAATTTCACTTTCACTCCAAAATAAAATTACTCTTAAAATCATTTGAAAAGAAAAGGTTTGTCGTGCTAACTAAATTAAAGTGTATTTCGGGTTCTATTGGCTCTTTTTCAATCAATTACGACGACTCAGTTTTTCAGCGTTAATTTTCGGTGCAAGAAAAGTTATTTCCGATCTGAGTTTTTTCAAAGTGATAATAATCCCGTTGAAATTCTAGTTCATGTCATATAATTTTTTTTAGATATCTGGCTTACAGAACATTCTCTGCAATCGATTCGGTTGTGGATAACTGTACCGAAAATAAGGTTAAACCCCTAATCTTCGAAAAATTTCACTTTCACTCCAAAATAAAATTACACTTAAAATCATATGAAAAGAATAGGATTGTCGTAATAACTAAATTAAAGTGTATTCCGAGTTCTATTGACTCTTTTTCAATAAATTACGATGACTCTGTTTTTCAGCGTTAATTTTCGGTGCACGAAAAGTTGTTTCCGATCAGATTTTCTTCGATGTTAGAATAATCGTCTTGAAATTCTAGTTCATGTTATGTAATTTCTTGTAGATATCTGAGCTATAGAGCATTCCCTGCAATCGATTCGATTTTGGATAACTGTTCCGAAAATCAGGTTAAACTTCTTTGGAAAATTTCACTTTCACTCCAAAATGAAATTACATTTAAAATCATATGAAAAGAAAAGGTTTGTCATACTAACTAAATTAAAGTGTATTCCGAGTTCTGTTGACTCTTTTCGAATCAATTACGACGACTCGAATTTTCGGCGTTAATTTTCTATGCATGGAAAGTTGTTTCCGATCAGATTTTTTTCGATGTCAGAATAATCGTCTTGAAATTGTAGTTCATGTCATGTAATTTTTTTTAGATATCTGAGCTACAGAGCATTCCCTGCAATCGATTCGGTTGTGGATAACTGTACCGAAAATCACGTTAAACCCCTAATCTTCTGAAGATTTCACTTTCCCTCCTAAATAAAATTACACTTAAAATCAAACGAAAAGAAAAGTTTTGTCGTACTAACTAAATTAAAGTGCATTCCGGGTTTGTTGACTTTTTTTCAATCAATTACAACGACTTGATTTTTTGGTGTTAATTTTGGGTGCAAGAAAAGTTGTTTCCGATCAGAGTATTTTCGACGTCATAATAATCGCGTTGAAATTCCAGTTCATGTCATAAATTTTTTTTTAGATATCTGGGTTACAGAACATTCCCTGCAATCGATTCGGTTGTGGATAACTGTACCGAAAATCACGTTAAACCCCTAATGTTCGAAAAATTTCACTTTCACTCCAAAATAAAATTGCACTTAAAATCATATGAAAAGAAAAGGTTTGTCGTACTAACTAAATTAAAGTGCATTCCGATTTTTGTTGACTTTTTTTCAATCAATTACGACGACTAAGATTTTTGGCGTTAATTTTCGGTGCACGAAAAGTTCTTTCCCATCAGATTTTTTTCGATGTCATAATAATCGTCTTGAAATTCTAGTTCATGTCATGTAATTTTTTTTAGATATCTGAGCTATAGAGCACTCCCTGCAACCGACTCGGTTGGGGATAACTGTACCGAAAATTACGTTAAACCCCTAATCTTCTTACGATTTCACTTTCCCTCCAAAATAAAATAACACTTAAAATCATATCAAAAGAAAAGTTTTGTTGTACTAACTAAATTAAAGTGCATTGCGGGTTCTGTTGAGTTTTTTTTCAATCAATTACGACGACTCGATTTTTCGGCGTTAATTTTCAGTACAAGAAAAGTTGTTTCCGATCAGATTCTTTTCGATGTCATAAGAATCGCGTTGAAATTCTAGTTCATGTCATATAATTTTTTTTGGATATCTGGGTTAAAGAACATTCCCTGCAATCAATTCGGTTGTGGATAACTATCCCGAAAATCATGTTAAACCCATAATCTTTGGAAAATTTCACTTTCACTCCGAAATAAAATTACAATTAAAATCATATGAAAAGAAAAGGTTTGTCGTGCAAACTAAATTAAAGTGTATTCCGGGTTCTGTTGACTTTTTTTCAATCAATTAAGACGACTAAGATTTTCGGTATTAATTTTTGCTGCACGAAAAGTTGTTTCCGATTAGATTTTTTTCAATGTCATAATAATTGCGTTGAAATTCTAGTTCATGTCATATAATTTTTTTGGATATCTTGGTTAAAGAACATTCCCTGCAATCGATTTGGTTGTAGATAACTATCCCGAAAATCATGTTAAATCCATATTCTTCTAAAAATTTCACTTTCACTCCGAAATAAAATTACAATTAAAATCATATGAAACGAAAAGGTTTGTCGTACAAACTAAATTAAAGTGTATTCCGGGTTCTGTTGACTTTTTTTCAATCAATTACGACGACTCAGTTTTTTGGCGCCAATTTTCGGTGCACGAAAAATTTTTTCCGATTAGATTTTTTTTTATGTCATAGTAATCGTCTTGAAATTCTAGTTCATATGATATAATTTTTTTTAGATATCTGGGCTATAGAGGATTCCCTACAATTGATTCGGTTGTGGATAACTGTATCAAAAATCACGTTAAACCCCTAATCTTCGGAAGATTTCACCTTCCCTCCTAAATGAAATTACACTCAAAATCATATGAAAAGAAAAGTTTTGTCGTACTAACTAAATTAAAGTGCATTCCGGGTTTGTAGACTTTTTTTAAATCAATTACGACGACTCGATTTTTCGGTGTTAATTTTCGGTGCCAGAAAAGTTGTTTCCGATCAGAGTTTTTTCGACGTCATAATAATCGCGTTGAAATTCTAGTTCATGTCATATAATTTTTTTTAGATATATGGATTACAGAACATTCCCTGCAATCGATTCGGTTGTGGATAGCTGTACCGAAAATCACGTTAAACCCCTAATGTTCGGAAAATTTCACTTTCACTCCAAAATAAAATTACTCTTAAAATCATTTGAAAAGAAAAGGTTTGTCGTGCTAACTAAATTAAAGTGTATTTCGGGTTCTATTGAGTCTTTTTCAATCAATTACGACGACTCGATTTTTCAGCGTTAATTTTCGGTGCACGAAAAATTGTTTCCGATTAGATTTTTTTCGATGTCATAATAATCGTTTTGAAATTCAAGTGCATATCATATAATTTTTTTAGATATCTGGGCAACAGTGTATTCCCTGTAATCGATTCGGTTGTGGATAACTGTACCGAAATCATGTTAAAACCCTAATCTTCTGGACATTTCACTTTCACTCCAAAATAAAATTGCACTTAAAATCATATGAAAAGTAAAGGTTTGTTGTACTATCAAAATTAAAGTGTATTCCGGTTTCTGTTGACTTTCTTTCAATCAATTACGACGACTCAGATTTTTGGTGTTAATTTTCGGTGCACAAAAAGTTGTTTCCGATCAGATTTTTTTCGATGTCAGAATAATCGTCTTGAAATTCTAGTTCATGTCATGTAATTTTTTGTAGATATCTGAGCTATAGAGCATACCCTGCAATCGATTCAATTTTGGATAACTGTACCGAAAATCACGTTAAACCCCTAATCTTCTTAAGATTTCACTTTCCCTCCAAAATAAAATAACACTTGAAATCATATCAAAAGAAAAGTTCTGTCGTACTAACTAAATTAAAGTGCATTGCGGGTTCTGTTGAGTTTTTCTTCAATTAATTACGACGACTCGGTTTTTCGGCGTTAATTTTCAGTACAAGAAAAGTTGTTTCCGATCAGATTCTTTTCGATGTCATAAGAATAGCGTTGCAATTCTAGTTCATGTCATATAATTTTTTTGGATATCTGGGTTAAAGAACATTCCCTGCAATCGATTTGGTTGTAGATAACTATCCCGAAAATCATGTTAAATCCATATTCTTCTAAAAATTTCACTTTCACTCCGAAATAAAATTACAATTAAAATCATATGAAACGAAAAGGTTTGTCGTACAAACTAAATTAAAGTGTATTCCGGGTTCTGTTGACTTTTTTTCAATCAATTACGACGACTCAGTTTTTCGGCGCTAATTTTCGGTGCACGAAAAATTGTTTCCGATTAGATTTTTTTTATGTCATAGTAATCGTCTTGAAATTCTAGTTCATATTATATAATTTTTTTTAGATATCTGGGCTATAGAGGATTCCCTACAATTGATTCGGTTGTGGATAACTGTATCGAAAATCACGTTAAACCCCTAATCTTCGGAAGATTTCACCTTCCCTCCTAAATGAAATTACACTCAAAATCATATGAAAAGAAAAGTTTTGTCGTACTAACTAAATTAAAGTGCATTTCGGGTTTGTAGACTTTTTTTCAATCAATTACGACGACTAGATTTTTCGGTGTTAATTTTGGGTGCAAGAAAAGTTGTTTCCGATCAGAGTATTTTCGACGTCATAATAATCGCGTTGAAATTCTAGTTCATGTCACAAATTTTTTTTTAGATATCTGGGTTACAAAACATTCCCTGCAATCGATTCGGTTGAGGATAACTGTACCAAAAATCACGTTAAACCCCTAATGTTCGAAAAATTTCACTTTCACTCCAAAATAAAATTGCACTTAAAATCATATGAAAAGAAAAGGTTTGTCGTACTAACTAAATTAAAGTGTATTCCGGTTTTCGTTGACTTTTTTTCAATCAATTACGACGACTCAGATTTTTGGCGTTAATTTTCGGTGAACGAAAAGTTCTTTCCCATTAGATTTTTTTCGATGTCATAATAATCGTCTTGAAATTCTAGTTCATGTCATGTAATTTTTTTTAGATATATGAGCTACAGAGCACTCCCTGCAACCGATTCGGTTGTGGATAACTGTACCGAAAATCACGTTAAACCCCTAATCTTCTTAAGATTTCACTTTCCCTTCAAAATAAAATAACACTTAAAATCATATCAAAAGAAAAGTTTTGTCGTACTAACTAAATTAAAGTGCATTGCGGGTTCTGTTGAGTTTTTTTTCAATCAATTACGACGACTCGATTTTTCGGCGTTAATTTTCAGTACAAGAAATGTTGTTTTCGATCAGATTCTTTTCGATGTCATAAGAATCGCGTTGAAATTCTAGTTCATGTCATATAATTTTTTTTGGATATCTGGGTTAAAGAACATTCCCTGCAATCGATTCGGTTGTGGATAACTATCCCGAAAATCATGTTAAACCCATAATCTTCGGAAAATTTCACTTTCACTCCGAAATAAAATTACAATTAAAATCATATGAAAAGAAAAGGTTTGTCGTGCAAACTAAATTAAAGTGTATTCCGGGTTCTTTTGATTTTTTTTCAATCAATTACGACGACTCAGTCTTTCGGCGCTAATTTTCGGTGCACGAAAAATTGTTTCCGATTAGATTTTGTTTTTATGTCATAGTAATCGTCTTGAAATTCTCGTTCATATGATATAATTATTTTTAGATATCTGGGCTATAGAGGATTCCCTACAATCGATTCGGTTGTGGATAACTGTACCGAAAATCACGTTAAACCCCTAATCATCTGAAGATTTCACTTTTCCCCCAAAAGAAAATTACACTTAAAATCGTAAGAAAAGAAAAGTTATGTCGTACTAACTAAATTAAAGGGCATTCTGGGTTCTGTTGACTTTTTTTCAATCAATTACGACGACTCGGATTTTCGGTGTTAATTTTCGATGCACGAAAAGTTGTTTTCGATTAGATTTTCTTCGATATCATAATAATCGCATTGAGATTCTAGTTCATGTCATATAATTCTTTTTAAATATCTGGGTTATAGAACATTCCCTGCAATCGATTCGGTTGTGGATAATTTTACAGAAAATCATGTTAAACCCCTAATCTTTGGAAAATTTCACTTTCACTCCAAAATAAAATTAAACTTAAAATCATATGAAAAGAAAAGGTTTGACGTCCTAACAAAATTAAAGTGTATTCCGAGTTCTGTTGACTATTTTTCAATCAATTACAACGACTCAGTTTTTGAGTGTTAATTTTCGGTACATGAAAAATTGTTTCCGATTAGATTTTTTTCGATGTCATAATAATAGTCTAGAAATTGTAGTTCATATCATATAATTTTTTTTAGATATTTGGGTTACAGAGCATTCCCTGCAATCGATTCAATTGTGGATAATTGTACCGTAAATCACGTTAAAACCCTAATCTTCTGAACATTTCACTTTGACTCCAAAAGAAAATTACACTGAAAATCATATAAAAAGAAAAGGTTTGTTGTAAAAACTAAATTAAAGTGTATTCTGGTTTCTGTTAGCTTTTTTTCAATAAATTACGACGACTCGAATTTTTGGCGTTAATTTTCGGTGCACGAAAAGTTGTTTCCGATCAGATTTTTTTCGATGTCAGAATAATCGTCTTGAAATTCTAGTTCGTGTCATGTAATTTTTTTTAGATATCTGAGCTACAGAGCATTCCCTGCAACCGATTTGGTTGTGGATAACTGTACCGAAAATCACGTTAAACCCCTAATCTTCTGAAGATTTCACCTTCCCTCCTAAATGAAATTACACTCAAAATCATATGAAAAGAAAATTTTTGTCGTACTAACTAAATTAAAGTGCATTCCGGGTTTGTTGACTTTTTTTAAATCAATTACGACGACTCGATTTTTCGGTGTTAATTTTCGGTGCCAAAAAAGTTGTTTCCGATCAGAGTTTTTTCGACCTCATAATAATCGCGTTGAAATTCTAGTTCATTTCATATAATTTTTTTTAGATATACGGATTACAGAACATTCCCTGCAATCGATTCGGCTGTGGATAGCTGTACCGAAAATCACGTTAAACCCGTAATGTTCGGAAAATTTCACTTTCACTCCAAAATAAAATTACTCTTAAAATCATTTGAAAAGAAAAGGTTTGTCGTGCTAACTAAATTAAAGTGTATTTCGGGTTCTATTGACTCTTTTTCAATCAATTACGACGACTCGGTTTTTTAGCGTTAATTTTTGGTGCAAGAAAAGTTATTTTCGATCAGAGTTTTTTCAAAGTGATAATAATCGCGTTGAAATTCTAGTTCATGTCATATAATTTTTTTTAGATATCCGGCTTACAGAACATTCCTTGCAATCGATTCGGTTGTGGATAACTGTACCGAAAATAAGGTTAAACCCCTAATCTTCGAAAAATTTCACTTTCACTCCAAAATAAAATTACACTTAAAATCATATGAAAAGAATAGGTTTGTCGTAATAACTAAATTAAAGTGTATTCCGAGTTCTATTGACTCTTTTTCAATAAATTACGACGACTCTGTTTTTCAGCGTTAATTTTCGGTGCACGAAAAATTGTTTCCGATTAGATTTTTTTCGATGTCATAATAATCGTTTTGAAATTCAAGTGCATATCATATAATTTTTTTTAGATATCTGGGCAACAGAACATTGCCTGCAATCGATTCGGTTGTGGATAATTGTACCGAAATAACGTTAAAACCCTAATCTTCTGAACATTTCACTTTCACTCCAAAATAAAATTACACTTAAAATCATATGAAAAGTAAAGGTTTGTCGTACTAAAAAAATTAAAGTGTATTTCGGTTTCTGTTGACTTTCTTTCAATCAATTACGAGGACTCAGATTTTCGGCGTTAATTTTTGGTGCACGAAAAGTTGTTTCCGATCAGATTTTTTTCGATGTTAGAATAATCGTCTTGAAATTCTAGTTCATGTCATGTAATTTTTTGTAGATATCTGAGCTATAAATCCTTCCCTACAATCGATTCGATTTTGGATAACTGTACCGAAATTCAGGTTAAACCCCTAATCTTTGGAAAATTTCACTTTCACTCCAAAATAAAATTACACTTAAAATCACATGGAAAGAAAAGGTTTGTCGTACTAACTAAATTAAAGTATATTCCGAGTTCTGTTGACTCTTTTCGAATCAATTACGACGACTCGAATTTTCGGCGTTAATTTTCGGTGAACGAAAAGTTCTTTCCCATCAGATTTTTTTCGATGTCATAATAATCGTCTTGAAATTCTAGTTCATGTCATGTAATTTTTTTTTAGATATCTGAGCTACAGAGCACTCCCTGCAATCTATTCGGTTGTGGATAACTGTACCGAAAATCACGTTAAATCCCTAATCTTCTTAAGATTTCACTTTCCCTTCAAAATAAAATAACACTTAAAATCATATCAAAAGAAAAGTTTTGTCGTACTAACTAAATTAAAGTGCATTGCGGGTTCTGTTGAGTTTTTTTTCAATCAATTACGACGACTCGATTTTTCGGCGTTAATTTTCAGTACAAGAAATGTTGTTTCCGATCAGATTCTTTTCGATGTCATAAGAATCGCGTTGAAATTCTAGTTCATGTCATATAATTTTTTTTGGATATCTGGGTTAAAGAACATTCCCTGCAATCGATTCGGTTGTGGATAACTATCCCGAAAATCATGTTAAACCCATAATCTTCGGAAAATTTCACTTTCACTCCGAAATAAAATTTCAATTAAAATCGTATGAAAAGAAAAGGTTTGTCGTGCAAACTAAATTAAAGTGTATTCCGGGTTCTTTTGATTTTTTTTCAATCAATTACGACGACTCAGTCTTTCGGCGCTAATTTTCGGTGCACGAAAAATTGTTTCCGATTAGATTTTGTTTTTATGTCATAGTAATCGTCTTGAAATTCTAGTTCATATGATATAATTATTTTTAGATATCTGGGCTATAGAGGATTCCCTACAATCGATTCGGTTGTGGATAACTGTACCGAAAATCACGTTAAACCCCTAATCATCTGAAGATTTCACTTTTCCCCCAAAAGAAAATTACACTTAAAATCGTAAGAAAAGAAAAGTTTTGTCGTACTAACTAAATTAAAGGGCATTCTGGGTTCTGTTGACTTTTTTTCAATCAATTACGACGACTCGGATATTCGGTGTTAATTTTCGATGCACGAAAAGTTGTTTTCGATTAGATTTTCTTCGATATCATAATAATCGCATTGAGATTCTAGTTCATGTCATATAATTCTTTTTAAATATCTGGGTTATAGAACATTCCCTGCAATCGATTCGGTTGTGGATAATTTTACAGAAAATCATGTTAAACCCCTAATCTTTGGAAAATTTCACTTTCACTCCAAAATAAAATTAAACTTAAAATCATATGAAAAGAAAAGGTTTGACGTCCTAACAAAATTAAAGTGTATTCCGAGTTCTGTTGACTATTTTTCAATCAATTACAACGACTCAGTTTTTGAGTGTTAATTTTCGGTACATGAAAAATTGTTTCCGATTAGATTTTTTTCGATGTCATAATAATAGTCTAGAAATTGTAGTTTATATCATATAATTTTTTTTAGATATTTGGGTTACAGAGCATTCCCTGCAATCGATTCAATTGTGGATAATTGTACCGTAAATCACGTTAAAACCCTAATCTTCTGAACATTTCACTTTGACTCCAAAAGAAAATTACACTGAAAATCATATAAAAAGAAAAGGTTTGTTGTAAAAACTAAATTAAAGTGTATTCTGGTTTCTGTTAGCTTTTTTTAATCAATTACGACGACTCGAATTTTTGGCGTTAATTTTCGGTGCACGAAAAGTTGTTTCCGATCAGATTTTTTTCGATGTCAGAATAATCGTCTTGAAATTCTAGTTCGTGTCATGTAATTTTTTTTAGATATCTGAGCTACAGAGCATTCCCTGCAACCGATTCGGTTGTGGATAACTGTACCGAAAATCACGTTAAACCCCTAATCTTCTGAAGATTTCACCTTCCCTCCTAAATGAAATTACACTCAAAATCATATGAAAAGAAAATTTTTGTCGTACTAACTAAATTAAAGTGCATTCCGGGTTTGTTGACTTTTTTTAAATCAATTACGACGACTCGATTTTTCGGTGTTAATTTTCGGTGCCAAAAAAGTTGTTTCCGATCAGAGTTTTTTCGACCTCATAATAATCGCGTTGAAATTCTAGTTCATTTCATATAATTTTTTTTAGATATACGGATTACAGAACATTCCCTGCAATCGATTCGGTTGTGGATAGCTGTACCGAAAATCACGTTAAACCCGTAATGTTCGGAATATTTCACTTTCACTCCAAAATAAAATTACTCTTAAAATCATTTGAAAAGAAAAGGTTTGTCGTGCTAACTAAATTAAAGTGTATTTCGGGTTCTATTGACTCTTTTTCAATCAATTACGACGACTCGGTTTTTCAGCGTTAATTTTTGGTGCAAGAAAAGTTATTTTCGATCAGAGTTTTTTCAAAGTGATAATAATCGCGTTGAAATTCTAGTTCATGTCATATAATTTTTTTTAGATATCCGGCTAACAGAACATTCCTTGCAATCGATTCGGTTGTGGATAACTATACCGAAAATAAGGTTAAACCCCTAATCTTCGAAAAATTTCACTTTCACTCCAAAATAAAATTACACTTAAAATCATATGAAAAGAATAGGTTTGTCGTAATAACTAAATTAAAGTGTATTCCGAGTTCTATTGACTCTTTTTCAATAAATTACGACGACTCTGTTTTTCAGCGTTAATTTTCGGTGCACGAAAAATTGTTTCCGATTAGATTTTTTTCGATGTCATAATAATCGTTTTGAAATTCAAGTGCATATCATATAATTTTTTTTAGATATCTGGGCAACAGAACATTGCCTGCAATCGATTCGGTTGTGGATAATTGTACCGAAATAACGTTAAAACCCTAATCTTCTGAACATTTCACTTTCACTCCAAAATAAAATTACACTTAAAATCATATGAAAAGTAAAGGTTTGTCGTACTAACAAAATTAAAGTGTATTTCGGTTTCTGTTGACTTTCTTTCAATCAATTACGAGGACTCAGATTTTCGGCGTTAATTTTTGGTGCACGAAAAGTTGTTTCCGATCAGATTTTTTTCGATGTTAGAATAATCGTCTTGAAATTCTAGTTCATGTCATGTAATTTTTTGTAGATATCTGAGCTATAAATCCTTCCCTACAATCGATTCGATTTTGGATAACTGTACCGAAATTCAGGTTAAACCCCTAATCTTTGGAAAATTTCACTTTCACTCCAAAATAAAATTACACTTAAAATCACATGGAAAGAAAAGGTTTGTCGTACTAACTAAATTAAAGTATATTCCGAGTTCTGTTGACTCTTTTCGAATCAATTACGACGACTCGAATTTTCGGCGTTAATTTTCGGTGAACGAAAAGTTCTTTCCCATCAGATTTTTTTCGATGTCATAATAATCGTCTTGAAATTCTAGTTCATGTCATGTAATTTTTTTTTAGATATCTGAGCTACAGAGCACTCCCTGCAATCTATTCGGTTGTGGATAACTGTACCGAAAATCACGTTAAATCCCTAATCTTCTTAAGATTTCACTTTCCCTTCAAAATAAAATAACACTTAAAATCATATCAAAAGAAAAGTTTTGTCGTACTAACTAAATTAAAGTGCATTGCGGGTTCTGTTGAGTTTTTTTTCAATCAATTACGACGACTCGATTTTTCGGCGTTAATTTTCAGTACAAGAAATGTTGTTTCCGATCAGATTCTTTTCGATGTCATAAGAATCGCGTTGAAATTCTAGTTCATGTCATATAATTTTTTTTGGATATCTGGGTTAAAGAACATTCCCTGCAATCGATTCGGTTGTGGATAACTATCCCGAAAATCATGTTAAACCCATAATCTTCGGAAAATTTCACTTTCACTCCGAAATAAAATTACAATTAAAATCGTATGAAAAGAAAAGGTTTGTCGTGCAAACTAAATTAAAGTGTATTCCGGGTTCTTTTGATTTTTTTTCAATCAATTACGACGACTCAGTCTTTCGGCGCTAATTTTCGGTGCACGAAAAATTGTTTCCGATTAGATTTTGTTTTTATGTCATAGTAATCGTCTTGAAATTCTAGTTCATATGATATAATTATTTTTAGATATCTGGGCTATAGAGGATTCCCTACAATCGATTCGGTTGTGGATAACTGTACCGAAAATCACGTTAAACCCCTAATCATCTGAAGATTTCACTTTTCCCCCAAAAGAAAATTACACTTAAAATCGTAAGAAAAGAAAAGTTTTGTCGTACTAACTAAATTAAAGGGCATTCTGGGTTCTGTTGACTTTTTTTCAATCAATTACGACGACTCGGATATTCGGTGTTAATTTTCGATGCACGAAAAGTTGTTTTCGATTAGATTTTCTTCGATATCATAATAATCGCATTGAGATTCTAGTTCATGTCATATAATTCTTTTTAAATATCTGGGTTATAGAACATTCCCTGCAATCGATTCGGTTGTGGATAATTTTACAGAAAATCATGTTAAACCCCTAATCTTTGGAAAATTTCACTTTCACGCCAAAATAAAATTAAACTTAAAATCATATGAAAAGAAAAGGTTTGACGTCCTAACAAAATTAAAGTGTATTCCGAGTTCTGTTGACTATTTTTCAATCAATTACAACGACTCAGTTTTTGAGTGTTAATTTTCGGTACATGAAAAATTGTTTCCGATTAGATTTTTTTCGATGTCATAATAATAGTCTAGAAATTGTAGTTTATATCATATAATTTTTTTTAGATATTTGGGTTACAGAGCATTCCCTGCAATCGATTCAATTGTGGATAATTGTACCGTAAATCACGTTAAAACCCTAATCTTCTGAACATTTCACTTTGACTCCAAAAGAAAATTACACTGAAAATCATATAAAAAGAAAAGGTTTGTTGTAAAAACTAAATTAAAGTGTATTCTGGTTTCTGTTAGCTTTTTTTAATCAATTACGACGACTCGAATTTTTGGCGTTAATTTTCGGTGCACGAAAAGTTGTTTCCGATCAGATTTTTTTCGATGTCAGAATAATCGTCTTGAAATTCTAGTTCGTGTCATGTAATTTTTTTTAGATATCTGAGCTACAGAGCATTCCCTGCAACCGATTCGGTTGTGGATAACTGTACCGAAAATCACGTTAAACCCCTAATCTTCTGAAGATTTCACCTTCCCTCCTAAATGAAATTACACCCAAAATCATATGAAAAGAAAATTTTTGTCGTACTAACTAAATTAAAGTGCATTCCGGGTTTGTTGACTTTTTTTAAATCAATTACGACGACTCGATTTTTCGGTGTTAATTTTCGGTGCCAAAAAAGTTGTTTCCGATCAGAGTTTTTTCGACCTCATAATAATCGCGTTGAAATTCTAGTTCATTTCATATAATTTTTTTTAGATATACGGATTACAGAACATTCCCTGCAATCGATTCGGTTGTGGATAGCTGTACCGAAAATCACATTAAACCCGTAATGTTCGGAATATTTCACTTTCACTCCAAAATAAAATTACTCTTAAAATCATTTGAAAAGAAAAGGTTTGTCGTGCTAACTAAATTAAAGTGTATTTCGGGTTCTATTGACTCTTTTTCAATCAATTACGACGACTCGGTTTTTCAGCGTTAATTTTTGGTGCAAGAAAAGTTATTTTCGATCAGAGTTTTTTCAAAGTGATAATAATCGCGTTGAAATTCTAGTTCATGTCATATAATTTTTTTTAGATATCCGGCTAACAGAACATTCCTTGCAATCGATTCGGTTGTGGATAACTATACCGAAAATAAGGTTAAACCCCTAATCTTCGAAAAATTTCACTTTCACTCCAAAATAAAATTACACTTAAAATCATATGAAAAGAATAGGTTTGTCGTAATAACTAAATTAAAGTGTATTCCGAGTTCTATTGACTCTTTTTCAATAAATTACGACGACTCTGTTTTTCAGCGTTAATTTTCGGTGCACGAAAAATTGTTTCCGATTAGATTTTTTTCGATGTCATAATAATCGTTTTGAAATTCAAGTGCATATCATATAATTTTTTTTAGATATCTGGGCAACAGAACATTGCCTGCAATCGATTCGGTTGTGGATAATTGTACCGAAATAACGTTAAAACCCTAATCTTCTGAACATTTCACTTTCACTCCAAAATAAAATTACACTTAAAATCATATGAAAAGTAAAGGTTTGTCGTACTAAAAAAATTAAAGTGTATTTCGGTTTCTGTTGACTTTCTTTCAATCAATTACGAGGACTCAGATTTTCGGCGTTAATTTTTGGTGCACGAAAAGTTGTTTCCGATCAGATTTTTTTCGATGTTAGAATAATCGTCTTGAAATTCTAGTTCATGTCATGTAATTTTTTGTAGATATCTGAGCTATAAATCCTTCCCTACAATCGATTCGATTTTGGATAACTGTACCGAAATTCAGGTTAAACCCCTAATCTTTGGAAAATTTCACTTTCACTCCAAAATAAAATTACACTTAAAATCACATGGAAAGAAAAGGGTTGTCGTACTAACTAAATTAAAGTATATTCCGAGTTCTGTTGACTCTTTTCGAATCAATTACGACGACTCGAATTTTCGGCGTTAATTTTCGGTGAACGAAAAGTTCTTTCCCATCAGATTTTTTTCGATGTCATAATAATCGTCTTGAAATTCTAGTTCATGTCATGTAATTTTTTTTTAGATATCTGAGCTACAGAGCACTCCCTGCAATCTATTCGGTTGTGGATAACTGTACCGAAAATCACGTTAAATCCCTAATCTTCTTAAGATTTCACTTTCCCTTCAAAATAAAATAACACTTAAAATCATATCAAAAGAAAAGTTTTGTCGTACTAACTAAATTAAAGTGCATTGCGGGTTCTGTTGAGTTTTTTTTCAATCAATTACGACGACTCGATTTTTCGGCGTTAATTTTCAGTACAAGAAATGTTGTTTCCGATCAGATTCTTTTCGATGTCATAAGAATCGCGTTGAAATTCTAGTTCATGTCATATAATTTTTTTTGGATATCTGGGTTAAAGAACATTCCCTGCAATCGATTCGGTTGTGGATAACTATCCCGAAAATCATGTTAAACCCATAATCTTCGGAAAATTTCACTTTCACTCCGAAATAAAATTACAATTAAAATCGTATGAAAAGAAAAGGTTTGTCGTGCAAACTAAATTAAAGTGTATTCCGGGTTCTTTTGATTTTTTTTCAATCAATTACGACGACTCAGTCTTTCGGCGCTAATTTTCGGTGCACGAAAAATTGTTTCCGATTAGATTTTGTTTTTATGTCATAGTAATCGTCTTGAAATTCTAGTTCATATGATATAATTATTTTTAGATATCTGGGCTATAGAGGATTCCCTACAATCGATTCGGTTGTGGATAACTGTACCGAAAATCACGTTAAACCCCTAATCATCTGAAGATTTCACTTTTCCCCCAAAAGAAAATTACACTTAAAATCGTAAGAAAAGAAAAGTTTTGTCGTACTAACTAAATTAAAGGGCATTCTGGGTTCTGTTGACTTTTTTTCAATCAATTACGACGACTCGGATATTCGGTGTTAATTTTCGATGCACGAAAAGTTGTTTTCGATTAGATTTTCTTCGATATCATAATAATCGCATTGAGATTCTAGTTCATGTCATATAATTCTTTTTAAATATCTGGGTTATAGAACATTCCCTGCAATCGATTCGGTTGTGGATAATTTTACAGAAAATCATGTTAAACCCCTAATCTTTGGAAAATTTCACTTTCACGCCAAAATAAAATTAAACTTAAAATCATATGAAAAGAAAAGGTTTGACGTCCTAACAAAATTAAAGTGTATTCCGAGTTCTGTTGACTATTTTTCAATCAATTACAACGACTCAGTTTTTGAGTGTTAATTTTCGGTACATGAAAAATTGTTTCCGATTAGATTTTTTTCGATGTCATAATAATAGTCTAGAAATTGTAGTTTATATCATATAATTTTTTTTAGATATTTGGGTTACAGAGCATTCCCTGCAATCGATTCAATTGTGGATAATTGTACCGTAAATCACGTTAAAACCCTAATCTTCTGAACATTTCACTTTGACTCCAAAAGAAAATTACACTGAAAATCATATAAAAAGAAAAGGTTTGTTGTAAAAACTAAATTAAAGTGTATTCTGGTTTCTGTTAGCTTTTTTTAATCAATTACGACGACTCGAATTTTTGGCGTTAATTTTCGGTGCACGAAAAGTTGTTTCCGATCAGATTTTTTTCGATGTCAGAATAATCGTCTTGAAATTCTAGTTCGTGTCATGTAATTTTTTTTAGATATCTGAGCTACAGAGCATTCCCTGCAACCGATTCGGTTGTGGATAACTGTACCGAAAATCACGTTAAACCCCTAATCTTCTGAAGATTTCACCTTCCCTCCTAAATGAAATTACACTCAAAATCATATGAAAAGAAAATTTTTGTCGTACTAACTAAATTAAAGTGCATTCCGGGTTTGTTGACTTTTTTTAAATCAATTACGACGACTCGATTTTTCGGTGTTAATTTTCGGTGCCAAAAAAGTTGTTTCCGATCAGAGTTTTTTCGACCTCATAATAATCGCGTTGAAATTCTAGTTCATTTCATATAATTTTTTTTAGATATACGGATTACAGAACATTCCCTGCAATCGATTCGGTTGTGGATAGCTGTACCGAAAATCACGTTAAACCCGTAATGTTCGGAATATTTCACTTTCACTCCAAAATAAAATTACTCTTAAAATCATTTGAAAAGAAAAGGTTTGTCGTGCTAACTAAATTAAAGTGTATTTCGGGTTCTATTGACTCTTTTTCAATCAATTACGACGACTCGGTTTTTCAGCGTTAATTTTTGGTGCAAGAAAAGTTATTTTCGATCAGAGTTTTTTCAAAGTGATAATAATCGCGTTGAAATTCTAGTTCATGTCATATAATTTTTTTAGATATCCGGCTAACAGAACATTCCTTGCAATCGATTCGGTTGTGGATAACTATACCGAAAATAAGGTTAAACCCCTAATCTTCGAAAAATTTCACTTTCACTCCAAAATAAAATTACACTTAAAATCATATGAAAAGAATAGGTTTGTCGTAATAACTAAATTAAAGTGTATTCCGAGTTCTATTGACTCTTTTTCAATAAATTACGACGACTCTGTTTTTCAGCGTTAATTTTCGGTGCACGAAAAATTGTTTCCGAATAGATTTTTTTCGATGTCATAATAATCGTTTTGAAATTCAAGTGCATATCATATAATTTTTTTTAGATATCTGGGCAACAGAACATTGCCTGCAATCGATTCGGTTGTGGATAATTGTACCGAAATAACGTTAAAACCCTAATCTTCTGAACATTTCACTTTCACTCCAAAATAAAATTACACTTAAAATCATATGAAAAGTAAAGGTTTGTCGTACTAACAAAATTAAAGTGTATTTCGGTTTCTGTTGACTTTCTTTCAATCAATTACGAGGACTCAGATTTTCGGCGTTAATTTTTGGTGCACGAAAAGTTGTTTCCGATCAGATTTTTTTCGATGTTAGAATAATCGTCTTGAAATTCTAGTTCATGTCATGTAATTTTTTGTAGATATCTGAGCTATAAATCCTTCCCTACAATCGATTCGATTTTGGATAACTGTACCGAAATTCAGGTTAAACCCCTAATCTTTGGAAAATTTCACTTTCACTCCAAAATAAAATTACACTTAAAATCACATGGAAAGAAAAGGTTTGTCGTACTAACTAAATTAAAGTATATTCCGAGTTCTGTTGATTTTTTTTCAATCAATTACGACGACTCAGTCTTTCGGCGCTAATTTTCGGTGCACGAAAAATTGTTTCCGATTAGATTTTGTTTTTATGTCATAGTAATCGTCTTGAAATTCTAGTTCATATGATATAATTATTTTTAGATATCTGGGCTATAGAGGATTCCCTACAATCGATTCGGTTGTGGATAACTGTACCGAAAATCACGTTAAACCCCTAATCATCTGAAGATTTCACTTTTCCCCCAAAAGAAAATTACACTTAAAATCGTAAGAAAAGAAAAGTTTTGTCGTACTAACTAAATTAAAGGGCATTTCGGGTTCTGTTGACTTTTTTTCAATCAATTACGACGACTCGGATTTTCGGTGTTAATTTTCGATGCACGAAAAGTTGTTTTCGATTAGATTTTCTTCGATATCATAATAATCGCATTGAGATTCTAGTTCATGTCATATAATTCTTTTTAAATATCTGGGTTATAGAACATTCCCTGCAATCGATTCGGTTGTGGATAATTTTACAGAAAATCATGTTAAACCCCTAATCTTTGGAAAATTTCACTTTCACGCCAAAATAAAATTAAACTTAAAATCATATGAAAAGAAAAGGTTTGACGTCCTAACAAAATTAAAGTGTATTCCGAGTTCTGTTGACTATTTTTCAATCAATTACAACGACTCAGTTTTTGAGTGTTAATTTTCGGTACATGAAAAATTGTTTCCGATTAGATTTTTTTCGATGTCATAATAATAGTCTAGAAATTGTAGTTTATATCATATAATTTTTTTTAGATATTTGGGTTACAGAGCATTCCCTGCAATCGATTCAATTGTGGATAATTGTACCGTAAATCACGTTAAAACCCTAATCTTCTGAACATTTCACTTTGACTCCAAAAGAAAATTACACTGAAAATCATATAAAAAGAAAAGGTTTGTTGTAAAAACTAAATTAAAGTGTATTCTGGTTTCTGTTAGCTTTTTTTAATCAATTACGACGACTCGAATTTTTGGCGTTAATTTTCGGTGCACGAAAAGTTGTTTCCGATCAGATTTTTTTCGATGTCAGAATAATCGTCTTGAAATTCTAGTTCGTGTCATGTAATTTTTTTTTAGATATCTGAGCTACAGAGCATTCCCTGCAACCGATTCGGTTGTGGATAACTGTACCGAAAATCACGTTAAACCCCTAATCTTCTGAAGATTTCACCTTCCCTCCTAAATGAAATTACACTCAAAATCATATGAAAAGAAAATTTTTGTCGTACTAACTAAATTAAAGTGCATTCCGGGTTTGTTGACTTTTTTTAAATCAATTACGACGACTCCATTTTTCGGTGTTAATTTTCGGTGCCAAAAAAGTTGTTTCCGATCAGAGTTTTTTCGACCTCATAATAATCGCGTTGAGATTCTAGTTCATTTAATATAATTTTTTTTAGATATATGGATTACAGAACATTCCCTCCAATCGATTCGGTTGTAGATAGCTGTACCGAAAATCACGTTAAACCCGTAATGTTCGAAAAATTTCACTTTCACTCCAAAATAAAATTACTCTTAAAATCATTTGAAAAGAAAAGGTTTGTCGTGCTAACTAAATTAAAGTGTATTTCGGGTTCTATTGACTCTTTTTCAATCAATTACGACGACTCGATTTTTCAGCGTTAATTTTTGGTGCAAGAAAAGTTATTTTCGATCAGAGTTTTTTCAAAGTGATAATAATCGCGTTGAAATTCTAGTTCATGTCATATAATTTTTTTTAGATATCCGGCTTACAGAACATTCCTTGCAATCGATTCGGTTGTGGATAACTGTACCGAAAATAAGGTTAAACCCCTAATCTTCAGAAAATTTCACTTTCACTCCAAAATAAAATTACACTTAAAATCATATGAAAAGAATAGGTTTGTCGTAATAACTAAATTAAAGTGTATTCCGAGTTCTATTGACTCTTTTTCAATAAATTACGACGACTCTGTTTTTCAGCGTTAATTTTTGATGCACGAAAAATTGTTTCCTGATGTACTCGGAAAGATGAAGGCAGACAAAGCGGCAGCAAGGAAGCAAAGAAAAGACCTCCTTGGCTAGGCCGAAGGGGGCCATGGCGAGTGACCAAGCCAAGTGGCCAAAAGCCACCCGGCATGGCCAAATGGCCAAGGCCACTCGGCATGACCGAGTGGCCATGGCCACTTGTCATGGACGAGTGGCCTAAGCCACTCGGCCTGACCGAGTGGCCTTGGCCACTCGTCATAGTCGAGTGGCCTAAGCCACTCAACTCAAGAAAGTGGCCAAGGCCACTCGGCATACCCAAGTGGCCTGGCCACTCGAGCTGACCGAGTGGCCAAGGCCACTCGGCATGACCGAGTGGCCATGGCCACCCGACCACTCGACAGCCTCCGAGAAAGACCCCCCACCCGAGTAGGGGGTCACCCGACATCGCCCGAGACCCTTCGTGGTCCAGCCCATGGGCCCCAAGAATTCCGAAACGGGCCCCGAGATTTCCGCCGCAAATATCGCGAGAACACTCTCTCTCCTCCACTATAAATACAAGGCTTGATTTTTGACTTAAGGTACGCTATTTTGAGCAATTCAAGTACGATTTGATATTTTCTCTCGAGATCTAATTTAAGCATCGGAGGGTTTGCACGGGGACCCCCACCCGCGCCCTAACGGTGCTCTCGTTTTGTAGGCCACTCGGTCACCAGGTCACTCGATCATCAGGCCACTCGGTCACCATCAGGCCACTCGGTCACCATCAGGCCACTCGGTCACCATCAGGGTCACTCGGTCATCAGGCCACTCGGTCACCAGACCACTCGGTCACCTTCAGGGTCACTCGGTCACCAGGCCACTCGTTCGTCACAAGATTACTCGTCATTCCGAGACCTCTCGTCACCTTGAGGTCTCCCGTCACTCCGTGGCTCCCCGTCGCTCCGAGGCCTCTCGTCACCTTGGGGTCTCCCGTCGCTCCGAGGCCTCTCGTCACCTTGAGGCCACCCGATCGCTCTGAGGCCTCTCGTCACCTTGAGGCCACCAGATCATCAACCCACAAGATTATCAGCTCATCAGACCATCAGCTCTGTTGGTTTGTCAGACCTGAGACTCCATCAAATCCAATCCCTCATCCAAATTTTTCATCAGTGAAGGCCCGACTTCCGAGACTCTTGCGTCTGTCCGCAATAAAAATAGATTGTTGTATTTTGGCAACAACAATTGGCACCGTCTGTGGGAAATGCAAGACAAAAAGTCAACTTAAGAATGGAAAACACCCGTGGACACCGACGAACTCTCTCTCAAGGCGTAGAAACGCGCCCACCACCACGAAACACTCAGCAACAGGGAGCACCTCCTCCCCCACATAATGCTCAACCTGAAGAAGACGATCGCTCCATCCCGCAGGTGGGGAACCAAACAGTCCCATCACCACCACTTATCAGCTCAAGGCTACCTCCTACTGATCAAGCTGGGGCTTCACGACAGCCATCACATACGGTACCGTGGGAAGAATACGAAGCATTGAGACAACAACACGTTGAAGGTATGCAAGCACTTCAAGACATGGCTGGAATCCTCCAAGGTATGATGCCTGTAGGGACGTTACCTGATACTCTGAAAAAGTTTATGCCATCCCCTGAACCTCAACCCGAGGCAGGGACCGATTCCTACCAAGAAGCTACTCCTGATTCTCATTCTCGATCTACGCCTAGACGAGAGGGTAGGCCTAGGTCACCACCTCTAAGGAAGAACCCTCATTCCGTACCACGAAGAAATGAAAACCCCAAAATGGAAAACAAGACCAGAAGTCCTCAAAGACGAAGGTATCATGAAACAGTGGGCAGTACCCCAACAAGATATGACAATCAGACAACAGTTACTATGAGGGATGACATGAAACGAGTAGTAGAAGAAGTGCTTGAGCGGAAAAAGTTGATCCCTGCAACAGAAGAGCACCAACGAAGAAAAAGTCCTTTTACGACAGATATATTGGAGAGACCGCTGCCTCGAAAATTCAAAATGCCACAAATCACCCTCTACTCCAGAAAAGATGACCCATATGATCATGTTCACAACTATGAGTCACTAATGATGTTGCATGGATGGGATGATGACATAATGTGTCGAGCCTTTTCCTTAACACTGTCAGGACATGCTCGAACATGGTTTAACAGCCTTCCAGAATCCTCTATCTCCTCATTTGGACATCTTAGGACAGAGTTCACCAAAGCTTTTGTGATTAACAGTCGAAGGAAAAAGAATGCCACCTATTTGCTCAGTATACGACTAGGGAATAAAGAATCCTTACGACAATTTGTGGATAGATTCTGGAATGCCACCCTTGAAATCCCTGACTTGCCAGCCCAAGTAGCAGTGTCTGCTATGCTCCAAGGGACGCGCCTCACCTCTCTACAAGAGTCACTTTCTTTAGACCCCCCAACGTCCCTAGCCGATCTATTTGTCAGAGCGAACAGGTATATCCTCCACACTGAAATTATGAGGAACGTGGCAGGGAACGAGGACAAAGAAAAGAAGAGAAAGGAGCGAGAAGGGGAAGAGGAGTCTATCCGACGACAAGAAAGAGTTAGACGTCCAGATGCACCTAAACCTCTCTTTAATCATTATACTCGGCTTCTACAGCCCCGATCAACTATATTAGCTGCAGTTGAGGGAGAAGGACTCCTTAAACTACCTCGCAGAGTTGACCGACCTATGGGGAAAAATCAAGGAGAGTATTGCAGATATCACCGAACTCGGGGGCATGCCACTGATCATTGTCGAGAGCTAAAGAACCAGATTGAGATACTTATCCGTGAAGGGCACTTACAAAGGTATGTGAGAAAGGAAGAAGAAGAAGAAGAAGACGAAGAAAACAGGGAACCCCGACAAAGGGAAGATAGGCATGGAGGGCATGAAAGGCCAAACCCAAGGCAACAAGAAAGAGGAAGAGATCATCGACAAGCTACTCGTCTAGACAATGAGTCGACTCAACAGGCCATTCACGTTATTTCAGGGGGGGAAACCCTAGGAGGGGACACATCAGCCTCCCGAAAGGCATATGCATGTCAAGCCTACCAAGTTAACTCAGTAATGGAAGTAAGAGACGATGAAGAGCCTATCACCTTTGCCCCAACTGATCGAGGCGATATAATACTCCCACATGATGATCCCATGGTTATCTCAACAGTCGTGGCCAAGCACCCCATCAGCAGAATTTTAGTGGATAGTGGCACTTCTGTCAATTTGATTTATTGGAACTACTTTGAATAAATGCATTTATCCCATGATCGATTGAAGAAAGTATCCTCACCTCTATATAGCTTTACCGGAGAAGCAGTACCTGTTGCGGGATCTATTCAACTACCTATCACGCTAGGTGAAGACCCCCAACTTGTAACTCGACAAGCGAATTTTATGGTGGTTAAAACTTTCTCGGCAGCATACAATATGATCTTGGGACGCCCATTACTCAACGATTTAAGGGCCGTGGTATCCTCTTGCTACCTATTGATGAAATTTCCTACACCCGCTGGGGTCGGACAGGTTAGAGGAGATCAAAAGAAGGCACGAACTTGCTATGTGTCATCTACAAAAGGGAAAAGAGCTGAAGAAACCTTATCCATAGCCGAGAAAGCTATACATAAATCATTGGAGGAAGGAGCTGCACGAAAACCTCAACCCGTTGAAGAATTAGAAGTAATACGCCTGAGTGAATCAGATTCTGAGAAAGTGGCATATGTGGGATCCCAGCTTCCAGAGCGTGTGAAAGAAGAAATAACCAGATGCCTGCGAGAAAATTCAGATGTGTTCGCTTGGAAGCCGAGAGATATGCTAGGGATTAGTCCCGAAGTAATATGCCATCATTTGAATATGGATCCTCACTTTAAACCAGTCCGACAAAAGAAGCGAAACATTGCCCCTGATAGGCTACATGCGCTAGAAGAAGAGGTTGACAAACTACTAAAGGCAGGTTTCATACGAGAAGTATTGTATCCAGAATGGTTGGCCAATGTTGTTATGGTCACGAAACCTAATGGAAAATGGCGTGTTTGTGTGGATTTCACCAATCTCAATAAGGCGTGCCCCAAAGACTCCTACCCGCTACCACGAATCGATCGCCTCGTGGACGAAACATCTGGATACCAGTTTTTAAGCTTTTTGGATGCATTCTCCGGGTACCATCAAATAAGAATGTATCCTCCAGACTAGGAAAAGACGTCATTCATCACTGAAAAAGGGACATACTGTTACCAAGTCATGCCTTTTGGACTTAAGAACGCCGGAGCCACTTATCAGCGCATGGTGAACAAGGTCTTTAAAAAATTGCTGGGCGACACAATGGAAGCTTATGTTGACGACATGATAGTGAAAAGTCGAGAAAATGAATCCCATGTAGAAAAGCTAACGCAGGTGCTTGGGGTATTTAGGCAATACAACATGCAGTTAAATCCAGCGAAGTGTGCATTTGGAGTACAGTCGGGAAAATTCTTAGGGTTCATGATCACACAAAGGGGAATTGAGGCTAACCCTGAGAAAATTCAAGCAATATTGGATATGGAACCACCCACGTCAACTAAAGAAGTTCAGCGATTGACGGGATGAATGGCAGCCCTGGGACGTTTTCTCTCCAAGTCAGCCGAAAGAGAGCTTCCCTTCTTGCGAACATTAAGAGCAGGTAAAAAGTTTGAGTGGACCGAACAGTGTCAGAAATCATTTGAAGCATTAAAAGAATATTTGAAAGGAGTTCCCTTGTTAACACGACCAGAGACTGGAGAGACGTTATACTTATACTTGGGGGTCAGTGATGAAGCCATCAGTGCGATATTAATCAGGAAAGAGGGACAGGTGGATCAACCAATATATTACGTTAGCAAGGTATTACAAGGCCCCAAGATACGTTACCCCGTGGCGGAGAAAATGGCATTGGCCCTACTACATGCATCCAGGAAGTTGAGGCCATACTTCCAGGCCCATTCGATTATCGTACTTACAGATCAGCCTCTGCGAAGTATTTTACAAAAACTCGAATGTTCAGGTCGCCTTACCAAATGGTCCATTGAGTTAAGCGAATATGATATCCAATATCAACCTCGGCAAGCTATAAAAGGACAGGCACTGGCTGACTTTATTGTGGAATGCACTCACTCCAGTAAAGCAGGAGAAAACAAGCAAGCAGTGTGGTTGTTATTTGTTGATGGAGCATCTGGTTCACAAGGAAGCAGAGCAGGAATAGTACTAGTATCCCCTGAAGGAGAAACGTTGGAATATTCACTACGATTTGCTTTCTCAAGTACCAACAATGTGGCCGAATATGAAGCCTTAATTGCCGGAATGAGGATAGCAAAGAAATTGGAGGTAACACGATTAGTTGCCCATAGTGATTCTCAATTAATTGTGCAGCAATTTCAGGGACAATTCGAAACTAGGGAACAAATAATGGCTCAGTACTTGCGAAAAGTGAAAGACCTGGCTCAAACATTCCAAAGCTTCGAATTAACATAAATAAACAGATCTCTTAATGGGCACGCTGATGCTTTATCCAAATTAGCATCCACCAGAGAAATAACAGGAAGAGCAGTATTTGTGGAAAAGCTACACCATCCAAGCATTGAAGAAAAAGAAGTGTCGTGCATTGAGACAAAGATAGACTGGAGATCGCCTTTCTATCGTTATCTCACTAATAATGAATTACCAGATGATCCACAAGAAACGAGAAAGCTTAAGATGCGGGCTTCAAGATTCACTATCATAGATGGGATATTATATAAGCGAGCTTACACTACACCTCTTCTCAAGTGCTTGGGCCCTCAAGAGGCCGAATATATCCTAGCAGAAGCTCACAGTGGAATATGTGGAGAACATCTGGGAGCAAGAGCCCTGGCGACCAAAATATTAAGAGCTGGTTTCTTCTGGCCCACACTAAGGTCAGACGCGCTAAAGAAAGTCAAGTCATGTGACAAATGCCAGCGACATGCTCCAGTCCAATCTGCTCCAATATCCCAGCTGCAGCCTGCATTCCAACCTATACCCTTCGCTCAGTGGGGTTTGGACATTTTGGGACCTTTCCCTCAAGCGCCCGGGCAAAGAAAATTTTTAATAGTAGCTACTGACTACTTCACCAAATGGATTGAAGCTGAGCCGTTGGCCACCATTACAGCACGAAAAATAGAAGCGATGGTGTGGAAAGACATTGTTTGTCGATTTGGAATACCCAGAATCATCGTCACGGATCATGGAAAACAATTCGATTGTGACTCCTTTAAAAAATTTTGCGACAGTCTAGGGATTCAACTAAGGTTCGCCTCGGTGGCGTACCCCCAAGCCAATGGACAAGCTGAGGTCAGTAACCGAACCATATTACATGGCTTAAAAGCTCGACTTGAAGGAGCCAGAGGCACATGGGCAGATGAACTACCCACCATTTTATGGGCTTATCGGACGACTAGTAGGGTAGCTACTGGAGAAACTCCATTCAACCTTGTATATGGGACAGAAGCCTTGATCCCCATAGAAATTTCAGCGAATTCTCCAAGGTTAATGGCATATGAAGAAGAAGATGGTGCGAGGAATTCTGAAGCGTTGCGAGAAAATTTGGACCTGATTGAAGAGCAGAGAGAAAACGCTGCCATGAAGATAGCCGCATATCAGAGAAGAATAGCCAGTTATTTCAACTCTCGGGTTAAGAATAGACCCATGAGAGAAGGAGATTTAGTACTTCGGAGATCAGTCGTAACTAACGTGCTAAGGGAGGATGGAAAGCTACGAGCCAATTGGGAATGACCGTATCGTATCCTAAAGCTGATCGGACCCAACACTTGCATCTTACAAACTCTTGAAGGAGACACCATGGAAAAAACATGGAATCTAAATTATCTGAAGTTGTATACAAGCGATGTACCTAAGCAACTATCTGCAATAATATAAAGTCCTGAACAGGACCGTGGACGTAGGCACACTTTGCCGAACCACGTAAAAGATGCTTGTGTCTGTATGAATGCCATATTATCTTTGCAGAAATGCGATCGAGCCCGTTGTCCCCCCTATGGCCCGGTAACGAGGTAAAATTCGATCAAGCCCGTTGTCCCGCCTACGGCCCGGCAACGTGGTCAAACACGATCGAGCCCGTTGTCCCGCCTATGGCCCGGCAACGAGGTAAAATTCGATCAAGCCCGTTGTCCCGCCTACGGCCCAGCAACGTGGTCAAACACGATCGAGCCCGTTGTCCCACCTATGGCCCGGCAACGAGGTAAAATTCGATTAAGCCCGTTGTCCCGCCTACGGCCCGGCAACGTGGTCAAACACGATCGAGCCTGTTGTCTCGCCTATGGCTCGGCAACGAGGCAAAATTCGATCAAGCCCATTGTCCCGCCTACGGCCCGGCAACGTGGTCAAACACGATCGAGCCCGTTGTCCCGCCTATGGCCCGGCAACGAGGTAAAATTCGATCAAGCCCGTTGTTCCGCCTACTGCCCGGCAACGTGGTCAAACACGATCGAGCCCGTTGTCCCGCCTATGGCCCGGTAACAAGGTAAAAGTCGATCAAGCCCGTTGTCACGCCTACGGCCCAGCAACGTGGTCAAACATGATCAAGCCCGGTGTCCCGCCTACGGCCCGGCAACGTGGTCAAACATGATCGAGCCCGTTGTCCCGCTTACAGCCTGACAACGAGGAGAAATGTGCTCAGGATCAACATATTGTGCATAATTCAAAAACGAACAGGAGGTCTTGGCCTCATTTCAGAGACGACAGCCAGGGATAACCAACGGTAGCAAAGAAAGAGTAAATCAAACAATAAAAGAACAAGGCACTCCGGATAGGACCAAGAAGAAAATATTTCATTGATAAAGCATAGTTCTATTACAAAAAAAAAAAAAAAAGGAAGCAGCAGCAACAGCGAAAAACAAACTACAATGGGGACCTACTCACGGGAGCGAGATCTGCGAGACGAACGCCGAGTAGACCCAAAGGACACAACAGGAACCTCAGGAGACGCTGGAAGTTCCCCTTCCTCAGCCTCGGCCGCATGAGGGGAGTCTTCAGCAATTACACCAGAGGCTTCTCCAACGACTCCGGGATCGGCCGACGTGCTTCCTCCCCCACTCTTAAAAGGAAACGGATCCCAAGGGCCCGTCAGATTATCCAAATCGTCCACCAAATAAGAGTCCAAATAAGAAAGAGGACTCATGGTCTCATTTGGTTCATATTGATGCCAATCCACCTCATGAGACTCTTCAACCTCGGGGGTAAGAAAAAGTTCAGGAAAACTCTCTCCTGGGCGCTGAGATTCCAGATGGGTGCGAGCAAGGTAAAAACCATACTTCAGATAGCCTGAAGCATATTTTCCCTTCCTATCTTGACAATCTTTCGAGAGACGATATTCTTTCACTGCTTGAGCACGAATCTCCCAGGCATCCCTACGGCTAATCTTCAGTTCAGACAGACGTAAGGAGTGTTCTTGCATGAGCGCTTCGTGTCGCGCTGCCCACTCCACATTCTTTTGCTCTTCAGCTCCCAGCTTAGAGCGTAAATCTTCATTCTCCTTATGAAGACTCGAGCTACCAGCGGAAGCCTCAGACAATCGCTCATTCATACGCCCAATCTCTTCCTCTGCATTCTTCATCCCAAGCTCCGCCCGATGAGCGCGTCCTTTTAGCACCTGACGCTCATCATTCCATGAAGTTTGGCGTCGCCACCAATCTGACATCTGGGCCTCCACCTGCTCACGATAGGCCCTATCCCTGGCGTTGGAAGCGACCATCCCTTGGACCCCCTGCACTAGAAGCTGCTCTACCTCATCTCTGGTTTGAGCATAGTTACCGCCAATAAATCGTCGCTCCTCTCGAGGGAGAATGGTAGAATAAATGAGATGAGCACCAATTCCTGGTTCAGTGACGGAGTCTGTCTCCAACACGCCTGGAGAAACTTCGAAGTCTCGACCCATGAGTTTCCTACCATCTCCAAGGATCATAGTACGCCTCACATCCCTTGGAGGGGGAAGTATAGGAGGTGGCCTCAATGACTTCTCGCCTTCAAGATGACGACGATCTTTTCTATTTGGAATAACAAGATGGCGACATTCTTCCTCCACTCGGGCCATATCACCAGCAAACCGAGAGGACGAACTTCGCCCCCCTCGAGAACTAGGAGCAGGAGAGGGGATATCGACTGCTTCTTCATGAGAAAGAGGAATCGATGGAGCACTTTCCGTTTGGGAAGGAAACCCAACACTTGAGGGATCACTTCTCGGGCGACGCCGCCTTTCCACCCCTGTTGGAGAAACGCCGGCAGGCCTGCGAGAACGAAGAGGACGAGAGCTTGTAGCTCCCTCAATACTTGGGGAAGGAACCCCGGACGACGTAGCAGCACGCGCCTCCTCTTCACGTTGGAGTCTACGTATCTCCCTCAACCTACTCACTCCAGCCATCTCTGCGAAAAATCAAAGCAAAACCTTCAAAATGGGAAAAATAAATATAATAAAGAAGAAAAGAAGGCAACGTCAAAAACATATTCTACCCCCAGGAGTGTTTTCCTCCTGAGGATCGAAAGGAGGATGCGCAGACGACTCAGGCATTTCCATCTCCTCCTCCTCGACCCCTTCCATTTCCTGATTGGACAGCATAGAAGGCTGAGGAGGAGCAGTTGGCATTACAACCCCCTAGCCCGCGGCTCTGAAGTTCTCCACCGTCAAGAGGCTCATTAAATCGATGGGGCCTTGTGCTGATAGCATCTCTACAAGATGACGATATACACCCCGAACTTCCTTACAAGGAGGGAACCCTTGGCTAGCATCCTGATGATTCCAGTGCAGAGGTGCATCCCAAGTAGGCGGAGGTCCTATCACTACCCATCGCTTTTCAAACCGATTAATCTTATTTGGTAGAGCGTCGAACAACTCGAAGCCACAAATCTTTTGGAGCGTATAAAGGGCACGGTCCTTACTAGCTTTTCGCAACCGATAAAAACAACTGAAAAGCATCAGAGAAGGGGGTACATCCCTCTGCTGGCAAAGCACAGAAAAGCCGACCATCTGGGCCCAACCATTAGGGTGAAGTTGGGCAGGAACAATCTGATAATGCCATAGCCATGCCATGGCTAAAGGTGGAAGGGGAAAACGGAGCCCCACCTCAAACGAAGCAAAATGAATTCCCAATGAGCCCTCATCTACTTGAGAAGGATCTGGCTCGTCGAGGCGAAGATACCTCACCATGAAACCAGAAGGTGTGGCGTCATAAATCTTCTCGAAAGCATCATATCGAAGCCGAGAGCTTGAAGTATCAGGGATGTGCGCGGGGCTAGGGGGTGATGCCGGTCTTCTCCTCGACATATTCAAGAAATTCGAGACTGTTACCTGGTTACAAGAGAGAAGACGAAAGGTCACAGCAAACAAAACACCTGCACAAAAAACAAAAAACATCAGTATAAGGCAGAAGAAAGGAGCTATCGAAGAAAAGTCGGGCAATTAAAGGCATAAAAGGCCTACAGAAGGCCGAAGCCTCTCGGCCGCAACCGAGTAAGGGGCCACTCGGTCCTGACCGAGTAGCCTCGGCCGAAAACACGGTCACTCGGTCATGACCGAGTGGCCTCGGTCGAAAATCATGGCCACTCGGTCATGACCGAGTGGCCTCGGCCAAAAAACATGGCCACTCGGTCATGACCGAGTGGCCCTCTGTCGCACACAAGGCCACTCGGTCATGGCCGAGTGGCCTATAAATCACCCCTTCCTTCAAAGAAAGCGAGACGTGGCCCAGAAAACGCGCCGAGACCTGAGAGAATCCGAGTTTGAAAGTGACGTGCTTGTGAATCAAATGAAGACCTGACTCCCTATTTATAGGAGCTCAAAAAGTGGAAAATATCAAAATTTCCGAAAAAGATACAGAAAATGAAGAATAAAAGCGCGTAAATGGCCTACCAAAGAAAGCAAAGAAGACAAAAAAATGACGATGTAAAATTTCGGGAAACTTATACTCTTTTACCCGACTTCTCGATTAAAAGAGTAGGGAGCAATTGATGTACCCGGAAAGATGAAGGCAGACAAAGCGGCAGCAAGGAAGCAAAGAAAAGACCCCCTTGGCTAGGCCGAAGGGGGCCATGGCGAGTGACCAAGCCAAGTGGCCAAAAGCCACCCGGCATGGCCAAATGGCCAAGGCCACTCGGCATGACCGAGTGGCCATGGCCACTTGTCATAGACGAGTGGCCTAAGCCACTCGGCCTGACCGAGTGGCCTTGGCCACTCGTCATAGTCGAGTGGCCTAAGCCACTCAACGCAAGAAAGTGGCCAAGGCCACTCGGCATACCCGAGTGGCCTGGCCACTCGAGCTGACCGAGTGGCCAAGGCCACTCGGCATGACCGAGTGGCCATGGCCACCCGACCACTCGACAGCCTCCGAGAAAGACCCCCCACCCGAGTGGGGGGTCACCCAACATCGCCCGAGACCCTTCGTGGTCCAGCCCATGGGCCCCGAGAATTTCGAAACGGGCCCCGAGATTTCCGCCGGAAATATCGCGGGAACACTCTCTCTCCTCCACTATAAATACAAAGCTTGATTTTCGACTTAAGGTACGCTATTTTGAGCAATTCAAGTACGATTTGATATTTTCTCTCGAGATCTAATTTAAGCATCGGAGGGTTTGCGCGGGGACCCCCACCCGCGCCCTAACGGTGCTCTCGTTTTGTAGGCCACTCGGTCACCAGGTCACTCGATCATCAGGCCACTCGGTCACCATCAGGCCACTCGGTCACCAGGCCACTCGGTCACCATCAGGCCACTCGGTCACCATCAGGGTCACTCGGTCATCAGGCCACTCGGTCACCAGACCACTCGGTCACCTTCAGGGCCACTCAGTCACCAGGCCACTCGTTCGTCACAAGATCACTCGTCATTCCGAGACCTCTCGTCACCTTGAGGTCTCCCGTCGCTCCGAGGCCTCTCGTCACCTTGAGGCCACCAGATCGCTCCGAGGCCTCTCGTCACCTTGAGGCCACCCGATCGCTCCGAGGCCTCTCGTCACCTTGAGGCCACCAGATCATTTTGAGGCCGCCAGATCATCAACCCACAAGATTATCAGCTCATCAGACCATCAGCTCTGTTGGTTTGTCAGACCTGAGACTCCATCAGATCCAATCCCTCGTCCAGATTTTTCATCAGTGAAGGCCCGACTTCCGAGACTCTTGCGTCTGTCCGCAAAAAAAATAGATTGTTGTATTTTGGCAACAACATTTCCGATTAGATTTTTTTCGATGTCATAATAATCGTTTTGAAATTCAAGTGCATATCATATAATTTTTTTTAGATATCTGGGCAACAGAACATTCCCTGCAATCGATTCGGTTGTGGATAATTGTACCGAAATAACGTTAAAACCCTAATCTTCTGAACACTTCACTTTCACTCCAAAATAAAATTACACTTAAAATCATATGAAAAGTAAAGGTTTGTCATACTAACAAAATTAAAGTGTATTTCGGTTTCTGTTGACTTTCTTTCAATCAATTACGAGGACTCAGATTTTCGGCGTTAATTTTTGGTGCACGAAAAGTTGTTTCCGATCAGATTTTTTTCGATGTTAGAATAATCGTCTTGAAATTCTAGTTCATGTCATGTAATTTTTTGTAGATATCTGAGCTATAGAGCATTCCTTGCAATCGATTCGATTTTGGATAACTGTACCGAAAATCAGGTTAAACCCCTAATCTTTGGAAAATTTCACTTTCACTCCAAAATAAAATTACACTTAAAATCATATGGAAAGAAAAGGTTTGTCGTACTAACTAAATTAAAGTATATTCCGAGTTCTGTTGACTCTTTTCGAATCAATTACGACGACTCAAATTTTCGGCGTTAATTTTTGGTGAACGAAAAGTTCTTTCCCATCAGATTTTTTTCGATGTCATAATAATCGTCTTGAAATTCTAGTTCATGTCATGTAATTTTTTTTTAGATATCTGAGCTACAGAGCACTCCTTGCAACCGATTCGGTTGTGGATAACTGTACCGAAAATCACGTTAAACCCCTAATCTTCTTAAGATTTCACTTTCCCTTCAAAATAAAATAACACTTAAAATCATATCAAAAGAAAAGTTTTGTCGTACTAACTAAATTAAAGTGCATTGCGGGTTCTGTTGAGTTTTTTTTCAATCAATTACGACGACTCGATTTTTCGGCGTTAATTTTTAGTACAAGAAAAGTTGTTTCCGATCAGATTCTTTTCGATGTCATAAGAATCGCGTTGAAATTCTAGTTCATGTCATATAATTTTTTTTGGATATCTGGGTTAAAGAACATTCCCTGGAATCGATTCGGTTGTGGATAACTATCCCGAAAATCATGTTAAACCCATAATCTTCGGAAAATTTCACTTTCACTCCGAAATAAAATTACAATTAAAATCATATGAAAAGAAAAGGTTTGTCGTGCAAACTAAATTAAAGTGTATTCCGGGTTCTTTTGATTTTTTTTCAATCAATTACGACGACTCAGTTTTTCGGCGCTAATTTTCGGTCCATGAAAAATTTTTTCCGATTAGATTTTTTTTTAATGTCATAGTAATCGTCTTGAAATTCTAGTTCATATGATATAATTTTTTTTAGATATCTGGGCTATAGAGGATTCCCTACAATCGATTCGGTTGTGGATAACTGTACCGAAAATCACGTTAAACCCCTAACCTTCTGAAGATTTCACTTTCCCCCCAAAAGAAAATTACACTTAAAATCGTAAGAAAAGAAATTTTTTGTCGTACTAACTAAATTAAAGGGCATTCCGAGTTCTGATGACTTTTTTACAATCAATTAGGACGACTAAGATTTTCGGTATTAATTTTTGCTGCACGAAAAGTTGTTTCCGATTAGATTTTTTTCGATGTCATAATAATTGCGTTGAAATTCTAGTTCATGTCATATAATTCTTTTTAGATATATGGGTTATAGAACATTGCCAGCAACCGATTCGGTTGTGGATAACTGTACCGAAAATCACGTTAAACCCCTAATCTTCTTAAGATTTCACTTTCCCTCCAAAATAAAATAACACTTAAAATCATATCAAAAGAAAAGTTTTGTCGTACTAACTAAATTAAAGTACATTGTGGGTTCTGTTGAGTTTTTCTTCAATCAATTACGACGACTCGGTTTTTTGGCGTTAATTTTCGGTACAAGAAAAGTTGTTTCCGATCAGATTCTTTTCGATGTTATAAGAATCGCGTTGCAATTCTAGTTCATGTCATATAATTTTTTTGGATATCTGGGTTAAAGAACATTCCCTACAATCGATTCGGTTGTGGATAACTATCCCGAAAATCATGTTAAACCCATATTCTTCGAAAAATTTCACTTTCACTCCGAAATAAAATTACAATTAAAATCATATGAAAAGAAAAGGTTTGTCGTACAAACTAAATTAAAGTGTATTCTGGGTTCTGTTGACTCTTTTTCAATCAATTACGACGACTCAGTTTTTCGGCGCTAATTTTCGGTGCACGAAAAATTGTTTCCGATTAGATTTTTTTTTATGTCATAGTAGTCGTCTTGAAATTCTAGTTCATATGATATAATTATTTTTAGATATCTGGGCTATAGAGGATTCCCTACAATCAATTCGGTTGTGGATAACTGTACCGAAAATCACGTTAAACCCTAATCATCTGAAGATTTCACTTTCCCCCCAAAAGAAAATTACACTTAAAATCGTAAGAAATGAAAAGTTTTGTCGTACTAACTAAATTAAAGGGCATTCCGGGTTCTGTTGACTTTTTTTCAATCAATTACGACGACTCGGATTTTCGGTGTTAATTTTCGATGCACGAAAAGTTGTTTTCGATTAGATTTTCTTCGATATCATAATAATCGCATTGAGATTCTAGTTCATTTCATATAATTCTTTTTAAATATCTGGGTTATAGAACATTCCCTGCAATTGATTCGGTTCTGGATAACTTTACAGAAAATCATGTTAAACCCCTAATCTTTGGAAAATTTCACTTTCACTCCAAAATAAAATTAAACTTAAAATCATATGAAAAGAAAAGGTTTGACGTCCTAACAAAATTAAAGTGTATTCCGGGTTCTGTTGACTATTTTTCAATCAATTACAACGACTCAGTTTTTGAGTGTTAATTTTCGGTACATGAAAAATTGTTTCCGATTAGATTTTTTTCAATGTCATAATAATTGTCTAGAAATTGTAGTTCATATCATATAATTTTTTTTAGATATTTGGGTTACAGAGCATTCCCTGCAATCGATTCGATTATGGATAATTGTACCGAAAATCACGTTAAAACCCTAATCTTCTGAACATTTCACTTTGACTCCAAAAGAAAATTACACTTAAAATCATATGAAAAGAAAATGTTTGTTGTAAAAACTAAATTAAAGTGTATTCTGGTTTATGTTGGCTTTTTTTCAATCAATTACGACGACTCGAATTTTCGGCGTTAATTTTCGGTGCACGAAAAGTTGTTTCCGATCAGATTTTTTTCGATGTCAGAATAATTGTCTTGAAATTCTAGTTCGTGTCATGTAATTTTTTTTAGATATCTGAGCTACAGAGCATTCCCTGCAACTGATTCGTTTGTGGATAACTGTACCGAAAATCACGTTAAACCCCTAATCTTCTGAAGATTTCACCTTCCCTCCTAAATGAAATTACACTCAAAATCATATGAAAAGAAGATTTTCGTCATACTAACTAAATTAAAGTGCATTCCGGGTTTGTTGACTTTTTTTAAATCAATTACGACGACTCGATTTTTCAGTGTTAATTTTCGGTGCCAGAAAAGTTGTTTCCGATCAGAGTTTTTTCGACGTCATAATAATTGCGTTGAAATTCTAGTTCATGTCATATAATTTTTTTTAGATATATGGATTACAGAACATTCCCTACAATCGATTCGGTTGTGGATAGTTGTACCGAAAATCACGTTAAATCCCTAATGTTCGGAAAATTTCACTTTAACTCCAAAATGAAATTACTCTTAAAATCATATGAAAAGAAGATTTTTGTCGTACTAACTAAATTAAAGTGCATTCCGGGTTTGTTGACACTTTTTCAATTACGACGACTCGGTTTTTCAGTGTTAATTTTCGGTGCAAGAAAAGTTATTTCCGATCAGAGTTTTTTCAAAGTGATAATAATCGCGTTGAAATTCTAGTTCATGTCATATAATTTTTTTTAGATATCCGGCTTACAGAACATTCCTTGCAATCGATTCGGTTGTGGATAACTGTACCGAAAATAAGGTTAAACCCCTAATCTTCGGAAAATTTCACTTTCACTCCAAAATAAAATTACACTTAAAATCATATGAAAAGAATAGGTTTGTCGTAATAACTAAATTAAAGTGTATTCCGAGTTCTATTGACTCTTTTTCAATAAATTACGACGACTCTGTTTTTCAGCGTTAATTTTCGGTGCACGAAAAATTATTTCCGATTAGATTTTTTTCGATGTCATAATAATCGTTTTGAAATTCAAGTGCATATCATATAATTTTTTTTAGAAATTTGGGCTACAGAGCGTTCCCTGCAATCGATTCGGTTGTGGATAATTGTACCGAAATCACGTTAAAACCCTAATCTTCTGAACATTTCACTTTCACTCCAAAATAAAATTACACTTAAAATCATATGAAAAGTAAAGGTTTGTCGTACTAAAAAAATTAAAGTGTATTTCAGTTTCTGTTGACTTTCTTTCAATCAATTACGACGACTCGGATTTTCGGCGTTAATTTTCGATGCACGAAAAGTTGTTTCCGATCAGATTTTTTTCGATGTTAGAATAATCGTCTTTAAATTCTAGGTCATGTCATGTAATTTTTTGTAGATATCTGAGCTATAGAGCATTCCCTGCAATCGATTCGATTTTGGATAACTGTACCGAAAATCAGGTTAAACCCCTAATCTCTGGAAAATTTCACTTTCACTCCAAAATAAAATTACACTTAAAATCATATGAAAAGAAAAGGTTTGTCGTACTAACTAAATTAAAGTATATTCCGAGTTCTGTTGACTCTTTTTGAATCAATTACGACGACTCGGATTTTCGGCGTTAATTTTCGGTGCACGAAAAGTTGTTTCCCATCAGATTTTTTTCGATGTCAGAATAATCGTCTTGAAATTGTAGTTCATGTCATGTAATTTTTTTTTAGATATCTGAGTTATAGAGCATTCCCTGCAATCGATTCGGTTGTGGATAACTGTACCGAAAATCACGTTAAACCCCTAATCTTCTGAAGATTTCACTTTCCCTCCTAAATAAAATTACACTTAAAATCAAACGAAAAGAAAAGTTTTGTCGTACTAACTAAATTAAAGTGCATTCCGGGTTTGTTGACTTTTTTTCAATCAATTACGACGACTCGATTTTTCGGTGTTAATTTTGGGTGCAAGAAAAGTTGTTTCCGATTAGAGTATTTTCGACGTCATAATAATCGCGTTGAAATTCTAGTTCATGTCATAAATTTTTTTTAGATATCTGGGTTACAGAACATTCCCTGCAATCGATTCGGTTGTGGATAACTGTACCAAAAATCACGTTAAACCCCTAATGTTCGGAAAATTTCACTTTCACTCCAAAATAAAATTGCACTTAAAATCATATGAAAAGAAAAGGTTTGTTGTACTAACTAAATTAAAGTGTATTCCGGTTTTCGTTGACTTTTTTTCAATCAATTACGACAACTCTGATTTTTGGCGTTAATTTTTGGTGAACGAAAAGTTCTTTCCCATCAGATTTTTTTCGATGTCATAATAATCGTCTTGGAATTCTAGTTCATGTCATGTAATTTTTTTTTAGATATCTGAGCTACAAAGCACTCCCTACAACCGATTCGGTTGTGGATAATTGTACCGAAAATCACGTTAAACCCCTAATCTTCTTAAGATTTCACTTTCCCTCCAAAATAAAATAACACTTAAAATCATATCAAAAGAAAAGTTTTGTCGTACTAACTAAATTAAAGTGCATTAGGGGTTCTGTTGAGTTTTTTTTCAATCAATTACGACGACTCGATTTTTCGGCGTTAATTTTCAGTACAAGAAAAGTTGTTTTCGATCAGATTCTTTTCGATGTCATAAGAATCGCATTGAAATTCTAGTTCATGTCATATAATTGTTTTTGGATATCTGGGTTAAAGAACATTCCCTGCAATCGATTTGATCGTGGATAACTATCCCGAAAATCATGTTAAACCCATAATCTTCGGAAAATTTCACTTTCACTCCGAAATAAAATTACAATTAAAATCATATGAAAAGAAAAGGTTTGTCGTGCAAACTAAATTAAAGTGTATTACGGGTTTTTTTGACTTTTTTTCAATCAATTACGACGACACAGTTTTTCGGCGTTAATTTTCGGTCCACGAAAAATTGTTTCCGATTAGATATTTTTTAACGTCATAGTAATAGTCTTGAAATTCTAGTTCATATGATATAATTTTTTTTAGATATCTAGGCTATAGAGGATTCCCTACAATCGATTCGGTTGTGGATAACTGTACTGAAAATCACGTTAAACCCCTAATCTTCTGAAGATTTCACTTTCCCTCCAAAAGAAAATTACACTTAAAATCGTAAGAAAAGAAAAGTTTTGTCGTACTAACTAAATTAAACGGCATTCCAGGTTCTGTTGACTTTTTTTCAATCAATTAGGACGACTAAGATTTTCGGTATTAATTTTTGCTGCACGAAAAGTTGTTTCCGATTAGATTTTTTTTTATGTCATAATAATTGCATTGAAATTCTAGTTCATGTCATATAATTCTTTTTAGATATATGGGTTATAGAACATTGCCTACAACCGATTCGGTTGTGGATAACTGTACCGAAAATCACGTTAAAGCCCTAATCTTCTTAAGATTTCACTTTCCCTCCAAAATAAAATAACACTTAAAATCATATCAAAAGAAAAGTTTTGTCGTACTAACTAAATTAAAGTGCATTGCGGGTTCTGTTGAGTTTTTCTTCAATCAATTACGACTACTCGATTTTTCGGCGTTAATTTTCGGTACAAGAAAAGTTGTTTCCGATCAGATTCTTTTCGATGTCATAAGAATCGCGTTGCAATTCTAGTTCATGTCATATAATTTTTTTGGATATCTGGGTTAAAGAACATTACCTGCAATCGATTCGGTTGTGGATAACTGTACTGAAAATCACGTTAAACCCCTAATCTTCTAAAGATTTCACTTTCACCCCAAAAGAAAATTACACTTAAGATCGCAAGAAAAGAAAAGTTTTGTCGTACTAACTAAATAAAAGGGCATTCCGGGTTATGTTGACTTTTTTTCAATCAATTACGACGACTCGGATTTTCGGTGTTAATTTTCGATGCACGAAAAGTTGTTTTCGATTAGATTTTGTTCGATATCATAGTAATCGCATTGAGATTCTAGTTCATGTCATATAATTCTTTTTAACTATCTGGGTTATAGAACATTCCCTGCAATCGATTCGGTTGTGGATAACTTTACAGAAAATCATGTTAAACCCCTAATCTTTGGAAAATTTCACTTTCACTCCAAAATAAAATTAAACTTAAAATCATATGAAAAGAAAAGGTTTGACGTCCTAACAAAATTAAAGTGTATTCCGGGTTCTGTTGACTATTTTTCAATCAATTACAACGACTCAGTTTTTGAGTGTTAATTTTCGGTACATGAAAAATTGTTTCCGATTAGATTTTTTTCGATATCATAATAATCGTCTAGAAATTGTAGTTCATATCATATAATTTTTTTTAGATATTTGGGTTACAGAGCATTCCCTGCAATTGATTCGGTTGTGGATAATTGTACCGAAAATCACGTTAAAACCCTAATCTTCTGAACATTTCACTTTGACTCCAAAAGAAAATTACACTTAAAATCATATGAAAAGAAAAGGTTTGTTGTAAAAACTAAATTAAAGTGTATTCTGGTTTCTGTTGGCTTTTTTTCAATCAATTACGACGACTCGAATTTTCGGCGTTAATTTTCGGTGCACGAAAAGTTGTTTCCAATCAGATTTTTTTCGATGTCAGAATAATCGTCTTGAAATTCTAGTTCATGTCATGTAATTTTTTTTAGATATCTGAGCTATAGAGCATTCCCTGCAACCGTTTCGGTTGTGGATAACTGTACCAAAAATCACGTTAAACCCCTAATCTTCTGAAGATTTCACCTTCCCTCCTAAATGAAATTACACTCAAAATCATATCAAAAGAAAAGTTTTGTCGTACTAACTAAATTAAAGTGCATTCCGGGTTTGTTGACTTTTTTTAAATCAATTACGATGACTCAATTTTTCGGTGTTAATTTTTAGTGCCAGAAAAGTTGTTTCCGATCAGAGTTTTTTCGACGTCATAATAATCGCGTTGAAATTCTAGTTCATGTCATATAATTTTTTTTAGATATATGGATTACAGAACATTCCCTACAATCGATTCGGTTGTGGATAGCTGTACCGAAAATCGCGTTAAACCCCTAATGTTCAGAAAATTTCACTTTCACTCCAAAATAAAATTACTCTTAAAATCATTTGAAAAGAAAAGGTTTGTCGTGCTAACTAAATTAAAGTGTATTTCGGGTTCTATTGACTCTTTTTCAATCAATTACGACGACTCAGTTTCTCAGCGTTAATTTTCGGTGCAAGAAAAGTTATTTCTGATCAGAGTTTTTTCATAGTGATAATAATCGCGTTGGAATTCTAGTTCATGTCATATAATTTTTTTTAGATATCTGGCTTACAGAACATTCCCTGCAATCGATTCGGTTATGGATAACTGTACCGAAAATAAGGTGAAACCCCTAATCTTCGAAAAATTTCACTTTCACTCCAAAATAAAATTACACTTAAAATCATATGAAAAGAATAGGTTTGTCGTAATAACTAAATTAAAGTGTATTCCGAGTTCTATTGACTCTTTTTCAATAAATTACGACGACTCTGTTTTTCAGCGTTAATTTTCAGTGCACGAAAAATTTTTTCTGATTAGATTTTTTTCGATGTCATAATAATCGTTTTGAAATTCAAGTGCATATCATATAATTTTTTTTAGATATCTGGGCTACAGAGCATTCCTTGCAATCGATTCGGTTGTGGATAATTGTACCGAAATCACGTTAAAACCCTAATCTTCTGAACATTTCACTTTCACTCCAAAATAAAATTACACTTAAAATCATATGAAAAGTAAAGGTTTGTTGTACTAACAAAATTAAAATGTATTCCGATTTCTGTTGACTTTCTTTCAATGAATTACGATGACTCGGATTTTTGGCGTTAATTTTCGGTGCACGAAAAGTTGTTTCCGATCAAATTTTTTTCGATGTCAGAATAATCGTCTTGAAATTGTAGTTTATGTCATGTAATTTTTTTTGATATCTGAGCTACAGAGCATTCCCTGCAATCGATTCGGATGTGGATAATTGTACCGAAAATCACGTTAAACCCCTAATCTTCTGAAGATTTCACTTTCCTCATAAATAAAATTACACTTAAAATCAAACGAAAAGAAAAGTTTTGTCGTACTAACTAAATTAAAGTGCATTCCGGGTTTGTTGACTTTTTTTCAATCAGTTACGACGACTCGATTTTTCGGTGTTAATTTTGGGTGCAAGAAAAGTTGTTTCCGATCAGAGTATTTTCGACGTTATAATAATCGCGTTGAAATTCTAGTTCATGTCATAAATTTTTTGTTAGATATCTGGGTTACAGAACATTCCCTGCAATCGATTCGGTTGTGGATAACTGTATCGAAAATCACGTTAAACCCCTAATGTTCGGAAAATTTCACTTTCACTCCAAAATAAAATTACACTTAAAATCATATGAAAAGAAAAGGTTTGTCGTACTAACTAAATTAAAGTGTATTCCGGTTTTCGTTGACTTTTTTTCAATCAATTACGATGACTCAGATTTTCGGCGTTAATTTTCAGTGCACGAAAAGTTTTTTCCCATCAGATTTTTTTCGTTGTCATAATAATCGTCTTGAAATTCTAGTTCATGTCATGTAATTTTTTTTAGATATCTGAGCTACAGAGCATTCCCTGCAGCCAATTCGGTTGTGGATAACTGTACTGAAAATCATGTTAAACCCCTAATCTTCTTAAGATTTCACTTTCCCTCCAAAATAAAATAACACTTAAAATCATATCAAAAGAAAAGTTTTGTCGTACTAACTAAATTAAAGAGCATTGCGGGTTCTGTTGAGTTTTTTTTCAATCAATTACGACGACTCGATTTTTTGGCGTTAATTTTCGGTACAAAAAAAGTTGTTTCCGATCAGATTCTTTTCGATGTCATAAGAATCGCGTTGAAATTCCAGTTCATGTCATATAATTGTTTTTGGAGATCTGCGTTAAAGTACATTCCCTGCAATCGATTCGGTTGTGGATAATTATCCCGAAAATCATGTTAAACCCATAATCTTCGAAAAATTTCACTTTCACCCCAAAATAAAATTACAATTAAAATCATATGAAAAGAAAAGGTTTGTCGTGCAAACTAAATTAAAGTGTATTCCGGGTTCTGTTGACTTTTTTTCAATCAATTACGAGGACTCAGTTTTTCGGCGTTAATTTTCGGTGCACGAAAAATTGTTTCCGATTAGATTTTCTTCGATATCATAATAATCGCATTGAGATTCTAGTTCATGTCATATAATTCTTTTTAGATATCTGGGTTATAGAACATTGCCTGCAACCGATTCGGTTTTGGATAACTGTACCGAAAATCACGTTAAACCCCTAATCTTCTGAAGATTTCACTTTCCCTCATAAATAAAATTACACTTAAAATCAAACGAAACGAAAAGTTTTGTCGTACTAACTAAATTAAAGTGCATTCCGGGTTTGTTGACTTTTTTTAAATCAGTTACGACGACTCGATTTTTCGATGTTAATTTTGGGTGCAAGAAAAGTTTTTTCCAATTAGAGTATTTTCGACGTCATAATAATCGCGTTGAAATTCTAGTTCATGTCATAAAATTTTTTTTAGATATCTGGGCTATACAGGATTCCCTACAATCGATTCGGTTGTGGATAACTGTACCGAAAATCACGTTAAATCCCTAATCTTCTGAAGATTTCACTTTCCCCCCAAAAGAAAATTACACTTAAAATCGTAAGAAAAGAAAAGTTTTGTCGTACTAAGTAAATTAAAGTGCATTGTGGGTTCTGTTGAGTTTTTTTTCAATCAATTACGACGACTCGATTTTTCGACGTTAATTTTCGGTATAAGAAAAATTGTTTCCGATCAGAGTATTTTCGACGTCATAATAATCGCGTTGAAATTCTAGTTCATGTCATAAAATTTTGTTTAGATATCTGGGTTATAGAACATTCCCTGTAATCGATTCGGTTGTGGATAACTGTACCGAAAATCACGTTAAACCCGTAATGTTCGGAAAATTTCACTTCCCCTCCAAAATGAAATTGCACTTAAAATCATATGAAAAGAAAAGGTTTGTCGTACTAACTAAATTAAAGTGTATTCTTGTTTTCGTTGACTTTTTTTCAATCAATTACGATGACTCAGATTTTCGGCGTTAATTTTCGGTGCACGAAAAGTTGTTTCCGAACAGATTTTTTTCGATGTCATAATAATCGTCTTGAAATTCTAGTTCATGTCATATAATTTTTTTAGATATCTGAGTTACAGAGAATTCCCTGCAACCGATTCGGTTGTGGATAACTGTACCGAAAATCATGTTAAACCCATAATCTTCGGAAAATTTCACTTTCACTCCGAAATAAAATTACAATTAAAATCATATGAAAAGAAAAGGTTTGTCGTGCAAACTAAATTAAAGTGTATTCCGGGTTCTGTTGACTTTTTTTCAATCAATTACGACGACTCAGTTTTTCGGCGCTAATTTTCGGTCCAGGAAAAATTTTTTCCGATTAGATTTTTTTTAATGTCATAGTAATCGTCTTGAAATTCTAGTTCATATGATATAATTTTTTTTAGATATCTGGGCTATAGAGGATTCCCTACAATCGATTCGGTTGTGGATAACTGTACCGAAAATCATGTTAAACCCCTAATCTTCTGATGATTTCACTTTCCCTCCAAAAGAAAATTACACTTAAAATCGTAAGAAAAGAAAAGTTTTGTCGTACTAACTAAATTAAAGCGCATTCCGGGTTCTGTTAACTTTTTTTCAATAAATTACGACGACTCTGATTTTCGGTGTTAATTTTTGCTGCACGAAAAGTTGTTTCCGATTAGATTTTTTTTGATGTCATAATAATTGCGTTGAAATTCTAGTTCATGTCATATAATTCTTTTTAGATATATGGGTTATAGAACATTGCGTGCAACCGATTCGGTTGTGGATAACTGTACCGAAAATCACGTTAAACCCCTAATATTCTTAAGATTTCACTTTTTCTCCAAAATAAAATAACACTTAAAATCATATCAAAAGAAAAGTTTTTTCGTACTAACTAAATTAAAGTGCATTGCGGGTTCTGTTGCGTTTTTTTTCAATCAATTAGGATGACTCAAATTTTTGGCGTTAATTTTCAGTACAAGAAAAGTTGTTTCCGATCAGATTCTTTTCGAGGACATAACAATCGCGTTGAAATTCTAGTTCATGTCATATAGTTTTTTTGGATATCTGGGTTAAAGAACATTCCCTGCAATCGATTCGGTTGTGGATAACTATCCCGAAAATCATGTTAAACCCATATTCTTCGAAAAATTTCACTTTCACTCCGAAATAAAATTACAATTAAAATCATATGAAAAGAAAAGGTTTGTCGTACAAACTAAATTAAAGTGTATTCCGGGTTCTGTTGACTTTTTTTCAATCAATTACGACGACTAAATTTTTCGGCGCTAATTTTCGGTGCACGAAAAATTTTTTCCGATTAGATTTTTTTTTATGTCATAGTAATCGTCTTGAAATTCTAGTTCATATCATATAATTTTTTTTAGATATCTGGGCTATAGAGGATTCCCTACAATCGATTCGGTTGTGGATAACTGTACCGAAATTACGTTAAACCCCTAATCTTCTGAAGATTTCACTTTCCCCCCAAAAGAATATTACACTTAAAATCGGAAGAAAAGAAAATTTTTGCCGTACTAACTAAATGAAAGGGCATTCCGGGTTCTGTCGACTTTTTTTCAATCAATTACGACGACTCGAATTTTTGGCGTTAATTTTCGGTGCACGAAAAGTTGTTTCTGATCAGATTTTTTTCGATGTCAGAATAATCATCTTGAAATTCTAGTTCTTGTCATGTAATTTTTTTTAGATATCTGAGCTACAGAGCATTCCCTACAATCGATTCGGTTGTGGATAACTGTACCGAAAATCACATTAAACCACTAATCTTCTGAAGATTTCACCTTCCCTCCTCAATAAAATTACACTCAAAATCATATGAAAAGAAAATTTTGTCGTACAAACTAAATTAAAGTGCATTCCGGGTTTGTTGACTTTTTTTAAATCAATTACGACGACTCGATTTTTCGGTGTTAATTTTCGGAGCCAGAAAAGTTGTTTCCGATTAGAGTTTTTTCGACGTCATAATAATCGCGTTGAAATTCTAGTTCATGTCATATAATTTTTTTTAGATATATGGATTACAGAACATTCCCTGCAATCGATTCGGTTGTGGATAACTGTACCGAAAATCACGTTAAACCCCTAATGTTCAGAAAATTTCACTTTCACTCCAAAATAAAATTACTCTTAAATCATTTGAAAAGAAAAGGCTTGTCGTACTAATTAAATTAAAGTGTATTTCGGGTTCTATTGACTCTTTTTCAATCAATTACGACGACTCGATTTTTCGGCGTTAATTTTCGGTACAAGAAAAGTTTTTTCCGATCAGAGTTTTTTCAATGTGATAATAATCGCGTTGAAATTCTAGTTCATGTCATAATTATTTTTACATATCTGGGTTACAGAACATTCCCTGCAATCGATTCGGTTGTGGATAACTATACCGAAAATAAGGTTAAGCCCCTAATCTTCGAAAAATTTCAGTTTCACTCCAAAATAAAATTACACTTAAAATCATATGAAAAGAAGAGGTTTGTCGTACTAACTAAATTAAAGTGTATTCCGGGTTCTATTGACTCATTTTCAATCAATTACGACGACTCAGATTTTCGGCGTTAATTTTTGGTGCACGAAAAGTTGCTTCCGATCAGATTTTTTTCGATGTCAGAATAATCGTCTTGAAATTTTAGTTCATGCCATGTAATTTTTTTTAGATATCTGAGCTAGAGAGCATTCCCTGCAATCGATTCGATTTTGGATAATTGTACCGAAAATCAGGTTAAACCCCTAATCTTTGGAAAATTTCACGTTCACTCCAAAATAAAATTACACTTAAAATCATATGAAAAGAAAAGGTTTGTCGTACTAACTAAATTAAAGTGTATTCCGAGTTCTGTTGACTCTATTTCAATCAATTACGACGACTCGAGTTTTCGGCTTTAATTTTCGTTGCACGAAAAATTGTTTCCGATTAGATTTTTTTCGTTGTCATAATAATCGTCTTGAAATTCTATTTCATATCATGTAATTTTTTTTAGATATCTGGGCTACAGAATATTCCCTGCAATCGATTTGGTTGTGGATAACTGTATCGAAAATCACGTAAACCCCTAATCTTCTGAAGATTTCGCTTTTCCTCCAAAATAAAATTACACTTAAAATCATATGAAAGAAAAGATTTGTCGTATTAACTAATTTAAAGTGTATTCCGGGTTCGGTTGACTTTTTTACAATAAATTACGATGACTCAGTTTTTCAGCGTTAATTTTCGGTGCTAGAAAAGTTGTTTTCGATCAGAGTTTTTTTGATGTCATACTAATCGCGTTGAAATTCTAAGTCATGTCATATAATTGTTTTTAGATATCTGGGTTACAGAACATTCCCTGCAATCGATTCGGTTGTGGATAACTGTACCGAAAATTAGGTTAAACCCTAATCTTCGAAAAATTTCACTTTCACTCCAAAATAAAATTACACTTAAAATCATATGAAAAGAAAAGGTTTATCGAACTAACTAAATTAAAGTGCATTACGGGTTCTGTTGACTTTTTTAAAATTAATTACGACGACTCAGTTTTTCGGCGTTAATTTTTTGTGCAAGAAAACTTGTTTCCGATAAGATTTTTTTCGATGTCATATTATTCGCGTTGAAATTCTAGTTCATGTCATATAATTTTTTTTCGATGACTTGATTACAGAACATTCCCTGCAATCCATTCGGTTGTGGATAACTTTACAGAAAATCTTGTTAAACCCCTAATCTTCGAAAAATTTCACTTCCACTCCAAAATAAAATTACACTTAAAATCATATGAAATTAAAGGTTTATCGTACAATCAAAATTAAAGTGTATTCCGGGTTCTGTTGACTTTTTCAATCAATTACGACGACTCACTTTTTCGGCGTTAATTTTCGGAGCTCAAAAAATTCTTTCCGATTAGATTTTTTTCGATGCCATAATAATCGTCTTGAAATTATAGTTCATTTGATATAATTTTTTTTAGATATCTGGGCTACAGAGCATTCCCTACAATCGATTCGGTTGTGGATAACTGTACCCAAAATCACGTTAAAACCCTAATCTTCTGAACACATCACTTTCACTCCAAAATAAAATTACACTTAAAATCATATGAAAAGAACAGGTTTGTCGTACTAACTAAATTAAAGTGCATTCCGGGTTCTGTTCATTTTTTTTCAATCAATTACGACGATTTGATTTTTCGGCGTTAATTTTCAGTGTAAGAAAAGTTGTTTTCGATCAGATTTTTTTCAATGTCATAATAATAGCATTGAAATTCTAGTTCATGTCATATAATTTTTTTTAAATATCTAGGTTACAAACATTCCCTGCAATCGATTCGGTAGTGAATAACTGTGCCGAAAATCAGGTTAAACCCCTAATCCTCTGAAAATTTAACTTTCACTCCAAAATAAAATTACACTTAAAATCATATGAAAAGAAAAGGTTAGTCGTACTAACTAAACTAAAGTGTATTCCGAGTTCTGTTGTCTCTTTTCAAATCAATTACGACGAGTCAGTTTTTCGGCGTTAATTTTTGGTGCACGAAAAATTGTTTCCGATTGGATTTTTTTCGATGTCATGATAATCGTCTTGAAATTCTATTTCATATCATATAATTTTTTTAGATATCTGAGCTACAGAGCATTCCCTGCAATCGATTCGATTGTGGATAACTGTACCAAAAATCACGTTAAACCCCTAACCTTCTTAAGATTTCACTTTCCCTCCAAAATAAAATTACACTTAAAATGATATGAAAAGAAAAAGTTTATCGTACTAACTGAATTAAAGTGCATACCGGGTTCTGTTGACTTTTTTTCAATCAATTACGACGACTCAATTTTTTGGCGTTAATTTTCGGTGTAAGAAAAGTCGTTTCCGATCAGAGTTTTTACGATGTCATAATAATAGCGTTGAAATTCTAATTCATGTCATATAATTTTATTTAGATATCTGGGTTACAGAACATTACCTGCAATGATTCGGTTGTGGATAACTGTACCGAAAATCAGGTTAAACCCCTATTCTTCGAAAAATTTCACTTCCCCTCCAAAATAAAATAACACTTAAAATCATATGAAAAGAAAAGGTTTGTCGTACTAACTAAATTAAAGTGTATTCCGGGTTCTGTTGACGCTTTTTCAATCAAGTACGACGACTCAGTTTTTCAGCGTTAATTTTCGATGCACGAAAAATTGTTTCCGATTAGATTTTTTACGATGTCATACTAATCATCTCGAACTTCTAGTTCATATCATATAATTTTTTTTAGATATCTGGGCTACAGTGCATTCCCTGCAATCGATTCGGTTGTGTATAACTATACAGAAAATCACGTTAAACTCCTAATCTTCTAAAGATTTCACTTTCTCTCGAAAATAAAATTAGACTTAAAATCATATGAAAAAAAAAAGTTTTGTCGTACTAACTAAATTAAAGTGTGTTCCACGTTCTATTGACTTTTTTTCAATCAATTACAACGACTCGATTTTTCGGCGTTAATTTTAAGTGCACGAAAAGTTGTTTCCTTCAAGATTTTTTTCGATGTCATAGTAATCGTCTTGAAATTCTAGTTCATGTCATGTAATGTTTTTTAGATATCTGAGCTACAGAGCATTCCCTGCAATCAATTCGATTGTGGATAACTGTACCGAAAATCACGTTAAACCCCTAATCTTCTTAAGATTTCACTTTTCCTCCAGAATAAAATTATACTTAAAATGATATGAAAAGAAAAAGTTTATCGTACTAACTATATTAAAGTGCATTCCGGGTTCTGTTAACTTTTTTTCAATCAATTACGACGAATCGATTTTTTGGCGTTAATTTTTGGTGCCCGAAAAGTTGTTTCCGGTCAGATTTTTTTCGATGTCAGAATAATCGTCTTGTAATTCTAGTTCATGTCATGTAATTTTTTTTAGATATCTGAGCTACAGAGCATTCCCTACAATCGATTCGATTGTGGATAACTGTACTGAAAATCACGTTAAACCCTAATCTTCTTAAGATTTCACTTTTCCTCCAAAATAAAATTAGACTTAAAATCATATGAAAAGAAAAGTTTTGTCGTACTAACTAAATTAAAGTGTATTCCAGGTTCTGTTGACTTTTTTCAATCAATTACAATGACTCGATTTTTCGGCGTTAATTTTCAGTGCACGAAAACTTGTTTCCTTCAAGATTTTTTTCGATGTCATAATAATCGTCTTGAAATTCTAGTTCATGTCATGTAATTTTTTTTAGATATCTGAGCTACAGAGCATTCCCTGCAATCGATTTGATTGTGGATAACTGTACCAAAAATCACATTAAACCCCTAATCTTCTAAAGATTTCACTTTCCCTCCAAAATAAAATTATACTTAAAATTATATGAAAAGAAAATTTTTGTCGTACTAACTAAATTAAAGTGTATTCCGGGTTCAGTTGACTTTTTTTCAATCAATTAAGATGACTCAGTTTTTCGGCGGTAATTTTCGATGCACGGAAAGTTGTTTTCTTCCAGATTTTTTTCGATGTCATAATAATCGTCTTGAAATTCTAGTTCATGTCATATAATGTTTTTTAGATATCTTGGCTACGGAGCATTCCCTGCAATTGATTCGGTTGTGGATAAGTGTACCGAAAATCTCATTAAACTCATATTCTTGTGAAAATTTCACTTTCACTCCAAAATAAAATTCCACATAAAAGCATATGAAAAGAAAGGTTTTGTCGTACTAACGAAATTACAGTGTATTCCGGGTTCTGTTGACTTTTTCTAAATCAATTACGATGACCCGGCTTTTCGGCGATAATTTTCGGTGCACGAAAAGTTGTTTCCGATCAGATTTTTTTCGATGTCATAATAATCGTTTTGAAATTCTAGTTCATGTCATATAATTTTTTTTAGATATCTGGGTTACAGAACATTCCCTGCAATCGATTCGGTTGTGGATAACTGTACCGAAAATCACGTTAAACCCCTAATCTTCTTAAGATTTCACTTTCCCTCCAAAATAAAATTAGACTTAAAATCATATGAAAAGAAAAAGGTTATCGTACTAACTAAATTAAAGTGCATTCCGGGTTTTGGTGACTTTTTTTCAATCAATTACGACGAATCAGTTTTTCGGCGTTAATTTTCAGTGCAAGAAAAGTTGTTTCCGATCAGAGTTTTTTCGATGTCATACTAATCGCGTTGAAATTCTAGGTCATGTCATATAATTTTTTTTAGATATTTGGGTTACAGAACATTTCCTGCAATCGATTCGGTTGTGGATAACTGTACCGAAAATTAGGTTAAACCCTAATCTTCGAAAAATTTCACTTTCACTCCAAAATAAAATTACACGTAAAATCATATGAAAAGAAAAGGTTTATCGTACTAACTAAATTAAAGTGCATTACGGGTTCTGTTGACTTTTTTTCAATTAATTACGACGACTCGATTTTTCGTCGTTAATTTTCGGTGCAAGAAAAATTGTTTCCGACAAGATTTTTTTCGATGTCATAATATTCGCATTGAAATTCTAGTTCATGTCATATAATTTTTTTTAGATGACTGGATTACAGAACATTCCCTGCAATCGATTCGGTTGTGGATAACTTTATAGAAAATCATGTTAAACCCCTTATCTTCGAAAAATTTCACATCCACTCGAAAATAAAATTACACTTAAAATCATATGAAATTAAAAGGTTTGTAGTACAAACAAAATTAAAGTGTATTCCAGGTTCTGTTGACTTTTTCAATCAATTACGACGACTCACTTTTTCGGCGTTAATTTTCGGTGCTCAAAAAATTGTTTCCGATTAGATTTCTTTCGATGTCATAATAATCGTCTTGAAATTATAGTTCGTATGATATAATTTTTTTTAGATATCTGGGCCACAGAGCATTCACTGCAATCGATTCGGTTGTGGATAACTGTACCCAAAATCACGTTAAAACCCTAATCTTCTGAACACATCACTTTCATTCCAAAATAAAATTACACTTAAAATCATATGAAAAGAACAGGTTTGTCGTAGTAACTAAATTAAAGTGCATTCCGGGTTCTGTTGACTTTTTTTCAATCAATTACGACGACGTATTTTTCGGCGTTAATTTTCGGTGTAAGAAAAGTTGTTTCTGATCAGATTTTTTTCGATGTCATAATAACAGCGTTGAAATTCTAGTTCATGTCATATAATTTTTTTTAAATATCTAGGTTACAGAATATTCCCTGCAATCGATTCGGTAGTGAATAACTGTGCCGAAAATCACGTTAAACCCCTAATCCTCAGAAAATTTAACTTTCACTCCAAAATAAAATTACACTTAAAATCATATGAAAAGAAAAGGTTAGTCGTACAAACTAAATTAAAGTGTATTCCGGGTTCTGTTGTGTCTCTTTTTAAATCAATTATGACGAGTCGATTTTTCGGCGTTAATTTTTGGTGCACGAAAAATTGTTTCCGATTGAATTTTTTTCGATGTCATAATAATGGTCTTGAAATTCTAGTTCATATCATATAATTTTTTTTAGATATCTGGGCTACAGAGCATTCCCTGATATCGATTCGGTTGTTGATAATTATACCGAAAATCACGTTAAAACCCTAATCTTCTGAACATTTCACTTTCACTCTAAAATAAAATTACGTTTAAAATCATATGAAAAGAAAAGGTTTGTCGTACTAACTAAATTAAAGTGTATTCCGGCTTCTGTTAACTTTTTTTCAACCAATTACGACGACTCAGATTTTCGGCGTTAATTTTTGGTGCACGAAAAGTTGTTTCCGATCAGATTTTTTTCGATGTCAGAATAATCGTCTTGAAATTCTAGTTCATATCATGTAATTTTTTTTAGATATCTGAGCTACAGAGCATTCCCTACAATCGATTCGATTGTGGATAACTGTACTGAAAATCACGTTAAACCCCTAATCTTCTTAAGATTTCACTTTCCCTCCAAAATAAAATTACACTTAAAATGATATGAAAAGAAAAATTTTATCGTAGTAACTGAATTAAAGTGCATTCCGGGTTCTGTATATTGTTTTTCAATCAATTACGACGACTCGATTTTTCGGCGTTAATTTTCGGTGTAAGAAAAGTCGTTTTCGATCAGAGTTTTTACGATGTCATAATAATAGCGTTGAAATTCTAATTCATGTCATGTAATTTTATTTAGATATCTGGGTTATAGAACATTCCCTGTAATCGATTCAGTTGTGGATAACTGTACCGAAAATCAGGTTAAACCCCTATTCTTCGAAAAATTTCACTTCCCCTCCAAAATAAAATAACACTTAAAATCATATGAAAAGAAAAGGTTTGTCGTACTAACTAAATTAAAGTGTGTTCCACATTCTGTTGACTTTTTTTCAATCAATTACAACGACTCGATTTTTCGGCGTTAATTTTAAGTGCACGAAGAGTTGTTTCCTTCAAGATTTTTTTCGATGTCATAATAATCGTCTTGAAATTCTAGTTCATGTCATGTAATTTTTTTTAGATATCTGAGCTACAGAGCATTCCCTCCAATCAATTCGATTGTGGATAACTGTACCGAAAATCACGTTAACCCCTAATCTTCTTAAGATTTCACTTTCCTCCAAAATAAAATTATACTTAAAATGATATGAAAAGAAAAAGCTTATCGTACTAACTATATTAAAGTGCATTCCGGGTTCTGTTAACTTTTTTTCAATCAATTACGACGAATCAATTTTTTGGTGTTAATTTTCGGTGCCCGAAAAGTTGTTTCCGATCGGATTTTTTTCGATGTCAGAATAATCGTCTTGTAATTCTAGTTCATGTCATGTAATTTTCTTTAGATATCTATGCTACAGAGCATTCCCTACAATCGATTCGATTGTGGATAACTATACTGAAAATCACGTTAAACCCTAATCTTCTTAAGATTTCGCTTTCCCTCCAAAATAAAATTATACTTAAAATGATATGAAAAGAAAAAGTTTATCGTACTAACTAAATTAAAGTGCATTCCGGGTTCTGTTGACTTTTTTTCAATCAATTACGATGACTCGATTTTTCGGCGTTAATTTTCGGTGCAAGAAAAGTTGTTTCCGATCAGAGTTTTTTCAATGTCATAATAATCGTCTTGAAATTCTAGTTCATATCATATAATTTTTTTTTGATATCTGGGCTACAGAGCATTCCCTGCAATCTATTCGGTTGTGGATAACCGTTCCGAAAATCACGTTAAACTCCAAATCTTCTGAAGATTTCACTTTCCCTCCAAAATAAAATTAGACTTAAAATCATATGAAAAGAAAAGTTTTTTCGTACTAACTAAATTAAAGAGTATTCCAGGTTCTGTTGACTTTTTTTCAATCAATTACAATGACTTGATTTTTCGGCGTTAATTTTCAGTGCACGAAAACTTGTTTCCTTCAAGATTTTTTTCGATGTCATAATAATCGTCTTGAAATTCTTGTTCATGTCATGAAATCGATTCAATTGTGGATAACTGTACCAAAAATCACGTTAAACCCCTAATCTTCTGAGGATTTCACTTTCCCTCCAAAATAAAATTATACTTAAAATTATATGAAAAGAAAATTTTTGTCGTACTAACTAAATTAAAGTGTATTCCGGGTTCAGTTGACTTTTTTTCAATCAATTAAGACGACTCAGTTTTTCGGCGGTAATTTTCGATGCACGGAAAGTTGTTTTCTTCCAGATTTTTTTTGATGTCATAATAATCGTCTAGAAATTCTAGTTCATGTCATATAATGTTTTTTAGATATCTTGGCTACGGAGCATTCCCTACAATTGATTCGGTTGTGGATAAGTGTACCGAAAATCTCATTAAACTCATATTCTTGTGAAAATTTCACTTTCACTCCAAAATAAAATTCCTCTTAAAAGCATATGAAAAGAAAGGTTTTGTCGTACTAACGAAATTACAGTGTATTCCGGGTTCTATTGACTTTTTCTAAATCAATTACGATGACCCGGCTTTTCGACGATAATTTTCGGTGCACGAAAAGTTGTTTCCGATCAGATTTTTTTCGATGTCATAATAATCGTCTTGAAATTCTAGTTCATGTCATATAATTTTTTTTAGATATCTGGGTTACAGAACATTCCCTGCAATCGATTCGGTTGTGGATAACTGTACCGAAAATCACGTTAAACCCCTAATCTTCTTAAGATTTCACTTTCCCTCCAAAATAAAATTAGACTTAAAATCATATGAAAAGAAAAAGGTTATCGTACTAACTAAATTAAAGTGCATTCCGGGTTTTGGTGACTTTTTTTCGATCAATTACGACGAATCAGTTTTTCGGCGTTAATTTTCAGTGCAAGAAAAGTTGTTTCCGATCAGAGTTTTTTCGATGTCATACTAATCGCGTTGAAATTCTAGGTCATGTCATATAATTTTTTTTAGATATCTGGGTTACAGAACATTTCCTGCAATCGATTCGGTTGGGGATAACTGTACCGAAAATTAGGTTAAACCCTAATCTTCGAAAAATTTCACTTTCACTCCAAAATAAAATTACACTTAAAATCATTTGAAAAGAAAAGGTTTATCGTACTAACTAAATTAAAGTGCATTACGGGTTCTGTTGACTTTTTTTCAATTAATTACGACGACTCAATTTTTTGTCGTTAATTTTCGGTGCAAGAAAAGTTGTTTCCGACAAGATTTTCTTCGATGTCATAATATTCGCATTGAAATTCTAGTTCATGTCATATAATTTTTTTTAGATGACTGGATTACAAAACATTCCCCGCAATCGATTCGGTTGTGGATAACTTTATAGAAAATCATGTTAAACCCCTTATCTTCGAAAAATTTCACATCCACTCCAAAATAAAATTACACTTAAAATCATATGAAATTAAAAGGTTTGTAGTACAAACAAAATTAAAGTGTATTCCAGGTTCTGTTGACTTTTTCAATCAATTACGACGACTTACTTTTTTGGCGTTAATTTTCGGTGCTCAAAAAATTGTTTCCGAATGAATTTTTTTCGATGTCATAATAATGGTCTTGAAATTCTAGTTCATATCATATAATTTTTTTTAGATATCTGGGCTATAGAGCATTCCCTGATATCGATTCGGTTGTTGATAATTATACCGAAAATCACGTTAAAACCCTAATCTTCTGAACATTTCACTTTCACTCTAAAATAAAATTACGCTTAAGATCATATGAAAAGAAAAGGTTTGTCGTACTAACTAAATTAAAGTGTATTCCGGCTTCTGTTGACTTTTTTTCAACCAATTACGACGACTCTGATTTTCGACGTTAATTTTCAGTGCACGAAAAGTTGTTTCCGATCAGAGTTTTTTGGATGTCAGAATAATCGTCTTGAAATTCTATTTCATATCATGTAATTTTTTTTAGATATCTGAGCTACAGAGCATTCCCTGCAATCGATTCGATTGTGGATAACTGTACTGAAAATCACGTTAAACCCCTAATCTTCTTAAGATTTCACTTTCCCTCCAAAATAAAATTACACTTAAAATGATATGAAAAGAAAAATTTTATCGTACTAACTGAATTAAGGTGCATTCCGGGTTCTGTTGATTTTTTTTTCAATCAATTACGACGACTCGATTTTTTGGCGTTAATTTTCGGTGTAAGAAAAGTCATTTCCGATCTGAGTTTTTACGATGTCATAATAATACCGTTGAAATTCTAATTCAAGTCATATAATTTTATTTAGATATCTGGGTTACAGAACATTCCCTACAATAGATTCGGTTGTGGATAACTGTACCGAAAATCAGGTTAAACCCCTATTCTTCGAAAAATTTCACTTCCCCTCCAAAATAAAATAACACTTAAAATAATATGATAAGAAAAGGTTTGTCGTACTAACTAAATTAAAGTGTATTCCAGGTTCTGTTGACGCTTTTTCAATCAAGTACGACGACTCAGTTTTTCGGCGTTAATTTTCGATGCACGAAAAATTGTTTCCGATTAGATTTTTTACGATGTCATACTAATCATCTTGAACTTCTAGTTCGTATCATATAATTTTTTTTAGATATCTGGGCTACAGAGCATTCCCTGCAATCGATTCGATTGTGGATAAGTGTGCCAAAAATCTCATTAAACTCATATTCTTGTGAAAATTTCACTTTCACTCCAAAATAAAATTCCACTTAAAAGCATATGAAAAGAAAGATTTTGTCGTACTAACGAAATTACAGTGTATTCCGGGTTCTGTTGACTTTTTCTATACCAATTACGATGACCCAGCTTTTCGGCGATAATTTTCGGTGCACAAAAACTTGTTTCCGACCAGATTTTTTTCGATCTCATATTAATCGTCTTGAAATTCTAGTTCATGTCATATAATATTTTTTAGATATCTGGGTTACAGAACATTCCCTGCAATCGATTCGGTTGTGGATAACTGTACCAAAAATGACGTTAAACCCCTAATCTTCTTAAGATTTCACTTTCCCTCCAAATCAATTACGACGAGTCGGTTTTTCGGCGTTAATTTTTGGAGCACGGAAAATTGTTTCCGATTGGATTTTTTTCGATGTAATATTAATGGTCTTGAAATTCTAGTTCATATCATATAATTTTTTTTAGATATCTGGGCTACAGAGCATTCCCTGATATCGATTCGGTTGTTGATAATTATACCAAAAATCACGTTAAAACCCTAATCTTCTGAACATTTCACTTTCACTCCAAAATAAAATTACGCTTAAAATCATATGAAAAGAAAAGGTTTGTCGTACTAACTAAATTAAAGGGTATTCCAGGTTCTGTTGACTTTTTTTCAATCAATTACAAACACTCGATTTTTCGGCGTTAATTTTCAGGGCACGAAAAGTTGTTTCCTTCAAGATTTTTTTTGATGTCATAATAATCGTCTTGAAATTCTAGTTCATGTCATGTAATTTGTTTTAGATATCTGAGCTACGGAGCATTCCCTGCAATCGATTCGATTGTGGATAACTGTACCAAAAATCACGTTAAACCCCTAATCTTCTGAAGATTTCACTTTCCCTCCAAATTAAAATTATACTTAAAATAATATGAAAAGAAAAGTTTTGTCGTACTAACTAAATTAAAGTGTATTTCGGGTTCAGTTGACTTTTTTCAATCAATTAAGACGACTCGGTTTTTCGGTGTTAATTTTCGGTGCACGAAAAGTTGTTTTCTTCCAGATTTTTTTCGACGTCATAATAACCGTCTTGAAATTCTAGTTCATGTCATATAATTTATTTTAGATATCTTGGCTACGGAGCATTCCCTGCAATTGATTCGGTTGTGGATAAGTGTACCGAAAATCTCATTAAACTCATATTCTTGTGAAAATTTCACTTTCACTCCAAAATAAAATTCCACTTAAAAGCATATGAAAAGAAAGGTTTTGTCGTACTAACGAAATTACAGTGTATTCTGGGTTCTGTTGACTTTTTCTAAATCAATTACGATGACCCAGCTTTTCGGCGATAATTTTTTGTGCACGAAAACTTGTTTCCGACCAGATTTTTTTCGATGTCATAATAATCGTCTTGAAATTCTAGTTCATGTCATATAATTTTTTTTAGATATCTGGGTTACAGAACATTCCCTACAATCGATTCGGTTGTGGATAACTGTACCGAAAATCACATTAAACCCCTAATCTTCTTAAGATTTCACTTTCCCTCCAAAATAAAATTAGATTTAAAATCATATGAAAAGAAAAAGGTTATCGTACTAACTAAATTAAAGTGCATTCCGGATTTTGGTGACTTTTTCTCAATCAATTACGACGAATCGGTTTTTCGGCGTTAATTTTCAGTGCAAGAAAAGTTGTTTCCGATCAGAGTTTTTTCGATTTCATACTAATCGCGTTGAAATTCTAGGTCATGTCATATAATTTTTTTTAGATATCTGGGTTACAGAACATTTTTGCAATCGATTCGGTTGTGGATAACTGTATCGAAAATTAGGTTAAACCCTAATCTTCGAAAAATTTCACTTTCACTCCAAAATAAAATTACACTTAAAATCATATGAAAAGAAAAGGTTTATCGTACTAAATAAATTAAAGTGTATTACGGGTTCTGTTGACTTTTTTCAATTAATTACGACGACTTGATTTTTCGTCGTTAATTTTCGGAGCAAGAAAAGTTGTTTCCGACAAGATTTTTTTCGATGTCATAATATTCGCATTGAAATTCTAGTTCATGTCATATAATTTTTTTTAGATGATAGGATTACAGAACATTCCCCGCAATCGATTCGGTTGTGGATAACTTTACAGAAAATCATGTTAAACCCCTTATCTTCGAAAAATTTCACATCCACTCCAAAATAAAATTACACTTAAAATCATATGAAATTAAAAGGTTTGTAGTACAAACAAAATTAAAGTGTATTCCAGGTTCTGTTGACTTTTTCAATCAATTACGACGACTCACTTTTTTGGCGTTAATTTTCGGTGCTCAAAAAATTGTTTCCGAATAGATTTTTTTCGATGTCATAATAATCATCTTGAAATTATAGTTCGTATGATATAATTTTTTTTAGATATCTGGGCCACAGAGCATTCACTGCAATCGATTCGGTTGTGGATAACTATACCCAAAATCACGTTAAAACCCTAATCTTTTGAACACATCACTTTCACTCCAAAATAAAATTACACTTCAAATCATATGAAAAGAACAGGTTTGTTGTAGTAACTAAATTAAAGTGCATTCCGGGTTCTGTTGACTTTTTTTCAATCAATTACGACGACTTGATTTTTCGGCGTTAATTTTCGGTGTAAGAAAAGTTCTTTCTGATCAGATTTTTTTCGATGTCATAATAATAGCGTTGAAATTCTAGTTCATGTCATATAATTTTTTTTAAATATCTAGGTTGCAGAATATTCCCTGCAATCGATTCGGTAGTGAATAACTGTGCCGAAAATCACGTTAAACCCTTAATCCTCAGAAAATTTAACTTTCACTCCAAAATAAAATTACACTTAAAATCATATGAAAAGAAAAGGTTAGTCGTACAAACTAAATTAAAGTGTATTTCGGGTTCTATTGTCTCTTTTTAAATCAATTACGACGAGTCAATTTTTTGGCGTTAATTTTTGGTGCACGAAAAATTGTTTCCGATTGAATTTTTTTCGATGTCATAATAATGGTCTTGAAATTCTAGTTCATATCATATAATTTTTTTTAGATATCTGGGCTACAGAGCATTCCCTGATATCGATTCGGTTGTTGATAATTATACCGAAAATCACGTTAAAACCCTAATCTTCTGAACATTTCACTTTCACTCTAAAATAAAATTACGCTTAAAATCATATGAAAAGAAAAGGTTTGTCGTACTAACTAAATTAAAGTGTATTCCGGCTTCTGTTGACTTTTTTTCAACCAATTACGACGACTCAGATTTTCGGCGTTAATTTTCAGTGCACGAAAAGTTGTTTCCGATCAGAGTTTTTTGGATGTCAGAATAATCGTCTTGAAATTCTAGTTCATATCATGTAATTTTTTTTAGATATCTGAGCTATAGAGCATTCCCTGCAATCGATTCGATTGTGGATAATTGTACTGAAAATCACGTTAAACCCCTAATCTTCTTAAGATTTCACTTTCCCTCCAAAATAAAATTACACTTAAAATGATATGAAAAGAAAAATTTTATCGTACTAACTGAATTAAAGTGCATTCCGGGTCCTGTTGATTTTTTTTCAATCAATTACGACGACTCGATTTTTCGGCGTTAATTTTCGGTGTAAGAAAAGTCGTTTCCGATCTGAGTTTTTACGATGTCATAATAATACCGTTGAAATTCTAATTCAAGTCATATAATTTTATTTAGATATCTGGGTTACAGAACATTCCCTACAATAGATTCGGTTGTGGATAACTGTACCGAAAATCAGGTTAAACCCCTATTCTTCGAAAAATTTCACTTCCCCTCCAAAATAAAATAACACTGAAAATAATATGATAAGAAAAGGTTTGTCGTACTAACTAAATTAAAGTGTATTCCAGGTTCTGTTGACGCTTTTTCAATCAAGTACGACGACTCAGTTTTTCGGCTTCAATTTTCGATGCACGAAAAATTGTTTCCGATTAGATTTTTTACGATGTCATACTAATCATCTTGAACTTCTAGTTCGTATCATATAATTTTTTTTAGATATCTGGGCTATAGAGCATTCCCTGCAATCGATTCGGTTGTGGATAAGTGTACCGAAAATCTCATTAAACTCATATTCTTGTGAAAATTTCACTTTCACTCCAAAATAAAATTCCACTTAAAAGCATATGAAAAGAAAGATTTTGTCGTACCAACGAAATTACAGTGTATTCCGGGTTCTGTTGACTTTTTCTAAACCAATTACGATGACCCAGCTTTTCGGCGATAATTTTCGATGCACGAAAACTTGTTTCCGACCAGATTTTTTTCGATCTCATATTAATCGTCTTGAAATTCTAGTTCATGTCATATAATATTTTTTAGATATCTGGGTTACAGAACATTCCCTGCAATCGATTCGGTTGTGGATAACTGTACCGAAAATCACGTTAAACCCCTAATCTTCTTAAGATTTCACTTTCCCTCCAAATATTTTACGACGAGTCGGTTTTTCGGCGTTAATTTTTGGAGCATGGAAAATTGTTTCCGATTGGATTTTTTTCGATGTAATATTAATGGTCTTGAAATTCTAGTTCATATCATATAATTTTTTTTAGATATCTGGGCTACAGAGCATTCCCTGATATCGATTCGGTTGTTGATAATTATACCGAAAATCACGTTAAAACCCTAATCTTCTGAACATTTCACTTTCACTCCAAAATAAAATTACGCTTAAAATCATATGAAAAGAAAAGGTTTGTCGTACTAACTAAATTAAAGTGTATTCCAGGTTCTGTTGACTTTTTTTCAATCAATTACAATGACTCAATTTTTCGGCGTTAATTTTCAGTGCACGAAAAGTTGTTTCCTTCAAGATTTTTTTTGATGTCATAATAATCGTCTTGAAATTCTAGTTCATGTCATGTAATTTGTTTTAGATATCTGAGCTACGGAGCATTCCCTACAATCGATTCGATTGTGGATAACTGTACCAAAAATCACGTTAAACCCCTAATCTTCTGAAGATTTCACTTTCCCTCCAAATTAAAATTATACTTAAAATAATATGAAAAGAAATGTTTTGTCGTACTAACTAAATTAAAGTGTATTTCGGGTTCAGTTGACTTTTTTCAATCAATTAAGACGACTCGGTTTTTCGGTGTTAATTTTCGGTGCACGAAAAGTTGTTTTCTTCCAGATTTTTTTCGACGTCATAATAACCGTCTTGAAATTCTAGTTCATGTCATATAATTTTTTTTAGATATCTTGGCTACGGAGCATTCCCTGCAATTGATTCGGTTGTGGATAAGTGTACCGAAAATCTCATTAAACTCATATTCTTGTGAAAATTTCACTTTCACTCCAAAATAAAATTCCACTTAAAAGCATATGAAAAGAAAGGTTTTGTCGTACTAACAAAATTACAGTGTATTCCGGGTTCTGTTGACTTTTTCTAAATCAATTACGATGACCCAGCTTTTCGGCGATAATTTTTGGTGCACGAAAACTTGTTTCCGACCAGATTTTTTTCGATGTCATAATAATCGTCTTGAAATTCTAGTTCATGTCATATAATTTTTTTTAGATATCTGGGTTACAGAACATTCCCTGCAATCGATTCGGTTGTGGATAACTGTACCGAAAATCACATTAAACCCCTAATCTTCTTAAGATTTCACTTTCCCTCCAAAATAAAATTAGATTTAAAATCATATGAAAAGAAAAAGGTTATCGTACTAACTAAATTAAAGTGCATTCCGGGTTTTGGTGACTTTTTCTCAATCAATTACGACGAATCAGTTTTTCGGCATTAATTTTTAGTGCAAGAAAAGTTGTTTCCGATCAGAGTTTTTTCGATTTCATACTAATCGCGTTGAAATTCTAGGTCATGTCATATAATTTTTTTTAGATATCTGGGTTACAGAACATTTCCTGCAATCGATTCGGTTGTGGATAATTGTATCGAAAATTAGGTTAAACCCTAATCTTCGAAAAATTTCACTTTCACTCCAAAATAAAATTACACTTAAAATCATATGAAAAGAAAAGATTTATCGTACTAACTAAATTAAAGTGTATTACGGGTTCTGTTGACTTTTTTCAATTAATTACGACGACTTGATTTTTCGTCGTTAATTTTCGGAGCAAGAAAAATTGTTTCCGACAAGATGTTTTTCGATGTCATAATATTTGCATTGAAATTCTAGTTCATGTCATATAATTTGTTTTAGATGACTGGATTACAGAACATTCCCCGCAATCGATTCGGTTGTGGATAACTTTATAGAAAATCATGTTAAACCCCTTATCTTCGAAAAATTTCACATCCACTCCAAAATAAAATTACACTTAAAATCATATGAAATTAAAATGTTTGTAGTACAAACAAAATTAAAGTGTATTCCAGGTTCTGTTGACTTTTTCAATCAATTACGACGACTCACTTTTTTGGCGTTAATTTTCGGTGCTCAAAAAATTGTTTCCGATTAGATTTTTTTCGATATCATAATAATCATCTTGAAATTATAGTTCGTATGATATAATTTTTTTTAGATATCTGGGCCACAGAGCATTCACTGCAATCGATTCGGTTGTGGATAACTGTACCCAAAATCACGTTAAAACCCTAATCTTTTGAACACATCACTTTCACTCCAAAATAAAATTACACTTAAAATCATATGAAAAGAACAGGTTTGTTGTAGTAACTAAATTAAAGTGCATTCCGGGTTCTGTTGACTTTTTTTCAATCAATTACGACGACTTGATTTTTCGGCGGTAATTTTCGGTGTAAGAAAAGTTCTTTCTGATCAGATTTTTTTTGATGTCATAATAATAGCGTTGAAATTCTAGTTCATGTCATATAATTTTTTTTAAATATCTAGGTTACAGAATATTCCCTGCAATCGATTCGGTAGTGAATAACTGTGCCGAAAATCACGTTAAACCCTTAATCCTCAGAAAATTTAACTTTCACTCCAAAATAAAATTACACTTAAAATCATATGAAAAGAAAAGGTTAGTCGTACAAACTAAATTAAAGTGTATTCCGGGTTCTGTTGTCTCTTTTTAAATCAATTACGACGAGTCGATTTTTCGGCGTTAATTTTTGGTGCACGAAAAATTGTTTCCGATTGAATTTTTTTCGATGTCATAATAATGGTCTTGAAATTCTAGTTCATATCATATAATTTTTTTTAGATATCTGGGCTACAGAGCATTCCCTGATATAGATTCGGTTGTTGATAATTATACCCAAAATCACATTAAAACCCTAATCTTCTGAACATTTCACTTTCACTCTAAATTAAAATTACACTTAAAATCATATGAAAAGAAAAAGTTTGTCGTACTAACTAAATTAAAGTGTATTCTGGTTTCTGTTGACTTTTTTTCAACCAATTATGACGACTCGGATTTTCGGCGTTAATTTTCAGTGCACGAAAAGTTGTTTCCGATCAGATTTCTTTCGATGTCAGAATAATCGTCTTGAAATTCTAGTTCATATCATGTAATTTTTTTTGGATATCTGAGCTACAGAGCATTCCCTGCAATCAATTTGATTGTGGATAACTGTACCGAAAATCATGTTAAACCCCTAATCTTCTTAAGATTTCACTTTCCCTCCAAAATAAAATTACACTTAAAATGATATGAAAAGAAAAATTTTATCGTACTAACTGAATTAAAGTGCGTTCCGGGTTCTGTTCACTTTTTTCAATCAATTACGACGACTCGAGTTTTCGGCGTTAATTTTCGCTGTAAGAAAAGTCGTTTCCGATCAGAGTTTTTACGATGTCATAATAATAGCGTTGAAATTCTAATTCATGTCATATAATTTTATTTAGATATCTGGGTTACAGAACATTCCCTGCAATCGATTCGGTTGTGGATAACTTTACCGAAAATCAGGTTAAACCCCTATTCTTCGAAAAATTTCACTTCCCCTCCAAAATAAAATAACACTTAAAATCATATGAAAAGAAAAGGTTTGTCGTACTAACTAAATTAAAGTGTATTCCGGGTTCTGTTGACGCTTTTTCAATCAAGTACGACGACCCTATTTTTCGGCGTTAATTTTCGATGCACGAAAAATTGTTTCCGATTAGATTTTTCATGATGTCATACTAATCATCTTGAACTTCTAGTTCATATTATATAATTTTTTTTTGATATTTGGGCTACAGAGCATTCCCTGCAATAGATTCGGTTGTGGATAACTATAGAGAAAATCACGTTAAGCTCCTAATCTTCTGAAGATTTCACTTTCCCTCGAAAATAAAATTAGACTTAAAATCATATGAAAAGAAAAGTTTTGTCGTACTAACTAAATTAAAGTGTGTTCCACGTTCTGTTGACTTTTTTTCAATCAATTACAACGACTCGATTTTTCGGCGTTAATTTTAATTGCACAAAAAGTTGTTTCCTTTAAGATTTTTTTCGATGTCATAATAATCGTCTTAAAATTCTAGTTCATGTCATGCAATTTTTTTTAGATATCTGAGCTACAGAGCATTCCCGCAATCAATTCGATTGTGGATAACTGTACCAAAAATCACGTTAAACCCCTAATCTTCTTAAGATTTCACTTTTCCTCCAAAATAAAATTATACATAAAATGATATGAAAAGAAAAAGTTTATCATACTAACTATATTAAAGTGCATTCTGGGTTCTGTTAACTTTTTTTCTATCAATTACGCCGACTCAATTTTTCGGCGTTAATTTTCGGTCCACGAAAAGTTGATTCCGATCGGATTTTTTGTGATGTCAGAATAATCGTCTTGTAATTCTAGTTCATGTCATGTAATTTTTTTTAGATATCTGAGCTATAGAGCATTCCCTACAATCGTTTCGATTGTGGATAACTGTACTGAAAATCACGTTAAACCCTAATTTTCTTAAGATTTCACTTTCCCTCCAAAATAAAATTATACTTAAAATGATATGAAAAGAAAAAGTTTATCGTCCTAACTAAATTAAAGTGCATTCCGGGTTCTGTTGACTTTTTTTCAATCAATTACGACGACTCGATTTTTCGGCGTTAATTTTCGGTGCAAGAAAAGTTGTTTCCGATCAGAGTTTTTTCAATATCATAATAATCGTCTTGAAATTCTAGTTCATATCATATAATTTTTTTTTGATATCTAGGCTAAAGAGCATTCCCTACAATCGATTCGGTTGTGGATAACTATACCGAAAATCACGTTAAACTCCTAATCTTCTGAACATTTCACTTTCCCTCCAAAATAAAATTAGACTTAAAATAATATGAAAAGAAAAGTTTTGTTGTACTAACTAAATTAAAGTGTGTTCCACGTTGTGTTGACTTTTTTTCAATCAATTACAACGACTCGATTTTTCGGCGTTAATTTTAAGTGCACGAAAAGTTGTTTCCTTCAAGATTTTTTTCGATATCATAATAATCGTCTTGAAATTCTAGTTCATGTCATATAATTTTTTTTAGATATCTGAGCTACAGAGCATTCTCTACAATCGATTTGATTGTGGATAACTGTACCGAAAATCACGTTAAACCCTAATCTTCTGAAGATTTCACTTTCCCTCCAAGATAAAGTTATATTTAAAATTATATGAAAAGAAAAGTTTTGTCGTAATAGCTAAATTAAAGTGTATTCCGGGTTCAGTTGACTTTTTTTCAATTAATTAAGACGACTCGATTTTTCGGCGTTAATTTTCGGTGCACGGAAAGTTGTTTTCTTCAAGATTTTTTTCGATGTCATAATAATCGTCTTGAAATTCTAGTTCATGTCAAATAATTTTTTTAGATATCTTTGCTACGGAGCATTCCCGGCAATTGATTCGGTTGTGGATAAGTGTACCGAAAATCTCATTAAACTCATATTCTTGTGAAAATTTCACTTTCACTCCAAAATAAAATTCCTCTTAAAAGCATATGAAAAGAAAGGCTTTGACGTACTAACGAAATTACAGTGTATTCCGGGTTCTGTTAACTTTTTCTAAATCAATTACGATGACCCGGCTTTTCGGCGATAATTTTCGGTGCACGAAAAGTTGTTTCCGACCAGATTTTTTTCGATGTCATAATAATCGTCTTGAAATTCTAGTTCATGTCATATAATTTTTTTTAGATATCTGGGCTACAGAACATTCCATGCAATCGATTCGGTTGTGGATAACTGTACCGACAATCACGTTAAACATCTTCTTAAGATTTCACTTTCCCTCCAAAATAAAATTATACTTAAAATCATAGGAAAAGAAAAAGGTTATTGTACTAACTAAATTAAAGTGCATTCCGGGTTTTGGTGACTTTTTTTCAATCAATTACGACGACTCAATTTTTCGGCGTTAATTTTCAGTGCAAGAAAAGTTGTTTCCGATAAGAGTTTTTTCGATGTCATACTAATCGCGTTGAAATTCTAAGTCATGTCATATAATTTTTTTTAGATATCTGGGTTACAGAACATTCCCTGCAATCGATTCGGTTGTGGATAATTGTACCGAAAATTAGGTTAAACCCTAATCTTCAAAAAATTTCACTTTCATTCCAAAATAAAATTGCAGTTAAAATCATATGAAAAGAAAAGGTTTGTCGTACTAACTAAATTAAAGTGCATTACGGGTTCTGTTGACTTTTTTTCAATTAATTACGACGACTCGATTTTTGAGCGTTAATTTTCGGTGCAACAAAAGTTGTTTCCGATAAGATTTTTTTCAATGTCATAATATTCGCATTGAAATTCTAGTTCATGTCATATAATTTTTTTTAGATGACTGGATTACAGAACATTCCCCGCCATCGATTCGGTTGTGGATAACTTTATAGAAAATCATGTTAAACTCCTTATCTTCGAAAAATTTCACTTCCACTCCAAAATAAAATTACACTTAAAATCATATGAAATTAAAAGGTTTGTAGTACAAACAAAATTAAAGTGTATTTCGGGTTCTGTTGACTTTTTCAATCAATTACGACGACTTACTTTTTCGGCGTTAATTTTCGGTGCTCAAAAAATTGTTTTCGATTAGATTTTTTTCAATGTCATAATAATCGTCTTGAAATTATAGTTCATATGATATAATGTTTTTTAGATATCTGGGCTACAGAGCATTCCCTGCAATCGATTCGGTTGTGGATAACTGTACCCAAAATCATGTTAAAACCCTAATCTTCTGAACACATCACTTTCACTCCAAAATAAATTACACTTAAAATCATATGAAAAGAACAGGTTTGTCGTACTAACTAAATTAAAGTGCATTCCGAGTTCTATTGGCTTTTTTTCAATCAATTACGACGACTTGATTTTTCGGCGTTAATTTTCGGTGTAAGAAAAGTTGTTTCTGATCAGATTTTTTTCGATGTCATAATAATAGCGTTGAAATTCTAGTTCATGTCATATAATTTTTTTTAAATATCTAGGTTACAAAACATTCCCTACAATCGATTCGGTAGTGAATAACTGTGCCGAAAATCACGTTAAACCCCTAATCCTCGGAAAATTTAACTTTCACTCCAAAATAAAATTACACTTAAAATCATATGAAAAGAAAAGGTTAGTCGTACAAACTAAATTAAAGTGTATTCCCGGTTCTGTTGTCTCTTTTTAAATCAATTACGACGAGTCAGTTTTTCGGCGTTAATTTTTGGTGCACGAAAAATTGTTTCCGATTGGATTTTTTTCGATGTCATATAATTTTTTTTAGATGACTGGATTACAAAACATTCCCCGCAATCGATTCGGTTGTGGATAACTTTACAGAAAATCATGTTAAACCCCTTATCTTAAAAAAATTTCACTTCCACTCCAAAATAAAATTACCCTTAAAATCATATGAAATTAAAATGTTTGTAGTACAAACAAAATTAAAGTGTATTCCGGGTTCTGTTGACTTTTTCAATCAATTACGACGACTCACTTTCTCGGCGTTAATTTTCGGTGCTCAAAAAATTGTTTCCGATTAGATTTTTTTCGATGTCATAATAATCGTCTTGAAATTATAGTTCATATGATATAATGTTTTTTAGATATCTGGGCTACAAAGCATTCCCTGCAATCGATTCGGTTGTGGATAACTGTACCCAAAATCACGTTAAAACCCTAATCTTCTAAAGATTTCACTTTCCCTCTAAAATAAAATTAGACTTAAAATCATATGAAAAGAAAAGGTTTGTCGTACTAACTAAATTAAAGTGTATTCTAGGTTCTGTTAACGCTTTTTCAATCAATTACGACGACTCAGTTTTTCGGCGTTAATTCTCGGTGCACGAAAAATTGTTTCTGATTAGATTTTTTTCGATGTCATACTAATCATCTTCAAATTCTAGTTTATATCATATAATTTTTTTTAGATATCTGGGATACAGAGCATTCCCTACAATCGATTCGGTTGTGGATAACTATACCGAAAATCACGTTAAACTCCAAATCTTCTGAAGATTTCACTTTCCCTCCAAAATAAAATTAGACTTAAAATCATATGAAAAGAAAAGTTTTGTCGTACTAACTAAATTAAAGTGTGTTCCACGTTCTGTTGACGTTTTTTCAATCAATTACACTAACTCGATTTTTCGGCGTTAATTTTAAGTGCACGAAAAGTTGTTTCCTTCAAGATTTTTTTCGATGTCATAATAATCGTCGTGAAATTCTAGTTCATGTCATGTAATGTTTTTAGATATCTGAGCTACCGAGTATTCCCTACAATCGATTCGATTGTGGATAACTGTACTGAAATTCACGTTAAACTCTAATCTTCTTAAGATTTCACTTTCCCTCCAAAATAAACTTATACTTAAAATGATATGAAAAGAAAAAGTTTATCGTACTAACTAAATTAAAGTGCATTCCGGGTTCTGTTGACTTTTTTTCAATCAATTATGACGACTCGATTTTTCGGCGTTAATTTTCGGTGCAAGAAAAGTTGTTTCCGATAAGAGTTTTTTCAATGTCATATAATATAATATAATTTTTTTAGTTCATATCATATAATATAATTTTTTTTAGTTCATATAATATAATATGAAATTCTAGTTCATATCATATAATTTTTAGTTGATATCTAGGCTACAGAGCATTCCCTGCAATCGATTCGATTGTGGATAACTGTACCGAAAATCATGCTAAACCCCTAACTTCTGAAGATTTCACTTTCCCTCCAAGATAAAGTTATACTTAAAATTATATGAAAAGAAAAGTTTTGTGTACTAGCTAAATTAAAGTGTATCCGGGTTCAGTTGACTTTTTTTCAATCAATTAAGATGACTCAGTTTTTCGGCGTTAATTTTCGGTGCACGGAAAGTTGTTTTCTTCCAGATTTTTTTCGATGTCATAATAATTGTCTTGAAATTCTAGTTCATGTCATATAATTTTTTTTAGATATCTTGGCTACGGAGCATTCCCTGCAATTGATTCGATTGTGGATAAGTGTACCGAAAATCTCATTAAACTCATATTCTTGTGAAAATTTCACTTTCACTCCAAAATAAAATTCCTCTTAAAAGCATATGAAAAGAAAGGTTTTGTCGTACTAACGAAATTACAGTGTATTCCGGGTTCTGTTGACTTTTTCTAAATCAATTACGATGACCCAGATTTTCGGCAATAATTTTTGGTGCACGAAAAGTTATTTCCGACCAGATTTTTTTCGATGTCATAATAATCGTCTTGAAATTCTAGTTCATGTCATATAATTTTTTTTTAGATATCTGGGTTACAGAACATTCCATGCAATGGATTCGGTTGTGGGTAACTGTACCGAAAATCACGTTAAACATCTTCTTAAGATTTCACTTTCCCTCCAAAATAAAATTATACTTAAAATCATAAGAAAAGAAAAAGGTTATCGTACTAACTAAATTAAAGTGCATTCCGGGTTTTGTTAACTTTTTTTCAATCAATTACGACGACTCGATTTTTCGGCGTTAATTTTCAGTGCAAGAAAAGTTGTTTCTAATCAGAGTTTTTTCGATGTCATACTAATCGCGTTGAAATTCTAGGTCATGTCATATAATTTTTTTTAGATATCTGGGTTACAGAACATTCCCTGCAATCGATTCTGTTGTGGATAATTGTACCGAAAATTAAGTTAAACCCTAATCTTCAAAAAATTTCACTTTCACTCCAAAATAAAATTGCAGTTAAAATCATATGAAAAGAAAAGGTTTATCGTACTAACTAAATTAAAGTGCATTACGGGTTCTGTTGACTTTTTTTCAATTAATTACGACGTCTCAATTTTTCGGCGTTAATTTTCGGTGCAAGAAAAGTTGTTTTCGATAAGATTTTTTTCGATGTCATAATAATTGTCTTGAAATTCTAGTTCATGTCATGTAATTTTTTTTAGATATCTGAGCTACAGAGCATTCCCTGCAATCGATTCGGTTGTGGATAACTATACCGAAAATCACGTTAAACTCCTAATCTTCTGAAGATTTCACTTTCCCTTCAAAATAAAATTAGACTTAAAATCATATGAAAAGAAAAGTTTTGTTGTACTAACTAAATTAAAGTGTGTTCCACGTTCTGTTGACTTTTTTTCAATCAATTATAACGACTCGATATTTCGGCGTTAATTTGCAGTGCACGAAAAGTTGTTTCCTTCAAGATTTTTTTCGATGTAATAATAATGGTCTTGAAATTCTAGTTCATGTCATGTAATTTTTTTTAGATATTTGAGCTACAGAGCATTCCCTGCAATCGATTCGATTGTGGATAACTGATCCGAAAATCACGTTAAACCCCTAATCTTCTGAAAATTTCACTTTCCCTCCAAAATAAAATTATACTTAAAATTATATGAAAAGAAAAGTTTTATCGTACTAACTAAATTAAAGTGTATTCCGGGTTTAGTTGACTTTTTTTAAATCAATTAAGACGACTCGGTTTTTCGGCGTTAATTTTCGGTGCACGGAAAGTTGTTTTCTTCCAGATTTTTTTCGATGTCATAATAATCGTCTTGAAATTCTAGTTCATGTCATATAATTTTTTTTAGATATCTTGGCTACGGAGCATTCCATGCAATTGATTCGGTTGTGGATAAGTGTACCGAAAATCTCATTAAACTCATATTCTTGTGAAAATTTCACTTTCACTCCAAAATAAAATTCCTCTTAAAAGCATATGAAAAGAAAGGTTTTGTCGTACTAACGAAATTAAAGTGCATTCCGGGTTCTGTTGACTTTTTTTTCAATCATTTACTATGACTCGGTTTTTCGGCGTTAATTTTCAGTGCACGAAAAGTTGTTTCCTTCAAGATTTTTTTCGATGTCATAATATTCGCATTGAAATTCTAGTTCATGTCATATAATTTTTTTTAGATGACTGGATTACAGAACATTCATTGCAATCGATTCGGTTGTGGATAACTTTACAGAAAATCATGTTAAACCCCTTATCTTCGAAAAATTTCACTTCCACTCCAAAATAAAATTACACTTAAAATCATATGAAATTAAAAGGTTTGTAGTACAAACAAAATTAAAGTGTATTTTGGGTTCTGTTGACTTTTTCAATCAATTACGACGACTCACTTTTTCGGCGTTAATTTTTGGTGCTCAAAAAATTGTTTCCGATTAGATTTTTTTCGATGTCTTAATAATCGTCTTGAAATTATAGTTCATATGATATAATGTTTTTTAGATATCTGGGCTACAAAGCATTCCCTGCAATCGATTCGGTTGTGGATAACTGTACCCAAAATCACGTTAAAACCCTAATCTTCTGAACACATCACTTTCACTCCAAAATAAAATTACACTTAAAATTATATGAAAAGAACAGGTTTGTCGTACTAACTAAATTCAAGTGCATTCCGAGTTCTGTTAACTTTTTTTCAATCAATTACGACGACTCGATATTTCGGCGTTAATTTTTGGTGCACGAAAAGTTGTTTCCAATCGGATTTTTTTCGATGTCAGAATAATTTACTTGTAATTCTAGTTCATGTCATGTAATTTTTTTTAGATATCTGAGCTACAGAGCATTCCCTACAATTGATTCGATTGTGGATAACTGTACTGAAATTCACGTTAAACCCTAATCTTCTTAAGATTTCATTTTCCCTCCAAAATAAAATTATACTTAAAATGATATGAAAAGAAAAAGTTTATCGTACTAACAAAATTAAAGTGCATTCCGGGTTCTGTTGACTTTTTCTCAATCAATTACACTCGATTTTTCGGCGTTAATTTTCGGTGCAAGAAAAGTTGTTTCCGATAAGAGTTTTTTCAATGTCATAATAATCGTCTTGAAATTCTAGTTCATATCATATAATTTTTTTTTTGATATCTGGGCTACAGAGCATTCCCTGCAATCGATTCGATTGTGGATAACTGTACCGAAAATCACGTTAAACCCCTAATCTTCTGAAGATTTCACTTTCCCTCCAAAATAAAATTATACTTAAAATTATATGAAAAGAAAAGTTTTATCGTACTAACTAAATTAAAGTGTATTCCGGGTTCAGTTGACTTTTTTTAAATCAATTAAGACGACTCGGTTTTTCGGCGTTAATTTTCGGTGCACGGAAAGTTGTTTTCTTCCAGATTTTTTTCGATGTCATAATAATCGTCTTGAAATTCTAGTTCATGTCATATATTTTTTTTTAGATATCTTGGCTACGGAGCATTCCCTGCAATTGATTCGGTTGTGGATAAGTGTACCGAAAATCTCATTAAACTCATATTCTTGTGAAAATTTCACTTTCACTCCAAAATAAAATTCTTCTTAAAAGCATATGAAAAGAAAGGTTTTGTCGTACTAACGAAATTAAAATGCATTCCGGGTTCTGTTGACTTTTTTTTCAATCATTTACTATGACTCAGTTTTTCGGCGTTAATTTTCAGTGCACGAAAAGTTGTTTCCTTCAAGATTTTTTTCGATGTCATAATATTCGCATTGAAATTCTAGTTCATGTCATATAATTTTTTTTTAAATGACTGGATTACAGAACATTCCTTGCAATCGATTCGGTTGTGGATAACTTTACAGAAAATCATGTTAAACCCCTTATCTTCGAAAAATTTCACTTCCACTCCAAAATAAAATTACACTTAAAATCATATGAAATTAAAAGGTTTGTAGTACAAACAAAATTAAAGTGTATTTCGGGTTCTTTTGACTTTTTCAATCAATTACAACGACTCACTTTTTCGGCGTTAATTTTTGGTGCTCAAAAAATTGTTTCCGATTAGATTTTTTTCGATGTCTTAATAATCGTCTTGAAATTATAGTTCATATGATATAATGTTTTTTAGTTATCTGGGCTACAGAGCATTCCCTGCAATCGATTCGGTTGTGGATAACTGTACCCAAAATCACGTTAAAACCCTAATCTTCTGAACACATCACTTTCACTCCAAAATAAAATTACACTTAAAATTATATGAAAAGAACAGGTTTGTCGTACTAACTAAATTAAAGTGCATTCCGAGTTCTGTTGACTTTTTTTCAATCAATTACGACGACTTGATTTTTCGGCGTTAATTTTCGGTGTAAGAAAAGTTGTTTCTGATCAGATTTTTTTCGATGTCATAATAATAGCGTTGAAATTCTAGTTCATGTCATATAATTTTTTTTAAATATCTAGGTTACAGAACATTCCCTCCAATCGATTCGGTAGTGAATAACTGTGTCGAAAATCACGTTAAACCCCTAATCCTCGGAAAATTTAACTTTCACTCCAAAATAAAATTACACTTAAAATCATATGAAAAGAAAAGGTTAGTCGTATAAACTAAATTAAAGTGTATTCCGGGTTCTGTTGTCTCTTTTTAAATCAATAACGACGAGTCGATTTTTCGGCGTTAATTTTTGGTGCACGAAATATTGTTTCCGATTGGATTTTTTTCGATGTCATATAATTTTTTTTAGATGATTGGATTACAGAACATTCCCCACAATCGATTCGGTTGTGGATAACTTTACAGAAAATCATGTTAAACCCCTTATCTTCGAAAAATTTCACTTCCACTCCAAAATAAAATTACACTTAAAATCATATGAAATTAAAATGTTGGTAGTACAAAAAAAATTAAATTGTATTCCGGGTTCTGTTGACTTTTTCAATCAATTACGACGACTCACTTTTTCGGCGTTAATTTTCGGTGCTCAAAAAATTGTTTCCGATTAGATTTTTTTCGATGTCATAATAATCGTCTTGAAATTATAGTTCATATGATATAATGTTTTTTAGATATCTGGGCTACAGAGCATTCCCTGCAATTGATTCGGTTGTGGATAACTGTACCCAAAATCACGTTAAAACCCTAATCTTCTGAAGATTTCACTTTCCCTGCAAAATAAAATTAGACTTAAAATCATATGAAAAGAAAAGGTTTGTCGTACTAACTAAATTAAAGTGTATTCCGGGTTCTGTTGACGCTTTTTCAATCAACTACGACGACTCGATATTTCGGCGTTAATTTTTGGTGCACGAAAAGTTGTTTCCAATCGGATTTTTTTCGATGTCAGAATAATTTACTTGTAATTCTAGTTCATGTCATGTAATTTTTTTTAGATATCTGAACTACAGAGCATTCCCTACAATTGATTCGATTGTGGATAACTGTACTGAAATTCACGTTAAACCCTAATCTTCTTAAGATTTCACTTTCCCTCCAAAATAAAATTATACGTAAAATGATATGAAAAGAAAAAGTTTATCGTACTAACAAAATTAAAGTGCATTCTGGGTTCTGTTGACTTTTTCTCAATCAATTACACTCGATTTTTCGGCGTTAATTTTCGGTGCAAGAAAAGTTGTTTCCGATAAGAGTTTTTTCAATGTCATAATAATCGTCTTGAAATTCTAGTTCATATCATATAATTTTTTTTTTGATATCTGGGCTACAGAGCATTCCCTGCAATCGATTCGATTGTGGATAACTGTACCGAAAATCACGTTAAACCCCTAATCTTCTGAAGATTTCACTTTCCCTCCAAAATAAAATTATACTTAAAATTATATGAAAAGAAAAGTTTTATCGTACTAACTAAATTAAAGTGTATTCCGGGTTCAGTTGACTTTTTTTAAATCAATTAAGACGACTCGGTTTTTCGGCGTTAATTTTCGGTGCACGGAAAGTTGTTTTCTTCCAGATTTTTTTCGATGTCATAATAATCGTCTTGAAATTCTAGTTCATGTCATATATTTTTTTTTAGATATCTTGGCTACGGAGCATTCCCTGCAATTGATTCGGTTGTGGATAAGTGTACCGAAAATCTCATTAAACTCATATTCTTGTGAAAATTTCACTTTCACTCCAAAATAAAATTCTTCTTAAAAGCATATGAAAAGAAAGGTTTTGTCGTACTAACGAAATTAAAATGCATTCCGGGTTCTGTTGACTTTTTTTTCAATCATTTACTATGACTCGGTTTTTCGGCGTTAATTTTCAGTGCACGAAAAGTTGTTTCCTTCAAGATTTTTTTCGATGTCATAATATTCGCATTGAAATTCTAGTTCATGTCATATAATTTTTTTTAGATGACTGGATTACAGAACATTCCTTGCAATCGATTCGGTTGTGGATAACTTTACAGAAAATCATGTTAAACCCCTTATCTTCGAAAAATTTCACTTCCACTCCAAAATAAAATTACACTTAAAATCATATGAAATTAAAAGGTTTGTAGTACAAACAAAATTAAAGTGTATTTCGGGTTCTTTTGACTTTTTCAATCAATTACGACGACTCACTTTTTCGGCGTTAATTTTTGGTGCACAAAAAATTGTTTCCGATTAGATTTTTTTCGATGTCTTAATAATCGTCTTGAAATTATAGTTATATGATATAATGTTTTTTAGATATCTGGGCTACAGAGCATTCCCTGCAATCGATTCGGTTGTGGATAATTGTACCCAAAATCACGTTAAAACCCTAATCTTCTGAACACATCACTTTCACTCCAAAATAAAATTACACTTAAAATTATATGAAAAGAACAGGTTTGTCGTACTAACTAAATTAAAGTGCATTCCGAGTTCTGTTGACTTTTTTTCAATCAATTACGACGACTTGATTTTTCGGCGTTAATTTTCGGTGAAAGAAAAGTTGTTTCTGATCAGATTTTTTTCGATGTCATAATGATAGCGTTGAAATTCTAGTTCATGTCATATAATTTTTTTTAAATATCTAGGTTACAGAACATTCCCTCCAATCGATTCGGTAGTGAATAACTGTGTCGAAAATCACGTTAAACCCCTAATCCTCGGAAAATTTAACTTTCACTCCAAAATAAAATTACACTTAAAATCATATGAAAAGAAAAGGTTAGTCGTATAAACTAAATTAAAGTGTATTCCGGGTTCTGTTGTCTCTTTTTAAATCAATAACGACGAGTCGATTTTTCGGCGTTAATTTTTGGTGCACGAAATATTGTTTCCGATTGGATTTTTTTCGATGTCATATAATTTTTTTTAGATGATTGGATTACAGAACATTCCCCACAATCGATTCGGTTGTGGATAACTTTACAGAAAATCATGTTAAACCCCTTATCTTCGAAAAATTTCACTTCCACTCCAAAATAAAATTACACTTAAAATCATATGAAATTAAAATGTTGGTAGTACAAAAAAAATTAAATTGTATTCCGGGTTCTGTTGACTTTTTCAATCAATTACGACGACTCACTTTTTCGGCGTTAATTTTCGGTGCTCAAAAAATTGTTTCCGATTAGATTTTTTTCGATGTCATAATAATCGTCTTGAAATTATAGTTCATATGATATAATGTTTTTTAGATATCTGGGCTACAGAGCATTCCCTGCAATTGATTCGGTTGTGGATAACTGTACCCAAAATCACATTAAAACCCTAATCTTCTGAAGATTTCACTTTCCCTGCAAAATAAAATTAGACTTAAAATCATATGAAAAGAAAAGGTTTGTCGTACTAACTAAATTAAAGTGTATTCCGGGTTCTGTTGACGCTTTTTCAATCAACTACGACGACTCGATATTTCGGCGTTAATTTTTGGTGCACGAAAAGTTGTTTCCAATCGGATTTTTTTCGATGTCAGAATAATTTACTTGTAATTCTAGTTCATGTCATGTAATTTTTTTTAGATATCTGAACTACAGAGCATTCCCTACAATTGATTCGATTGTGGATAACTGTACTGAAATTCACGTTAAACCCTAATCTTCTTAAGATTTCACTTTCCCTCCAAAATAAAATTATACGTAAAATGATATGAAAAGAAAAAGTTTATCGTACTAACAAAATTAAAGTGCATTCCGGGTTCTGTTGACTTTTTCTCAATCAATTACACTCGATTTTTCGGCGTTAATTTTCGGTGCAAGAAAAGTTGTTTCCGATAAGAGATTTTTCAATGTCATAATAATCGTCTTGAAATTCTAGTTCATATCATATAATTTTTTTTTTGATATCTGGGCTACAGAGCATTCCCTGCAATCGATTCGATTGTGGATAACTGTACCGAAAATCACGTTAAACCCCTAATCTTCTGAAGATTTCACTTTCCCTCCAAAATAAAATTATACTTAAAATTATATGAAAAGAAAAGTTTTATCGTACTAACTAAATTAAAGTGTATTCCGGGTTCAGTTGACTTTTTTTAAATCAATTAAGACGACTCGGTTTTTCGGCGTTAATTTTCGGTGCACGGAAAGTTGTTTTCTTCCAGATTTTTTTCGATGTCATAATAATCGTCTTGAAATTCTAGTTCATGTCATATATTTTTTTTTAGATATCTTGGCTACGGAGCATTCCCTGCAATTGATTCGGTTGTGGATAAGTGTACCGAAAATCTCATTAAACTCATATTCTTGTGAAAATTTCACTTTCACTCCAAAATAAAATTCTTCTTAAAAGCATATGAAAAGAAAGGTTTTGTCGTACTAACGAAATTAAAATGCATTCCGGGTTCTGTTGACTTTTTTTCAATCATTTACTATGACTCGATTTTTCGGCGTTAATTTTCAGTGCACGAAAAGTTGTTTCCTTCAAGATTTTTTTCGATGTCATAATATTCGCATTGAAATTCTAGTTCATGTCATATAATTTTTTTTAGATGACTGGATTACAGAACATTCCTTGCAATCGATTCGGTTGTGGATAACTTTACAGAAAATCATGTTAAACCCCTTATCTTCGAAAAATTTCACTTCCACTCCAAAATAAAATTACACTTAAAATCATATGAAATTAAAAGGTTTGTAGTACAAACAAAATTAAAGTGTATTTCGGGTTCTTTTGACTTTTTCAATCAATTACGACGACTCACTTTTTCGGCGTTAATTTTTGGTGCTCAAAAAATTGTTTCCGATTAGATTTTTTTCGATGTCTTAATAATCGTCTTGAAATTATAGTTCATATGATATAATATTTTTTTAGATATCTGGGCTACAGAGCATTCCCTGCAATCGATTCGGTTGTGGATAACTGTACCCAAAATCACGTTAAAACCCTAATCTTCTGAACACATCACTTTCACTCCAAAATAAAATTACACTTAAAATTATATGAAAAGAACAGGTTTGTCGTACTAACTAAATTAAAGTGCATTCCGAGTTCTGTTGACTTTTTTTCAATCAATTACGACGACTTGATTTTTCGGCGTTAATTTTCGGTGTAAGAAAAGTTGTTTCTGATCAGATTTTTTTCGATGTCATAATAATAGCGTTGAAATTCTAGTTCATGTCATATAATTTTTTTTAAATATCTAGGTTACAGAACATTCCCTCCAATCGATTCGGTAGTGAATAACTGTGTCGAAAATCACGTTAAACCCCTAATCCTCGGAAAATTTAACTTTCACTCCAAAATAAAATTACACTTAAAATCATATGAAAAGAAAAGGTTAGTCGTATAAACTAAATTAAAGTGTATTCCGGGTTCTGTTGTCTCTTTTTAAATCAATAACGACGAGTCGATTTTTCGGCGTTAATTTTTGGTGCACGACATATTGTTTCCGATTGGATTTTTTTCGATGTCATATAATTTTTTTTAGATGATTGGATTACAGAACATTCCCCACAATCGATTCGGTTGTGGATAACTTTACAGAAAATCATGTTAAACCCCTTATCTTCGAAAAATTTCACTTCCACTCCAAAATAAAATTACACTTAAAATCATATGAAATTAAAATGTTGGTAGTACAAAAAAAATTAAATTGTATTCCGGGTTCTGTTGACTTTTTCAATCAATTACGACGACTCACTTTTTCGGCGTTAATTTTCGGTGCTCAAAAAATTGTTTCCGATTAGATTTTTTTCGATGTCATAATAATCGTCTTGAAATTATAGTTCATATGATATAATGTTTTTTAGATATCTGGGCTACAGAGCATTCCCTGCAATTGAGTCGGTTGTGGATAACTGTACCCAAAATCACGTTAAAACCCTAATCTTCTGAAGATTTCACTTTCCCTGCAAAATAAAATTAGACTTAAAATCATATGAAAAGAAAAGGTTTGTCGTACTAACTAAATTAAAGTGTATTCCGGGTTCTGTTGACTTTTTTTCAATCATTTACTATGACTCGGTTTTTCGGCGTTAATTTTCAGTGCACGAAAAGTTGTTTCCTTCAAGATTTTTTTCGATGTCATAATATTCGCATTGAAATTCTAGTTCATGTCATATAATTTTTTTTAGATGACTGGATTACAGAACATTCCTTGCAATCGATTCGGTTGTGGATAACTTTACAGAAAATCATGTTAAACCCCTTATCTTCGAAAAATTTCACTTCCACTCCAAAATAAAATTACACTTAAAATCATATGAAATTAAAAGGTTTGTAGTACAAACAAAATTAAAGTGTATTTCGGGTTCTTTTGACTTTTTCAATCAATTACGACGACTCACTTTTTCGGCGTTAATTTTTGGTGCTCAAAAAATTGTTTCCGATTAGATTTTTTTCGATGTCTTAATAATCGTCTTGAAATTATAGTTCATATGATATAATATTTTTTTAGATATCTGGGCTACAGAGCATTCCCTGCAATCGATTCGGTTGTGGATAACTGTACCCAAAATCACGTTAAAACCCTAATCTTCTGAACACATCACTTTCACTCCAAAATAAAATTACACTTAAAATTATATGAAAAGAACAGGTTTGTCGTACTAACTAAATTAAAGTGCATTCCGAGTTCTGTTGACTTTTTTTCAATCAATTACGACGACTTGATTTTTCGGCGTTAATTTTCGGTGTAAGAAAAGTTGTTTCTGATCAGATTTTTTTCGATGTCATAATAATAGCGTTGAAATTCTAGTTCATGTCATATAATTTTTTTTAAATATCTAGGTTACAGAACATTCCCTCCAATCGATTCGGTAGTGAATAACTGTGTCGAAAATCACGTTAAACCCCTAATCCTCGGAAAATTTAACTTTCACTCCAAAATAAAATTACACTTAAAATCATATGAAAAGAAAAGGTTAGTCGTATAAACTAAATTAAAGTGTATTCCGGGTTCTGTTGTCTCTTTTTAAATCAATAACGACGAGTCGATTTTTCGGCGTTAATTTTTGGTGCACGACATATTGTTTCCGATTGGATTTTTTTCGATGTCATATAATTTTTTTTAGATGATTGGATTACAGAACATTCCCCACAATCGATTTGGTTGTGGATAACTTTACAGAAAATCATGTTAAACCCCTTATCTTCGAAAAATTTCACTTCCACTCCAAAATAAAATTACACTTAAAATCATATGAAATTAAAATGTTGGTAGTACAAAAAAAATTAAATTGTATTCCGGGTTCTGTTGACTTTTTCAATCAATTACGACGACTCACTTTTTCGGCATTAATTTTCGGTGCTCAAAAAATTGTTTCCGATTAGATTTTTTTCGATGTCATAATAATCGTCTTGAAATTATAGTTCATATGATATAATGTTTTTTAGATATCTGGGCTACAGAGCATTCCCTGCAATTGAGTCGGTTGTGGATAACTGTACCCAAAATCACGTTAAAACCCTAATCTTCTGAAGATTTCACTTTCCCTGCAAAATAAAATTAGACTTAAAATCATATGAAAAGAAAAGGTTTGTCGTACTAACTAAATTAAAGTGTATTCCGGGTTCTGTTGACGCTTTTTCAATCAACTACGACGACTCAGTTTTTCGGCGTTAATTTTAAGTGCACGAAAAGTTGTTTCCTCCAAGATTTTTTTCGATGTCATAATAATCGTCGTGAAATTCTACTTCATGTCATGTAATTTTTTGTAGATATCTGAGCTACAGAGCATTCCCTGCAATCAATTCGATTGTGGATAACTGTACTGAAAATCACGTTAAACCCCTAATCTTCTTAAGATTTCACTTTCCCTCCAAAATAAAATTAGACTTAAAATCATATGAAAAGAAAAGTTTTGTCGTACTAACTAAATTTAAGTGTGTTCCACGTTCTGTTGACGTTTTTTTAATCAATTACAACGACTCGATTTTTAGGCGTTAATTTTAAGTGCACGAAAAGTTGTTTCCTTCAAGATTTTTTTCGATGTCATAATAATCGTCGTGAAATTCTAGTTCATGTCATGTAATTTTTTTTAGATATCTGACCTACAGAGCATTCCCTGCAATCAATTCGATTGTGGATAACTGTACCGAAAATCACGTTAAACCCCTAATCTTCTTAAGATTTCACTTTTCCTCCAAAATAAAATTATACTTAAAATGATATGAAAAAAAAAATTTTATCGTACTAACTAAATTAAAGTGCATTTCGGGTTCTGTTAACTTTTTTTCAATCAATTACGACGACTCGATATTTCGGCGTTAATTTTCGGTGCACGAAAAGCTGTTTCCGATCGGATTTTTTTCGATGTCAGAATAATTTACTTGTAATTCTAGTTCATGTCATGTAATTTTTTTTAGATATCTGAGCTACAGAGCATTCCCTACAATCGATTCGATTGTGGATAACTGTACTGAAATTCACGTTAAACCCTAATCTTCTTAAGATTTCACTTTCCCTCCAAAATAAAATTATACTTAAAATGATATGTAAAGAAAAGTTTTATCGTACTAACAAAATTAAAGTGCATTCCGGGTTCTTTTGACTTTTTCTCAATCAATTACACTCGATTTTTCGGCGTTAATTTTCGGTGCAAGAAAAGTTGTTTCCGATAAGAGTTTTTTCAATGTCATAATAATCGTCTTGAAATTATAGTTCATGTCATGTAATTTTTTTTAGATATCTGAGCTAAAGAGCATTCCCTGCAATCGTGTGGATAACTGTACCGAAAATCACGTTAAACCCCTAATCTTCTGAAGATTTCACTTTCCCTCCAAAATAAAATTATACTTAAAATTATATGAAAAGAAAAGTTTTGTCGTACTAACTAAATTAAAGTGTATTCCGGGTTCAGTTGACTTTTTTTAAATCAATTAAGACGACTCGGTTTTTCGGCGTTAATTTTCGGTGCACGGAAAGTTGTTTTCTTCCAGATTTTTTTCGATGTCATAATAATCGTCTTGAAATTCTAGTTCATGTCATATAATTTTTTTTAGATATCTTGGCTACGGAGCATTCCCTGCAATTGATTCGGTTGTGGATAAGTGTACCGAAAATCTCATTAAACTCATATTCTTGTGAAAATTTCACTTTCACTCCAAAATAAAATTCCTCTTAAAAGCATATGAAAAGAAAGGTTTTGTCGTACTAACGAAATTAAAGTGCATTCCGGGTTCTGTTGACTTTTTTTTCAATCATTTACTATGACTCGGTTTTTCGGCGTTAATTTTCAGTGCACGAAAAGTTGTTTCCTTCAAGATTTTTTTCGATGTCATAATATTCGCATTGAAATTCTAGTTCATGTCATATAATTTTTTTTAGATGACTGGATTACAGAACATTCCTTGCAATCGATTCGGTTGTGGATAACTTTACAGAAAATCATGTTAAACCCCTTATCTTCGAAAAATTTCACTTCCACTCCAAAATAAAATTACACTTAAAATCATATGAAATTAAAAGGTTTGTAGTACAAACAAAATTAAAGTGTATTTCGGGTTCTGTTGACTTTTTCAATCAATTACGACGACTCACTTTTTCGGCGTTAATTTTTGGTACTCAAAAAATTGTTTCCGATTAGATTTTTTTCGATGTCTTAATAATCGTCTTGAAATTATAGTTCATATGATATAATGTTTTTTAGATATCTGGGCTGCAGAGCATTCCCTGCAATCGATTTGGTTGTGGATAACTGTACCCAAAATCACGTTAAAACCCTAATCTTCTGAACACATCACTTTCACTCCAAAATAAAATGTAACGTCCCGCTCGAGCGATAGGAAGAACCGGAACAACTTACCCTGATGGGCCTACACGAACTTCCCAGGGGGTCACCCATCCCTGGATTGCCCCAGGTCAAGCACGCTTAACTTGGGAGTTCTTTGCCAACATTCAGCCCAAAAGGTATCCAGCTGGTGTTGTTTCCTTTCTTACACTATCCTCGATATATTCTAACTTCTCTGGGCTCTCGGGGTAGTACATTCTCCCCCCTTAAGCTCATGACGTCCTCGTCATGCGACCTTACAACCGGTCCCAGATCTCCCCCCGTGCATGGCCGATGTGGGATTCGCCTAAGGTGCCTACACGCACCCCCCATAGGGGCCTCACACCCCCCTCGGGACTCAGCCTCCTCGCTGAGGTTTGCCCCACCACCGCACTCAGAGGCTCGGGGGTCAGCTCTGATACCACCTGTAACGTCCCGCTCGAGCGATAGGAAGAACCGGAACAACTTACCCTGATGGGCCTACACGAACTTCCCAGGGGGTCACCCATCCCTGGATTGCCCCAGGTCAAGCACGCTTAACTTGGGAGTTCCTTGCCAACATTCAGCCCAAAAGGTATCCAGCTGGTGTTGTTTCCTTTCTTACACTATCCTCGATATATTCTAACTTCTCTGGGCTCTCGGGGTATTACATAAAATTACACTTAAAATCATATGAAAAGAACAGGTTTGTCGTACTAACTAAATTAAAGTGCATTCCGAGTTCTGTTGACTTTTTTTCAATCAATTACGACGACTTGATTTTTCGGCGTTAATTTTCGGTGTAAGAAAAGTTGTTTCTGATTAGATTTTTTTCGATGTCATAATAATAGCGTTGAAATTCTAGTTCATGTCATATAATTTTTTTTAAATATCTAGGTTACAGAACATTCCCTGCAATCGATTCGGTAGTGAATAACTGTGTCGAAAATCACGTTAAACCCCTAATCCTCAGAAAATTTAACTTTCACTCCAAAATAAAATTACACTTAAAATCATATGAAAAGAAAAGGTTAGTCGTATAAACTAAATTAAAGTGTATTCCGGGTTCTGTTGTCTCTTTTCAAATCAATAACGACGAGTCGATTTTTCGGCGTTAATTTTTGGTGCACGAAAAATTGTTTTCGATTGGATTTGTTTCGATGTCATATAATTTTTTTTAGATGACTGGATTACAGAACATTCCCCACAATCGATTCGGTTGTGGATAACTTTACAGAAAATCATGTTAAACCCCTTATCTTCGAAAAATTTCACTTCCACTCCAAAATAAAATTACACTTAAAATCATATGAAATTAAAATGTTTGTAGTACAAACAAAATTAAAGTGTATTTCGGGTTCTGTTGACTTTTTCAATCAATTACGACGACTCACTTTTTCGGCGTTAATTTTTGGTGCTCAAAAAATTGTTTCCGATTAGATTTTTTTCGATGTCATAATAATCGTCGTGAAATTATAGTTCATATGATGTAATGTTTTTTAGATATCTGGGCTGCAGAGCATTCCCTGCAATTGATTCGATTGTGGATAACTGTACCCAAAATCACGTTAAAACCCTAATCTTCTGAAGATTTCACTTTCCCTGCAAAATAAAATTAGACTTAAAATCATATGAAAAGAAAAGGTTTGTCGTACTAACTAAATTAAAGTGTATTCCGGGTTCTGTTGACGCTTTTTCAATCAACTACGACGACTCAGTTTTTCGGCGTTAATATTAAGTGCACAAAAAGTTGTTTCCTTCAAGATTTTTTTCGATGTCATAATAATCGTCGTGAAATTCTAGTTCATGTCATATAATTTTTTTGAGATATCTGAGCTACAGAGCATTCCCTGCAATCAATTCGATTGTGGATAACTGTACCGAAAATCATGTTAAACCCCTAATCTTCTTAAGATTTCACTTTCCCTCCGAAATAAAATTAGACTTAAAATCATATGAAAAGAAAAGTTTTGTCGTACTAACTAAATTAAAGTGTGTTCCACGTTCTGTTGACGTTTTTTTAATCAATTACAATGACTCGATTTTTCGGCGTTAATTTTAAGTGCACGAAGAGTTGTTTCCTTCAAGATTTTTTTCGATGTCATAATAATCGTCGTGAAATTCTAGTTCATGTCATGTAATTTTTTTTAGATATCTGACCTACAGAGCATTCCCTGCAATCAATTCGATTGTGGATAACTGTACCGAAAATCACGTTAAACCCCTAATCTTCTTAAGATTTCACTTTTCCTCCAAAATAAAATTATACTTAAAATGATATGAAAAAAAAAAATTTATCGTACTAACTAAATTAAAGTGCATTCCGGGTTCTGTTAACTTTTTTTCAATCAATTACGACGACTCGATATTTCGGCGTTAATTTTCGGTGCACGAAAAGTTGTTTCCGATCGGATTTTTTTCGATGTCAGAATAATTTACTTGTAATTCTAGTTCATGTCATGTAATTTTTTTTAGATATCTGAGCTACAGAGCATTCCCTACAATCGATTCGATTGTGGATAACTGTACTGAAATTCACGTTACACCCTAATCTTCTTAAGATTTCACTTTCCCTCCAAAATAAAATTATACTTAAAATGATATGAAAAGAAAAAGTTTATCGTACTATCAAAATTAAAGTGCATTCCGGGTTCTGTTGACTTTTTCTCAATCAATTACACTCGATTTTTTGGCGTTAATTTTCGGTGCAAGAAAAGTTGTTTCCGATAAGAGTTTTTCAATGTCATAATAATAGTCTTGAAATTCTAGTTCATATCATATAATTTTTTTTTGATATCTGGGCTACAGGGTATTCCCTGCAATCGATTCGGTTGTGGATAACTATATCGAAAATCACGTTAAACTCCTAATCTTCTGAAGATTTCACTTTCCCTCCAAAATAAAATTAGACTTAAAATCATATGAAAAGAAAAGTTTTGTCATACTAACTAAATTAAAGTGTATTCCAGGTTCTGTTGACTTTTTTTCAATCAATTATAATGACTCGGTTTTTCGGCATTAATTTTCAGTGCATGAAAAGTTGTTTCCGATCAGAGTTTTTTCGATGTCATAATAATCTTCTTGAAATTCTAGTTCATGTCATGTAATTTTTTTTAGATATCTGAGCTACAGAGCATTCCCTGCAATTGATTCGGTTGTGGATAAGTGTACCGAAAATCTCATTAAACTCATATTCTTGTGAAAATTTCACTTTCACTCCAAAATAAAATTCCTCTTAAAAGCATATGAAAAGAAAGGTTTTGTCGTACTAACGAAATTAAAGTGCATTCCGGGTTCTGCTGACTTTTTTTCAATCATTTACTATGACTCGATTTTTCGGCGTTAATTTTCAATGCACGAAAAGTTGTTTCCTTCAAGATTTTTTTCGATGTCATAATATTCTCATTGAAATTCTAGTTCATGTTATATAATTTTTTTTAGATGACTAGATTACAGAACATTCCTTGCAATCGATTCGGTTGTGGATAACTTTACAGAAAATCATGTTAAACCCCTTATCTTCGAAAAATTTCATTTCCACTCCAAAATAAAATTACACTTAAAATCATATGAAATTAAAAGGTTTATAGTACAAACAAAATTAAAGTGTATTTCGGGTTCTGTTGACTTTTTCAATCAATTACGACGACTCACTTTTTCGGCGTTAATTTTCGGTGCTCAAAAAATTGTTTCCGATTAGATTTTTTTCGATGTCTTAATAATCGTCTTGAAATTATAGTTCATATGATATAATGTTTTTTAGATATCTGGGCTACAGAGCATTCCCTGCAATCGATTCGGTTGTGGATAACTGTACCCAAAATCACGTTAAAACCCTAATCTTCTGAACACATCACTTTCACTCCAAAATAAAATTACACTTAAAATCATATGAAAAGAACAGGTTTGTCGTACTAACTAAATTAAAGTGCATTCCGAATTCTGTTGACTTTTTTTCAATCAATTACGACGACTTGATTTTTCGGCGTTAATTTTCGATGTAAGAAAAGTTGTTTCTGATTAGATTTTTTTCGATGTCATAATAATAGCGTTGAAATTCTAGTTCATGTCATATAATTTTTTTTAAATATCTAGGTTACAGAACATTCCCTGCAATCGATTCGGTACTGAATAACTGTGTCGAAAATCACGTTAAACCCCTAATCCTCGAAAAATTTAACTTTCACTCCAAAATAAAATTACACTTAAAATCATATGAAAAGAAAAGGTTAGTTGTATAAACTAAATTAAAGTGTATTCCGGGTTCTGTTGCCTCTTTGTAAATCAATAACGACGAGTCGATTTTTCGGCGTTAATTTTTGGTGCACGAAAAATTGTTTCCGATTGGATTTTTTTCGATGTCATATAATTTTTTTAGATGACTGGATTACAGAACATTCCCCACAATCGATTCGGTTGTGGATAACTTTACAGAAAATCATGTTAAACCCCTTATCTTCGAAAAATTTCACTTCCACTCCAAAATAAAATTACACTTAAAATCATATGAAATTAAAATGTTTGTAGTACAAACAAAATTAAAGGGTATTCTGGGTTCTGTTGACTTTTTCAATCAATTACGACGACTCACTTTTTCGGCGTTAATTTTCGGTGCTCAAAAAATTATTTCCGTTTAAATTTTTTTTGATGTCGTAATAATCGTCTTGAAATTATAGTTCATATGATATAATGTTTTTTAGATATCTGGGCTACAGAGCATTCCCTGCAATTGATTCGGTTGTGGATAACTGTACCCAAAATCACGTCAAAACCCTAATCTTCTGAAGATTTCACTTTCCCTGCAAAATAAAATTAGACTTAAAATCATATGAAAAGAAAAGGTTTGTCATACTAACTAAATTAAAGTGTATTCCGGGTTCTGTTGACGCTTTTTCAATCAACTACGACGACTCAGTTTTTCGGCGTTAATTTTAAGTGCACGAAAAGTTGTTTCCTTCAAGATTTTTTTCGATGTCATAATAATCGTCGTGAAATTCTAGTTCATGTCATGTAATTTTTTTTAGATATCTGAGCTACAGAGCATTCCCTGCAATCAATTCCTTTGTGGATAACTGTACCGAAAATCACGTTAAACCCCTAATCTTCTTAAGATTTCACTTTCCCTCCGAAATAAAATTAGACTTAAAATCATATGAAAAGAAAAGTTTTGTCGTACTAACTAAATTAAAGTGTGTTCCACGTTCTGTTGACCTTTTTTTAATCAATTACAACGACTCGATTTTTCGGCGTTAATTTTAAGTGCACGAAGAGTTGTTTCCTTCAAGATTTTTTTCGATGTCATAATAATCGTCGTGAAATTCTAGTTCATGTCATGTAATTTTTTTTAGATATCTGAGCTACAGAGCATTCCCTGCAATCAATTCCTTTGTGGATAACTGTACCGAAAATCACGTTAAACCCCTAATCTTCTTAAGATTTCACTTTCCCTCCGAAATAAAATTAGACTTAAAATCATATGAAAAGAAAAGTTTTGTCGTACTAACTAAATTAAAGTGTGTTCCACGTTCTGTTGACGTTTTTTTAATCAATTACAACGACTCGATTTTTTGGCGTTAATTTTAAGTGCACGAAGAGTTGTTTCCTTCAAGATTTTTTTCGATGTCATAATAATCGTCGTGAAATTCTAGTTCATGTCATGTAATTTTTTTTAGATATCTGAGCTACAGAGCATTCCCTGCAATCAATTCGATTGTGGATAACTGTACCGAAAATCACGTTAAACCCCTAATCTTCTTAAGATTTCACTTTTACTCCAAAATAAAATTATTCTTAAAATGATATGAAAAAAAAAATTTATCGTACTAACAAAATTAAAGTGCATTCCGGGTTCTGTTAACTTTTTTTCAATCAATTACGACGACTCGATATTTCGGCGTTAATTTTCGGTGCACGAAAAGTTATTTCCGATCGGATTTTTTTTTATGTCAGAATAATTTACTTGTAATTCTAGTTCATGTCATGTAATTTTTTTTAGATATCTGAGCTACAGAGCATTCCCTACAATCGATTCGATTGTGGATAACTGTACTGAAATTCACGTTAAACCCTAATCTTCTTAAGATTTCACTTTCCCTCCAAAATAAAATTATACTTAAAATGATATGAAAAGAAAAAGTTTATCGTACTAACAAAATTAAAGTGCATTCCGGGTTCTGTTGACTTTTTCTCAATCAATTACACTCGATTTTTTGGCGTTAATTTTCGGTGCACGAAAAGTTGTTTCCGATAAGAGTTTTTTCGATGTCATAATAATCGTCTTGAAATTATAGTTCATGTCATGTAATTTGTTTTAGATATCTGAGCTAAAGAGCATTCCCTGCAATCGTGTGGATAACTGTACCGAAAATCACGTTAAACCCCTAATCTTATGAAGATTTCACTTTCCCTCCAAAATAAAATTATACTTAAAATTATATGAAAAGAAAAGTTTTGTCGTACTAACTAAATTAAAGTGTATTCCGGGTTCAGTTGACTTTTTTTAAATCAATTAAGACGACTCGGTTTTTCGGCGTTAATTTTCGGTGCACGGAAAGTTGTTTTCTTCCAGATTTTTTTTGATGTCATAATAATCGTCTTGAAATTCTAGTTCATGTCATATAATTTTTTTTAGATATCTTGGCTACGGAGCATTCCCTGCAATTGATTCGGTTGTGGATAAGTGTACCGAAAATCTCATTAAACTCATATTCTTGTGAAAATTTCACTTTCACTCCAAAATAAAATTCCTCTTAAAAGCATATGAAAAGAAAGGTTTTGTTGTACTAACGAAATTAAAGTGCATTCCGGGTTCTGTTGACTTTTTTTCAATCATTTACTATGACTCGGTTTTTCGGCGTTAATTTTCTGTGCACGAAAAGTTGTTTCCTTCAAGATTTTTTTCGATGTCATAATATTCGCATCGAAATTCTAGTTCATGTCATATAATTTTTTTTAGATGACTAGATTACAGAACATTCCTTGCAATCGATTCGGTTGTGGATAACTTTACAGAAAATCATGTTAAACCCCTTATCTTCGAAAAATTTCACTTCCACTCCAAAATAAAAATACACTTAAAATCATATGAAATTAAAAGGTTTATAGTACAAACAAAATTAAAGTGTATTTCGGGTTCTGTTGACTTTTTCAATCAATTACGACGACTCACTTTTTCGGCGTTAATTTTCGGTGCTCAAAAAATTGTTTCCGATTAGATTTTTTTCGATGTCTTAATAATCGTCTTGAAATTATAGTTCATATGATATAATGTTTTTTAGATATCTGGGCTACAGAGCATTCCCTGCAATCGATTCGGTTGTGGATAACTGTACCCAAAATCACGTTAAAACCCTAATCTTCTGAACACATCACTTTCACTCCAAAATAAAATTACACTTAAAATCATATGAAAAGAACAGGTTTGTCGTACTAACTAAATTAAAGTGCATTCCGAGTTCTGTTGACTTTTTTTCAATCAATTACGACGACTTGATTTTTCGGCGTTAATTTTCGGTGTAAGAAAAGTTGTTTCTGATTAGATTTTTTTCGATGTCATAATAATAGCGTTGAAATTCTAGTTCATGTCATATAATTTTTTTAAATATCTAGGTTACAGAACATTCCCTGCAATCGATTCGGTAGTGAATAACTGTGTCGAAAATCACGTTAAACCCCTAATCCTCGGAAAATTTAACTTTCACTCCAAAATAAAATTACACTTAAAATCATATGAAAAGAAAAGGTTAGTGGTATAAACTAAATTAAAGTGTATTCCGGGTTCTGTTGTCTCTTTTTAAATCAATAACGACGCGTCGATTTTTCGGCGTTAATTTTTGGTGCACGAAAAATTGTTTCCTTCAAGATTTTTTTCGATGTCATAATATTCGCATTGAAATTCTAGTTCATGTCATATAATTTTTTTTAGATGACTGGATTACAGAACATTCATTGCAATCGATTCGGTTGTGGATAACTTTACAGAAAATCATGTTAAACCCCTTATCTTCGAAAAATTTCACTTCCACTCCAAAATAAAATTACACTTAAAATCATATGAAATTAAAAGGTTTGTAGTACAAACAAAATTAAAGTGTATTTTGGGTTCTGTTGACTTTTTCAATCAATTACGACGACTCACTTTTTCGGCGTTAATTTTTGGTGCTCAAAAAATTGTTTCCGATTAGATTTTTTTCGATGTCTTAATAATCGTCTTGAAATTATAGTTCATATGATATAATGTTTTTTAGATATCTGGGCTACAAAGCATTCCCTGCAATCGATTCGGTTGTGGATAACGGTACCCAAAATCACGTTAAAACCCTAATCTTCTGAAGATTTCACTTTCCCTGCAAAATAAAATTAGACTTAAAATAATATGAAAAGAAAAGGTTTGTCGTACTAACTAAATTAAAGTGTATTCCGGGTTCTGTTGACGCTTTTTCAATCAACTACGACGACTCAGTTTTTCGGCGTTAATTTTAGGTGCACGAAAAGTTGTTTCCTTCAAAATTTTTTTCGATGTCATAATAATCGTCTTGAAATTCTAGTTCATGTCATATAATTTTTTTTAGATATCTTCCTACGGAGCATTCCCTGCAATTGATTCGGTTGTGGATAAGTGTACCGAAAATCTCATTAAACTCATATTCTTGTGAAAATTTCACTTTCACTCCAAAATAAAATTCCTCTTAAAAGCATATGAAAAGAAAGGTTTTGTCGTACTAACGAAATTAAAGTGCATTCCGGGTTCTGTTGACTTTTTTTTCAATCATTTACTATGACTTGGTTTTTCGGCGTTAATTTTCAGTGCACGAAAAGTTGTTTCCTTCAAGATTTTTTTCGATGTCATAATATTCGCATTGAAATTCTAGTTCATGTCATATAATTTTTTTTAGATGACTGGATTACAGAACATTCCTTGCAATCGATTCGGTTGTGGATAACTTTATAGAAAATCATGTTAAACCCCTTATCTTCGAAAAATTTCACTTCCACTCCAGAATAAAATTACACTTAAAATCATATGAAATTAAAAGGTTTGTAGTACAAACAAAATTAAAGTGTATTTCGGGTTCTGTTGACTTTTTCAATCAATTACGACGACTCACTTTTTCGGCGTTAATTTTTGGTACTCAAAAAATTGTTTCCGATTAGATTTTTTTCGATGTCTTAATAATCGTCTTGAAATTATAGTTCATATGATATAATGTTTTTTAGATATCTGGGCTGCAGAGCATTCCCTGCAATCGATTTGGTTGTGGATAACTGTACCCAAAATCACGTTAAAACCCTAATCTTCTGAACACATCACTTTCACTCCAAAATAAAATGTAACGTCCCGCTCGAGCGATAGGAAGAACCGGAACAACTTACCCGCTCGAGCGATAGGAAGAACCGGAACAACTTACCCTGATGGGCCTACACGAACTTCCCAGGGGGTCACCCATCCCTGGATTGCCCCAGGTCAAGCATGCTTAACTTGGGAGTTCTTTGCCAACATTCAGCCCAAAAGGTATCCAGCTGGTGTTGTTTCCTTTCTTACACTATCCTCGATATATTCTAACTTCTCTGGGCTCTCGGGGTATTACATTCTCCCCCCCTTAAGCTCATGACGTCCTCGTCATGCGACCTTACAACCGGTCCCAGATCTCCCCCCGTGCATGGCCGATGTGGGATTCGCCTAAGGTGCCTACACGCACCCCCCATAGGGGCCTCAAACCCCCCTCGGGACTCAGCCTCCTCGCTGAGGTTTGCCCCACCACCGCGCTCAGAGGCTCGGGGGTCAGCTCTGATACCACCTGTAACGTCCCGCTCGAGCGATAGGAAGAACCGGAACAACTTACCCTGATGGGCCTACACGAACTTCCCAGGGGGTCACCCATCCCTGGATTGCCCCAGGTCAAGCACGCTTAACTTGGGAGTTCTTTGCCAACATTCAGCCCAAAAGGTATCCAGCTGGTGTTGTTTCCTTTCTTATACTATCCTCGATATATTCTAACTTCTCTGGGCTCTGGGGGTATTACATAAAATTACACTTAAAATCATATGAAAAGAACAGGTTTGTCGTACTAACTAAATTAAAGTGCATTCCGAGTTCTGTTGACTTTTTTTCAATCAATTACGACGACTTGATTTTTCGGCGTTAATTTTCGGTGTAAGAAAAGTTGTTTCTGATTAGATTTTTTTCGATGTCATAATAATAGCGTTGAAATTCTAGTTCATGTCATATAATTTTTTTTAAATATCTAGGTTACAGAACATTCCCTGCAATCGATTCGGTACTGAATAACTGTGTCGAAAATCACGTTAAACCCCTAATCCTCAGAAAATTTAACTTTCACTCCAAAATAAAATTACACTTAAAATCATATGAAAAGAAAAGGTTAGTCGTATAAACTAAATTAAAGTGTATTCCGGGTTCTGTTGTCTCTTTTTAAATCAATAACGACGAGTCGATTTTTCGGCGTTAATTTTTGGTGCACGAAAAATTGTTTCCGATTGGATTTTTTTCGATGTCATATAATTTTTTTTAGATGACTGGATTACAGAACATTCCCCACAATCGATTCGGTTGTGGATAACTTTACAGAAAATCATGTTAAACCCCTTATCTTCGAAAAATTTCACTTCCACTCCAAAATAAAATTACACTTAAAATCATATGAAATTAAAATGTTTGTAGTACAAACAAAATTAAAGTGTATTTCGGGTTCTGTTGACTTTTTCAATCAATTACGACGACTCACTTTTTCGGCGTTAATTTTCGGTGCTCAAAAAATTGTTTCCGATTAGATTTTTTTCGATGTCATAATAATCGTCGTGAAATTATAGTTCATATGATATAATGTTTTTTAGATATCTGGGCTACAGAGCATTCCCTGCAATTGATTCGGTTGTGGATAACTGTACCCAAAATCACGTTAAAACCCTAATCTTCTGAAGATTTCACTTTCCCTGCAAAATAAAATTAGACTTAAAATCATATGAAAAGAAAAGGTTTGTCGTACTAACTAAATTAAAGTGTATTCCGGGTTCTGTTGACGCTTTTTCAATCAACTACGACGACTCAGTTTTTCAGCGTTAATTTTAAGTGCACAAAAAGTTGTTTCCTTCAAGATTTTTTTCGATGTCATAATAATCGTCGTGAAATTCTAGTTCATGTCATATAATTTTTTTGAGATATCTGAGCTACAGAGCATTCCCTGCAATCAATTCGATTGTGGATAACTGTACCGAAAAGCACGTTAAACCCCTAATCTTCTTAAGATTTCACTTTCCCTCCGAAATAAAATTAGACTTAAAATCATATGAAAAGAAAAGTTTTGTCGTACTAACTAAATTAAAGTGTGTTCCACGTTCTGTTGACGTTTTTTTAATCAATTACAATGACTCGATTTTTCGGCGTTAATTTTAAGTGCACGAAGAGTTGTTTCCTTCAAGATTTTTTTCGATGTCATAATAATCGTCGTGAAATTCTAGTTCATGTCATGTAATTTTTTTTAGATATCTGACCTACAGAGCATTCCCTGCAATCAATTCGATTGTGGATAACTGTACCGAAAATCACGTTAAACCCCTAATCTTCTTAAGATTTCACTTTCCCTCCGAAATAAAATTAGACTTAAAATCTTATGAAAAGAAAAGTTTTGTCGTACTAACTAAATTAAAGTGTGTTCCACGTTCTGTTGACGTTTTTTTAATCAATTACAATGACTCGATTTTTCGGCGTTAATTTTAAGTGCACGAAGAGTTGTTTTCTTCAAGATTTTTTTCGATGTCATAATAATCGTCGTGAAATTCTAGTTCATTTCATGTAATTTTTTTTAGATATCTGACCTACAGAGCATTCCCTGCAATCAATTCGATTGTGGATAACTGTACCGAAAATCACGTTAAACCCCTAATCTTCTTAAGATTTCACTTTTCCTCCAAAATAAAATTATACTTAAAATGATATGAAAAAAAAAATTTATCGTACTAACTAAATTAAAGTGCATTCCGGGTTCTGTTAACTTTTTTTCAATCAATTACGACGACTCGATATTTCGGCGTTAATTTTCGGTGCACGAAAAGTTGTTTCCGATCGGATTTTTTTCGATGTCAGAATAATTTACTTGTAATTCTAGTTCATGTCATGTAATTTTTTTTAGATATCTGAGCTACAGAGCATTCCCTACAATCGATTCGATTGTGGATAACTGTACTGAAATTCACGTTACACCCTAATCTTCTTAAGATTTCACTTTCCCTCCAAAATAAAATTATACTTAAAATGATATGAAAAGAAAAAGTTTATCGTACTATCAAAATTAAAGTGCATTCCGGGTTCTGTTGACTTTTTCTCAATCAATTACACTCGATTTTTTGGCGTTAATTTTCGGTGCAAGAAAAGTTGTTTCCGATAAGAGTTTTTTCAATGTCATAATAATAGTCTTGAAATTCTAGTTCATATCATATAATTTTTTTTTGATATCTGGGCTACAGGGTATTCCCTGCAATCGATTCGGTTGTGGATAACTATATCGAAAATCACGTTAAACTCCTAATCTTCTGAAGATTTCACTTTCCCTCCAAAATAAAATTAGACTTAAAATCATATGAAAAGAAAAGTTTTGTCATACTAACTAAATTAAAGTGTATTCCAGGTTCTGTTGACTTTTTTTCAATCAATTATAATGACTCGGTTTTTCGGCGTTAATTTTCAGTGCACGAAAAGTTGTTTCCGATCAGAGTTTTTTCGATGTCATAATAATCTTCTTGAAATTCTAGGTCATGTCATGTAATTTTTTTTAGATATCTGAGCTACAGAGCATTCCCTGCAATTGATTCGGTTGTGGATAAGTGTACTGAAAATCTCATTAAACTCATATTGTTGTGAAAATTTCACTTTCACTCCAAAATAAAATTCCTCTTAAAAGCATATGAAAAGAAAGGTTTTGTCGTACTAACGAAATTAAAGTGCATTCCGGGTTCTGTTGACTTTTTTTCAATCATTTACTATGACTCGATTTTTCGGCGTTAATTTTCAATGCACGAAAAGTTGTTTCCTTCAAGATTTTTTTCGATGTCATAATATTCTCATTGAAATTCTAGTTCATGTTATATAATTTTTTTTAGATGACTAGATTACAGAACATTCCTTGCAATCGATTCGGTTGTGGATAACTTTACAGAAAATCATGTTAAACCCCTTATCTTCGAAAAATTTCATTTCCACTCCAAAATAAAATTACACTTAAAATCATATGAAATTAAAAGGTTTATAGTACAAACAAAATTAAAGTGTATTTCGGGTTCTGTTGACTTTTTCAATCAATTACGACGACTCACTTTTTCGGCGTTAATTTTCGGTGCTCAAAAAATTGTTTCCGATTAGATTTTTTTCGATGTCTTAATAATCGTCTTGAAATTATAGTTCATATGATATAATGTTTTTTAGATATCTGGGCTACAGAGCATTCCCTGCAATCGATTCGGTTGTGGATAACTGTACCCAAAATCACGTTAAAACCCTAATCTTCTGAACACATCACTTTCACTCCAAAATAAAATTACACTTAAAATCATATGAAAAGAACAGGTTTGTCGTACTAACTAAATTAAAGTGCATTCCGAGTTCTGTTGACTTTTTTTCAATCAATTACGACGACTTGATTTTTCGGCGTTAATTTTCGATGTAAGAAAAGTTGTTTCTGATTAGATTTTTTTCGATGTCATAATAATAGCGTTGAAATTCTAGTTCATGTCATATAATTTTTTTTAAATATCTAGGTTACAGAACATTTCCTGCAATCGATTCGGTACTGAATAACTGTGTCGAAAATCACGTTAAACCTCTAATCCTCGGAAAATTTAACTTTCACTCCAAAATAAAATTACACTTAAAATCATATGAAAAGAAAAGGTTAGTTGTATAAACTAAATTAAAGTGTATTCCGAGTTCTGTTGCCTCTTTGTAAATCAATAACGACGAGTCGATTTTTCGGCGTTAATTTTTGGTGCACGAAAAATTGTTTCCGATTGGATTTTTTTCGATGTCATATAATTTTTTTTAGATGACTGGATTACAGAACATTCCCCACAATCGATTCGGTTGTGGATAACTTTACAGAAAATCATGTTAAACCCCTTATCTTCGAAAAATTTCACTTCCACTCCAAAATAAAATTACACTTAAAATCATATGAAATTAAAATGTTTGTAGTACAAACAAAATTAAAGTGTATTTCGGGTTCTGTTGACTTTTTCAATCAATTACGACGACTCACTTTTTCGGCGTTAATTTTTGGTGCTCAAAAAATTGTTTCCGATTAGATTTTTTTCGATGTCATAATAATCGTCGTGAAATTATAGTTCATATGATGTAATGTTTTTTAGATATCTGGGCTGCAGAGCATTCCCTGCAATTGATTCGGTTGTGGATAACTGTACCCAAAATCACGTCAAAACCCTAATCTTCTGAAGATTTCACTTTCCCTGCAAAATAAAATTAGACTTAAAATCATATGAAAAGAAAAGGTTTGTCGTACTAACTAAATTAAAGTGTATTCCGGGTTCTGTTGACGCTTTTTCAATCAACTACGACGACTCAGTTTTTCGGCGTTAATTTTAAGTGCACGAAAAGTTGTTTCGTTCAAGATTTTTTTCGATGTCATAAGAATCGTCGTGAAATTCTAGTTCATGTCATGTAATTTTTTTTAGATATCTGAGCTACAGAGCATTCCCTGCAATCAATTCCTTTGTGGATAACTGTACCGAAAATCACGTTAAACCCCTAATCTTCTTAAGATTTCACTTTCCCTCCGAAATAAAATTAGACTTAAAATCATATGAAAAGAAAAGTTTTGTCGTACTAACTAAATTAAAGTGTGTTCCACGTTCTGTTGACCTTTTTTTAATCAATTACAACGACTCGATTTTTCGGCGTTAATTTTAAGTGCACGAAGAGTTGTTTCCTTCAAGATTTTTTTCGATGTCATAATAATCGTCGTGAAATTCTAGTTCATGTCATGTAATTTTTTTTAGATATCTGAGCTACAGAGCATTCCCTACAATCAATTCCTTTGTGGATAACTGTACCGAAAATCACGTTAAACCCCTAATCTTCTTAAGATTTCACTTTCCCTCCGAAATAAAATTAGACTTAAAATCATATGAAAAGAAAAGTTTTGTCGTACTAACTAAATTAAAGTGTGTTCCACGTTCTGTTGACGTTTTTTTAATCAATTACAACGACTCGATTTTTCGGCGTTAATTTTAAGTGCACGAAGAGTTGTTTCCTTCAAGATTTTTTTCGATGTCATAATAATCGTCGTGAAATTCTAGTTCATGTCATGTAATTTTTTTTAGATATCTGAGCTACAGAGCATTCCCTGCAATCAATTCGATTGTGGATAACTGTACCGAAAATCACGTTAAACCCCTAATCTTCTTAAGATTTCACTTTTCCTCCAAAATAAAATTATTCTTAAAATGATATGAAAAAAAAAATTTTATCGTACTAACTAAATTAAAGTGCATTCCGGGTTCTGTTAACTTTTTTTCAATCAATTACGACGACTCGATATTTCAGCGTTAATTTTCGGTGCACGAAAAGTTATTTTCGATCGGATTTTTTTTTATGTCAGAATAATTTACTTGTAATTCTAGTTCATGTCATGTAATTTTTTTTAGATATCTGAGCTACAGAGCATTCCCTACAATCGATTCGATTGTGGATAACTGTACTGAAATTCACGTTAAACCCTAATCTTCTTAAGATTTCACTTTCCCTCCAAAATAAAATTATACTTAAAATGATATGAAAAGAAAAAGTTTATCGTACTAAAAAAATTAAAGTGCATTCCGGGTTCTGTTGACTTTTTCTCAATCAATTACACTCGATTTTTCGGCGTTAATTTTCGGTGCAAGAAAAGTTGTTTCCGATAAGAGTTTTTTCAATGTCATAATAATCGTCTTGAAATTATAGTTCATGTCATGTAATTTTTTTTAGATATCTGAGCTAAAGAGCATTCCCTGCAATCGTGTGGATAACTGTACCGAAAATCACGTTAAACCCCTAATCTTATGAAGATTTCACTTTCCCTCCAAAATAAAATTATACTTAAAATTATATGAAAAGAAAAGTTTTGTCGTACTAACTAAATTAAAGTGTATTCCGGGTTCAGTTGACTTTTTTTAAATCAATTAAGACGACTCGGTTTTTCGGCGTTAATTTTCGGTGCACGGAAAGTTGTTTTCTTCCAGATTTTTTTTGATGTCATAATAATCGTCTTGAAATTCTAGTTCATGTCATATAATTTTTTTTAGATATCTTGGCTACGGAGCATTCCCTGCAATTGATTCGGTTGTGGATAAGTGTACCGAAAATCTCATTAAACTCATATTGTTGTGAAAATTTCACTTTCACTCCAAAATAAAATTCCTCTTAAAAGCATATGAAAAGAAAGGTTTTGTCGTACTAACGAAATTAAAGTGCATTCCGGGTTCTGTTGACTTTTTTTCAATCATTTACTATGACTCGGTTTTTCGGCGTTAATTTTCTGTGCACGAAAAGTTGTTTCCTTCAAGATTTTTTTCGATGTCATAATATTCGCATCGAAATTCTAGTTCATGTCATATAATTTTTTTTAGATGACTAGATTACAGAACATTCCTTGCAATCGATTCGGTTGTGGATAACTTTACAGAAAATCATGTTAAACCCCTTATCTTCGAAAAATTTCACTTCCACTCCAAAATAAAATTACACTTAAAATCATATGAAATTAAAAGGTTTATAGTACAAACAAAATTAAAGTGTATTTCGGGTTCTGTTGACTTTTTCAATCAATTACGACGACTCACTTTTTCGGTGTTAATTTTCGGTGCTCAAAAAATTGTTTCCGATTAGATTTTTTTCGATGTCTTAATAATCGTCTTGAAATTATAGTTCATATGATATAATGTTTTTTAGATATCTGGGCTACAGAGCATTCCCTGCAATCGATTCGGTTGTGGATAATTGTACCCAAAATCACGTTAAAACCCTAATCTTCTGAACACATCACTTTCACTCCAAAATAAAATTACACTTAAAATCATATGAAAAGAACAGGTTTGTCGTACTAACTAAATTAAAGTGCATTCCGAGTTCTGTTGACTTTTTTTCAATCAATTACGACGACTTGATTTTTCGGCGTTAATTTTCGGTGTAAGAAAAGTTGTTTCTGATTAGATTTTTTTCGATGTCATAATAATAGCATTGAAATTCTAGTTCATGTCATATAATTTTTTTAAATATCTAGGTTACAGAACATTCCCTGCAATCGATTCGGTAGTGAATAACTGTGTCGAAAATCACGTTAAACCCCTAATCCTCGGAAAATTTAACTTTCACTCCAAAATAAAATTACACTTAAAATCATATGAAAAGAAAAGGTTAGTCGTATAAACTAAATTAAAGTGTATTCCGGATTCTGTTGTCTCTTTTTAAATCAGTAACGACGCGTCGATTTTTCGGCGTTAATTTTTGGTGCACGAAAAATTGTTTCCGATTGGATTTTTTTCGATGTCATATAATTTTTTTTAGATGACTGGATTACAGAACATTCCCCACAATCGATTCGGTTGTGGATAACTTTACAGAAAATCATGTTAAACCCCTTATCTTCGAAAAATTTCACTTCCACTCCAAAATAAAATTACACTTAAAATCATATGAAATTAAAATGTTTGTAGTACAAACAAAATTAAAGTGTATTCCGGGTTCTGTTGACTTTTTCAATCAATTACGACGACTCACTTTTTCGGCGTTAATTTTCGGTGCTCAAAAAATTGTTTCCGATTAGATTTTTTTCGATGTCATAATAATCGTCGTGAAATTATAGTTCATATGATATAATGTTTTTTAGATATCTGGGCTACAGAGCATTCCCTGCAATTGATTCGGTTGTGGATAACTGTACCCAAAATCACGTTAAAACCCTAATCTTCTGAAGATTTCACTTTCCCTGCAAAATAAAATTAGACTTAAAATCACATGAAAAGAAAAGGTTTGTCGTACTAACTAAATTAAAGTGTATTCCGGGTTCTGTTGACGCTTTTTCAATCAACTACGACGACTCAGTTTTTCGGCGTTAATTTTAAGTGCACGAAAAGTTGTTTCCTTCAAGATTTTTTTCGATGTCATAATAATCGTCGTGAAATTCTAGTTCATGTCATGTAATTTTTTTTAGATATCTGAGCTACAGAGCATTCCCTGCAATCAATTCCTTTGTGGATAACTGTACCGAAAATCACGTTAAACCCCTAATCTTCTTAAGATTTCACTTTCCCTCCGAAATAAAATTAGACTTAAAATCATATGAAAAGAAAAGTTTTGTCGTACTAACTAAATTAAAGTGTGTTCCACGTTCTGTTGACCTTTTTTTAATCAATTACAATGACTCGATTTTTCGGCGTTAATTTTAAGTGCACGAAGAGTTGTTTCATTCAAGATTTTTTTCGATGTCATAATAATCGTCGTGAAATTCTAGTTCATGTCATGTAATTTTTTTTAGATATCTGAGCTACAGAGCATTCCCTGCAATCAATTCGATTGTGGATAACTGTACCGAAAATCACGTTAAACCCCTAATCTTCTTAAGATTTCACTTTTCCTCCAAAATAAAATTATACTTAAAATGATATGAAAAAAAAAAATTTATCGTACTAACTAAATTAAAGTGCATTCCGGGTTCTGTTAAATTTTTTTCAATCAATTACGACGACTCGATATTTCGGCGTTAATTTTCGATGCACGAAAAGTTGTTTCCGATCAGATTTTTTTCGATGTCAGAATAATTTACTTGTAATTCTAGTTCATGTCATGTAATTTTTTTTAGATATCTGAGCTACAGAGCATTCCCTACAATCGATTCGATTGTGGATAACTGTACTGAAATTCACGTTAAACCCTAATCTTCTTAAGATTTCACTTTCCCTCCAAAATAAAATTATACTTAAAATGATATGAAAAGAAAAAGTTTATCGTACTATCAAAATTAAAGTGCATTCCGGGTTCTGTTGACTTTTTCTCAATCAATTACACTCGATTTTTTGGCGTTAATTTTCGGTGCAAGAAAAGTTGTTTCCGATAAGAGTTTTTTCAATGTCATAATAATCGTCTTGAAATTCTAGTTCATATCATATAATTTTTTTTTGATATCTGGGCTACAGGGCATTCCCTGCAATCGATTCGGTTGTGGATAACTATATCGGAAATCACGTTAAACTCCTAATCTTCTGAAGATTTCACTTTCCCTCCAAAATAAAATTAGACTAAAAATCATATGAAAAGAAAAGTTTTGTCGTACTAACTAAATTAAAGTGTATTCCGGGTTCTGTTGACTTTTTTTCAATCAATTATAATGACTCGATTTTTCGGCGTTAATTTTCAGTGCACGAAAAGTTGTTTCCGATCAGAGTTTTTTCGATGTCATAATAATCGTCTTGAAATTCTAGTTCATGTCATGTAATGTTTTTTAGATAACTGAGCTATAGAGCATTCCCTGCAATCGTGTGGATAACTGTACCGAAAATCACGTTAAACCCCTAATCTTATGAAGATTTCACTTTCCCTCCAAAATAAAATTATACTTAAAATTATATGAAAAGAAAAGTTTTGTCGTACTAACTAAATTAAAGTGTATTCCGGGTTCAGTTGACTTTTTTTAAATCAATTAAGACGACTCGGTTTTTCGGCGTTAATTTTCGGTGCACGAAAAGTTGTTTTCTTCCAGATTTTTTTCGATGTCATAATAATCGTCTTGAAATTCTAGTTCATGTCATATAATTTTTTTTAGATATCTTGGCTACGGAGCATTCCCTGCAATTGATTCGGTTGTGGATAAGTGTACCGAAAATCTCATTAAACACATATTCTTGTGAAAATTTCACTTTCACTCCAAAATAAAATTCCTCTTAAAAGCATATGAAAAGAAAGGTTTTGTCGTACTAACGAAATTAAAGTGCATTCCGGGTTCTGTTGACTTCTTTTCAATCATTTACTATGACTCGATTTTTCGGCGTTAATTTTCAGTGCATGAAAAGTTGTTTCCTTCAAGATTTTTTTCGATGTCATAATATTCTCATTGAAATTCTAGTTCACGTCATATAATTTTTTTTAGATGACTAGATTACAGAACATTCCTTGCAATCGATTCGGTTGTGGATAACTTTACAGAAAATCATGTTAAACCCCTTATCTTCGAAAAATTTCATTTCCACTCCAAAATAAAATTACACTTAAAATCATATGAAATTAAAAGGTTTATAGTACAAACAAAATTAAAGTGTATTTCGGGTTCTGTTGACTTTTTCAATCAATTACGATGACTCACTTTTTCGGGGTTAATTTTCGGTACTCAAAAAATTGTTTCCGATTAGATTTTTTTCGATGTCTTAATAATCGTCTTGAAATTATAGTTCATATGATATAATGTTTTTTAAATATCTGGGCTATAGAGCATTCCCTGCAATCGATTCGGTTGTGGATAATTGCACCCAAAATCACGTTAAAACCCTAATCTTCTGAACACATCACTTTCACTCCAAAATAAAATTATACTTAAAATCATATGAAAAGAACAGGTTTGTCGTACTAACTAAATTAAAGTGCATTCCGAGTTCTGTTGACTTTTTTTCAATCAATTACGACGACTTGATTTTTCGGCGTTAATTTTCGGTGTAAGAAAAGTTGTTTCTGATTAGATTTTTTTCGATGTCATAATAATAGCGTTGAAATTCTGGTTCATGTCATATAATTTTTTTTAAATATCTAGGTTATAGAACATTCCCTGCAATCGATTCGGTAGTGAATAACTGTGTCAAAAATCACGTTAAACCCCTAATCCTCGGAAAATTTAAATTTCACTCCAAAATAAAATTACACTTGAAATCATATGAAAAGAAAAGGTTAGTTGTATAAACTAAATTAAAGTGTATTCCGGGTTCTGTTTTCTCTTTTTAAATCAATAACGACGAGTCGATATTTCGGCGTTAATTTTTGGTGCACGAAAAATTGTTTCCGATTGGATTTTTTTCGATGTCATATAATTTTTTTTAGATGACTGGATTACAGTACATTCCCCACAATCGATTCGGTTGTGGGTAACTTTATAGAAAATCATGTTAAACCCCTTATCTTCGAAAAATTTCACTTCCACTCCAAAATAAAATTACACTTAAAATCATATGAAATTAAAATGTTTGTAGTACAAACAAAATTAAAGTGTATTCTGGGTTCTGTTGACTTTTTCTATCAATTACGACGACTCACTTTTTCGGCGTTAATTTTCGGTGCTCAAAAAATTGTTTCCGATTAGATTTTTTTCGATGTCATAATAATCGTCTTGAAATTATAGTTCAGATGATATAATGTTTTTTAGATATCTGGGCTACAGAGTATTCCTTGCAATTGATTCGGTTGTGGATAACGGTAACCAAAATCACGTTAAAACCCTAATCTTCTGAAGATTTCACTTTCCCTGCAAAATAAAATTAGACTTAAAATAATATGAAAAGAAAAGGTTTGTCGTACTAACTAAATTAAAGTGTATTCCGGGTTCTGTTGACGCTTTTTCAATCAACTACGACGACTCAGTTTTTCGGCGTTAATTTTAGGTGCACGAAAAGTTGTTTCCTTCAAGATTTTTTTCGATGTCATAATAATCGTCGTGAAATTCTAGTTCATGTCATGTAATTTTTTTTAGATATCTGAGCTACAGAGCATTCCCTGCAATCAATTCCTTTGTGGATAACTGTACCGAAAATCACGTTAAACCCCTAATCTTCTTAAGATTTCACTTTCCCTCCGAAATAAAATTAGACTTAAAATCATATGAAAAGAAAAGTTTTGTCGTACTAACTAAATTAAAGTGTGTTCCACGTTCTGTTGACCTTTTTTTAATCAATTACAATGACTCGATTTTTCGGCGTTAATTTTAAGTGCACGAAGAGTTGTTTCATTCAAGATTTTTTTCGATGTCATAATAATCGTCGTGAAATTCTAGTTCATGTCATGTAATTTTTTTTAGATATCTGAGCTACAGAGCATTCCCTGCAATCAATTCGATTGTGGATAACTGTACCGAAAATCACGTTAAACCCCTAATCTTCTTAAGATTTCACTTTTCCTCCAAAATAAAATTATACTTAAAATGATATGAAAAAAAAAAATTTATCGTACTAACTAAATTAAAGTGCATTCCGGGTTCTGTTAAATTTTTTTCAATCAATTACGACGACTCGATATTTCGGCGTTAATTTTCGATGCACGAAAAGTTGTTTCCGATCAGATTTTTTTCGATGTCAGAATAATTTACTTGTAATTCTAGTTCATGTCATGTAATTTTTTTTAGATATCTGAGCTACAGAGCATTCCCTACAATCGATTCGATTGTGGATAACTGTACTGAAATTCACGTTAAACCCTAATCTTCTTAAGATTTCACTTTCCCTCCAAAATAAAATTATACTTAAAATGATATGAAAAGAAAAAGTTTATCGTACTATCAAAATTAAAGTGCATTCCGGGTTCTGTTGACTTTTTCTCAATCAATTACACTCGATTTTTTGGCGTTAATTTTCGGTGCAAGAAAAGTTGTTTCCGATAAGAGTTTTTTCAATGTCATAATAATCGTCTTGAAATTCTAGTTCATATCATATAATTTTTTTTTGATATCTGGGCTACAGGGCATTCCCTGCAATCGATTCGGTTGTGGATAACTATATCGAAAATCACGTTAAACTCCTAATCTTCTGAAGATTTCACTTTCCCTCCAAAATAAAATTAGACTAAAAATCATATGAAAAGAAAAGTTTTGTCGTACTAACTAAATTAAAGTGTATTCCGGGTTCTGTTGACTTTTTTTCAATCAATTATAATGACTCGATTTTTCGGCGTTAATTTTCAGTGCACGAAAAGTTGTTTCCGATCAGAGTTTTTTCGATGTCATAATAATCGTCTTGAAATTCTAGTTCATGTCATGTAATGTTTTTTAGATAACTGAGCTATAGAGCATTCCCTGCAATCGTGTGGATAACTGTACCGAAAATCACGTTAAACCCCTAATCTTATGAAGATTTCACTTTCCCTCCAAAATAAAATTATACTTAAAATTATATGAAAAGAAAAGTTTTGTCGTACTAACTAAATTAAAGTGTATTCCGGGTTCAGTTGACTTTTTTTAAATCAATTAAGACGACTCGGTTTTTCGGCGTTAATTTTCGGTGCACGAAAAGTTGTTTTCTTCCAGATTTTTTTCGATGTCATAATAATCGTCTTGAAATTCTAGTTCATGTCATATAATTTTTTTTAGATATCTTGGCTACGGAGCATTCCCTGCAATTGATTCGGTTGTGGATAAGTGTACCGAAAATCTCATTAAACACATATTCTTGTGAAAATTTCACTTTCACTCCAAAATAAAATTCCTCTTAAAAGCATATGAAAAGAAAGGTTTTGTCGTACTAACGAAATTAAAGTGCATTCCGGGTTCTGTTGACTTCTTTTCAATCATTTACTATGACTCGATTTTTCGGCGTTAATTTTCAGTGCATGAAAAGTTGTTTCCTTCAAGATTTTTTTCGATGTCATAATATTCTCATTGAAATTCTAGTTCACGTCATATAATTTTTTTTAGATGACTAGATTACAGAACATTCCTTGCAATCGATTCGGTTGTGGATAACTTTACAGAAAATCATGTTAAACCCCTTATCTTCGAAAAATTTCATTTCCACTCCAAAATAAAATTACACTTAAAATCATATGAAATTAAAAGGTTTATAGTACAAACAAAATTAAAGTGTATTTCGGGTTCTGTTGACTTTTTCAATCAATTACGACGACTCACTTTTTCGGCGTTAATTTTCGGTGCTCAAAAAATTGTTTCCGATTAGATTTTTTTCGATGTCATAATAATCGTCGTGAAATTATAGTTCATATGATATAATGTTTTTTAGATATCTGGGCTACAGAGCATTCCCTGCAATTGATTCGGTTGTGGATAACTGTACCCAAAATCACGTTAAAACCCTAATCTTCTGAAGATTTCACTTTCCCTGCAAAATAAAATTAGACTTAAAATCACATGAAAAGAAAAGGTTTGTCGTACTAACTAAATTAAAGTGTATTCCGGGTTCTGTTGACGCTTTTTCAATCAACTACGACGACTCAGTTTTTCGGCGTTAATTTTAAGTGCACGAAAAGTTGTTTCCTTCAAGATTTTTTTCGATGTCATAATAATCGTCGTGAAATTCTAGTTCATGTCATGTAATTTTTTTTAGATATCTGAGCTACAGAGCATTCCCTGCAATCAATTCCTTTGTGGATAACTGTACCGAAAATCACGTTAAACCCCTAATCTTCTTAAGATTTCACTTTCCCTCCGAAATAAAATTAGACTTAAAATCATATGAAAAGAAAAGTTTTGTCGTACTAACTAAATTAAAGTGTGTTCCACGTTCTGTTGACCTTTTTTTAATCAATTACAATGACTCGATTTTTCGGCGTTAATTTTAAGTGCACGAAGAGTTGTTTCATTCAAGATTTTTTTCGATGTCATAATAATCGTCGTGAAATTCTAGTTCATGTCATGTAATTTTTTTTAGATATCTGAGCTACAGAGCATTCCCTGCAATCAATTCGATTGTGGATAACTGTACCGAAAATCACGTTAAACCCCTAATCTTCTTAAGATTTCACTTTTCCTCCAAAATAAAATTATACTTAAAATGATATGAAAAAAAAAAATTTATCGTACTAACTAAATTAAAGTGCATTCCGGGTTCTGTTAAATTTTTTTCAATCAATTACGACGACTCGATATTTCGGCGTTAATTTTCGATGCACGAAAAGTTGTTTCCGATCAGATTTTTTTCGATGTCAGAATAATTTACTTGTAATTCTAGTTCATGTCATGTAATTTTTTTTAGATATCTGAGCTACAGAGCATTCCCTACAATCGATTCGATTGTGGATAACTGTACTGAAATTCACGTTAAACCCTAATCTTCTTAAGATTTCACTTTCCCTCCAAAATAAAATTATACTTAAAATGATATGAAAAGAAAAAGTTTATCGTACTATCAAAATTAAAGTGCATTCCGGGTTCTGTTGACTTTTTCTCAATCAATTACACTCGATTTTTTGGCGTTAATTTTCGGTGCAAGAAAAGTTGTTTCCGATAAGAGTTTTTTCAATGTCATAATAATCGTCTTGAAATTCTAGTTCATATCATATAATTTTTTTTTGATATCTGGGCTACAGGGCATTCCCTGCAATCGATTCGGTTGTGGATAACTATATCGGAAATCACGTTAAACTCCTAATCTTCTGAAGATTTCACTTTCCCTCCAAAATAAAATTAGACTAAAAATCATATGAAAAGAAAAGTTTTGTCGTACTAACTAAATTAAAGTGTATTCCGGGTTCTGTTGACTTTTTTTCAATCAATTATAATGACTCGATTTTTCGGCGTTAATTTTCAGTGCACGAAAAGTTGTTTCCGATCAGAGTTTTTTCGATGTCATAATAATCGTCTTGAAATTCTAGTTCATGTCATGTAATGTTTTTTAGATAACTGAGCTATAGAGCATTCCCTGCAATCGTGTGGATAACTGTACCGAAAATCACGTTAAACCCCTAATCTTATGAAGATTTCACTTTCCCTCCAAAATAAAATTATACTTAAAATTATATGAAAAGAAAAGTTTTGTCGTACTAACTAAATTAAAGTGTATTCCGGGTTCAGTTGACTTTTTTTAAATCAATTAAGACGACTCGGTTTTTCGGCGTTAATTTTCGGTGCACGAAAAGTTGTTTTCTTCCAGATTTTTTTCGATGTCATAATAATCGTCTTGAAATTCTAGTTCATGTCATATAATTTTTTTTAGATATCTTGGCTACGGAGCATTCCCTGCAATTGATTCGGTTGTGGATAAGTGTACCGAAAATCTCATTAAACACATATTCTTGTGAAAATTTCACTTTCACTCCAAAATAAAATTCCTCTTAAAAGCATATGAAAAGAAAGGTTTTGTCGTACTAACGAAATTAAAGTGCATTCCGGGTTCTGTTGACTTCTTTTCAATCATTTACTATGACTCGATTTTTCGGCGTTAATTTTCAGTGCATGAAAAGTTGTTTCCTTCAAGATTTTTTTCGATGTCATAATATTCTCATTGAAATTCTAGTTCACGTCATATAATTTTTTTTAGATGACTAGATTACAGAACATTCCTTGCAATCGATTCGGTTGTGGATAACTTTACAGAAAATCATGTTAAACCCCTTATCTTCGAAAAATTTCATTTCCACTCCAAAATAAAATTACACTTAAAATCATATGAAATTAAAAGGTTTATAGTACAAACAAAATTAAAGTGTATTTCGGGTTCTGTTGACTTTTTCAATCAATTACGATGACTCACTTTTTCGGGGTTAATTTTCGGTGCTCAAAAAATTGTTTCCGATTAGATTTTTTTCGATGTCTTAATAATCGTCTTGAAATTATAGTTCATATGATATAATGTTTTTTAAATATCTGGGCTATAGAGCATTCCCTGCAATCGATTCGGTTGTGGATAATTGCACCCAAAATCACGTTAAAACCCTAATCTTCTGAACACATCACTTTCACTCCAAAATAAAATTATACTTAAAATCATATGAAAAGAACAGGTTTGTCGTACTAACTAAATTAAAGTGCATTCCGAGTTCTGTTGACTTTTTTTCAATCAATTACGACGACTTGATTTTTCGGCGTTAATTTTCGGTGTAAGAAAAGTTGTTTCTGATTAGATTTTTTTCGATGTCATAATAATAGCGTTGAAATTCTGGTTCATGTCATATAATTTTTTTTAAATATCTAGGTTATAGAACATTCCCTGCAATCGATTCGGTAGTGAATAACTGTGTCAAAAATCACGTTAAACCCCTAATCCTCGGAAAATTTAAATTTCACTCCAAAATAAAATTACACTTGAAATCATATGAAAAGAAAAGGTTAGTTGTATAAACTAAATTAAAGTGTATTCCGGGTTCTGTTTTCTCTTTTTAAATCAATAACGACGAGTCGATATTTCGGCGTTAATTTTTGGTGCACGAAAAATTGTTTCCGATTGGATTTTTTTCGATGTCATATAATTTTTTTTAGATGACTGGATTACAGTACATTCCCCACAATCGATTCGGTTGTGGGTAACTTTATAGAAAATCATGTTAAACCCCTTATCTTCGAAAAATTTCACTTCCACTCCAAAATAAAATTACACTTAAAATCATATGAAATTAAAATGTTTGTAGTACAAACAAAATTAAAGTGTATTCTGGGTTCTGTTGACTTTTTCTATCAATTACGACGACTCACTTTTTCGGCGTTAATTTTCGGTGCTCAAAAAATTGTTTCCGATTAGATTTTTTTCGATGTCATAATAATCGTCTTGAAATTATAGTTCAGATGATATAATGTTTTTTAGATATCTGGGCTACAGAGTATTCCTTGCAATTGATTCGGTTGTGGATAACGGTAACCAAAATCACGTTAAAACCCTAATCTTCTGAAGATTTCACTTTCCCTGCAAAATAAAATTAGACTTAAAATAATATGAAAAGAAAAGGTTTGTCGTACTAACTAAATTAAAGTGTATTCCGGGTTCTGTTGACGCTTTTTCAATCAACTACGACGACTCAGTTTTTCGGCGTTAATTTTAGGTGCACGAAAAGTTGTTTCCTTCAAGATTTTTTTCGATGTCATAATAATCGTCGTGAAATTCTAGTTCATGTCATGTAATTTTTTTTAGATATCTGAGCTACAGAGCATTCCCTGCAATCAATTCCTTTGTGGATAACTGTACCGAAAATCACGTTAAACCCCTAATCTTCTTAAGATTTCACTTTCCCTCCGAAATAAAATTAGACTTAAAATCATATGAAAAGAAAAGTTTTGTCGTACTAACTAAATTAAAGTGTGTTCCACGTTCTGTTGACCTTTTTTTAATCAATTACAATGACTCGATTTTTCGGCGTTAATTTTAAGTGCACGAAGAGTTGTTTCATTCAAGATTTTTTTCGATGTCATAATAATCGTCGTGAAATTCTAGTTCATGTCATGTAATTTTTTTTAGATATCTGAGCTACAGAGCATTCCCTGCAATCAATTCGATTGTGGATAACTGTACCGAAAATCACGTTAAACCCCTAATCTTCTTAAGATTTCACTTTTCCTCCAAAATAAAATTATACTTAAAATGATATGAAAAAAAAAAATTTATCGTACTAACTAAATTAAAGTGCATTCCGGGTTCTGTTAAATTTTTTTCAATCAATTACGACGACTCGATATTTCGGCGTTAATTTTCGATGCACGAAAAGTTGTTTCCGATCAGATTTTTTTCGATGTCAGAATAATTTACTTGTAATTCTAGTTCATGTCATGTAATTTTTTTTAGATATCTGAGCTACAGAGCATTCCCTACAATCGATTCGATTGTGGATAACTGTACTGAAATTCACGTTAAACCCTAATCTTCTTAAGATTTCACTTTCCCTCCAAAATAAAATTATACTTAAAATGATATGAAAAGAAAAAGTTTATCGTACTATCAAAATTAAAGTGCATTCCGGGTTCTGTTGACTTTTTCTCAATCAATTACACTCGATTTTTTGGCGTTAATTTTCGGTGCAAGAAAAGTTGTTTCCGATAAGAGTTTTTTCAATGTCATAATAATCGTCTTGAAATTCTAGTTCATATCATATAATTTTTTTTTGATATCTGGGCTACAGGGCATTCCCTGCAATCGATTCGGTTGTGGATAACTATATCGGAAATCACGTTAAACTCCTAATCTTCTGAAGATTTCACTTTCCCTCCAAAATAAAATTAGACTAAAAATCATATGAAAAGAAAAGTTTTGTCGTACTAACTAAATTAAAGTGTATTCCGGGTTCTGTTGACTTTTTTTCAATCAATTATAATGACTCGATTTTTCGGCGTTAATTTTCAGTGCACGAAAAGTTGTTTCCGATCAGAGTTTTTTCGATGTCATAATAATCGTCTTGAAATTCTAGTTCATGTCATGTAATGTTTTTTAGATAACTGAGCTATAGAGCATTCCCTGCAATCGTGTGGATAACTGTACCGAAAATCACGTTAAACCCCTAATCTTATGAAGATTTCACTTTCCCTCCAAAATAAAATTATACTTAAAATTATATGAAAAGAAAAGTTTTGTCGTACTAACTAAATTAAAGTGTATTCCGGGTTCAGTTGACTTTTTTTAAATCAATTAAGACGACTCGGTTTTTCGGCGTTAATTTTCGGTGCACGAAAAGTTGTTTTCTTCCAGATTTTTTTCGATGTCATAATAATCGTCTTGAAATTCTAGTTCATGTCATATAATTTTTTTTAGATATCTTGGCTACGGAGCATTCCCTGCAATTGATTCGGTTGTGGATAAGTGTACCGAAAATCTCATTAAACACATATTCTTGTGAAAATTTCACTTTCACTCCAAAATAAAATTCCTCTTAAAAGCATATGAAAAGAAAGGTTTTGTCGTACTAACGAAATTAAAGTGCATTCCGGGTTCTGTTGACTTCTTTTCAATCATTTACTATGACTCGATTTTTCGGCGTTAATTTTCAGTGCATGAAAAGTTGTTTCCTTCAAGATTTTTTTCGATGTCATAATATTCTCATTGAAATTCTAGTTCACGTCATATAATTTTTTTTAGATGACTAGATTACAGAACATTCCTTGCAATCGATTCGGTTGTGGATAACTTTACAGAAAATCATGTTAAACCCCTTATCTTCGAAAAATTTCATTTCCACTCCAAAATAAAATTACACTTAAAATCATATGAAATTAAAAGGTTTATAGTACAAACAAAATTAAAGTGTATTTCGGGTTCTGTTGACTTTTTCAATCAATTACGACGACTCACTTTTTCGGGGTTAATTTTCGGTGCTCAAAAAATTGTTTCCGATTAGATTTTTTTCGATGTCTTAATAATCGTCTTGAAATTATAGTTCATATGATATAATGTTTTTTAAATATCTGGGCTATAGAGCATTCCCTGCAATCGATTCGGTTGTGGATAATTGCACCCAAAATCACGTTAAAACCCTAATCTTCTGAACACATCACTTTCACTCCAAAATAAAATTATACTTAAAATCATATGAAAAGAACAGGTTTGTCGTACTAACTAAATTAAAGTGCATTCCGAGTTCTGTTGACTTTTTTTCAATCAATTACGACGACTTGATTTTTCGGCGTTAATTTTCGGTGTAAGAAAAGTTGTTTCTGATTAGATTTTTTTCGATGTCATAATAATAGCGTTGAAATTCTGGTTCATGTCATATAATTTTTTTTAAATATCTAGGTTATAGAACATTCCCTGCAATCGATTCGATAGTGAATAACTGTGTCAAAAATCACGTTAAACCCCTAATCCTCGGAAAATTTAACTTTCACTCCAAAATAAAATTACACTTGAAATCATATGAAAAGAAAAGGTTAGTTGTATAAACTAAATTAAAGTGTATTCCGGGTTCTGTTTTCTCTTTTTAAATCAATAACGACGAGTCGATATTTCGGCGTTAATTTTTGGTGCACGAAAAATTGTTTCCGATTGGATTTTTTTCGATGTCATATAATTTTTTTTAGATGACTGGATTACAGTACATTCCCCACAATCGATTCGGTTGTGGGTAACTTTATAGAAAATCATGTTAAACCCCTTATCTTCGAAAAATTTCACTTCCACTCCAAAATAAAATTACACTTAAAATCATATGAAATTAAAATGTTTGTAGTACAAACAAAATTAAAGTGTATTCTGGGTTCTGTTGACTTTTTCTATCAATTACGACGACTCACTTTTTCGGCGTTAATTTTCGGTGCTCAAAAAATTGTTTCCGATTAGATTTTTTTCGATGTCATAATAATCGTCTTGAAATTATAGTTCAGATGATATAATGTTTTTTAGATATCTGGGCTACAGAGTATTCCTTGCAATTGATTCGGTTGTGGATAACGGTAACCAAAATCACGTTAAAACCCTAATCTTCTGAAGATTTCACTTTCCCTGCAAAATAAAATTAGACTTAAAATAATATGAAAAGAAAAGGTTTGTCGTACTAACTAAATTAAAGTGTATTCCGGGTTCTGTTGACGCTTTTTCAATCAACTACGACGACTCAGTTTTTCGGCGTTAATTTTAGGTGCACGAAAAGTTGTTTCCTTCAAGATTTTTTTCGATGTCATAATAATCGTCGTGAAATTCTAGTTCATGTCATGTAATTTTTTTTAGATATCTGAGCTACAGAGCATTCCCTGCAATCAATTCCTTTGTGGATAACTGTACTGAAAATCACGTTAAACCCCTAATCTTCCTAAGATTTCACTTTCCCTCCGAAATAAAATTAGACTTAAAATCATATGAAAAGAAAAGTTTTGTCGTACTAACTAAATTAAAGTGTGTTCCACGTTCTGTTGACGTTTTTTTAATCAATTACAACGACTCGATTTTTTGGCGTTACAAAGAGTTGTTTCCTTCAAGATTTTTTTCGATGTCATAATAATCGTCGTGAAATTCTAGTTCATGTCATGTAATTTTTTTTAGATATCTGAGCTACAGAGCATTCCCTGCAATCAATTCGATTGTGGATAACTGTACCGAAAATCACGTTAAACCCCTAATCTTCTTAAGATTTCACTTTTCCTCCAAAATAAAATTATTCTTAAAATGATATGAAAAAAAAAATTTTATCGTACTAACTAAATTAAAGTGCATTCCGGGTTCTGTTAACTTTTTTTCAATCAATTACGACGACTCGATATTTCGGCGTTAATTTTTGGTGCACGAAAAGTTGTTTCCGATCGGATTTTTTTCGATGCCAGAATAATTACTTGTAATTCTAGTTCATGTCATGTAATTTTTTTTAGATATCTGAGCTACAGAGCATTCCCTACAATCGATTCGATTGTGGATAACTGTACTGAAATTCACGTTAAACCCTAATCTTCTTAAGATTTCACTTTCTCTCCAAAATAAAATTATACTTAAAATGATATGAAAAGAAAAAGTTTATCGTACTAACAAAATTAAAGTGCATTCCGGGTTTTGTTGACTTTTTCTCAATCAATTACACTCGATTTTTCGGCGTTAATTTTCGGAGCAAGAAAAGTTGTTTCCGATAAGAGTTTTTTCAATGTCATAATAATCGTCTTGAAATTCTAGTTCATATCATATAATTTTTTTTTGATATCTGGGCTACAGGGCATTCCCTGCAATCGATTCGGTTGTGGATAACTATATCGAAAATCACGTTAAACTCCTAATCTTCTGAAGATTTCACTTTCCCTCCAAAATAAAATTAGACTTAAAATCATATGAAAAGAAAAGTTTTGTCGTACTAACTAAATTAAAGTGTATTCCAGGTTTTGTTGACTTTTTTTCAATCAATTACAATGACTCGGTTTTTCGGCGTTAATTTTCAGTGCACGAAAAGTTGTTTCCGATCAGAGTTTTTTCGATGTCATAATAATCGTCTTGAAATTCTAGTTCATGTCATGTAATTGTTTTTAGATATCTGAGCTACAGAGCATTCCCTGCAATCGGTTCGATTGTGGATAACTGTACCGAAAATCACGTTAAATCCCTAATCTTATGAAGATTTCACTTTCCCTCCAAAATAAAATTATACTTAAAATTATATGAAAAGAAAAGTTTTGTCGTACTAACTAAATTAAAGTGTATTCTGGGTTCAGTTGACTTTTTTTAAATCAATTAAGACGACTCGATTTTTCGGCGTTAATTTTCGGTGCACGGAAAGTTGTTTTCTTCCAGATTTTTTTCGATGTCATAATAATCGTCTTGAAATTCTAGTTCATGTCATATAATTTTTTTTAGATATCTTGGCTACGGAGCATTCCCTGCAATTGATTCGGTTGTGGATAAGTGTACCGAAAATCTCATTAAACTCATATTCTTGTGAAAATTTCACTTTCACTCCAAAATAAAATTCCTCTTAAAAGCATATGAAAAGAAAGGTTTTGTCGTACTAACGAAATTAAAGTGCATTCCGGGTTCTGTTGACTTCTTTTCAATCATTTACTATGACTCGATTTTTCGGCGTTAATTTTCAGTGCATGAAAAGTTGTTTCCTTCAAGATTTTTTTCGATGTCATAATATTCTCATTGAAATTCTAGTTCACGTCATATAATTTTTTTTAGATGACTAGATTACAGAACATTCCTTGCAATCGATTCGGTTGTGGATAACTTTACAGAAAATCATGTTAAACCCCTTATCTTCGAAAAATTTCATTTCCACTCCAAAATAAAATTACACTTAAAATCATATGAAATTAAAAGGTTTATAGTACAAACAAAATTAAAGTGTATTTCGGGTTCTGTTGACTTTTTCAATCAATTACGACGACTCACTTTTTCGGGGTTAATTTTCGGTGCTCAAAAAATTGTTTCCGATTAGATTTTTTTCGATGTCTTAATAATCGTCTTGAAATTATAGTTCATATGATATAATGTTTTTTAAATATCTGGGCTATAGAGCATTCCCTGCAATCGATTCGGTTGTGGATAATTGCACCCAAAATCACGTTAAAACCCTAATCTTCTGAACACATCACTTTCACTCCAAAATAAAATTATACTTAAAATCATATGAAAAGAACAGGTTTGTCGTACTAACTAAATTAAACTGCATTCCGAGTTCTGTTGACTTTTTTTCAATCAATTACGACGACTTGATTTTTCGGCGTTAATTTTCGGTGTAAGAAAAGTTGTTTCTGATTAGATTTTTTTCGATGTCATAATAATAGCGTTGAAATTCTGGTTCATGTCATATAATTTTTTTTAAATATCTAGGTTATAGAACATTCCCTGCAATCGATTCGGTAGTGAATAACTGTGTCAAAAATCACGTTAAACCCCTAATCCTCGGAAAATTTAACTTTCACTCCAAAATAAAATTACACTTGAAATCATATGAAAAGAAAAGGTTAGTTGTATAAACTAAATTAAAGTGTATTCCGGGTTCTGTTTTCTCTTTTTAAATCAATAACGACGAGTCGATATTTCGGCGTTAATTTTTGGTGCACGAAAAATTGTTTCCGATTGGATTTTTTTCGATGTCATATAATTTTTTTTAGATGACTGGATTACAGTACATTCCCCACAATCGATTCGGTTGTGGGTAACTTTATAGAAAATCATGTTAAACCCCTTATCTTCGAAAAATTTCACTTCCACTCCAAAATAAAATTACACTTAAAATCATATGAAATTAAAATGTTTGTAGTACAAACAAAATTAAAGTGTATTCTGGGTTCTGTTGACTTTTTCTATCAATTACGACGACTCACTTTTTCGGCGTTAATTTTCGGTGCTCAAAAAATTGTTTCCGATTAGATTTTTTTCGATGTCATAATAATCGTCTTGAAATTATAGTTCAGATGATATAATGTTTTTTAGATATCTGGGCTACAGAGTATTCCTTGCAATTGATTCGGTTGTGGATAACGGTAACCAAAATCACGTTAAAACCCTAATCTTCTGAAGATTTCACTTTCCCTGCAAAATAAAATTAGACTTAAAATAATATGAAAAGAAAAGGTTTGTCGTACTAACTAAATTAAAGTGTATTCCGGGTTCTGTTGACGCTTTTTCAATCAACTACGACGACTCAGTTTTTCGGCGTTAATTTTAGGTGCACGAAAAGTTGTTTCCTTCAAGATTTTTTTCGATGTCATAATAATCGTCGTGAAATTCTAGTTCATGTCATGTAATTTTTTTTAGATATCTGAGCTACAGAGCATTCCCTGCAATCAATTCCTTTGTGGATAACTGTACTGAAAATCACGTTAAACCCCTAATCTTCCTAAGATTTCACTTTCCCTCCGAAATAAAATTAGACTTAAAATCATATGAAAAGAAAAGTTTTGTCGTACTAACTAAATTAAAGTGTGTTCCACGTTCTGTTGACGTTTTTTTAATCAATTACAACGACTCGATTTTTTGGCGTTACAAAGAGTTGTTTCCTTCAAGATTTTTTTCGATGTCATAATAATCGTCGTGAAATTCTAGTTCATGTCATGTAATTTTTTTTAGATATCTGAGCTACAGAGCATTCCCTGCAATCAATTCGATTGTGGATAACTGTACCGAAAATCACGTTAAACCCCTAATCTTCTTAAGATTTCACTTTTCCTCCAAAATAAAATTATTCTTAAAATGATATGAAAAAAAAAATTTTATCGTACTAACTAAATTAAAGTGCATTCCGGGTTCTGTTAACTTTTTTTCAATCAATTACGACGACTCGATATTTCGGCGTTAATTTTTGGTGCACGAAAAGTTGTTTCCGATCGGATTTTTTTCGATGCCAGAATAATTACTTGTAATTCTAGTTCATGTCATGTAATTTTTTTTAGATATCTGAGCTACAGAGCATTCCCTACAATCGATTCGATTGTGGATAACTGTACTGAAATTCACGTTAAACCCTAATCTTCTTAAGATTTCACTTTCTCTCCAAAATAAAATTATACTTAAAATGATATGAAAAGAAAAAGTTTATCGTACTAACAAAATTAAAGTGCATTCCGGGTTTTGTTGACTTTTTCTCAATCAATTACACTCGATTTTTCGGCGTTAATTTTCGGAGCAAGAAAAGTTGTTTCCGATAAGAGTTTTTTCAATGTCATAATAATCGTCTTGAAATTCTAGTTCATATCATATAATTTTTTTTTGATATCTGGGCTACAGGGCATTCCCTGCAATCGATTCGGTTGTGGATAACTATATCGAAAATCACGTTAAACTCCTAATCTTCTGAAGATTTCACTTTCCCTCCAAAATAAAATTAGACTTAAAATCATATGAAAAGAAAAGTTTTGTCGTACTAACTAAATTAAAGTGTATTCCAGGTTTTGTTGACTTTTTTTCAATCAATTACAATGACTCGGTTTTTCGGCGTTAATTTTCAGTGCACGAAAAGTTGTTTCCGATCAGAGTTTTTTCGATGTCATAATAATCGTCTTGAAATTCTAGTTCATGTCATGTAATTGTTTTTAGATATCTGAGCTACAGAGCATTCCCTGCAATCGGTTCGATTGTGGATAACTGTACCGAAAATCACGTTAAATCCCTAATCTTATGAAGATTTCACTTTCCCTCCAAAATAAAATTATACTTAAAATTATATGAAAAGAAAAGTTTTGTCGTACTAACTAAATTAAAGTGTATTCCGGGTTCAGTTGACTTTTTTTAAATCAATTAAGACGACTCGATTTTTCGGCGTTAATTTTCGGTGCACGGAAAGTTGTTTTCTTCCAGATTTTTTTCGATGTCATAATAATCGTCTTGAAATTCTAGTTCATGTCATATAATTTTTTTTAGATATCTTGGCTACGGAGCATTCCCTGCAATTGATTCGGTTGTGGATAAGTGTACCGAAAATCTCATTAAACTCATATTCTTGTGAAAATTTCACTTTCACTCCAAAATAAAATTCCTCTTAAAAGCATATGAAAAGAAAGGTTTTGTCGTACTAACGAAATTAAAGTGCATTCCGGGTTGTGTTGACTTTTTTTCAATCATTTACTATGACTCGATTTTTCGGCGTTAATTTTCAGTGCACGAAAAGTTGTTTCCTTCAAGATTTTTTTCGATGTCATAATATTCGCATTGAAATTCTAGTTCATGTCATATAATTTTTTTTAGATGACTAGCTTACAGAACATTCCTTGCAATCGATTCGGTTGTGGATAACTTTACAGAAAATCATGTTAAACCCCTTATCTTCGAAAAATTTCACTTCCACTCGAAAATAAAATTACACTTAAAATCATATGAAATTAAAAGGTTTATAGTACAAACAAAATTAAAGTGTATTTCGGGTTCTGTTGACTTTTTCAATCAATTACGACGACTCACTTTTTCGGCGTTAATTTTGGGTGCTCAAAAAATTATTTCCGATTAGATTTTTTTCGATGTCTTAATAATCGTCTTGAAATTATAGTTCATATGATATAATGTTTTTTAGATATCTGGGCTACAGAGCATTCCCTGCAATCGATTCGGTTGTGGATAACTGTACCCAAAATCACGTTAAAACCCTAATCTTCTGAACACATCACTTTCACTCCAAAATAAAACTACACTTAAAATCATATGAAAAGAACAGGTTTGTTGTTCTAACTAAATTAAAGTGCATTCCGAGTTCTGTTGACTTTTTTTCAATCAATTACGATGACTTGATTTTTCGGCGTTAATTTTCGGTGTAAGAAAAGTTGTTTCTGATTAGATTTTTTTCGATGTCATAATAATAGCGTTAAAATTCTAGTTCATGTCATATAATTTTTTTTAAATATCTAGGTTACAGAACATTCCCTGCAATCGATTCGGTAGTGAATAACTGTGTCGAAAATCACGTTAAACCCCTAATTCTCGAAAAATTTAACTTTCACTCCAAAATAAAATTATACTTAAAATCATATGAAAAGAAAAGGTTAGTCGTATAAACTAAATTAAAGTGTATTCCGGGTTCTGTTGTCTCTTTTTAAATCAATAACGACGAGTCGATTTTTCGGCGTTAATTTTTGGTGCACGAAATATTGTTTCCGATTGGATTTTTTTCGATGTCATATAATTTTTTTTAGATGACTGGATTACAGAACATTCCCCACAATCGATTCGGTTGTGGATAACTTTACAGAAAATCATGTTAAACCCCTTATCTTCGAAAAATTTCACTTCCACTCCAAAATAAAATTACACTTAAAATCATATGAAATTAAAATGTTTGTAGTACAAACAAAATTAAAGTGTATTCCGGGTTCTGTTGACTTTTTCAATCAATTACGACGACTCACTTTTTCGGCGTTAATTTTCGGTGCTCAAAAAATTGTTTCCGATTAGATTTTTTTCGATGTCATAATAATCGTCTTGAAATTATAGTTCATATGATATAATGTTTTTTAGATATCTGGGCTACAGAGCATTCCCTGCAATTGATTCGGTTGTGGATAACTGTACCCAAAATCACGTTAAAACCCTAATCTTCTGAAGATTTCACTTTCCCTGCAAAATAAAATTAGACTTAAAATCATATGAAAAGAAAAGGTTTGTCGTACTAACTAAATTAAAGTGTATTCCGGGTTCTGTTGACGCTTTTTCAATCAACTACGACGACTCAGTTTTTTGGCGTTAATTTTAAGTGCACGAAAAGTTGTTTCCTTCAAGATTTTTTTCGATGTCATAATAATCGTCGTGAAATTCTAGTTCATGTCATGTATTTTTTTTTAGATATCTGAGCTACAGAGCATTCCCTGCAATCAATTCGATTGTGGATAACTGTACTAAAAATCACGTTAAACCCCTAATCTTCTTAAGATTTCACTTTCCCTCCAAAATAAAATTAGACTTAAAATCATATGAAAAGAAAAGTTTTGTCGTACTGACTAAATTAAAGTGTGTTCCACGTTCTGTTGACGTTTTTTTAATCAATTATAACGACTCGATTTTTCGGCGTTAATTTTAAGTGCACGAAAAGTTGTTTCCTTCAAGACTTTTTTCGATGTCATAATAATCGTCGTGAAATTCTAGTTCATGTCATGTAATTTTTTTTAGATATCTGAGCTACAGAGCATTCCCAGCAATCAATTCGATTGTGGATAACTGTACCGAAAATCACGTTAAACCCCTAATCTTCTTAAGATTTCACTTTTCCTCCAAAATAAAATTATACTTAAAATGATATGAAAAAAAAAATTTATCGTACTAACTAAATTAAAGTGCATTCCGGGTTCTGTTAACTTTTTTTCAATCAATTACGACGACTCGATATTTCGGCGTTAATTTTCGGTGCACGAAAAGTTGTTTCCAATCGGATTTTTTTCGATGTCAGAATAATTTACTTGTAATTCTAGTTCATGTCATGTAATTTTTTTTAGATATCTGAGCTACAGAGCATTCCCTACAATCGATTCGATTGTGGATAACTGTACTGAAATTCACGTTACACCCTAATCTTCTTAAGATTTCACTTTCCCTCCAAAATAAAATTATACTTAAAATGATATGAAAAGAAAAAGTTTATCGTACTAACAAAATTAAAGTGCATTCCGGGTTCTGTTGACTTTTTCTTAATCAATTACACTCGATTTTTCGGCGTTAATTTTCGGTGCAAGAAAAGTTGTTTCCGATAAGAGGTTTTCAATGTCATAATAATCGTCTTGAAATTCTAGTTCATATCATATAATTTTTTTTTGATATCTGGGCTACAGGGCATTCCCTGCAATCGATTCGGTTGTGGATAACTATATCGAAAATCACGTTAAACTCCTAATCTTCTGAAGATTTCACTTTCCCTCCAAAATAAAATTAGACTTAAAATCATATGAAAAGAAAAGTTTTGTCGTACTAACTAAATTAAAGCATATTCCAGGTTCTGTTGACTATTTTTCAATCAATTACAATGACTCGGTTTTTCGGCGTTAATTTTCAGTGCACGAAAAGTTGTTTCCGATCAGAGTTTTTTCGATGTCATAATAATCGTCTTGAAATTCTAGTTCATGTCATGTAATTTTTTTTAGATATCTGAGCTACAGAGCATTCCCTGCAATCGGTTCGATTGTGGATAACTGTACCGAAAATCACGTTAAACCCCTAATCTTATGAAGATTTCACTTTCCCTCCAAAATAAAATTATACTTAAAATTATATGAAAAGAAAAGTTTTGTCGTACTAACTAAATTAAAGTGTATTCCGAGTTCAGTTGACTTTTTTTAAATCAATTAAGACGACTCGGTTTTTCGGCGTTAATTTTCGGTGCACGGAAAGTTGTTTTCTTCCAGATTTTTTTCGATGTCATAATAATCGTCTTGAAATTCTAGTTCATGTCATATAATTTTTTTTAGATATCTTGGCTACGGAGCATTCCCTGCAATTGATTCGGTTGTGGATAAGTGTACCGAAAATCTCATTAAACTCATATTCTTGTGAAAATTTCACTTTCACTCCAAAATAAAATTCCTCTTAAAAGCATATGAAAAGAAAGGTTTTGTCGTACTAACGAAATTAAAGTGCATTCCGGGTTCTGTTGACTTTTTTTCAATCATTTACTATGACTCGGTTTTTCGGCGTTAATTTTCAGTGCACGAAAAGTTGTCTCCTTCAAGATTTTTTTCGATGTCATAATATTCGCATTGAAATTCTAGTTCATGTCATATAATTTTTTTTAGATGACTAGCTTACAGAACATTCCTTGCAATCGATTCGGTTGTGGATAACTTTACAGAAAATCATGTTAAACCCCTTATCTTCGAAAAATTTCACTTCCACTCGAAAATAAAATTACACTTAAAATCATATGAAATTAAAAGGTTTATAGTACAAACAAAATTAAAGTGTATTTCGGGTTCTGTTGACTTTTTCAATCAATTACGACGACTCATTTTTTCGGCGTTAATTTTTGGTGCTCAAAAAATTATTTCCGATTAGATTTTTTTCGATGTCTTAATAATCGTCTTGAAATTATAGTTCATATGATATAATGTTTTTTAGATATCTGGGCTACAGAGCATTCCCTGCAATCGATTCGGTTGTGGATAACTGTACCCAAAATCACGTTAAAACCCTAATCTTCTGAACACATCACTTTCACTCCAAAATAAAACTACACTTAAAATCATATGAAAAGAACAGGTTTGTCGTTTTAACTAAATTAAAGTGCATTCCGAGTTCTGTTGACTTTTTTTCAATCAATTACGATGACTTGATTTTTCGGCGTTAATTTTCGGTGTAAGAAAAGTTGTTTCTGATTAGATTTTTTCGATGTCATAATAATAGCGTTAAAATTCTAGTTCATGTCATATAATTTTTTTTAAATATCTAGGTTACAGAACATTCCCTACAATCGATTCGGTAGTGAATAACTGTGTCGAAAATCACGTTAAACCCCTAATCCTCGGAAAATTTAACTTTCACTCCAAAATAAAATTATACTTAAAATCATATGAAAAGAAAAGGTTAGTCGTATAAACTAAATTAAAGTGTATTCCGGGTTCTGTTGTCCCTTTTTAAATCAATAACGACGAGTCGATTTTTCGGCGTTAATTTTTGGTGCACGAAATATTGTTTCCGATTGGATTTTTTTCGATGTCATATAATTTTTTTTAGATGACTGGATTACAGAACATTCCCCACAATCGATTCAGTTGTGGATAACTTTACAGAAAATCATGTTAAACCCCTTATCTTCGAAAAATTTCACTTCCACTCCAAAATAAAATTACACTTAAAATCATATGAAATTAAAATGTTTGTAGTACAAAATAAATTAAAGTGTATTCCGGGTTCTGTTGACATTTTCAATCAATTACGACGACTCACTTTTTCGGCGTTAATTTTCGGTGCTCAAAAAATTGTTTCCGATTAGATTTTTTTCGATGTCATAATAATCGTCTTGAAATTATAGTTCATATGATATAATGTTTTTTAGATATCTGGGCTACAGAGCATTCCCTGCAATTGATTCGGTTGTGGATAACTGTACCCAAAATCACGTTAAAACCCTAATCTTCTGAAGATTTCACTTTCCCTCCAAAATAAAATTAGACTTAAAATCATATGAAAAGAAAAGGTTTGTCGTACTAACTAAATTAAAGTGTATTCCGGGTTCTGTTGACGCTTTTTCAATCAACTACGACGACTCAGTTTTTCGGCGTTAATTTTAAGTGCACGAAAAGTTGTTTCCTTCAAGATTTTTTTCGATGTCATAATAATCGTCGTGAAATTCTAGTTCATGTCATGTATTTTTTTTTAGATATCTGAGCTACAGAGCATTCCCTGCAATCAATTCGATTGTGGATAACTGTACCGAAAATCACGTTAAACCCCTAATCTTCTTAAGATTTCACTTTCCCTCCAAAATAAAATTAGACTTAAAATCATATGAAAAGAAAAGTTTTGTCGTACTAACTAAATTAAAGTGTGTTCCACGTTCTGTTGACGTTTTTTTAATCAATTATAACGACTCGATTTTTCGGCGTTAATTTTAAGTGCACGAAAAGTTGTTTCCTTCAAGATTTTTTTCGATGTCGTAATAATCGTCGTGAAATTCTAGTTCATGTCATGTATTTTTTTTTAGATATCTGAGCTATAGAGCATTCCCTGCAATCAATTCGATTGTGGATAACTGTACTGAAAATCACGTTAAACCCCTAATCTTCTTAAGATTTCACTTTCCCTCCAAAATAAAATTAGACTTAAAATCATATGAAAAGAAAAGTTTTGTCGTACTAACTAAATTAAAGTGTGTTCCACGTTCTGTTGACGTTTTTTTAATCAATTATAACGACTCGATTTTTCGGCGTTAATTTTAAGTGCACGAAAAGTTGTTTCCTTCAAGATTTTTTTCGATGTCATAATAATCGTCGTGAAATTCTAGTTCATGTCATGTAATTTTTTTTAGATATCTGAGCTACAGAGCATTCCCTGCAATCAATTCGATTGTGGATAACTGTACCGAAAATCACGTTAAACCCCTAATCTTCTTAAGATTTCACTTTTCCGCCAAAATAAAATTATACTTAAAATGATATGAAAAAAAAAAATTTATCGTACTAACTAAATTAAAGTGCATTCCGGGTTCTGTTAACTTTTTTTCAATCAATTACTACGACTCGATATTTCGGCGTTAATTTTCGGTGCACCAAAAGTTGTTTCCAATTGGATTTTTTTCGATGTCAGAATAATTTACTTGTAATTCTAGTTCAAGTCATGTAATTTTTTTTAGATATCTGAGCTACAGAGCATTCCCTACAATCGATTCAATTGTGGATAACTGTACTGAAATTCACGTTAAACCCTAATCTTCTTAAGATTTCACTTTCCCTCCAAAATAAAATTATACTTAAAATGATATGAAAAGAAAAAGTTTATCGTACTAACAAAATTAAAGTACATTCCGGGTTCTGTTGACTTTTTCTTAATCAATTACACTCGATTTTTCGGCGTTAATTTTCGGTGCAAGAAAAGTTGTTTCCGATAAGAGGTTTTCAATGTCATAATAATCGTCTTGAAATTCTAGTTCATATCATATAATTTTTTTTTGATATCTGGGCTACAGGGCATTCCCTGCAATCGATTCGGTTGTGGATAACTATATCGAAAATCACGTTAAACTCCTAATCTTCTGAAGATTTCACTTTCCCTCCAAAATAAAATTCGACTTAAAATCATATGAAAAGAAAAGTTTTGTCGTACTAACTAATTTAAAGCGTAATCCAGGTTCTGTTGACTTTTTTTCAATCAATTACAATGACTCGGTTTTTCGGCGTTAATTTTCAGTGCACGAAAAGTTGTTTCCGATCAGAGTTTTTTCGATGTCATAATAATCGTCTTGAAATTCTAGTTCATGTCATGTAATTTTTTTTAGATATCTGAGCTACAGAGCATTCCTTGCAATCGGTTTGATTGTGGATAACTGTACCGAAAATTACGTTAAACCCCTAATCTTATGAAGATTTCACTTTCCCTCCAAAATAAAATTATACTTAAAATTATATGAAAAGAAAAGTTTTGTCGTACTAACTAAATTAAAGTGTATTCCGAGTTCAGTTGACTTTTTTTAAATCAATTAAGACGACTCGGTTTTTCGGCGTTAATTTTCGGTGCACGGAAAGTTGTTTTCTTCCAGATTTTTTTCGATGTCATAATAATCGTCTTGAAATTCTAGTTCATGTCATATAATTTTTTTTAGATATCTTGGCTACAGAGCATTCCCTGCAATTGATTCGGTTGTGGATAAGTGTACCGAAAATCTCATTAAACTCATATTCTTGTGAAAATTTCACTTTCACTCCAAAATAAAATTCCTCTTAAAAGCATATGAAAAGAAAGGTTTTGTCGTACTAACGAAATTAAAGTGCATTCCGGGTTCTGTTGACTTTTTTTCAATCATTTACTATGACTCGGTTTTTCGGCGTTAATTTTCAGTGCACGAAAAGTTGTTTCCTTCAAGATTTTTTTCGATGTCATAATATTCGCATTGAAATTCTAGTTCATGTCATATAATTTTTTTTAGATGACTAGATTACAGAACATTCCTTGCAATCGATTCGGTTGTGGATAACTTTACAGAAAATCATGTTAAACCCCTTATCTTCGAAAAATTTCACTTCCACTGCAAAATAAAATTACACTTAAAATCATATGAAATTAAAAGGTTTATAGTACAAACAAAATTAAAGTGTATTTCGGGTTCTGTTGACTTTTTCAATCAATTACGACGACTCACTTTTTCGGCGTTAATTTTCGGTGCTCAAAAAATTGTTTCCGATTAGATTTTTTTCGATGTCTTAATAATCGTCTTGAAATTATAGTTCATATGATATAATGTTTTTTAGATATCTGGGCTACAGAGCATTCCCTGCAATCGATTCGGTTGTGGATAACTATACCCAAAATCACGTTAAAACCCTAATCTTCTGAACACATCACTTTCACTCCAAAAGAAAATTACACTTAAAATCATATGAAAAGAACAGGTTTGTCGTACTAACTAAATTAAAGTGCATTCCGAGTTCTGTTGACTTTTTTTCAATCAATTACGACGACTTGATTTTTCGGCGTTAATTTTCGGTGTAAGAAAAGTTGTTTTTGATTAGATTTTTTTCGATGTCATAATAATAGCATTGAAATTCTAGTTCATGTCATATAATTTTTTTTTAAATATCTAGGTTACAGAACATTCCCTGCAATCGATTCGGTAGTGAATAACTGTGTCGAAAATCACGTTAAACCCCTAATCCTCGGAAAATTTAACTTTCACTCCAAAATAAAATTACACTTAAAATCATATGAAAAGAAAAGGTTAGTCGTATAAACTAAATTAAAGTGTATTCTGGGTTCTGTTGTCTCTTTTTAAATCAATAACGACGAGTCGATTTTTCGGTGTTAATTTTTGGTGCACGAAAAATTGTTTCTGATTGGATTTTTTTCGATGTCATATAATTTTTTTTAGATGACTGGATTACAGAATATTCCCCACAATCGATTCGGTTGTGGATAACTTTACAGAAAATCATGTTAAACCCCTTATCTTCGAAAAATTTCACTTCCACTCCAAAATAAAATTACACTTAAAATCATATGAAATTAAAATGTTTGTAGTACAAACAAAATTAAAGTGTATTCCGGGTTCTGTTGACTTTTTCAATCAATTACGACGACTCACTTTTTCGGCGTTAATTTTCGGTGCTCAAAAAATTGTTTCCGATTAGATTTTTTTCTATGTCATACTAATCGTCTTGAAATTATAGTTCATATGATATAATGTTTTTTAGATATCTGTGCTACAGAGCATTCCCTGCAATTGATTCGGTTGTGGATAACTGTACCCAAAATCACATTAAAACCCTAATCTTCTGAAGATTTCACTTTCCCTGCAAAATAAAATTAGACTTAAAATCATATGAAAAGAAAAGGTTTGTCGTACTAACTAAATTAAAGTGTATTCCGGGTTCTGTTGACGCTTTTTCAATCAACTACGACGACTCAGTTTTTCGGCGTTAATTTTAAGTGCACGAAAAGTTGTTTCCTTCAAGATTTTTTTCGATGTCATAATAATTGTCGTGAAATTCTAGTTCATGTCATGTAATTTTTTTTAGATATCCGAGCTACAGAGCATTCCCTGCAATCAATTCGATTGTGGATAACTGTACCGAAAATCACGTTAAACCCCTAATCTTCTTAAGATTTCACTTTCCCTCCAAAATAAAATTAGACTTAAAATCATATGAAAAGAAAAGTTTTGTCGTACTAACTAAATTAAAGTGTGTTCCACGTTCTGTTGACGTTTTTTTAATCAATTACAAAGACTCGATTTTTCGGCGTTAATTTTAAGTGCATGAAGAGTTGTTTCCTTCAAGATTTTTTTCGATGTAATAATAATCGTCGTGAAATTCTAGTTCATGTCATGTAATTTTTTTTAGATATCTGAGCTACAGAGCATTCCCTTCAATCAATTCGATTGTGGATAACTGTACCGAAAATCATGTTAAACCCCTAATCTTCTTAAGATTTCACTTTTCCTCCAAAATAAAATTATACTTAAAATGATATGAAAAAAAAATTTATCGTACTAACTAAATTAATGTGCATTCCGGGTTCTGTTAACTTTTTTTCAATCAATTACGACGACTCGATATTTCGGCGTTAATTTTCGGTGCACGAAAAGTTGTTTTCGATCGGATTTTTTTCGATGTCAGAATAATTTACTTGTAATTCTAGTTCATGTCATGTAATTTTTTTTAGATATCTGAGCTACAGAGCATTCCCTACAATCGATTCGATTGTGGATAACTGTACTGAAATTCACGTTAAACCCTAATCTTAAGATTTCACTTTCCCTCCAAAATAAAATTATACTTAAAATGATATGAAAAGAAAAAGTTTATCGTACTAACAAAATTAAAGTGCATTCTGGGTTCTGTTGATTTTTTCTCAGTCAATTACACTCGATTTTTCGGCGTTAATTTTCGGTGCAAGAAAAGTTGTTTCCGATAAGAGTTTTTTCAATGTCATAATAATTGTCTTGAAATTCTAGTTCATATCATATAATTTTTTTTTTTGATATCTGGGCTACAGGGCATTCCCTGCAATCGATTCGGTTGTGGATAACTATATCAAAAATCACGTTAAACTCCTAATCTTCTAAAGATTTCACTTTCCCTCCAAAATAAAATTAGACTTAAAATCATATGAAAAGAAAAGTTTTGTCGTACTAACTAAATTAAAGTGTATTCCAGGTTCTGTTGACTTTTTTTCAATCAATTACAATGACTCGGTTTTTCAGCGTTAATTTTCAGTGCACGAAAAGTTGTTTCCAATCAGAGTTTTTTCGATGTCATAATAATCGTCTTGAAATTCTAGTTCATGTCATGTAATTTTTTTTAGATATCTAAGCTACAGAGCATTCCCTGCAATCGGTTCGATTGTGGATAACTGTACCGAAAATCACCTTAAACCCCTAATCTTCTGAAGATTTCACTTTCCCTCCAAAATAAAATTATACTTAAAATTATATGAAAAGAAAAGTTTTGTCGTACTAACTAAATTAAAGTGTATTCCGGGTTCAGTTGACTGTTTTTCAATCAATTAAGACGACTCGATTTTTCGTCGTTAATTTTGGTGCACGAAAAGTTGTTTTCTTCCAGATTTTTTTTGATGTCATAATAATCGTCTTGAAATCCTAGTTCATGTGATATAATTTTTTTTAGATATCTTGGCTACGGAGCATTCCCTGCAATTGATTCGGTTGTGGATAAGTGTACCGAAAATCTCATTAAACTCATATTCTTGTGAAAATTTCACTTTCACTCCAAAATAAAATTCCACTTAAAAGCATATGAAAAGAAAGGTTTTGTCGTACTAACGAAATTACAGTGTATTCCGGGTTCTGTTGACTTTTTCTAAATCAATTACGATGACCCGACTTTTCGGCAATAATTTTCGGTGCACGAAAAGTTATTTCTGACAAGATTTTTTTCGATGTCATAATAATCGTCTTGAAATTCTAGTTCGTGTCATATAATTGTTTTTAGATATCTGGGTTACAGAACATTCCCTGCAATCGATTCGGTTGTTGATAACTGTACCGAAAATCACGTTAAACCCCTAATCTTCTTAAGATTTCACTTTCCCTCCAAAATAAAATTATACTTAAAATCATATAAAAAGAAAAAGGTTATCGTACTAACTAAATTAAAGTGCATTCCGGGTTTTGTTGACTTTTTTTCAATCAATTACGATGACTCGTGTAACGACCCGAAATAGGGTCTAGAGAATGTTGGCCTTGGTGGTGTGTGTTATATTTTGATAAGTTAATTTAGATGGTTAAAAATATGCTAGTGTTGTGAAAAGTGGAAAATAAAATGAAATGCAAGTGGGTTAAATGTTCCAAGTCAAAGGGGAGTGAGAAGTGGTGGAAAAGTCAAAATAAAGCCTTTAGAATTGGGGAGAAATGGGGCTCTCGGCTGGGTGTGTGTGTGTGGATGTATTTATATATGGTTATTTCTATTTAATTTAATAGAGGAACAAAGGGAATGGCAAACTTGTAAATGGTTGCAAGTGCAAGGGCAAATGGGGAAAAGAGGAGAAGTATATATATGGGTTTGTGTGAAAATCTCTTCATTCTCTTCCTCCTTCTCCCGATTCTTCTTTTCCTTTTTACTCCACCGACTCTTCTTCTCCATCTCCCTCTTGGTTGTGCAAAGAGAAGATTGGTTGCTGAAGGTAGAGGGATATTAGTTGATCGCGGAAGCTCGGTTCGTGGTTTGTCTTCTCCTTCGGTTTCATTTAAGCATTGAGGCAAGTTCCTATTTCATCTCTTTTCCATGGAAAGTTCTTGTTCTATCTCTTTTCCATGTCAAGGGCTTCTTTTGGAATCTCGTTGATGTGTGTGCGACCCTCTTCTTCTTTCGTGATTCTTGAGTTAATCGTTTTTGGGTTAAGATTGCATAAAACCCTTTGTTGGAAGGAGGTTTTGTACAAACTTGGTTGATTGCGTCTCATGTCATTTTTCTTGTATTTTCGGTAAACTGTGCCTAGCATCTAAACGGGGACTTGATTCACCTCGTATTTCCTAAAGGAATGGCGTGTTATTGCTAGGGTGTAGTTGCGTGCAAGAAATTGGTGTTGCTTGCATGCGTTTTGGGTGTTCTGGGGGTTGTTCGTGGCTTTTCGGGTACTGTCGATCGACCGTTTTCCCTTAATCGGTTGAAAAATGGGTTTATAGGGTTCTTCCAGTCGACCGTTGCCTTAAACGGTCGACAGTTTGGGTGAAACGCTACTGCCGGTCGACCGTTCATTTCCCATCGGTCGACCGTTTTTCACGTTTTCAGCTTGCGTATGCTCCGCTGTTTCGAGCATAACTTTTTGTAGAAATATCGGATTTGCGAACCGTTTGAAGCGTTGTAAACTTAAATCAATAGGATTAGATTTGGTTCATATTTGAATCTGTTTGGATGAGTTTTGAGGGATCTACTATTATTTCCAAAAAGCATCTAGATGTTTTGGGCCAATTAGTGTACAACTATTGGCGTGGTTACATGTGGGGGACTTGGGTGCATTAAATGCATAGTAATAAGTATGTTAGATGAATAATGTCTCATAAAATCATCCTTGAATGGGATAATGATCACCAATACTTTGAGAATGCCTAGTTGCATGTTATGATAGAAATGAGAATACATATTTCATGCATTGATGAGTGTGTGAAAGTTATACTATAGCGGTGTGTCCGTTGATATTATGATGGTGAGTCCATTGATGCTATGGCGGTGTGTCCGCTAATACTATAGCGGTGTGTTCGCTGATACCATGGCAGTGTGTCCGTTGATACTATGATGATGAGTCCATTGATGTTATGGCGGTGTGTCCGCTGATATTACGATGATGAGTCTATTGACACTATGGCAGAGAGTTCGCTGGCCTTATATTTGCATATTACTATGACAGTGAATCTGTTGTTATTTTCTCCCCATGGTAGAGGACCATTGGCACTATCTTATCTTTGTTATTAGCACTGTTATTCCGTCTTGGTGAGACGATCTTGCGAATGACATATGTTCATGCTATTTTTACTCCTATGACTTATACCTATTATTGGCCATTGTGAATATGTTTTATTCATTTATGGTTTTCATGTTATGGTCCACTTTGTTACGATCCATGCTTGTTTCATAGACTTGTTGAGCCTTGTGGCTCATGTTGTTTTTTTTGCGTCATTCCAGGTAAAGATAAAGACAAGCTAAGGAAGGTGGCGAGTATAGCTGTTGGTGAGTCTTGAAATATATGTGTACAGATGTCTTCCCAACCTATAGATCCTTGGAGGGTTTTTTTGAGGGCAGGAAATCGAGTTCTATTTTGTACTTTCCTTTAGCCCTTTTCATATTTTGTAATGTATGGCAGATGGGCCTGCACACGACACTGTATTAACTTGAAGATGTATATGTTCAAAAGTGAAGTTTTATGATTTCTGTATTGTTATGTGGTTGGCTCTTATTGGATTATGTTATGTGCTTAACCTTTAACGACCCTCTCATGATCTCCTTTCCTAGTGGGAGCTCCGGGAGGCGGGCCGTTACATTTTGGTATCAGAGCGAGGTTGGGATGAGATGAGACTCTGTACACTTAGGGAAGTCGAGTAGAGTTAGGGCTATGTTTGGTAGTCCACAGTGAGGTTAAGTATGGACTAAATTCTAAAGTTGTCTTGTGGTGCAGGACAATGAGTGCGGGTAGATGAAGGCCATCGACTCGAAGTCAAGGCCGTGGTCAACCAGTGCCTATGGATGTATCTGGATCTCCAGGAGAGTGATAGAGCACATATTTTCATACTATTTAGCCCTCATATTTAGTCCTTTCTGCACATTAGTTGTGTTATTTCATTCATCTTGATTTTATTTTATAGGAATTGGCTTCACACTATTTTATTTTATTTTGCCAGGTTTAGGGCTATGTGGGAGCATGAGATGGGGCATGAGACATCTTGATGGCAATGGGATATCTTGGAGATTGGAGATAGAGAAGTACGGGCAATTCTAGCAGATTTGACCTCCTGCACTCCCTTCAGTATTTTGGCCAAGATAAAATTCCAGAATGAAGATGATGTCTTCAGAGGTACTGTAGGGGACTTCTTGAGCTTTCTGGAATGGTATGGTTTGTCCAAATCCAAGTTCATTTGGGCCTTCAAACAGCGCTTCAAAATCGGGGCCAAGAAGTTGGGGGCAAATTAGGAAAGCTGCACAGATACTGATTCTTTAAAAGGCCATATCTTGGGCGTCCGATATCCAAATCAAGTGATTCAAAATCCCAAGTCCATATAATCTTTCTGATCTAAAATTCTTATGAAGAGGCCGAAGCCCAGAACGCACGTTAACCTATCCTAAATCGGCCGTCAAGTTGCAGTACCCTAGGGTTTCCTCCTTAAGCTCTACTTAAGCACCTTAAGAGGCCATTAGAGATTGATTCTTTGAGAGGGCGTGAAAAGTAGCTGACTTTCCTTCTCTCCATTGTTCTTGTCAAGATGGAAGGCTAAGGATTCTGTAATCAAGTTGCAACACCATCCTTGTTCCCGGTTTGAGTCTTTGGTTTTAATGGAAATCTGTTTGTTTTAGTTTTAACTTTGTTGTTCTCTTGTTTCCGTTCTCTCTTAAATCTGTGTATGTGTTGATACCGGTTGGATGAATGCATGCATTGTCTTTGTTTGAGAATCTAAGGTTTTTGTGCTCGGTTGAGGCTTTAACTAGAAGGAAGAACAACCTGTTTGGATGGTACTTCAATCAGTCTTGAATCTGTGAATCTATTTATTGGTTTCTCCAAATCTTTGGCGGTTGTTAAAGAATTTTCTGATTTTTGATTTGAGGATTAAAACTAAACAAATTGTTTATTGAGAAGGCGATGAAAACTGGGATATAAGGTTGGTTTGCAACTGATTGCATCTTGATTTATTGTGTTCTTGTTTATCTTGTTTTCTGTTTTTCATCAAAACTTTCCCCCCGTTTAGCCTTGTTTTGACAGATCCGTTTGAGGTTCGTTGGGAAACGACTTTGGGTTGCACCCTATTGCAAATCTGCATCATCATACATCTAATCTATCGGTGTTCGACAACCCCGATCAGATTTTGGCGCCGTTGCCGGGGAACCAATTTCGTTTCTGTCAAGAAGAAGACTGATCTAAAAAAAATTGTGGTTGCTACTTGGTATATAGGTTGGAACTAGCTGGTTGCGGGCTACCGGTCCAAAGCGAGTTAACCATACTCGGCACTGCTAGATACAACGCCACGTACCAAGTTTATGCCATAAATAAATCAAGAAGATCAAGAAGACCAGCAAAACAAAAAACTCTTCTTCTCTTCTTCTCTTGTTCTCTTCTTCTCTTTGCTGACAGAAAACTCTTATTCTTTACTTTGTAGGAGACCAGCAAGCTGCATCCAAGTGCAAGAGATAGCAAAACTCAGCAAGTGCAAAACAACAAACTCTTATTCAGCAGTTTTGACAGCCTCCATGACAGATAGCAATATTTAAGGATTGAGATCAAGAAACCGGTTCTATCCTCTTCCTTTCTCATCCTTACTTGATGTTCTTTCATGTCTTTATGCTTCCCTTGATGTTTTCTTGCATTTAGAGTGGTTTTTGAGGCAAAATAGGAGCCGGTTTTAGGAAAAAACGATTTTGACAGTTATTGTTCACATTTTTCCACTTGCTCCGATTGAGCTGAAATTTGGTGTCCAAAGAAATGGGGGTGTGGGGATCAGGACACACAATTTTTTGTGACAAGAGCCTTTTTTGGCCAAATTCCAACGTTTGGACCACTTTTTGGCCACTTTTGTGATTTTCAGTGGCTGGTTTTTGTCCTTTTAGGGTCCTTAATGTGGGTGTGGTGAAATTTTGTGAAAAAAATGCTTAAAAAATCATCTTAAGGCTTCTTGATTGATAAATTTTATATGCCTTACGTTTTTGCATTTTTTGTGTGCATAGGCCAGTTTGTGTGCTGTTCTTTGTGAGTCATTTTGAGAACGTTTTTGTGCTGATCTTTAGTGCATGACCAGGTCCTCTAAGAACATACCAATTGACCTAGACCTTGAAATAGAAAGGACCCTTAGGAAGCAAAGGAAGGCTAGAGAGTTAGAGCACCTCAAAGAATATGATAATCCTCCTGCCTCTTCTGCCACTGCATCTGATATTCCTTCTGTTTCTAGACCTATCCCTGACTTAAACACAATGGCGGCTAATGGGAATGAACACAATCGAAATGGAAATAATGGAAATAATGTAAATCATGGTCATTTGGATGGTAGAACCATTAGAGAATTGGCTGCCCCTGATGTGCACTACCAGTCTTTATGCATTCAATATCCCCAATTGGATGCAACATTTGAATTGAAATCTGGGCTAATCCATTTGCTTCCCAAGTTTCATGGCCTTGCAGGTGAAGATCCTCACAAGCACCTCAAAGAATTCCATGTTGTTTGCTCCACAATGAGGCCACAAGGAGTTGATGAGGAGCAGATAAAGCTTAGGGCCTTCCCATTTTCATTGGATGGAACTGCAAAGGATTGGTTATACTACCTACCACTTGCTGCCATCACAAGTTGGGATGGACTTAAAAGAATATTTTTGGAGAAGTTCTTTCCAGCATCTCGAACAGCTGCCATTCGAAAAGAAATTTGTGGCATAAGGTAGAATCATGGGGAGACATTACATGAGTATTGGGAACGATTCAAGAAACTTTGTTCTAGTTGTCCACACCATCAAATCAGTGACCAGCAGCTGGTCCAATACTTCTGTGAAGGTCTTATTCCAATGGATAGGTATTTGGTTGATGTAGCTAGTGGAGGAGCCCTCTCTGAAAAGACACCAGAAGCTGCTCAAGAGCTAATCTCCAAGATGGCACATAATGCCCAACAGTTTGGTACCAGGTCAGCCATTCCCATGAGACAGGCCAATGAGATTGGTGTTGCTGCCATCAATGACCAACAGAGGATAGAGAACAAATTGGAGGAATTGGCCTCCATGGTCAGACAGCTAGCCCTTGATAAAGGACAGTCCCAATCTCAGCAGGTATGTGGTATTTGTTCATTATCCTCCCATGTTACTGACCAATGTCCTCAACTGTAGGAGAATACAGAAGCCTGTGCTGGCATTTTTCCAGGAAGACCCTTCCATCAACAACATCAGCAGCCACAGCAACACAGATATGATCCATATGCTGCCACCTATAATCCAGGTGGAGAGATCATCCAAACTTGAGGTATGGAGGTCCTTCCAACCAGCCATTCCAGCCACAGCAGCAGCAACCTCAGCAGCACAGATTCAATGCACAAAGACCAAGTCAACCAATGCAGCAACCACAACCAGCCCCTAAATCCGAATCAAGCTTGGAAGATATCATGAAGCAGCTCATTGCCAACAATCTCCAGTTTCAGCAAAGGACTGACACTGCCATACAAAATTTGGAGACACAGATTGGACAGCTTGCAACCAACATCAGTGAGCTACGGAGTCAAGGTTCGGGTCAGTTGCCTTCACAGCCAGTTTCAAATCCAAGGGGCAATGTAAGTTCTATCGTTCTCCGCAGTGGCAAGGAGTTGAGCAGCCCACCTTCTCCACAACCAGAATTTGGGCAGCAACAAGACAGCCAAGAGGAAGATCAGCTTCCTCCCATTCAAAAGGACAAGCAGCCCACCACCATTGATCAAGATAGAGGAGAGACTTCTTACAACCATCCACTGCCATTTCCTCACCGAGCCACTCAAAATAAAAAGAGGGCAGAAGCTGAGTTGGACAAGGAGATCATGGAGACTTTCAAAAAAGTTGAGGTGAACATACCACTCTTGGAGGCCACCAGACAGATTCCCAAGTATACCAAATTTCTCAAAGACTTGTGCACCCACAAAAGGAAACTGAAAGGAAATGAAAAAATCAACTTGGGAAGAAATGTGTCAGCATTGATTCAACCTGCCATGCCTCAGAAATGCAAAGATCCAGGGACTTTCACCATTCCTTGCACTATTGGAAATTTGCAATTTCATAATGCTATGTTGGATTTAGGAGCCTCTATTAATGTGATGCCTAAATCTGTGTATTCTTCTTTACAGGCAGGTGCAGGCACATTGACATCTACAGGAGTGGTGGTCCAGTTGGCAAATAGGAGCACAGCACACCCTGAGGGAGTATTAGAGGATGTGTTAGTGAAGGTAAAAGATTTCATATTCCCTGCTGACTTCTATGTTTTGAATATGGAGGATGATCACACACCCGGACACGCACCACTTATTCTAGGTAGACCCTTCTTGAAAACTGCAAGGACAATAATTAATGTGCATGAGGGTACTTTATCTATGGAGTTCGCTGGTAACACTATTCAATTCAATATCATTGATGCCATGAAGTATCCCTTAGAAGATCATTCTGCCTTGCATGTTAACTTTATTGACTTAATGGTGGAGAAATCATGTGTTGAGTTGTATGATCTTGAGTCTGAATTCCCCACCATTCATAATTTTCCTGATGATATGCATTGCCTTCAGTGTCATGACGGACTTAGTAAGTGTAGTGTTTGTTCTGAAATAGATGAGTTTTTGAGTATTGTTGAAAGTGCACCTTCTCATACTATATGCGATTCTGATGTGCCTCCCATCGAGGAAGTTTCTGTTGTTGAGAATGTAGTGCAACTAGGTGGCAACATAAGCAGACTGGTGCCTTCAATTCAACAGCCACCCACCTTGGAGTGTAAGCCCCTGTCCGAGAATCTGAAGTATGCCTACTTGGCGGATGGAGACAAGCTACCCGTGATCATCGCCGACAACCTTCATCCTGACCAAGAGGAGAAGTTGCTGAATCTATTGAAGCAACATAAGAGAGCCATAGGTTGGTCACTTGCAGACATTCCTGGTATATCCCCTTCCTTATGCATGCACAGGATTCATTTAGAGGAAGAAGCTCGACCAGTGAGACAGCCCCAAAGGAGACTCAATCCCACCATTCTAGATGTGGTCAAGAAAGAGGTAAGTAAACTACTTTCGGCTGGCATTATTTATCCTATCTCTGATAGCAAGTGGGTGAGTCCAGTGCAGGTAGTTCCAAAGAAGACAGGATTCACAGTGGTAGCCAATGAGAAGAATGAGCTAGTGCCCATGCGAGTGCAGAAAAGTTGGAGAGTCTGCATTGACTATAGGAGGCTCAACCAAGCTACTAGGAAGGATCATTTCCCACTCCCATTCATTGATCAAATGCTAGAGAGGTTAGCTGGAAAGTCCCATTACTGCTTTCTTGATGGTTTTTTTGGTTATTTTCAGATTTGTATAGCACCGGAGGATCAGGAGAAGACTACCTTCACCTGCCCCTTTGGCACTTTTGCATACTTGAGGATGCCATTTGGTCTATGTAATGCCCCAGGTACGTTCTAGCGATGCATGGTGAGTATATTTTCAGATTTACTTGAGCATTGCATGGAAGTTTTCATGGATGACTTTTCAGTTTATGGGACCTCCTTTGATGAGTGTCTAATCAGTTTGGGTAGAGTCCTGGAGAGATGTGTTGAGAAGAATCTTGTCCTAAATTTTGAAAAATGTCATTTCATGGTTGAGCAGGGGATTGTTTTGGGTCATGTTGTGTCCAAGAGGGGTATAGAGGTTGATAAGTCCAAGGTCAATATCATTTCTTCTTTGCCTTACCCTGCGTCTGTGCGGGAGGTACGTTCTTTCCTTGGACATGCAGGATTCTATAGGAGATTCATCCAGGACTTCAGCAAGATTGCCCTGCCAATGTCCAACCTGCTTCAGAAGGATGTGGAATTCAAATTTGATGAGTCTTGCAAGATGGCCTTTGAGGAGCTCAAGAGGCACTTGACTTCTCTACCCATCATCCAACCACCCAACTGGGACTTGCCATTCGAGCTCATGTGTGATGCTTCCAATTATGCAGTTGGTGTCGTCCTTTCACAACAAGTGGAGAAGAAGTCACACGTCATTGCTTATGCCTCGCGTACTCTGGACAATGCCCAAGCAAACTACACCACTACTGAAAAGGAGCTTCTTGCCATTGTGTTTGCTTTAGATAAATTTCGCTCTTATCTCCTGGGTTCTAATGTTGTTGTGTTTTCTGATCATGCAGCTTTGAAATATCTCTTGAAGAAGCACGATGCCAAACCCAGGTTGATACGGTGGATGCTCCTACTTCAAGAGTTAAATGTTGAGATCAAGGACAAGAGTGGAGCTGAGAATCTTGTGGCTGATCATTTGAGCAGGCTTTCTTCCTCTTCAGATGCCACTACCATGGACTGTCAGCCTATCAAAGATGACTTCCCAGATGAGTTACTCTATCACTTGCATGGTACTAAGCCCTGGTATGCTGACATTGTTAATTTTCTAGCTGCATCTGATATCCCTGCCCATCTTAAGAGAGATCATCTAAGTAAATTTAAAAGTCAGGCCAAGTACTATGTATGGGATGATCCATATCTATGGCGCATGTGTAGTGACCAAGTCCTTAGGAGATGTGTGCCCGATATTGAATTTGCTTCAGTCTTGCATTTTTGTCATTCACTTGCATGTGGTGGTCACTTTGGTCCTCAACGCACAGCTAGAAAGGTCCTAGACTCAGGTTTATATTGGCCATCCCTTTTTCGAGATGCTCATACATTCTGTAAGTATTGCACACGTTGCCAGCACATAGGATCAATATCACGTAGGAATGAAATGCCTCAGCAACCCTTACTATTTTGTGAGATCTTTGATGTTTGGGGTATTGATTTCATGGGTCCTTTTCCTGTCTCTTTTGGTTTTCTGTACATTCTTTTGGCTGTGGATTATGTTTCGAAATGGGTGGAAGCTAAAGCCACCAGGACTGATGATTCTTCTGTGGTTGCAGATTTTGTTAGATCTCATATTTTCTGCAGGTTTGGCATTCCCAAGGCCATCATCAGTGATCAAGGATCCCACTTCTGCAACAGAACGATGCAATCCATGCTCCGAAAGTATGGAGTCTTACATAAAGTGGCGACACCCTACCATCCACAAACCAATGGGCAGGCTGAGGTTTTGAAGAGAGAGATCAAGCATATTCTAGAGAAGACAGTCCAGCCCAACAGGAAAGACTGGAGCAAAAGGTTGGAAGATGCACTTTGGGCCTACCGCACGGCCTGCAAGACTCCTATTGGCATGTCCCCGTATCGACTGGTCTTTGGAAAAGCATGTCATCTGCCGGTAGAGATCGAGCATAAGGCCTATTGGGCGGTAAAGCAATGCAACATGGAAATGACAGAGGCTGGTTCACAACGAAAGCTTCAATTGCAAGAGCTTGAGGAATTGAGATTGGAAGCATACGGGAACTCCATAATTTACAAGGAAAAAACTAAGGCTGCTCATGACAAATTGATCAACAAGAAAGAGTTCGAAGTTGGCCAGAAAGTCCTCCTATACAACTCCCATCTAAAACTAATGCCAGGTAAGTTGCGTTCTCGTTGGATTGGTCCTTTTGTGGTTACTCATGTTTTTCCTTATGGTGCAGTTGAGCTTATGGATAAGTCAACCACAAGGCGATTCACAGTCAACGGGCAGCGGCTTAATCCATTCTACGAAAGCTTTCAGGAGCATACTATGGAGGAGCTGCATCTCCTCAACGCCGCCTACAATTGAGAAAAATCAGGCTGTTCCTCTCTCCTTTTTTTTTTATTATTTACTTGTCCTATACCTGATTCTTGCTGCATGCTTACATTGAGGACAATGTAATGTTTAAGTGTGGGGGGAGGAGTTTTAGAAAATTGAATTCAGAAAATTGAATTCAAAAAAATATATATATATATATAAAAAAAATTAAAAAAAAATTGCAAAAATGAGGTAAATTGAGTTTGAAAGAATTTAGCATGATTAGAAAGTTGATCTTATCTTTTTGGGCTTTCAAGTAAATTGGAAATGAGTTTGGCTTGGTGAGTTGATTGAGGTAGTCTTTGTGGGAATATTTGTGCATGTTCTTGTCCTTTCTTATGCTATGCCTACATCCACTGAATTATGGGTATCATTCCAGAGCTTGTTTTGAATCTTTATTGAAGCTATCAGTGCTCATGCATGTAAAAGATGATTAAGGCATTCTTTCATTCTACTCGTCATACCTTAAAAAAAAAAAAGTGATCTTTTCCCTTCTTTAGGTTGAAGAACATTCATTGCATCCCTTGATTAAAAAAAAAAAAAAATTTAAGCAAGTCCTTTGGAATCAAAAGAAGAAAAAAAAATATAGATAGAAAGGCCAAAGGCCAAGGTGAGATGGAGCGTAAAACGCACTCACCAAGGTGGGATGGAGCGTAAAACGCACCCACCATGCGAAAAAAAAAAGGTTCTATTTTCTGCTTGCTTAATAGTTCTTCGTTGATGTTGGGATTGTCTTGAATGTTTCCTTTCTTCCTAAAGTTTACTTTTCATTGTTATCTTCCTATCCCTTTCACCTTACCATGTTTGAGCCAAGAATAAAAGTCCTTTTGATTTGCATGCATAAAGCACTGAGAGTGGAGATTTAGAAGATGAGCATATCTGGTAGTGGAATTATGATTGGGTGGAGTTGGGCATAGCATTTGAGGAACTTGAAAGCATGTTCTTATTCTATCAAGGTCTACTTATTTTGACTCGCCTTGCCAAGTGAAATTGCCATGCTACTTGTTTGTTTGGGAAGTGTAAGAAAGATGATCTTTGAAGTGTTGAATTCCTATAAAACTTCTCATGCCTCTCATTTTGCATTCTTTGCATCCTTTTTGTTTGAAAGAGTGAATGTTAGTGTTTAGTGTTTTGCCCAGGAGTGCAAAAGTCCAAGTGTGGGGGAATTTGATAGAGCACATATTTTCATACTATTTAGCCCTCATATTTAGTCCTTTCTGCACATTAGTCCTTTCTGCATATTTAGTCCTTTCGGCACAGGAATTGGGCTTCACACTATTTTATTTTATTTTGCTAGGTTTAGGGCTATGTGGGAGCATGAGATGGGGCATGAGACATCTTGATGGCAATGAGATATCTTGGAGATTGGAGATAGAGAAGTAAGGGCAATTCTAGCAGATTTGACCTCCTGCACTCCCTTCAGTATTTTGGCCAAGATAAAATTCCAGAATGAAGATGATGTATTCAGAGGTACTGTAGGGGACTTCTTGAGCTTTCTGGAATGGTATGGTTTGTCCAAATCCGAGTTCATTTGGGCCTTCAAACAGCGCTTCAAAATCGGGGCCAAGAAGTTGGGGGCAAATTAGGAAAGCTACACAGATACTAATTCTTTAAAAGGCCATATCTTGGGCGTCCGATATCTAAATCAAGTGATTCAAAATCTCAAGTTCATATAATCTTTCTGATCTAAAATTATTATGAAGAGGCTGAAGCCCAGAACGCACGTTAACCTATCCAAAATCGGCCGTCAAGTTGCAGTACCCTAGGGTTTCCTCCTTAAGCTCTACTTAAGCACCGTAAGAGGCCATTAGAGATTGATTCTTTGAGAGGGCGTGAACAGTAGCGGACTTTCCTTCTCTCCATTGTTCTTGTCAAGATGGAAGGCTAAGGATTCTGTAATCAAGTTGCAACACCATCCTTGTTCCCGGTTTGAGTCTTTGGTTTTAATGGAAATCTGTTTGTTTTAGTTTTAACTTTGTTGTTCTCTTGTTTCCGTTCTCTCTTAAATCTGTGTATGTGTTGATACCGGTTGGATGAATGCATGCATTGTCTTTGTTTGAGAATCCAAGGTTTTTGTGCTCGGTTGAGGCTTTAACTGGAAAGAAGAACAACCTGTTTGGATGGTACTTCAATCAGTCTTGAATCTGTGAATCTGTTTATTGGTTTCTCCAAATCTTTGGCGGTTGTTAAAGAATTTTTTGATTTTTGATTTGAGGATTAAAACTAAACAAATTATTTATTGAGAAGGCGATGAAAACTGGGACATAAGGTTGGTTTGCAAATGATTGCATCTTGATTTATTGTGTTCTTGTTTATCTTGTTTTTTGTTTTTCATCAAAACTTTCCCCCCCCCGTTTAGCCTTGTTTTGACATATCCGTTTGAGGTTCGTTGGGAAACGACTTTGGGTTGCACCCTATTGCAAATCCGCATCATCATACATCTAATCTATCGGTGTTCGACAGCCCCGATCACTGGGCTACGGAGCATTCCCTGAAATTGATTCGGATGTGGATAACTGTACCGAAAATCTCGTTAAACTCCTAATCTTCTGAAAATTTCACTTTCACTCCAAAATAAAATTACACTTAAAAGCATATGAAAAGAAAGGTTTTATCGTACTAACTAAATTAAAGTGTATTTCGGGTTCTGTTGACTTTTTCTAAATCAATTACGAAGACTCGGTTTTTCGGCGTTAATTTTCGGTGCGCGAAAAATTGTTTCCGATTAGATTTTTTTCGATGCCATAGTAATCGTCTTGAAATTCTAGATCATATCATATAATTTTTTTTTGATATCTGGGTTATAAAACATTCCCTGCAATCGATTTGGTTGTGGATAACTGTACCGAAAATCACGTTAAACCCCTAATCTTCAGAAAATTTCACTTTCTCTCCAAAATAAAATTACACTTAAAATCATATGAAAAAAAAGCTTTGTCGTACTAACTAAACTAAAGTGTATTCCGGGTTCTATTGACTCTTTTTCAATAAATTACGAAGACTCGGGTTTTCGGCGTTAATTTTCGGTGCAAGAAAAGTAGGTTTCGATCAGAGTTTTTTCGATATCATAATAATCGCGTTGAAATTCTAGTTCATGTCTTATAATTTTTTTTAGATATCTGGGTTACAGAAAATTCCCTGAAATCGATTCGGTTGTGGATAACTGTACCGAAAATCACGTTAAACCCCTAATTTTCGAAAAATTTCATTTTCACTCCAAAATAAAATTACACTTAAACTCATATGAAAAGAAAATTTTTTTCGTACAAACTAAATTAAAGTGTATTCCGGGTTTTGTTGACTTTTTTTCAACCAATTACGACGACTCAGTTTTTCGGCGTTAATTTTCGATGCACGAAAAATTGTTTCCGATTAGATTTTTTTCGATGTCATAATAATCGTCTTGAAATTCTAGTTCATATGTTATAATTTTTTTTAGATATCTAGGCTACAGAGCATTCCTTGCAATCGATTCGGTTGTGGATAACTGTACCGAAAATCACGTTAAAACCCTAATCTTCTAAACACTTCACTTTCACTCCAAAAAACAATTACACTTAAAATCATATGAAAAGAAAAAGTTTGTCGTACTAACTAAATTAAAGTGTATTTCGGGTTCTGTTGACTTTTCTTCAATCAATTACGACGACTCGGTTTTTCGTCGTTAATTTTCGGTGCACGAAAAGTTGTTACTGACCAAATTTTTTTCGATGTCATAATAATCGTCTTCAAATTCTATTTCATGTCATATAATTTTTTTTAGATATCTGGGCTACGGAGCATTCCCTGAAATTGATTCGGTTGTGGATAACTGTACCGAAAATCTGGTTAAACTCCTAATCTTCTGAAAATTTCACTTTCACTCCAAAATAAAAATACACTTAAAAGCATATGAAAAGAAAGGTTTTATCGTACTAACTAAATTAAAGTGTATTTCGGGTTCTGTTGACTTTTCTAAATCAATTACGACGACTCAGTTTTTCGGCGTTAATTTTCGATGTTCGAAAAATTGTTTCCGATTAGATTTTTTTTGATGTCATAGTAATCGTCTTGAAATTCTAGTTCATATGATATAATTTTTTTTGATATCTGGGTTACAAAACATTCCTTGCAATCGATTTGGTTATGGATAACTGTACCTAAAATCACGTTAAACCCCTACCTAATCTTCAGAAAATTTCACTTTCACTCCAAAATAAAATTACACTTAAAATCATATGAAAAAAAAAGGTTTGTCGTACTAACTAAACTAAAGTGTATTCCGGGTTCTATTGACTCTTTTTCAATAAATTACGAAGACTCGGGTTTTCGGCGTTCATTTTCGGTGCACGAAAAATTGTTTCCGATTAGATTTTTTTCGATGTCAAAATAATCGTCTTGAAATTCTAGTTCATATGTTATAATTTTTTTTAGATATCTAGGCTACAGAGAATTCCCTGCAATCGATTCGGTTGTGGATAACTGTACCGAAAATCACGTTAAAACCCTAATCTTCTAAACACTTCACTTTCACTCCAAAAAAAAATTACACTTAAAATCATATGAAAAGAAAAAGTTTGTCGTACTAACTAAATTAAAGTGTATTTCGGGTTCTGTTGACTTTTCTTCAATCAATTACGACGACTCGATTTTTCGTCGTTAATTTTCGGTGCACGAAAAGTTGTTTCTGACCAAATTTTTTTCGATATCATAATAATCGTCTTCAAATTCTATTTCATGTCATATAATTTTTTTAGATATCTGGGCTACGGAGCATTCCCTGAAATTGATTCGGTTGTGGATAACTGTACCGAAAATCTGGTTAAACTCCTAATCTTCTGAAAATTTCACTTTGACTCCAAAATAAAATTACACTGAAAAGCATATGAAAAGAAAGGTTTTATCGTACTAACTAAATTAAAGTGTATTTCGGGTTCTATTGACTTTTTCTAAATCAATTACGACGACTCGATTTTTCGGCGTAAATTTTCGATGCGCGAAAAATTATTTTCGATTAGATTTTTTTCGATGTCATAGTAATCGTCTTGAAATTCTAGTTCATATGATATAATTGTTTTTTCATATCTGGGTTATAAAACATTTCTTGCAATCGATTCGGTTGTGGATAACTGTACCTAAAATCACGTTAAACCCCTAATCTTCAGAAAATTTCACTTTCACTCCAAAATAAAATTACACTTAAAATCATATGAAAAAAAAAGGTTTGTCGTACTAACTAAACTAAAGTGTATTCTGGGTTCTATTGACTCTTTTTCAATAAATTACGAAGACTCGGGTTTTTGACGTTAATTTTCGGTGCAAGAAAAGTAGTTTTCGATCAGAGTTTTTTCGATGTCATAATAATCGCGTTGAAATTCTAGTTCGTGTCTTATAATTTTTTTTACATATCTGGGTTACAGAACATTCCCTAAAATCGATTCGGTTGTGGATAACTGTACCGAAAATCACGTTAAACCCCTAATTTTCGAAAAATTTCATTTTCACTCCAAAATAAAATTACACTTAAATTCATATGAAAAGAAAAAATTTGTCGTACAAACTAAATTAAAGTGTATCCCGGGTTTTGTTGACTTTTTTTCAACCAATTACGACGACTCAGTTTTTCGGCGTTAATTTTCGATACACGAAAAATTGTTTCCGATTAGATTTTTTTCGATGTCATAATAATCCTCTTGAAATTCTAGTTCATATGTTATAATTTTTTTTAGATATCTAGGCTAGAGAGCATTCCCTGCAATCGATTCGGTTGTGGATAACTGTACCGAAAATCACGTTAAAACCCTAATCTTCTAAACACTTCACTTTCACTCCAAAAAAAAAATTACACTTAAAATCATATGAAAAGAAAAAGTTTGTCGTACTAACTAAATTAAAGTGTATTTCGGGTTCTGTTGACTTTTCTTCAATCAATTACGACGACTCAGTTTTTCGTCGTTAATTTTCGGTGCACGAAAAGCTGTTTCTGACCAAATTTTTTTCGATATCATAATAGTCGTCTTCAAATTCTATTTCATGTCATATAATTTTTTTTAGATATCTGGGCTACGGAGCATTCCCTGAAATTGATTCGGTTGTGGATAACTGTACCGAAAATCTCGTTAAACTCCTAATCTTCTTAAAATTTCACTTTGACTCCAAAATAAAATTACACTTAAAAGCATATGAACAGAAAGGTTTTATCATACTAACTAAATTAAAGTGTATTTCGGGTTCTGTTGACTTTTTCTAAATCAATTTCGACGACTCGATTTTTCGGCGTTAATTTCGGTGCGCGAAAAATTGTTTCCGATTAGCTTTTTTTCGATGTCATAGTAATCGTCTTGAAATTCTAGTTCATATGATATAATTTTTTTTTGATATCTGGGTTATAAAACATTCCCTGCAATCGATTCGGTTGTGGATAACTGTACCGAAAATCACGTTAAACCCCTAATCTTCAGAAAATTTCACTTTCACTCCAAAATAAAATTACACTTAAAATCATATGAAAAAAAATGGTTTGTCGTACTAACTAAACTAAAGTGTATTCCGGGTTCTATTGACTCTTTTTCAATAAATTACGAAGACTGGGGTTTTCGGCGTTAATTTTTGGTGCAAGAAAAGTAGTTTCCGATCAGAGTTTTTTCGATGTGATAATAATCGCGTTGAAATTCTAGTTTATGTCTTATAACTTTTTTTACATATCTGGGTTACAGAACATTCCCTGAAATCAATTCGGTTGTGGATAACTGTACCGAAAATCACGTTAAACCCCTAATTTTCGAAAAATTTCATTTTCACTCCAAAATAAAATTACACTTAAATTCATATGAAAAGAAAAAATTTGTCGTACAAACTAAATTAAAGTGTATTCCGGGTTTTGTTGACTTTTTTTCAACCAATTACGACGACTCAGTTTTTCGGCGTTAATTTTCGATGCACGAAAAATTGTTTCAGATTAGATTTTTTTCAATGTCATAATAATCGTCTTGAAATTCTAGTTCATATGTTATAATTTTTTTTAGATATCTAGGCTACAGAGAATTCCCTGCAATCGATTCGGTTGTGGATAACTGTACCGAAAATCACGTTAAAACCCTAATCTTCTAAACACTTCACTTTCACTCCAAAAAAAAATTACACTTAAAATCATATGAAAAGAAAAAGTTTGTCGTACTAACTAAATTAAAGTGTATTTCGGGTTCTGTTGACTTTTCTTCAATCAATTACAACGACTCGATTTTTCGTCGTTAATTTTCGGTGCACGAAAAGTTGTTTCTGACCAAATTTTTTTCGATATCATAATAATCGTCTTCAAATTCTATTTCATGTCATATAATTTTTTTAGATATCTGGGCTACGGAGCATTCCCTGAAATTGATTCGGTTGTGGATAACTGTACCGAAAATCTGGTTAAACTCCTAATCTTCTGAAAATTTCACTTTCACTCCAAAATAAAATTACACTTAAAAGCATATGAAAAGAAAGGTTTTATCGTACTAACTAAATTAAAGTGTATTTCGGATTCTATTGACTTTTTCTAAATCAATTACGACGACTCGATTTTTCGGCGTTAATTTTCGATGCGCGAAAAATTATTTTCGATTAGATTTTTTTCGATGTCATAGTAATCGTCTTGAAATTCTAGTTCATATGATATAATTGTTTTTTCATATCTGGGTTATAAAACATTCCCTGCAATCGATTCGGTTGTGGATAACTGTACCTAAAATCACGTTAAACCCCTAATCTTCAGAAAATTTCACTTTCACTCCAAAATAAAATTACACTTAAAATCATATGAAAAAAAAAGGTTTGTCGTACTAACTAAACTAAAGTGTATTCTGGGTTCTATTGACTCTTTTTCAATAAATTACGAAGACTCGGGTTTTCGACGTTAATTTTCGGTGCAAGAAAAGTAGTTTTCGATCAGAGTTTTTTCGATGTCATAATAATCGCGTTGAAATTCTAGTTCGTGTCTTATAATTTTTTTTACATATCTGGGTTACAGAACATTCCCTAAAATCGATTCAGTTGTGGATAACTGTACCGAAAATCACGTTAAACCCCTAATTTTCGAAAAATTTCATTTTCACTCCAAAATAAAATTACACTTAAATTCATATGAAAAGAAAAAATTTGTCGTACAAACTAAATTAAAGTGTATTCCGGGTTTTGTTGACTTTTTTTCAACCAATTACGACGACTCAGTTTTTCGGCGTTAATTTTCGATACACGAAAAATTGTTTCCGATTAGATTTTTTTCGATGTCATAATAATCCTCTTGAAATTCTAGTTCATATGTTATAATTTTTTTAAGATATCTAGGCTAGAGAACATTCCCTGCAATCGATTCGGTTGTGGATAACTGTACCAAAAATCACGTTAAAACCCTAATCTTCTAAACACTTCACTTTCACTCCAAAAAAAAATTACACTTAAAATCATATGAAAAGAAAAAGTTTGTCGTACTAACTAAATTAAAGTGTATTTCGGGTTCTGTTGACTTTTCTTCAATCAATTACGACGACTCGATTTTTCGTCGTTAATTTTCGGTGCACGAAAAGTTGTTTCTGACCAAATTTTTTTCGATATCATAATAGTCGTCTTCAAATTCTATTTCATGTCATATAATTTTTTTTAGATATCTGGGCTACGGAGCATTCCCTGAAATTGATTCGGTTGTGGATAACTGTACCGAAAATCTCGTTAAACTCCTAATCTTCTTAAAATTTCACTTTGACTCCAAAATAAAATTACACTGAAAAGCATATGAACAGAAAGGTTTTATCATACTAACTAAATTAAAGTGTATTTCGGGTTCTGTTGACTTTTTCTAAATCAATTTCGACGACTCGATTTTTCGGCGTTAATTTCGGTGCGCGAAAAATTGTTTTCGATTAGCTTTTTTTCGATGTCATAGTAATCGTCCTGAAATTCTAGTTCATATGATATAATTTTTTTTTGATATCTGGGTTATAAAACATTCCCTACAATCGATTCGGTTGTGTATAATTGTACCGAAAATCACGTTAAACCCCTAATCTTAAGAAAATTTCACTTTCACTCCAAAATAAAATTACACTTAAAATCATATGAAAAAAAAAGGTTTGTCATACTAACTAAACTAAAGTGTATTCCGGGTTCTATTGACTCTTTTTCAATAAATTACGAAGACTGGGGTTTTCGGCGTTAATTTTCGGTGCAAGAAAAGTAGTTTCCGATCAGAGTTTTTTCGATGTCATAATAATCGAGTTGAAATTATAGTTCATGTCTTATAATTTTTTTTACATATCTGGGTTACAGAACATTCCCTGTAATCGATTCGGTTGTGGATAACTGTACCGAAAATCACTTTAAACCCCTAATTTTTGAAAAATTTCATTTTCACTGCAAAATAAAATTACACTTAAATTCATATGAAAAGAAAAAGTTTGTCGTACAAACTAAATTAAAGTGAATTCCGGGTTTTGTTTACTTTTTTTCAACCAATTACGACGACTCAGTTTTTCGGCGTTAATTTTCGGTGCACGAAAAATTGTTTCCGATTAGATTTTTTTCGATGTCATAATAATCGTCTTGAAATTCTAGTTCATATGATATAATTTTTTTTAGATATCTAGGCTACAGAGCATTCCTTGCAATCGATTCGGTTGTGGATAACTGTACCAAAAATCACGTTAAAACCCTAATCTTCTAAACACTTCACTTTCACTCCAAAAAAAAATTACACTTAAAATCATATGAAAAGAAAAAGTTTGTCGTACTAACTAAATTAAAGTGTATTTCGGGTTCTGTTGACTTTTCTTCAATCAATTACGACGACTCGATTTTTCGTCGTTAATTTTCGGTGCACGAAAAGTTGTTTCTGACCAAATTTTTTTCGATATCATAATAATCGTCTTCAAATTCTATTTCATGTCATATAATTTTTTTAGATATCTGGGCTACGGAGCATTCCCTGAAATTGATTCGGTTGTGGATAACTGTACCGAAAATCTGGTTAAACTCCTAATCTTCTGAAAATTTCACTTTCACTCCATAATAAAATTACACTTAAAAGCATATGAAAAGAAAGGTTTTATCGTACTAACTAAATTAAAGTGTATTTCGGGTTCTATTGACTTTTTCTAAATCAATTACGACGACTCGATTTTTCGGCGTTAATTTTCGATGCGCGAAAAATTATTTTCGATTAGATTTTTTTCGATATCATTGTAATCGTCTTGAAATTCTAGTTCATATGATATAATTGTTTTTTCATATCTGGGTTATAAAACATTCCCTGCAATCGATTCGGTTGTGGATAACAGTACCTAAAATCACGTTAAACCCCTAATCTTCAGAAAATTTCACTTTCACTCCAAAATAAAATTACACTTAAAATCATATGAAAAAAAAAGGTTTGTCGTACTAACTAAACTAAAGTGTATTCTGGGTTCTATTGACTCTTTTTCAATAAATTACGAAGACTCGGGTTTTCGACGTTAATTTTCGGTGCAAGAAAAGTAGTTTTCGATCAGAGTTTTTTCGATGTCATAATAATCGCGTTGAAATTCTAGTTCGTGTCTTATAATTTTTTTTACATATCTGGGTTACAGAACATTCCCTAAAATCGATTCAGTTGTGGATAACTGTACCGAAAATCACGTTAAACCCCTAATTTTCGAAAAATTTCATTTTCACTCCAAAATAAAATTACACTTAAATTCATATGAAAAGAAAAAATTTGTCGTACAAACTAAATTAAAGTGTATTCCGGGTTTTGTTGACTTTTTTTCAACCAATTACGACGACTCAGTTTTTCGGCGTTAATTTTCGATACACGAAAAATTGTTTCCGATTAGATTTTTTTCGATGTCATAATAATCCTCTTGAAATTCTAGTTCATATGTTATAATTTTTTTTAGATATCTAGGCTAGAGAACATTCCCTGCAATCGATTCGGTTGTGGATAACTGTACCGAAAATCACGTTAAAACCCTAATCTTCTAAACACTTCACTTTCACTCCAAAAAAAAATTACACTTAAAATCATATGAAAAGAAAAAGTTTGTCGTACTAACTAAATTAAAGTGTATTTCGGGTTCTGTTGACTTTTCTTCAATCAATTACGACGACTCGATTTTTCGTCGTTAATTTTCGGTGCACGAAAAGTTGTTTCCGACCAAATTTTTTTCGATATCATAATAGTCGTCTTCAAATTCTATTTCATGTCATATAATTTTTTTTAGATATCTGGGCTACGGAGCATTCCCTGAAATTGATTCGGTTGTGGATAACTGTACCGAAAATCTCGTTAAACTCCTAATCTTCTTAAAATTTCACTTTGACTCCAAAATAAAATTACACTGAAAAGCATATGAACAGAAAGGTTTTATCATACTAACTAAATTAAAGTGTATTTCGGGTTCTGTTGACTTTTTCTAAATCAATTTCGACGACTCGATTTTTCGGCGTTAATTTCGGTGCGCGAAAAATTGTTTTCGATTAGCTTTTTTTCGATGTCATAGTAATCATCCTGAAATTCTAGTTCATATGATATAATTTTTTTTTGATATCTGGGTTATAAAACATTCCCTACAATCGATTCGGTTGTGTATAATTGTACCGAAAATCACGTTAAACCCCTAATCTTAAGAAAATTTCACTTTCACTCCAAAATAAAATTACACTTAAAATCATATGAAAAAAAAAGGTTTGTCGTACTAACTAAACTAAAGTGTATTCCGGGTTCTATTGACTCTTTTTCAATAAATTACGAAGACTGGGGTTTTCGGCGTTAATTTTCGGTGCAAGAAAAGTAGTTTCCGATCAGAGTTTTTTCGATGTCATAATAATCGTGTTGAAATTATAGTTCATGTCTTATAATTTTTTTTACATATCTGGGTTACAGAACATTCCCTGTAATCGATTCGGTTGTGGATAACTGTACCGAAAATCACTTTAAACCCCTAATTTTTGAAAAATTTCATTTTCACTGCAAAATAAAATTACACTTAAATTCATATGAAAAGAAAAAGTTTGTCGTACAAACTAAATTAAAGTGAATTCCGGGTTTTGTTTACTTTTTTTCAACCAATTACGACGACTCAGTTTTTCGGCGTTAATTTTCGGTGCACGAAAAATTGTTTCCGATTAGATTTTTTTCGATGTCATAATAATCGTCTTGAAATTCTAGTTCATATGATATAATTTTTTTTAGATATCTAGGCTACAGAGCATTCCTTGCAATCGATTCAGTTGTGGATAACTGTACCGAAAATCAAGTTAAAACCCTAATCTTCTAAACACTTCATTTTCACTCCAAAAAAAAATTACACTTAAAATCATATGAAAATAAAAAGTTTGTCGTACTAACTACATTAAGGTGTATTTCGGGTTTTATTGACTTTTCTTCAGTCAATTACGACGACTCTGTTTTTCGTCGGTAATTTTCGGTGCACGAAAGGTTGTTTCTGACCAAATTTTTTTTGATGTCATAATAATCGTCTTCAAATTCTATTTCATGTCATATAATTTTTTTTAGATATCTGGGCTACGGAGCATTCCCTGAAATTGAGTCGGTTGTGGATAACTGTACCGAAAATCTCGTTAAACTCCTAATCTTCTGAAAATTTCACTTTCACTCCAAAATAAAATTACACTTAAAAGCATATGAAAAGAAAGGTTTTATCGTACTAACTAAATTAAAGTGTATTTCGGGTTCTATTGACTTTTTCTAAATCAATTACGACGACTCGATTTTTCGGCGTTAATTTTCGATGCGCGAAAAATTATTTTCGATTAGATTTTTTTCGATGTCATTGTAATCGTCTTGAAATTCTAGTTCATATGATATAATTGTTTTTTCATATCTGGGTTATAAAACATTCCCTGCAATCGATTCGGTTGTGGATAACTGTACCTAAAATCACGTTAAACCCCTAATCTTCAGAAAATTTCACTTTCACTCCAAAATAAAATTACACTTAAAATCATATGAAAAAAAAAGGTTTGTCGTACTAACTAAACTAAAGTGTATTCTGGGTTCTATTGACTCTTTTTCAATAAATTACGAAGACTCGGGTTTTCGACGTTAATTTTCGGTGCAAGAAAAGTAGTTTTCGATCAGAGTTTTTTCGATGTCATAATAATCGCGTTGAAATTCTAGTTCGTGTCTTATAATTTTTTTTACATATCTGGGTTACAGAACATTCCCTAAAATCGATTCGGTTGTGGATAACTGTACCGAAAATCACGTTAAACCCCTAATTTTCGAAAAATTTCATTTTCACTCCAAAATAAAATTACACTTAAATTCATATGAAAAGAAAAAATTTGTCGTACAAACTAAATTAAAGTGTATTCCGGGTTTTGTTGACTTTTTTTCAACCAATTACGACGACTCAGTTTTTCGGCGTTAATTTTCGATGCACGAAAAATTGTTTCAGATTAGATTTTTTTCAATGTCATAATAATCGTCTTGAAATTCTAGTTCATATGTTATAATTTTTCTTAGATATCTAGGCTACAGAGAATTCCCTGCAATCGATTCAGTTGTGGATAACTGTACCGAAAATCACGTTAAAACCCTAATCTTCTAAACACTTCACTTTCACTCCAAAAAAAAATTACACTTAAAATCATATGAAAAGAAAAAGTTTGTCGTACTAACTAAATTAAAGTGTATTTCGGGTTCTGTTGACTTTTCTTCAATCAATTACGACGACTCGATTTTTCGTCGTTAATTTTCGGTGCACGAAAAGTTGTTTCTGACCAAATTTTTTTCGATATCATAATAATCGTCTTCAAATTCTATTTCATGTCATATAATTTTTTTAGATATCTGGGCTACGGAGCATTCCCTGAAATTGATTCGGTTGTGGATAACTGTACCGAAAATCTGGTTAAACTCCTAATCTTCTGAAAATTTCACTTTCACTCCATAATAAAATTACACTTAAAAGCATATGAAAAGAAAGGTTTTATCGTACTAACTAAATTAAAGTGTATTTCGGGTTCTATTGACTTTTTCTAAATCAATTACGACGACTCGATTTTTCGGCGTTAATTTTCGATGCGCGAAAAATTATTTTCGATTAGATTTTTTTCGATATCATTGTAATCGTCTTGAAATTCTAGTTCATATGATATAATTGTTTTTTCATATCTGGGTTATAAAACATTCCCTGCAATCGATTCGGTTGTGGATAACAGTACCTAAAATCACGTTAAACCCCTAATCTTCAGAAAATTTCACTTTCACTCCAAAATAAAATTACACTTAAAATCATATGAAAAAAAAAGGTTTGTCGTACTAACTAAACTAAAGTGTATTCTGGGTTCTATTGACTCTTTTTCAATAAATTACGAAGACTCGGGTTTTCGACGTTAATTTTCGATGCAAGAAAAGTAGTTTTCGATCAGAGTTTTTTCGATGTCATAATAATCGCGTTGAAATTCTAGTTCGTGTCTTATAATTTTTTTTACATATCTGGGTTACAGAACATTCCCTAAAATCGATTCGGTTGTGGATAACTGTACCGAAAATCACGTTAAACCCCTAATTTTCGAAAAATTTCATTTTCACTCCAAAATAAAATTACACTTAAATTCATATGAAAAGAAAAAATTTGTCGTACAAACTAAATTAAAGTGTATTCCGGGTTTTGTTGACTTTTTTTCAACCAATTACGACGACTCAGTTTTTCGGCGTTAATTTTCGATGCACGAAAAATTGTTTCAGATTAGATTTTTTTCAATGTCATAATAATCGTCTTGAAATTCTAGTTCATATGTTATAATTTTTTTTAGATATCTAGGCTACAGAGAATTCCCTGCAATCGATTCGGTTGTGGATAACTGTACCGAAAATCACGTTAAAACCCTAATCTTCTAAACACTTCACTTTCACTCCAAACAAAAATTACACTTAAAATCATATGAAAAGAAAAAGTTTGTCGTACTAACTAAATTAAAGTGTATTTCGGGTTCTGTTGACTTTTCTTCAATCAATTACGACGACTCGATTTTTCGTCGTTAATTTTCGGTGCACGAAAAGTTGTTTCTGACCAAATTTTTTTCGATATCATAATAATCGTCTTCAAATTCTATTTCATGTCTTATAATTTTTTTAGATATCTGGGCTACGGAGCATTCCCTGAAATTGATTCGGTTGTGGATAACTGTACCGAAAATCTGGTTAAACTCCTAATCTTCTGAAAATTTCACTTTCACTCCAAAATAAAATTACACTTAAAAGCATATGAAAAGAAAGGTTTTATCGTACTAACTAAATTAAAGTGTATTTCGGATTCTATTGACTTTTTCTAAATCAATTACGACGACTCGATTTTTCGGCGTTAATTTTCGATGCGCGAAAAATTATTTTCGATTAGATTTTTTTCGATGTCATTGTAATCGTCTTGAAATTCTAGTTCATATGATATAATTGTTTTTTCATATCTGGGTTATAAAACATTCCCTGCAATCGATTCGGTTGTGGATAACTGTACCTAAAATCACGTTAAACCCCTAATCTTCAGAAAATTTCACTTTCACTCCAAAATAAAATTACACTTAAAATCATATGAAAAAAAAAGGTTTGTCGTACTAACTAAACTAAAGTGTATTCTGGGTTCTATTGACTCTTTTTCAATAAATTACGAAGACTCGGGTTTTCGACGTTAATTTTCGGTGCAAGAAAAGTAGTTTTCGATCAGAGTTTTTTCGATGTCATAATAATCGCGTTGAAATTCTAGTTCGTGTCTTATAATTTTTTTTACATATCTGGGTTACAGAACATTCCCTAAAATCGATTCGGTTGTGGATAACTGTACCGAAAATCACGTTAAACCCCTAATTTTCGAAAAATTTCATTTTCACTCCAAAATAAAATTACACTTAAATTCATATGAAAAGAAAAAATTTGTCGTACAAACTAAATTAAAGTGTATCCCGGGTTTTGTTGACTTTTTTTCAACCAATTACGACGACTCAGTTTTTCGGCGTTAATTTTTGATACACGAAAAATTGTTTCCGATTAGATTTTTTTCGATGTCATAATAATCCTCTTGAAATTCTAGTTCATATGTTATAATTTTTTTTAGATATCTAGGCTAGAGAGCATTCCCTGCAATCGATTCGGTTGTGGATAACTGTACCGAAAATCACGTTAAAACCCTAATCTTCTAAACACTTCACTTTCACTCCAAAAAAAAAATTACACTTAAAATCATATGAAAAGAAAAAGTTTGTCGTACTAACTAAATTAAAGTGTATTTCGGGTTCTGTTGACTTTTCTTCAATCAATTACGACGACTCAGTTTTTCGTCGTTAATTTTCGGTGCACGAAAAGTTGTTTCTGACCAAATTTTTTTCGATATCATAATAGTCGTCTTCAAATTCTATTTCATGTCATATAATTTTTTTTAGATATCTGGGCTACGGAGCATTCCCTGAAATTGATTCGGTTGTGGATAACTGTACCGAAAATCTCGTTAAACTCCTAATCTTCTTAAAATTTCACTTTGACTCCAAAATAAAATTACACTTAAAAGCATATGAACAGAAAGGTTTTATCATACTAACTAAATTAAAGTGTATTTCGGGTTCTGTTGACTTTTACTAAATCAATTTCGACGACTCGATTTTTCGGCGTTAATTTCGGTGCGCGAAAAATTGTTTCCGATTAGCTTTTTTTCGATGTCATAGTAATCGTCTTGAAATTCTAGTTCATATGATATAATTTTTTTTTGATATCTGGGTTATAAAACATTCCCTGCAATCGATTCGGTTGTGGATAACTGTACCGAAAATCACGTTAAACCCCTAATCTTCAGAAAATTTCACTTTCACTCCAAAATAAAATTACACTTAAAATCATATGAAAAAAAATGGTTTGTCGTACTAACTAAACTAAAGTGTATTCCGGGTTCTATTGACTCTTTTTCAATAAATTACGAAGACTGGGGTTTTCGGCGTTAATTTTTGGTGCAAGAAAAGTAGTTTCCGATCAGAGTTTTTTCGATGTGATAATAATCGCGTTGAAATTCTAGTTTATGTCTTATAACTTTTTTTACATATCTGGGTTACAGAACATTCCCTGAAATCAATTCGGTTGTGGATAACTGTACCGAAAATCACGTTAAACCCCTAATTTTCGAAAAATTTCATTTTCACTCCAAAATAAAATTACACTTAAATTCATATGAAAAGAAAAAATTTGTCGTACAAACTAAATTAAAGTGTATTCCGGGTTTTGTTGACTTTTTTTCAACCAATTACGACGACTCAGTTTTTCGGCGTTAATTTTCGATGCACGAAAAATTGTTTCAGATTAGATTTTTTTCAATGTCATAATAATCGTCTTGAAATTCTAGTTCATATGTTATAATTTTTTTTAGATATCTAGGCTACAGAGAATTCCCTGCAATCGATTCGGTTGTGGATAACTGTACCGAAAATCACGTTAAAACCCTAATCTTCTAAACACTTCACTTTCACTCCAAACAAAAATTACACTTAAAATCATATGAAAAGAAAAAGTTTGTCGTACTAACTAAATTAAAGTGTATTTCGGGTTCTGTTGACTTTTCTTCAATCAATTACGACGACTCGATTTTTCGTCGTTAATTTTCGGTGCACGAAAAGTTGTTTCTGACCAAATTTTTTTCGATATCATAATAATCGTCTTCAAATTCTATTTCATGTCTTATAATTTTTTTAGATATCTGGGCTACGGAGCATTCCCTGAAATTGATTCGGTTGTGGATAACTGTACCGAAAATCTGGTTAAACTCCTAATCTTCTGAAAATTTCACTTTCACTCCAAAATAAAATTACACTTAAAAGCATATGAAAAGAAAGGTTTTATCGTACTAACTAAATTAAAGTGTATTTCGGATTCTATTGACTTTTTCTAAATCAATTACGACGACTCGATTTTTCGGCGTTAATTTTCGATGCGCGAAAAATTATTTTCGATTAGATTTTTTTCGATGTCATTGTAATCGTCTTGAAATTCTAGTTCATATGATATAATTGTTTTTTCATATCTGGGTTATAAAACATTCCCTGCAATCGATTCGGTTGTGGATAACTGTACCTAAAATCACGTTAAACCCCTAATCTTCAGAAAATTTCACTTTCACTCCAAAATAAAATTACACTTAAAATCATATGAAAAAAAAAGGTTTGTCGTACTAACTAAACTAAAGTGTATTCTGGGTTCTATTGACTCTTTTTCAATAAATTACGAAGACTCGGGTTTTCGACGTTAATTTTCGGTGCAAGAAAAGTAGTTTTCGATCAGAGTTTTTTCGATGTCATAATAATCGCGTTGAAATTCTAGTTCGTGTCTTATAATTTTTTTTACATATCTGGGTTACAGAACATTCCCTAAAATCGATTCGGTTGTGGATAACTGTACCGAAAATCACGTTAAACCCCTAATTTTCGAAAAATTTCATTTTCACTCCAAAATAAAATTACACTTAAATTCATATGAAAAGAAAAAATTTGTCGTACAAACTAAATTAAAGTGTATCCCGGGTTTTGTTGACTTTTTTTCAACCAATTACGACGACTCAGTTTTTCGGCGTTAATTTTTGATACACGAAAAATTGTTTCCGATTAGATTTTTTTCGATGTCATAATAATCCTCTTGAAATTCTAGTTCATATGTTATAATTTTTTTTAGATATCTAGGCTAGAGAGCATTCCCTGCAATCGATTCGGTTGTGGATAACTGTACCGAAAATCACGTTAAAACCCTAATCTTCTAAACACTTCACTTTCACTCCAAAAAAAAAATTACACTTAAAATCATATGAAAAGAAAAAGTTTGTCGTACTAACTAAATTAAAGTGTATTTCGGGTTCTGTTGACTTTTCTTCAATCAATTACGACGACTCAGTTTTTCGTCGTTAATTTTCGGTGCACGAAAAGTTGTTTCTGACCAAATTTTTTTCGATATCATAATAGTCGTCTTCAAATTCTATTTCATGTCATATAATTTTTTTTAGATATCTGGGCTACGGAGCATTCCCTGAAATTGATTCGGTTGTGGATAACTGTACCGAAAATCTCGTTAAACTCCTAATCTTCTTAAAATTTCACTTTGACTCCAAAATAAAATTACACTTAAAAGCATATGAACAGAAAGGTTTTATCATACTAACTAAATTAAAGTGTATTTCGGGTTCTGTTGACTTTTACTAAATCAATTTCGACGACTCGATTTTTCGGCGTTAATTTCGGTGCGCGAAAAATTGTTTCCGATTAGCTTTTTTTCGATGTCATAGTAATCGTCTTGAAATTCTAGTTCATATGATATAATTTTTTTTTGATATCTGGGTTATAAAACATTCCCTGCAATCGATTCGGTTGTGGATAACTGTACCGAAAATCACGTTAAACCCCTAATCTTCAGAAAATTTCACTTTCACTCCAAAATAAAATTACACTTAAAATCATATGAAAAAAAATGGTTTGTCGTACTAACTAAACTAAAGTGTATTCCGGGTTCTATTGACTCTTTTTCAATAAATTACGAAGACTGGGGTTTTCGGCGTTAATTTTTGGTGCAAGAAAAGTAGTTTCCGATCAGAGTTTTTTCGATGTGATAATAATCGCGTTGAAATTCTAGTTTATGTCTTATAACTTTTTTTACATATCTGGGTTACAGAACATTCCCTGAAATCAATTCGGTTGTGGATAACTGTACCGAAAATCACGTTAAACCCCTAATTTTCGAAAAATTTCATTTTCACTCCAAAATAAAATTACACTTAAATTCATATGAAAAGAAAAAATTTGTCGTACAAACTAAATTAAAGTGTATTCCGGGTTTTGTTGACTTTTTTTCAACCAATTACGACGACTCAGTTTTTCGGCGTTAATTTTCGATGCACGAAAAATTGTTTCAGATTAGATTTTTTTCAATGTCATAATAATCGTCTTGAAATTCTAGTTCATATGTTATAATTTTTTTTAGATATCTAGGCTACAGAGAATTCCCTGCAATCGATTCGGTTGTGGATAACTGTACCGAAAATCACGTTAAAACCCTAATCTTCTAAACACTTCACTTTCACTCCAAAAAAAAATTACACTTAAAATCATATGAAAAGAAAAAGTTTGTCGTACTAACTAAATTAAAGTGTATTTCGGGTTCTGTTGACTTTTCTTCAATCAATTACGACGACTCGATTTTTCGTCGTTAATTTTCGGTGCACGAAAAGTTGTTTCTGACCAAATTTTTTTCGATATCATAATAATCGTCTTCAAATTCTATTTCATGTCTTATAATTTTTTTAGATATCTGGGCTACGGAGCATTCCCTGAAATTGATTCGGTTGTGGATAACTGTACCGAAAATCTGGTTAAACTCCTAATCTTCTGAAAATTTCACTTTCACTCCAAAATAAAATTACACTTAAAAGCATATGAAAAGAAAGGTTTTATCGTACTAACTAAATTAAAGTGTATTTCGGATTCTATTGACTTTTTCTAAATCAATTACGACGACTCGATTTTTCGGCGTTAATTTTCGATGCGCGAAAAATTATTTTCGATTAGATTTTTTTCGATGTCATTGTAATCGTCTTGAAATTCTAGTTCATATGATATAATTGTTTTTTCATATCTGGGTTATAAAACATTCCCTGCAATCGATTCGGTTGTGGATAACTGTACCTAAAATCACGTTAAACCCCTAATCTTCAGAAAATTTCACTTTCACTCCAAAATAAAATTACACTTAAAATCATATGAAAAAAAAAGGTTTGTCGTACTAACTAAACTAAAGTGTATTCTGGGTTCTATTGACTCTTTTTCAATAAATTACGAAGACTCGGGTTTTCGACGTTAATTTTCGGTGCAAGAAAAGTAGTTTTCGATCAGAGTTTTTTCGATGTCATAATAATCGCGTTGAAATTCTAGTTCGTGTCTTATAATTTTTTTTACATATCTGGGTTACAGAACATTCCCTAAAATCGATTCGGTTGTGGATAACTGTACCGAAAATCACGTTAAACCCCTAATTTTCGAAAAATTTCATTTTCACTCCAAAATAAAATTACACTTAAATTCATATGAAAAGAAAAAATTTGTCGTACAAACTAAATTAAAGTGTATCCCGGGTTTTGTTGACTTTTTTTCAACCAATTACGACGACTCAGTTTTTCGGCGTTAATTTTCGATACACGAAAAATTGTTTCCGATTAGATTTTTTTCGATGTCATAATAATCCTCTTGAAATTCTAGTTCATATGTTATAATTTTTTTTAGATATCTAGGCTAGAGAGCATTCCCTGCAATCGATTCGGTTGTGGATAACTGTACCGAAAATCACGTTAAAACCCTAATCTTCTAAACACTTCACTTTCACTCCAAAAAAAAAATTACACTTAAAATCATATGAAAAGAAAAAGTTTGTCGTACTAACTAAATTAAAGTGTATTTCGGGTTCTGTTGACTTTTCTTCAATCAATTACGACGACTCAGTTTTTCGTCGTTAATTTTCGGTGCACGAAAAGTTGTTTCTGACCAAATTTTTTTCGATATCATAATAGTCGTCTTCAAATTCTATTTCATGTCATATAATTTTTTTTAGATATCTGGGCTACGGAGCATTCCCTGAAATTGATTCGGTTGTGGATAACTGTACCGAAAATCTCGTTAAACTCCTAATCTTCTTAAAATTTCACTTTGACTCCAAAATAAAATTACACTTAAAAGCATATGAACAGAAAGGTTTTATCATACTAACTAAATTAAAGTGTATTTCGGGTTCTGTTGACTTTTTCTAAATCAATTTCGACGACTCGATTTTTCGGCGTTAATTTCGGTGCGCGAAAAATTGTTTCCGATTAGCTTTTTTTCGATGTCATAGTAATCGTCTTGAAATTCTAGTTCATATGATATAATTTTTTTTTGATATCTGGGTTATAAAACATTCCCTGCAATCGATTCGGTTGTGGATAACTGTACCGAAAATCACGTTAAACCCCTAATCTTCAGAAAATTTCACTTTCACTCCAAAATAAAATTACACTTAAAATCATATGAAAAAAAATGGTTTGTCGTACTAACTAAACTAAAGTGTATTCCGGGTTCTATTGACTCTTTTTCAATAAATTACGAAGACTCGGGTTTTCGGCGTTAATTTTTGGTGCAAGAAAAGTAGTTTCCGATCAGAGTTTTTTCGATGTGATAATAATCGCGTTGAAATTCTAGTTTATGTCTTATAACTTTTTTTACATATCTGGGTTACAGAACATTCCCTGAAATCAATTCGGTTGTGGATAACTGTACCGAAAATCACGTTAAACCCCTAATTTTCGAAAAATTTCATTTTCACTCCAAAATAAAATTACACTTAAATTCATATGAAAAGAAAAAATTTGTCGTACAAACTAAATTAAAGTGTATTCCGGGTTTTGTTGACTTTTTTTCAACCAATTACGACGACTCAGTTTTTCGGCGTTAATTTTCGATGCACGAAAAATTGTTTCAGATTAGATTTTTTTCAATGTCATAATAATCGTCTTGAAATTCTAGTTCATATGTTATAATTTTTTTTAGATATCTAGGCTACAGAGAATTCCCTGCAATCGATTCGGTTGTGGATAACTGTACCGAAAATCACGTTAAAACCCTAATCTTCTAAACACTTCACTTTCACTCCAAACAAAAATTACACTTAAAATCATATGAAAAGAAAAAGTTTGTCGTACTAACTAAATTAAAGTGTATTTCGGGTTCTGTTGACTTTTCTTCAATCAATTACGACGACTCGATTTTTCGTCGTTAATTTTCGGTGCACGAAAAGTTGTTTCTGACCAAATTTTTTTCGATATCATAATAATCGTCTTCAAATTCTATTTCATGTCTTATAATTTTTTTAGATATCTGGGCTACGGAGCATTCCCTGAAATTGATTCGGTTGTGGATAACTGTACCGAAAATCTGGTTAAACTCCTAATCTTCTGAAAATTTCACTTTCACTCCAAAATAAAATTACACTTAAAAGCATATGAAAAGAAAGGTTTTATCGTACTAACTAAATTAAAGTGTATTTCGGATTCTATTGACTTTTTCTAAATCAATTACGACGACTCGATTTTTCGGCGTTAATTTTTGATGCGCGAAAAATTATTTTCGATTAGATTTTTTTCGATGTCATTGTAATCGTCTTGAAATTCTAGTTCATATGATATAATTGTTTTTTCATATCTGGGTTATAAAACATTCCCTGCAATCGATTCGGTTGTGGATAACTGTACCTAAAATCACGTTAAACCCCTAATCTTCAGAAAATTTCACTTTCACTCCAAAATAAAATTACACTTAAAATCATATGAAAAAAAAAGGTTTGTCGTACTAACTAAACTAAAGTGTATTCTGGGTTCTATTGACTCTTTTTCAATAAATTACGAAGACTCGGGTTTTCGACGTTAATTTTCGGTGCAAGAAAAGTAGTTTTCGATCAGAGTTTTTTCGATGTCATAATAATCGCGTTGAAATTCTAGTTCGTGTCTTATAATTTTTTTTACATATCTGGGTTACAGAACATTCCCTAAAATCGATTCGGTTGTGGATAACTGTACCGAAAATCACGTTAAACCCCCAATTTTCGAAAAATTTCATTTTCACTCCAAAATAAAATTACACTTAAATTCATATGAAAAGAAAAAATTTGTCGTACAAACTAAATTAAAGTGTATCCCGGGTTTTGTTGACTTTTTTTCAACCAATTACGACGACTCAGTTTTTCGGCGTTAATTTTCGATACACGAAAAATTGTTTCCGATTAGATTTTTTTCGATGTCATAATAATCCTCTTGAAATTCTAGTTCATATGTTATAATTTTTTTTAGATATCTAGGCTAGAGAGCATTCCCTGCAATCGATTCGGTTGTGGATAACTGTACCGAAAATCACGTTAAAACCCTAATCTTCTAAACACTTCACTTTCACTCCAAAAAAAAAATTACACTTAAAATCATATGAAAAGAAAAAGTTTGTCGTACTAACTAAATTAAAGTGTATTTCGGGTTCTGTTGACTTTTCTTCAATCAATTACGACGACTCAGTTTTTCGTCGTTAATTTTCGGTGCACGAAAAGTTGTTTCTGACCAAATTTTTTTCGATATCATAATAGTCGTCTTCAAATTCTATTTCATGTCATATAATTTTTTTTAGATATCTGGGCTACGGAGCATTCCCTGAAATTGATTCGGTTGTGGATAACTGTACCGAAAATCTCGTTAAACTCCTAATCTTCTTAAAATTTCACTTTGACTCCAAAATAAAATTACACTTAAAAGCATATGAACAGAAAGGTTTTATCATACTAACTAAATTAAAGTGTATTTCGGGTTCTGTTGACTTTTTCTAAATCAATTTCGACGACTCGATTTTTCGGCGTTAATTTCGGTGCGCGAAAAATTGTTTCCGATTAGCTTTTTTTCGATGTCATAGTAATCGTCTTGAAATTCTAGTTCATATGATATAATTTTTTTTTGATATCTGGGTTATAAAACATTCCCTGCAATCGATTCGGTTGTGGATAACTGTACCGAAAATCACGTTAAACCCCTAATCTTCAGAAAATTTCACTTTCACTCCAAAATAAAATTACACTTAAAATCATATGAAAAAAAATGGTTTGTCGTACTAACTAAACTAAAGTGTATTCCGGGTTCTATTGACTCTTTTTCAATAAATTACGAAGACTGGGGTTTTCGGCGTTAATTTTTGGTGCAAGAAAAGTAGTTTCCGATCAGAGTTTTTTCGATGTGATAATAATCGCGTTGAAATTCTAGTTTATGTCTTATAACTTTTTTTACATATCTGGGTTACAGAACATTCCCTGAAATCAATTCGGTTGTGGATAACTGTACCGAAAATCACGTTAAACCCCTAATTTTCGAAAAATTTCATTTTCACTCCAAAATAAAATTACACTTAAATTCATATGAAAAGAAAAAATTTGTCGTACAAACTAAATTAAAGTGTATTCCGGGTTTTGTTGACTTTTTTTCAACCAATTACGACGACTCAGTTTTTCGGCGTTAATTTTCGATGCACGAAAAATTGTTTCAGATTAGATTTTTTTCAATGTCATAATAATCGTCTTGAAATTCTAGTTCATATGTTATAATTTTTTTTAGATATCTAGGCTACAGAGAATTCCCTGCAATCGATTCGGTTGTGGATAACTGTACCGAAAATCACGTTAAAACCCTAATCTTCTAAACACTTCACTTTCACTCCAAAAAAAAATTACACTTAAAATCATATGAAAAGAAAAAGTTTGTCGTACTAACTAAATTAAAGTGTATTTCGGGTTCTGTTGACTTTTCTTCAATCAATTACGACGACTCGATTTTTCGTCGTTAATTTTCGGTGCACGAAAAGTTGTTTCTGACCAAATTTTTTTCGATATCATAATAATCGTCTTCAAATTCTATTTCATGTCATATAATTTTTTTAGATATCTGGGCTACGGAGCATTCCCTGAAATTGATTCGGTTGTGGATAACTGTACCGAAAATCTGGTTAAACTCCTAATCTTCTGAAAATTTCACTTTCACTCCAAAATAAAATTACACTTAAAAGCATATGAAAAGAAAGGTTTTATCGTACTAACTAAATTAAAGTGTATTTCGGATTCTATTGACTTTTTCTAAATCAATTACGACTACTCGATTTTTCGGCGTTAATTTTCGATGCGCGAAAAATTATTTTCGATTAGATTTTTTTCGATGTCATAGTAATCGTCTTGAAATTCTAGTTCATATGATATAATTGTTTTTTCATATCTGGGTTATAAAACATTCCCTGCAATCGATTCGGTTGTGGATAACTGTACCTAAAATCACGTTAAACCCCTAATCTTCAGAAAATTTCACTTTCACTCCAAAATAAAATTACACTTAAAATCATATGAAAAAAAAAGGTTTGTCGTACTAACTAAACTAAAGTGTATTCTGGGTTCTATTGACTCTTTTTCAATAAATTACGAAGACTCGGGTTTTCGACGTTAATTTTCGGTGCAAGAAAAGTAGTTTTCGATCAGAGTTTTTTCGATGTCATAATAATCGCGTTGAAATTCTAGTTCGTGTCTTATAATTTTTTTTACATATCTGGGTTACAGAACATTCCCTAAAATCGATTCAGTTGTGGATAACTGTACCGAAAATCACGTTAAACCCCTAATTTTCGAAAAATTTCATTTTCACTCCAAAATAAAATTACACTTAAATTCATATGAAAAGAAAAAATTTGTCGTACAAACTAAATTAAAGTGTATTCCGGGTTTTGTTGACTTTTTTTCAACCAATTACGACGACTCAGTTTTTCGGCGTTAATTTTCGATGCACGAAAAATTGTTTCAGATTAGATTTTTTTCAATGTCATAATAATCGTCTTGAAATTCTAGTTCATATGTTATAATTTTTTTTAGATATCTAGGCTACAGAGAATTCCCTGCAATCGATTCGGTTGTGGATAACTGTACCGAAAATCACGTTAAAACCCTAATCTTCTAAACACTTCACTTTCACTCCAAACAAAAATTACACTTAAAATCATATGAAAAGAAAAAGTTTGTCGTACTAACTAAATTAAAGTGTATTTCGGGTTCTGTTGACTTTTCTTCAATCAATTACGACGACTCGATTTTTCGTCGTTAATTTTCGGTGCACGAAAAGTTGTTTCTGACCAAATTTTTTTCGATATCATAATAATCGTCTTCAAATTCTATTTCATGTCTTATAATTTTTTTAGATATCTGGGCTACGGAGCATTCCCTGAAATTGATTCGGTTGTGGATAACTGTACCGAAAATCTGGTTAAACTCCTAATCTTCTGAAAATTTCACTTTCACTCCAAAATAAAATTACACTTAAAAGCATATGAAAAGAAAGGTTTTATCGTACTAACTAAATTAAAGTGTATTTCGGATTCTATTGACTTTTTCTAAATCAATTACGACGACTCGATTTTTCGGCGTTAATTTTCGATGCGCGAAAAATTATTTTCGATTAGATTTTTTTCGATGTCATTGTAATCGTCTTGAAATTCTAGTTCATATGATATAATTGTTTTTTCATATCTGGGTTATAAAACATTCCCTGCAATCGATTCGGTTGTGGATAACTGTACCTAAAATCACGTTAAACCCCTAATCTTCAGAAAATTTCACTTTCACTCCAAAATAAAATTACACTTAAAATCATATGAAAAAAAAAGGTTTGTCGTACTAACTAAACTAAAGTGTATTCTGGGTTCTATTGACTCTTTTTCAATAAATTACGAAGACTCGGGTTTTCGACGTTAATTTTCGGTGCAAGAAAAGTAGTTTTCGATCAGAGTTTTTTCGATGTCATAATAATCGCGTTGAAATTCTAGTTCGTGTCTTATAATTTTTTTTACATATCTGGGTTACAGAACATTCCCTAAAATCGATTCGGTTGTGGATAACTGTACCGAAAATCACGTTAAACCCCTAATTTTCGAAAAATTTCATTTTCACTCCAAAATAAAATTACACTTAAATTCATATGAAAAGAAAAAATTTGTCGTACAAACTAAATTAAAGTGTATCCCGGGTTTTGTTGACTTTTTTTCAACCAATTACGACGACTCAGTTTTTCGGCGTTAATTTTCGATACACGAAAAATTGTTTCCGATTAGATTTTTTTCGATGTCATAATAATCCTCTTGAAATTCTAGTTCATATGTTATAATTTTTTTTAGATATCTAGGCTAGAGAGCATTCCCTGCAATCGATTCGGTTGTGGATAACTGTACCGAAAATCACGTTAAAACCCTAATCTTCTAAACACTTCACTTTCACTCCAAAAAAAAAATTACACTTAAAATCATATGAAAAGAAAAAGTTTGTCGTACTAACTAAATTAAAGTGTATTTCGGGTTCTGTTGACTTTTCTTCAATCAATTACGACGACTCAGTTTTTCGTCGTTAATTTTCGGTGCACGAAAAGTTGTTTCTGACCAAATTTTTTTCGATATCATAATAGTCGTCTTCAAATTCTATTTCATGTCATATAATTTTTTTTAGATATCTGGGCTACGGAGCATTCCCTGAAATTGATTCGGTTGTGGATAACTGTACCGAAAATCTCGTTAAACTCCTAATCTTCTTAAAATTTCACTTTGACTCCAAAATAAAATTACACTTAAAAGCATATGAACAGAAAGGTTTTATCATACTAACTAAATTAAAGTGTATTTCGGGTTCTGTTGACTTTTTCTAAATCAATTTCGACGACTCGATTTTTCGGCGTTAATTTCGGTGCGCGAAAAATTGTTTCCGATTAGCTTTTTTTCGATGTCATAGTAATCGTCTTGAAATTCTAGTTCATATGATATAATTTTTTTTTGATATCTGGGTTATAAAACATTCCCTGCAATCGATTCGGTTGTGGATAACTGTACCGAAAATCACGTTAAACCCCTAATCTTCAGAAAATTTCACTTTCACTCCAAAATAAAATTACACTTAAAATCATATGAAAAAAAATGGTTTGTCGTACTAACTAAACTAAAGTGTATTCCGGGTTCTATTGACTCTTTTTCAATAAATTACGAAGACTGGGGTTTTCGGCGTTAATTTTTGGTGCAAGAAAAGTAGTTTCCGATCAGAGTTTTTTCGATGTGATAATAATCGCGTTGAAATTCTAGTTTATGTCTTATAACTTTTTTTACATATCTGGGTTACAGAACATTCCCTGAAATCAATTCGGTTGTGGATAACTGTACCGAAAATCACGTTAAACCCCTAATTTTCGAAAAATTTCATTTTCACTCCAAAATAAAATTACACTTAAATTCATATGAAAAGAAAAAATTTGTCGTACAAACTAAATTAAAGTGTATTCCGGGTTTTGTTGACTTTTTTTCAACCAATTACGACGACTCAGTTTTTCGGCGTTAATTTTCGATGCACGAAAAATTGTTTCAGATTAGATTTTTTTCAATGTCATAATAATCGTCTTGAAATTCTAGTTCATATGTTATAATTTTTTTTAGATATCTAGGCTACAGAGAATTCCCTGCAATCGATTCGGTTGTGGATAACTGTACCGAAAATCACGTTAAAACCCTAATCTTCTAAACACTTCACTTTCACTCCAAAAAAAAATTACACTTAAAATCATATGAAAAGAAAAAGTTTGTCGTACTAACTAAATTAAAGTGTATTTCGGGTTCTGTTGACTTTTCTTCAATCAATTACGACGACTCGATTTTTCGTCGTTAATTTTCGGTGCACGAAAAGTTGTTTCTGACCAAATTTTTTTCGATATCATAATAATCGTCTTCAAATTCTATTTCATGTCATATAATTTTTTTAGATATCTGGGCTACGGAGCATTCCCTGAAATTGATTCGGTTGTGGATAACTGTACCGAAAATCTGGTTAAACTCCTAATCTTCTGAAAATTTCACTTTCACTCCAAAATAAAATTACACTTAAAAGCATATGAAAAGAAAGGTTTTATCGTACTAACTAAATTAAAGTGTATTTCGGATTCTATTGACTTTTTCTAAATCAATTACGACTACTCGATTTTTCGGCGTTAATTTTCGATGCGCGAAAAATTATTTTCGATTAGATTTTTTTCGATGTCATAGTAATCGTCTTGAAATTCTAGTTCATATGATATAATTGTTTTTTCATATCTGGGTTATAAAACATTCCCTGCAATCGATTCGGTTGTGGATAACTGTACCTAAAATCACGTTAAACCCCTAATCTTCAGAAAATTTCACTTTCACTCCAAAATAAAATTACACTTAAAATCATATGAAAAAAAAAGGTTTGTCGTACTAACTAAACTAAAGTGTATTCTGGGTTCTATTGACTCTTTTTCAATAAATTACGAAGACTCGGGTTTTCGACGTTAATTTTCGGTGCAAGAAAAGTAGTTTTCGATCAGAGTTTTTTCGATGTCATAATAATCGCGTTGAAATTCTAGTTCGTGTCTTATAATTTTTTTTACATATCTGGGTTACAGAACATTCCCTAAAATCGATTCAGTTGTGGATAACTGTACCGAAAATCACGTTAAACCCCTAATTTTCGAAAAATTTCATTTTCACTCCAAAATAAAATTACACTTAAATTCATATGAAAAGAAAAAATTTGTCGTACAAACTAAATTAAAGTGTATTCCGGGTTTTGTTGACTTTTTTTCAACCAATTACGACGACTCAGTTTTTCGGCGTTAATTTTCGATACACGAAAAATTGTTTCCGATTAGATTTTTTTCGATGTCATAATAATCCTCTTGAAATTCTAGTTCATATGTTATAATTTTTTTTAGATATCTAGGCTAGAGAACATTCCCTGCAATCGATTCGGTTGTGGATAACTGTACCGAAAATCACGTTAAAACCCTAATCTTCTAAACACTTCACTTTCACTCCAAAAAAAAATTACACTTAAAATCATATGAAAAGAAAAAGTTTGTCGTACTAACTAAATTAAAGTGTATTTCGGGTTCTGTTGACTTTTCTTCAATCAATTACGACGACTCGATTTTTCGTCGTTAATTTTCGGTGCACGAAAAGTTGTTTCAAACCAAATTTTTTTCGATATCATAATAGTCGTCTTCAAATTCTATTTCATGTCATATAATTTTTTTTAGATATCTGGGCTACGGAGCATTCCCTGAAATTGATTCGGTTGTGGATAACTGTACCGAAAATCTCGTTAAACTCCTAATCTTCTTAAAATTTCACTTTGACTCCAAAATAAAATTACACTTAAAATCATATGAAAAAAAAAGGTTTGTCGTACTAACTAAACTAAAGTGTATTCCGGGTTCTATTGACTCTTTTTCAATAAATTACGAAGACTGGGGTTTTCGGCGTTAATTTTCGGTGCAAGAAAAGTAGTTTCCGATCAGAGTTTTTTCGATGTCATAATAATCGCGTTGAAATTATAGTTCATGTCTTATAATTTTTTTTACATATCTGGGTTACAGAACATTCCCTGTAATCGATTCGGTTGTGGATAACTGTACCGAAAATCACTTTAAACCCCTAATTTTTGAAAAATTTCATTTTCACTGCAAAATAAAATTACACTTAAATTCATATGAAAAGAAAAAGTTTGTCGTACAAACTAAATTAAAGTGAATTCCGGGTTTTGTTTACTTTTTTTCAACCAATTACGACGACTCAGTTTTTCGGCGTTAATTTTCGGTGCAGGAAAAATTGTTTCCGATTAGATTTTTTTCGATGTCATAATAATCGTCTTGAAATTCTAGTTCATATGATATAATTTTTTTTAGATATCTAGGCTACAGAGCATTCCTTGCAATCGATTCAGTTGTGGATAACTGTACCGAAAATCAAGTTAAAACCCTAATCTTCTAAACACTTCATTTTCACTCCAAAAAAAAATTACACTTAAAATCATATGAAAATAAAAAGTTTGTCGTACTAACTACATTAAGGTGTATTTCGGGTTTTATTGACTTTTCTTCAATCAATTACGACGACTCTGTTTTTCGTCGGTAATTTTCGGTGCACGAAAGGTTGTTTCTGACCAAATTTTTTTCGATGTCATAATAATCGTCTTCAAATTCTATTTCATGTCATATAATTTTTTTTTAGATATCTGGGCTACGGAGCATTCCCTGAAATTGAGTCGGTTGTGGATAACTGTACCGAAAATCTCGTTAAACTCCTAATCTTCTGAAAATTTCACTTTCACTCCAAAATAAAATTACACTTAAAAGCATATGAAAAGAAAGGTTTTATCGTACTAACTAAATTAAAGTGTATTTCGGGTTCTATTGACTTTTTCTAAATCAATTACGACGACTCGATTTTTCGGCGTTAATTTTCGATGCGCGAAAAATTATTTTCGATTAGATTTTTTTCGATGTCATTGTAATCGTCTTGAAATTCTAGTTCATATGATATAATTGTTTTTTCATATCTGGGTTATAAAACATTCCCTGCAATCGATTCGGTTGTGGATAACTGTACCTAAAATCACGTTAAACCCCTAATCTTCAGAAAATTTCACTTTCACTCCAAAATAAAATTACACTTAAAATCATATGAAAAAAAAAGGTTTGTCGTACTAACTAAACTAAAGTGTATTCTGGGTTCTATTGACTCTTTTTCAATAAATTACGAAGACTCGGGTTTTCGACGTTAATTTTCGGTGCAAGAAAAGTAGTTTTCGATCAGAGTTTTTTCGATGTCATAATAATCGCGTTGAAATTCTAGTTCGTGTCTTATAATTTTTTTTACATATCTGGGTTACAGAACATTCCCTAAAATCGATTCGGTTGTGGATAACTGTACCGAAAATCACGTTAAACCCCTAATTTTCGAAAAATTTCATTTTCACTCCAAAATAAAATTACACTTAAATTCATATGAAAAGAAAAAATTTGTCGTACAAACTAAATTAAAGTGTATTCCGGGTTTTGTTGACTTTTTTTCAACCAATTACGACGACTCAGTTTTTCGGCGTTAATTTTCGATGCACGAAAAATTGTTTCAGATTAGATTTTTTTCAATGTCATAATAATTGTCTTGAAATTCTAGTTCATATGTTATAATTTTTTTTAGATATCTAGGCTACAGAGAATTCCCTGCAATCGATTCGGTTGTGGATAACTGTACCGAAAATCACGTTAAAACCCTAATCTTCTAAACACTTCACTTTCACTCCAAAAAAAAATTACACTTAAAATCATTTGAAAAGAAAAAGTTTGTCGTACTAACTAAATTAAAGTGTATTTCGGGTTCTGTTGACTTTTCTTCAATCAATTACGACGACTCGATTTTTCGTCGTTAATTTTCGGTGCACGAAAAGTTGTTTCTGACCAAATTTTTTTCGATATCATAATAATCGTCTTCAAATTCTATTTCATGTCTTATAATTTTTTTAGATATCTGGGCTACGGAGCATTCCCTGAAATTGATTCGGTTGTGGATAACTGTACCGAAAATCTGGTTAAACTCCTAATCTTCTGAAAATTTCACTTTCACTCCAAAATAAAATTACACTTAAAAGCATATGAAAAGAAAGGTTTTATCGTACTAACTAAATTAAAGTGTATTTCGGATTCTATTGACTTTTTCTAAATCAATTACGACGACTCGATTTTTCGGCGTTAATTTTCGATGCGCGAAAAATTATTTTCGATTAGATTTTTTTCGATGTCATAGTAATCGTCTTGAAATTCTAGTTCATATGATATAATTGTTTTTTCATATCTGGGTTATAAAACATTCCCTGCAATCGATTCGGTTGTGGATAACTGTACCTAAAATCACGTTAAACCCCTAATCTTCAGAAAATTTCACTTTCACTCCAAAATAAAATTACACTTAAAATCATATGAAAAAAAAAGGTTTGTCGTACTAACTAAACTAAAGTGTATTCTGGGTTCTATTGACTCTTTTTCAATAAATTACGAAGACTCGGGTTTTTGACGTTAATTTTCGGTGCAAGAAAAGTAGTTTTCGATCAGAGTTTTTTCGATGTCATAATAATCGCGTTGAAATTCTAGTTCGTGTCTTATAATTTTTTTTACATATCTGGGTTACAGAACATTCCCTAAAATCGATTCGGTTGTGGATAACTGTACCGAAAATCACGTTAAACCCCTAATTTTCGAAAAATTTCATTTTCACTCCAAAATAAAATTACACTTAAATTCATATGAAAAGAAAAAATTTGTCGTACAAACTAAATTAAAGTGTATTCCGGGTTTTGTTGACTTTTTTTCAACCAATTACGACGACTCAGTTTTTCGGCGTTAATTTTCGATACACGAAAAATTGTTTCCGGTTAGATTTTTTTCGATGTCATAATAATCCTCTTGAAATTCTAGTTCATATGTTATAATTTTTTTTAGATATCTAGGCTAGAGAGCATTCCCTGCAATCGATTCGGTTGTGGATAACTGTACCGAAAATCACGTTAAAACCCTAATCTTCTAAACACTTCACTTTCACTACAAAAAAAAATTACACTTAAAATCATATGAAAAGAAAAAGTTTGTCGTACTAACTAAATTAAAGTGTATTTCGGGTTCTGTTGACTTTTCTTCAATCAATTACGACGACTCAGCTTTTCGTCGTTAATTTTCGGTGCACGAAAAGTTGTTTCTGACCAAATTTTTTTCGATATCATAATAGTCGTCTTCAAATTCTATTTCATGTCATATAATTTTTTTTAGATATCTGGGCTACGGAGCATTCCCTGAAATTGATTCGGTTGTGGATAACTGTACCGAAAATCTCGTTAAACTCCTAATCTTCTTAAAATTTCACTTTGACTCCAAAATAAAATTACACTGAAAAGCATATGAACAGAAAGGTTTTATCATACTAACTAAATTAAAGTGTATTTCGGGTTCTGTTGACTTTTTCTAAATCAATTTCGACGACTCGATTTTTCGGCGTTAATTTCGGTGCGCGAAAAATTGTTTCCGATTAGCTTTTTTTCGATGTCATAGTAATCGTCTTGAAATTCTAGTTCATATGATATAATTTTTTTTTGATATCTGGGTTATAAAACATTCCCTACAATCGATTCGGTTGTGGATAATTGTACCGAAAATCACGTTAAACCCCTAATCTTAAGAAAATTTCACTTTCACTCCAAAATAAAATTACACTTAAAATCATATGAAAAAAAAAGGTTTGTCGTACTAACTAAACTAAAGTGTATTCCGGGTTCTATTGACTCTTTTTCAATAAATTACGAAGACTGGGGTTTTCGGCGTTAATTTTCGGTGCAAGAAAAGTAGTTTCCGATCAGAGTTTTTTCGATGTCATAATAATCGCGTTGAAATTATAGTTCATGTCTTATAATTTTTTTTACATATCTGGGTTACAGAACATTCCCTGTAATCGATTCGGTTGTGGATAACTGTACCGAAAATCACTTTAAACCCCTAATTTTTGAAAAATTTCATTTTCACTGCAAAATAAAATTACACTTAAATTCATATGAAAAGAAAAAGTTTGTCGTACAAACTAAATTAAAGTGAATTCCGGGTTTTGTTTACTTTTTTTCAACCAATTACGACGACTCAGTTTTTCGGCGTTAATTTTCGGTGCACGAAAAATTGTTTCCGATTAGATTTTTTTCGATGTCATAATAATCGTCTTGAAATTCTAGTTCATATGATATAATTTTTTTTGGATATCTAGGCTACAGAGCATTCCTTGCAATCGATTCAGTTGTGGATAACTGTACCGAAAATCAAGTTAAAACCCTAATCTTCTAAACACTTCATTTTCACTCCAAAAAAAAATTACACTTAAAATCATATGAAAATAAAAAGTTTGTCGTTCTAACTACATTAAGGTGTATTTCGGGTTTTATTGACTTTTCTTCAATCAATTACGACGACTCTGTTTTTCGTCGGTAATTTTCGGTGCACGAAAGGTTGTTTCTGACCAAATTTTTTTCGATGTCATAATAATCGTCTTCAAATTCTATTTCATGTCATATAATTTTTTTTAGATATCTGGGCTACGGAGCATTCCCTGAAATTGAGTCGGTTGTGGATGACTGTACCGAAAATCTCGTTAAACTCCTAATCTTCTGAAAATTTCACTTTCACTCCAAAATAAAATTACACTTAAAAGCATATGAAAAGAAAGGTTTTATCGTACTAACTAAATTAAAGTGTATTTCGGGTTCTATTGACTTTTTCTAAATCAATTACGACGACTCGATTTTTCGGCGTTAATTTTCGATGCGCGAAAAATTATTTTCGATTAGATTTTTTTCGATGTCATTGTAATCGTCTTGAAATTCTAGTTCATATGATATAATTGTTTTTTCATATCTGGGTTATAAAACATTCCCTGCAATCGATTCGGTTGTGGATAACTGTACCTAAAATCACGTTAAACCCCTAATCTTCAGAAAATTTCACTTTCACTCCAAAATAAAATTACACTTAAAATCATATGAAAAAAAAAGGTTTGTCGTACTAACTAAACTAAAGTGTATTCTGGGTTCTATTGACTCTTTTTCAATAAATTACGAAGACTCGGGTTTTCGACGTTAATTTTCGGTGCAAGAAAAGTAGTTTTCGATCAGAGTTTTTTCGATGTCATAATAATCGCGTTGAAATTCTAGTTCGTGTCTTATAATTTTTTTTACATATCTGGGTTACAGAACATTCCCTAAAATCGATTCGGTTGTGGATAACTGTACCGAAAATCACGTTAAACCCCTAATTTTCGAAAAATTTCATTTTCACTCCAAAATAAAATTACACTTAAATTCATATGAAAAGAAAAAATTTGTCGTACAAACTAAATTAAAGTGTATTCCGGGTTTTGTTGACTTTTTTTCAACCAATTACGACGACTCAGTTTTTCGGCGTTAATTTTCGATGCACGAAAAATTGTTTCAGATTAGATTTTTTTCAATGTCATAATAATTGTCTTGAAATTCTAGTTCATATGTTATAATTTTTTTTAGATATCTAGGCTACAGAGAATTCCCTGCAATCGATTCGGTTGTGGATAACTGTACCGAAAATCACGTTAAAACCCTAATCTTCTAAACACTTCACTTTCACTCCAAAAAAAAATTACACTTAAAATCATTTGAAAAGAAAAAGTTTGTCGTACTAACTAAATTAAAGTGTATTTCGGGTTCTGTTGACTTTTCTTCAATCAATTACGACGACTCGATTTTTCGTCGTTAATTTTCGGTGCACGAAAAGTTGTTTCTGACCAAATTTTTTTCGATATCATAATAATCGTCTTCAAATTCTATTTCATGTCTTATAATTTTTTTAGATATCTGGGCTACGGAGCATTCCCTGAAATTGATTCGGTTGTGGATAACTGTACCGAAAATCTGGTTAAACTCCTAATCTTCTGAAAATTTCACTTTCACTCCAAAATAAAATTACACTTAAAAGCATATGAAAAGAAAGGTTTTATCGTACTAACTAAATTAAAGTGTATTTCGGATTCTATTGACTTTTTCTAAATCAATTACGACGACTCGATTTTTCGGCGTTAATTTTCGATGCGCGAAAAATTATTTTCGATTAGATTTTTTTCGATGTCATAGTAATCGTCTTGAAATTCTAGTTCATATGATATAATTGTTTTTTCATATCTGGGTTATAAAACATTCCCTGCAATCGATTCGGTTGTGGATAACTGTACCTAAAATCACGTTAAACCCCTAATCTTCAGAAAATTTCACTTTCACTCCAAAATAAAATTACACTTAAAATCATATGAAAAAAAAAGGTTTGTCGTACTAACTAAACTAAAGTGTATTCTGGGTTCTATTGACTCTTTTTCAATAAATTACGAAGACTCGGGTTTTTGACGTTAATTTTCGGTGCAAGAAAAGTAGTTTTCGATCAGAGTTTTTTCGATGTCATAATAATCGCGTTGAAATTCTAGTTCGTGTCTTATAATTTTTTTTACATATCTGGGTTACAGAACATTCCCTAAAATCGATTCGGTTGTGGATAACTGTACCGAAAATCACGTTAAACCCCTAATTTTCGAAAAATTTCATTTTCACTCCAAAATAAAATTACACTTAAATTCATATGAAAAGAAAAAATTTGTCGTACAAACTAAATTAAAGTGTATTCCGGGTTTTGTTGACTTTTTTTCAACCAATTACGACGACTCAGTTTTTCGGCGTTAATTTTCGATACACGAAAAATTGTTTCCGGTTAGATTTTTTTCGATGTCATAATAATCCTCTTGAAATTCTAGTTCATATGTTATAATTTTTTTTAGATATCTAGGCTAGAGAGCATTCCCTGCAATCGATTCGGTTGTGGATAACTGTACCGAAAATCACGTTAAAACCCTAATCTTCTAAACACTTCACTTTCACTACAAAAAAAAATTACACTTAAAATCATATGAAAAGAAAAAGTTTGTCGTACTAACTAAATTAAAGTGTATTTCGGGTTCTGTTGACTTTTCTTCAATCAATTACGACGACTCAGCTTTTCGTCGTTAATTTTCGGTGCACGAAAAGTTGTTTCTGACCAAATTTTTTTCGATATCATAATAGTCGTCTTCAAATTCTATTTCATGTCATATAATTTTTTTTAGATATCTGGGCTACGGAGCATTCCCTGAAATTGATTCGGTTGTGGATAACTGTACCGAAAATCTCGTTAAACTCCTAATCTTCTTAAAATTTCACTTTGACTCCAAAATAAAATTACACTGAAAAGCATATGAACAGAAAGGTTTTATCATACTAACTAAATTAAAGTGTATTTCGGGTTCTGTTGACTTTTTCTAAATCAATTTCGACGACTCGATTTTTCGGCGTTAATTTCGGTGCGCGAAAAATTGTTTCCGATTAGCTTTTTTTCGATGTCATAGTAATCGTCTTGAAATTCTAGTTCATATGATATCATTTTTTTTTGATATCTGGGTTATAAAACATTCCCTACAATCGATTCGGTTGTGGATAATTGTACCGAAAATCACGTTAAACCCCTAATCTTAAGAAAATTTCACTTTCACTCCAAAATAAAATTACACTTAAAATCATATGAAAAAAAAAGGTTTGTCGTACTAACTAAACTAAAGTGTATTCCGGGTTCTATTGACTCTTTTTCAATAAATTACGAAGACTGGGGTTTTCGGCGTTAATTTTCGGTGCAAGAAAAGTAGTTTCCGATCAGAGTTTTTTCGATGTCATAATAATCGCGTTGAAATTATAGTTCATGTCTTATAATTTTTTTTACATATCTGGGTTACAGAACATTCCCTGTAATCGATTCGGTTGTGGATAACTGTACCGAAAATCACTTTAAACCCCTAATTTTTGAAAAATTTCATTTTCACTGCAAAATAAAATTACACTTAAATTCATATGAAAAGAAAAAGTTTGTCGTACAAACTAAATTAAAGTGAATTCCGGGTTTTGTTTACTTTTTTTCAACCAATTACGACGACTCAGTTTTTCGGCGTTAATTTTCGGTGCACGAAAAATTGTTTCCGATTAGATTTTTTTCGATGTCATAATAATCGTCTTGAAATTCTAGTTCATATGATATAATTTTTTTTGGATATCTAGGCTACAGAGCATTCCTTGCAATCGATTCAGTTGTGGATAACTGTACCGAAAATCAAGTTAAAACCCTAATCTTCTAAACACTTCATTTTCACTCCAAAAAAAAATTACACTTAAAATCATATGAAAATAAAAAGTTTGTCGTTCTAACTACATTAAGGTGTATTTCGGGTTTTATTGACTTTTCTTCAATCAATTACGACGACTCTGTTTTTCGTCGGTAATTTTCGGTGCACGAAAGGTTGTTTCTGACCAAATTTTTTTCGATGTCATAATAATCGTCTTCAAATTCTATTTCATGTCATATAATTTTTTTTAGATATCTGGGCTACGGAGCATTCCCTGAAATTGAGTCGGTTGTGGATGACTGTACCGAAAATCTCGTTAAACTCCTAATCTTCTGAAAATTTCACTTTCACTCCAAAATAAAATTACACTTAAAAGCATATGAAAAGAAAGGTTTTATCGTACTAACTAAATTAAAGTGTATTTCGGGTTCTATTGACTTTTTCTAAATCAATTACGACGACTCGATTTTTCGGCGTTAATTTTCGATGCGCGAAAAATTATTTTCGATTAGATTTTTTTCGATGTCATTGTAATCGTCTTGAAATTCTAGTTCATATGATATAATTGTTTTTTCATATCTGGGTTATAAAACATTCCCTGCAATCGATTCGGTTGTGGATAACTGTACCTAAAATCACGTTAAACCCCTAATCTTCAGAAAATTTCACTTTCACTCCAAAATAAAATTACACTTAAAATCATATGAAAAAAAAAGGTTTGTCGTACTAACTAAACTAAAGTGTATTCTGGGTTCTATTGACTCTTTTTCAATAAATTACGAAGACTCGGGTTTTCGACGTTAATTTTCGGTGCAAGAAAAGTAGTTTTCGATCAGAGTTTTTTCGATGTCATAATAATCGCGTTGAAATTCTAGTTCGTGTCTTATAATTTTTTTTACATATCTGGGTTACAGAACATTCCCTAAAATCGATTCGGTTGTGGATAACTGTACCGAAAATCACGTTAAACCCCTAATTTTCGAAAAATTTCATTTTCACTCCAAAATAAAATTACACTTAAATTCATATGAAAAGAAAAAATTTGTCGTACAAACTAAATTAAAGTGTATTCCGGGTTTTGTTGACTTTTTTTCAACCAATTACGACGACTCAGTTTTTCGGCGTTAATTTTCGATGCACGAAAAATTGTTTCAGATTAGATTTTTTTCAATGTCATAATAATTGTCTTGAAATTCTAGTTCATATGTTATAATTTTTTTTAGATATCTAGGCTACAGAGAATTCCCTGCAATCGATTCGGTTGTGGATAACTGTACCGAAAATCACGTTAAAACCCTAATCTTCTAAACACTTCACTTTCACTCCAAAAAAAAATTACACTTAAAATCATTTGAAAAGAAAAAGTTTGTCGTACTAACTAAATTAAAGTGTATTTCGGGTTCTGTTGACTTTTCTTCAATCAATTACGACGACTCGATTTTTCGTCGTTAATTTTCGGTGCACGAAAAGTTGTTTCTGACCAAATTTTTTTCGATATCATAATAATCGTCTTCAAATTCTATTTCATGTCTTATAATTTTTTTAGATATCTGGGCTACGGAGCATTCCCTGAAATTGATTCGGTTGTGGATAACTGTACCGAAAATCTGGTTAAACTCCTAATCTTCTGAAAATTTCACTTTCACTCCAAAATAAAATTACACTTAAAAGCATATGAAAAGAAAGGTTTTATCGTACTAACTAAATTAAAGTGTATTTCGGATTCTATTGACTTTTTCTAAATCAATTACGACGACTCAATTTTTCGGCGTTAATTTTCGATGCGCGAAAAATTATTTTCGATTAGATTTTTTTCGATGTCATAGTAATCGTCTTGAAATTCTAGTTCATATGATATAATTGTTTTTTCATATCTGGGTTATAAAACATTCCCTGCAATCGATTCGGTTGTGGATAACTGTACCTAAAATCACGTTAAACCCCTAATCTTCAGAAAATTTCACTTTCACTCCAAAATAAAATTACACTTAAAATCATATGAAAAAAAAAGGTTTGTCGTACTAACTAAACTAAAGTGTATTCTGGGTTCTATTGACTCTTTTTCAATAAATTACGAAGACTCGGGTTTTTGACGTTAATTTTCGGTGCAAGAAAAGTAGTTTTCGATCAGAGTTTTTTCGATGTCATAATAATCGCGTTGAAATTCTAGTTCGTGTCTTATAATTTTTTTTACATATCTGGGTTACAGAACATTCCCTAAAATCGATTCGGTTGTGGATAACTGTACCGAAAATCACGTTAAACCCCTAATTTTCGAAAAATTTCATTTTCACTCCAAAATAAAATTACACTTAAATTCATATGAAAAGAAAAAATTTGTCGTACAAACTAAATTAAAGTGTATTCCGGGTTTTGTTGACTTTTTTTCAACCAATTACGACGACTCAGTTTTTCGGCGTTAATTTTCGATACACGAAAAATTGTTTCCGGTTAGATTTTTTTCGATGTCATAATAATCCTCTTGAAATTCTAGTTCATATGTTATAATTTTTTTTAGATATCTAGGCTAGAGAGCATTCCCTGCAATCGATTCGGTTGTGGATAACTGTACCGAAAATCACGTTAAAACCCTAATCTTCTAAACACTTCACTTTCACTACAAAAAAAAATTACACTTAAAATCATATGAAAAGAAAAAGTTTGTCGTACTAACTAAATTAAAGTGTATTTCGGGTTCTGTTGACTTTTCTTCAATCAATTACGACGACTCAGCTTTTCGTCGTTAATTTTCGGTGCACGAAAAGTTGTTTCTGACCAAATTTTTTTCGATATCATAATAGTCGTCTTCAAATTCTATTTCATGTCATATAATTTTTTTTAGATATCTGGGCTACGGAGCATTCCCTGAAATTGATTCGGTTGTGGATAACTGTACCGAAAATCTCGTTAAACTCCTAATCTTCTTAAAATTTCACTTTGACTCCAAAATAAAATTACACTGAAAAGCATATGAACAGAAAGGTTTTATCATACTAACTAAATTAAAGTGTATTTCGGGTTCTGTTGACTTTTTCTAAATCAATTTCGACGACTCGATTTTTCGGCGTTAATTTCGGTGCGCGAAAAATTGTTTCCGATTAGCTTTTTTTCGATGTCATAGTAATCGTCTTGAAATTCTAGTTCATATGATATCATTTTTTTTTGATATCTGGGTTATAAAACATTCCCTACAATCGATTCGGTTGTGGATAATTGTACCGAAAATCACGTTAAACCCCTAATCTTAAGAAAATTTCACTTTCACTCCAAAATAAAATTACACTTAAAATCATATGAAAAAAAAAGGTTTGTCGTACTAACTAAACTAAAGTGTATTCCGGGTTCTATTGACTCTTTTTCAATAAATTACGAAGACTGGGGTTTTCGGCGTTAATTTTCGGTGCAAGAAAAGTAGTTTCCGATCAGAGTTTTTTCGATGTCATAATAATCGCGTTGAAATTATAGTTCATGTCTTATAATTTTTTTTACATATCTGGGTTACAGAACATTCCCTGTAATCGATTCGGTTGTGGATAACTGTACCGAAAATCACTTTAAACCCCTAATTTTTGAAAAATTTCATTTTCACTGCAAAATAAAATTACACTTAAATTCATATGAAAAGAAAAAGTTTGTCGTACAAACTAAATTAAAGTGAATTCCGGGTTTTGTTTACTTTTTTTCAACCAATTACGACGACTCAGTTTTTCGGCGTTAATTTTCGGTGCACGAAAAATTGTTTCCGATTAGATTTTTTTCGATGTCATAATAATCGTCTTGAAATTCTAGTTCATATGATATAATTTTTTTTGGATATCTAGGCTACAGAGCATTCCTTGCAATCGATTCAGTTGTGGATAACTGTACCGAAAATCAAGTTAAAACCCTAATCTTCTAAACACTTCATTTTCACTCCAAAAAAAAATTACACTTAAAATCATATGAAAATAAAAAGTTTGTCGTTCTAACTACATTAAGGTGTATTTCGGGTTTTATTGACTTTTCTTCAATCAATTACGACGACTCTGTTTTTCGTCGGTAATTTTCGGTGCACGAAAGGTTGTTTCTGACCAAATTTTTTTCGATGTCATAATAATCGTCTTCAAATTCTATTTCATGTCATATAATTTTTTTTAGATATCTGGGCTACGGAGCATTCCCTGAAATTGAGTCGGTTGTGGATGACTGTACCGAAAATCTCGTTAAACTCCTAATCTTCTGAAAATTTCACTTTCACTCCAAAATAAAATTACACTTAAAAGCATATGAAAAGAAAGGTTTTATCGTACTAACTAAATTAAAGTGTATTTCGGGTTCTATTGACTTTTTCTAAATCAATTACGACGACTCGATTTTTCGGCGTTAATTTTCGATGCGCGAAAAATTATTTTCGATTAGATTTTTTTCGATGTCATTGTAATCGTCTTGAAATTCTAGTTCATATGATATAATTGTTTTTTCATATCTGGGTTATAAAACATTCCCTGCAATCGATTCGGTTGTGGATAACTGTACCTAAAATCACGTTAAACCCCTAATCTTCAGAAAATTTCACTTTCACTCCAAAATAAAATTACACTTAAAATCATATGAAAAAAAAAGGTTTGTCGTACTAACTAAACTAAAGTGTATTCTGGGTTCTATTGACTCTTTTTCAATAAATTACGAAGACTCGGGTTTTCGACGTTAATTTTCGGTGCAAGAAAAGTAGTTTTCGATCAGAGTTTTTTCGATGTCATAATAATCGCGTTGAAATTCTAGTTCGTGTCTTATAATTTTTTTTACATATCTGGGTTACAGAACATTCCCTAAAATCGATTCGGTTGTGGATAACTGTACCGAAAATCACGTTAAACCCCTAATTTTCGAAAAATTTCATTTTCACTCCAAAATAAAATTACACTTAAATTCATATGAAAAGAAAAAATTTGTCGTACAAACTAAATTAAAGTGTATTCCGGGTTTTGTTGACTTTTTTTCAACCAATTACGACGACTCAGTTTTTCGGCGTTAATTTTCGATGCACGAAAAATTGTTTCAGATTAGATTTTTTTCAATGTCATAATAATTGTCTTGAAATTCTAGTTCATATGTTATAATTTTTTTTAGATATCTAGGCTACAGAGAATTCCCTGCAATCGATTCGGTTGTGGATAACTGTACCGAAAATCACGTTAAAACCCTAATCTTCTAAACACTTCACTTTCACTCCAAAAAAAAATTACACTTAAAATCATTTGAAAAGAAAAAGTTTGTCGTACTAACTAAATTAAAGTGTATTTCGGGTTCTGTTGACTTTTCTTCAATCAATTACGACGACTCGATTTTTCGTCGTTAATTTTCGGTGCACGAAAAGTTGTTTCTGACCAAATTTTTTTCGATATCATAATAATCGTCTTCAAATTCTATTTCATGTCTTATAATTTTTTTAGATATCTGGGCTACGGAGCATTCCCTGAAATTGATTCGGTTGTGGATAACTGTACCGAAAATCTGGTTAAACTCCTAATCTTCTGAAAATTTCACTTTCACTCCAAAATAAAATTACACTTAAAAGCATATGAAAAGAAAGGTTTTATCGTACTAACTAAATTAAAGTGTATTTCGGATTCTATTGACTTTTTCTAAATCAATTACGACGACTCGATTTTTCGGCGTTAATTTTCGATGCGCGAAAAATTATTTTCGATTAGATTTTTTTCGATGTCATTGTAATCGTCTTGAAATTCTAGTTCATATGATATAATTGTTTTTTCATATCTGGGTTATAAAACATTCCCTGCAATCGATTCGGTTGTGGATAACTGTACCTAAAATCACGTTAAACCCCTAATCTTCAGAAAATTTCACTTTCACTCCAAAATAAAATTACACTTAAAATCATATGAAAAAAAAAGGTTTGTCGTACTAACTAAACTAAAGTGTATTCTGGGTTCTATTGACTCTTTTTCAATAAATTACGAAGACTCGGGTTTTCGACGTTAATTTTCGGTGCAAGAAAAGTAGTTTTCGATCAGAGTTTTTTCGATGTCATAATAATCGCGTTGAAATTCTAGTTCGTGTCTTATAATTTTTTTTACATATCTGGGTTACAGAACATTCCCTAAAATCGATTCGGTTGTGGATAACTGTACCGAAAATCACGTTAAACCCCTAATTTTCGAAAAATTTCATTTTCACTCCAAAATAAAATTACACTTAAATTCATATGAAAAGAAAAAATTTGTCGTACAAACTAAATTAAAGTGTATTCCGGGTTTTGTTGACTTTTTTTCAACCAATTACGACGACTCAGTTTTTCGGCGTTAATTTTCGATGCACGAAAAATTGTTTCAGATTAGATTTTTTTCAATGTCATAATAATCGTCTTGAAATTCTAGTTCATATGTTATAATTTTTTTTAGATATCTAGGCTACAGAGAATTCCCTGCAATCGATTCGGTTGTGGATAACTGTACCGAAAATCACGTTAAAACCCTAATCTTCTAAACACTTCACTTTCACTCCAAAAAAAAATTACACTTAAAATCATATGAAAAGAAAAAGTTTGTCGTACTAACTAAATTAAAGTGTATTTCGGGTTTTATTGACTTTTCTTCAATCAATTACGACGACTCTGTTTTTCGTCGGTAATTTTCGGTGCACGAAAGGTTGTTTCTGACCAAATTTTTTTCGATGTCATAATAATCGTCTTCAAATTCTATTTCATGTCATATAATTTTTTTTAGATATCTGGGCTACGGAGCATTCCCTGAAATTGAGTCGGTTGTGGATGACTGTACCGAAAATCTCGTTAAACTCCTAATCTTCTGAAAATTTCACTTTCACTCCAAAATAAAATTACACTTAAAAGCATATGAAAAGAAAGGTTTTATCGTACTAACTAAATTAAAGTGTATTTCGGGTTCTATTGACTTTTTCTAAATCAATTACGACGACTCGATTTTTCGGCGTTAATTTTCGATGCGCGAAAAATTATTTTCGATTAGATTTTTTTCGATGTCATTGTAATCGTCTTGAAATTCTAGTTCATATGATATAATTGTTTTTTCATATCTGGGTTATAAAACATTCCCTGCAATCGATTCGGTTGTGGATAACTGTACCTAAAATCACGTTAAACCCCTAATCTTCAGAAAATTTCACTTTCACTCCAAAATAAAATTACACTTAAAATCATATGAAAAAAAAGGTTTGTCGTACTAACTAAACTAAAGTGTATTCTGGGTTCTATTGACTCTTTTTCAATAAATTACGAAGACTCGGGTTTTCGACGTTAATTTTCGGTGCAAGAAAAGTAGTTTTCGATCAGAGTTTTTTCGATGTCATAATAATCGCGTTGAAATTCTAGTTCGTGTCTTATAATTTTTTTTACATATCTGGGTTACAGAACATTCCCTAAAATCGATTCGGTTGTGGATAACTGTACCGAAAATCACGTTAAACCCCTAATTTTCGAAAAATTTCATTTTCACTCCAAAATAAAATTACACTTAAATTCATATGAAAAGAAAAAATTTGTCGTACAAACTAAATTAAAGTGTATTCCGGGTTTTGTTGACTTTTTTTCAACCAATTACGACGACTCAGTTTTTCGGCGTTAATTTTCGATACACGAAAAATTGTTTCCGATTAGATTTTTTTCGATGTCATAATAATCCTCTTGAAATTCTAGTTCATATGTTATAATTTTTTTTAGATATCTAGGCTAGAGAGCATTCCCTGCAATCGATTCGGTTGTGGATAACTGTACCGAAAATCACGTTAAAACCCTAATCTTCTAAACACTTCACTTTCACTCCAAAAAAAAATTACACTTAAAATCATATGAAAAGAAAAAGTTTGTCGTACTAACTAAATTAAAGTGTATTTCGGGTTCTGTTGACTTTTCTTCAATCAATTACGACGACTCAGTTTTTCGTCGTTAATTTTCGGTGCACGAAAAGTTGTTTCTGACCCAATTTTTTTCGATATCATAATAGTCGTCTTCAAATTCTATTTCATGTCATATAATTTTTTTTAGATATCTGGGCTACGGAGCATTCCCTGAAATTGATTCGGTTGTGGATAACTGTACCGAAAATCTCGTTAAACTCCTAATCTTCTTAAAATTTCACTTTGACTCCAAAATAAAATTACACTGAAAAGCATATGAACAGAAAGGTTTTATCATACTAACTAAATTAAAGTGTATTTCGGGTTCTGTTGACTTTTTCTAAATCAATTTCGACGACTCGATTTTTCGGCGTTAATTTCGGTGCGCGAAAAATTGTTTCCGATTAGCTTTTTTTCGATGTCATAGTAATCGTCTTGAAATTCTAGTTCATATGATATAATTTTTTTTTGATATCTGGGTTATAAAACATTCCCTACAATCGATTCGGTTGTGGATAATTGTACCGAAAATCACGTTAAACCCCTAATCTTAAGAAAATTTCACTTTCACTCCAAAATAAAATTACACTTAAAATCATATGAAAAAAAAAGGTTTGTCGTACTAACTAAACTAAAGTGTATTCCGGGTTCTATTGACTCTTTTTCAATAAATTACGAAGACTGGGGTTTTCGGCGTTAATTTTCGGTGCAAGAAAAGTAGTTTCCGATCAGAGTTTTTTCGATGTCATAATAATCGCGTTGAAATTATAGTTCATGTCTTATAATTTTTTTTACATATCTGGGTTACAGAACATTCCCTGTAATCGATTCGGTTGTGGATAACTGTACCGAAAATCACTTTAAACCCCTAATTTTTGAAAAATTTCATTTTCACTGCAAAATAAAATTACACTTAAATTCATATGAAAAGAAAAAGTTTGTCGTACAAACTAAATTAAAGTGAATTCCGGGTTTTGTTTACTTTTTTTCAACCAATTACGACGACTCAGTTTTTCGGCGTTAATTTTCGGTGCACGAAAAATTGTTTCCGATTAGATTTTTTTCGATGTCATAATAATCGTCTTGAAATTCTAGTTCATATGTTATAATTTTTTTTAGATATCTAGGCTAGAGAGCATTCCCTGCAATCGATTCGGTTGTGGATAACTGTACCGAAAATCACGTTAAAACCCTAATCTTCTAAACACTTCACTTTCACTCCAAAAAAAAATTACACTTAAAATCATATGAAAATAAAAAGTTTGTCGTACTAACTACATTAAGGTGTATTTCGGGTTTTATTGACTTTTCTTCAATCAATTACGACGACTCTGTTTTTCGTCGGTAATTTTCGGTGCACGAAAGGTTGTTTCTGACCAAATTTTTTTCGATGTCATAATAATCGTCTTCAAATTCTATTTCATGTCATATAACTTTTTTTAGATATCTGGGCTACGGAGCATTCCCTGAAATTGAGTCGGTTGTGGATGACTGTACCGAAAATCTTGTTAAACTCCTAATCTTCTGAAAATTTCACTTTCACTCCAAAATAAAATTACACTTAAAAGCATATGAAAAGAAAGGTTTTATCGTACTAACTAAATTAAAGTGTATTTCGGGTTCTATTGACTTTTTCTAAATCAATTACGACGACTCAATTTTTCGGCGTTAATTTTCGATGCGCGAAAAATTATTTTCGATTAGATTTTTTTCGATGTCATTGTAATCGTCTTGAAATTCTAGTTCATATGATATAATTGTTTTTTCATATCTGGGTTATAAAACATTCCCTGCAATCGATTCGGTTGTGGATAACTGTACCTAAAATCACGTTAAACCCCTAATCTTCAGAAAATTTCACTTTCACTCCAAAATAAAATTACACTTAAAATCATATGAAAAAAAAAGGTTTGTCGTACTAACTAAACTAAAGTGTATTCTGGGTTCTATTGACTCTTTTTCAATAAATTACGAAGACTCGGGTTTTCGACGTTAATTTTCGGTGCAAGAAAAGTAGTTTTCGATCAGAGTTTTTTCGATGTCATAATAATCGCGCTGAAATTCTAGTTCGTGTCTTATAATTTTTTTTACATATCTGGGTTACAGAACATTCCCTAAAATCGATTCGGTTGTGGATAACTGTACCGAAAATCACGTTAAACCCCTAATTTTCGAAAAATTTCATTTTCACTCCAAAATAAAATTACACTTAAATTCATATGAAAAGAAAAAATTTGTCGTACAAACTAAATTAAAGTGTATTCCGGGTTTTGTTGACTTTTTTTCAACCAATTACGACGACTCAGTTTTTCGGCGTTAATTTTCGATGCACGAAAAATTGTTTCAGATTAGATTTTTTTCAATGTCATAATAATCGTCTTGAAATTCTAGTTCATATGATATAATTTTTTTTAGATATCTAGGCTACAGAGCATTCCTTGCAATCGATTCAGTTGTGGATAACTGTACCGAAAATCAAGTTAAAACCCTAATCTTCTAAACACTTCATTTTCACTCCAAAAAAAAATTACACTTAAAATCATATGAAAATAAAAATTTTGTCGTACTAACTACATTAAGGTGTATTTCGGGTTTTATTGACTTTTCTTCAATCAATTACGACGACTCTGTTTTTCGTCGGTAATTTTCGGTGCACGAAAGGTTGTTTCTGACCAAATTTTTTTCGATGTCATAATAATCGTCTTCAAATTCTATTTCATGTCATATAATTTTTTTTAGATATCTGGGCTACGGAGCATTCCCTGAAATTGAGTCGGTTGTGGATGACTGTACCGAAAATCTCGTTAAACTCCTAATCTTCTGAAAATTTCACTTTCACTCCAAAATAAAATTACACTTAAAAGCATATGAAAAGAAAGGTTTTATCGTACTAACTAAATTAAAGTGTATTTCGGGTTCTATTGACTTTTTCTAAATCAATTACGACGACTCGATTTTTCGGCGTTAATTTTCGATGCGCGAAAAATTATTTTCGATTAGATTTTTTTCGATGTCATTGTAATCGTCTTGAAATTCTAGTTCATATGATATAATTGTTTTTTCATATCTGGGTTATAAAACATTCCCTGCAATCGATTCAGTTGTGGATAACTGTACCTAAAATCACGTTAAACCCCTAATCTTCAGAAAATTTCACTTTCACTCCAAAATAAAATTACACTTAAAATCATATGAAAAAAAAAGGTTTGTCGTACTAACTAAACTAAAGTGTATTCTGGGTTCTATTGACTCTTTTTCAATAAATTACGAAGACTCGGGTTTTCGACGTTAATTTTCGGTGCAAGAAAAGTAGTTTTCGATCAGAGTTTTTTCGATGTCATAATAATCGCGTTGAAATTCTAGTTCGTGTCTTATAATTTTTTTTACATATCTGGGTTACAGAACATTCCCTAAAATCGATTCGGTTGTGGATAACTGTACCGAAAATCACGTTAAACCCCTAATTTTCGAAAAATTTCATTTTCACTCCAAAATAAAATTACACTTAAATTCATATGAAAAGAAAAAATTTGTCGTGCAAACTAAATTAAAGTGTATTCCGGGTTTTGTTGACTTTTTTTCAACCAATTACGACGACTCAGTTTTTCGGCGTTAATTTTCGATACACGAAAAATTGTTTCCGATTAGATTTTTTTCAATGTCATAATAATCGTCTTGAAATTCTAGTTCATATGTTATAATTTTTTTTAGATATCTAGGCTACAGAGAATTCCCTGCAATCGATTCGGTTGTGGATAACTGTACCGAAAATCACGTTAAAACCCTAATCTTCTAAACACTTCACTTTCACTCCAAAAAAAAATTACACTTAAAATCATATGAAAAGAAAAAGTTTGTCGTACTAACTAAATTAAGGTGTATTTCGGGTTCTGTTGACTTTTCTTCAATCAATTACGACGACTCGATTTTTCGTCGTTAATTTTCGGTGCACGAAAAGTTGTTTCTGACCAAATTTTTTTCGATATCATAATAATCGTCTTCAAATTCTATTTCATGTCTTATAATTTTTTTAGATATCTGGGCTACGGAGCATTCCCTGAAATTGATTCGGTTGTGGATAACTGTACCGAAAATCTGGTTAAACTCCTAATCTTCTGAAAATTTCACTTTCACTCCAAAATAAAATTACACTTAAAAGCATATGAAAAGAAAGGTTTTATCGTACTAACTAAATTAAAGTGTATTTCGGATTCTATTGACTTTTTCTAAATCAATTACGACGACTCGATTTTTCGGCGTTAATTTTCGATGCGCGAAAAATTATTTTCGATTAGATTTTTTTCGATGTCATAGTAATCGTCTTGAAATTCAAGTTCATATGATATAATTGTTTTTTCATATCTGGGTTATAAAACATTCCCTGCAATCGATTCGGTTGTGGATAACTGTACCTAAAATCACGTTAAACCCCTAATCTTCAAAAAATTTCACTTTCACTCCAAAATAAAATTACACTTAAAATCATATGAAAAAAAAAGGTTTGTCGTACTAACTAAACTAAAGTGTATTCTGGGTTCTATTGACTCTTTTTCAATAAATTACGAAGACTCGGGTTTTCGACGTTAATTTTCGGTGCAAGAAAAGTAGTTTTCGATCAGAGTTTTTTCGATGTCATAATAATCGCGTTGAAATTCTAGTTCGTGTCTTATAATTTTTTTTACATATATGGGTTACAGAACATTCCCTAAAATCGATTCAGTTGTGGATAACTGTACCGAAAATCACGTTAAACCCCTAATTTTCGAAAAATTTCATTTTCACTCCAAAATAAAATTACACTTAAATTCATATGAAAAGAAAAAATTTGTCGTACAAACTAAATTAAAGTGTATTCCGGGTTTTGTTGACTTTTTTTCAACCAATTACGACGACTCAGTTTTTCGGCGTTAATTTTCGATACACGAAAAATTGTTTCCGATTAGATTTTTTTCGATGTCATAATAATCCTCTTGAAATTCTAGTTCATATGTTATAATTTTTTTTAGATATCTAGGCTAGAGAGCATTCCCTGCAATCGATCCGGTTGTGGATAACTGTACCGAAAATCACGTTAAAACCCTAATCTTCTAAACACTTCACTTTCACTCCAAAAAAAAATTACACTTAAAATCATATGAAAAGAAAAAGTTTGTCGTACTAACTAAATTAAAGTGTATTTCGAGTTCTGTTGACTTTTCTTCAATCAATTACGACGACTCAGTTTTTCGTCGTTAATTTTCGGTGCACGAAAAGTTGTTTCTGACCAAATTTTTTTCGATATCATAATAGTCGTCTTCAAATTCTATTTCATGTCATATAATTTTTTTTAGATATCTGGGCTACGGAGCATTCCCTGAAATTGATTCGGTTGTGGATAACTGTACCGAAAATCTCGTTAAACTCCTAATCTTCTTAAAATTTCACTTTGACTCCAAAATAAAATTACACTGAAAAGCATATGAACAGAAAGGTTTTATCATACTAACTAAATTAAAGTGTATTTCGGGTTCTGTTGACTTTTTCTAAATCAATTTCGACGACTCGATTTTTCGGCGTTAATTTCGGTGCGCGAAAAATTGTTTCCGATTAGCTTTTTTTCGATGTCATAGTAATCGTCTTGAAATTCTAGTTCATATGATATAATTTTTTTTTGATATCTGGGTTATAAAACATTCCCTACAATCGATTCGGTTGTGGATAATTGTACCGAAAATCACGTTAAACCCCTAATCTTAAGAAAATTTCACTTTCACTCCAAAATAAAATTACACTTAAAATCATATGAAAAAAAAAGGTTTGTCGTACTAACTAAACTAAAGTGTATTCCGGGTTCTATTGACTCTTTTTCAATAAATTACGAAGACTGGGGTTTTCGGCGTTAATTTTCGGTGCAAGAAAAGTAGTTTCCGATCAGAGTTTTTTCGATGTCATAATAATCGCGTTGAAATTATAGTTCATGTCTTATAATTTTTTTTACATATCTGGGTTACAGAACATTCCCTGTAATCGATTCGGTTGTGGATAACTGTACCGAAAATCACTTTAAACCCCTAATTTTTGAAAAATTTCATTTTCACTGCAAAATAAAATTACACTTAAATTCATATGAAAAGAAAAAGTTTGTCGTACAAACTAAATTAAAGTGAATTCCGGGTTTTGTTTACTTTTTTTCAACCAATTACGACGACTCAGTTTTTCGGCGTTAATTTTCGGTGCACGAAAAATTGTTTCCGATTAGATTTTTTTTGATGTCATAATAATCGTCTTGAAATTCTAGTTCATATGATATAATTTTTTTTAGATATCTAGGCTACAGAGCATTCCTTGCAATCGATTCAGTTGTGGATAACTGTACCGAAAATCAAGTTAAAACCCTAATCTTCTAAACACTTCATTTTCACTCCAAAAAAAAATTACACTTAAAATCATATGAAAATAAAAAGTTTGTCGTACTAACTACATTAAGGTGTATTTCGGGTTTTATTGACTTTTCTTCAATCAATTACGACGACTCTGTTTTTCGTCGGTAATTTTCGGTGCACGAAAGGTTGTTTCTGACCAAATTTTTTTCGATGTCATAATAATCGTCTTCAAATTCTATTTCATGTCATATAACTTTTTTTAGATATCTGGGCTACGGAGCATTCCCTGAAATTGAGTCGGTTGTGGATGACTGTACCGAAAATCTTGTTAAACTCCTAATCTTCTGAAAATTTCACTTTCACTCCAAAATAAAATTACACTTAAAAGCATATGAAAAGAAAGGTTTTATCGTACTAACTAAATTAAAGTGTATTTCGGATTCTATTGACTTTTTCTAAATCAATTACGACGACTCGATTTTTCGGCGTTAATTTTCGATGCGCGAAAAATTATTTTCGATTAGATTTTTTTCGATGTCATAGTAATCGTCTTGAAATTCAAGTTCATATGATATAATTGTTTTTTCATATCTGGGTTATAAAACATTCCCTGCAATCGATTCGGTTGTGGATAACTGTACCTAAAATCACGTTAAACCCCTAATCTTCAGAAAATTTCACTTTCACTCCAAAATAAAATTACACTTAAAATCATATGAAAAAAAAAGGTTTGTCGTACTAACTAAACTAAAGTGTATTCTGGGTTCTATTGACTCTTTTTCAATAAATTACGAAGACTCGGGTTTTCGACGTTAATTTTCGGTGCAAGAAAAGTAGTTTTCGATCAGAGTTTTTTCGATGTCATAATAATCGCGTTGAAATTCTAGTTCGTGTCTTATAATTTTTTTTACATATATGGGTTACAGAACATTCCCTAAAATCGATTCAGTTGTGGATAACTGTACCGAAAATCACGTTAAACCCCTAATTTTCGAAAAATTTCATTTTCACTCCAAAATAAAATTACACTTAAATTCATATGAAAAGAAAAAATTTGTCGTACAAACTAAATTAAAGTGTATTCCGGGTTTTGTTGACTTTTTTTCAACCAATTACGACGACTCAGTTTTTCGGCGTTAATTTTCGATACACGAAAAATTGTTTCCGATTAGATTTTTTTCGATGTCATAATAATCCTCTTGAAATTCTAGTTCATATGTTATAATTTTTTTTAGATATCTAGGCTAGAGAGCATTCCCTGCAATCGATCCGGTTGTGGATAACTGTACCGAAAATCACGTTAAAACCCTAATCTTCTAAACACTTCACTTTCACTCCAAAAAAAAATTACACTTAAAATCATATGAAAAGAAAAAGTTTGTCGTACTAACTAAATTAAAGTGTATTTCGAGTTCTGTTGACTTTTCTTCAATCAATTACGACGACTCAGTTTTTCGTCGTTAATTTTCGGTGCACGAAAAGTTGTTTCTGACCAAATTTTTTTCGATATCATAATAGTCGTCTTCAAATTCTATTTCATGTCATATAATTTTTTTTAGATATCTGGGCTACGGAGCATTCCCTGAAATTGATTCGGTTGTGGATAACTGTACCGAAAATCTCGTTAAACTCCTAATCTTCTTAAAATTTCACTTTGACTCCAAAATAAAATTACACTGAAAAGCATATGAACAGAAAGGTTTTATCATACTAACTAAATTAAAGTGTATTTCGGGTTCTGTTGACTTTTTCTAAATCAATTTCGACGACTCGATTTTTCGGCGTTAATTTCGGTGCGCGAAAAATTGTTTCCGATTAGCTTTTTTTCGATGTCATAGTAATCGTCTTGAAATTCTAGTTCATATGATATAATTTTTTTTTGATATCTGGGTTATAAAACATTCCCTACAATCGATTCGGTTGTGGATAATTGTACCGAAAATCACGTTAAACCCCTAATCTTAAGAAAATTTCACTTTCACTCCAAAATAAAATTACACTTAAAATCATATGAAAAAAAAAGGTTTGTCGTACTAACTAAACTAAAGTGTATTCCGGGTTCTATTGACTCTTTTTCAATAAATTACGAAGACTGGGGTTTTCGGCGTTAATTTTCGGTGCAAGAAAAGTAGTTTCCGATCAGAGTTTTTTCGATGTCATAATAATCGCGTTGAAATTATAGTTCATGTCTTATAATTTTTTTTACATATCTGGGTTACAGAACATTCCCTGTAATCGATTCGGTTGTGGATAACTGTACCGAAAATCACTTTAAACCCCTAATTTTTGAAAAATTTCATTTTCACTGCAAAATAAAATTACACTTAAATTCATATGAAAAGAAAAAGTTTGTCGTACAAACTAAATTAAAGTGAATTCCGGGTTTTGTTTACTTTTTTTCAACCAATTACGACGACTCAGTTTTTCGGCGTTAATTTTCGGTGCACGAAAAATTGTTTCCGATTAGATTTTTTTCGATGTCATAATAATCGTCTTGAAATTCTAGTTCATATGATATAATTTTTTTTAGATATCTAGGCTACAGAGCATTCCTTGCAATCGATTCAGTTGTGGATAACTGTACCGAAAATCAAGTTAAAACCCTAATCTTCTAAACACTTCATTTTCACTCCAAAAAAAAATTACACTTAAAATCATATGAAAATAAAAAGTTTGTCGTACTAACTACATTAAGGTGTATTTCGGGTTTTATTGACTTTTCTTCAATCAATTACGACGACTCTGTTTTTCGTCGGTAATTTTCGGTGCACGAAAGGTTGTTTCTGACCAAATTTTTTTCGATGTCATAATAATCGTCTTCAAATTCTATTTCATGTCATATAATTTTTTTTAGATATCTGGCTACGGAGCATTCCCTGAAATTGAGTCGGTTGTGGATGACTGTACCGAAAATCTCGTTAAACTCCTAATCTTCTGAAAATTTCACTTTCACTCCAAAATAAAATTACATTTAAAAGCATATGAAAAGAAAGGTTTTATCGTACTAACTAAATTAAAGTGTATTTCGGGTTCTATTGACTTTTTCTAAATCAATTACGACGACTCAATTTTTCGGCGTTAATTTTCGATGCGCGAAAAATTATTTTCGATTAGATTTTTTTCGATGTCATTGTAATCGTCTTGAAATTCTAGTTCATATGATATAATTGTTTTTTCATATCTGGGTTATAAAACATTCCCTGCAATCGATTCGGTTGTGGATAACTGTACCTAAAATCACGTTAAACCCCTAATCTTCAGAAAATTTCACTTTCACTCCAAAATAAAATTACACTTAAAATCATATGAAAAAAAAAGGTTTGTCGTACTAACTAAACTAAAGTGTATTCTGGGTTCTATTGACTCTTTTTCAATAAATTACGAAGACTCGGGTTTTCGACGTTAATTTTCGGTGCAAGAAAAGTAGTTTTCGATCAGAGTTTTTTCGATGTCATAATAATCGCGTTGAAATTCTAGTTCGTGTCTTATAATTTTTTTTACATATCTGGGTTACAGAACATTCCCTAAAATCGATTCGGTTGTGGATAACTGTACCGAAAATCACGTTAAACCCCTAATTTTCGAAAAATTTCATTTTCACTCCAAAATAAAATTACACTTAAATTCATATGAAAAGAAAAAATTTGTCGTACAAACTAAATTAAAGTGTATTCCGGGTTTTGTTGACTTTTTTTCAACCAATTACGACGACTCAGTTTTTCGGCGTTAATTTTCGATGCACGAAAAATTGTTTCAGATTAGATTTTTTTCAATGTCATAATAATCGTCTTGAAATTCTAGTTCATATGTTATAATTTTTTTTAGATATCTAGGCTACAGAGAATTCCCTGCAATCGATTCGGTTGTGGATAACTGTACCGAAAATCACGTTAAAACCCTAATCTTCTAAACACTTCACTTTCACTCCAAAAAAAAATTACACTTAAAATCATATGAAAAGAAAAAGTTTGTCGTACTAACTAAATTAAAGTGTATTTCGGGTTCTGTTGACTTTTCTTCAATCAATTACGACGACTCGATTTTTCGTCGTTAATTTTCGGTGCACGAAAAGTTGTTTCTGACCAAATTTTTTTCGATATCATAATAATCGTCTTCAAATTCTATTTCATGTCTTATAATTTTTTTAGATATCTGGGCTACGGAGCATTCCCTGAAATTGATTCGGTTGTGGATAACTGTACCGAAAATCTGGTTAAACTCCTAATCTTCTGAAAATTTCACTTTCACTCCAAAATAAAATTACACTTAAAAGCATATGAAAAGAAAGGTTTTATCGTACTAACTAAATTAAAGTGTATTTCGGATTCTATTGACTTTTTCTAAATCAATTACGACGACTCGATTTTTCGGCGTTAATTTTCGATGCGCGAAAAATTATTTTCGATTAGATTTTTTTCGATGTCATAGTAATCGTCTTGAAATTCTAGTTCATATGATATAATTGTTTTTTCATATCTGGGTTATAAAACATTCCCTGCAATCGATTCGGTTGTGGATAACTGTACCTAAAATCACGTTAAACCCCTAATCTTCAGAAAATTTCACTTTCACTCCAAAATAAAATTACACTTAAAATCATATGAAAAAAAAAGGTTTGTCGTACTAACTAAACTAAAGTGTATTCTGGGTTCTATTGACTCTTTTTCAATAAATTACGAAGACTCGGGTTTTCGACGTTAATTTTCGGTGCAAGAAAAGTAGTTTTCGATCAGAGTTTTTTCGATGTCATAATAATCGCGTTGAAATTCTAGTTCGTGTCTTATAATTTTTTTTACATATCTGGGTTACAGAACATTCCCTAAAATCGATTCAGTTGTGGATAACTGTACCGAAAATCACGTTAAACCCCTAATTTTCGAAAAATTTCATTTTCACTCCAAAATAAAATTACACTTAAATTCATATGAAAAGAAAAAATTTGTCGTACAAACTAAATTAAAGTGTATTCCGGGTTTTGTTGACTTTTTTTCAACCAATTACGACGACTCAGTTTTTCGGCGTTAATTTTCGATACACGAAAAATTGTTTCCGATTAGATTTTTTTCGATGTCATAATAATCCTCTTGAAATTCTAGTTCATATGTTATAATTTTTTTTAGATATCTAGGCTAGAGAGCATTCCCTGCAATCGATTCGGTTGTGGATAACTGTACCGAAAATCACGTTAAAACCCTAATCTTCTAAACACTTCACTTTCACTCCAAAAAAAAATTACACTTAAAATCATATGAAAAGAAAAAGTTTGTCGTACTAACTAAATTAAAGTGTATTTCGAGTTCTGTTGACTTTTCTTCAATCAATTACGACGACTCAGTTTTTCGTCGTTAATTTTCGGTGCACGAAAAGTTGTTTCTGACCAAATTTTTTTCGATATCATAATAGTCGTCTTCAAATTCTATTTCATGTCATATAATTTTTTTTAGATATCTGGGCTACGGAGCATTCCCTGAAATTGATTCGGTTGTGGATAACTGTACCGAAAATCTGGTTAAACTCCTAATCTTCTGAAAATTTCACTTTCACTCCAAAATAAAATTACACTTAAAAGCATATGAAAAGAAAGGTTTTATCGTACTAACTAAATTAAAGTGTATTTCGGATTCTATTGACTTTTTCTAAATCAATTACGACGACTCGATTTTTCGGCGTTAATTTTCGATGCGCGAAAAATTATTTTCGATTAGATTTTTTTCGATGTCATAGTAATCGTCTTGAAATTCAAGTTCATATGATATAATTGTTTTTTCATATCTGGGTTATAAAACATTCCCTGCAATCGATTCGGTTGTGGATAACTGTACCTAAAATCACGTTAAACCCCTAATCTTCAGAAAATTTCACTTTCACTCCAAAATAAAATTACACTTAAAATCATATGAAAAAAAAAGGTTTGTCGTACTAACTAAACTAAAGTGTATTCTGGGTTCTATTGACTCTTTTTCAATAAATTACGAAGACTCGGGTTTTCGACGTTAATTTTCGGTGCAAGAAAAGTAGTTTTCGATCAGAGTTTTTTCGATGTCATAATAATCGCGTTGAAATTCTAGTTCGTGTCTTATAATTTTTTTTACATATCTGGGTTACAGAACATTCCCTAAAATCGATTCAGTTGTGGATAACTGTACCGAAAATCACGTTAAACCCCTAATTTTCGAAAAATTTCATTTTCACTCCAAAATAAAATTACACTTAAATTCATATGAAAAGAAAAAATTTGTCGTACAAACTAAATTAAAGTGTATTCCGGGTTTTGTTGACTTTTTTTCAACCAATTACGACGACTCAGTTTTTCGGCGTTAATTTTCGATACACGAAAAATTGTTTCCGATTAGATTTTTTTCGATGTCATAATAATCCTCTTGAAATTCTAGTTCATATGTTATAATTTTTTTTAGATATCTAGGCTAGAGAGCATTCCCTGCAATCGATTCGGTTGTGGATAACTGTACCGAAAATCACGTTAAAACCCTAATCTTCTAAACACTTCACTTTCACTCCAAAAAAAAATTACACTTAAAATCATATGAAAAGAAAAAGTTTGTCGTACTAACTAAATTAAAGTGTATTTCGAGTTCTGTTGACTTTTCTTCAATCAATTACGACGACTCAGTTTTTCGTCGTTAATTTTCGGTGCACGAAAAGTTGTTTCTGACCAAATTTTTTTCGATATCATAATAGTCGTCTTCAAATTCTATTTCATGTCATATAATTTTTTTTAGATATCTGGGCTACGGAGCATTCCCTGAAATTGATTCGGTTGTGGATAACTGTACCGAAAATCTGGTTAAACTCCTAATCTTCTGAAAATTTCACTTTCACTCCAAAATAAAATTACACTTAAAAGCATATGAAAAGAAAGGTTTTATCGTACTAACTAAATTAAAGTGTATTTCGGATTCTATTGACTTTTTCTAAATCAATTACGACGACTCGATTTTTCGGCGTTAATTTTCGATGCGCGAAAAATTATTTTCGATTAGATTTTTTTCGATGTCATAGTAATCGTCTTGAAATTCAAGTTCATATGATATAATTGTTTTTTCATATCTGGGTTATAAAACATTCCCTGCAATCGATTCGGTTGTGGATAACTGTACCTAAAATCACGTTAAACCCCTAATCTTCAGAAAATTTCACTTTCACTCCAAAATAAAATTACACTTAAAATCATATGAAAAAAAAAGGTTTGTCGTACTAACTAAACTAAAGTGTATTCTGGGTTCTATTGACTCTTTTTCAATAAATTACGAAGACTCGGGTTTTCGACGTTAATTTTCGGTGCAAGAAAAGTAGTTTTCGATCAGAGTTTTTTCGATGTCATAATAATCGCGTTGAAATTCTAGTTCGTGTCTTATAATTTTTTTTACATATATGGGTTACAGAACATTCCCTAAAATCGATTCAGTTGTGGATAACTGTACCGAAAATCACGTTAAACCCCTAATTTTCGAAAAATTTCATTTTCACTCCAAAATAAAATTACACTTAAATTCATATGAAAAGAAAAAATTTGTCGTACAAACTAAATTAAAGTGTATTCCGGGTTTTGTTGACTTTTTTTCAACCAATTACGACGACTCAGTTTTTCGGCGTTAATTTTCGATACACGAAAAATTGTTTCCGATTAGATTTTTTTCGATGTCATAATAATCCTCTTGAAATTCTAGTTCATATGTTATAATTTTTTTTAGATATCTAGGCTAGAGAGCATTCCCTGCAATCGATCCGGTTGTGGATAACTGTACCGAAAATCACGTTAAAACCCTAATCTTCTAAACACTTCACTTTCACTCCAAAAAAAAATTACACTTAAAATCATATGAAAAGAAAAAGTTTGTCGTACTAACTAAATTAAAGTGTATTTCGAGTTCTGTTGACTTTTCTTCAATCAATTACGACGACTCAGTTTTTCGTCGTTAATTTTCGGTGCACGAAAAGTTGTTTCTGACCAAATTTTTTTCGATATCATAATAGTCGTCTTCAAATTCTATTTCATGTCATATAATTTTTTTTAGATATCTGGGCTACGGAGCATTCCCTGAAATTGATTCGGTTGTGGATAACTGTACCGAAAATCTCGTTAAACTCCTAATCTTCTTAAAATTTCACTTTGACTCCAAAATAAAATTACACTGAAAAGCATATGAACAGAAAGGTTTTATCATACTAACTAAATTAAAGTGTATTTCGGGTTCTGTTGACTTTTTCTAAATCAATTTCGACGACTCGATTTTTCGGCGTTAATTTCGGTGCGCGAAAAATTGTTTCCGATTAGCTTTTTTTCGATGTCATAGTAATCGTCTTGAAATTCTAGTTCATATGATATAATTTTTTTTTGATATCTGGGTTATAAAACATTCCCTACAATCGATTCGGTTGTGGATAATTGTACCGAAAATCACGTTAAACCCCTAATCTTAAGAAAATTTCACTTTCACTCCAAAATAAAATTACACTTAAAATCATATGAAAAAAAAAGGTTTGTCGTACTAACTAAACTAAAGTGTATTCCGGGTTCTATTGACTCTTTTTCAATAAATTACGAAGACTGGGGTTTTCGGCGTTAATTTTCGGTGCAAGAAAAGTAGTTTCCGATCAGAGTTTTTTCGATGTCATAATAATCGCGTTGAAATTATAGTTCATGTCTTATAATTTTTTTTACATATCTGGGTTACAGAACATTCCCTGTAATCGATTCGGTTGTGGATAACTGTACCGAAAATCACTTTAAACCCCTAATTTTTGAAAAATTTCATTTTCACTGCAAAATAAAATTACACTTAAATTCATATGAAAAGAAAAATTTTGTCGTACAAACTAAATTAAAGTGAATTCCGGGTTTTGTTTACTTTTTTTCAACCAATTACGACGACTCAGTTTTTCGGCGTTAATTTTCGGTGCACGAAAAATTGTTTCCGATTAGATTTTTTTCGATGTCATAATAATCGTCTTGAAATTCTAGTTCATATGATATAATTTGTTTTAGATATCTAGGCTACAGAGCATTCCTTGCAATCGATTCAGTTGTGGATAACTGTACCGAAAATCAAGTTAAAACTAATCTTCTAAACACTTCATTTTCACTCCAAAAAAAAATTACACTTAAAATCATATGAAAATAAAAAGTTTGTCGTACTAACTACATTAAGGTGTATTTCGGGTTTTATTGACTTTTCTTCAATCAATTACGACGACTCTGTTTTTCGTCGGTAATTTTCGGTGCACGAAAGGTTGTTTCTGACCAAATTTTTTTCGATGTCATAATAATCGTCTTCAAATTCTATTTCATGTCATATAATTTTTTTTAGATATCTGGGCTACGGAGCATTCCCTGAAATTGAGTCGGTTGTGGATGACTGTACCGAAAATCTCGTTAAACTCCTAATCTTCTGAAAATTTCACTTTCACTCCAAAATAAAATTACATTTAAAAGCATATGAAAAGAAAGGTTTTATCGTACTAACTAAATTAAAGTGTATTACGGGTTCTATTGACTTTTTCTAAATCAATTACGACGACTCAATTTTTCGGCGTTAATTTTCGATGCGCGAAAAATTATTTTCGATTAGATTTTTTTCGATGTCATTGTAATCGTCTTGAAATTCTAGTTCATATGATATAATTGTTTTTTCATATCTGGGTTATAAAACATTCCCTGCAATCGATTCGGTTGTGGATAACTGTACCTAAAATCACGTTAAACCCCTAATCTTCAGAAAATTTCACTTTCACTCCAAAATAAAATTACACTTAAAATCATATGAAAAAAAAAGGTTTGTCGTACTAACTAAACTAAAGTGTATTCTGGGTTCTATTGACTCTTTTTCAATAAATTACGAAGACTCGGGTTTTCGACGTTAATTTTCGGTGCAAGAAAAGTAGTTTTCGATCAGAGTTTTTTCGATGTCATAATAATCGCGTTGAAATTCTAGTTCGTGTCTTATAATTTTTTTTACATATCTGGGTTACAGAACATTCCCTAAAATCGATTCGGTTGTGGATAACTGTACCGAAAATCACGTTAAACCCCTAATTTTCGAAAAATTTCATTTTCACTCCAAAATAAAATTACACTTAAATTCATATGAAAAGAAAAAATTTGTCGTACAAACTAAATTAAAGTGTATTCCGGGTTTTGTTGACTTTTTTTCAACCAATTACGACGACTCAGTTTTTCGGCGTTAATTTTCGATGCACGAAAAATTGTTTCAGATTAGATTTTTTTCAATGTCATAATAATCGTCTTGAAATTCTAGTTCATATGTTATAATTTTTTTTAGATATCTAGGCTACAGAGAATTCCCTGCAATCGATTCGGTTGTGGATAACTGTACCGAAAATCACGTTAAAACCCTAATCTTCTAAACACTTCACTTTCACTCCAAAAAAAAATTACACTTAAAATCATATGAAAAGAAAAAGTTTGTCGTACTAACTAAATTAAAGTGTATTTCGGGTTCTGTTGACTTTTCTTCAATCAATTACGACGACTCGATTTTTCGTCGTTAATTTTCGGTGCACGAAAAGTTGTTTCTGACCAAATTTTTTTCGATATCATAATAATCGTCTTCAAATTCTATTTCATGTCTTATAATTTTTTTAGATATCTGGGCTACGGAGCATTCCCTGAAATTGATTCGGTTGTGGATAACTGTACCGAAAATCTGGTTAAACTCCTAATCTTCTGAAAATTTCACTTTCACTCCAAAATAAAATTACACTTAAAAGCATATGAAAAGAAAGGTTTTATCGTACTAACTAAATTAAAGTGTATTTCGGATTCTATTGACTTTTTCTAAATCAATTACGACGACTCGATTTTTCGGCGTTAATTTTCGATGCGCGAAAAATTATTTTCGATTAGATTTTTTTCGATGTCATAGTAATCGTCTTGAAATTCTAGTTCATATGATATAATTGTTTTTTCATATCTGGGTTATAAAACATTCCCTGCAATCGATTCGGTTGTGGATAACTGTACCTAAAATCACGTTAAACCCCTAATCTTCAGAAAATTTCACTTTCACTCCAAAATAAAATTACACTTAAAATCATATGAAAAAAAAAGGTTTGTCGTACTAACTAAACTAAAGTGTATTCTGGGTTCTATTGACTCTTTTTCAATAAATTACGAAGACTGGGGTTTTCGACGTTAATTTTCGGTGCAAGAAAAGTAGTTTTCGATCAGAGTTTTTTCGATGTCATAATAATCGCGTTGAAATTCTAGTTCGTGTCTTATAATTTTTTTTACATATCTGGGTTACAGAACATTCCCTAAAATCGATTCAGTTGTGGATAACTGTACCGAAAATCACGTTAAACCCCTAATTTTCGAAAAATTTCATTTTCACTCCAAAATAAAATTACACTTAAATTCATATGAAAAGAAAAAATTTGTCGTACAAACTAAATTAAAGTGTATTCCGGGTTTTGTTGACTTTTTTTCAACCAATTACGACGACTCAGTTTTTCGGCGTTAATTTTCGATACACGAAAAATTGTTTCCGATTAGATTTTTTTCGATGTCATAATAATCCTCTTGAAATTCTAGTTCATATGTTATAATTTTTTTTAGATATCTAGGCTAGAGAGCATTCCCTGCAATCGATTCGGTTGTGGATAACTGTACCGAAAATCACGTTAAAACCCTAATCTTCTAAACACTTCACTTTCACTCCAAAAAAAAATTACACTTAAAATCATATGAAAAGAAAAAGTTTGTCGTACTAACTAAATTAAAGTGTATTTCGAGTTCTGTTGACTTTTCTTCAATCAATTACGACGACTCAGTTTTTCGTCGTTAATTTTCGGTGCACGAAAAGTTGTTTCTGACCAAATTTTTTTCGATATCATAATAGTCGTCTTCAAATTCTATTTCATGTCATATAATTTTTTTTAGATATCTGGGCTACGGAGCATTCCCTGAAATTGATTCGGTTGTGGATAACTGTACCGAAAATCTGGTTAAACTCCTAATCTTCTGAAAATTTCACTTTCACTCCAAAATAAAATTACACTTAAAAGCATATGAAAAGAAAGGTTTTATCGTACTAACTAAATTAAAGTGTATTTCGGATTCTATTGACTTTTTCTAAATCAATTACGACGACTCGATTTTTCGGCGTTAATTTTCGATGCGCGAAAAATTATTTTCGATTAGATTTTTTTCGATGTCATAGTAATCGTCTTGAAATTCAAGTTCATATGATATAATTGTTTTTTCATATCTGGGTTATAAAACATTCCCTGCAATCGATTCGGTTGTGGATAACTGTACCTAAAATCACGTTAAACCCCTAATCTTCAGAAAATTTCACTTTCACTCCAAAATAAAATTACACTTAAAATCATATGAAAAAAAAAGGTTTGTCGTACTAACTAAACTAAAGTGTATTCTGGGTTCTATTGACTCTTTTTCAATAAATTACGAAGACTCGGGTTTTCGACGTTAATTTTCGGTGCAAGAAAAGTAGTTTTCGATCAGAGTTTTTTCGATGTCATAATAATCGCGTTGAAATTCTAGTTCGTGTCTTATAATTTTTTTTACATATATGGGTTACAGAACATTCCCTAAAATCGATTCAGTTGTGGATAACTGTACCGAAAATCACGTTAAACCCCTAATTTTCGAAAAATTTCATTTTCACTCCAAAATAAAATTACACTTAAATTCATATGAAAAGAAAAAATTTGTCGTACAAACTAAATTAAAGTGTATTCCGGGTTTTGTTGACTTTTTTTCAACCAATTACGACGACTCAGTTTTTCGGCGTTAATTTTCGATACACGAAAAATTGTTTCCGATTAGATTTTTTTCGATGTCATAATAATCCTCTTGAAATTCTAGTTCATATGTTATAATTTTTTTTAGATATCTAGGCTAGAGAGCATTCCCTGCAATCGATCCGGTTGTGGATAACTGTACCGAAAATCACGTTAAAACCCTAATCTTCTAAACACTTCACTTTCACTCCAAAAAAAAATTACACTTAAAATCATATGAAAAGAAAAAGTTTTTCGTACTAACTAAATTAAAGTGTATTTCGAGTTCTGTTGACTTTTCTTCAATCAATTACGACGACTCAGTTTTTCGTCGTTAATTTTCGGTGCACGAAAAGTTGTTTCTGACCAAATTTTTTTCGATATCATAATAGTCGTCTTCAAATTCTATTTCATGTCATATAATTTTTTTTAGATATCTGGGCTACGGAGCATTCCCTGAAATTGATTCGGTTGTGGATAACTGTACCGAAAATCTCGTTAAACTCCTAATCTTCTTAAAATTTCACTTTGACTCCAAAATAAAATTACACTGAAAAGCATATGAACAGAAAGGTTTTATCATACTAACTAAATTAAAGTGTATTTCGGGTTCTGTTGACTTTTTCTAAATCAATTTCGACGACTCGATTTTTCGGCGTTAATTTCGGTGCGCGAAAAATTGTTTCCGATTAGCTTTTTTTCGATGTCATAGTAATCGTCTTGAAATTCTAGTTCATATGATATAATTTTTTTTTGATATCTGGGTTATAAAACATTCCCTACAATCGATTCGGTTGTGGATAATTGTACCGAAAATCACGTTAAACCCCTAATCTTAAGAAAATTTCACTTTCACTCCAAAATAAAATTACACTTAAAATCATATGAAAAAAAAAGGTTTGTCGTACTAACTAAACTAAAGTGTATTCCGGGTTCTATTGACTCTTTTTCAATAAATTACGAAGACTGGGGTTTTCGGCGTTAATTTTCGGTGCAAGAAAAGTAGTTTCCGATCAGAGTTTTTTCGATGTCATAATAATCGCGTTGAAATTATAGTTCATGTCTTATAATTTTTTTTACATATCTGGGTTACAGAACATTCCCTGTAATCGATTCGGTTGTGGATAACTGTACCGAAAATCACTTTAAACCCCTAATTTTTGAAAAATTTCATTTTCACTGCAAAATAAAATTACACTTAAATTCATATGAAAAGAAAAATTTTGTCGTACAAACTAAATTAAAGTGAATTCCGGGTTTTGTTTACTTTTTTTCAACCAATTACGACGACTCAGTTTTTCGGCGTTAATTTTCGGTGCACGAAAAATTGTTTCCGATTAGATTTTTTTCGATGTCATAATAATCGTCTTGAAATTCTAGTTCATATGATATAATTTTTTTTAGATATCTAGGCTATAGAGCATTCCTTGCAATCGATTCAGTTGTGGATAACTGTACCGAAAATCAAGTTAAAACTAATCTTCTAAACACTTCATTTTCACTCCAAAAAAAAATTACACTTAAAATCATATGAAAATAAAAAGTTTGTCGTACTAACTACATTAAGGTGTATTTCGGGTTTTATTGACTTTTCTTCAATCAATTACGACGACTCTGTTTTTCGTCGGTAATTTTCGGTGCACGAAAGGTTGTTTCTGACCAAATTTTTTTCGATGTCATAATAATCGTCTTCAAATTCTATTTCATGTCATATAATTTTTTTTAGATATCTGGGCTACGGAGCATTCCCTGAAATTGAGTCGGTTGTGGATGACTGTACCGAAAATCTCGTTAAACTCCTAATCTTCTGAAAATTTCACTTTCACTCCAAAATAAAATTACATTTAAAAGCATATGAAAAGAAAGGTTTTATCGTACTAACTAAATTAAAGTGTATTTCGGGTTCTATTGACTTTTTCTAAATCAATTACGACGACTCAATTTTTCGGCGTTAATTTTCGATGCGCGAAAAATTATTTTCGATTAGATTTTTTTCGATGTCATTGTAATCGTCTTGAAATTCTAGTTCATATGATATAATTGTTTTTTCATATCTGGGTTATAAAACATTCCCTGCAATCGATTCGGTTGTGGATAACTGTACCTAAAATCACGTTAAACCCCTAATCTTCAGAAAATTTCACTTTCACTCCAAAATAAAATTACACTTAAAATCATATGAAAAAAAAAGGTTTGTCGTACTAACTAAACTAAAGTGTATTCTGGGTTCTATTGACTCTTTTTCAATAAATTACGAAGACTCGGGTTTTCGACGTTAATTTTCGGTGCAAGAAAAGTAGTTTTCGATCAGAGTTTTTTCGATGTCATAATAATCGCGTTGAAATTCTAGTTCGTGTCTTATAATTTTTTTTACATATCTGGGTTACAGAACATTCCCTAAAATCGATTCGGTTGTGGATAACTGTACCGAAAATCACGTTAAACCCCTAATTTTCGAAAAATTTCATTTTCACTCCAAAATAAAATTACACTTAAATTCATATGAAAAGAAAAAATTTGTCGTACAAACTAAATTAAAGTGTATTCCGGGTTTTGTTGACTTTTTTTCAACCAATTACGACGACTCAGTTTTTCGGCGTTAATTTTCGATGCACGAAAAATTGTTTCAGATTAGATTTTTTTCAATGTCATAATAATCGTCTTGAAATTCTAGTTCATATGTTATAATTTTTTTTAGATATCTAGGCTACAGAGAATTCCCTGCAATCGATTCGGTTGTGGATAACTGTACCGAAAATCACGTTAAAACCCTAATCTTCTAAACACTTCACTTTCACTCCAAAAAAAAATTACACTTAAAATCATATGAAAAGAAAAAGTTTGTCGTACTAACTAAATTAAAGTGTATTTCGGGTTCTGTTGACTTTTCTTCAATCAATTACGACGACTCGATTTTTCGTCGTTAATTTTCGGTGCACGAAAAGTTGTTTCTGACCAAATTTTTTTCGATATCATAATAATCGTCTTCAAATTCTATTTCATGTCTTATAATTTTTTTAGATATCTGGGCTACGGAGCATTCCCTGAAATTGATTCGGTTGTGGATAACTGTACCGAAAATCTGGTTAAACTCCTAATCTTCTGAAAATTTCACTTTCACTCCAAAATAAAATTACACTTAAAAGCATATGAAAAGAAAGGTTTTATCGTACTAACTAAATTAAAGTGTATTTCGGATTCTATTGACTTTTTCTAAATCAATTACGACGACTCGATTTTTCGGCGTTAATTTTCGATGCGCGAAAAATTATTTTCGATTAGATTTTTTTCGATGTCATAGTAATCGTCTTGAAATTCTAGTTCATATGATATAATTGTTTTTTCATATCTGGGTTATAAAACATTCCCTGCAATCGATTCGGTTGTGGATAACTGTACCTAAAATCACGTTAAACCCCTAATCTTCAGAAAATTTCACTTTCACTCCAAAATAAAATTACACTTAAAATCATATGAAAAAAAAAGGTTTGTCGTACTAACTAAACTAAAGTGTATTCTGGGTTCTATTGACTCTTTTTCAATAAATTACGAAGACTGGGGTTTTCGACGTTAATTTTCGGTGCAAGAAAAGTAGTTTTCGATCAGAGTTTTTTCGATGTCATAATAATCGCGTTGAAATTCTAGTTCGTGTCTTATAATTTTTTTTACATATCTGGGTTACAGAACATTCCCTAAAATCGATTCAGTTGTGGATAACTGTACCGAAAATCACGTTAAACCCCTAATTTTCGAAAAATTTCATTTTCACTCCAAAATAAAATTACACTTAAATTCATATGAAAAGAAAAAATTTGTCGTACAAACTAAATTAAAGTGTATTCCGGGTTTTGTTGACTTTTTTTCAACCAATTACGACGACTCAGTTTTTCGGCGTTAATTTTCGATACACGAAAAATTGTTTCCGATTAGATTTTTTTCGATGTCATAATAATCCTCTTGAAATTCTAGTTCATATGTTATAATTTTTTTTAGATATCTAGGCTAGAGAGCATTCCCTGCAATCGATCCGGTTGTGGATAACTGTACCGAAAATCACGTTAAAACCCTAATCTTCTAAACACTTCACTTTCACTCCAAAAAAAAATTACACTTAAAATCATATGAAAAGAAAAAGTTTTTCGTACTAACTAAATTAAAGTGTATTTCGAGTTCTGTTGACTTTTCTTCAATCAATTACGACGACTCAGTTTTTCGTCGTTAATTTTCGGTGCACGAAAAGTTGTTTCTGACCAAATTTTTTTCGATATCATAATAGTCGTCTTCAAATTCTATTTCATGTCATATAATTTTTTTTAGATATCTGGGCTACGGAGCATTCCCTGAAATTGATTCGGTTGTGGATAACTGTACCGAAAATCTCGTTAAACTCCTAATCTTCTTAAAATTTCACTTTGACTCCAAAATAAAATTACACTGAAAAGCATATGAACAGAAAGGTTTTATCATACTAACTAAATTAAAGTGTATTTCGGGTTCTGTTGACTTTTTCTAAATCAATTTCGACGACTCGATTTTTCGGCGTTAATTTCGGTGCGCGAAAAATTGTTTCCGATTAGCTTTTTTTCGATGTCATAGTAATCGTCTTGAAATTCTAGTTCATATGATATAATTTTTTTTTGATATCTGGGTTATAAAACATTCCCTACAATCGATTCGGTTGTGGATAATTGTACCGAAAATCACGTTAAACCCCTAATCTTAAGAAAATTTCACTTTCACTCCAAAATAAAATTACACTTAAAATCATATGAAAAAAAAAGGTTTGTCGTACTAACTAAACTAAAGTGTATTCCGGGTTCTATTGACTCTTTTTCAATAAATTACGAAGACTGGGGTTTTCGGCGTTAATTTTCGGTGCAAGAAAAGTAGTTTCCGATCAGAGTTTTTTCGATGTCATAATAATCGCGTTGAAATTATAGTTCATGTCTTATAATTTTTTTTACATATCTGGGTTACAGAACATTCCCTGTAATCGATTCGGTTGTGGATAACTGTACCGAAAATCACTTTAAACCCCTAATTTTTGAAAAATTTCATTTTCACTGCAAAATAAAATTACACTTAAATTCATATGAAAAGAAAAATTTTGTCGTACAAACTAAATTAAAGTGAATTCCGGGTTTTGTTTACTTTTTTTCAACCAATTACGACGACTCAGTTTTTCGGCGTTAATTTTCGGTGCACGAAAAATTGTTTCCGATTAGATTTTTTTCGATGTCATAATAATCGTCTTGAAATTCTAGTTCATATGATATAATTTTTTTTAGATATCTAGGCTATAGAGCATTCCTTGCAATCGATTCAGTTGTGGATAACTGTACCGAAAATCAAGTTAAAACTAATCTTCTAAACACTTCATTTTCACTCCAAAAAAAAATTACACTTAAAATCATATGAAAATAAAAAGTTTGTCGTACTAACTACATTAAGGTGTATTTCGGGTTTTATTGACTTTTCTTCAATCAATTACGACGACTCTGTTTTTCGTCGGTAATTTTCGGTGCACGAAAGGTTGTTTCTGACCAAATTTTTTTCGATGTCATAATAATCGTCTTCAAATTCTATTTCATGTCATATAATTTTTTTTAGATATCTGGGCTACGGAGCATTCCCTGAAATTGAGTCGGTTGTGGATGACTGTACCGAAAATCTCGTTAAACTCCTAATCTTCTGAAAATTTCACTTTCACTCCAAAATAAAATTACATTTAAAAGCATATGAAAAGAAAGGTTTTATCGTACTAACTAAATTAAAGTGTATTTCGGGTTCTATTGACTTTTTCTAAATCAATTACGACGACTCAATTTTTCGGCGTTAATTTTCGATGCGCGAAAAATTATTTTCGATTAGATTTTTTTCGATGTCATTGTAATCGTCTTGAAATTCTAGTTCATATGATATAATTGTTTTTTCATATCTGGGTTATAAAACATTCCCTGCAATCGATTCGGTTGTGGATAACTGTACCTAAAATCACGTTAAACCCCTAATCTTCAGAAAATTTCACTTTCACTCCAAAATAAAATTACACTTAAAATCATATGAAAAAAAAAGGTTTGTCGTACTAACTAAACTAAAGTGTATTCTGGGTTCTATTGACTCTTTTTCAATAAATTACGAAGACTCGGGTTTTCGACGTTAATTTTCGGTGCAAGAAAAGTAGTTTTCGATCAGAGTTTTTTCGATGTCATAATAATCGCGTTGAAATTCTAGTTCGTGTCTTATAATTTTTTTTACATATCTGGGTTACAGAACATTCCCTAAAATCGATTCGGTTGTGGATAACTGTACCGAAAATCACGTTAAACCCCTAATTTTCGAAAAATTTCATTTTCACTCCAAAATAAAATTACACTTAAATTCATATGAAAAGAAAAAATTTGTCGTACAAACTAAATTAAAGTGTATTCCGGGTTTTGTTGACTTTTTTTCAACCAATTACGACGACTCAGTTTTTCGGCGTTAATTTTCGATGCACGAAAAATTGTTTCAGATTAGATTTTTTTCAATGTCATAATAATCGTCTTGAAATTCTAGTTCATATGTTATAATTTTTTTTAGATATCTAGGCTACAGAGAATTCCCTGCAATCGATTCGGTTGTGGATAACTGTACCGAAAATCACGTTAAAACCCTAATCTTCTAAACACTTCACTTTCACTCCAAAAAAAAATTACACTTAAAATCATATGAAAAGAAAAAGTTTGTCGTACTAACTAAATTAAAGTGTATTTCGGGTTCTGTTGACTTTTCTTCAATCAATTACGACGACTCGATTTTTCGTCGTTAATTTTCGGTGCACGAAAAGTTGTTTCTGACCAAATTTTTTTCGATATCATAATAATCGTCTTCAAATTCTATTTCATGTCTTATAATTTTTTTAGATATCTGGGCTACGGAGCATTCCCTGAAATTGATTCGGTTGTGGATAACTGTACCGAAAATCTGGTTAAACTCCTAATCTTCTGAAAATTTCACTTTCACTCCAAAATAAAATTACACTTAAAAGCATATGAAAAGAAAGGTTTTATCGTACTAACTAAATTAAAGTGTATTTCGGATTCTATTGACTTTTTCTAAATCAATTACGACGACTCGATTTTTCGGCGTTAATTTTCGATGCGCGAAAAATTATTTTCGATTAGATTTTTTTCGATGTCATAGTAATCGTCTTGAAATTCTAGTTCATATGATATAATTGTTTTTTCATATCTGGGTTATAAAACATTCCCTGCAATCGATTCGGTTGTGGATAACTGTACCTAAAATCACGTTAAACCCCTAATCTTCAGAAAATTTCACTTTCACTCCAAAATAAAATTACACTTAAAATCATATGAAAAAAAAAGGTTTGTCGTACTAACTAAACTAAAGTGTATTCTGGGTTCTATTGACTCTTTTTCAATAAATTACGAAGACTGGGGTTTTCGACGTTAATTTTCGGTGCAAGAAAAGTAGTTTTCGATCAGAGTTTTTTCGATGTCATAATAATCGCGTTGAAATTCTAGTTCGTGTCTTATAATTTTTTTTACATATCTGGGTTACAGAACATTCCCTAAAATCGATTCAGTTGTGGATAACTGTACCGAAAATCACGTTAAACCCCTAATTTTCGAAAAATTTCATTTTCACTCCAAAATAAAATTACACTTAAATTCATATGAAAAGAAAAAATTTGTCGTACAAACTAAATTAAAGTGTATTCCGGGTTTTGTTGACTTTTTTTCAACCAATTACGACGACTCAGTTTTTCGGCGTTAATTTTCGATACACGAAAAATTGTTTCCGATTAGATTTTTTTCGATGTCATAATAATCCTCTTGAAATTCTAGTTCATATGTTATAATTTTTTTTAGATATCTAGGCTAGAGAGCATTCCCTGCAATCGATTCGGTTGTGGATAACTGTACCGAAAATCACGTTAAAACCCTAATCTTCTAAACACTTCACTTTCACTCCAAAAAAAAATTACACTTAAAATCATATGAAAAGAAAAAGTTTGTCGTACTAACTAAATTAAAGTGTATTTCGAGTTCTGTTGACTTTTCTTCAATCAATTACGACGACTCAGTTTTTCGTCGTTAATTTTCGGTGCACGAAAAGTTGTTTCTGACCAAATTTTTTTCGATATCATAATAGTCGTCTTCAAATTCTATTTCATGTCATATAATTTTTTTTAGATATCTGGGCTACGGAGCATTCCCTGAAATTGATTCGGTTGTGGATAACTGTACCGAAAATCTGGTTAAACTCCTAATCTTCTGAAAATTTCACTTTCACTCCAAAATAAAATTACACTTAAAAGCATATGAAAAGAAAGGTTTTATCGTACTAACTAAATTAAAGTGTATTTCGGATTCTATTGACTTTTTCTAAATCAATTACGACGACTCGATTTTTCGGCGTTAATTTTCGATGCGCGAAAAATTATTTTCGATTAGATTTTTTTCGATGTCATAGTAATCGTCTTGAAATTCAAGTTCATATGATATAATTGTTTTTTCATATCTGGGTTATAAAACATTCCCTGCAATCGATTCGGTTGTGGATAACTGTACCTAAAATCACGTTAAACCCCTAATCTTCAGAAAATTTCACTTTCACTCCAAAATAAAATTACACTTAAAATCATATGAAAAAAAAAGGTTTGTCGTACTAACTAAACTAAAGTGTATTCTGGGTTCTATTGACTCTTTTTCAATAAATTACGAAGACTCGGGTTTTCGACGTTAATTTTCGGTGCAAGAAAAGTAGTTTTCGATCAGAGTTTTTTCGATGTCATAATAATCGCGTTGAAATTCTAGTTCGTGTCTTATAATTTTTTTTACATATCTGGGTTACAGAACATTCCCTAAAATCGATTCAGTTGTGGATAACTGTACCGAAAATCACGTTAAACCCCTAATTTTCGAAAAATTTCATTTTCACTCCAAAATAAAATTACACTTAAATTCATATGAAAAGAAAAAATTTGTCGTACAAACTAAATTAAAGTGTATTCCGGGTTTTGTTGACTTTTTTTCAACCAATTACGACGACTCAGTTTTTCGGCGTTAATTTTCGATACACGAAAAATTGTTTCCGATTAGATTTTTTTCGATGTCATAATAATCGTCTTGAAATTCTAGTTCATATGTTATAATTTTTTTTAGATATCTAGGCTAGAGAGCATTCCCTGCAATCGATTCGGTTGTGGATAACTGTACCGAAAATCACGTTAAAACCCTAATCTTCTAAACACTTCACTTTCACTCCAAAAAAAAATTACACTTAAAATCATATGAAAAGAAAAAGTTTGTCGTACTAACTAAATTAAAGTGTATTTCGAGTTCTGTTGACTTTTCTTCAATCAATTACGACGACTCAGTTTTTCGTCGTTAATTTTCGGTGCACGAAAAGTTGTTTCTGACCAAATTTTTTTCGATATCATAATAGTCGTCTTCAAATTCTATTTCATGTCATATAATTTTTTTTAGATATCTGGGCTACGGAGCATTCCCTGAAATTGATTCGGTTGTGGATAACTGTACCGAAAATCTGGTTAAACTCCTAATCTTCTGAAAATTTCACTTTCACTCCAAAATAAAATTACACTTAAAAGCATATGAAAAGAAAGGTTTTATCGTACTAACTAAATTAAAGTGTATTTCGGATTCTATTGACTTTTTCTAAATCAATTACGACGACTCGATTTTTCGGCGTTAATTTTCGATGCGCGAAAAATTATTTTCGATTAGATTTTTTTCGATGTCATAGTAATCGTCTTGAAATTCAAGTTCATATGATATAATTGTTTTTTCATATCTGGGTTATAAAACATTCCCTGCAATCGATTCGGTTGTGGATAACTGTACCTAAAATCACGTTAAACCCCTAATCTTCAGAAAATTTCACTTTCACTCCAAAATAAAATTACACTTAAAATCATATGAAAAAAAAAGGTTTGTCGTACTAACTAAACTAAAGTGTATTCTGGGTTCTATTGACTCTTTTTCAATAAATTACGAAGACTCGGGTTTTCGACGTTAATTTTCGGTGCAAGAAAAGTAGTTTTCGATCAGAGTTTTTTCGATGTCATAATAATCGCGTTGAAATTCTAGTTCGTGTCTTATAATTTTTTTTACATATATGGGTTACAGAACATTCCCTAAAATCGATTCAGTTGTGGATAACTGTACCGAAAATCACGTTAAACCCCTAATTTTCGAAAAATTTCATTTTCACTCCAAAATAAAATTACACTTAAATTCATATGAAAAGAAAAAATTTGTCGTACAAACTAAATTAAAGTGTATTCCGGGTTTTGTTGACTTTTTTTCAACCAATTACGACGACTCAGTTTTTCGGCGTTAATTTTCGATACACGAAAAATTGTTTCCGATTAGATTTTTTTCGATGTCATAATAATCCTCTTGAAATTCTAGTTCATATGTTATAATTTTTTTTAGATATCTAGGCTAGAGAGCATTCCCTGCAATCGATCCGGTTGTGGATAACTGTACCGAAAATCACGTTAAAACCCTAATCTTCTAAACACTTCACTTTCACTCCAAAAAAAAATTACACTTAAAATCATATGAAAAGAAAAAGTTTGTCGTACTAACTAAATTAAAGTGTATTTCGAGTTCTGTTGACTTTTCTTCAATCAATTACGACGACTCAGTTTTTCGTCGTTAATTTTCGGTGCACGAAAAGTTGTTTCTGACCAAATTTTTTTCGATATCATAATAGTCGTCTTCAAATTCTATTTCATGTCATATAATTTTTTTTAGATATCTGGGCTACGGAGCATTCCCTGAAATTGATTCGGTTGTGGATAACTGTACCGAAAATCTCGTTAAACTCCTAATCTTCTTAAAATTTCACTTTGACTCCAAAATAAAATTACACTGAAAAGCATATGAACAGAAAGGTTTTATCATACTAACTAAATTAAAGTGTATTTCGGGTTCTGTTGACTTTTTCTAAATCAATTTCGACGACTCGATTTTTCGGCGTTAATTTCGGTGCGCGAAAAATTGTTTCCGATTAGCTTTTTTTCGATGTCATAGTAATCGTCTTGAAATTCTAGTTCATATGATATAATTTTTTTTTGATATCTGGGTTATAAAACATTCCCTACAATCGATTCGGTTGTGGATAATTGTACCGAAAATCACGTTAAACCCCTAATCTTAAGAAAATTTCACTTTCACTCCAAAATAAAATTACACTTAAAATCATATGAAAAAAAAAGGTTTGTCGTACTAACTAAACTAAAGTGTATTCCGGGTTCTATTGACTCTTTTTCAATAAATTACGAAGACTGGGGTTTTCGGCGTTAATTTTCGGTGCAAGAAAAGTAGTTTCCGATCAGAGTTTTTTCGATGTCATAATAATCGCGTTGAAATTATAGTTCATGTCTTATAATTTTTTTTACATATCTGGGTTACAGAACATTCCCTGTAATCGATTCGGTTGTGGATAACTGTACCGAAAATCACTTTAAACCCCTAATTTTTGAAAAATTTCATTTTCACTGCAAAATAAAATTACACTTAAATTCATATGAAAAGAAAAATTTTGTCGTACAAACTAAATTAAAGTGAATTCCGGGTTTTGTTTACTTTTTTTCAACCAATTACGACGACTCAGTTTTTCGGCGTTAATTTTCGGTGCACGAAAAATTGTTTCCGATTAGATTTTTTTCGATGTCATAATAATCGTCTTGAAATTCTAGTTCATATGATATAATTTTTTTTAGATATCTAGGCTACAGAGCATTCCTTGCAATCGATTCAGTTGTGGATAACTGTACCGAAAATCAAGTTAAAACCCTAATCTTCTAAACACTTCATTTTCACTCCAAAAAAAAATTACACTTAAAATCATATGAAAATAAAAAGTTTGTCGTACTAACTACATTAAGGTGTATTTCGGGTTTTATTGACTTTTCTTCAATCAATTACGACGACTCTGTTTTTCGTCGGTAATTTTCGGTGCACGAAAGGTTGTTTCTGACCAAATTTTTTTCGATGTCATAATAATCGTCTTCAAATTCTATTTCATGTCATATAATTTTTTTTAGATATCTGGGCTACGGAGCATTCCCTGAAATTGATTCGGTTGTGGATGACTGTACCGAAAATCTCGTTAAACTCCTAATCTTCTGAAAATTTCACTTTCACTCCAAAATAAAATTACATTTAAAAGCATATGAAAAGAAAGGTTTTATCGTACTAACTAAATTAAAGTGTATTTCGGGTTCTATTGACTTTTTCTAAATCAATTACGACGACTCAATTTTTCGGCGTTAATTTTCGATGCGCGAAAAATTATTTTCGATTAGATTTTTTTCGATGTCATTGTAATCGTCTTGAAATTCTAGTTCATATGATATAATTGTTTTTTCATATCTGGGTTATAAAACATTCCCTGCAATCGATTCGGTTGTGGATAACTGTACCTAAAATCACGTTAAACCCCTAATCTTCAGAAAATTTCACTTTCACTCCAAAATAAAATTACACTTAAAATCATATGAAAAAAAAAGGTTTGTCGTACTAACTAAACTAAAGTGTATTCTGGGTTCTATTGACTCTTTTTCAATAAATTACGAAGACTCGGGTTTTCGACGTTAATTTTCGGTGCAAGAAAAGTAGTTTTCGATCAGAGTTTTTTCGATGTCATAATAATCGCGTTGAAATTCTAGTTCGTGTCTTATAATTTTTTTTACATATCTGGGTTACAGAACATTCCCTAAAATCGATTCGGTTGTGGATAACTGTACCGAAAATCACGTTAAACCCCTAATTTTCGAAAAATTTCATTTTCACTCCAAAATAAAATTACACTTAAATTCATATGAAAAGAAAAAATTTGTCGTACAAACTAAATTAAAGTGTATTCCGGGTTTTGTTGACTTTTTTTCAACCAATTACGACGACTCAGTTTTTCGGCGTTAATTTTCGATGCACGAAAAATTGTTTCAGATTAGATTTTTTTCAATGTCATAATAATCGTCTTGAAATTCTAGTTCATATGTTATAATTTTTTTTAGATATCTAGGCTACAGAGAATTCCCTGCAATCGATTCGGTTGTGGATAACTGTACCGAAAATCACGTTAAAACCCTAATCTTCTAAACACTTCACTTTCACTCCAAAAAAAAATTACACTTAAAATCATATGAAAAGAAAAAGTTTGTCGTACTAACTAAATTAAAGTGTATTTCGGGTTCTGTTGACTTTTCTTCAATCAATTACGACGACTCGATTTTTCGTCGTTAATTTTCGGTGCACGAAAAGTTGTTTCTGACCAAATTTTTTTCGATATCATAATAATCGTCTTCAAATTCTATTTCATGTCTTATAATTTTTTTAGATATCTGGGCTACGGAGCATTCCCTGAAATTGATTCGGTTGTGGATAACTGTACCGAAAATCTGGTTAAACTCCTAATCTTCTGAAAATTTCACTTTCACTCCAAAATAAAATTACACTTAAAAGCATATGAAAAGAAAGGTTTTATCGTACTAACTAAATTAAAGTGTATTTCGGATTCTATTGACTTTTTCTAAATCAATTACGACGACTCGATTTTTCGGCGTTAATTTTCGATGCGCGAAAAATTATTTTCGATTAGATTTTTTTCGATGTCATAGTAATCGTCTTGAAATTCTAGTTCATATGATATAATTGTTTTTTCATATCTGGGTTATAAAACATTCCCTGCAATCGATTCGGTTGTGGATAACTGTACCTAAAATCACGTTAAACCCCTAATCTTAAGAAAATTTCACTTTCACTCCAAAATAAAATTACACTTAAAATCATATGAAAAAAAAAGGTTTGTCGTACTAACTAAACTAAAGTGTATTCTGGGTTCTATTGACTCTTTTTCAATAAATTACGAAGACTGGGGTTTTCGACGTTAATTTTCGGTGCAAGAAAAGTAGTTTTCGATCAGAGTTTTTTCGATGTCATAATAATCGCGTTGAAATTCTAGTTCGTGTCTTATAATTTTTTTTACATATCTGGGTTACAGAACATTCCCTAAAATCGATTCAGTTGTGGATAACTGTACCGAAAATCACGTTAAACCCCTAATTTTCGAAAAATTTCATTTTCACTCCAAAATAAAATTACACTTAAATTCATATGAAAAGAAAAAATTTGTCGTACAAACTAAATTAAAGTGTATTCCGGGTTTTGTTGACTTTTTTTCAACCAATTACGACGACTCAGTTTTTCGGCGTTAATTTTCGATACACGAAAAATTGTTTCCGATTAGATTTTTTTCGATGTCATAATAATCCTCTTGAAATTCTAGTTCATATGTTATAATTTTTTTTAGATATCTAGGCTAGAGAGCATTCCCTGCAATCGATTCGGTTGTGGATAACTGTACCGAAAATCACGTTAAAACCCTAATCTTCTAAACACTTCACTTTCACTCCAAAAAAAAATTACACTTAAAATCATATGAAAAGAAAAAGTTTGTCGTACTAACTAAATTAAAGTGTATTTCGAGTTCTGTTGACTTTTCTTCAATCAATTACGACGACTCAGTTTTTCGTCGTTAATTTTCGGTGCACGAAAAGTTGTTTCTGACCAAATTTTTTTCGATATCATAATAGTCGTCTTCAAATTCTATTTCATGTCATATAATTTTTTTTAGATATCTGGGCTACGGAGCATTCCCTGAAATTGATTCGGTTGTGGATAACTGTACCGAAAATCTGGTTAAACTCCTAATCTTCTGAAAATTTCACTTTCACTCCAAAATAAAATTACACTTAAAAGCATATGAAAAGAAAGGTTTTATCGTACTAACTAAATTAAAGTGTATTTCGGATTCTATTGACTTTTTCTAAATCAATTACGACGACTCGATTTTTCGGCGTTAATTTTCGATGCGCGAAAAATTATTTTCGATTAGATTTTTTTCGATGTCATAGTAATCGTCTTGAAATTCAAGTTCATATGATATAATTGTTTTTTCATATCTGGGTTATAAAACATTCCCTGCAATCGATTCGGTTGTGGATAACTGTACCTAAAATCACGTTAAACCCCTAATCTTCAGAAAATTTCACTTTCACTCCAAAATAAAATTACACTTAAAATCATATGAAAAAAAAAGGTTTGTCGTACTAACTAAACTAAAGTGTATTCTGGGTTCTATTGACTCTTTTTCAATAAATTACGAAGACTCGGGTTTTCGACGTTAATTTTCGGTGCAAGAAAAGTAGTTTTCGATCAGAGTTTTTTCGATGTCATAATAATCGCGTTGAAATTCTAGTTCGTGTCTTATAATTTTTTTTACATATCTGGGTTACAGAACATTCCCTAAAATCGATTCAGTTGTGGATAACTGTACCGAAAATCACGTTAAACCCCTAATTTTCGAAAAATTTCATTTTCACTCCAAAATAAAATTACACTTAAATTCATATGAAAAGAAAAAATTTGTCGTACAAACTAAATTAAAGTGTATTCCGGGTTTTGTTGACTTTTTTTCAACCAATTACGACGACTCAGTTTTTCGGCGTTAATTTTCGATACACGAAAAATTGTTTCCGATTAGATTTTTTTCGATGTCATAATAATCCTCTTGAAATTCTAGTTCATATGTTATAATTTTTTTTAGATATCTAGGCTAGAGAGCATTCCCTGCAATCGATTCGGTTGTGGATAACTGTACCGAAAATCACGTTAAAACCCTAATCTTCTAAACACTTCACTTTCACTCCAAAAAAAAATTACACTTAAAATCATATGAAAAGAAAAAGTTTGTCGTACTAACTAAATTAAAGTGTATTTCGAGTTCTGTTGACTTTTCTTCAATCAATTACGACGACTCAGTTTTTCGTCGTTAATTTTCGGTGCACGAAAAGTTGTTTCTGACCAAATTTTTTTCGATATCATAATAGTCGTCTTCAAATTCTATTTCATGTCATATAATTTTTTTTAGATATCTGGGCTACGGAGCATTCCCTGAAATTGATTCGGTTGTGGATAACTGTACCGAAAATCTGGTTAAACTCCTAATCTTCTGAAAATTTCACTTTCACTCCAAAATAAAATTACACTTAAAAGCATATGAAAAGAAAGGTTTTATCGTACTAACTAAATTAAAGTGTATTTCGGATTCTATTGACTTTTTCTAAATCAATTACGACGACTCGATTTTTCGGCGTTAATTTTCGATGCGCGAAAAATTATTTTCGATTAGATTTTTTTCGATGTCATAGTAATCGTCTTGAAATTCAAGTTCATATGATATAATTGTTTTTTCATATCTGGGTTATAAAACATTCCCTGCAATCGATTCGGTTGTGGATAACTGTACCTAAAATCACGTTAAACCCCTAATCTTCAGAAAATTTCACTTTCACTCCAAAATAAAATTACACTTAAAATCATATGAAAAAAAAAGGTTTGTCGTACTAACTAAACTAAAGTGTATTCTGGGTTCTATTGACTCTTTTTCAATAAATTACGAAGACTCGGGTTTTCGACGTTAATTTTCGGTGCAAGAAAAGTAGTTTTCGATCAGAGTTTTTTCGATGTCATAATAATCGCGTTGAAATTCTAGTTCGTGTCTTATAATTTTTTTTACATATATGGGTTACAGAACATTCCCTAAAATCGATTCAGTTGTGGATAACTGTACCGAAAATCACGTTAAACCCCTAATTTTCGAAAAATTTCATTTTCACTCCAAAATAAAATTACACTTAAATTCATATGAAAAGAAAAAATTTGTCGTACAAACTAAATTAAAGTGTATTCCGGGTTTTGTTGACTTTTTTTCAACCAATTACGACGACTCAGTTTTTCGGCGTTAATTTTCGATACACGAAAAATTGTTTCCGATTAGATTTTTTTCGATGTCATAATAATCCTCTTGAAATTCTAGTTCATATGTTATAATTTTTTTTAGATATCTAGGCTAGAGAGCATTCCCTGCAATCGATCCGGTTGTGGATAACTGTACCGAAAATCACGTTAAAACCCTAATCTTCTAAACACTTCACTTTCACTCCAAAAAAAAATTACACTTAAAATCATATGAAAAGAAAAAGTTTGTCGTACTAACTAAATTAAAGTGTATTTCGAGTTCTGTTGACTTTTCTTCAATCAATTACGACGACTCAGTTTTTCGTCGTTAATTTTCGGTGCACGAAAAGTTGTTTCTGACCAAATTTTTTTCGATATCATAATAGTCGTCTTCAAATTCTATTTCATGTCATATAATTTTTTTTAGATATCTGGGCTACGGAGCATTCCCTGAAATTGATTCGGTTGTGGATAACTGTACCGAAAATCTCGTTAAACTCCTAATCTTCTTAAAATTTCACTTTGACTCCAAAATAAAATTACACTGAAAAGCATATGAACAGAAAGGTTTTATCATACTAACTAAATTAAAGTGTATTTCGGGTTCTGTTGACTTTTTCTAAATCAATTTCGACGACTCGATTTTTCGGCGTTAATTTCGGTGCGCGAAAAATTGTTTCCGATTAGCTTTTTTTCGATGTCATAGTAATCGTCTTGAAATTCTAGTTCATATGATATAATTTTTTTTTGATATCTGGGTTATAAAACATTCCCTACAATCGATTCGGTTGTGGATAATTGTACCGAAAATCACGTTAAACCCCTAATCTTAAGAAAATTTCACTTTCACTCCAAAATAAAATTACACTTAAAATCATATGAAAAAAAAAGGTTTGTCGTACTAACTAAACTAAAGTGTATTCCGGGTTCTATTGACTCTTTTTCAATAAATTACGAAGACTGGGGTTTTCGGCGTTAATTTTCGGTGCAAGAAAAGTAGTTTCCGATCAGAGTTTTTTCGATGTCATAATAATCGCGTTGAAATTATAGTTCATGTCTTATAATTTTTTTTACATATCTGGGTTACAGAACATTCCCTGTAATCGATTCGGTTGTGGATAACTGTACCGAAAATCACTTTAAACCCCTAATTTTTGAAAAATTTCATTTTCACTGCAAAATAAAATTACACTTAAATTCATATGAAAAGAAAAATTTTGTCGTACAAACTAAATTAAAGTGAATTCCGGGTTTTGTTTACTTTTTTTCAACCAATTACGACGACTCAGTTTTTCGGCGTTAATTTTCGGTGCACGAAAAATTGTTTCCGATTAGATTTTTTTCGATGTCATAATAATCGTCTTGAAATTCTAGTTCATATGATATAATTTTTTTTAGATATCTAGGCTACAGAGCATTCCTTGCAATCGATTCAGTTGTGGATAACTGTACCGAAAATCAAGTTAAAACCCTAATCTTCTAAACACTTCATTTTCACTCCAAAAAAAAATTACACTTAAAATCATATGAAAATAAAAAGTTTGTCGTACTAACTACATTAAGGTGTATTTCGGGTTTTATTGACTTTTCTTCAATCAATTACGACGACTCTGTTTTTCGTCGGTAATTTTCGGTGCACGAAAGGTTGTTTCTGACCAAATTTTTTTCGATGTCATAATAATCGTCTTCAAATTCTATTTCATGTCATATAATTTTTTTTAGATATCTGGGCTACGGAGCATTCCCTGAAATTGAGTCGGTTGTGGATGACTGTACCGAAAATCTCGTTAAACTCCTAATCTTCTGAAAATTTCACTTTCACTCCAAAATAAAATTACATTTAAAAGCATATGAAAAGAAAGGTTTTATCGTACTAACTAAATTAAAGTGTATTTCGGGTTCTATTGACTTTTTCTAAATCAATTACGACGACTCAATTTTTCGGCGTTAATTTTCGATGCGCGAAAAATTATTTTCGATTAGATTTTTTTCGATGTCATTGTAATCGTCTTGAAATTCTAGTTCATATGATATAATTGTTTTTTCATATCTGGGTTATAAAACATTCCCTGCAATCGATTCGGTTGTGGATAACTGTACCTAAAATCACGTTAAACCCCTAATCTTCAGAAAATTTCACTTTCACTCCAAAATAAAATTACACTTAAAATCATATGAAAAAAAAAGGTTTGTCGTACTAACTAAACTAAAGTGTATTCTGGGTTCTATTGACTCTTTTTCAATAAATTACGAAGACTCGGGTTTTCGACGTTAATTTTCGGTGCAAGAAAAGTAGTTTTCGATCAGAGTTTTTTCGATGTCATAATAATCGCGTTGAAATTCTAGTTCGTGTCTTATAATTTTTTTTACATATCTGGGTTACAGAACATTCCCTAAAATCGATTCGGTTGTGGATAACTGTACCGAAAATCACGTTAAACCCCTAATTTTCGAAAAATTTCATTTTCACTCCAAAATAAAATTACACTTAAATTCATATGAAAAGAAAAAATTTGTCGTACAAACTAAATTAAAGTGTATTCCGGGTTTTGTTGACTTTTTTTCAACCAATTACGACGACTCAGTTTTTCGGCGTTAATTTTCGATGCACGAAAAATTGTTTCAGATTAGATTTTTTTCAATGTCATAATAATCGTCTTGAAATTCTAGTTCATATGTTATAATTTTTTTTAGATATCTAGGCTACAGAGAATTCCCTGCAATCGATTCGGTTGTGGATAACTGTACCGAAAATCACGTTAAAACCCTAATCTTCTAAACACTTCACTTTCACTCCAAAAAAAAATTACACTTAAAATCATATGAAAAGAAAAAGTTTGTCGTACTAACTAAATTAAAGTGTATTTCGGGTTCTGTTGACTTTTCTTCAATCAATTACGACGACTCGATTTTTCGTCGTTAATTTTCGGTGCACGAAAAGTTGTTTCTGACCAAATTTTTTTCGATATCATAATAATCGTCTTCAAATTCTATTTCATGTCTTATAATTTTTTTAGATATCTGGGCTACGGAGCATTCCCTGAAATTGATTCGGTTGTGGATAACTGTACCGAAAATCTGGTTAAACTCCTAATCTTCTGAAAATTTCACTTTCACTCCAAAATAAAATTACACTTAAAAGCATATGAAAAGAAAGGTTTTATCGTACTAACTAAATTAAAGTGTATTTCGGATTCTATTGACTTTTTCTAAATCAATTACGACGACTCGATTTTTCGGCGTTAATTTTCGATGCGCGAAAAATTATTTTCGATTAGATTTTTTTCGATGTCATAGTAATCGTCTTGAAATTCTAGTTCATATGATATAATTGTTTTTTCATATCTGGGTTATAAAACATTCCCTGCAATCGATTCGGTTGTGGATAACTGTACCTAAAATCACGTTAAACCCCTAATCTTCAGAAAATTTCACTTTCACTCCAAAATAAAATTACACTTAAAATCATATGAAAAAAAAAGGTTTGTCGTACTAACTAAACTAAAGTGTATTCTGGGTTCTATTGACTCTTTTTCAATAAATTACGAAGACTGGGGTTTTCGACGTTAATTTTCGGTGCAAGAAAAGTAGTTTTCGATCAGAGTTTTTTCGATGTCATAATAATCGCGTTGAAATTCTAGTTCGTGTCTTATAATTTTTTTTACATATCTGGGTTACAGAACATTCCCTAAAATCGATTCAGTTGTGGATAACTGTACCGAAAATCACGTTAAACCCCTAATTTTCGAAAAATTTCATTTTCACTCCAAAATAAAATTACACTTAAATTCATATGAAAAGAAAAAATTTGTCGTACAAACTAAATTAAAGTGTATTCCGGGTTTTGTTGACTTTTTTTCAACCAATTACGACGACTCAGTTTTTCGGCGTTAATTTTCGATACACGAAAAATTGTTTCCGATTAGATTTTTTTCGATGTCATAATAATCCTCTTGAAATTCTAGTTCATATGTTATAATTTTTTTTAGATATCTAGGCTAGAGAGCATTCCCTGCAATCGATTCGGTTGTGGATAACTGTACCGAAAATCACGTTAAAACCCTAATCTTCTAAACACTTCACTTTCACTCCAAAAAAAAATTACACTTAAAATCATATGAAAAGAAAAAGTTTGTCGTACTAACTAAATTAAAGTGTATTTCGAGTTCTGTTGACTTTTCTTCAATCAATTACGACGACTCAGTTTTTCGTCGTTAATTTTCGGTGCACGAAAAGTTGTTTCTGACCAAATTTTTTTCGATATCATAATAGTCGTCTTCAAATTCTATTTCATGTCATATAATTTTTTTTAGATATCTGGGCTACGGAGCATTCCCTGAAATTGATTCGGTTGTGGATAACTGTACCGAAAATCTGGTTAAACTCCTAATCTTCTGAAAATTTCACTTTCACTCCAAAATAAAATTACATTTAAAAGCATATGAAAAGAAAGGTTTTATCGTACTAACTAAATTAAAGTGTATTTCGGGTTCTATTGACTTTTTCTAAATCAATTACGACGACTCAATTTTTCGGCGTTAATTTTCGATGCGCGAAAAATTATTTTCGATTAGATTTTTTTCGATGTCATTGTAATCGTCTTGAAATTCTAGTTCATATGATATAATTGTTTTTTCATATCTGGGTTATAAAACATTCCCTGCAATCGATTCGGTTGTGGATAACTGTACCTAAAATCACGTTAAACCCCTAATCTTCAGAAAATTTCACTTTCACTCCAAAATAAAATTACACTTAAAATCATATGAAAAAAAAAGGTTTGTCGTACTAACTAAACTAAAGTGTATTCTGGGTTCTATTGACTCTTTTTCAATAAATTACGAAGACTCGGGTTTTCGACGTTAATTTTCGGTGCAAGAAAAGTAGTTTTCGATCAGAGTTTTTTCGATGTCATAATAATCGCGTTGAAATTCTAGTTCGTGTCTTATAATTTTTTTTACATATCTGGGTTACAGAACATTCCCTAAAATCGATTCGGTTGTGGATAACTGTACCGAAAATCACGTTAAACCCCTAATTTTCGAAAAATTTCATTTTCACTCCAAAATAAAATTACACTTAAATTCATATGAAAAGAAAAAATTTGTCGTACAAACTAAATTAAAGTGTATTCCGGGTTTTGTTGACTTTTTTTCAACCAATTACGACGACTCAGTTTTTCGGCGTTAATTTTCGATGCACGAAAAATTGTTTCAGATTAGATTTTTTTCAATGTCATAATAATCGTCTTGAAATTCTAGTTCATATGTTATAATTTTTTTTAGATATCTAGGCTACAGAGAATTCCCTGCAATCGATTCGGTTGTGGATAACTGTACCGAAAATCACGTTAAAACCCTAATCTTCTAAACACTTCACTTTCACTCCAAAAAAAAATTACACTTAAAATCATATGAAAAGAAAAAGTTTGTCGTACTAACTAAATTAAAGTGTATTTCGGGTTCTGTTGACTTTTCTTCAATCAATTACGACGACTCGATTTTTCGTCGTTAATTTTCGGTGCACGAAAAGTTGTTTCTGACCAAATTTTTTTCGATATCATAATAATCGTCTTCAAATTCTATTTCATGTCTTATAATTTTTTTAGATATCTGGGCTACGGAGCATTCCCTGAAATTGATTCGGTTGTGGATAACTGTACCGAAAATCTGGTTAAACTCCTAATCTTCTGAAAATTTCACTTTCACTCCAAAATAAAATTACACTTAAAAGCATATGAAAAGAAAGGTTTTATCGTACTAACTAAATTAAAGTGTATTTCGGATTCTATTGACTTTTTCTAAATCAATTACGACGACTCGATTTTTCGGCGTTAATTTTCGATGCGCGAAAAATTATTTTCGATTAGATTTTTTTCGATGTCATAGTAATCGTCTTGAAATTCTAGTTCATATGATATAATTGTTTTTTCATATCTGGGTTATAAAACATTCCCTGCAATCGATTCGGTTGTGGATAACTGTACCTAAAATCACGTTAAACCCCTAATCTTCAGAAAATTTCACTTTCACTCCAAAATAAAATTACACTTAAAATCATATGAAAAAAAAAGGTTTGTCGTACTAACTAAACTAAAGTGTATTCTGGGTTCTATTGACTCTTTTTCAATAAATTACGAAGACTGGGGTTTTCGACGTTAATTTTCGGTGCAAGAAAAGTAGTTTTCGATCAGAGTTTTTTCGATGTCATAATAATCGCGTTGAAATTCTAGTTCGTGTCTTATAATTTTTTTTACATATCTGGGTTACAGAACATTCCCTAAAATCGATTCAGTTGTGGATAACTGTACCGAAAATCACGTTAAACCCCTAATTTTCGAAAAATTTCATTTTCACTCCAAAATAAAATTACACTTAAATTCATATGAAAAGAAAAAATTTGTCGTACAAACTAAATTAAAGTGTATTCCGGGTTTTGTTGACTTTTTTTCAACCAATTACGACGACTCAGTTTTTCGGCGTTAATTTTCGATACACGAAAAATTGTTTCCGATTAGATTTTTTTCGATGTCATAATAATCCTCTTGAAATTCTAGTTCATATGTTATAATTTTTTTTAGATATCTAGGCTAGAGAGCATTCCCTGCAATCGATTCGGTTGTGGATAACTGTACCGAAAATCACGTTAAAACCCTAATCTTCTAAACACTTCACTTTCACTCCAAAAAAAAATTACACTTAAAATCATATGAAAAGAAAAAGTTTGTCGTACTAACTAAATTAAAGTGTATTTCGAGTTCTGTTGACTTTTCTTCAATCAATTACGACGACTCAGTTTTTCGTCGTTAATTTTCGGTGCACGAAAAGTTGTTTCTGACCAAATTTTTTTCGATATCATAATAGTCGTCTTCAAATTCTATTTCATGTCATATAATTTTTTTTAGATATCTGGGCTACGGAGCATTCCCTGAAATTGATTCGGTTGTGGATAACTGTACCGAAAATCTGGTTAAACTCCTAATCTTCTGAAAATTTCACTTTCACTCCAAAATAAAATTACACTTAAAAGCATATGAAAAGAAAGGTTTTATCGTACTAACTAAATTAAAGTGTATTTCGGATTCTATTGACTTTTTCTAAATCAATTACGACGACTCGATTTTTCGGCGTTAATTTTCGATGCGCGAAAAATTATTTTCGATTAGATTTTTTTCGATGTCATAGTAATCGTCTTGAAATTCAAGTTCATATGATATAATTGTTTTTTCATATCTGGGTTATAAAACATTCCCTGCAATCGATTCGGTTGTGGATAACTGTACCTAAAATCACGTTAAACCCCTAATCTTCAGAAAATTTCACTTTCACTCCAAAATAAAATTACACTTAAAATCATATGAAAAAAAAAGGTTTGTCGTACTAACTAAACTAAAGTGTATTCTGGGTTCTATTGACTCTTTTTCAATAAATTACGAAGACTCGGGTTTTCGACGTTAATTTTCGGTGCAAGAAAAGTAGTTTTCGATCAGAGTTTTTTCGATGTCATAATAATCGCGTTGAAATTCTAGTTCGTGTCTTATAATTTTTTTTACATATCTGGGTTACAGAACATTCCCTAAAATCGATTCAGTTGTGGATAACTGTACCGAAAATCACGTTAAACCCCTAATTTTCGAAAAATTTCATTTTCACTCCAAAATAAAATTACACTTAAATTCATATGAAAAGAAAAAATTTGTCGTACAAACTAAATTAAAGTGTATTCCGGGTTTTGTTGACTTTTTTTCAACCAATTACGACGACTCAGTTTTTCGGCGTTAATTTTCGATACACGAAAAATTGTTTCCGATTAGATTTTTTTCGATGTCATAATAATCCTCTTGAAATTCTAGTTCATATGTTATAATTTTTTTTAGATATCTAGGCTAGAGAGCATTCCCTGCAATCGATTCGGTTGTGGATAACTGTACCGAAAATCACGTTAAAACCCTAATCTTCTAAACACTTCACTTTCACTCCAAAAAAAAATTACACTTAAAATCATATGAAAAGAAAAAGTTTGTCGTACTAACTAAATTAAAGTGTATTTCGAGTTCTGTTGACTTTTCTTCAATCAATTACGACGACTCAGTTTTTCGTCGTTAATTTTCGGTGCACGAAAAGTTGTTTCTGACCAAATTTTTTTCGATATCATAATAGTCGTCTTCAAATTCTATTTCATGTCATATAATTTTTTTTAGATATCTGGGCTACGGAGCATTCCCTGAAATTGATTCGGTTGTGGATAACTGTACCGAAAATCTGGTTAAACTCCTAATCTTCTGAAAATTTCACTTTCACTCCAAAATAAAATTACACTTAAAAGCATATGAAAAGAAAGGTTTTATCGTACTAACTAAATTAAAGTGTATTTCGGATTCTATTGACTTTTTCTAAATCAATTACGACGACTCGATTTTTCGGCGTTAATTTTCGATGCGCGAAAAATTATTTTCGATTAGATTTTTTTCGATGTCATAGTAATCGTCTTGAAATTCAAGTTCATATGATATAATTGTTTTTTCATATCTGGGTTATAAAACATTCCCTGCAATCGATTCGGTTGTGGATAACTGTACCTAAAATCACGTTAAACCCCTAATCTTCAGAAAATTTCACTTTCACTCCAAAATAAAATTACACTTAAAATCATATGAAAAAAAAAGGTTTGTCGTACTAACTAAACTAAAGTGTATTCTGGGTTCTATTGACTCTTTTTCAATAAATTACGAAGACTCGGGTTTTCGACGTTAATTTTCGGTGCAAGAAAAGTAGTTTTCGATCAGAGTTTTTTCGATGTCATAATAATCGCGTTGAAATTCTAGTTCGTGTCTTATAATTTTTTTTACATATATGGGTTACAGAACATTCCCTAAAATCGATTCAGTTGTGGATAACTGTACCGAAAATCACGTTAAACCCCTAATTTTCGAAAAATTTCATTTTCACTCCAAAATAAAATTACACTTAAATTCATATGAAAAGAAAAAATTTGTCGTACAAACTAAATTAAAGTGTATTCCGGGTTTTGTTGACTTTTTTTCAACCAATTACGACGACTCAGTTTTTCGGCGTTAATTTTCGATACACGAAAAATTGTTTCCGATTAGATTTTTTTCGATGTCATAATAATCCTCTTGAAATTCTAGTTCATATGTTATAATTTTTTTTAGATATCTAGGCTAGAGAGCATTCCCTGCAATCGATCCGGTTGTGGATAACTGTACCGAAAATCACGTTAAAACCCTAATCTTCTAAACACTTCACTTTCACTCCAAAAAAAAATTACACTTAAAATCATATGAAAAGAAAAAGTTTGTCGTACTAACTAAATTAAAGTGTATTTCGAGTTCTGTTGACTTTTCTTCAATCAATTACGACGACTCAGTTTTTCGTCGTTAATTTTCGGTGCACGAAAAGTTGTTTCTGACCAAATTTTTTTCGATATCATAATAGTCGTCTTCAAATTCTATTTCATGTCATATAATTTTTTTTAGATATCTGGGCTACGGAGCATTCCCTGAAATTGATTCGGTTGTGGATAACTGTACCGAAAATCTCGTTAAACTCCTAATCTTCTTAAAATTTCACTTTGACTCCAAAATAAAATTACACTGAAAAGCATATGAACAGAAAGGTTTTATCATACTAACTAAATTAAAGTGTATTTCGGGTTCTGTTGACTTTTTCTAAATCAATTTCGACGACTCGATTTTTCGGCGTTAATTTCGGTGCGCGAAAAATTGTTTCCGATTAGCTTTTTTTCGATGTCATAGTAATCGTCTTGAAATTCTAGTTCATATGATATAATTTTTTTTTGATATCTGGGTTATAAAACATTCCCTACAATCGATTCGGTTGTGGATAATTGTACCGAAAATCACGTTAAACCCCTAATCTTAAGAAAATTTCACTTTCACTCCAAAATAAAATTACACTTAAAATCATATGAAAAAAAAAGGTTTGTCGTACTAACTAAACTAAAGTGTATTCCGGGTTCTATTGACTCTTTTTCAATAAATTACGAAGACTGGGGTTTTCGGCGTTAATTTTCGGTGCAAGAAAAGTAGTTTCCGATCAGAGTTTTTTCGATGTCATAATAATCGCGTTGAAATTATAGTTCATGTCTTATAATTTTTTTTACATATCTGGGTTACAGAACATTCCCTGTAATCGATTCGGTTGTGGATAACTGTACCGAAAATCACTTTAAACCCCTAATTTTTGAAAAATTTCATTTTCACTGCAAAATAAAATTACACTTAAATTCATATGAAAAGAAAAATTTTGTCGTACAAACTAAATTAAAGTGAATTCCGGGTTTTGTTTACTTTTTTTCAACCAATTACGACGACTCAGTTTTTCGGCGTTAATTTTCGGTGCACGAAAAATTGTTTCCGATTAGATTTTTTTCGATGTCATAATAATCGTCTTGAAATTCTAGTTCATATGATATAATTTTTTTTAGATATCTAGGCTACAGAGCATTCCTTGCAATCGATTCAGTTGTGGATAACTGTACCGAAAATCAAGTTAAAACCCTAATCTTCTAAACACTTCATTTTCACTCCAAAAAAAAATTACACTTAAAATCATATGAAAATAAAAAGTTTGTCGTACTAACTACATTAAGGTGTATTTCGGGTTTTATTGACTTTTCTTCAATCAATTACGACGACTCTGTTTTTCGTCGGTAATTTTCGGTGCACGAAAGGTTGTTTCTGACCAAATTTTTTTCGATGTCATAATAATCGTCTTCAAATTCTATTTCATGTCATATAATTTTTTTTAGATATCTGGGCTACGGAGCATTCCCTGAAATTGAGTCGGTTGTGGATGACTGTACCGAAAATCTCGTTAAACTCCTAATCTTCTGAAAATTTCACTTTCACTCCAAAATAAAATTACATTTAAAAGCATATGAAAAGAAAGGTTTTATCGTACTAACTAAATTAAAGTGTATTTCGGGTTCTATTGACTTTTTCTAAATCAATTACGACGACTCAATTTTTCGGCGTTAATTTTCGATGCGCGAAAAATTATTTTCGATTAGATTTTTTTCGATGTCATTGTAATCGTCTTGAAATTCTAGTTCATATGATATAATTGTTTTTTCATATCTGGGTTATAAAACATTCCCTGCAATCGATTCGGTTGTGGATAACTGTACCTAAAATCACGTTAAACCCCTAATCTTCAGAAAATTTCACTTTCACTCCAAAATAAAATTACACTTAAAATCATATGAAAAAAAAAGGTTTGTCGTACTAACTAAACTAAAGTGTATTCTGGGTTCTATTGACTCTTTTTCAATAAATTACGAAGACTCGGGTTTTCGACGTTAATTTTCGGTGCAAGAAAAGTAGTTTTCGATCAGAGTTTTTTCGATGTCATAATAATCGCGTTGAAATTCTAGTTCGTGTCTTATAATTTTTTTTACATATCTGGGTTACAGAACATTCCCTAAAATCGATTCGGTTGTGGATAACTGTACCGAAAATCACGTTAAACCCCTAATTTTCGAAAAATTTCATTTTCACTCCAAAATAAAATTACACTTAAATTCATATGAAAAGAAAAAATTTGTCGTACAAACTAAATTAAAGTGTATTCCGGGTTTTGTTGACTTTTTTTCAACCAATTACGACGACTCAGTTTTTCGGCGTTAATTTTCGATGCACGAAAAATTGTTTCAGATTAGATTTTTTTCAATGTCATAATAATCGTCTTGAAATTCTAGTTCATATGTTATAATTTTTTTTAGATATCTAGGCTACAGAGAATTCCCTGCAATCGATTCGGTTGTGGATAACTGTACCGAAAATCACGTTAAAACCCTAATCTTCTAAACACTTCACTTTCACTCCAAAAAAAAATTACACTTAAAATCATATGAAAAGAAAAAGTTTGTCGTACTAACTAAATTAAAGTGTATTTCGGGTTCTGTTGACTTTTCTTCAATCAATTACGACGACTCGATTTTTCGTCGTTAATTTTCGGTGCACGAAAAGTTGTTTCTGACCAAATTTTTTTCGATATCATAATAATCGTCTTCAAATTCTATTTCATGTCTTATAATTTTTTTAGATATCTGGGCTACGGAGCATTCCCTGAAATTGATTCGGTTGTGGATAACTGTACCGAAAATCTGGTTAAACTCCTAATCTTCTGAAAATTTCACTTTCACTCCAAAATAAAATTACACTTAAAAGCATATGAAAAGAAAGGTTTTATCGTACTAACTAAATTAAAGTGTATTTCGGATTCTATTGACTTTTTCTAAATCAATTACGACGACTCGATTTTTCGGCGTTAATTTTCGATGCGCGAAAAATTATTTTCGATTAGATTTTTTTCGATGTCATAGTAATCGTCTTGAAATTCTAGTTCATATGATATAATTGTTTTTTCATATCTGGGTTATAAAACATTCCCTGCAATCGATTCGGTTGTGGATAACTGTACCTAAAATCACGTTAAACCCCTAATCTTCAGAAAATTTCACTTTCACTCCAAAATAAAATTACACTTAAAATCATATGAAAAAAAAAGGTTTGTCGTACTAACTAAACTAAAGTGTATTCTGGGTTCTATTGACTCTTTTTCAATAAATTACGAAGACTGGGGTTTTCGACGTTAATTTTCGGTGCAAGAAAAGTAGTTTTCGATCAGAGTTTTTTCGATGTCATAATAATCGCGTTGAAATTCTAGTTCGTGTCTTATAATTTTTTTTACATATCTGGGTTACAGAACATTCCCTAAAATCGATTCAGTTGTGGATAACTGTACCGAAAATCACGTTAAACCCCTAATTTTCGAAAAATTTCATTTTCACTCCAAAATAAAATTACACTTAAATTCATATGAAAAGAAAAAATTTGTCGTACAAACTAAATTAAAGTGTATTCCGGGTTTTGTTGACTTTTTTTCAACCAATTACGACGACTCAGTTTTTCGGCGTTAATTTTCGATACACGAAAAATTGTTTCCGATTAGATTTTTTTCGATGTCATAATAATCCTCTTGAAATTCTAGTTCATATGTTATAATTTTTTTTAGATATCTAGGCTAGAGAGCATTCCCTGCAATCGATTCGGTTGTGGATAACTGTACCGAAAATCACGTTAAAACCCTAATCTTCTAAACACTTCACTTTCACTCCAAAAAAAAATTACACTTAAAATCATATGAAAAGAAAAAGTTTGTCGTACTAACTAAATTAAAGTGTATTTCGAGTTCTGTTGACTTTTCTTCAATCAATTACGACGACTCAGTTTTTCGTCGTTAATTTTCGGTGCACGAAAAGTTGTTTCTGACCAAATTTTTTTCGATATCATAATAGTCGTCTTCAAATTCTATTTCATGTCATATAATTTTTTTTAGATATCTGGGCTACGGAGCATTCCCTGAAATTGATTCGGTTGTGGATAACTGTACCGAAAATCTGGTTAAACTCCTAATCTTCTGAAAATTTCACTTTCACTCCAAAATAAAATTACACTTAAAAGCATATGAAAAGAAAGGTTTTATCGTACTAACTAAATTAAAGTGTATTTCGGATTCTATTGACTTTTTCTAAATCAATTACGACGACTCGATTTTTCGGCGTTAATTTTCGATGCGCGAAAAATTATTTTCGATTAGATTTTTTTCGATGTCATAGTAATCGTCTTGAAATTCAAGTTCATATGATATAATTGTTTTTTCATATCTGGGTTATAAAACATTCCCTGCAATCGATTCGGTTGTGGATAACTGTACCTAAAATCACGTTAAACCCCTAATCTTCAGAAAATTTCACTTTCACTCCAAAATAAAATTACACTTAAAATCATATGAAAAAAAAAGGTTTGTCGTACTAACTAAACTAAAGTGTATTCTGGGTTCTATTGACTCTTTTTCAATAAATTACGAAGACTCGGGTTTTCGACGTTAATTTTCGGTGCAAGAAAAGTAGTTTTCGATCAGAGTTTTTTCGATGTCATAATAATCGCGTTGAAATTCTAGTTCGTGTCTTATAATTTTTTTTACATATCTGGGTTACAGAACATTCCCTAAAATCGATTCAGTTGTGGATAACTGTACCGAAAATCACGTTAAACCCCTAATTTTCGAAAAATTTCATTTTCACTCCAAAATAAAATTACACTTAAATTCATATGAAAAGAAAAAATTTGTCGTACAAACTAAATTAAAGTGTATTCCGGGTTTTGTTGACTTTTTTTCAACCAATTACGACGACTCAGTTTTTCGGCGTTAATTTTCGATACACGAAAAATTGTTTCCGATTAGATTTTTTTCGATGTCATAATAATCCTCTTGAAATTCTAGTTCATATGTTATAATTTTTTTTAGATATCTAGGCTAGAGAGCATTCCCTGCAATCGATCCGGTTGTGGATAACTGTACCGAAAATCACGTTAAAACCCTAATCTTCTAAACACTTCACTTTCACTCCAAAAAAAAATTACACTTAAAATCATATGAAAAGAAAAAGTTTGTCGTACTAACTAAATTAAAGTGTATTTCGAGTTCTGTTGACTTTTCTTCAATCAATTACGACGACTCAGTTTTTCGTCGTTAATTTTCGGTGCACGAAAAGTTGTTTCTGACCAAATTTTTTTCGATATCATAATAGTCGTCTTCAAATTCTATTTCATGTCATATAATTTTTTTTAGATATCTGGGCTACGGAGCATTCCCTGAAATTGATTCGGTTGTGGATAACTGTACCGAAAATCTCGTTAAACTCCTAATCTTCTTAAAATTTCACTTTGACTCCAAAATAAAATTACACTGAAAAGCATATGAACAGAAAGGTTTTATCATACTAACTAAATTAAAGTGTATTTCGGGTTCTGTTGACTTTTTCTAAATCAATTTCGACGACTCGATTTTTCGGCGTTAATTTCGGTGCGCGAAAAATTGTTTCCGATTAGCTTTTTTTCGATGTCATAGTAATCGTCTTGAAATTCTAGTTCATATGATATAATTTTTTTTTGATATCTGGGTTATAAAACATTCCCTACAATCGATTCGGTTGTGGATAATTGTACCGAAAATCACGTTAAACCCCTAATCTTAAGAAAATTTCACTTTCACTCCAAAATAAAATTACACTTAAAATCATATGAAAAAAAAAGGTTTGTCGTACTAACTAAACTAAAGTGTATTCCGGGTTCTATTGACTCTTTTTCAATAAATTACGAAGACTGGGGTTTTCGGCGTTAATTTTCGGTGCAAGAAAAGTAGTTTCCGATCAGAGTTTTTTCGATGTCATAATAATCGCGTTGAAATTATAGTTCATGTCTTATAATTTTTTTTACATATCTGGGTTACAGAACATTCCCTGTAATCGATTCGGTTGTGGATAACTGTACCGAAAATCACTTTAAACCCCTAATTTTTGAAAAATTTCATTTTCACTGCAAAATAAAATTACACTTAAATTCATATGAAAAGAAAAATTTTGTCGTACAAACTAAATTAAAGTGAATTCCGGGTTTTGTTTACTTTTTTTCAACCAATTACGACGACTCAGTTTTTCGGCGTTAATTTTCGGTGCACGAAAAATTGTTTCCGATTAGATTTTTTTCGATGTCATAATAATCGTCTTGAAATTCTAGTTCATATGATATAATTTTTTTTAGATATCTAGGCTACAGAGCATTCCTTGCAATCGATTCAGTTGTGGATAACTGTACCGAAAATCAAGTTAAAACCCTAATCTTCTAAACACTTCATTTTCACTCCAAAAAAAAATTACACTTAAAATCATATGAAAATAAAAAGTTTGTCGTACTAACTACATTAAGGTGTATTTCGGGTTTTATTGACTTTTCTTCAATCAATTACGACGACTCTGTTTTTCGTCGGTAATTTTCGGTGCACGAAAGGTTGTTTCTGACCAAATTTTTTTCGATGTCATAATAATCGTCTTCAAATTCTATTTCATGTCATATAATTTTTTTTAGATATCTGGGCTACGGAGCATTCCCTGAAATTGAGTCGGTTGTGGATGACTGTACCGAAAATCTCGTTAAACTCCTAATCTTCTGAAAATTTCACTTTCACTCCAAAATAAAATTACATTTAAAAGCATATGAAAAGAAAGGTTTTATCGTACTAACTAAATTAAAGTGTATTTCGGGTTCTATTGACTTTTTCTAAATCAATTACGACGACTCAATTTTTCGGCGTTAATTTTCGATGCGCGAAAAATTATTTTCGATTAGATTTTTTTCGATGTCATTGTAATCGTCTTGAAATTCTAGTTCATATGATATAATTGTTTTTTCATATCTGGGTTATAAAACATTCCCTGCAATCGATTCGGTTGTGGATAACTGTACCTAAAATCACGTTAAACCCCTAATCTTCAGAAAATTTCACTTTCACTCCAAAATAAAATTACACTTAAAATCATATGAAAAAAAAAGGTTTGTCGTACTAACTAAACTAAAGTGTATTCTGGGTTCTATTGACTCTTTTTCAATAAATTACGAAGACTCGGGTTTTCGACGTTAATTTTCGGTGCAAGAAAAGTAGTTTTCGATCAGAGTTTTTTCGATGTCATAATAATCGCGTTGAAATTCTAGTTCGTGTCTTATAATTTTTTTTACATATCTGGGTTACAGAACATTCCCTAAAATCGATTCGGTTGTGGATAACTGTACCGAAAATCACGTTAAACCCCTAATTTTCGAAAAATTTCATTTTCACTCCAAAATAAAATTACACTTAAATTCATATGAAAAGAAAAAATTTGTCGTACAAACTAAATTAAAGTGTATTCCGGGTTTTGTTGACTTTTTTTCAACCAATTACGACGACTCAGTTTTTCGGCGTTAATTTTCGATGCACGAAAAATTGTTTCAGATTAGATTTTTTTCAATGTCATAATAATCGTCTTGAAATTCTAGTTCATATGTTATAATTTTTTTTAGATATCTAGGCTACAGAGAATTCCCTGCAATCGATTCGGTTGTGGATAACTGTACCGAAAATCACGTTAAAACCCTAATCTTCTAAACACTTCACTTTCACTCCAAAAAAAAATTACACTTAAAATCATATGAAAAGAAAAAGTTTGTCGTACTAACTAAATTAAAGTGTATTTCGGGTTCTGTTGACTTTTCTTCAATCAATTACGACGACTCGATTTTTCGTCGTTAATTTTCGGTGCACGAAAAGTTGTTTCTGACCAAATTTTTTTCGATATCATAATAATCGTCTTCAAATTCTATTTCATGTCTTATAATTTTTTTAGATATCTGGGCTACGGAGCATTCCCTGAAATTGATTCGGTTGTGGATAACTGTACCGAAAATCTGGTTAAACTCCTAATCTTCTGAAAATTTCACTTTCACTCCAAAATAAAATTACACTTAAAAGCATATGAAAAGAAAGGTTTTATCGTACTAACTAAATTAAAGTGTATTTCGGATTCTATTGACTTTTTCTAAATCAATTACGACGACTCGATTTTTCGGCGTTAATTTTCGATGCGCGAAAAATTATTTTCGATTAGATTTTTTTCGATGTCATAGTAATCGTCTTGAAATTCTAGTTCATATGATATAATTGTTTTTTCATATCTGGGTTATAAAACATTCCCTGCAATCGATTCGGTTGTGGATAACTGTACCTAAAATCACGTTAAACCCCTAATCTTCAGAAAATTTCACTTTCACTCCAAAATAAAATTACACTTAAAATCATATGAAAAAAAAAGGTTTGTCGTACTAACTAAACTAAAGTGTATTCTGGGTTCTATTGACTCTTTTTCAATAAATTACGAAGACTCGGGTTTTCGACGTTAATTTTCGGTGCAAGAAAAGTAGTTTTCGATCAGAGTTTTTTCGATGTCATAATAATCGCGTTGAAATTCTAGTTCGTGTCTTATAATTTTTTTTACATATCTGGGTTACAGAACATTCCCTAAAATCGATTCAGTTGTGGATAACTGTACCGAAAATCACGTTAAACCCCTAATTTTCGAAAAATTTCATTTTCACTCCAAAATAAAATTACACTTAAATTCATATGAAAAGAAAAAATTTGTCGTACAAACTAAATTAAAGTGTATTCCGGGTTTTGTTGACTTTTTTTCAACCAATTACGACGACTCAGTTTTTCGGCGTTAATTTTCGATACACGAAAAATTGTTTCCGATTAGATTTTTTTCGATGTCATAATAATCCTCTTGAAATTCTAGTTCATATGTTATAATTTTTTTTAGATATCTAGGCTAGAGAGCATTCCCTGCAATCGATTCGGTTGTGGATAACTGTACCGAAAATCACGTTAAAACCCTAATCTTCTAAACACTTCACTTTCACTCCAAAAAAAAATTACACTTAAAATCATATGAAAAGAAAAAGTTTGTCGTACTAACTAAATTAAAGTGTATTTCGAGTTCTGTTGACTTTTCTTCAATCAATTACGACGACTCAGTTTTTCGTCGTTAATTTTCGGTGCACGAAAAGTTGTTTCTGACCAAATTTTTTTCGATATCATAATAGTCGTCTTCAAATTCTATTTCATGTCATATAATTTTTTTTAGATATCTGGGCTACGGAGCATTCCCTGAAATTGATTCGGTTGTGGATAACTGTACCGAAAATCTCGTTAAACTCCTAATCTTCTTAAAATTTCACTTTGACTCCAAAATAAAATTACACTGAAAAGCATATGAACAGAAAGGTTTTATCATACTAACTAAATTAAAGTGTATTTCGGGTTCTGTTGACTTTTTCTAAATCAATTTCGACGACTCGATTTTTCGGCGTTAATTTCGGTGCGCGAAAAATTGTTTCCGATTAGCTTTTTTTCGATGTCATAGTAATCGTCTTGAAATTCTAGTTCATATGATATAATTTTTTTTTGATATCTGGGTTATAAAACATTCCCTACAATCGATTCGGTTGTGGATAATTGTACCGAAAATCACGTTAAACCCCTAATCTTAAGAAAATTTCACTTTCACTCCAAAATAAAATTACACTTAAAATCATATGAAAAAAAAAGGTTTGTCGTACTAACTAAACTAAAGTGTATTCCGGGTTCTATTGACTCTTTTTCAATAAATTACGAAGACTGGGGTTTTCGGCGTTAATTTTCGGTGCAAGAAAAGTAGTTTCCGATCAGAGTTTTTTCGATGTCATAATAATCGCGTTGAAATTATAGTTCATGTCTTATAATTTTTTTTACATATCTGGGTTACAGAACATTCCCTGTAATCGATTCGGTTGTGGATAACTGTACCGAAAATCACTTTAAACCCCTAATTTTTGAAAAATTTCATTTTCACTGCAAAATAAAATTACACTTAAATTCATATGAAAAGAAAAAGTTTGTCGTACAAACTAAATTAAAGTGAATTCCGGGTTTTGTTTACTTTTTTTCAACCAATTACGACGACTCAGTTTTTCGGCGTTAATTTTCGGTGCACGAAAAATTGTTTCCGATTAGATTTTTTTCGATGTCATAATAATCGTCTTGAAATTCTAGTTCATATGATATAATTTTTTTTAGATATCTAGGCTACAGAGCATTCCTTGCAATCGATTCAGTTGTGGATAACTGTACCGAAAATCAAGTTAAAACCCTAATCTTCTAAACACTTCATTTTCACTCCAAAAAAAAATTACACTTAAAATCATATGAAAATAAAAAGTTTGTCGTACTAACTACATTAAGGTGTATTTCGGGTTTTATTGACTTTTCTTCAATCAATTACGACGACTCTGTTTTTCGTCGGTAATTTTCGGTGCACGAAAGGTTGTTTCTGACCAAATTTTTTTCGATGTCATAATAATCGTCTTCAAATTCTATTTCATGTCATATAATTTTTTTTAGATATCTGGGCTACGGAGCATTCCCTGAAATTGAGTCGGTTGTGGATGACTGTACCGAAAATCTCGTTAAACTCCTAATCTTCTGAAAATTTCACTTTCACTCCAAAATAAAATTACATTTAAAAGCATATGAAAAGAAAGGTTTTATCGTACTAACTAAATTAAAGTGTATTTCGGGTTCTATTGACTTTTTCTAAATCAATTACGACGACTCAATTTTTCGGCGTTAATTTTCGATGCGCGAAAAATTATTTTCGATTAGATTTTTTTCGATGTCATTGTAATCGTCTTGAAATTCTAGTTCATATGATATAATTGTTTTTTCATATCTGGGTTATAAAACATTCCCTGCAATCGATTCGGTTGTGGATAACTGTACCTAAAATCACGTTAAACCCCTAATCTTCAGAAAATTTCACTTTCACTCCAAAATAAAATTACACTTAAAATCATATGAAAAAAAAAGGTTTGTCGTACTAACTAAACTAAAGTGTATTCTGGGTTCTATTGACTCTTTTTCAATAAATTACGAAGACTCGGGTTTTCGACGTTAATTTTCGGTGCAAGAAAAGTAGTTTTCGATCAGAGTTTTTTCGATGTCATAATAATCGCGTTGAAATTCTAGTTCGTGTCTTATAATTTTTTTTACATATCTGGGTTACAGAACATTCCCTAAAATCGATTCGGTTGTGGATAACTGTACCGAAAATCACGTTAAACCCCTAATTTTCGAAAAATTTCATTTTCACTCCAAAATAAAATTACACTTAAATTCATATGAAAAGAAAAAATTTGTCGTACAAACTAAATTAAAGTGTATTCCGGGTTTTGTTGACTTTTTTTCAACCAATTACGACGACTCAGTTTTTCGGCGTTAATTTTCGATGCACGAAAAATTGTTTCAGATTAGATTTTTTTCAATGTCATAATAATCGTCTTGAAATTCTAGTTCATATGTTATAATTTTTTTTAGATATCTAGGCTACAGAGAATTCCCTGCAATCGATTCGGTTGTGGATAACTGTACCGAAAATCACGTTAAAACCCTAATCTTCTAAACACTTCACTTTCACTCCAAAAAAAAATTACACTTAAAATCATATGAAAAGAAAAAGTTTGTCGTACTAACTAAATTAAAGTGTATTTCGGGTTCTGTTGACTTTTCTTCAATCAATTACGACGACTCGATTTTTCGTCGTTAATTTTCGGTGCACGAAAAGTTGTTTCTGACCAAATTTTTTTCGATATCATAATAATCGTCTTCAAATTCTATTTCATGTCTTATAATTTTTTTAGATATCTGGGCTACGGAGCATTCCCTGAAATTGATTCGGTTGTGGATAACTGTACCGAAAATCTGGTTAAACTCCTAATCTTCTGAAAATTTCACTTTCACTCCAAAATAAAATTACACTTAAAAGCATATGAAAAGAAAGGTTTTATCGTACTAACTAAATTAAAGTGTATTTCGAATTCTATTGACTTTTTCTAAATCAATTACGACGACTCGATTTTTCGGCGTTAATTTTCGATGCGCGAAAAATTATTTTCGATTAGATTTTTTTCGATGTCATAGTAATCGTCTTGAAATTCTAGTTCATATGATATAATTGTTTTTTCATATCTGGGTTATAAAACATTCCCTGCAATCGATTCGTTTGTGGATAACTGTACCTAAAATCACGTTAAACCCCTAGTCTTCAGAAAATTTCACTTTCACTCCAAAATAAAATTACACTTAAAATCATATGAAAAAAAAAGGTTTGTCGTACTAACTAAACTAAAGTGTATTCTGGGTTCTATTGACTCTTTTTCAATAAATTACGAAGACTCGGGTTTTCGACGTTAATTTTCGGTGCAAGAAAAGTAGTTTTCGATCAGAGTTTTTTCGATGTCATAATAATCGCGTTGAAATTCTAGTTCGTGTCTTATAATTTTTTTTACATATCTGGGTTACAGAACATTCCCTAAAATCGATTCAGTTGTGGATAACTGTACCGAAAATCACGTTAAACCCCTAATTTTCGAAAAATTTCATTTTCACTCCAAAATAAAATTACACTTAAATTCATATGAAAAGAAAAAATTTGTCGTACAAACTAAATTAAAGTGTATTCCGGGTTTTGTTGACTTTTTTTCAACCAATTACGACGACTCAGTTTTTCGGCGTTAATTTTCGATACACGAAAAATTGTTTCCGATTAGATTTTTTTCGATGTCATAATAATCCTCTTGAAATTCTAGTTCATATGTTATAATTTTTTTTAGATATCTAGGCTAGAGAGCATTCCCTGCAATCGATTCGGTTGTGGATAACTGTACCGAAAATCACGTTAAAACCCTAATCTTCTAAACACTTCACTTTCACTCCAAAAAAAAATTACACTTAAAATCATATGAAAAGAAAAAGTTTGTCGTACTAACTAAATTAAAGTGTATTTCGAGTTCTGTTGACTTTTCTTCAATCAATTACGACGACTCAGTTTTTCGTCGTTAATTTTCGGTGCACGAAAAGTTGTTTCTGACCAAATTTTTTTCGATATCATAATAGTCGTCTTCAAATTCTATTTCATGTCATATAATTTTTTTTAGATATCTGGGCTACGGAGCATTCCCTGAAATTGATTCGGTTGTGGATAACTGTACCGAAAATCTCGTTAAACTCCTAATCTTCTTAAAATTTCACTTTGACTCCAAAATAAAATTACACTGAAAAGCATATGAACAGAAAGGTTTTATCATACTAACTAAATTAAAGTGTATTTCGGGTTCTGTTGACTTTTTCTAAATCAATTTCGACGACTCGATTTTTCGGCGTTAATTTCGGTGCGCGAAAAATTGTTTCCGATTAGCTTTTTTTCGATGTCATAGTAATCGTCTTGAAATTCTAGTTCATATGATATAATTTTTTTTTGATATCTGGGTTATAAAACATTCCCTACAATCGATTCGGTTGTGGATAATTGTACCGAAAATCACGTTAAACCCCTAATCTTAAGAAAATTTCACTTTCACTCCAAAATAAAATTACACTTAAAATCATATGAAAAAAAAAGGTTTGTCGTACTAACTAAACTAAAGTGTATTCCGGGTTCTATTGACTCTTTTTCAATAAATTACGAAGACTGGGGTTTTCGGCGTTAATTTTCGGTGCAAGAAAAGTAGTTTCCGATCAGAGTTTTTTCGATGTCATAATAATCGCGTTGAAATTATAGTTCATGTCTTATAATTTTTTTTACATATCTGGGTTACAGAACATTCCCTGTAATCGATTCGGTTGTGGATAACTGTACCGAAAATCACTTTAAACCCCTAATTTTTGAAAAATTTCATTTTCACTGCAAAATAAAATTACACTTAAATTCATATGAAAAGAAAAAGTTTGTCGTACAAACTAAATTAAAGTGAATTCCGGGTTTTGTTTACTTTTTTTCAACCAATTACGACGACTCAGTTTTTCGGCGTTAATTTTCGGTGCACGAAAAATTGTTTCCGATTAGATTTTTTTCGATGTCATAATAATCGTCTTGAAATTCTAGTTCATATGATATAATTTTTTTTAGATATCTAGGCTACAGAGCATTCCTTGCAATCGATTCAGTTGTGGATAACTGTACCGAAAATCAAGTTAAAACCCTAATCTTCTAAACACTTCATTTTCACTCCAAAAAAAAATTACACTTAAAATCATATGAAAATAAAAAGTTTGTCGTACTAACTACATTAAGGTGTATTTCGGGTTTTATTGACTTTTCTTCAATCAATTACGACGACTCTGTTTTTCGTCGGTAATTTTCGGTGCACGAAAGGTTGTTTCTGACCAAATTTTTTTCGATGTCATAATAATCGTCTTCAAATTCTATTTCATGTCATATAATTTTTTTTAGATATCTGGGCTACGGAGCATTCCCTGAAATTGAGTCGGTTGTGGATGACTGTACCGAAAATCTCGTTAAACTCCTAATCTTCTGAAAATTTCACTTTCACTCCAAAATAAAATTACATTTAAAAGCATATGAAAAGAAAGGTTTTATCGTACTAACTAAATTAAAGTGTATTTCGGGTTCTATTGACTTTTTCTAAATCAATTACGACGACTCAATTTTTCGGCGTTAATTTTCGATGCGCGAAAAATTATTTTCGATTAGATTTTTTTCGATGTCATTGTAATGGTCTTGAAATTCTAGTTCATATGATATAATTGTTTTTTCATATCTGGGTTATAAAACATTCCCTGCAATCGATTCGGTTGTGGATAACTGTACCTAAAATCACGTTAAACCCCTAATCTTCAGAAAATTTCACTTTCACTCCAAAATAAAATTACACTTAAAATCATATGAAAAAAAAAGGTTTGTCGTACTAACTAAACTAAAGTGTATTCTGGGTTCTATTGACTCTTTTTCAATAAATTACGAAGACTCGGGTTTTCGACGTTAATTTTCGGTGCAAGAAAAGTAGTTTTCGATCAGAGTTTTTTCGATGTCATAATAATCGCGTTGAAATTCTAGTTCGTGTCTTATAATTTTTTTTACATATCTGGGTTACAGAACATTCCCTAAAATCGATTCGGTTGTGGATAACTGTACCGAAAATCACGTTAAACCCCTAATTTTCGAAAAATTTCATTTTCACTCCAAAATAAAATTACACTTAAATTCATATGAAAAGAAAAAATTTGTCGTACAAACTAAATTAAAGTGTATTCCGGGTTTTGTTGACTTTTTTTCAACCAATTACGACGACTCAGTTTTTCGGCGTTAATTTTCGATGCACGAAAAATTGTTTCAGATTAGATTTTTTTCAATGTCATAATAATCGTCTTGAAATTCTAGTTCATATGTTATAATTTTTTTTAGATATCTAGGCTACAGAGAATTCCCTGCAATCGATTCGGTTGTGGATAACTGTACCGAAAATCACGTTAAAACCCTAATCTTCTAAACACTTCACTTTCACTCCAAAAAAAAATTACACTTAAAATCATATGAAAAGAAAAAGTTTGTCGTACTAACTAAATTAAAGTGTATTTCGGGTTCTGTTGACTTTTCTTCAATCAATTACGACGACTCGATTTTTCGTCGTTAATTTTCGGTGCACGAAAAGTTGTTTCTGACCAAATTTTTTTCGATATCATAATAATCGTCTTCAAATTCTATTTCATGTCTTATAATTTTTTTAGATATCTGGGCTACGGAGCATTCCCTGAAATTGATTCGGTTGTGGATAACTGTACCGAAAATCTGGTTAAACTCCTAATCTTCTGAAAATTTCACTTTCACTCCAAAATAAAATTACACTTAAAAGCATATGAAAAGAAAGGTTTTATCGTACTAACTAAATTAAAGTGTATTTCGAATTCTATTGACTTTTTCTAAATCAATTACGACGACTCGATTTTTCGGCGTTAATTTTCGATGCGCGAAAAATTATTTTCGATTAGATTTTTTTCGATGTCATAGTAATCGTCTTGAAATTCTAGTTCATATGATATAATTGTTTTTTCATATCTGGGTTATAAAACATTCCCTGCAATCGATTCGTTTGTGGATAACTGTACCTAAAATCACGTTAAACCCCTAGTCTTCAGAAAATTTCACTTTCACTCCAAAATAAAATTACACTTAAAATCATATGAAAAAAAAAGGTTTGTCGTACTAACTAAACTAAAGTGTATTCTGGGTTCTATTGACTCTTTTTCAATAAATTACGAAGACTCGGGTTTTCGACGTTAATTTTCGGTGCAAGAAAAGTAGTTTTCGATCAGAGTTTTTTCGATGTCATAATAATCGCGTTGAAATTCTAGTTCGTGTCTTATAATTTTTTTTACATATCTGGGTTACAGAACATTCCCTAAAATCGATTCAGTTGTGGATAACTGTACCGAAAATCACGTTAAACCCCTAATTTTCGAAAAATTTCATTTTCACTCCAAAATAAAATTACACTTAAATTCATATGAAAAGAAAAAATTTGTCGTACAAACTAAATTAAAGTGTATTCCGGGTTTTGTTGACTTTTTTTCAACCAATTACGACGACTCAGTTTTTCGGCGTTAATTTTCGATACACGAAAAATTGTTTCCGATTAGATTTTTTTCGATGTCATAATAATCCTCTTGAAATTCTAGTTCATATGTTATAATTTTTTTTAGATATCTAGGCTAGAGAGCATTCCCTGCAATCGATTCGGTTGTGGATAACTGTACCGAAAATCACGTTAAAACCCTAATCTTCTAAACACTTCACTTTCACTCCAAAAAAAAATTACACTTAAAATCATATGAAAAGAAAAAGTTTGTCGTACTAACTAAATTAAAGTGTATTTCGAGTTCTGTTGACTTTTCTTCAATCAATTACGACGACTCAGTTTTTCGTCGTTAATTTTCGGTGCACGAAAAGTTGTTTCTGACCAAATTTTTTTCGATATCATAATAGTCGTCTTCAAATTCTATTTCATGTCATATAATTTTTTTTAGATATCTGGGCTACGGAGCATTCCCTGAAATTGATTCGGTTGTGGATAACTGTACCGAAAATCTCGTTAAACTCCTAATCTTCTTAAAATTTCACTTTGACTCCAAAATAAAATTACACTGAAAAGCATATGAACAGAAAGGTTTTATCATACTAACTAAATTAAAGTGTATTTCGGGTTCTGTTGACTTTTTCTAAATCAATTTCGACGACTCGATTTTTCGGCGTTAATTTCGGTGCGCGAAAAATTGTTTCCGATTAGCTTTTTTTCGATGTCATAGTAATCGTCTTGAAATTCTAGTTCATATGATATAATTTTTTTTTGATATCTGGGTTATAAAACATTCCCTACAATCGATTCGGTTGTGGATAATTGTACCGAAAATCACGTTAAACCCCTAATCTTAAGAAAATTTCACTTTCACTCCAAAATAAAATTACACTTAAAATCATATGAAAAAAAAAGGTTTGTCGTACTAACTAAACTAAAGTGTATTCCGGGTTCTATTGACTCTTTTTCAATAAATTACGAAGACTGGGGTTTTCGGCGTTAATTTTCGGTGCAAGAAAAGTAGTTTCCGATCAGAGTTTTTTCGATGTCATAATAATCGCGTTGAAATTATAGTTCATGTCTTATAATTTTTTTTACATATCTGGGTTACAGAACATTCCCTGTAATCGATTCGGTTGTGGATAACTGTACCGAAAATCACTTTAAACCCCTAATTTTTGAAAAATTTCATTTTCACTGCAAAATAAAATTACACTTAAATTCATATGAAAAGAAAAAGTTTGTCGTACAAACTAAATTAAAGTGAATTCCGGGTTTTGTTTACTTTTTTTCAACCAATTACGACGACTCAGTTTTTCGGCGTTAATTTTCGGTGCACGAAAAATTGTTTCCGATTAGATTTTTTTCGATGTCATAATAATCGTCTTGAAATTCTAGTTCATATGATATAATTTTTTTTAGATATCTAGGCTACAGAGCATTCCTTGCAATCGATTCAGTTGTGGATAACTGTACCGAAAATCAAGTTAAAACCCTAATCTTCTAAACACTTCATTTTCACTCCAAAAAAAAATTACACTTAAAATCATATGAAAATAAAAAGTTTGTCGTACTAACTACATTAAGGTGTATTTCGGGTTTTATTGACTTTTCTTCAATCAATTACGACGACTCTGTTTTTCGTCGGTAATTTTCGGTGCACGAAAGGTTGTTTCTGACCAAATTTTTTTCGATGTCATAATAATCGTCTTCAAATTCTATTTCATGTCATATAATTTTTTTTAGATATCTGGGCTACGGAGCATTCCCTGAAATTGAGTCGGTTGTGGATGACTGTACCGAAAATCTCGTTAAACTCCTAATCTTCTGAAAATTTCACTTTCACTCCAAAATAAAATTACATTTAAAAGCATATGAAAAGAAAGGTTTTATCGTACTAACTAAATTAAAGTGTATTTCGGGTTCTATTGACTTTTTCTAAATCAATTACGACGACTCAATTTTTCGGCGTTAATTTTCGATGCGCGAAAAATTATTTTCGATTAGATTTTTTTCGATGTCATTGTAATGGTCTTGAAATTCTAGTTCATATGATATAATTGTTTTTTCATATCTGGGTTATAAAACATTCCCTGCAATCGATTCGGTTGTGGATAACTGTACCTAAAATCACGTTAAACCCCTAATCTTCAGAAAATTTCACTTTCACTCCAAAATAAAATTACACTTAAAATCATATGAAAAAAAAAGGTTTGTCGTACTAACTAAACTAAAGTGTATTCTGGGTTCTATTGACTCTTTTTCAATAAATTACGAAGACTCGGGTTTTCGACGTTAATTTTCGGTGCAAGAAAAGTAGTTTTCGATCAGAGTTTTTTCGATGTCATAATAATCGCGTTGAAATTCTAGTTCGTGTCTTATAATTTTTTTTACATATCTGGGTTACAGAACATTCCCTAAAATCGATTCGGTTGTGGATAACTGTACCGAAAATCACGTTAAACCCCTAATTTTCGAAAAATTTCATTTTCACTCCAAAATAAAATTACACTTAAATTCATATGAAAAGAAAAAATTTGTCGTACAAACTAAATTAAAGTGTATTCCGGGTTTTGTTGACTTTTTTTCAACCAATTACGACGACTCAGTTTTTCGGCGTTAATTTTCGATGCACGAAAAATTGTTTCAGATTAGATTTTTTTCAATGTCATAATAATCGTCTTGAAATTCTAGTTCATATGTTATAATTTTTTTTAGATATCTAGGCTACAGAGAATTCCCTGCAATCGATTCGGTTGTGGATAACTGTACCGAAAATCACGTTAAAACCCTAATCTTCTAAACACTTCACTTTCACTCCAAAAAAAAATTACACTTAAAATCATATGAAAAGAAAAAGTTTGTCGTACTAACTAAATTAAAGTGTATTTCGGGTTCTGTTGACTTTTCTTCAATCAATTACGACGACTCGATTTTTCGTCGTTAATTTTCGGTGCACGAAAAGTTGTTTCTGACCAAATTTTTTTCGATATCATAATAATCGTCTTCAAATTCTATTTCATGTCTTATAATTTTTTTAGATATCTGGGCTACGGAGCATTCCCTGAAATTGATTCGGTTGTGGATAACTGTACCGAAAATCTGGTTAAACTCCTAATCTTCTGAAAATTTCACTTTCACTCCAAAATAAAATTACACTTAAAAGCATATGAAAAGAAAGGTTTTATCGTACTAACTAAATTAAAGTGTATTTCGAATTCTATTGACTTTTTCTAAATCAATTACGACGACTCGATTTTTCGGCGTTAATTTTCGATGCGCGAAAAATTATTTTCGATTAGATTTTTTTCGATGTCATAGTAATCGTCTTGAAATTCTAGTTCATATGATATAATTGTTTTTTCATATCTGGGTTATAAAACATTCCCTGCAATCGATTCGGTTGTGGATAACTGTACCTAAAATCACGTTAAACCCCTAATCTTCAGAAAATTTCACTTTCACTCCAAAATAAAATTACACTTAAAATCATATGAAAAAAAAAGGTTTGTCGTACTAACTAAACTAAAGTGTATTCTGGGTTCTATTGACTCTTTTTCAATAAATTACGAAGACTCGGGTTTTCGACGTTAATTTTCGGTGCAAGAAAAGTAGTTTTCGATCAGAGTTTTTTCGATGTCATAATAATCGCGTTGAAATTCTAGTTCGTGTCTTATAAATTTTTTTTACATATCTGGGTTACAGAACATTCCCTAAAATCGATTCAGTTGTGGATAACTGTACCGAAAATCACGTTAAACCCCTAATTTTCGAAAAATTTCATTTTCACTCCAAAATAAAATTACACTTAAATTCATATGAAAAGAAAAAATTTGTCGTACAAACTAAATTAAAGTGTATTCCGGGTTTTGTTGACTTTTTTTCAACCAATTACGACGACTCAGTTTTTCGGCGTTAATTTTCGATACACGAAAAATTGTTTCCGATTAGATTTTTTTCGATGTCATAATAATCCTCTTGAAATTCTAGTTCATATGTTATAATTTTTTTTAGATATCTAGGCTAGAGAGCATTCCCTGCAATCGATTCGGTTGTGGATAACTGTACCGAAAATCACGTTAAAACCCTAATCTTCTAAACACTTCACTTTCACTCCAAAAAAAAATTACACTTAAAATCATATGAAAAGAAAAAGTTTGTCGTACTAACTAAATTAAAGTGTATTTCGAGTTCTGTTGACTTTTCTTCAATCAATTACGACGACTCAGTTTTTCGTCGTTAATTTTCGGTGCACGAAAAGTTGTTTCTGACCAAATTTTTTTCGATATCATAATAGTCGTCTTCAAATTCTATTTCATGTCATATAATTTTTTTTAGATATCTGGGCTACGGAGCATTCCCTGAAATTGATTCGGTTGTGGATAACTGTACCGAAAATCTCGTTAAACTCCTAATCTTCTTAAAATTTCACTTTGAGTCCAAAATAAAATTACACTGAAAAGCATATGAACAGAAAGGTTTTATCATACTAACTAAATTAAAGTGTATTTCGGGTTCTGTTGACTTTTTCTAAATCAATTTCGACGACTCGATTTTTCGGCGTTAATTTCGGTGCGCGAAAAATTGTTTCCGATTAGCTTTTTTTCGATGTCATAGTAATCGTCTTGAAATTCTAGTTCATATGATATCATTTTTTTTTGATATCTGGGTTATAAAACATTCCCTACAATCGATTCGGTTGTGGATAATTGTACCGAAAATCACGTTAAACCCCTAATCTTAAGAAAATTTCACTTTCACTCCAAAATAAAATTACACTTAAAATCATATGAAAAAAAAAGGTTTGTCGTACTAACTAAACTAAAGTGTATTCCGGGTTCTATTGACTCTTTTTCAATAAATTACGAAGACTGGGGTTTTCGGCGTTAATTTTCGGTGCAAGAAAAGTAGTTTCCGATCAGAGTTTTTTCGATGTCATAATAATCGCGTTGAAATTATAGTTCATGTCTTATAATTTTTTTTACATATCTGGGTTACAGAACATTCCCTGTAATCGATTCGGTTGTGGATAACTGTACCGAAAATCACTTTAAACCCCTAATTTTTGAAAAATTTCATTTTCACTGCAAAATAAAATTACACTTAAATTCATATGAAAAGAAAAAGTTTGTCGTACAAACTAAATTAAAGTGAATTCCGGGTTTTGTTTACTTTTTTTCAACCAATTACGACGACTCAGTTTTTCGGCGTTAATTTTCGGTGCACGAAAAATTGTTTCCGATTAGATTTTTTTCGATGTCATAATAATCGTCTTGAAATTCTAGTTCATATGTTATAATTTTTTTTAGATATCTAGGCTACAGAGAATTCCCTGCAATCGATTCTGTTGTGGATAACTGTACCGAAAATCACGTTAAAACCCTAATCTTCTAAACACTTCACTTTCACTCCAAAAAAAAATTACACTTAAAATCATATGAAAAGAAAAAGTTTGTCGCACTAACTAAATTAAAGTGTATTTCGGGTTCTGTTGACTTTTCTTCAATCAATTACGACGACTCGATTTTTCGTCGTTAATTTTCGGTGCACGAAAAGTTGTTTCTGACCAAATTTTTTTCGATATCATAATAATCGTCTTCAAATTCTATTTCATGTCATATAATTTTTTTAGATATCTGGGCTACGGAGCATTCCCTGAAATTGATTCGGTTGTGGATAACTGTACCGAAAATCTGGTTAAACTCCTAATCTTCTGAAAATTTCACTTTCACTCCAAAATAAAATTACACTTAAAAGCATATGAAAAGAAAGGTTTTATCGTACTAACTAAATTAAAGTGTATTTCGGATTCTATTGACTTTTTCTAAATCAATTACGACGACTCGATTTTTCGGCGTTAATTTTCGATGCGCGAAAAATTATTTTCGATTAGATTTTTTTCGATGTCATAGTAATCGTCTTGAAATTCTAGTTCATATGATAAATTGTTTTTTCATATCTGGGTTATAAAACATTCCCTGCAATCGATTCGGTTGTGGATAACTGTACCTAAAATCACGTTAAACCCCTAATCTTCAGAAAATTTCACTTTCACTCCAAAATAAAATTACACTTAAAATCATATGAAAAAAAAAGGTTTGTCGTACTAACTAAACTAAAGTGTATTCTGGGTTCTATTGACTCTTTTTCAATAAATTACGAAGACTCGGGTTTTCGACGTTAATTTTCGGTGCAAGAAAAGTAGTTTTCGATCAGAGTTTTTTCGATGTCATAATAATCGAGTTGAAATTCTAGTTCGTGTCTTATAATTTTTTTTACATATCTGGGTTACAAAACATTCCCTAAAATCGATTCGGTTGTGGATAACTGTACCGAAAATCACGTTAAACCCCTAATTTTCGAAAAATTTCATTTTCACTCCAAAATAAAATTACACTTAAATTCATATGAAAAGAAAAAATTTGTCGTACAAACTAAATTAAAGTGTATTCCGGGTTTTGTTGACTTTTTTTCAACCAATTACGACGACTCAGTTTTTCGGCGTTAATTTTCGATACACGAAAAATTGTTTCCGATTAGATTTTTTTCGATGTCATAATAATCCTCTTGAAATTCTAGTTCATATCTTATAATTTTTTTTAGATATCTAGGCTAGAGAGCATTCCCTGCAATCGATTCGGTTGTGGATAACTGTACCGAAAATCACGTTAAAACCCTAATCTTCTAAACACTTCACTTTCACTCCAAAAAAAAATTACACTTAAAATCATATGAAAAGAAAAAGTTTGTCGTACTAACTAAATTAAAGTGTATTTCGGGTTCTGTTGACTTTTCTTCAATCAATTACGACGACTCAGCTTTTCGTCGTTAATTTTCGGTGCACGAAAAGTTGTTTCTGACCAAATTTTTTTCGATATCATAATAGTCGTCTTCAAATTCTATTTCATGTCATATAATTTTTTTTAGATATCTGGGCTACGGAGCATTCCCTGAAATTGATTCGGTTGTGGATAACTGTACCGAAAATCTCGTTAAACTCCTAATCTTCTTAAAATTTCACTTTGACTCCAAAATAAAATTACACTGAAAAGCATATGAACAGAAAGGTTTTATCATACTAACTAAATTAAAGTGTATTTCGGGTTCTGTTGACTTTTTCTAAATCAATTTCGACGACTCGATTTTTCGGCGTTAATTTCGGTGCGCGAAAAATTGTTTCCGATTAGCTTTTTTTCGATGTCATAGTAATCGTCTTGAAATTCTAGTTCATATGATATAATTTTTTTTTGATATCTGGGTTATAAAACATTCCCTACAATCGATTCGGTTGTGGATAATTGTACCGAAAATCACGTTAAACCCCTAATCTTAAGAAAATTTCACTTTCACTCCAAAATAAAATTACACTTAAAATCATATGAAAAAAAAAGGTTTGTCGTACTAACTAAACTAAAGTGTATTCCGGGTTCTATTGACTCTTTTTCAATAAATTACGAAGACTGGGGTTTTCGGCGTTAATTTTCGGTGCAAGAAAAGTAGTTTCCGATCAGAGTTTTTTCGATGTCATAATAATCGCGTTGAAATTATAGTTCATGTCTTATAATTTTTTTTACATATCTGGGTTACAGAACATTCCCTGTAATCGATTCGGTTGTGGATAACTGTACCGAAAATCACTTTAAACCCCTAATTTTTGAAAAATTTCATTTTCACTGCAAAATAAAATTACACTTAAATTCATATGAAAAGAAAAAGTTTGTCGTACAAACTAAATTAAAGTGAATTCCGGGTTTTGTTTACTTTTTTTCAACCAATTACGACGACTCAGTTTTTCGGCGTTAATTTTCGGTGCACGAAAAATTGTTTCCGATTAGATTTTTTTCGATGTCATAATAATCGTCTTGAAATTCTAGTTCATATGATATAATTTTTTTTGGATATCTAGGCTACAGAGCATTCCTTGCAATCGATTCAGTTGTGGATAACTGTACCGAAAATCAAGTTAAAACCCTAATCTTCTAAACACTTCATTTTCACTCCAAAAAAAAATTACACTTAAAATCATATGAAAATAAAAAGTTTGTCGTACTAACTACATTAAGGTGTATTTCGGGTTTTATTGACTTTTCTTCAATCAATTACGACGACTCTGTTTTTCGTCGGTAATTTTCGGTGCACGAAAGGTTGTTTCTGACCAAATTTTTTTCGATGTCATAATAATCGTCTTCAAATTCTATTTCATGTCGTATAATTTTTTTTAGATATCTGGGCTACGGAGCATTCCCTGAAATTGAGTCGGTTGTGGATGACTGTACCGAAAATCTCGTTAAACTCCTAATCTTCTGAAAATTTCACTTTCACTCCAAAATAAAATTACACTTAAAAGCATATGAAAAGAAAGGTTTTATCGTACTAACTAAATTAAAGTGTATTTCGGGTTCTATTGACTTTTTCTAAATCAATTACGACGACTCGATTTTTCGGCGTTAATTTTCGATGCGCGAAAAATTATTTTCGATTAGATTTTTTTCGATGTCATTGTAATCGTCTTGAAATTCTAGTTCATATGATATAATTGTTTTTTCATATCTGGGTTATAAAACATTCCCTGCAATCGATTCGGTTGTGGATAACTGTACCTAAAATCACGTTAAACCCCTAATCTTCAGAAAATTTCACTTTCACTCCAAAATAAAATTACACTTAAAATCATATGAAAAAAAAAGGTTTGTCGTACTAACTAAACTAAAGTGTATTCTGGGTTCTATTGACTCTTTTTCAATAAATTACGAAGACTCGGGTTTTCGACGTTAATTTTCGGTGCAAGAAAAGTAGTTTTCGATCAGAGTTTTTTCGATGTCATAATAATCGCGTTGAAATTCTAGTTCGTGTCTTATAATTTTTTTTACATATCTGGGTTACAGAACATTCCCTAAAATTGATTCGGTTGTGGATAACTGTACCGAAAATCACGTTAAACCCCTAATTTTCGAAAAATTTCATTTTCACTCCAAAATAAAATTACACTTAAATTCATATGAAAAGAAAAAATTTGTCGTACAAACTAAATTAAAGTGTATTCCGGGTTTTGTTGACTTTTTTTCAACCAATTACGACGACTCAGTTTTTCGGCGTTAATTTTCGATACACGAAAAATTGTTTCCGATTAGATTTTTTTCGATGTCATAATAATCCTCTTGAAATTCTAGTTCATATGTTATAATTTTTTTTAGATATCTAGGCTAGAGAGCATTCCCTGCAATCGATTCGGTTGTGGATAACTGTACCGAAAATCACGTTAAAACCCTAATCTTCTAAACACTTCACTTTCACTCCAAAAAAAAATTACACTTAAAATCATATGAAAAGAAAAAGTTTGTCGTACTAACTAAATTAAAGTGTATTTCGGGTTCTGTTGACTTTTCTTCAATCAATTACGACGACTCAGTTTTTCGTCGTTAATTTTCGGTGCACGAAAAGTTGTTTCTGACCAAATTTTTTTCGATATCATAATAGTCGTCTTCAAATTCTATTTCATGTCATATAATTTTTTTTAGATATCTGGGCTACGGAGCATTCCCTGAAATTGATTCGGTTGTGGATAACTGTACCGAAAATCTCGTTAAACTCCTAATCTTCTTAAAATTTCACTTTGACTCCAAAATAAAATTACACTGAAAAGCATATGAACAGAAAGGTTTTATCATACTAACTAAATTAAAGTGTATTTCGGGTTCTGTTGACTTTTTCTAAATCAATTTCGACGACTCGATTTTTCGGCGTTAATTTCGGTGCGCGAAAAATTGTTTCCGATTAGCTTTTTTTCGATGTCATAGTAATCGTCTTGAAATTCTAGTTCATATGATATAATTTTTTTTTGATATCTGGGTTATAAAACATTCCCTACAATCGATTCGGTTGTGGATAATTGTACCGAAAATCACGTTAAACCCCTAATCTTAAGAAAATTTCACTTTCACTCCAAAATAAAATTACACTTAAAATCATATGAAAAAAAAAGGTTTGTCGTACTAACTAAACTAAAGTGTATTCCGGGTTCTATTGACTCTTTTTCAATAAATTACGAAGACTGGGGTTTTCGGCGTTAATTTTCGGTGCAAGAAAAGTAGTTTCCGATCAGAGTTTTTTCGATGTCATAATAATCGCGTTGAAATTATAGTTCATGTCTTATAATTTTTTTTACATATCTGGGTTACAGAACATTCCCTGTAATCGATTCGGTTGTGGATAACTGTACCGAAAATCACTTTAAACCCCTAATTTTTGAAAAATTTCATTTTCACTGCAAAATAAAATTACACTTAAATTCATATGAAAAGAAAAAGTTTGTCGTACAAACTAAATTAAAGTGAATTCCGGGTTTTGTTTACTTTTTTTCAACCAATTACGACGACTCAGTTTTTCGGCGTTAATTTTCGGTGCACGAAAAATTGTTTCCGATTAGATTTTTTTCGATGTCATAATAATCGTCTTGAAATTCTAGTTCATATGTTATAATTTTTTTTAGATATCTAGGCTACAGAGAATTCCCTGCAATCGATTCTGTTGTGGATAACTGTACCGAAAATCACGTTAAAACCCTATTCTTCTAAACACTTCACTTTCACTCCAAAAAAAAATTACACTTAAAATCATATGAAAAGAAAAAGTTTGTCGCACTAACTAAATTAAAGTGTATTTCGGGTTCTGTTGACTTTTCTTCAATCAATTACGACGACTCGATTTTTCGTCGTTAATTTTCGGTGCACGAAAAGTTGTTTCTGACCAAATTTTTTTCGATATCATAATAATCGTCTTCAAATTCTATTTCATGTCATATAATTTTTTTAGATATCTGGGCTACGGAGCATTCCCTGAAATTGATTCGGTTGTGGATAACTGTACCGAAAATCTGGTTAAACTCCTAATCTTCTGAAAATTTCACTTTCACTCCAAAATAAAATTACACTTAAAAGCATATGAAAAGAAAGGTTTTATCGTACTAACTAAATTAAAGTGTATTTCGGATTCTATTGACTTTTTCTAAATCAATTACGACGACTCGATTTTTCGGCGTTAATTTTCGATGCGCGAAAAATTATTTTCGATTAGATTTTTTTCGATGTCATAGTAATCGTCTTGAAATTCTAGTTCATATGATATAATTGTTTTTTCATATCTGGGTTATAAAACATTCCCTGCAATCGATTCGGTTGTGGATAACTGTACCTAAAATCACGTTAAACCCCTAATCTTCAGAAAATTTCACTTTCACTCCAAAATAAAATTACACTTAAAATCATATGAAAAAAAAAGGTTTGTCGTACTAACTAAACTAAAGTGTATTCTGGGTTCTATTGACTCTTTTTCAATAAATTACGAAGACTCGGGTTTTCGACGTTAATTTTCGGTGCAAGAAAAGTAGTTTTCGATCAGAGTTTTTTCGATGTCATAATAATCGAGTTGAAATTCTAGTTCGTGTCTTATAATTTTTTTTACATATCTGGGTTACAAAACATTCCCTAAAATCGATTCGGTTGTGGATAACTGTACCGAAAATCACGTTAAACCCCTAATTTTCGAAAAATTTCATTTTCACTCCAAAATAAAATTACACTTAAATTCATATGAAAAGAAAAAATTTGTCGTACAAACTAAATTAAAGTGTATTCCGGGTTTTGTTGACTTTTTTTCAACCAATTACGACGACTCAGTTTTTCGGCGTTAATTTTCGATACACGAAAAATTGTTTCCGATTAGATTTTTTTCGATGTCATAATAATCCTCTTGAAATTCTAGTTCATATGTTATAATTTTTTTTAGATATCTAGGCTAGAGAGCATTCCCTGCAATCGATTCGGTTGTGGATAACTGTACCGAAAATCACGTTAAAACCCTAATCTTCTAAACACTTCACTTTCACTCCAAAAAAAAATTACACTTAAAATCATATGAAAAGAAAAAGTTTGTCGTACTAACTAAATTAAAGTGTATTTCGGGTTCTGTTGACTTTTCTTCAATCAATTACGACGACTCAGCTTTTCGTCGTTAATTTTCGATGCACGAAAAGTTGTTTCTGACCAAATTTTTTTCGATATCATAATAGTCGTCTTCAAATTCTATTTCATGTCATATAATTTTTTTTAGATATCTGGGCTACGGAGCATTCCCTGAAATTGATTCGGTTGTGGATAACTGTACCGAAAATCTCGTTAAACTCCTAATCTTCTTAAAATTTCACTTTGACTCCAAAATAAAATTACACTGAAAAGCATATGAACAGAAAGGTTTTATCATACTAACTAAATTAAAGTGTATTTCGGGTTCTGTTGACTTTTTCTAAATCAATTTCGACGACTCGATTTTTCGGCGTTAATTTCGGTGCGCGAAAAATTGTTTCCGATTAGCTTTTTTTCGATGTCATAGTAATCGTCTTGAAATTCTAGTTCATATGATATAATTTTTTTTTGATATCTGGGTTATAAAACATTCCCTACAATCGATTCGGTTGTGGATAATTGTACCGAAAATCACGTTAAACCCCTAATCTTAAGAAAATTTCACTTTCACTCCAAAATAAAATTACACTTAAAATCATATGAAAAAAAAAGGTTTGTCGTACTAACTAAACTAAAGTGTATTCCGGGTTCTATTGACTCTTTTTCAATAAATTACGAAGACTGGGGTTTTCGGCGTTAATTTTCGGTGCAAGAAAAGTAGTTTCCGATCAGAGTTTTTTCGATGTCATAATAATCGCGTTGAAATTATAGTTCATGTCTTATAATTTTTTTTACATATCTGGGTTACAGAACATTCCCTGTAATCGATTCGGTTGTGGATAACTGTACCGAAAATCACTTTAAACCCCTAATTTTTGAAAAATTTCATTTTCACTGCAAAATAAAATTACACTTAAATTCATATGAAAAGAAAAAGTTTGTCGTACAAACTAAATTAAAGTGAATTCCGGGTTTTGTTTACTTTTTTTCAACCAATTACGACGACTCAGTTTTTCGGCGTTAATTTTCGGTGCACGAAAAATTGTTTCCGATTAGATTTTTTTCGATGTCATAATAATCGTCTTGAAATTCTAGTTCATATGATATAATTTTTTTTGGATATCTAGGCTACAGAGCATTCCTTGCAATCGATTCAGTTGTGGATAACTGTACCGAAAATCAAGTTAAAACCCTAATCTTCTAAACACTTCATTTTCACTCCAAAAAAAAATTACACTTAAAATCATATGAAAATAAAAAGTTTGTCGTACTAACTACATTAAGGTGTATTTCGGGTTTTATTGACTTTTCTTCAATCAATTACGACGACTCTGTTTTTCGTCGGTAATTTTCGGTGCACGAAAGGTTGTTTCTGACCAAATTTTTTTCGATGTCATAATAATCGTCTTCAAATTCTATTTCATGTCATATAATTTTTTTTAGATATCTGGGCTACGGAGCATTCCCTGAAATTGAGTCGGTTGTGGATGACTGTACCGAAAATCTCGTTAAACTCCTAATCTTCTGAAAATTTCACTTTCACTCCAAAATAAAATTACACTTAAAAGCATATGAAAAGAAAGGTTTTATCGTACTAACTAAATTAAAGTGTATTTCGGGTTCTATTGACTTTTTCTAAATCAATTACGACGACTCGATTTTTCGGCGTTAATTTTCGATGCGCGAAAAATTATTTTCGATTAGATTTTTTTCGATGTCATTGTAATCGTCTTGAAATTCTAGTTCATATGATATAATTGTTTTTTCATATCTGGGTTATAAAACATTCCCTGCAATCGATTCGGTTGTGGATAACTGTACCTAAAATCACGTTAAACCCCTAATCTTCAGAAAATTTCACTTTCACTCCAAAATAAAATTACACTTAAAATCATATGAAAAAAAAAGGTTTGTCGTACTAACTAAACTAAAGTGTATTCTGGGTTCTATTGACTCTTTTTCAATAAATTACGAAGACTCGGGTTTTCGACGTTAATTTTCGGTGCAAGAAAAGTAGTTTTCGATCAGAGTTTTTTCGATGTCATAATAATCGCGTTGAAATTCTAGTTCGTGTCTTATAATTTTTTTTACATATCTGGGTTACAGAACATTCCCTAAAATTGATTCGGTTGTGGATAACTGTACCGAAAATCACGTTAAACCCCTAATTTTCGAAAAATTTCATTTTCACTCCAAAATAAAATTACACTTAAATTCATATGAAAAGAAAAAATTTGTCGTACAAACTAAATTAAAGTGTATTCCGGGTTTTGTTGACTTTTTTTCAACCAATTACGACGACTCAGTTTTTCGGCGTTAATTTTCGATACACGAAAAATTGTTTCCGATTAGATTTTTTTCGATGTCATAATAATCCTCTTGAAATTCTAGTTCATATGTTATAATTTTTTTTAGATATCTAGGCTAGAGAGCATTCCCTGCAATCGATTCGGTTGTGGATAACTGTACCGAAAATCACGTTAAAACCCTAATCTTCTAAACACTTCACTTTCACTCCAAAAAAAAATTACACTTAAAATCATATGAAAAGAAAAAGTTTGTCGTACTAACTAAATTAAAGTGTATTTCGGGTTCTGTTGACTTTTCTTCAATCAATTACGACGACTCAGTTTTTCGTCGTTAATTTTCGGTGCACGAAAAGTTGTTTCTGACCAAATTTTTTTCGATATCATAATAGTCGTCTTCAAATTCTATTTCATGTCATATAATTTTTTTTAGATATCTGGGCTACGGAGCATTCCCTGAAATTGATTCGGTTGTGGATAACTGTACCGAAAATCTCGTTAAACTCCTAATCTTCTTAAAATTTCACTTTGACTCCAAAATAAAATTACACTGAAAAGCATATGAACAGAAAGGTTTTATCATACTAACTAAATTAAAGTGTATTTCGGGTTCTGTTGACTTTTTCTAAATCAATTTCGACGACTCGATTTTTCGGCGTTAATTTCGGTGCGCGAAAAATTGTTTCCGATTAGCTTTTTTTCGATGTCATAGTAATCGTCTTGAAATTCTAGTTCATATGATATAATTTTTTTTTGATATCTGGGTTATAAAACATTCCCTACAATCGATTCGGTTGTGGATAATTGTACCGAAAATCACGTTAAACCCCTAATCTTAAGAAAATTTCACTTTCACTCCAAAATAAAATTACACTTAAAATCATATGAAAAAAAAAGGTTTGTCGTACTAACTAAACTAAAGTGTATTCCGGGTTCTATTGACTCTTTTTCAATAAATTACGAAGACTGGGGTTTTCGGCGTTAATTTTCGGTGCAAGAAAAGTAGTTTCCGATCAGAGTTTTTTCGATGTCATAATAATCGCGTTGAAATTATAGTTCATGTCTTATAATTTTTTTTACATATCTGGGTTACAGAACATTCCCTGTAATCGATTCGGTTGTGGATAACTGTACCGAAAATCACTTTAAACCCCTAATTTTTGAAAAATTTCATTTTCACTGCAAAATAAAATTACACTTAAATTCATATGAAAAGAAAAAGTTTGTCGTACAAACTAAATTAAAGTGAATTCCGGGTTTTGTTTACTTTTTTTCAACCAATTACGACGACTCAGTTTTTCGGCGTTAATTTTCGGTGCACGAAAAATTGTTTCCGATTAGATTTTTTTCGATGTCATAATAATCGTCTTGAAATTCTAGTTCATATGATATAATTTTTTTTGGATATCTAGGCTACAGAGCATTCCTTGCAATCGATTCAGTTGTGGATAACTGTACCGAAAATCAAGTTAAAACCCTAATCTTCTAAACACTTCATTTTCACTCCAAAAAAAAATTACACTTAAAATCATATGAAAATAAAAAGTTTGTCGTACTAACTACATTAAGGTGTATTTCGGGTTTTATTGACTTTTCTTCAATCAATTACGACGACTCTGTTTTTCGTCGGTAATTTTCGGTGCACGAAAGGTTGTTTCTGACCAAATTTTTTTCGATGTCATAATAATCGTCTTCAAATTCTATTTCATGTCATATAATTTTTTTTAGATATCTGGGCTACGGAGCATTCCCTGAAATTGAGTCGGTTGTGGATGACTGTACCGAAAATCTCGTTAAACTCCTAATCTTCTGAAAATTTCACTTTCACTCCAAAATAAAATTACACTTAAAAGCATATGAAAAGAAAGGTTTTATCGTACTAACTAAATTAAAGTGTATTTCGGGTTCTATTGACTTTTTCTAAATCAATTACGACGACTCGATTTTTCGGCGTTAATTTTCGATGCGCGAAAAATTATTTTCGATTAGATTTTTTTCGATGTCATTGTAATCGTCTTGAAATTCTAGTTCATATGATATAATTGTTTTTTCATATCTGGGTTATAAAACATTCCCTGCAATCGATTCGGTTGTGGATAACTGTACCTAAAATCACGTTAAACCCCTAATCTTCAGAAAATTTCACTTTCACTCCAAAATAAAATTACACTTAAAATCATATGAAAAAAAAAGGTTTGTCGTACTAACTAAACTAAAGTGTATTCTGGGTTCTATTGACTCTTTTTCAATAAATTACGAAGACTCGGGTTTTCGACGTTAATTTTCGGTGCAAGAAAAGTAGTTTTCGATCAGAGTTTTTTCGATGTCATAATAATCGCGTTGAAATTCTAGTTCGTGTCTTATAATTTTTTTTACATATCTGGGTTACAGAACATTCCCTAAAATTGATTCGGTTGTGGATAACTGTACCGAAAATCACGTTAAACCCCTAATTTTCGAAAAATTTCATTTTCACTCCAAAATAAAATTACACTTAAATTCATATGAAAAGAAAAAATTTGTCGTACAAACTAAATTAAAGTGTATTCCGGGTTTTGTTGACTTTTTTTCAACCAATTACGACGACTCAGTTTTTCGGCGTTAATTTTCGATACACGAAAAATTGTTTCCGATTAGATTTTTTTCGATGTCATAATAATCCTCTTGAAATTCTAGTTCATATGTTATAATTTTTTTTAGATATCTAGGCTAGAGAGCATTCCCTGCAATCGATTCGGTTGTGGATAACTGTACCGAAAATCACGTTAAAACCCTAATCTTCTAAACACTTCACTTTCACTCCAAAAAAAAATTACACTTAAAATCATATGAAAAGAAAAAGTTTGTCGTACTAACTAAATTAAAGTGTATTTCGGGTTCTGTTGACTTTTCTTCAATCAATTACGACGACTCAGTTTTTCGTCGTTAATTTTCGGTGCACGAAAAGTTGTTTCTGACCAAATTTTTTTCGATATCATAATAGTCGTCTTCAAATTCTATTTCATGTCATATAATTTTTTTTAGATATCTGGGCTACGGAGCATTCCCTGAAATTGATTCGGTTGTGGATAACTGTACCGAAAATCTCGTTAAACTCCTAATCTTCTTAAAATTTCACTTTGACTCCAAAATAAAATTACACTGAAAAGCATATGAACAGAAAGGTTTTATCATACTAACTAAATTAAAGTGTATTTCGGGTTCTGTTGACTTTTTCTAAATCAATTTCGACGACTCGATTTTTCGGCGTTAATTTCGGTGCGCGAAAAATTGTTTCCGATTAGCTTTTTTTCGATGTCATAGTAATCGTCTTGAAATTCTAGTTCATATGATATAATTTTTTTTTGATATCTGGGTTATAAAACATTCCCTACAATCGATTCGGTTGTGGATAATTGTACCGAAAATCACGTTAAACCCCTAATCTTAAGAAAATTTCACTTTCACTCCAAAATAAAATTACACTTAAAATCATATGAAAAAAAAAGGTTTGTCGTACTAACTAAACTAAAGTGTATTCCGGGTTCTATTGACTCTTTTTCAATAAATTACGAAGACTGGGGTTTTCGGCGTTAATTTTCGGTGCAAGAAAAGTAGTTTCCGATCAGAGTTTTTTCGATGTCATAATAATCGCGTTGAAATTATAGTTCATGTCTTATAATTTTTTTTACATATCTGGGTTACAGAACATTCCCTGTAATCGATTCGGTTGTGGATAACTGTACCGAAAATCACTTTAAACCCCTAATTTTTGAAAAATTTCATTTTCACTGCAAAATAAAATTACACTTAAATTCATATGAAAAGAAAAAGTTTGTCGTACAAACTAAATTAAAGTGAATTCCGGGTTTTGTTTACTTTTTTTCAACCAATTACGACGACTCAGTTTTTCGGCGTTAATTTTCGGTGCACGAAAAATTGTTTCCGATTAGATTTTTTTCGATGTCATAATAATCGTCTTGAAATTCTAGTTCATATGATATAATTTTTTTTAGATATCTAGGCTACAGAGCATTCCTTGCAATCGATTCAGTTGTGGATAACTGTACCGAAAATCAAGTTAAAACCCTAATCTTCTAAACACTTCATTTTCACTCCAAAAAAAAATTACACTTAAAATCATATGAAAATAAAAAGTTTGTCGTACTAATTACATTAAGGTGTATTTCGGGTTTTATTGACTTTTCTTCAATCAATTACGACGACTCTGTTTTTCGTCGGTAATTTTCGGTGCACGAAAGGTTGTTTCTGACCAAATTTTTTTTGATGTCATAATAATCGTCTTCAAATTCTATTTCATGTCATATAATTTTTTTTAGATATCTGGGCTACGGAGCATTCCCTGAAATTGAGTCGGTTGTGGATGACTGTACCGAAAATCTCGTTAAACTCCTAATCTTCTGAAAATTTCACTTTCACTCCAAAATAAAATTACACTTAAAAGCATATGAAAAGAAAGGTTTTATCGTACTAACTAAATTAAAGTGTATTTCGGGTTCTATTGACTTTTTCTAAATCAATTACGACGACTCAATTTTTCGGCGTTAATTTTCGATGCGCGAAAAATTATTTTCGATTAGATTTTTTTCGATGTCATTGTAATCGTCTTGAAATTCTAGTTCATATGATATAATTGTTTTTTCATATCTGGGTTATAAAACATTCCCTGCAATCGATTCGGTTGTGGATAACTGTACCTAAAATCACGTTAAACCCCTAATCTTCAGAAAATTTCACTTTCACTCCAAAATAAAATTACACTTAAAATCATATGAAAAAAAAAGGTTTGTCGTACTAACTAAACTAAAGTGTATTCTGGGTTCTATTGACTCTTTTTCAATAAATTACGAAGACTCGGGTTTTCGACGTTAATTTTCGGTGCAAGAAAAGTAGTTTTCGATCAGAGTTTTTTCGATGTCATAATAATCGCGTTGAAATTCTAGTTCGTGTCTTATAATTTTTTTTACATATCTGGGTTACAGAACATTCCCTAAAATCGATTCGGTTGTGGATAAATGTACCGAAAATCACGTTAAACCCCTAATTTTCGAAAAATTTCATTTTCACTCCAAAATAAAATTACACTTAAATTCATATGAAAAGAAAAAATTTGTCGTACAAACTAAATTAAAGTGTATTCCGGGTTTTGTTGACTTTTTTTCAACCAATTACGACGACTCAGTTTTTCGGCGTTAATTTTCGATACACGAAAAATTGTTTCCGATTAGATTTTTTTCGATGTCATAATAATACTCTTGAAATTCTAGTTCATATGATATAATTGTTTTTTCATATCTGGGTTATAAAACATTCCCTGCAATCGATTCGGTTGTGGATAACTGTACCTAAAATCACGTTAAACCCCTAATCTTCAGAAAATTTCACTTTCACTCCAAAATAAAATTACACTTAAAATCATATGAAAAAAAAAAAGGTTTGTCGTACTAACTAAACTAAAGTGTATTCTGGGTTCTATTGACTCTTTTTCAATAAATTACGAAGACTCGGGTTTTCGACGTTAATTTTCGGTGCAAGAAAAGTAGTTTTCGATCAGAGTTTTTTCGATGTCATAATAATCGCGTTGAAATTCTAGTTCGTGTCTTATAATTTTTTTTACATATCTGGGTTACAGAACATTCCCTAAAATCGATTCGGTTGTGGATAACTGTACCGAAAATCACGTTAAACCCCTAATTTTCGAAAAATTTCATTTTCACTCCAAAATAAAATTACACTTAAATTCATATGAAAAGAAAAAATTTGTCGTACAAACTAAATTAAAGTGTATTCCGGGTTTTGTTGACTTTTTTTCAACCAATTACGACGACTCAGTTTTTCGGCGTTAATTTTCGATACACGAAAAATTGTTTCCGATTAGATTTTTTTCGATGTCATAATAATCCTCTTGAAATTCTAGTTCATATGTTATAATTTTTTTTAGATATCTAGGCTAGAGAGCATTCCCTGCAATCGATTCGGTTGTGGATAACTGTACCGAAAATCACGTTAAAACCCTAATCTTCTAAACACTTCACTTTCACTCCAAAAAAAAATTACACTTAAAATCATATGAAAAGAAAAAGTTTGTCGTACTAACTAAATTAAAGTGTATTTCGGGTTTTGTTGACTTTTCTTCAATCAATTACGACGACTCAGTTTTTCGTCGTTAATTTTCGGTGCACGAAAAGTTGTTTCTGACCAAATTTTTTTCGATATCATAATAGTCGTCTTCAAATTCTATTTCATGTCATATAATTTTTTTTAGATATCTGGGCTACGGAGCATTCCCTGAAATTGATTCGGTTGTGGATAACTGTACCGAAAATCTCGTTAAACTCCTAATCTTCTTAAAATTTCACTTTGACTCCAAAATAAAATTACACTGAAAAGCATATGAACAGAAAGGTTTTATCATACTAACTAAATTAAAGTGTATTTCGGGTTCTGTTGACTTTTTCTAAATCAATTTCGACGACTCGATTTTTCGGCGTTAATTTCGGAGCGCGAAAAATTGTTTCCGATTAGCTTTTTTTCGATGTCATAGTAATCGTCTTGAAATTCTAGTTCATATGATATAATTTTTTTTTGATATCTGGGTTATAAAACATTCCCTACAATCGATTCGGTTGTGGATAATTGTACCGAAAATCACGTTAAACCCCTAATCTTAAGAAAATTTCACTTTCACTCCAAAATAAAATTACACTTAAAATCATATGAAAAAAAAAGGTTTGTCGTACTAACTAAACTAAAGTGTATTCCGGGTTCTATTGACTCTTTTTCAATAAATTACGAAGACTGGGGTTTTCGGCGTTAATTTTCGGTGCAAGAAAAGTAGTTTCCGATCAGAGTTTTTTCGATGTCATAATAATCGCGTTGAAATTATAGTTCATGTCTTATAATTTTTTTTACATATCTGGGTTACAGAACATTCCCTGTAATCGATTCGGTTGTGGATAACTGTACCGAAAATCACTTTAAACCCCTAATTTTTGAAAAATTTCATTTTCACTGCAAAATAAAATTACACTTAAATTCATATGAAAAGAAAAAGTTTGTCGTACAAACTAAATTAAAGTGAATTCCGGGTTTTGTTTACTTTTTTTCAACCAATTACGACGACTCAGTTTTTCGGCGTTAATTTTCGGTGCACGAAAAATTGTTTCCGATTAGATTTTTTTCGATGTCATAATAATCGTCTTGAAATTCTAGTTCATATGATATAATTTTTTTTAGATATCTAGGCTACAGAGCATTCCTTGCAATCGATTCAGTTGTGGATAACTGTACCGAAAATCAAGTTAAAACCCTAATCTTCTAAACACTTCATTTTCACTCCAAAAAAAAATTACACTTAAAATCATATGAAAATAAAAAGTTTGTCGTACTAACTACATTAAGGTGTATTTCGGGTTTTATTGACTTTTCTTCAATCAATTACGACGACTCTGTTTTTCGTCGGTAATTTTCGGTGCACGAAAGGTTGTTTCTGACCAAATTTTTTTCGATGTCATAATAATCGTCTTCAAATTCTATTTCATGTCATATAATTTTTTTTAGATATCTGGGCTACGGAGCATTCCCTGAAATTGATTCGGTTGTGGATAACTGTACCGAAAATCTCGTTAAACTCCTAATCTTCTTAAAATTTCACTTTCACTCCAAAATAAAATTACACTTAAAAGCATATGAACAGAAAGGTTTTATCGTACTAACTAAATTAAAGTGTATTTCGGGTTCTGTTGACTTTTTCTAAATCAATTTCGACGACTCGATTTTTCGGCGTTAATTTCGGTGCGCGAAAAATTGTTTCCGATTAGCTTTTTTTCGATGTCATAGTAATCGTCTTGAAATTCTAGTTCATATGATATAATTTTTTTTTGATATCTGGGTTATAAAACATTCCCTACAATCGATTCGGTTGTGGATAATTGTACCGAAAATCACGTTAAACCCCTAATCTTAAGAAAATTTCACTTTCACTCCAAAATAAAATTACACTTAAAATCATATGAAAAAAAAAGGTTTGTCGTACTAACTAAACTAAAGTGTATTCCGGGTTCTATTGACTCTTTTTCAATAAATTACGAAGACTGGGGTTTTCGGCGTTAATTTTCGGTGCAAGAAAAGTAGTTTCCGATCAGAGTTTTTTCGATGTCATAATAATCGCGTTGAAATTATAGTTCATGTCTTATAATTTTTTTTACATATCTGGGTTACAGAACATTCCCTGTAATCGATTCGGTTGTGGATAACTGTACCGAAAATCACTTTAAACCCCTAATTTTTGAAAAATTTCATTTTCACTGCAAAATAAAATTACACTTAAATTCATATGAAAAGAAAAAGTTTGTCGTACAAACTAAATTAAAGTGAATTCCGGGTTTTGTTTACTTTTTTTCAACCAATTACGACGACTCAGTTTTTCGGCGTTAATTTTCGGTGCACGAAAAATTGTTTCCGATTAGATTTTTTTCGATGTCATAATAATCGTCTTGAAATTCTAGTTCATATGATATAATTTTTTTTAGATATCTAGGCTACAGAGCATTCCTTGCAATCGATTCAGTTGTGGATAACTGTACCGAAAATCAAGTTAAAACCCTAATCTTCTAAACACTTCATTTTCACTCCAAAAAAAAATTACACTTAAAATCATATGAAAATAAAAAGTTTGTCGTACTAATTACATTAAGGTGTATTTCGGGTTTTATTGACTTTTCTTCAATCAATTACGACGACTCTGTTTTTCGTCGGTAATTTTCGGTGCACGAAAGGTTGTTTCTGACCAAATTTTTTTCGATGTCATAATAATCGTCTTCAAATTCTATTTCATGTCATATAATTTTTTTTAGATATCTGGGCTACGGAGCATTCCCTGAAATTGAGTCGGTTGTGGATGACTGTACCGAAAATCTCGTTAAACTCCTAATCTTCTGAAAATTTCACTTTCACTCCAAAATAAAATTACACTTAAAAGCATATGAAAAGAAAGGTTTTATCGTACTAACTAAATTAAAGTGTATTTCGGGTTCTATTGACTTTTTCTAAATCAATTACGACGACTCGATTTTTCGGCGTTAATTTTCGATGCGCGAAAAATTATTTTCGATTAGATTTTTTTCGATGTCATTGTAATCGTCTTGAAATTCTAGTTCATATGATATAATTGTTTTTTCATATCTGGGTTATAAAACATTCCCTGCAATCGATTCGGTTGTGGATAACTGTACCTAAAATCACGTTAAACCCCTAATCTTCAGAAAATTTCACTTTCACTCCAAAATAAAATTACACTTAAAATCATATGAAAAAAAAAGGTTTGTCGTACTAACTAAACTAAAGTGTATTCTGGGTTCTATTGACTCTTTTTCAATAAATTACGAAGACTCGGGTTTTCGACGTTAATTTTCGGTGCAAGAAAAGTAGTTTTCGATCAGAGTTTTTTCGATGTCATAATAATCGCGTTGAAATTCTAGTTCGTGTCTTATAATTTTTTTTACATATCTGGGTTACAGAACATTCCCTAAAATCGATTCGGTTGTGGATAAATGTACCGAAAATCACGTTAAACCCCTAATTTTCGAAAAATTTCATTTTCACTCCAAAATAAAATTACACTTAAATTCATATGAAAAGAAAAAATTTGTCGTACAAACTAAATTAAAGTGTATTCCGGGTTTTGTTGACTTTTTTTCAACCAATTACGACGACTCAGTTTTTCGGCGTTAATTTTCGATACACGAAAAATTGTTTCCGATTAGATTTTTTTCGATGTCATAATAATACTCTTGAAATTCTAGTTCATATGATATAATTGTTTTTTCATATCTGGGTTATAAAACATTCCCTGCAATCGATTCGGTTGTGGATAACTGTACCTAAAATCACGTTAAACCCCTAATCTTCAGAAAATTTCACTTTCACTCCAAAATAAAATTACACTTAAAATCATATGAAAAAAAAAAAGGTTTGTCGTACTAACTAAACTAAAGTGTATTCTGGGTTCTATTGACTCTTTTTCAATAAATTACGAAGACTCGGGTTTTCGACGTTAATTTTCGGTGCAAGAAAAGTAGTTTTCGATCAGAGTTTTTTCGATGTCATAATAATCGCGTTGAAATTCTAGTTCGTGTCTTATAATTTTTTTTACATATCTGGGTTACAGAACATTCCCTAAAATCGATTCGGTTGTGGATAACTGTACCGAAAATCACGTTAAACCCCTAATTTTCGAAAAATTTCATTTTCACTCCAAAATAAAATTACACTTAAATTCATATGAAAAGAAAAAATTTGTCGTACAAACTAAATTAAAGTGTATTCCGGGTTTTGTTGACTTTTTTTCAACCAATTACGACGACTCAGTTTTTCGGCGTTAATTTTCGATACACGAAAAATTGTTTCCGATTAGATTTTTTTCGATGTCATAATAATCCTCTTGAAATTCTAGTTCATATGTTATAATTTTTTTTAGATATCTAGGCTAGAGAGCATTCCCTGCAATCGATTCGGTTGTGGATAACTGTACCGAAAATCACGTTAAAACCCTAATCTTCTAAACACTTCACTTTCACTCCAAAAAAAAATTACACTTAAAATCATATGAAAAGAAAAAGTTTGTCGTACTAACTAAATTAAAGTGTATTTCGGGTTTTGTTGACTTTTCTTCAATCAATTACGACGACTCAGTTTTTCGTCGTTAATTTTCGGTGCACGAAAAGTTGTTTCTGACCAAATTTTTTTCGATATCATAATAGTCGTCTTCAAATTCTATTTCATGTCATATAATTTTTTTTAGATATCTGGGCTACGGAGCATTCCCTGAAATTGATTCGGTTGTGGATAACTGTACCGAAAATCTCGTTAAACTCCTAATCTTCTTAAAATTTCACTTTGACTCCAAAATAAAATTACACTGAAAAGCATATGAACAGAAAGGTTTTATCATACTAACTAAATTAAAGTGTATTTCGGGTTCTGTTGACTTTTTCTAAATCAATTTCGACGACTCGATTTTTCGGCGTTAATTTCGGAGCGCGAAAAATTGTTTCCGATTAGCTTTTTTTCGATGTCATAGTAATCGTCTTGAAATTCTAGTTCATATGATATAATTTTTTTTTGATATCTGGGTTATAAAACATTCCCTACAATCGATTCGGTTGTGGATAATTGTACCGAAAATCACGTTAAACCCCTAATCTTAAGAAAATTTCACTTTCACTCCAAAATAAAATTACACTTAAAATCATATGAAAAAAAAAGGTTTGTCGTACTAACTAAACTAAAGTGTATTCCGGGTTCTATTGACTCTTTTTCAATAAATTACGAAGACTGGGGTTTTCGGCGTTAATTTTCGGTGCAAGAAAAGTAGTTTCCGATCAGAGTTTTTTCGATGTCATAATAATCGCGTTGAAATTATAGTTCATGTCTTATAATTTTTTTTACATATCTGGGTTACAGAACATTCCCTGTAATCGATTCGGTTGTGGATAACTGTACCGAAAATCACTTTAAACCCCTAATTTTTGAAAAATTTCATTTTCACTGCAAAATAAAATTACACTTAAATTCATATGAAAAGAAAAAGTTTGTCGTACAAACTAAATTAAAGTGAATTCCGGGTTTTGTTTACTTTTTTTCAACCAATTACGACGACTCAGTTTTTCGGCGTTAATTTTCGGTGCACGAAAAATTGTTTCCGATTAGATTTTTTTCGATGTCATAATAATCGTCTTGAAATTCTAGTTCATATGATATAATTTTTTTTAGATATCTAGGCTACAGAGCATTCCTTGCAATCGATTCAGTTGTGGATAACTGTACCGAAAATCAAGTTAAAACCCTAATCTTCTAAACACTTCATTTTCACTCCAAAAAAAAATTACACTTAAAATCATATGAAAATAAAAAGTTTGTCGTACTAACTACATTAAGGTGTATTTCGGGTTTTATTGACTTTTCTTCAATCAATTACGACGACTCTGTTTTTCGTCGGTAATTTTCGGTGCACGAAAGGTTGTTTCTGACCAAATTTTTTTCGATGTCATAATAATCGTCTTCAAATTCTATTTCATGTCATATAATTTTTTTTAGATATCTGGGCTACGGAGCATTCCCTGAAATTGATTCGGTTGTGGATAACTGTACCGAAAATCTCGTTAAACTCCTAATCTTCTTAAAATTTCACTTTCACTCCAAAATAAAATTACACTTAAAAGCATATGAACAGAAAGGTTTTATCGTACTAACTAAATTAAAGTGTATTTCGGGTTCTGTTGACTTTTTCTAAATCAATTTCGACGACTCGATTTTTCGGCGTTAATTTCGGTGCGCGAAAAATTGTTTCCGATTAGCTTTTTTTCGATGTCATAGTAATCGTCTTGAAATTCTAGTTCATATGATATAATTTTTTTTTGATATCTGGGTTATAAAACATTCCCTGCAATCGATTCGGTTGTGGATAACTGTACCGAAAATCACGTTAAACCCCTAATCATCAGAAAATTTCACTTTCACTCCAAAATAAAATTACACTTAAAATCATATGAAAAAAAAAGGTTTGTCGTACTAACTAAACTAAAGTGTATTCCGGGTTCTATTGACTCTTTTTCAATAAATTACGAAGACTGGGGTTTTCGGCATTAATTTTCGGTGCAAGAAAAGTAGTTTCCGATCAGAGTTTTTTCGATGTCATAATAATCGCGTTGAAATTATAGTTCATGTCTTATAATTTTTTTTACATATCTGGGTTACAGAACATTCCCTGTAATCGATTCGATTGTTGATAACTGTACCGAAAATCACTTTAAACCCCTAATTTTTGAAAAATTTCATTTTCACTGCAAAATAAAATTACACTTAAATTCATATGAAAAGAAAAAGTTTGTCGTACAAACTAAATTAAAGTGAATTCTGGGTTTTGTTTACTTTTTTTCAACCAATTACGACGACTCAGTTTTTCGGCGTTAATTTTTGGTGCACGAAAAATTGTTTCCGATTAGATTTTTTTCGATGTCATAATAATCGTCTTGAAATTCTAGTTCATATGATATAATTTTTTTTAGATATCTAGGCTACAGAGCATTCCTTGCAATCGATTCAGTTGTGGATAACTGTACCGAAAATCAAGTTAAAACCCTAATCTTCTAAACACTTCATTTTCACTGCAAAATAAAATTACACTTAAAATCATATGAAAATAAAAAGTTTGTCGTACTAACTACATTAAGGTGTATTTCGGGTTTTATTGACTTTTCTTCAATCAATTACGACGACTCAGTTTTTCGTCGGTAATTTTCGGTGCACGAAAGGTTGTTTCTGACCAAATTTTTTTCGATGTCATAATAATCATCTTCAAATTCTATTTCATGTCATATAATTTTTTTTAGATATCTGGGCTACGGAGCATTCCCTGAAATTGATTCGGTTGTGGATAACTGTACCGAAAATCTCGTTAAACTCCTAATCTTCTGAAAATTTCACTTTCACTCCAAAATAAAATTACACTTAAAAGCATATGAAAAGAAAGGTTTTATCGTACTAACTAAATTAAAGTGTATTTCGGGTTCTATTGACTTTTTCTAAATCAATCACGACGACTCGATTTTTCGGCGTTAATTTTCGATGCGCGAAAAATTATTTTCGATTAGATTTTTTTCGATGTCATAGTAATCGTCTTGAAATTCTAGTTCATATGATATAATTGTTTTTTCATATCTGGGTTATAAAACATTCCCTGCAATCGATTCGGTTGTGGATAACTGTACCTAAAATCACGTTAAACCCCTAATCTTCAGAAAATTTCACTTTCACTCCAAAATAAAATTACACTTAAAATCATATGAAAAAAAAAGGTTTATCGTACTAACTAAACTAAAGTGTATTCTGGGTTCTATTGACTCTTTTTCAATAAATTACGAAGACTCGGGTTTTCGACGTTAATTTTCGGTGCAAGAAAAGTAGTTTTCGATCAGAGTTTTTTCGATGTCATAATAATCGCGTTGAAATTCTAGTTCGTGTCTTATAATTTTTTTTACATATCTGGGTTACAGAACATTCCCTAAAATCGATTCGGTTGTGGATAACTGTACCGAAAATCACGTTAAACCCCTAATTTTCGAAAAATTTCATTTTCACTCCAAAATAAAATTACACTTAAATTCATATGAAAAGAAAAAATTTGTCGTACAAACTAAATTAAAGTGTATTCCGGGTTTTGTTGACTTTTTTTCAACCAATTACGACGACTCAGTTTTTCGGCGTTAATTTTCGATACACGAAAAATTGTTTCCGATTAGATTTTTTTCGATGTCATAATAATCCTCTTGAAATTCTAGTTCATATGTTATAATTTTTTTTAGATATCTAGGCTAGAGAGCATTCCCTGCAATCGATTCGGTTGTGGATAACTGTACCGAAAATCACGTTAAAACCCTAATCTTCTAAACACTTCACTTTCACTCCAAAAAAAAATTACACTTAAAATCATATGAAAAGAAAAAGTTTGTCGTACTAACTAAATTAAAGTGTATTTCGGGTTCTGTTGACTTTTCTTCAATCAATTACGACGACTCAGTTTTTCGTCGTTAATTTTCGGTGCACGAAAAGTTGTTTCTGACCAAATTTTTTTCGATATCATAATAGTCGTCTTCAAATTCTATTTCATGTCATATAATTTTTTTTAGATATCTGGGCTACGGAGCATTCCCTGAAATTGATTCGGTTGTGGATAACTGTACCGAAAATCTCGTTAAACTCCTAATCTTCTTAAAATTTCACTTTGACTCCAAAATAAAATTACACTGAAAAGCATATGAACAGAAAGGTTTTATCATACTAACTAAATTAAAGTGTATTTCGGGTTCTGTTGACTTTTTCTAAATCAATTTTGACGACTCGATTTTTCGGCGTTAATTTCGGTGCGCGAAAAATTGTTTCCGATTAGCTTTTTTTCGATGTCATAGTAATCGTCTTGAAATTCTAGTTCATATGATATAATTTTTCTTTGATATCTGGGTTATAAAACATTCCCTACAATCGATTCGGTTGTGGATAATTGTACCGAAAATCACGTTAAACCCCTAATCTTAAGAAAATTTCACTTTCACTCCAAAATAAAATTACACTTAAAATCATATGAAAAAAAAAGGTTTGTCCTACTAACTAAACTAAAGTGTATTCCGGGTTCTATTGACTCTTTTTCAATAAATTACGAAGACTGGGGTTTTCGGCGTTAATTTTCGGTGCAAGAAAAGTAGTTTCCGATCAGAGTTTTTTCGATGTCATAATAATCGCGTTGAAATTATAGTTCATGTCTTATAATTTTTTTTACATAACTGGGTTACAGAACATTCCCTGTAATCGATTCGGTTGTGGATAACTGTACCGAAAATCACTTTAAACCCCTAATTTTTGAAAAATTTCATTTTCACTGCAAAATAAAATTACACTTAAATTCATATGAAAAGAAAAAGTTTGTCGTACAAACTAAATTAAAGTGAATTTCGGGTTTTGTTTACTTTTTTTCAACCAATTACGACGACTCAGTTTTTCGGCATTAATTTTCGGTGCACGAAAAATTGTTTCCGATTAGATTTTTTTCGATGTCATAATAATCGTCTTGAAATTCTAGTTCATATGATATAATTTTTTTTAGATATCTAGGCTACAGAGCATTCCTTGCAATCGATTCAGTTGTGGATAACTGTACCGAAAATCAAGTTAAAACCCTAATCTTCTAAACACTTCATTTTCACTCCAAAAAAAAATTACACTTAAAATCATATGAAAATAAAAAGTTTGTCGTACTAACTACATTAAGGTGTATTTCGGGTTTTATTGACTTTTCTTCAATCAATTACGACGACTCTGTTTTTCGTCGGTAATTTTCGGTGCACGAAAGGTTGTTTCTGACCAAATTTTTTTCGATGTCATAATAATCGTCTTCAAATTCTATTTCATGTCATATAATTTTTTTTAGATATCTGGGCTACGGAGCATTCCCTGAAATTGAGTCGGTTGTGGATAACTGTACCGAAAATCTCGTTAAACTCCTAATCTTCTGAAAATTTCACTTTCACTCCAAAATAAAATTACACTTAAAAGCATATGAAAAGAAAGGTTTTATCGTACTAACTAAATTAAAGTGTATTTCGGGTTCTATTGACTTTTTCTAAATCAATTACGACGACTCGATTTTTCGGCGTTAATTTTCGATGCGCGAAAAATTATTTTCGATTAGATTTTTTTCGATGTCATTGTAATCGTCTTGAAATTCTAGTTCATATGATATAATTGTTTTTTCATATCTGGGTTATAAAACATTCCCTGCAATCGATTCGGTTGTGGATAACTGTACCTAAAATCACGTTAAACCCCTAATCTTCAGAAAATTTCACTTTCACTCCAAAATAAAATTACACTTAAAATCATATGAAAAAAAAAAAGGTTTGTCGTACTAACTAAACTAAAGTGTATTCTGGGTTCTATTGACTCTTTTTCAATAAATTACGAAGACTCGGGTTTTCGACGTTAATTTTCGGTGCAAGAAAAGTAGTTTTCGATCAGAGTTTTTTCGATGTCATAATAATCGCGTTGAAATTCTAGTTCGTGTCTTATAATTTTTTTTACATATCTGGGTTACAGAACATTCCCTAAAATCGATTCGGTTGTGGATAACTGTACCGAAAATCACGTTAAACCCCTAATTTTCGAAAAATTTCATTTTCACTCCAAAATAAAATTACACTTAAATTCATATGAAAAGAAAAAATTTGTCGTACAAACTAAATTAAAGTGTATTCCGGGTTTTGTTGACTTTTTTTCAACCAATTACGACGACTCAGTTTTTCGGCGTTAATTTTCGATACACGAAAAATTGTTTCCGATTAGATTTTTTTCGATGTCATAATAATCCTCTTGAAATTCTAGTTCATATGTTATAATTTTTTTTAGATATCTAGGCTAGAGAGCATTCCCTGCAATCGATTCGGTTGTGGATAACTGTACCGAAAATCACGTTAAAACCCTAATCTTCTAAACACTTCACTTTCACTCCAAAAAAAAATTACACTTAAAATCATATGAAAAGAAAAAGTTTGTCGTACTAACTAAATTAAAGTGTATTTCGGGTTTTGTTGACTTTTCTTCAATCAATTACGACGACTCAGTTTTTCGTCGTTAATTTTCGGTGCACGAAAAGTTGTTTCTGACCAAATTTTTTTCGATATCATAATAGTCGTCTTCAAATTCTATTTCATGTCATATAATTTTTTTTAGATATCTGGGCTACGGAGCATTCCCTGAAATTGATTCGGTTGTGGATAACTGTACCGAAAATCTCGTTAAACTCCTAATCTTCTTAAAATTTCACTTTGACTCCAAAATAAAATTACACTGAAAAGCATATGAACAGAAAGGTTTTATCATACTAACTAAATTAAAGTGTATTTCGGGTTCTGTTGACTTTTTCTAAATCAATTTCGACGACTCGATTTTTCGGCGTTAATTTCGGAGCGCGAAAAATTGTTTCCGATTAGCTTTTTTTCGATGTCATAGTAATCGTCTTGAAATTCTAGTTCATATGATATAATTTTTTTTTGATATCTGGGTTATAAAACATTCCCTACAATCGATTCGGTTGTGGATAATTGTACCGAAAATCACGTTAAACCCCTAATCTTAAGAAAATTTCACTTTCACTCCAAAATAAAATTACACTTAAAATCATATGAAAAAAAAAGGTTTGTCGTACTAACTAAACTAAAGTGTATTCCGGGTTCTATTGACTCTTTTTCAATAAATTACGAAGACTGGGGTTTTCGGCGTTAATTTTCGGTGCAAGAAAAGTAGTTTCCGATCAGAGTTTTTTCGATGTCATAATAATCGCGTTGAAATTATAGTTCATGTCTTATAATTTTTTTTACATATCTGGGTTACAGAACATTCCCTGTAATCGATTCGGTTGTGGATAACTGTACCGAAAATCACTTTAAACCCCTAATTTTTGAAAAATTTCATTTTCACTGCAAAATAAAATTACACTTAAATTCATATGAAAAGAAAAAGTTTGTCGTACAAACTAAATTAAAGTGAATTCCGGGTTTTGTTTACTTTTTTTCAACCAATTACGACGACTCAGTTTTTCGGCGTTAATTTTCGGTGCACGAAAAATTGTTTCCGATTAGATTTTTTTCGATGTCATAATAATCGTCTTGAAATTCTAGTTCATATGATATAATTTTTTTTAGATATCTAGGCTACAGAGCATTCCTTGCAATCGATTCAGTTGTGGATAACTGTACCGAAAATCAAGTTAAAACCCTAATCTTCTAAACACTTCATTTTCACTCCAAAAAAAAATTACACTTAAAATCATATGAAAATAAAAAGTTTGTCGTACTAACTACATTAAGGTGTATTTCGGGTTTTATTGACTTTTCTTCAATCAATTACGACGACTCTGTTTTTCGTCGGTAATTTTCGGTGCACGAAAGGTTGTTTCTGACCAAATTTTTTTCGATGTCATAATAATCGTCTTCAAATTCTATTTCATGTCATATAATTTTTTTTAGATATCTGGGCTACGGAGCATTCCCTGAAATTGATTCGGTTGTGGATAACTGTACCGAAAATCTCGTTAAACTCCTAATCTTCTTAAAATTTCACTTTCACTCCAAAATAAAATTACACTTAAAAGCATATGAACAGAAAGGTTTTATCGTACTAACTAAATTAAAGTGTATTTCGGGTTCTGTTGACTTTTTCTAAATCAATTTCGACGACTCGATTTTTCGGCGTTAATTTCGGTGCGCGAAAAATTGTTTCCGATTAGCTTTTTTTCGATGTCATAGTAATCGTCTTGAAATTCTAGTTCATATGATATAATTTTTTTTTGATATCTGGGTTATAAAACATTCCCTGCAATCGATTCGGTTGTGGATAACTGTACCGAAAATCACGTTAAACCCCTAATCATCAGAAAATTTCACTTTCACTCCAAAATAAAATTACACTTAAAATCATATGAAAAAAAAAGGTTTGTCGTACTAACTAAACTAAAGTGTATTCCGGGTTCTATTGACTCTTTTTCAATAAATTACGAAGACTGGGGTTTTCGGCATTAATTTTCGGTGCAAGAAAAGTAGTTTCCGATCAGAGTTTTTTCGATGTCATAATAATCGCGTTGAAATTATAGTTCATGTCTTATAATTTTTTTTACATATCTGGGTTACAGAACATTCCCTGTAATCGATTCGATTGTTGATAACTGTACCGAAAATCACTTTAAACCCCTAATTTTTGAAAAATTTCATTTTCACTGCAAAATAAAATTACACTTAAATTCATATGAAAAGAAAAAGTTTGTCGTACAAACTAAATTAAAGTGAATTCTGGGTTTTGTTTACTTTTTTTCAACCAATTACGACGACTCAGTTTTTCGGCGTTAATTTTTGGTGCACGAAAAATTGTTTCCGATTAGATTTTTTTCGATGTCATAATAATCGTCTTGAAATTCTAGTTCATATGATATAATTTTTTTTAGATATCTAGGCTACAGAGCATTCCTTGCAATCGATTCAGTTGTGGATAACTGTACCGAAAATCAAGTTAAAACCCTAATCTTCTAAACACTTCATTTTCACTGCAAAATAAAATTACACTTAAAATCATATGAAAATAAAAAGTTTGTCGTACTAACTACATTAAGGTGTATTTCGGGTTTTATTGACTTTTCTTCAATCAATTACGACGACTCAGTTTTTCGTCGGTAATTTTCGGTGCACGAAAGGTTGTTTCTGACCAAATTTTTTTCGATGTCATAATAATCATCTTCAAATTCTATTTCATGTCATATAATTTTTTTTAGATATCTGGGCTACGGAGCATTCCCTGAAATTGATTCGGTTGTGGATAACTGTACCGAAAATCTCGTTAAACTCCTAATCTTCTGAAAATTTCACTTTCACTCCAAAATAAAATTACACTTAAAAGCATATGAAAAGAAAGGTTTTATCGTACTAACTAAATTAAAGTGTATTTCGGGTTCTATTGACTTTTTCTAAATCAATCACGACGACTCGATTTTTCGGCGTTAATTTTCGATGCGCGAAAAATTATTTTCGATTAGATTTTTTTCGATGTCATAGTAATCGTCTTGAAATTCTAGTTCATATGATATAATTGTTTTTTCATATCTGGGTTATAAAACATTCCCTGCAATCGATTCGGTTGTGGATAACTGTACCTAAAATCACGTTAAACCCCTAATCTTCAGAAAATTTCACTTTCACTCCAAAATAAAATTACACTTAAAATCATATGAAAAAAAAAGGTTTATCGTACTAACTAAACTAAAGTGTATTCTGGGTTCTATTGACTCTTTTTCAATAAATTACGAAGACTCGGGTTTTCGACGTTAATTTTCGGTGCAAGAAAAGTAGTTTTCGATCAGAGTTTTTTCGATGTCATAATAATCGCGTTGAAATTCTAGTTCGTGTCTTATAATTTTTTTTACATATCTGGGTTACAGAACATTCCCTAAAATCGATTCGGTTGTGGATAACTGTACCGAAAATCACGTTAAACCCCTAATTTTCGAAAAATTTCATTTTCACTCCAAAATAAAATTACACTTAAATTCATATGAAAAGAAAAAATTTGTCGTACAAACTAAATTAAAGTGTATTCCGGGTTTTGTTGACTTTTTTTCAACCAATTACGACGACTCAGTTTTTCGGCGTTAATTTTCGATACACGAAAAATTGTTTCCGATTAGATTTTTTTCGATGTCATAATAATCCTCTTGAAATTCTAGTTCATATGTTATAATTTTTTTTAGATATCTAGGCTAGAGAGCATTCCCTGCAATCGATTCGGTTGTGGATAACTGTACCGAAAATCACGTTAAAACCCTAATCTTCTAAACACTTCACTTTCACTCCAAAAAAAAATTACACTTAAAATCATATGAAAAGAAAAAGTTTGTCGTACTAACTAAATTAAAGTGTATTTCGGGTTCTGTTGACTTTTCTTCAATCAATTACGACGACTCAGTTTTTCGTCGTTAATTTTCGGTGCACGAAAAGTTGTTTCTGACCAAATTTTTTTCGATATCATAATAGTCGTCTTCAAATTCTATTTCATGTCATATAATTTTTTTTAGATATCTGGGCTACGGAGCATTCCCTGAAATTGATTCGGTTGTGGATAACTGTACCGAAAATCTCGTTAAACTCCTAATCTTCTTAAAATTTCACTTTGACTCCAAAATAAAATTACACTGAAAAGCATATGAACAGAAAGGTTTTATCATACTAACTAAATTAAAGTGTATTTCGGGTTCTGTTGACTTTTTCTAAATCAATTTTGACGACTCGATTTTTCGGCGTTAATTTCGGTGCGCGAAAAATTGTTTCCGATTAGCTTTTTTTCGATGTCATAGTAATCGTCTTGAAATTCTAGTTCATATGATATAATTTTTCTTTGATATCTGGGTTATAAAACATTCCCTACAATCGATTCGGTTGTGGATAATTGTACCGAAAATCACGTTAAACCCCTAATCTTAAGAAAATTTCACTTTCACTCCAAAATAAAATTACACTTAAAATCATATGAAAAAAAAAGGTTTGTCCTACTAACTAAACTAAAGTGTATTCCGGGTTCTATTGACTCTTTTTCAATAAATTACGAAGACTGGGGTTTTCGGCGTTAATTTTCGGTGCAAGAAAAGTAGTTTCCGATCAGAGTTTTTTCGATGTCATAATAATCGCGTTGAAATTATAGTTCATGTCTTATAATTTTTTTTACATAACTGGGTTACAGAACATTCCCTGTAATCGATTCGGTTGTGGATAACTGTACCGAAAATCACTTTAAACCCCTAATTTTTGAAAAATTTCATTTTCACTGCAAAATAAAATTACACTTAAATTCATATGAAAAGAAAAAGTTTGTCGTACAAACTAAATTAAAGTGAATTTCGGGTTTTGTTTACTTTTTTTCAACCAATTACGACGACTCAGTTTTTCGGCATTAATTTTCGGTGCACGAAAAATTGTTTCCGATTAGATTTTTTTCGATGTCATGATAATCGTCTTGAAATTCTAGTTCATATGATATAATTTTTTTTAGATATCTAGGCTACAGAGCATTCCTTGCAATCGATTCAGTTGTGGATAACTGTACCGAAAATCAAGTTAAAACCCTAATCTTCTAAACACTTCATTTTCACTCCAAAAAAAAATTACACTTAAAATCATATGAAAATAAAAAGTTTGTCGTACTAACTACATTAAGGTGTATTTCGGGTTTTATTGACTTTTCTTCAATCAATTACGACGACTCTGTTTTTCGTCGGTAATTTTCGGTGCACGAAAGGTTGTTTCTGACCAAATTTTTTTCGATGTCATAATAATCGTCTTCAAATTCTATTTCATGTCATATAATTTTTTTTAGATATCTGGGCTACGGAGCATTCCCTGAAATTGAGTCGGTTGTGGATAACTGTACCGAAAATCTCGTTAAACTCCTAATCTTCTGAAAATTTCACTTTCACTCCAAAATAAAATTACACTTAAAAGCATATGAAAAGAAAGGTTTTATCGTACTAACTAAATTAAAGTGTATTTCGGGTTCTATTGACTTTTTCTAAATCAATTACGACGACTCGATTTTTCGGCGTTAATTTTCGATGCGCGAAAAATTATTTTCGATTAGATTTTTTTCGATGTCATTGTAATCGTCTTGAAATTCTAGTTCATATGATATAATTGTTTTTTCATATCTGGGTTATAAAACATTCCCTGCAATCGATTCGGTTGTGGATAACTGTACCTAAAATCACGTTAAACCCCTAATCTTCAGAAAATTTCACTTTCACTCCAAAATAAAATTACACTTAAAATCATATGAAAAAAAAAAAGGTTTGTCGTACTAACTAAACTAAAGTGTATTCTGGGTTCTATTGACTCTTTTTCAATAAATTACGAAGACTCGGGTTTTCGACGTTAATTTTCGGTGCAAGAAAAGTAGTTTTCGATCAGAGTTTTTTCGATGTCATAATAATCGCGTTGAAATTCTAGTTCGTGTCTTATAATTTTTTTTACATATCTGGGTTACAGAACATTCCCTAAAATCGATTCGGTTGTGGATAACTGTACCGAAAATCACGTTAAACCCCTAATTTTCGAAAAATTTCATTTTCACTCCAAAATAAAATTACACTTAAATTCATATGAAAAGAAAAAATTTGTCGTACAAACTAAATTAAAGTGTATTCCAGGTTTTGTTGACTTTTTTTCAACCAATTACGACGACTCAGTTTTTCGGCGTTAATTTTCGATACACGAAAAATTGTTTCCGATTAGATTTTTTTCGATGTCATAATAATCCTCTTGAAATTCTAGTTCATATGTTATAATTTTTTTTAGATATCTAGGCTAGAGAGCATTCCCTGCAATCGATTCGGTTGTGGATAACTGTACCGAAAATCACGTTAAAACCCTAATCTTCTAAACACTTCACTTTCACTCCAAAAAAAAATTACACTTAAAATCATATGAAAAGAAAAAGTTTGTCGTACTAACTAAATTAAAGTGTATTTCGGGTTCTGTTGACTTTTCTTCAACCAATTACGACTTAGTTTTTCGGCGTTAATTTTCGATACACGAAAAATTGTTTCCGATTAGATTTTTTTCGATGTCATAATAATCCTCTTGAAATTCTAGTTCATATGTTATAATTTTTTTTAGATATCTAGGCTAGAGAGCATTCCCTGCAATCGATTCGGTTGTGGATAACTGTACCAAAAATCACGTTAAAACCCTAATCTTCTAAACACTTCACTTTCACTCCAAAAAGAAATTACACTTAAAATCATATGAAAAGAAAAAGTTTGTCGTACTAACTAAATTAAAGTGTATTTCGGGTTCTGTTGACTTTTCTTCAATCAATTACGACGACTCAGTTTTTCGTCGTTAATTTTCGGTGCACGAAAAGTTGTTTCTGACCAAATTTTTTTCGATATCATAATAGTCGTCTTCAAATTCTATTTCATGTCATATAATTTTTTTTAGATATCTGGGCTACGGAGCATTCCCTGAAATTGATTCGGTTGTGGATAACTGTACCGAAAATCTCGTTAAACTCCTAATCTTCTTAAAATTTCACTTTGACTCCAAAATAAAATTACACTGAAAAGCATATGAACAGAAAGGTTTTATCATACTAACTAAATTAAAGTGTATTTCGGGTTCTGTTGACTTTTTCTAAATCAATTTCGACGACTCGATTTTTCGGCGTTAATTTCGGTGCGCGAAAAATTGTTTCCGATTAGCTTTTTTTCGATGTCATAGTAATCGTCTTGAAATTCTAGTTCATATGATATAATTTTTTTTTGATATCTGGGTTATAAAACATTCCCTACAATCGATTCGGTCGTGGATAATTGTACCGAAAATCACGTTAAACCCCTAATCTTAAGAAAATTTCACTTTCACTCCAAAATAAAATTACACTTAAAATCATATGAAAAAAAAAGGTTTGTCCTACTAACTAAACTAAAGTGTATTCCGGGTTCTATTGACTCTTTTTCAATAAATTACGAAGACTGGGGTTTTCGGCGTTAATTTTCGGTGCAAGAAAAGTAGTTTCCGATCAGAGTTTTTTCGATGTCATAATAATCGCGTTGAAATTATAGTTCATGTCTTATAATTTTTTTTACATAACTGGGTTACAGAACATTCCCTGTAATCGATTCGGTTGTGGATAACTGTACCGAAAATCACTTTAAACCCCTAATTTTTGAAAAATTTCATTTTCACTACAAAATAAAATTACACTTAAATTCATATGAAAAGAAAAAGTTTGTCGTACAAACTAAATTAAAGTGAATTCCGGGTTTTGTTTACTTTTTTTCAACCAATTACGACGACTCAGTTTTTCGGCGTTAATTTTCGGTGCACGAAAAATTGTTTCCGATTAGATTTTTTTCGATGTCATAATAATCGTCTTGAAATTCTAGTTCATATGATATAATTTTTTTTAGATATCTAGGCTACAGAGCATTCCTTGCAATCGATTCAGTTGTGGATAACTGTACCGAAAATCAAGTTAAAACCCTAATCTTCTAAACACTTCATTTTCACTCCAAAAAAAAATTACACTTAAAATCATATGAAAATAAAAAGTTTGTCGTACTAACTACATTAAGGTGTATTTCGGGTTTTATTGACTTTTCTTCAATCAATTACGACGACTCTGTTTTTCGTCGGTAATTTTCGGTGCACGAAAGGTTGTTTCTGACCAAATTTTTTTCGATGTCATAATAATCGTCTTCAAATTCTATTTCATGTCATATAATTTTTTTTAGATATCTGGGCTACGGAGCATTCCCTGAAATTGAGTCGGTTGTGGATAACTGTACCGAAAATCTCGTTAAACTCCTAATCTTCTGAAAATTTCACTTTCACTCCAAAATAAAATTACACTTAAAAGCATATGAAAAGAAAGGTTTTATCGTACTAACTAAATTAAAGTGTATTTCGGGTTCTATTGACTTTTTCTAAATCAATTACGACGACTCGATTTTTCGGCGTTAATTTTCGATGCGCGAAAAATTATTTTCGATTAGATTTTTTTCGATGTCATTGTAATCGTCTTGAAATTCTAGTTCATATGATATAATTGTTTTTTCATATCTGGGTTATAAAACATTCCCTGCAATCGATTCGGTTGTGGATAACTGTACCTAAAATCACGTTAAACCCCTAATCTTCAGAAAATTTCACTTTCACTCCAAAATAAAATTACACTTAAAATCATATGAAAAAAAAAAGGTTTGTCGTACTAACTAAACTAAAGTGTATTCTGGGTTCTATTGACTCTTTTTCAATAAATTACGAAGACTCGGGTTTTCGACGTTAATTTTCGGTGCAAGAAAAGTAGTTTTCGATCAGAGTTTTTTCGATGTCATAATAATCGCGTTGAAATTCTAGTTCGTGTCTTATAATTTTTTTTACATATCTGGGTTACAGAACATTCCCTAAAATCGATTCGGTTGTGGATAACTGTACCGAAAATCACGTTAAACCCCTAATTTTCGAAAAATTTCATTTTCACTCCAAAATAAAATTACACTTAAATTCATATGAAAAGAAAAAATTTGTCGTACAAACTAAATTAAAGTGTATTCCGGGTTTTGTTGACTTTTTTTCAACCAATTACGACGACTCAGTTTTTCGGCGTTAATTTTCGATACACGAAAAATTGTTTCCGATTAGATTTTTTTCGATGTCATAATAATCCTCTTGAAATTCTAGTTCATATGATATAATTTTTTTTAGATATCTAGGCTACAGAGCATTCCTTGCAATCGATTCAGTTGTGGATAACTGTACCGAAAATCAAGTTAAAACCCTAATCTTCTAAACACTTCATTTTCACTCCAAAAAAAAATTACACTTAAAATCATATGAAAATAAAAAGTTTGTCGTACTAACTACATTAAGGTGTATTTCGGGTTTTATTGACTTTTCTTCAATCAATTACGACGACTCTGTTTTTCGTCGGTAATTTTCGGTGCACGAAAGGTTGTTTCTGACCAAATTTTTTTCGATGTCATAATAATCGTCTTCAAATTCTATTTCATGTCATATAATTTTTTTTAGATATCTGGGCTACGGAGCATTCCCTGAAATTGATTCGGTTGTGGATAACTGTACCGAAAATCTCGTTAAACTCCTAATCTTCTTAAAATTTCACTTTCACTCCAAAATAAAATTACACTTAAAAGCATATGAACAGAAAGGTTTTATCGTACTAACTAAATTAAAGTGTATTTCGGGTTCTGTTGACTTTTTCTAAATCAATTTCGACGACTCGATTTTTCGGCGTTAATTTCGGTGCGCGAAAAATTGTTTCCGATTAGCTTTTTTTCGATGTCATAGTAATCGTCTTGAAATTCTAGTTCATATGATATAATTTTTTTTTGATATCTGGGTTATAAAACATTCCCTGCAATCGATTCGGTTGTGGATAACTGTACCGAAAATCACGTTAAACCCCTAATCATCAGAAAATTTCACTTTCACTCCAAAATAAAATTACACTTAAAATCATATGAAAAAAAAAGGTTTGTCGTACTAACTAAACTAAAGTGTATTCCGGGTTCTATTGACTCTTTTTCAATAAATTACGAAGACTGGGGTTTTCGGCATTAATTTTCGGTGCAAGAAAAGTAGTTTCCGATCAGAGTTTTTTCGATGTCATAATAATCGCGTTGAAATTATAGTTCATGTCTTATAATTTTTTTTACATATCTGGGTTACAGAACATTCCCTGTAATCGATTCGATTGTTGATAACTGTACCGAAAATCACTTTAAACCCCTAATTTTTGAAAAATTTCATTTTCACTGCAAAATAAAATTACACTTAAATTCATATGAAAAGAAAAAGTTTGTCGTACAAACTAAATTAAAGTGAATTCTGGGTTTTGTTTACTTTTTTTCAACCAATTACGACGACTCAGTTTTTCGGCGTTAATTTTTGGTGCACGAAAAATTGTTTCCGATTAGATTTTTTTCGATGTCATAATAATCGTCTTGAAATTCTAGTTCATATGATATAATTTTTTTTAGATATCTAGGCTACAGAGCATTCCTTGCAATCGATTCAGTTGTGGATAACTGTACCGAAAATCAAGTTAAAACCCTAATCTTCTAAACACTTCATTTTCACTGCAAAATAAAATTACACTTAAAATCATATGAAAATAAAAAGTTTGTCGTACTAACTACATTAAGGTGTATTTCGGGTTTTATTGACTTTTCTTCAATCAATTACGACGACTCAGTTTTTCGTCGGTAATTTTCGGTGCACGAAAGGTTGTTTCTGACCAAATTTTTTTCGATGTCATAATAATCATCTTCAAATTCTATTTCATGTCATATAATTTTTTTTAGATATCTGGGCTACGGAGCATTCCCTGAAATTGATTCGGTTGTGGATAACTGTACCGAAAATCTCGTTAAACTCCTAATCTTCTGAAAATTTCACTTTCACTCCAAAATAAAATTACACTTAAAAGCATATGAAAAGAAAGGTTTTATCGTACTAACTAAATTAAAGTGTATTTCGGGTTCTATTGACTTTTTCTAAATCAATCACGACGACTCGATTTTTCGGCGTTAATTTTCGATGCGCGAAAAATTATTTTCGATTAGATTTTTTTCGATGTCATAGTAATCGTCTTGAAATTCTAGTTCATATGATATAATTGTTTTTTCATATCTGGGTTATAAAACATTCCCTGCAATCGATTCGGTTGTGGATAACTGTACCTAAAATCACGTTAAACCCCTAATCTTCAGAAAATTTCACTTTCACTCCAAAATAAAATTACACTTAAAATCATATGAAAAAAAAAGGTTTATCGTACTAACTAAACTAAAGTGTATTCTGGGTTCTATTGACTCTTTTTCAATAAATTACGAAGACTCGGGTTTTCGACGTTAATTTTCGGTGCAAGAAAAGTAGTTTTCGATCAGAGTTTTTTCGATGTCATAATAATCGCGTTGAAATTCTAGTTCGTGTCTTATAATTTTTTTTACATATCTGGGTTACAGAACATTCCCTAAAATCGATTCGGTTGTGGATAACTGTACCGAAAATCACGTTAAACCCCTAATTTTCGAAAAATTTCATTTTCACTCCAAAATAAAATTACACTTAAATTCATATGAAAAGAAAAAATTTGTCGTACAAACTAAATTAAAGTGTATTCCGGGTTTTGTTGACTTTTTTTCAACCAATTACGACGACTCAGTTTTTCGGCGTTAATTTTCGATACACGAAAAATTGTTTCCGATTAGATTTTTTTCGATGTCATAATAATCCTCTTGAAATTCTAGTTCATATGTTATAATTTTTTTTAGATATCTAGGCTAGAGAGCATTCCCTGCAATCGATTCGGTTGTGGATAACTGTACCGAAAATCACGTTAAAACCCTAATCTTCTAAACACTTCACTTTCACTCCAAAAAAAAATTACACTTAAAATCATATGAAAAGAAAAAGTTTGTCGTACTAACTAAATTAAAGTGTATTTCGGGTTCTGTTGACTTTTCTTCAATCAATTACGACGACTCAGTTTTTCGTCGTTAATTTTCGGTGCACGAAAAGTTGTTTCTGACCAAATTTTTTTCGATATCATAATAGTCGTCTTCAAATTCTATTTCATGTCATATAATTTTTTTTAGATATCTGGGCTACGGAGCATTCCCTGAAATTGATTCGGTTGTGGATAACTGTACCGAAAATCTCGTTAAACTCCTAATCTTCTTAAAATTTCACTTTGACTCCAAAATAAAATTACACTGAAAAGCATATGAACAGAAAGGTTTTATCATACTAACTAAATTAAAGTGTATTTCGGGTTCTGTTGACTTTTTCTAAATCAATTTTGACGACTCGATTTTTCGGCGTTAATTTCGGTGCGCGAAAAATTGTTTCCGATTAGCTTTTTTTCGATGTCATAGTAATCGTCTTGAAATTCTAGTTCATATGATATAATTTTTCTTTGATATCTGGGTTATAAAACATTCCCTACAATCGATTCGGTTGTGGATAATTGTACCGAAAATCACGTTAAACCCCTAATCTTAAGAAAATTTCACTTTCACTCCAAAATAAAATTACACTTAAAATCATATGAAAAAAAAAGGTTTGTCCTACTAACTAAACTAAAGTGTATTCCGGGTTCTATTGACTCTTTTTCAATAAATTACGAAGACTGGGGTTTTCGGCGTTAATTTTCGGTGCAAGAAAAGTAGTTTCCGATCAGAGTTTTTTCGATGTCATAATAATCGCGTTGAAATTATAGTTCATGTCTTATAATTTTTTTTACATAACTGGGTTACAGAACATTCCCTGTAATCGATTCGGTTGTGGATAACTGTACCGAAAATCACTTTAAACCCCTAATTTTTGAAACATTTCATTTTCACTGCAAAATAAAATTACACTTAAATTCATATGAAAAGAAAAAGTTTGTCGTACAAACTAAATTAAAGTGAATTTCGGGTTTTGTTTACTTTTTTTCAACCAATTACGACGACTCAGTTTTTCGGCATTAATTTTCGGTGCACGAAAAATTGTTTCCGATTAGATTTTTTTCGATGTCATAATAATCGTCTTGAAATTCTAGTTCATATGATATAATTTTTTTTAGATATCTAGGCTACAGAGCATTCCTTGCAATCGATTCAGTTGTGGATAACTGTACCGAAAATCAAGTTAAAACCCTAATCTTCTAAACACTTCATTTTCACTCCAAAAAAAAATTACACTTAAAATCATATGAAAATAAAAAGTTTGTCGTACTAACTACATTAAGGTGTATTTCGGGTTTTATTGACTTTTCTTCAATCAATTACGACGACTCTGTTTTTCGTCGGTAATTTTCGGTGCACGAAAGGTTGTTTCTGACCAAATTTTTTTCGATGTCATAATAATCGTCTTCAAATTCTATTTCATGTCATATAATTTTTTTTAGATATCTGGGCTACGGAGCATTCCCTGAAATTGAGTCGGTTGTGGATAACTGTACCGAAAATCTCGTTAAACTCCTAATCTTCTGAAAATTTCACTTTCACTCCAAAATAAAATTACACTTAAAAGCATATGAAAAGAAAGGTTTTATCGTACTAACTAAATTAAAGTGTATTTCGGGTTCTATTGACTTTTTCTAAATCAATTACGACGACTCGATTTTTCGGCGTTAATTTTCGATGCGCGAAAAATTATTTTCGATTAGATTTTTTTCGATGTCATTGTAATCGTCTTGAAATTCTAGTTCATATGATATAATTGTTTTTTCATATCTGGGTTATAAAACATTCCCTGCAATCGATTCGGTTGTGGATAACTGTACCTAAAATCACGTTAAACCCCTAATCTTCAGAAAATTTCACTTTCACTCCAAAATAAAATTACACTTAAAATCATATGAAAAAAAAAGGTTTGTCGTACTAACTAAACTAAAGTGTATTCTGGGTTCTATTGACTCTTTTTCAATAAATTACGAAGACTCGGGTTTTCGACGTTAATTTTCGGTGCAAGAAAAGTAGTTTTCGATCAGAGTTTTTTCGATGTCATAATAATCGCGTTGAAATTCTAGTTCGTGTCTTATAATTTTTTTTACATATCTGGGTTACAGAACATTCCCTAAAATCGATTCGGTTGTGGATAACTGTACCGAAAATCACGTTAAAACCCTAATCTTCTAAACACTTCACTTTCACTCCAAAAAAAAATTACACTTAAAATCATATGAAAAGAAAAAGTTGTCGTACTAACTAAATTAAAGTGTATTTCGGGTTCTGTTGACTTTTCTTCAACCAATTACGACTTAGTTTTTCGGCGTTAATTTTCGATACACGAAAAATTGTTTCCGATTAGATTTTTTTCGATGTCATAATAATCCTCTTGAAATTCTAGTTCATATGTTATAATTTTTTTTAGATATCTAGGCTAGAGAGCATTCCCTGCAATCGATTCGGTTGTGGATAACTGTACCAAAAATCACGTTAAAACCCTAATCTTCTAAACACTTCACTTTCACTCCAAAAAGAAATTACACTTAAAATCATATGAAAAGAAAAAGTTTGTCGTACTAACTAAATTAAAGTGTATTTCGGGTTCTGTTGACTTTTCTTCAATCAATTACGACGACTCAGTTTTTCGTCGTTAATTTTCGGTGCACGAAAAGTTGTTTCTGACCAAATTTTTTTCGATATCATAATAGTCGTCTTCAAATTCTATTTCATGTCATATAATTTTTTTTAGATATCTGGGCTACGGAGCATTCCCTGAAATTGATTCGGTTGTGGATAACTGTACCGAAAATCTCGTTAAACTCCTAATCTTCTTAAAATTTCACTTTGACTCCAAAATAAAATTACACTGAAAAGCATATGAACAGAAAGGTTTTATCATACTAACTAAATTAAAGTGTATTTCGGGTTCTGTTGACTTTTTCTAAATCAATTTCGACGACTCGATTTTTCGGCGTTAATTTCGGTGCGCGAAAAATTGTTTCCGATTAGCTTTTTTTCGATGTCATAGTAATCGTCTTGAAATTCTAGTTCATATGATATAATTTTTTTTTGATATCTGGGTTATAAAACATTCCCTACAATCGATTCGGTTGTGGATAATTGTACCGAAAATCACGTTAAACCCCTAATCTTAAGAAAATTTCACTTTCACTCCAAAATAAAATTACACTTAAAATCATATGAAAAAAAAAGGTTTGTCCTACTAACTAAACTAAAGTGTATTCCGGGTTCTATTGACTCTTTTTCAATAAATTACGAAGACTGGGGTTTTCGGCGTTAATTTTCGGTGCAAGAAAAGTAGTTTCCGATCAGAGTTTTTTCGATGTCATAATAATCGCGTTGAAATTATAGTTCATGTCTTATAATTTTTTTTACATAACTGGGTTACAGAACATTCCCTGTAATCGATTCGGTTGTGGATAACTGTACCGAAAATCACTTTAAACCCCTAATTTTTGAAAAATTTCATTTTCACTACAAAATAAAATTACACTTAAATTCATATGAAAAGAAAAAGTTTGTCGTACAAACTAAATTAAAGTGAATTCCGGGTTTTGTTTACTTTTTTTCAACCAATTACGACGACTCAGTTTTTCGGCGTTAATTTTCGGTGCACGAAAAATTGTTTCCGATTAGATTTTTTTCGATGTCATAATAATCGTCTTGAAATTCTAGTTCATATGATATAATTTTTTTTAGATATCTAGGCTACAGAGCATTCCTTGCAATCGATTCAGTTGTGGATAACTGTACCGAAAATCAAGTTAAAACCCTAATCTTCTAAACACTTCATTTTCACTGCAAAATAAAATTACACTTAAAATCATATGAAAATAAAAAGTTTGTCGTACTAACTACATTAAGGTGTATTTCGGGTTTTATTGACTTTTCTTCAATCAATTACGACGACTCAGTTTTTCGTCGGTAATTTTCGGTGCACGAAAGGTTGTTTCTGACCAAATTTTTTTCGATGTCATAATAATCATCTTCAAATTCTATTTCATGTCATATAATTTTTTTTAGATATCTGGGCTACGGAGCATTCCCTGAAATTGATTCGGTTGTGGATAACTGTACCGAAAATCTCGTTAAACTCCTAATCTTCTGAAAATTTCACTTTCACTCCAAAATAAAATTACACTTAAAAGCATATGAAAAGAAAGGTTTTATCGTACTAACTAAATTAAAGTGTATTTCGGGTTCTATTGACTTTTTCTAAATCAATCACGACGACTCGATTTTTCGGCGTTAATTTTCGATGCGCGAAAAATTATTTTCGATTAGATTTTTTTCGATGTCATAGTAATCGTCTTGAAATTCTAGTTCATATGATATAATTGTTTTTTCATATCTGGGTTATAAAACATTCCCTGCAATCGATTCGGTTGTGGATAACTGTACCTAAAATCACGTTAAACCCCTAATCTTCAGAAAATTTCACTTTCACTCCAAAATAAAATTACACTTAAAATCATATGAAAAAAAAAGGTTTATCGTACTAACTAAACTAAAGTGTATTCTGGGTTCTATTGACTCTTTTTCAATAAATTACGAAGACTCGGGTTTTCGACGTTAATTTTCGGTGCAAGAAAAGTAGTTTTCGATCAGAGTTTTTTCGATGTCATAATAATCGCGTTGAAATTCTAGTTCGTGTCTTATAATTTTTTTTACATATCTGGGTTACAGAACATTCCCTAAAATCGATTCGGTTGTGGATAACTGTACCGAAAATCACGTTAAACCCCTAATTTTCGAAAAATTTCATTTTCACTCCAAAATAAAATTACACTTAAATTCATATGAAAAGAAAAAATTTGTCGTACAAACTAAATTAAAGTGTATTCCGGGTTTTGTTGACTTTTTTTCAACCAATTACGACGACTCAGTTTTTCGGCGTTAATTTTCGATACACGAAAAATTGTTTCCGATTAGATTTTTTTCGATGTCATAATAATCCTCTTGAAATTCTAGTTCATATGTTATAATTTTTTTTAGATATCTAGGCTAGAGAGCATTCCCTGCAATCGATTCGGTTGTGGATAACTGTACCGAAAATCACGTTAAAACCCTAATCTTCTAAACACTTCACTTTCACTCCAAAAAAAAATTACACTTAAAATCATATGAAAAGAAAAAGTTTGTCGTACTAACTAAATTAAAGTGTATTTCGGGTTCTGTTGACTTTTCTTCAATCAATTACGACGACTCAGTTTTTCGTCGTTAATTTTCGGTGCACGAAAAGTTGTTTCTGACCAAATTTTTTTCGATATCATAATAGTCGTCTTCAAATTCTATTTCATGTCATATAATTTTTTTTAGATATCTGGGCTACGGAGCATTCCCTGAAATTGATTCGGTTGTGGATAACTGTACCGAAAATCTCGTTAAACTCCTAATCTTCTTAAAATTTCACTTTGACTCCAAAATAAAATTACACTGAAAAGCATATGAACAGAAAGGTTTTATCATACTAACTAAATTAAAGTGTATTTCGGGTTCTGTTGACTTTTTCTAAATCAATTTTGACGACTCGATTTTTCGGCGTTAATTTCGGTGCGCGAAAAATTGTTTCCGATTAGCTTTTTTTCGATGTCATAGTAATCGTCTTGAAATTCTAGTTCATATGATATAATTTTTCTTTGATATCTGGGTTATAAAACATTCCCTACAATCGATTCGGTTGTGGATAATTGTACCGAAAATCACGTTAAACCCCTAATCTTAAGAAAATTTCACTTTCACTCCAAAATAAAATTACACTTAAAATCATATGAAAAAAAAAGGTTTGTCCTACTAACTAAACTAAAGTGTATTCCGGGTTCTATTGACTCTTTTTCAATAAATTACGAAGACTGGGGTTTTCGGCGTTAATTTTCGGTGCAAGAAAAGTAGTTTCCGATCAGAGTTTTTTCGATGTCATAATAATCGCGTTGAAATTATAGTTCATGTCTTATAATTTTTTTTACATAACTGGGTTACAGAACATTCCCTGTAATCGATTCGGTTGTGGATAACTGTACCGAAAATCACTTTAAACCCCTAATTTTTGAAACATTTCATTTTCACTGCAAAATAAAATTACACTTAAATTCATATGAAAAGAAAAAGTTTGTCGTACAAACTAAATTAAAGTGAATTTCGGGTTTTGTTTACTTTTTTTCAACCAATTACGACGACTCAGTTTTTCGGCATTAATTTTCGGTGCACGAAAAATTGTTTCCGATTAGATTTTTTTCGATGTCATAATAATCGTCTTGAAATTCTAGTTCATATGATATAATTTTTTTTAGATATCTAGGCTACAGAGCATTCCTTGCAATCGATTCAGTTGTGGATAACTGTACCGAAAATCAAGTTAAAACCCTAATCTTCTAAACACTTCATTTTCACTCCAAAAAAAAATTACACTTAAAATCATATGAAAATAAAAAGTTTGTCGTACTAACTACATTAAGGTGTATTTCGGGTTTTATTGACTTTTCTTCAATCAATTACGACGACTCTGTTTTTCGTCGGTAATTTTCGGTGCACGAAAGGTTGTTTCTGACCAAATTTTTTTCGATGTCATAATAATCGTCTTCAAATTCTATTTCATGTCATATAATTTTTTTTAGATATCTGGGCTACGGAGCATTCCCTGAAATTGAGTCGGTTGTGGATAACTGTACCGAAAATCTCATTAAACTCCTAATCTTCTGAAAATTTCACTTTCACTCCAAAATAAAATTACACTTAAAAGCATATGAAAAGAAAGGTTTTATCGTACTAACTAAATTAAAGTGTATTTCGGGTTCTATTGACTTTTTCTAAATCAATTACGACGACTCGATTTTTCGGCGTTAATTTTCGATGCGCGAAAAATTATTTTCGATTAGATTTTTTTCGATGTCATTGTAATCGTCTTGAAATTCTAGTTCATATGATATAATTGTTTTTTCATATCTGGGTTATAAAACATTCCCTGCAATCGATTCGGTTGTGGATAACTGTACCTAAAATCACGTTAAACCCCTAATCTTCAGAAAATTTCACTTTCACTCCAAAATAAAATTACACTTAAAATCATATGAAAAAAAAAGGTTTGTCGTACTAACTAAACTAAAGTGTATTCTGGGTTCTATTGACTCTTTTTCAATAAATTACGAAGACTCGGGTTTTCGACGTTAATTTTCGGTGCAAGAAAAGTAGTTTTCGATCAGAGTTTTTTCGATGTCATAATAATCGCGTTGAAATTCTAGTTCGTGTCTTATAATTTTTTTTACATATCTGGGTTACAGAACATTCCCTAAAATCGATTCGGTTGTGGATAACTGTACCGAAAATCACGTTAAAACCCTAATCTTCTAAACACTTCACTTTCACTCCAAAAAAAAATTACACTTAAAATCATATGAAAAGAAAAAGTTGTCGTACTAACTAAATTAAAGTGTATTTCGGGTTCTATTGACTTTTCTTCAACCAATTACGACTTAGTTTTTCGGCGTTAATTTTCGATACACGAAAAATTGTTTCCGATTAGATTTTTTTCGATGTCATAATAATCCTCTTGAAATTCTAGTTCATATGTTATAATTTTTTTTAGATATCTAGGCTAGAGAGCATTCCCTGCAATCGATTCGGTTGTGGATAACTGTACCAAAAATCACGTTAAAACCCTAATCTTCTAAACACTTCACTTTCACTCCAAAAAGAAATTACACTTAAAATCATATGAAAAGAAAAAGTTTGTCGTACTAACTAAATTAAAGTGTATTTCGGGTTCTGTTGACTTTTCTTCAATCAATTACGACGACTCAGTTTTTCGTCGTTAATTTTCGGTGCACGAAAAGTTGTTTCTGACCAAATTTTTTTCGATATCATAATAGTCGTCTTCAAATTCTATTTCATGTCATATAATTTTTTTTAGATATCTGGGCTACGGAGCATTCCCTGAAATTGATTCGGTTGTGGATAACTGTACCGAAAATCTCGTTAAACTCCTAATCTTCTTAAAATTTCACTTTGACTCCAAAATAAAATTACACTGAAAAGCATATGAACAGAAAGGTTTTATCATACTAACTAAATTAAAGTGTATTTCGGGTTCTGTTGACTTTTTCTAAATCAATTTCGACGACTCGATTTTTCGGCGTTAATTTCGGTGCGCGAAAAATTGTTTCCGATTAGCTTTTTTTCGATGTCATAGTAATCGTCTTGAAATTCTAGTTCATATGATATAATTTTTTTTTGATATCTGGGTTATAAAACATTCCCTACAATCGATTCGGTTGTGGATAATTGTACCGAAAATCACGTTAAACCCCTAATCTTAAGAAAATTTCACTTTCACTCCAAAATAAAATTACACTTAAAATCATATGAAAAAAAAAGGTTTGTCCTACTAACTAAACTAAAGTGTATTCCGGGTTCTATTGACTCTTTTTCAATAAATTACGAAGACTGGGGTTTTCGGCGTTAATTTTCGGTGCAAGAAAAGTAGTTTCCGATCAGAGTTTTTTCGATGTCATAATAATCGCGTTGAAATTATAGTTCATGTCTTATAATTTTTTTTACATAACTGGGTTACAGAACATTCCCTGTAATCGATTCGGTTGTGGATAACTGTACCGAAAATCACTTTAAACCCCTAATTTTTGAAAAATTTCATTTTCACTACAAAATAAAATTACACTTAAATTCATATGAAAAGAAAAAGTTTGTCGTACAAACTAAATTAAAGTGAATTCCGGGTTTTGTTTACTTTTTTTCAACCAATTACGACGACTCAGTTTTTCGGCGTTAATTTTCGGTGCACGAAAAATTGTTTCCGATTAGATTTTTTTCGATGTCATAATAATCGTCTTGAAATTCTAGTTCATATGATATAATTTTTTTTAGATATCTAGGCTACAGAGCATTCCTTGCAATCGATTCAGTTGTGGATAACTGTACCGAAAATCAAGTTAAAACCCTAATCTTCTAAACACTTCATTTTCACTCCAAAAAAAAATTACACTTAAAATCATATGAAAATAAAAAGTTTGTCGTACTAACTACATTAAGGTGTATTTCGGGTTTTATTGACTTTTCTTCAATCAATTACGACGACTCTGTTTTTCGTCGGTAATTTTCGGTGCACGAAAGGTTGTTTCTGACCAAATTTTTTTCGATGTCATAATAATCGTCTTCAAATTCTATTTCATGTCATATAATTTTTTTTAGATATCTGGGCTACGGAGCATTCCCTGAAATTGAGTCGGTTGTGGATAACTGTACCGAAAATCTCATTAAACTCCTAATCTTCTGAAAATTTCACTTTCACTCCAAAATAAAATTACACTTAAAAGCATATGAAAAGAAAGGTTTTATCGTACTAACTAAATTAAAGTGTATTTCGGGTTCTATTGACTTTTTCTAAATCAATTACGACGACTCGATTTTTCGGCGTTAATTTTCGATGCGCGAAAAATTATTTTCGATTAGATTTTTTTCGATGTCATTGTAATCGTCTTGAAATTCTAGTTCATATGATATAATTGTTTTTTCATATCTGGGTTATAAAACATTCCCTGCAATCGATTCGGTTGTGGATAACTGTACCTAAAATCACGTTAAACCCCTAATCTTCAGAAAATTTCACTTTCACTCCAAAATAAAATTACACTTAAAATCATATGAAAAAAAAAGGTTTGTCGTACTAACTAAACTAAAGTGTATTCTGGGTTCTATTGACTCTTTTTCAATAAATTACGAAGACTCGGGTTTTCGACGTTAATTTTCGGTGCAAGAAAAGTAGTTTTCGATCAGAGTTTTTTCGATGTCATAATAATCGCGTTGAAATTCTAGTTCGTGTCTTATAATTTTTTTTACATATCTGGGTTACAGAACATTCCCTAAAATCGATTCGGTTGTGGATAACTGTACCGAAAATCACGTTAAACCCCTAATTTTCGAAAAATTTCATTTTCACTCCAAAATAAAATTACACTTAAATTCATATGAAAAGAAAAAATTTGTCGTACAAACTAAATTAAAGTGTATTCCGGGTTTTGTTGACTTTTTTTCAACCAATTACGACGACTCAGTTTTTCGGCGTTAATTTTCGATACACGAAAAATTGTTTCCGATTAGATTTTTTTCGATGTCATAATAATCCTCTTGAAATTCTAGTTCATATGTTATAATTTTTTTTAGATATCTAGGCTAGAGAGCATTCCCTGCAATCGATTCGGTTGTGGATAACTGTACCGAAAATCACGTTAAAACCCTAATCTTCTAAACACTTCACTTTCACTCCAAAAAAAAATTACACTTAAAATCATATGAAAAGAAAAAGTTTGTCGTACTAACTAAATTAAAGTGTATTTCGGGTTCTGTTGACTTTTCTTCAACCAATTACGACGACTCAGTTTTTCGGCGTTAATTTTCGATACACGAAAAATTGTTTCCGATTAGATTTTTTTCGATGTCATAATAATCCTCTTGAAATTCTAGTTCATATGTTATAATTTTTTTTAGATATCTAGGCTAGAGAGCATTCCCTGCAATCGATTCGGTTGTGGATAACTGTACCAAAAATCACGTTAAAACCCTAATCTTCTAAACACTTCACTTTCACTCCAAAAAGAAATTACACTTAAAATCATATGAAAAGAAAAAGTTTGTCGTACTAACTAAATTAAAGTGTATTTCGGGTTCTGTTGACTTTTCTTCAATCAATTACGACGACTCAGTTTTTCGTCGTTAATTTTCGGTGCACGAAAAGTTGTTTCTGACCAAATTTTTTTCGATATCATAATAGTCGTCTTCAAATTCTATTTCATGTCATATAATTTTTTTTAGATATCTGGGCTACGGAGCATTCCCTGAAATTGATTCGGTTGTGGATAACTGTACCGAAAATCTCGTTAAACTCCTAATCTTCTTAAAATTTCACTTTGACTCCAAAATAAAATTACACTGAAAAGCATATGAACAGAAAGGTTTTATCATACTAACTAAATTAAAGTGTATTTCGGGTTCTGTTGACTTTTTCTAAATCAATTTCGACGACTCAATTTTTCGGCGTTAATTTCGGTGCGCGAAAAATTGTTTCCGATTAGCTTTTTTTCGATGTCATAGTAATCGTCTTGAAATTCTAGTTCATATGATATAATTTTTTTTTGATATCTGGGTTATAAAACATTCCCTACAATCGATTCGATTGGGGATAACTGTACCGAAAATCACGTTAAACCCCTAATCTTAAGAAAATTTCACTTTCACTCCAAAATAAAATTACACTTAAAATCATATGAAAAAAAAAGGTTTGTCCTACTAACTAAACTAAAGTGTATTCCGGGTTCTATTGACTCTTTTTCAATAAATTACGAAGACTGGGGTTTTCGGCGTTAATTTTCGGTGCAAGAAAAGTAGTTTCCGATCAGAGTTTTTTCGATGTCATAATAATCGCGTTGAAATTATAGTTCATGTCTTATAATTTTTTTTACATAACTGGGTTACAGAACATTCCCTGTAATCGATTCGGTTGTGGATAACTGTACCGAAAATCACTTTAAACCCCTAATTTTTGAAAAATTTCATTTTCACTACAAAATAAAATTACACTTAAATTCATATGAAAAGAAAAAGTTTGTCGTACAAACTAAATTAAAGTGAATTCCGGGTTTTGTTTACTTTTTTTCAACCAATTACGACGACTCAGTTTTTCGGCGTTAATTTTCGGTGCACGAAAAATTGTTTCCGATTAGATTTTTTTCGATGTCATAATAATCGTCTTGAAATTCTAGTTCATATGATATAATTTTTTTTAGATATCTAGGCTACAGAGCATTCCTTGCAATCGATTCAGTTGTGGATAACTGTACCGAAAATCAAGTTAAAACCCTAATCTTCTAAACACTTCATTTTCACTCCAAAAAAAAATTACACTTAAAATCATATGAAAATAAAAAGTTTGTCGTACTAACTACATTAAGGTGTATTTCGGGTTTTATTGACTTTTCTTCAATCAATTACGACGACTCTGTTTTTCGTCGGTAATTTTCGGTGCACGAAAGGTTGTTTCTGACCAAATTTTTTTCGATGTCATAATAATCGTCTTCAAATTCTATTTCATGTCATATAATTTTTTTTAGATATCTGGGCTACGGAGCATTCCCTGAAATTGAGTCGGTTGTGGATAACTGTACCGAAAATCTCGTTAAACTCCTAATCTTCTGAAAATTTCACTTTCACTCCAAAATAAAATTACACTTAAAAGCATATGAAAAGAAAGGTTTTATCGTACTAACTAAATTAAAGTGTATTTCGGGTTCTATTGACTTTTTCTAAATCAATTACGACGACTCGATTTTTCGGCGTTAATTTTCGATGCGCGAAAAATTATTTTCGATTAGATTTTTTTCGATGTCATTGTAATCGTCTTGAAATTCTAGTTCATATGATATAATTGTTTTTTCATATCTGGGTTATAAAACATTCCCTGCAATCGATTCGGTTGTGGATAACTGTACCTAAAATCACGTTAAACCCCTAATCTTCAGAAAATTTCACTTTCACTCCAAAATAAAATTACACTTAAAATCATATGAAAAAAAAAGGTTTGTCGTACTAACTAAACTAAAGTGTATTCTGGGTTCTATTGACTCTTTTTCAATAAATTACGAAGACTCGGGTTTTCGACGTTAATTTTCGGTGCAAGAAAAGTAGTTTTCGATCAGAGTTTTTTCGATGTCATAATAATCGCGTTGAAATTCTAGTTCGTGTCTTATAATTTTTTTTACATATCTGGGTTACAGAACATTCCCTAAAATCGATTCGGTTGTGGATAACTGTACCGAAAATCACGTTAAACCCCTAATTTTCGAAAAATTTCATTTTCACTCCAAAATAAAATTACACTTAAATTCATATGAAAAGAAAAAATTTGTCGTACAAACTAAATTAAAGTGTATTCCGGGTTTTGTTGACTTTTTTTCAACCAATTACGACGACTCAGTTTTTCGGCGTTAATTTTCGATACACGAAAAATTGTTTCCGATTAGATTTTTTTCGATGTCATAATAATCCTCTTGAAATTCTAGTTCATATGTTATAATTTTTTTTAGATATCTAGGCTAGAGAGCATTCCCTGCAATCGATTCGGTTGTGGATAACTGTACCGAAAATCACGTTAAAACCCTAATCTTCTAAACACTTCACTTTCACTCCAAAAAAAAATTAATCTTAAAATCATATGAAAAGAAAAAGTTTGTCGTACTAACTAAATTAAGGTGTATTTCGGGTTCTGTTGACTTTTCTTCAATCAATTACGACGACTCAGTTTTTCGTCGTTAATTTTCGGTGCACGAAAAGTTGTTTCTGACCAAATTTTTTTCGATATCATAATAGTCGTCTTCAAATTCTATTTCATGTCATATAATTTTTTTTAGATATCTGGGCTACGGAGCATTCCCTGAAATTGATTCGGTTGTGGATAACTGTACCGAAAATCTCGTTAAACTCCTAATCTTCTTAAAATTTCACTTTGACTCCAAAATAAAATTACACTGAAAAGCATATGAACAGAAAGGTTTTATCATACTAACTAAATTAAAGTGTATTTCGGGTTCTGTTGACTTTTTCTAAATCAATTTCGACGACTCGATTTTTCGGCGTTAATTTCGGTGCGCGAAAAATTGTTTCCGATTAGCTTTTTTTCGATGTCATAGTAATCGTCTTGAAATTCTAGTTCATATGATATAATTTTTTTTTGATATCTGGGTTATAAAACATTCCCTACAATCGATTCGGTTGTGGATAATTGTACCGAAAATCACGTTAAACCCCTAATCTTAAGAAAATTTCACTTTCACTCCAAAATAAAATTACACTTAAAATCATATGAAAAAAAAAGGTTTGTCCTACTAACTAAACTAAAGTGTATTCCGGGTTCTATTGACTCTTTTTCAATAAATTACGAAGACTGGGGTTTTCGGCGTTAATTTTCGGTGCAAGAAAAGTAGTTTCCGATCAGAGTTTTTTCGATGTCATAATAATCGCGTTGAAATTATAGTTCATGTCTTATAATTTTTTTTACATAACTGGGTTACAGAACATTCCCTGTAATCTATTCGGTCGTGGATAACTGTACCGAAAATCACTTTAAACCCCTAATTTTTGAAAAATTTCATTTTCATTGCAAAATAAAATTACACTTAAATTCATATGAAAAGAAAAAGTTTGTCGTACAAACTAAATTAAAGTGAATTCCGGGTTTTGTTTACTTTTTTTCAACCAATTACGACGACTCAGTTTTTCGGCGTTAATTTTCGGTGCACGAAAAATTGTTTCCGATTAGATTTTTTTCGATGTCATAATAATCGTCTTGAAATTCTAGTTCATATGATATAATTTTTTTTAGATATCTAGGCTACAGAGCATTCCTTGCAATCGATTCAGTTGTGGATAACTGTACCGAAAATCAAGTTAAAACCCTAATCTTCTAAACACTTCATTTTCACTGCAAAATAAAATTACACTTAAAATCATATGAAAATAAAAAGTTTGTCGTACTAACTACATTAAGGTGTATTTCGGGTTTTATTGACTTTTCTTCAATCAATTACGACGACTCTGTTTTTCGTCGGTAATTTTCGGTGCACGAAAGGTTGTTTCTGACCAAATTTTTTTCGATGTCATAATAATCGTCTTCAAATTCTATTTCATGTCATATAATTTTTTTTAGATATCTGGGCTACGGAGCATTCCCTGAAATTGAGTCGGTTGTGGATAACTGTACCGAAAATCTAGTTAAACTCCTAATCTTCTGAAAATTTCACTTTCACTCCAAAATAAAATTACACTTAAAAGCATATGAAAAGAAAGGTTTTATCGTACTAACTAAATTAAAGTGTATTTCGGGTTCTATTGACTTTTTCTAAATCAATTACGACGACTCGATTTTTCGGCGTTAATTTTCGATGCGCGAAAAATTATTTTCGATTAGATTTTTTTCGATGTCATTGTAATCGTCTTGAAATTCTAGTTCATATGATATAATTGTTTTTTCATATCTGGGTTATAAAACATTCCCTGCAATCGATTCGGTTGTGGATAACTGTACCTAAAATCACGTTAAACCCCTAATCTTCAGAAAATTTCACTTTCACTCCAAAATAAAATTACACTTAAAATCATATGAAAAAAAAAGGTTTGTCGTACTAACTAAACTAAAGTGTATTCTGGGTTCTATTGACTCTTTTTCAATAAATTACGAAGACTCGGGTTTTCGACGTTATTTTTCGGTGCAAGAAAAGTAGTTTTCGATCAGAGTTTTTTCGATGTCATAATAATCGCGTTGAAATTCTAGTTCGTGTCTTATAATTTTTTTTACATATCTGGGTTACAGAACATTCCCTAAAATCGATTCGGTTGTGGATAACTGTACCGAAAATCACGTTAAACCCCTAATTTTCGAAAAATTTCATTTTCACTCCAAAATAAAATTACACTTAAATTCATATGAAAAGAAAAAATTTGTCGTACAAACTAAATTAAAGTGTATTCCGGGTTTTGTTGACTTTTTTTCAACCAATTACGACGACTCAGTTTTTCGGCGTTAATTTTCGATACACGAAAAATTGTTTCCGATTAGATTTTTTTCGATGTCATAATAATCCTCTTGAAATTCTAGTTCATATGTTATAATTTTTTTTAGATATCTAGGCTAGAGAGCATTCCCTGCAATCGATTCGGTTGTGGATAACTGTACCGAAAATCACGTTAAAACCCTAATCTTCTAAACACTTCACTTTCACTCCAAAAAAAAATTACACTTAAAATCATATGAAAAGAAAAAGTTTGTCGTACTAACTAAATTAAAGTGTATTTCGGGTTCTGTTGACTTTTCTTCAATCAATTACGACGACTCAGTTTTTCGTCGTTAATTTTCGGTACACGAAAAGTTGTTTCTGACCAAATTTTTTTCGATATCATAATAGTCGTCTTCAAATTCTAGTTCATGTCATATGATTTTTTTTTAAATATCTGGGTTATAGAGCATTCCCTGCAATCGATTTAGTTGTGGATAACTGTACCAAAAATCACGTTAAACCCCTAATCTTCAGAAAATTTCACTTTCACTCCAAAATAAAATTACACTTAAAATCATATGAAAAAAAAAGGTTTGTCGTACTAACTAAACTAAAGTGTATTCCGGGTTCTATTGACTCTTTTTCAATAAATTACGAAGACTGGGGTTTTCGGCATTAATTTTCGGTGCAAGAAAAGTAGTTTCCGATCAGAGTTTTTTCGATGTCATAATAATCGCGTTGAAATTATAGTTCATGTCTTATAATTTTTTTTTACATATCTGGGTTACAGAACATTCCCTGTAATCGATTCGATTGTGGATAACTGTACCGAAAATCACTTTAAACCCCTAATTTTTGAAAAATTTCATTTTCACTGCAAAATAAAATTACACTTAAATTCATATGAAAAGAAAAAGTTTGTCGTACAAACTAAATTAAAGTGAATTCTGGGTTTTGTTTACTTTTTTTCAACCAATTACGATGACTCAGTTTTTCGGCGTTAATTTTCGGTGCACGAAAAATTGTTTCCGATTTGATTTTTTTCGATGTCATAATAATCGTCTTGAAATTCTAGTTCATATGATATAATTTTTTTTAGATATCTAGGATACAGAGCATTCCTTGCAATCGATTCAGTTGTGGATAACTGTACCGAAAATCAAGTTAAAACCCTAATCTTCTAAACACTTCATTTTCACTGCAAAATAAAATTACACTTAAAATCATATGAAAATAAAAAGTTTGTCGTACTAACTACATTAAGGTGTATTTCGGGTTTTATTGACTTTTCTTCAATCAATTACGACGACTCAGTTTTTCGTCGGTAATTTTCGGTGCACGAAAGGTTGTTTCTGACCAAATTTTTTTCGATGTCATAATAATCATCTTCAAATTCTATTTCATGTCATATAATTTTTTTTAGATATCTGGGCTACGGAGCATTCCCTGAAATTGATTCGGTTGTGGATAACTGTACCAAAAATCTCGTTAAACTCCTAATCTTCTGAAAATTTCACTTTCACTCCAAAATAAAATTACACTTAAAAGCATATGAAAAGAAAGGTTTTATCGTACTAACTAAATTAAAGTGTATTTCGGGTTCTATTGACTTTTTCTAAATCAATCACGACGACTCGATTTTTCGGCGTTAATTTTCGATGCGCGAAAAATTATTTTCGATTAGATTTTTTTCGATGTCATAGTAATCGTCTTGAAATTCTAGTTCATATGATATAATTGTTTTTTCATATCTGGGTTATAAAACATTCCCTGCAATCGATTCGGTTGTGGATAACTGTACCTAAAATCACGTTAAACCCCTAATCTTCAGAAAATTTCACTTTCACTCCAAAATAAAATTACACTTAAAATCATATGAAAAAAAAAGGTTTGTCGTACTAACTAAACTAAAGTGTATTCTGGGTTCTATTGACTCTTTTTCAATAAATTACGAAGACTCGGGTTTTCGACGTTAATTTTCGGTGCAAGAAAAGTAGTTTTCGATCAGAGTTTTTTCGATGTCATAATAATCGCGTTGAAATTCTAGTTCGTGTCTTATAATTTTTTTTACATATCTGGGTTACAGAACATTCCCTAAAATCGATTCGGTTGTGGATAACTGTACCGAAAATCACGTTAAACCCCTAATTTTCGAAAAATTTCATTTTCACTCCAAAATAAAATTACACTTAAATTCATATGAAAAGAAAAAATTTGTCGTACAAACTAAATTAAAGTGTATTCCGGGTTTTGTTGACTTTTTTTCAACCAATTACGACGACTCAGTTTTTCGGCGTTAATTTTCGATACACGAAAAATTGTTTCCGATTAGATTTTTTTCGATGTCATAATAATCCTCTTGAAATTCTAGTTCATATGTTATAATTTTTTTTAGATATCTAGGCTAGAGAGCATTCCCTGCAATCGATTCGGTTGTGGATAACTGTACCGAAAATCACGTTAAAACCCTAATCTTCTAAACACTTCACTTTCACTCCAAAAAAAAATTACACTTAAAATCATATGAAAAGAAAAAGTTTGTCGTACTAACTAAATTAAAGTGTATTTCGGGTTCTGTTGACTTTTCTTCAATCAATTACGACGACTCAGTTTTTCGTCGTTAATTTTCGGTACACGAAAAGTTGTTTCTGACCAAATTTTTTTCGATATCATAATAGTCGTCTTCAAATTCTATTTCATGTCATATAATTTTTTTTAGATATCTGGGCTACGGAGCATTCCCTGAAATTGATTCGGTTGTGGATAACTGTACCGAAAATCTCGTTAAACTCCTAATCTTCTTAAAATTTCACTTTGACTCCAAAATAAAATTACACTTAAAAGCATATGAACAGAAAGGTTTTATCATACTAACTAAATTAAAGTGTATTTCGGGTTCTGTTGACTTTTTCTAAATCAATTTCGACGACTCGATTTTTCAGCATTAATTTCGGTGCGCGAAAAATTGTTTCCGATTAGCTTTTTTTCGATGTCATAGTAATCGTCTTGAAATTCTAGTTCATATGATATAATTTTTTTTTGATATCTGGGTTATAAAACATTCCCTGCAATCGATTCAGTTGTGATAACTGTACCGAAAATCACGTTAAACCCCTAATCTTCAGAAAATTTCACTTTCACTCCAAAATAAAATTACACTTAAAATCATATGAAAAAAAAAGGTTTGTCGTACTAACTAAACTAAAGTGTATTCCGGGTTCTATTGACTCTTTTTCAATAAATTACGAAGACTGGGGTTTTCGGCGTTAATTTTCGGTGCAAGAAAAGTAGTTTCCGATCAGAGTTTTTTCGATGTCATAATAATCGCGTTGAAATTATAGTTCATGTCTTATAATTTTTTTTACATATCTGGGTTACAGAACATTCCCTGTAATCTGTAATACCCCGAGAGCCCAGAGAAGTTAGAATATATCGAGGATAGTGTAAGAAAGGAAACAACACCAGCTGGATACCTTTTGGGCTGAATGTTGGCAAGGAACTCCCAAGTTAAGCGTGCTTGACCTGGGGCAATCCTGGGATGGGTGACCCCCCTGGGAAGTTCGTGTAGGCCCATCAGGGTAAGTTGTTCCGGTTCTTCCTATCGCTCGAGCGGGATGTTACAGGTGGTATCAGAGCCGACCCCCGAGCCTCTGAGCGCGGTGGTGGGGCAAACCTCAGCAAGGAGGCTGAGTCCCGAGGGGGGTGTGAGGCCCCTATGGGGGGTGCGTGTAGGCACCTTAGGCGAATCCCACATCGGCCATGCACGGGGGGAGATCTGGGACCAGTTGTAAGGTCGCATGACGAGGACGTCATGTGCTTAAGGGGGGGAGAATGTAATACCCCGAGAGCCCAGAGAAGTTAGAATATATCGAGGATAGTGTAAGAAAGGAAACAACACCAGCTGGATACCTTTTGGGCTGAATGTTGGCAAGGAACTCCCAAGTTAAGCGTGCTTGACCTGGGGCAATCCAAGGATGGGTGACCCCCTGGGAAGTTCGTGTAGGCCCATCAGGGTAAGTTGTTCCGGTTCTTCCTATCGCTCGAACGGGATGTTACAGGTAGAATGTAATACCCCGAGAGCCCAGAGAAGTTAGAATATATCGAGGATAGTGTAAGAAAGGAAACAACACCAGCTGGATACCTTTTGGGCTGAATGTTGGCAAGGAACTCCCAAGTTAAGCGTGCTTGACCTGGGGCAATCCAAGGATGGGTGACCCCCTGGGAAGTTCGTGTAGGCCCATCAGGGTAAGTTGTTCCGGTTCTTCCTATCGCTCGAACGGGATGTTACAGGTGGTATCAGAGCCGACCCCCGAGCCTCTGAGCGCGGTGGTGGGGCAAACCTCAGCGAAGAGGCTGAGTCCCGAGGGGGGTGTGAGGCCCCTATGGGGGGTGCGTGTAGGCACCTTAGGCGAATCCCACATCGGCCATGCACGGGGGGAGATCTGGGACTGGTTGTAAGGTCGCATGACGAGGACGTCATGTGCTTAAGGGGGGAGAATGTAATACCCCGAGAGCCCAGAGAAGTTAGAATATATCGAGGATAGTGTAAGAAAGGAAACAACACCAGCTGGATACCTTTTGGGCTGAATGTTGGCAAGGAACTCCCAAGTTAAGCGTGCTTGACCTGGGGCAATCCAAGGATGGGTGACCCCCTGGGAAGTTCGTGTAGGCCCATCAGGGTAAGTTGTTCCGGTTCTTCCTATCGCTCGAACGGGATGTTACATAATCGATTCGGTTGTGGATAACTGTACCGAAAATCACTTTAAACCCCTAATTTTTGAAAAATTTCATTTTCACTGCAAAATAAAATTACACTTAAATTCATATGAAAAGAAAAAGTTTGTCGTACAAACTAAATTAAAGTGAATTCCGGGTTTTGTTTACTTTTTTTCAACCAATTACGACGACTCAGTTTTTCGGCGTTAATTTTCGGTGCACGAAAAATTGTTTCCGATTAGATTTTTTTCGATGTCATAATAATCGTCTTGAAATTCTAGTTCATATGATATAATTTTTTTTAGATATCTAGGCTACAGAGCATTCCTTGCAATCGATTCAGTTGTGGATAACTGTACCGAAAATCAAGTTAAAACCCTAATCTTCTAAACACTTCATTTTCACTCCAAAAAAAAATTACACTTAAAATCATATGAAAATAAAAAGTTTGTCGTACTAATTACATTAAGGTGTATTTCGGGTTTTATTGACTTTTCTTCAATCAATTACGACGACTCTGTTTTTCGTCGGTAATTTTCGGTGCACGAAAGGTTGTTTCTGACCAAATTTTTTTCGATGTCATAATAATCGTCTTCAAATTCTATTTCATGTCATATAATTTTTTTTAGATATCTGGGCTACGGAGCATTCCCTGAAATTGAGTCGGTTGTGGATGACTGTACCGAAAATCTCGTTAAACTCCTAATCTTCTGAAAATTTCACTTTCACTCCAAAATAAAATTACACTTAAAAGCATATGAAAAGAAAGGTTTTATCGTACTAACTAAATTAAAGTGTATTTCGGGTTCTATTGACTTTTTCTAAATCAATTACGACGACTCGATTTTTCGGCGTTAATTTTCGATGCGCGAAAAATTATTTTCGATTAGATTTTTTTCGATGTCATTGTAATCGTCTTGAAATTCTAGTTCATATGATATAATTTTTTTTTGATATCTGGGTTATAAAACATTCCCTGCAATCGATTCAGTTGTGATAACTGTACCGAAAATCACGTTAAACCCCTAATCTTCAGAAAATTTCACTTTCACTCCAAAATAAAATTACACTTAAAATCATATGAAAAAAAAAGGTTTGTCGTACTAACTAAACTAAAGTGTATTCCGGGTTCTATTGACTCTTTTTCAATAAATTACGAAGACTGGGGTTTTCGGCGTTAATTTTCGGTGCAAGAAAAGTAGTTTCCGATCAGAGTTTTTTCGATGTCATAATAATCGCGTTGAAATTATAGTTCATGTCTTATAATTTTTTTTACATATCTGGGTTACAGAACATTCCCTGTAATCGATTCGGTTGTGGATAACTGTACCGAAAATCACTTTAAACCCCTAATTTTTGAAAAATTTCATTTTCACTGCAAAATAAAATTACACTTAAATTCATATGAAAAGAAAAAGTTTGTCGTACAAACTAAATTAAAGTGAATTCCGGGTTTTGTTTACTTTTTTTCAACCAATTACGACGACTCAGTTTTTCGGCGTTAATTTTCGGTGCACGAAAAATTGTTTCCGATTAGATTTTTTTCGATGTCATAATAATCGTCTTGAAATTCTAGTTCATATGATATAATTTTTTTTAGATATCTAGGCTATAGAGCATTCCTTGCAATCGATTCAGTTGTGGATAACTGTACCGAAAATCAAGTTAAAACCCTAATCTTCAAAACACTTCATTTTCACTCCAAAATAAAATTACACTTAAAATCATATGAAAATAAAAAGTTTGTCGTACTAACTACATTAAGGTGTATTTCGGGTTTTATTGACTTTTCTTCAATCAATTACGACGATTCAGTTTTTCGTCGATAATTTTCGGTGCACGAAAGGTTGTTTCTGACCAAATTTTTTTCGATGTCATAATAATCGTCTTCAAATTCTATTTCATGTCATATAATTTTTTTTAGATATCTGGGCTACGGAGCATTCCCTGAAATTGATTCGGATTTGGATAACTGTACCGAAAATCTCGTTAAACTCCTAATCTTCTGAAAATTTCACTTTCACTCCAAAATAAAATTACACTTAAAAGCATGTAATACCCTAAGTGTTATAAATTAAAGTAATGATTTATTAGATAAAAGTGTATTTATAAAAATACAAATAAATATATAAATTTGATTTAGGATTAAAAAGAATTAAATGAAATTATAATGTAAAAGTGTATGTATGTTGTAAAATATTAAACGTGTGTATATATATATAATACTAAGTGTATATGTGTATTAAAAAAAAAAAAATCGGGAAATCAGATTTTTGCAGAAGCAGCGCGCGGCCAGAGCATGGTCGCGCCTGCAAATCCATGCTTATGGGTTAAGGAAGGGTTTTAATGGTTGAAACGACCGGAGTACGGCTCCCAGGACGCGTGGCCGACGATGGTGAGGCAAGGCACGTCGAGAATGGGCTATAAATAGCCTAGTTTACGTTGCCCATTTCATCCGAAAGTTGTGAAGCTTAGATCGGTCATTTGAGAGTGATTTTGTGAGATTAGAGAGTGGGGTTCTGGTCTTCGAGTCTTGGGCTTCGTTTCTAGAGAGTTTGGAGGCCGACGGAGCAAAGAAGAAGGCGAATCGAAGCTTCACCGGAAAGTCGCGCCTCGCCGGAGCTGAGAATTCAAGCGCCAAAATCGAGGTAAGTTTGATCCTATTTTGTTGAAATTTTTGTACCAATGTGTTCGTAATGTTGTGATGTAGAGTTTAGAAGTAGAAAAATTGAGTTAGGAGGTCGAATGGCCGGCCGGCGGCGAAGTTCTCGCCAGGGAAGACGAGCCAGTCGGGCGCGTGAGCTGCACGGGCCCGCGAGTGGGAAGATGGCGCGTGCAGCTCACGCGCCCGCCAGAAAAGAAATAAAAAAATAAAAAGAAAAGAAAAGAAAAGAAAATAAAATAAAAGAAAATAAAATAGATTTCTAAGTTTGAAATAATGTTTGTGATTTATTCAATGTGTAATTTTCTGGAAATAATAAATTAATTAATTATTTAAGTAGATTTTTCTATTATGGAAATAAAGAAAAAATAGGAATTTAATTCTGAAAATTCCAAAGAAAATTTTAGGATATTAGAAGTATTATTTGAGAAATGTTAGTGAGAAAAATGGAATAAAATGAAATATTAAATAATTATTATGTAATTTGAGTAGGTTTTCTATTTTAGAAATGAAGAAAAAAATAATATTTTAATTCTGAAAATTTCAAGAAAATTTCAGAATGTTATATGTGTTATTTAAGAAATGTTAGTAAAAAGAAATGGAATGAAATGTGATATACCCAAACAAATGTCGGAAAACGAAGGAAATTTTTGCAAAAGAAATAAAGTCTTGTGGCGCATTAAATTTGGAAGGAACCGAGTAGCACTCGGTTCTTCCAAAAAACCGAGTGCCACTCGGTTCTTTGAGAAGAACCCAGTGGCACTCGGTTCTCACAAGAAGAACCGAGTGCCACTCGGTTCTTCCCCCAAGAACCGAGTAGAACTCGGTTCTCACAAGAAGAACCAAGAACCGAGTAGCACTCGGTTCTCCAAGGAGAGCCGAGTGATACTCGGTTCTCCTCCATAGAACCGAGTATCACTCGGTTCTCCCCAAGAACCGAGTAGTACTCGGTTTTCCCGAGAAAAACCGAGTATTACTCGGTTCTCCCCAAGAACCGAGTAGTACTCGGTTTTCACAAGAAAAACCGAGTGGTACTCGGTTCTCTCCAAAACCGAGTGCCACTCGATTCTTTTGAAATGAAGAAATATCCAATGGTTATCATCCCGAGCAAGAAGTAGTCGTCATATCATGATAGCCTCAATTCTTCAAAGAACCGAGTGCCTCTATATTCTCAAGAAGAACCGAATACCTCTCGGTTCTCAAGAAGAACCGAGTGGCACTTTATTCATACGGACCGTTGTTCAAATTGCAAAGCCTCGATGATCGCCACGTGTCTCCCCGAAAACCCGGGATGGAGACCATTTTGTCCCCTCCAAGCTCTCCTATAAATACCCGGCTTCAACACTCAATGAGGTATGTTGATTCTGAAGACAGAAACCCATTTTTGCTCTCTAAAGAAGGGACTAATTTAAGCATCGGAGGGTTTGTGCGGGTCACCCGCACCTCTCATGTTTGTTCGTTTTGTAGCCAGTCGGTTCTTTGGAGGCAGTCGGTTTAACCAGGAGCCAGTCGGTTCTTTGGAGGCAGTCGGTTTAACCAGGAGCCAGTCGGTTTAACCTGGAGCCAGTCGGTTCTTTGGAGGCAGTCGATTTAACCTGGAGGCAGTCGGTTCTTTGGAGGCAGTCGGTTTAACCAGGAGCCAGTCGGTTCTTTGGAGGCAGTCGGTTTAACCAGGAGCCAGTCGGTTCTTTAGAGGCAGTCGGTTTAACCTGGAGCCAGTCGATTCTTTGGAGACAGTCGATTTAATCCGGAGCCAGTCGTTTCTTCTGTTTCTCAACATCAGCGAAGAGGCAGTCGATTTAACCCGGAGGCAGTCGGTTAAACCCGAAGCTAGACGTTTCTTCGGCTTTTCAATGTTAACCAACATGTACACGTCTCTTTCAATGATACCTTCCTGATGTACTATTCACAGATAATGAATTATCATCACGAGATTCTCAGATCATTTCCTTGATTATTCCTGGACACCAAAACTAATTCTGCATTTCTCACATTATAAATTCATTGTTGTAAGTTGGCCACAACAATTGGCGCCGTCTGTGGGAAACGTGACAAAAAGTCACACTCGAGGACGTAATTGATGGCAAGCACCAGGGGTAATCAACGAACTTTCTCTCAAGGCGTGGAAACTCGACCCCATTCGTGAGGTTCACAAAATCCCAAGCGAATACCCCGTCCTCCACTTGGTTTCCAGCAACAAGGGAGCCTCCAATCAACTCCATTCGATCCGCAGCCGCAAGTGGAAATCCAATCGCCTCCACCAGGTTCGCATCATCTAGTGAATCAACATGAAGTTCACCATCAGGCTGGGCCGTCACATCAGGTTCTCCCCACTGTCCCCTTAGCAGACTACGAAGCGTTACGACAACAACATATTGAAGGAATGCGAGCCCTACGAGACATGGCCGGAGTACTCCAAAGTTTAGCCCCCGGTACTGTGTTGCCAACCACTCTTAGAAGACTTATACCCGAAGTAGCACCGCCAAGAGAAACTCAGCTTAACGATAAAGAAGTTGATTCTTATCAAGAAGTTGCATCTGACACTCACTCCCGGCCTTCGCCCCGTCGAGGTAATTATACGAAGCAACCATCTCGAGATCATAGAGCCACCACTCGTCAAAATCAAGGACAAAAGTCGAGATATCAAAAGGAGAAAAGGGACATGCGAAGCTTAAAAGGCAAAAAGCAACCAGAAGTTGTTGCAAGTACACCAACAGGCGGAAAACAAAGTCCCACCAGGAATTCAACACTAAGAAATAATGGGGGTGATGACAATACTGCAATAAGTATGCAAAACGATGTGAGGAAGGTAATAGAAGAAGTATTGGAACAAAAGAAATTGGTCCCTGCCATTACCAAAAAAGTTCAAAATGCCGCAAATTGCCTCGTATACTGGAAAAGACGACCTAGATGATCACATTGAGAATTATGAATCGTTGATGATACTCCACGGCTGGGAAGACGAGATTATGTGTCGGGCGTTTTCGCTAACCCTAACTGGACATGCCCGAACATGGTTCAAAGGATTGCCCGAAGCATCGATTTCATCGTTTGCACAATTGAGAAGGGAATTTGTAAAAGCTTTTATAATTAACAGTCGAAAGAAAAGAGATGCAACACATCTCCTCAGCATTCGGCAAGGGGCTAAAGAAACCTTACGACAGTATGTCGATAGGTTCCGGAGTGCCACTCTTGAAATTCGAAACTTACCACTTGAAATGGCCATATCTGCAATGATACAAGGAGCGCGATTGATGTCTTTTCAGGAATCTCTGTCTTTGGATCCTCCAAGATCCCTGGCAGATTTATTTGCTAGGGCAAACCGGTACATATTCCATACCGAGGTTATGAGAACAGTGATAGGTGGAGAAGATAGGGAACGAAAAAGGAAGGATCGAGAAGGTGAAGACCACTCTGCTAGACAACCAGAAAAACAGGTAAGACCAGACGTCTCTGGACGCCGATTTAACCATTATGCTCGTCTTACCCAATCGCGATCGGCAATATTGGCCGCCGTGGAAGGTTCAGGTCTAATCAAACTCCCAAAGAAAGCCAATCACCCCATGGGAAGAAATCAAGAAGAATACTGTAGATATCATGGAACTCGGGGGCATTCCACTGACCAATGTCGAGAACTTAAAAATCAAATCGAGATGCTCATACGAGAAGAACATCTACGAAAGTATATAAGAGCAGAAGAAAGGACAAATAGGGAGCCTCTGGGAAGGGAAGAAAGACTGGAGAGACCAGAAAAACAAAATTTACGACAAAACCATGGGGGGAGGGACAATGGAGCAGTTGCCGCATCAGATAACACACCCACACACCAAGAAATACATGTTATATCTGGTGGCGAAACTTTGGCCGGTGTGACTTCTGCCTCTCGAAAAGCTTATGCCCGCCAGTCCCACCAGGTAAATTCCATAATGGAGGTGAAAGATGATGAAGAGCCCATCATTTTTACACCGGCAGATAAGGGGGATGTAATCATTCCCCATGATGATCCCGTAGTAATTTCAGCCGTGGTAGCAAAACACCCAATCGGGAGAATTTTAGTTGATAGTGGCAGCTCGGTCAACCTCATTTATTGGAATTGCTTCGAACAGATGCACATTTCCCATGATCGCTTGAAATTAATCTCCTCACCTTTGTACAGTTTCACGGGAGAGGCTGTACAAGTCGCTGGAGCAGTACAATTGCCAATCACCTTGGGATCTGATCCACAAAGTGTGACTCGACAAGCGAACTTCATGGTAGTGAAAACTTCATCAGCCGCTTATAACATAATCTTGGGACGCCCTTTGCTCAACGACATGAGAGCGGTCATTTCATCTTGCTACTTGTTAATAAAGTTTCCGACACCTCAAGGAGTGGGACAAGTGCGTGGAGATCAGAGGAAAGCTCGAGCTTGCTATGTCTCTTCCACCAAGGGGAAAGGGAGGAACGAGACTCTATCAATCACTGAACAGGCAATACAAAATTCTCTCGCCAAGAAATCTGTATACAAACCTCAACCAGTTGAGAAATTGGAGGCTATACGGCTAAGTGAAAGCGAGCCAGAAAAGGAAGCGCATGTTAGCTCACAATTACCTGAAAAGCTAAAAAATGATATAGTGACATGTTTGAAAGAGAATATGGACATTTTTGCTTGGACACCAGCTGACATGCCCGGTATCAATTCGGAAATAATTTGTCATCACTTAAATGTGGATCCTCATTTCAGACCTATATGTCAGAAGAAACGTAATATCGCCCCGGACAGATTGACAGCTTTACAAGAAGAGATTGATAAGTTATTGGAAGCTGGTTTCATCCGAGAAGTATTGTATCCAGATTGGTTAGCGAATGTGGTAATGGTCAAAAAGTCAAATGGCAAATGGCGGGTATGTGTAGATTTCACAAATCTCAATAAAGCCTGTCCGAAGGATTCATACCCCCTTCCGAGAATAGATCGGCTGGTAGATGACACATCTGGATACCAGCTATTGAGTTTTTTGGATGCATTCTCGGGATATCATCAAATAATGATGCATTCTCCTGACCAAGAAAAAACCTCATTCATTACAGAAAAAGGAACTTACTGCTACAAGGTTATGCCTTTTGGTCTTAAGAATGCTGGGGCTACCTATCAACGCATGGTAAACAAAGTTTTTAAACACCTGTTGGGCAGTACAATGGAAGCTTATGTAGATGATATGATTGTGAAAAGTCTAGAACAAGAATCACATGTGGAGAAGTTATCCCAAGTATTCAAAGTATTTCGGCAATACAACATGCGATTGAATCCCTCGAAATGTGCATTTGGAGTACAGTCTGGCAAATTCTTGGGGTATATGATCACACAAAGAGGCATTGAAGCAAATCCTGAAAAAATTCAGGCGATACTGGATATGGAGCCCCCGACCTCAATTAAAGATGTTCAACGGTTGATAGGTCGGATGTCAGCTCTAGGGCGTTTCCTCTCTAAGTCAGCGAAAAGAGAACTTCCATTCCTTCAAACATTGAAAGCAGGAAAAAAGTTTGAGTGGACGGAACAATGTCAGAGGTCGTTTGATGCGTTAAAGGAGTACCTAAAGGAAGTTCCCCTATTGACACGCCCAGTAACTGGGGAGACATTATATGTGTACTTGGGCGTGAGTGAAAGAGCAGTAAGTGCAGTATTGATTAAGAAAGAAGGACAATTGGACCGACCAATATACTATGTCAGCAAAGTTTTACAAGGACCGGAAACACGCTATCCTTTTGCTGAGAAGGTAGTCCTTGCCCTGATAAATGCTGCTCGAAAGTTGAGGCCATATTTTCAGGCCCACCCCATCATTGTGTGGACAGACCAACCACTGCGAAGCATCTTGCAAAAGCCAGAGTATTCTGGTCGACTCACCAAGTGGTCGATCGAACTAAGTGAACATGATATACAATTCCAGCCAAGACAAGCCATAAAAGGACAAGCGTTAGCAGATTTTATAGTTGAATGCACAACCGCTGGTGAACCAGAAGTTGAGAGCCGGTCAGAATGGTTAATGTTTGTAGATGGGGCTTCCAGCTCACAAGGAAGTGGGGCGGGGATAGTTCTCATTCCCCCTGAAGGAGATACTTTGGAATATTCACTACGATTTGCATTCCCCAGTTCAAATAATGTAGCCGAATATGAAGCATTAGTTGCAGGGATGAAATTGGCTCGAAGACTTGAGGTGACAAAACTGACAGCTCATAGCGATTCACAATTAATCGTTCAACAATTCCATGGACAATATGAAACTAAAGATCCGACAATGACGCAATATCTACAAAAAGTCAAGGCCTTAGCACAATTATTCCAAAACTTTCAGTTGGTGCAGATCAACCGGTCCCTTAATAACCATGCTGATGCCTTGTCAAAGCTGGCGTCAGCTAAGGAAACTCTTGGAAGAACTGTTTTTGTAGAAGTCCTTCATAAACCCAGTATAGAAGAAGATGAAGTGATGTGCATTGATGTGATCAATGATTGGCGAGCACCTATTCGCAATTATTTACTCCAAGGAGAGTTACCAAGTGATCCGGTTGAGGCAAGAAAAATCAAAACTCGGGGAATACGTTTCACCATCATAGATGGGATGCTATACAAGCGGGCCTACACCATGCCGCTCCTAAAATGTTTAGGTCCCCAAGATGCGGAATTTACATTATCGGAGGTTCACGGCGGAGCTTGTGGTGAACATTTGGGAGCCAGAGCCTTAGCGACCAAGATCATGCGAGCAGGTTTTTTCTGGCCTACGCTTCGACATGATGCATTAAAGAAAGTTAAAGAATGTGACAAGTGCCAGCGCCATGCTCCCATACAGTCCGCTCCAATCTCAGAACTGCAACCAATTTTTCAGCCAATACCGTTTGCTCAATGGGGTTTGGATATATTAGGCCCGTTTCCTCAAGCATCGGGTCAACGGAAGTTCCTCCTAATGGCAACATATTACTTCACTAAATGGATTGAAGCTGAAGCGCTGGCTACCATCACCGCCAAGAAAGTCGAAAATATGATCTGGAGAGACGTTGTTTGTCGATTCGGAGTTCCACGAGTAATTAACACTGATCATGGAAAACAATTCGACTGTGATTCATTTCGAAGTTTTTGTGAAGGCTTAGGAATTCGCCTACGAATTGCCTCGGTAGCATATCCTCAAGCTAACGGTCAGGCTGAAGCAAGTAACCGCACTATTTTGCATGGTCTAAAAACTCGTCTCGAGGAAGCAAAGGGAGCGTGGGTTGATGAATTGCCTACCATCCTATGGGCCTATCGTACTACAAGTCGAGTATCAACAGGAGAAACACCATTTAATCTGGTTTATGGAACAGAAGCCCTGATTCCTGTGGAAGTAGCCGTTGGATCTCCCAGATTAAACGCTTATGAGAGCAATCCAGATGCAAACAATTCTGCATTGCTAAAAGAAAATCTCGACTTAGTCGAAGAGCAAAGAGACAAGGCTGCCACCCGATTAGCCGCATACCACAAGAGAATTTCCAACTACTACAACTCTCGAGTGAGAAGTCGACCTTTGAAAGATGACGACTTGGTACTTAGAAAATCAGCTATTACTAATACGCTTCAAGAACAAGGAAAGCTGCGGGCCAATTGGGAAGGACCATACCGCATCAAAAAGTTGATTGGGCCTAACACATGCATTCTTCAAACACTTCAAGGGGAAAGTATGGGTAAAACTTGGAATCTAAACCATCTCAAACTATACTACCCCTCTCAGATGTGAGGAAAAAATACAGTAGTAACGATATGATTTCCGTTGTAAACGTGTGGTGTGTTGAACTGATTCACAAGAAAATGTTTGTTTGCTTTTAATTTTCTCCGTCATACTGACATAAATTGTTTTCAGTTACACATTTATTGCATAAGATCAAGACTCGTTATCCCGCCTTTGGCCCGGTAACAAAGAAGAAGTCAAAACTCGTTGTCCTGCCTATGACCCGACAATGGGAGCGAAGATCAAGACTCGTTATCCCGCCTTTGGCCCGGTAACGAGGAAGAAGTCAAAACTCGTTGTCCTGCCTATGACCCGACAATGGGAGCGAAGATCAAGACTCGTTATCCCGCCTTTGGCCCGGTAACGAGGAAGAAGTCAAAACTCGTTGTCCTGCCTCTGACCCGACAATGGGAGCAAAAATCAAGACTCGTTATCCCGCCTTTGGCCCGGTAACGAGGAAGAAGTCAAAACTCGTTGTCCTGCCTATGGCCCGGCAATGGGAGCGAAAATCAAGACTCGTTATCCCGCCTTTGACCCGGTAACGAGGAAGAAGTCAAAACTCATTATCCTGCCTATGGCCCGACAATGGGAGCAAAAATCAAGACTCGTTATCTCGCCTTTGGCCCGATAATGAGGAAAAAAGTTAAAACTCATCCTGTCAATGGCCCGACAATGGGAGCAAAAATCAACACTCGTTATCTCGCCTTTGGCCCGATAATGAGGAAAAAAGTTAAAACTTGTTGTCCTACCTGTGGCCCGACAATGGGAGCGAAAATCAAGATTTATTATCCTGCCAAAGACCCGATAATGGTCAATCAAATCACTATGTCTCGTCTCCAGTGCAATAAAGAGGCATTAGGATAAAGGAAGATAATCTTCATACTCTACGTTTATTCCAACCATGAGGTCAAGCGACCCCTCTTCAAATTATTACTGGCAATATGACAATGAAAATATATTTCTCATTAAAAGAGAAGAAGGATAGAGTACACACACACAAAAAAAAAAAAAAAACTTGGCGGCCTGAGCTTAATCATCAACATCTACGTCTGGGATTTCACCTTCCTCATCTTCCTCAGTTGTGATAGTGGGCAAGTTGGCATCATCTCCCGAAACTCCTAAATCCTGCAGAGCCTCAATCATGCTATCATCGCCAGGACCAAAATCAAACGGTTCCCAAGGACCCGTTAAATTCACCAAGTCATCCTTGAGTCGGGATTGTAGATAAGAATTAGGACTCAAGGGAAGTGGGTCGTATTTATGCCAGTCGGGAGCTTCAAAGTTTTCTGCCTCTCTAGTGAAAACCAGTTCTGGAAACGTCTCCCCTGGACGTTGAGATTCCAAATATGAGCGAGCTAGGTAGAATCCGTACCTAGTGAATCCAGTAGCATAATGACCTTTCCTGTACTGGCAATCTTTTGAAAGACGATAAGCCTTAACGGCTTCAGCACAAGCTGAAGCCTGTTGATCCTTAAGCTCCAGATTTTCCTTTCTAACTGCTCCCAACTCCTCACGATCAAGTTTTAGTTCCGAGAGCCTCAGAGAATGCTCTTGGAGAAGCTGCTCGTGGACATTTCGCAATTCGATCTTTTCACGCTCTAATACAGCCTTTCCTTTTTGCAAATCTCGGACCTCTCCATGAAGGTTGGAAGTACCAGCTTGAGTTTCAGTCAATCGCTTCTGTAACCCCTCTATATCGCTTTCGTAGTGCCGTATTTTTCCTTTCAAGATTTGGCGTTCGCCGTCCCAATCGGCCTTTCTATCCCTCCACCTAGATAACTCACCCTCCATCCACTCACAATGAGCTCGACCATGGGCATTTGAGGCCACGATCCCCTGAACAGCCTAAACAAGAAAAGAACACGGATTAGAGATAGGAATGAGACAACCGAGTAAATTTTGAATAAAGTTTACTTACATTTACAAGTTGACGCTCGGGCTCATCCATCATGCGAGGAAAATTCGAACTAAAATGCTGATGTTCGTCTCAGGGAAGAATTGTGGAATAGATAAGGCGAGCTCCTACACCTGGGTCCATAACAGAATCTGATTCCAAAACGCCAGGGTTAATCTGGAAGTCTTGGGGGAAAACCTTTGCGCCGCTTGCAAGAATAAATGGACCACGTGAAGGTTCATCCATAGGAGGAAAAATGGGAGGGTGTGCCATGGAACGCTCCTCTCTCAATCTGCGTCTATCAGTACGATGAGGAATCGCTGGATTACAACATTCCTCATCGATCTGCTCCATGTCGTGAGAGAAACGAGATGAAGAGCCTGGGACCCCCCTAGAGCTAGGAGTGTGAGGAGGAAAGTCTTGCACTGGTACTTCAACAGCAGGAAATGGAACATCAAGGTCCTCTTGAGCAGTCATAGCGTCCCTACGCCTTTGACGCTTACGCGAAGAATCACGAGCCCTTGATGAGGATGTACGCCCGACCCCTCGGGGATGAGGAGGACGAGACCTACTTTGGGAGCCAACGTCTTGAGTCTGGTGGATGTCCAAAGAAGGATCCGGCTCTTGTGAAGGTCGGGAACTCGATGAAGAAGCAATCCCACGAGGAAGGCGAGAGCTGGAAGATGGATTAGTTCCTCGAGAAGGTCGAGGAGATCCTCTGCCCCTCGCAATCAGGTTGTCGTCCTCATCTTGTCGACGACGAGCAAGTTCCCTAAGCATATCCATATCTGCGAAACGAGCAAGACCAATCAAACACCATAGAAATGTTTAAAAGAAAACAGCATGAGTTTAAGTAAAAAAAGCTACCCTCAGGAGAATCCTCCTGGAGAGTGCTAAAAGTATGCGATGGATTCTCAAAGATATCTTCTTCATCCTCCTCCTCAGCTTCCAAAATGTCTACATCATCTTGTTCTTCATAATGGAAGACGGGAGGAGGGGAATGATTCACGAGCACCGGAACCCCCCAACCTGCCTCTTGAACATTCTCAATCGAAATAAGGCTTGACAATTCTAACGGACCCTCAGTCATAAGGTCGTTTATTAACCTTCTATAAACTCGGCGAATGTCTTGGGCTGGAGGTAAATCCCTCTCACATGTATCCTCATGATTCCAGACTCGAGGAGCATCCCAACTTGATGGTAGGATAACCACAAACCATCTTGACTCAAACTTGTTCACTTTGTTAGGGAGATCTGTCAAGAGCTCCAAGCCTCCCACTTTTTGAAAGGTGTATAAACGTTTATTCCTGCTAATTTTTCTAAGTCGATAAAAACCACATAAAAGATGGAGCGAAGGAACTATGCTTCTCTTATGGCATAAGACCGAGAAACCAATCAGTTGTGCCCAACCATTAGGGTGAATTTGGGCTGGGACAATTTGATAATGACGAAGCAGTTCCATGACAAATGTAGGTAAGGGAAATCGAAGCCCAAAATCAAATGATGCGTAATGGATTCCTAAACATCCTTCATCCACTTGAGTGACGTCAGGCTCGTCCATCCGAGGGTATCTAACCATAAAATTGGTTTGTGCATCGATAGCTTCCCAAGCCTTTAAAAAATCTCTCATACGAAGTTTGGAAGGGGTATTCTCCGGGATTAAAGCAGGATTGGGGGGCCCCGCATGCTTCATACGAGCCATAATGAAAAAATGAGGAGCTTTACCTTTAAAAAGAAAAATGAACAAGAGCAGCAAAGTAGGCTGAAGGATAAGAAAATCCCTACAAAATAAATATTAGAAAAAATTAATATATTGATACAAGTATTAAAAGTCACGAAGAAAGTGGAAAATTGTTGCAAAATGTATGCAAAATTAATATTCTCTTAAAATCCCAAGGTTGTGCCAATATTTATAAAAAAACTTCCAAACGATCGAGAAGGCAAGGGTCAAAAAAATAAATGGGCACTCGATTTAATCGAGTGCCCGCCGAATTTCAGCCGGGCACTCGGTTGAACCGAGTGCCCATCCGCACGTCAATTGGGCACTCGGTTCAACCGAGTGCCCATCGGCCCGTAAGCATAGCACTCGGTTGAACCGAGTGCTCCGTCTCAGGCGCTCGAATTCGAAAGCCCCGTGCACGAGATTAGCCACTCGGTTATAAAAATTAACAGGCACTCGGTTAAACCGAGTGCCATTTGCTTCATCATCGCCACTCGGTTCAACCGAGTGGATATAAAAAATCGACTGCTCCGAAAATACGAGCTAAGTTGAGAGAAAAACCTTGATCTCGCGAAGATGAAGAGTTAAAATGAGCTCCCCAAACCTCTATTTATAGGGTGCGAGAGAGCAAGAAAATGTGGAAAAACGTGCACATATACAGAAAGATTCAATGCGGTAATTGAAAGATTGAGAGCAATAGTAAGATCTAAACAGCAAATGTGCAATGAATTTGTTTGGCATTTTACTCTTTTATCCAGAGTATCCATATAAAAAAGTAGGGAGCAATTGATATACCCAAACAAATGTCGGAAAACGAAGGAAATTTTTGCAAAAGAAATAAAGTCTTGTGGCACATTAAATTTGGAAGGAACCGAGTAGCACTCGGTTCTTCCAAAAAACCGAGTGCCACTCGGTTCTTTGAGAAGAACCCAGTGGCACTCGGTTCTCACAAGAAGAACCGAGTGCCACTCGGTTCTTCCCCCAAGAACCGAGTAGAACTCGGTTCTCACAAGAAGAACCAAGAACCGAGTAGCACTCGGTTCTCCAAGGAGAGCCGAGTGATACTCGGTTCTCCTCCATAGAACCGAGTATCACTCGGTTCTCCCCAAGAACCGAGTAGTACTCGGTTTTCCCGAGAAAAACCGAGTATTACTCGGTTCTCCCCAAGAACCAAGTAGTACTCGGTTTTCACAAGAAAAACCGAGTGGTACTCGGTTCTCTCCAAAACCGAGTGCCACTCGGTTCTTTTGAAATGAAGAAATATCCAATGGTTATCATCCCGAGCAAGAAGTAGTCGTCATATCATGATAGCCTCGATTCTTCAAAGAACCGAGTGCCTCTATATTCTCAAGAAGAACCGAATACCTCTCGGTTCTCAAGAAGAACCGAGTGGCACTTTATTCATACGGACCGTTGTTCAAATTGCAAAGCCTCGATGATCGCCACGTGTCTCCCCGAAAACCCGGGATGGAGACCATTTTGTCCCCTCCAAGCTCTCCTATAAATACCCGGCTTCAACACTCAATGAGGTATGTTGATTCTGAAGACAGAAACCCATTTTTGCTCTCTAAAGAAGGGACTAATTTAAGCATCGGAGGGTTTGTACGGGTCACCCGCACCTCTCATGTTTGTTCGTTTTGTAGCCAGTCGGTTCTTTGGAGGCAGTCGGTTTAACCAGGAGCCAGTCGGTTCTTTGGAGGCAGTCGGTTTAACCAGGAGCCAGTCGGTTCTTTGGAGGCAGTCGATTTAACCTGGAGGCAGTCGGTTCTTTGGAGGCAGTCGGTTTAACCAGGAGCCAGTCGGTTCTTTGGAGGCAGTCGGTTTAACCAGGAGCCAGTCGGTTCTTTGGAGGCAGTCGGTTTAACCTGGAGCCAGTCGATTCTGTGGAGACAGTCGATTTAATCCGGAGCCAGTCGTTTCTTCTGTTTCTCAACATCAGCGAAGAGGCAGTCGATTTAACCCGGAGACAGTCGGTTAAACCCGAAGCTAGACGTTTCTTCGGCTTTTCAATGTTAACCAACATGTACACGTCTCTTTCAATGATACCTTCCTGATTTACTATTCACAGATAATGAATTATCATCACGAGATTCTCAGATCATTTCCTTGATTATTCTTGGACACCAAAACTAATTCTGCATTTCTCACATTATAAATTCATTGTTGTAAGTTGGCCACAACAAAATGAAATATGAAGTAATTATTAGGTAATTTAAGTGGGTTTTTCTATTTTAGAAATAAAGAAAAAAATAAGATTTTAATTCTGAAAATTTCAAAGAACATTTTAGAATGTTAAAAGAAGTATTTGAGAAATGCCAGTGAAAAGAAATGGAATAAAATGAAATTTTAGGTAATTATTATGTAATTTAAGTAGATTTTTCTATTAGAAAAATAAAGAAAAAAATAGGATTTTGATTCTGAAAATTTCAAGAATATTTCAGAATGTTATAATTGTTATTTAGCCATTATGAAATAAAGGAAAAATAGGAATTAAAGCCAGAAAATTACAGGAAAATTCCAGAATATTAAAAATATTAATTAAGGAGTATTGGTAAAAAGAAAGTAAAATTTTATGAAGACTAGATAATTATTAGAAATATAGCTTAGGAATAAAAAGAAAAGTAAAAGAAATTATGAAAAACTAGCAAATGGTATTCTAAAAATAAGTCTATGTTGTAGGGGTCCTAGCAAGCACAGAGATTAAAGGATAGCAGCTTAGCACGTAGTTCAAGACAAAGTAACTGTAAGTACGCCGCCTAAATTCAATACAATTGTAAATGTAAATGCCTTTATCATATTGACATGCTATGATATGAATCATCACGTAGATCGCATCAATTACATGACTATGAAATGCATACATGCACGATAATACTGTTGATCACATGCATATGAGGCCGTAGGGAGTACGAATTGGCACCGCTGGCCTTACCAAGGGTGCACCCATACACCCCGGCTTCGAAAGAGGTGGCCGCTAAAATGGTAGGCAGCATGAGGGGTGCAGTTGACACCTACGAGGAAAGACATTGCATACACTCATGACATTGCATTGGTGTTCTTACTTAGATGATTCATCATCTAACATGGGTTCGCCCCTGGAACATTCAACGTTCCAGCCGGGGCTTGCAGAGATGGTTCAGAGATGGGCGATGTGTAGTGACACAGACGTCGAGATGCAAGAAAACGTATCATGTTGTAATATGATTAGTTTAAGATTTGTGAATATTGTTTTGTAATCAAATGCTTTATGTATTTGTATTTAATGCCATGTACAGTTATTAAATTATGCATTTCCACGAGCAGGTTCGATTCAGCTTCCGCTTACATGTATTTCTAGTCTAGATATTTTATCCAGCACTAGACACGGTCTTAGGGAATTTTAAAATAATGTTTAAAAAAAAAATGTCCAAATTTCCTAAGGCATAACACGCCCTGAATAAGTATGGGCTGTTACAGTTGGTATCAGAGCCCAACCTAGGATAATACCTGAGAAGGAAAATTTAGAGTAAGCCCAACCGGTGAAAGTACCAACTCAAAGACAGTTAGGGGTACTAACAAAAGTTGTGATGGCAGATGGCTGGCAATTTCTCCGAACAGGTACTAGTTGATCACTGGGCTCATCGCATAGCGCACCGGGTCCCAGAGCCAGACGAAGGAGTCCTGGAACACCTTGTCCGGATGGAAGAGATTATCGACGATGTGCCCCCGAGCTATCGACTTTGGCCCAATCTTGCTCAATTTTAGATAGACATGATGATCGGTATATTAGAAGGTGGGTTGCAAGAATTCGTAGAGTGGGTCCGACATCAAGACGAGCAGTTCCCGGATTTCCATCATTACTGCGTTCGGGTCCGTGAGTTAATGGTAGAAATATACGAGCCAGTGCCTGCCGACGAGTTCGATGAAGACATGGAAGAGTCACTCGAAGAGGGAGAGGAGGAAGACGTGGAAGACCCAGCCGCGCCAGAAGAAGTGATAAACCCAATGAATGCAGAAGAAGAAGAAGAAGAGGAAGAAGACAACGATGATGGCATACCCGTGTTCTGGGCTGAGGATGACTTTGAGGCCTCAGACTCGGAGGACGAGGAGGAGGTTGAGGAAGTAGTGAACGACCCTGAGGCACCCCCATGTGACTTGGAAGATGAAGAGAATGAGTGGATCTGGAGGTCGTCAGGACCCAAGTAGATCCATCTTAGAAACACTCTACCACTTGCATGACTTGTATAATGTTATGTATAATCTATGTAAATATGTAACCTGTACATACAACGTTTTGTAGTTGAATGTATAACTAATCGGATGGTAAGATCTCGTTGGCTAATCTCGAGTGCTATTTCCTTTCAGATGGTGAACATTCAAAGAAGGTTAGCAGTTGGGCCTGGGACGCCCAACTCCCAAGCTGGTAACACCGAGGGAAATACCAGCAGACACCCAGAAGGCGACTCCAGCCAAGATACTGGGAGTAGCAGACTGGATCAGATGGAGCGAATTCTGGGAAGTGTAGTGGGTTTCATACACGAGACTCACTCCAGGGATAGCCACGCGGCCAACATGCTTGACTTATATCGACGACAGAACCCTCCCGTCTTTCAGGGAAAGATTGGTACCGATCCCAGTGAAGTGGAATATTGGATCGAGCAAACCGAAAAGTTGCTGGACCACCTTCACTATGGCGAAGAAGAGAAAGTTAACTGTGCCACCTTTATGTTGCAAGGAGAGGCAGACAAATGGTGGAGAGGAGTCAAAAGATCAATGAATCCTCGAGCCAGGGCACCTTACGTCACTTGGGAAAGATTTAAGGAGCTTTTTAACGAGAAATACTTCCCTCTGAACTTAAGAATGAAGAAAGAAAGAGAATTCATGGAGCTGAGACAGACTGGAGATATGTCTGTTGCCCAGTACGAGGACGCTTTCAGTCGTTTGATCTGATACATGCCGATTTACGAGGGAGACGAAAGGATCAAGGCTCAGAAATTTTTGGAAGGGCTAAATTTGAAGCTTCAGAGAGCGATGAGTAGTGCAAGTACCCAGACCTATGCAGAAGAGGTACTACAAGCCTACAACACCGAGGCTAATCTGAGCCGGATCGACGCTATTCAAGGAGAAATTCAGCAAGGAAGCAGCCACAGGGCAAGCAAGAAGTTAGAACCCCAGAAGCCAAAGTTCAAACCCGGCACCCCATGCGCAAAATACCAGAAACAGCACCCTGGGAAGCCGTGCCGATTTGGGACAAAAGGTTGTTACAACTGTGGGGAAATTGGGCATCTCAACCAAAACTGCCCAAAGAAAGGAATTACTTGCTTTAACTGCCAGCAGACAGGCCACTTCGCGAAGGACTCTCCCAAGCCGCGACTGATCAGTCAACCCCAGGGGACGTCTGGGAATGCCAGAACACATCAAGGGAGAGTGTTTCATCTGATGCGGCAGGAGGTGGCCGAGGATCCAACAGTAATTAAAGGTACTATGTTCCTATCTGGTATCCCCATGCATGCATTGATAGATTCAGGTGCAAGTCACTCATTTATTTCGCATGCATTTGCTAAAGTAGTAGGAGACAAACCAGAAAATTTAAACTGTCGAGTGGTTGTCGCAACCCCAATGGGGAAGTCTCAAGAAACTTCGTCAGGGTACAGAGATAGAAAGATTCAAATAGGAGAGGTGGAGTTTTCAGTGGATCTAATTCTTCTGGAATTTCAGGATTTTGATATAATTCTAGGGATGGACTTCCTAACTAGGTATAACGCCACATTGGACTGTAAGGCTAAAACAGTCTACCTCAAGAATGGCAACTTGAATGTCAAGTTTCGAGGACAAAGAAAGGTAGGTGAACAGAAATTGATCTCGGCTCTGAAGGCTGAGAAACTATTACGTCAAGGGGCACGAGGATATTTGACCTGTGTTCAAGAGAAAAGCAAGGAGCCCATAAAAATTGAAGAAGTGCGGCTCGTTAAAGAATTCGGGGATGTGTTTCCTGAAGAATTGCCTGGATTACCGCCCCAGCGAGAGATCGAGTTCTCGATAGAAATCGTACCAGGAGCAGGTCCAGTATCGATACCCCCGTATAAAATGGCTCCTGCAGAATTGAGAGAGTTAAAGGCCCAACTTCAAGAGCTGTTGGACAAGGGGTTCATCAGACCAAGCATGTCGCCATGGGGAGCACCAGTACTTTTTGTCAAGAAAAAGGACGGGAGCTTGAGGATGTGTATCGATTATCGACAGCTCAACAAGATAACGGTCAAGAACAAGTACCCACTCCCCAGAATCGAGGAGCTATTTGATCAATTTCAAGGGGCCAAGGTCTTCTAAAAAATTGACCTAAGATCAGGATACTATCAATTAAGAATCAAGGCCGAAGACGTGCCGAAGACAGCGTTCCGTTCTCGATATGGGCATTACGAATTTTTGGTGATGCCGTTCGGACTAACTAATGCTCCAGCAGCTTTTATGGACACTATGAATCGAGTCTTTCAGCCATTCCTGGACAAGTTCGTGATTATGTTTATAGACGACATACTGATATACTCTCCCTCGGAAGAAGAACACGAATCACATTTAAGGATAATATTGCAAACATTACGAGAACATAAGTTGTATGCCAAGTTCTCAAAATGTGAATTTTGGTTGTACCAGGTGGCATTTTTGGGACATGTGATATCGGCCGAAGGACTATCAGTTGACCCAGTTAAGATCGCAGCTGTGACAAATTGGAAGCAACCCCAATCAGTTACTGAGGTTAAGAGTTTCCTGGGACTAGCAGGATACTATAGAAAATTTGTGGAAGGATTTTCAAGGATTGCGACACCCCTTACCAAGTTAACTCAGAAAGGGGTAAAGTTCGACTGGAACGAGCGATGCGAAGAAAGTTTTCAGAAACTTAAGGCTAAGCTGACAACTGCTCCAGTCCTGGCTATGCCGAACGAATCGGGAGGTTTCATGGTCTACACCGACGCCTCAAGAAACGGTTTAGGGTGTGTGCTGATGCAGCACGGGAGAGTCATTGCCTATGGATCTCGTTAGCTAAAGAACCATGAAAGAAACTACCCGACTCATGATTTGGAACTGGCTACAGTAGTATTTGCTCTAAAGATTTGGAGACATTATTTGTATGGTGAGAAGTTCGAGATTTTTACTGATCATAAGAGCCTACAATACGTCTTCTCACAGAAAGAGCTAAACATGAGGCAACGGAGATGGATGGAGCTGTTAAAAGATTATGACTGTACTATTCAGTACCATCCCGGTAAAGCTAACGTGGTGGCAGATGCCTTAAGCAGAAAAGAAACCACTTATGTAGCTGAGATGATGGTTGCAGAATGGAAGCTAGTCGAAGCATTTAGCTTGATGACGGTAGGAGTAACCTCTCAAGGAAACTCAGCATATATAGCTAGTCTCATGGTCCAACCAGAATTGATGGATCAGATACGGCAAGCCTACCCCGAAGACTCCCGAATCAAAATGTGGGTTAACGAGTATGGACGGGCAAAGAAACCAAAATTTGAAGTAAGAGAAAACATCCTTCGGTTTCAAGGTAGAATTTATGTGCCTCGTGTGAGAGAATTGCGACAGACAATTTTGAAAGAAGCTCATCGATCCAGATACTCGATTCACCCCGGAGCCACCAAGATGTACCAAGACTTGAAGGCTGTGTATTGGTGGCCAGGAATGAAGAAAAGCGTGGCAAGGTACGTCAGTTAATGTGACACCTGCCAGAGAATTAAGATCGAGCACCAAAAGCCTGGTGGAAGCTTGCAACCATTGGAAGTTCCAGAATGGAAATGGGAGCACATCACGATGGATTTCGTGACTGGACTGCCAAGGAGTCCTAAGGGAAACGATGTTATCTGGGTAATAGTTGACAGACTATCTAAGTCTGCTCATTTCTTGGCCATAAGGGTAAGTCAACCAATCAGCAAATTAGCTCAACTATATGTGAATGAAATTGTCAGACTGCACGGAGTGCCAGTAAGCATTGTATCAGACCGTGACCCAAGATTCACTTCTAGGTTTTGGGGAAGTCTGCAAGAGAGTTTGGGAACTCAGCTTAGGCTAAGTACAGCCTATCATCCCCAGACAGATGGTCAATCAGAAAGGACCATTCAAACCCTGGAAGATATGTTGCGAGCTTGCACGATTGACTCTCCAGGTAGCTGGGAAGAGCATTTACCATTAGTAGAGTTCGCTTACAATAACAGCTACCACAGCAGCATTGGAATGGCTCCCTATGAAGCCTTATATGGCCGAAAATGTAGATCCCCAGTATGCTGGACTGAAGTTGGTGAACGGCAAATTTTGGGCCCCGAGATAGTTCAGAAAACGATAGAAAAGATAAAAATCATTCAAGAAAGAATTAAGGAAGCTCAGAGTCGCCAGAAGTCATACGCAGATACAAGGAGAAGGAAATTGGAATTTCAAATAGGCGACAAAGTATACCTGAAGATATCTCCACTAAGAATGGTGACTAGAAGCAACAAGAAAAAGGGCAAGTTGAGCCCTCGATATATGGGGCCATACGATATAGTGGAAAGAATTGGACCAGTCGCTTATCGACTCGCTCTACCCTTGGCTCTATCAACCCTCCATGACGTGTTTCACGTATCGCAACTGCGAAAGCACGAGCCAGATCCTTCTCAGATAATGCCAGCTGAAGCTATCGAGATTCAAGAAAATCTTTCGTACGTAGAAAAACCAGTTAGTATTTTGGATCGCAGGGATCAAGTCCTAAGGAACAAGTCAATACCATTGGTGCAGGTTTTGTGGAGAAACCCTGTAAGTGAAGAAATAACTTGGGAACGAGAAGAAGACATGAAATTCAACTTTCCATACTTATTTGAAAACCCTGTAGTTGGTATGAGTGAGGAATAATCAAATTTCTAGGACGAAATTTTTGTAAGGAGGGGAGAATGTAATACCCTAAGTGTTATAAATTAAAGTAATGATTTATTAGATAAAAGTGTATTTATAAAAATACAAATAAATATATAAATTTGATTTAGGATTAAAAAGAATTAAATGAAATTATAATGTAAAAGTGTATGTATGTTGTAAAATATTAAACGTGTGTATATATATATAATACTAAGTGTATATGTGTATTAAAAAAAAAAAAATCTGGAAATCAGATTTTTGCAGAAGCAGTGCGCGGCCAGAGCATGGCCGCGCCTGCAAATCCATGCTTATGGGTTAAGGAAGGGTTTTAATGGTTGAAACGACCGGAGTACGGCTCCCAGGACGCGTGGCCGACGGTGGTGAGGCAAGGCACGTCGAGAATGGGCTATAAATAGCCTAGTTTGCGTTGCCCATTTCATCCGAAAGTTGTGAAGCTTAGATCGGTCATTTGAGAGTGATTTTGTGAGATTAGAGAGTGGGGTTCTGGTCTTCGAGTCTTGGGCTTCGTTTCTGGAGAGTTTGGAGGCCGACAGAGCAAAGAAGAAGGCGAATCGAAGCTTCGCCGGAAAGTCGCGCCTCGTCGGAGCTGAGAATTCAAGCGCCAAAATCGAGGTAAGTTTGATCCTATTTTGTTGAAATTTTTGTACCGATGTGTTCGTAATGTTGTGATGTAGAGTTTAGAAGTAGAAAAATTGAGTTAGGAGGTCGAATGGCCGGCCGGCGGCGAAGTTCTCACCGGGGAAGACGAGCCAGTCGGGCGCGTGAGCTGCACGCGCCCGCGAGTGGGAAGATGGCGCGTGCAGCTCACGCGCCCGCCAGAAAAGAAATAAAAAAAAATAAAAAGAAAAGAAAATAAAATAAAATAAAAGAAAATAAAATAGATGAAATAAAATTTTGAAAATTTTATTTCTAAGTTTGAAATAATGTTTGTGATTTATTCAATGTGTAATTTTCTGGAAATAATAAATTAATTAATTATTTAAGTAGATTTTTCTATTATGGAAATAAAGAAAAAATAGGAATTTAATTCTGAAAATTCCAAAGAAAATTTTAGGATATTAGAAGTATTATTTGAGAAATGTTAGTGAGAAAAATGCAATAAAATGAAATATTAAATAATTATTATGTAATTTGAGTAGGTTTTCTATTTTAGAAATGAAGAAAAAAATAATATTTTAATTCTGAAAATTTCAAGAAAATTTCAGAATGTTATATGTGTTATTTAAGAAATGTTAGTAAAAAGAAATGGAATGAAATGAAATATGAAGCAATTATTAGGTAATTTAAGTGGGTTTTTCTATTTTAGAAATAAAGAAAAAAATAAGATTTTAATTCTGAAAATTTCAAAGAACATTTTAGAATGTTAAAAGAAGTATTTGAGAAATGCCAGTGAAAAGAAATGGAAAAAAATGAAATTTTAGGTTATTATTATGTAATTTAAGTAGATTTTTCTATTAGAAAAATAAAGAAAAAAATAGGATTTTGATTCTGAAAATTTCAAGAATATTTCAGAATGTTATAATTGTTATTTAGCCATTATGAAATAAAGGAAAAATAGGAATTAAAGCCAGAAAATTACAGGAAAATTCCAGAATATTAAAAATATTAATTAAGGAGTATTGGTAAAAAGAAAGTAAAATTTTATGAAGACTAGATAATTATTAGAAATATAGCTTAGGAATAAAAAGAAAAGTAAAAGAAATTATGAAAAACTAGCAAATGGTATTCTAAAAATAAGTCTATGTTGTAGGGGTCCTAGCAAGCACAGAGATTAAAGGATAGCAGCTTAGCACGTAGTTCAAGACAAAGTAACTGTAAGTACGCCGCCTAAATTCAATACAATTGTAAATGTAAATGCCTTTATCATATTGACATGCTATGATATGAATCATCACGTAGATCGCATCAATTACATGACTATGAAATGCATACATGCACGATAATACTGTTGATCACATGCATATGAGGCCGTAGGGAGTACGAACTGGCACCGCTGGCCTTACCAAGGGTGCACTCATACACCCCGGCTTCGAAAGAGGTGGCCGCTAAAATGGTAGGCAGCATGAGGGGTGCAGTTGACACCTACGAGGAAAGACATTGCATACACTCATGACATTGCATTGGTGTTCTTACTTAGATGATTCATCATCTAACATGGGTTCGCCCCTGGAACATTCAACGTTCCAATCGGGGCTTGCAGAGATGGTTCAGAGATGGGCGATGTGTAGTGACACAGACGTCGAGATGCAAGAAAACATATCATGTTGTAATATGATTAGTTTAAGATTTGTGAATATTGTTTTGTAATCAAACGCTTTATGTATTTGTATTTAATGCCATGTACAGTTATTAAATTATGCATTTCCACGAGCAGGTTCAATTCAGCTTCCGCTTACATGTATTTCTAGTCTAGATATTTTATCCAGCACTAGACACGGTCTTAGGGAATTTTAAAATAATGTTTAAAAAAAAAAATGTCCAAATTTTCTAAGGCATAACACGCCCTGAATAAGTATGGGCTGTTACAAAGCATATGAAAAGAAAGGTTTTATCGTACTAACTAAATTAAAGTGTATTTTGGGTTCTGTTGACTTTTTCTAAATCAATTACGATGACTCGATTTTTCGGCGTTAATTTTCGGTGCGCGAAAAATTGTTTCCGATTAGATTTTTTTCGATGTCATAGTAATCGTCTTGAAATTCTAGTTCATATGATATAATTTTTTTTTTTTATATCTGGGTTATAAAACATTCCCTGCAATCGATTCGGTTGTGGATAACTGTATCGAAAATCACGTTAAACCCCTAATCTTCAGAAAATTTCACTTTCACTCCAAAATAAAATTACACTTAAAATCATATGAAAAAAAAAGGTTTGTCGTACTAACTAAACTAAAGTGTATTCCGGGTTCTATTGACTCTTTTTCAATAAATTACGAAGACTCGGGTTTTCGGCGTTAATTTTCGGTGCAAGAAAAGTAGTTTTCGATCAGAGTTTTTTCGATGTCATAATAATCGCGTTGAAATTCTAGTTCATGTCTTATAATTTTTTTTAGATATCTGGGTTACAGAACATTCCCTGAAATCGATTAGGTTGTGGATAACTGTACCGAAAATCATATTAAACCCCTCATTTTCGAAAAATTTCATTTTCACTGCAAAATAAAATTACACTTAAATTCATATGAAAAGAAAAAGTTTGTCGTACAAACTAAATTAAAGTGAATTCCGGGTTTTGTTTACTTTTTTTCAACCAATTACGACGACTCAGTTTTTCGGCGTTAATTTTCGGTGCACGAAAAATTGTTTCCGATTAGATTTTTTTCGATGTCATAATAATCGTCTTGAAATTCTAGTTCATATGATATAATTTTTTTTAGATGTCTAGGCTACAGAGCATTCCCTGCAATCGATTCAGTTGTGGATAACTATACCGAAAATCAAGTTAAAACCCTAATCTTCTGAACACTTCACTTTCACTCCAAAATAAAATTACACTTAAAATCATATGAAAAGAAAAAGTTTGTCGTACTAACTACATTAAGGTGTATTTCGGGTTCTGTTGACTTTTCTTCAATCAATTACGACGACTCGATTTTTCGTCGGTAATTTTCGGTGCACGAAAGGTTGTTTCTGTCCAAATTTTTTTCGATATCATAATAATCGTCTTCAAATTCTATTTCATGTCATATAATTTTTTTTAGATATCTGGGCTACGGAGCATTCCCTGAAATTGATTCGGTTGTGGATAACTGTACCGAAAATCTCGTTAAACTCCTAATCTTCTGAAAATTTCACTTTCACTCCAAAATAAAATTACACTTAAAAGCATATGAAAAGAAAGGTTTTATCGTACTAACTAAATTAAAGTGTATTTTGGGTTCTGTTGACTTTTTCTAAATCAATTACGACGACTCGATTTTTCGGCATTAATTTTTGGTGCGCGAAAAATTGTTTCCGATTAGATTTTTTTCGATGTCATAGTAATCGTCTTGAAATTCTAGTTCATATGATATAATTTTTTTTTGATATCTGGGTTATAAAACATTCCCTGCAATCGATTCGGTTGTGGATAACTGTATCGAAAATCACATTAAACCCCTAATCTTCAGAAAATTTCACTTTCACTCCAAAATAAAATTACACTTAAAATCATATGAAAAAAAAAGGTTTGTCGTACTAACTAAACTAAAGTGTATTCCGGGTTCTATTGACTCTTTTTCAATAAATTACGAAGACTCGGGTTTTCGGCGTTAATTTTCGGTGCAAGAAAAGTAGTTTTCGATCAGAGTTTTTTCGATGTCATAATAATCGCGTTGAAATTCTAGTTCATGTCTTATAATTTTTTTTAGATATCTGGGTTACAGAACATTCCCTGAAATCGATTCGGTTGTGGATAACTGTACCGAAAATCATATTAAACCCCTCATTTTCGAAAAATTTCATTTTCACTGCAAAATAAAATTACACTTAAATTCATATGAAAAGAAAAAGTTTGTCGTACAAACTAAATTAAAGTGAATTTCGGGTTTTGTTTACTTTTTTTCAACCAATTACGACGACTCAGTTTTTCGGCATTAATTTTCGGTGCACGAAAAATTGTTTCCGATTAGATTTTTTTCGATATCATAATAATCGTCTTGAAATTCTAGTTCATATGATATAATTTTTTTTAGATGTCTAGGCTACAGAGCATTCCCTGCAATCGATTCAGTTGTGGATAACTATACCGAAAATCAAGTTAAAACACTAATCTTCTAAACACTTCACTTTCACTCCAAAATAAAATTACACTTAAAATCATATGAAAAGAAAAAGTTTGTCGTACTAACTACATTAAGGTGTATTTCGGGTTCTGTTGACTTTTCTTCAATCAATTACGACGACTCGATTTTTCGTCGGTAATTTTCGGTGCACGAAAGGTTGTTTCTGTCCAAATTTTTTTCGATATCATAATAATCGTCTTCAAATTCTATTTCATGTCATATAATTTTTTTTAGATATCTGGGCTACGGAGCATTCCCTGAAATTGATTCGGTTGTGGATAATTGTACCGAAAATCTCGTTAAACTCCTAATCTTCTGAAAATTTCACTTTCACTCCAAAATAAAATTACACTTAAAAGCATATGAAAAGAAAGGTTTTATCGTACTAACTAAATTAAAGTGTATTTTGGGTTCTGTTGACTTTTTCTAAATCAATTACGACGACTCGATTTTTCGGCATTAATTTTTGGTGCGCCAAAAATTGTTTCCGATTAGATTTTTTTCGATGTCATAGTAATCGTCTTGAAATTCTAGTTCATATGATATAATTTTTTTTTGATATCTGGGTTATAAAACATTCCCTGCAATCGATTCGGTTGTGGATAACTGTATCGAAAATCACGTTAAACCCCTAATCTTCAGAAAATTTCACTTTCACTCCAAAATAAAATTACACTTAAAATCATATGAAAAAAAAAGGTTTGTCGTACTAACTAAACTAAAGTGTATTCCGGGTTCTATTGACACTTTTTCAATAAATTACGAAGACTCGGGTTTTCGGCGTTAATTTTCGGTGCAAGAAAAGTAGTTTTCGATCAGAGTTTTTTCGATGTCATAATAATCGCGTTGAAATTCTAGTTCATGTCTTATAATTTTTTTTAGATATCTGGGTTACAGAACATTCCCTGAAATCGATTTGGTTGTGGATAACTGTACCGAAAATCATATTAAACCCCTCATTTTCGAAAAATTTCATTTTCACTGCAAAATAAAATTACACTTAAATTCATATGAAAAGAAAAAGTTTGTCGTACAAACTAAATTAAAGTGAATTCCGGGTTTTGTTTACTTTTTTTCAACCAATTACGACGACTCAGTTTTTCGGCGTTAATTTTTGGTGCACGAAAAATTGTTTCCGATTAGATTTTTTTCGATGTCATAATAATCGTCTTGAAATTCTAGTTCATATGATATAATTTTTTTAGATGTCTAGGCTACAGAGCATTCCCTGCAATCGATTCAGTTGTGGATAACTATACCGAAAATCAAGTTAAAACCCTAATCTTCTGAACACTTCACTTTCACTCCAAAATAAAATTACACTTAAAATCATATGAAAAGAAAAAGTTTGTCGTACTAACTACATTAAGGTGTATTTCGGGTTCTGTTGACTTTTCTTCAATCAATTACGACGACTCGATTTTTCGTCGGTAATTTTCGGTGCACGAAAGGTTGTTTCTGTCCAAATTTTTTTCGATATCATAATAATCGTCTTCAAATTCTATTTCATGTCATATAATTTTTTTTAGATATCTGGGCTACGGAGCATTCCCTGAAATTGATTCGGTTGTGGATAACTGTACCGAAAATCTCGTTAAACTCCTAATCTTCTGAAAATTTCACTTTCACTCCAAAATAAAATTACACTTAAAAGCATATGAAAAGAAAGGTTTTATCGTACTAACTAAATTAAAGTGTATTTTGGGTTCTGTTGACTTTTTCTAAATCAATTACGACGACTCGATTTTTCGGCATTAATTTTTGGTGCGCGAAAAATTGTTTCCGATTAGATTTTTTTCGATGTCATAGTAATCGTCTTGAAATTCTAGTTCATATGATATAATTTTTTTTTGATATCTGGGTTATAAAACATTCCCTGCAATCGATTCGGTTGTGGATAACTGTATCGAAAATCACGTTAAACCCCTAATCTTCAGAAAATTTCACTTTCACTCCAAAATAAAATTACACTTAAAATCATATGAAAAAAAAAGGTTTGTCGTACTAACTAAACTAAAGTGTATTCCGGGTTCTATTGACACTTTTTCAATAAATTACGAAGACTCGGGTTTTCGGCGTTAATTTTCGGTGCAAGAAAAGTAGTTTTCGATCAGAGTTTTTTCGATGTCATAATAATCGCGTTGAAATTCTAGTTCATGTCTTATAATTTTTTTTAGATATATGGGTTACAGAACATTCCCTGAAATCGATTCGGTTGTGGATAACTGTACCGAAAATCATATTAAACCCCTCATTTTCGAAAAATTTCATTTTCACTGCAAAATAAAATTACACTTAAATTCATATGAAAAGAAAAAGTTTGTCGTACAAACTAAATTAAAGTGAATTCCGGGTTTTGTTTACTTTTTTTCAACCAATTACGACGACTCAGTTTTTCGGCGTTAATTTTTGGTGCACGAAAAATTGTTTCCGATTAGATTTTTTTCGATGTCATAATAATCGTCTTGAAATTCTAGTTCATATGATATAATTTTTTTTAGATGTCTAGGCTACAGAGCATTCCCTGCAATCGATTCAGTTGTGGATAACTATACCGAAAATCAAGTTAAAACCCTAATCTTCTGAACACTTCACTTTCACTCCAAAATAAAATTACACTTAAAATCATATGAAAAGAAAAAGTTTGTCGTACTAACTACATTAAGGTGTATTTCGGGTTCTGTTGACTTTTCTTCAATCAATTACGACGACTCGATTTTTCGTCGGTAATTTTCGGTGCACGAAAGGTTGTTTCTGTCCAAATTTTTTTCGATATCATAATAATCGTCTTCAAATTCTATTTCATGTCATATAATTTTTTTTAGATATCTGGGCTACGGAGCATTCCCTGAAATTGATTCGGTTGTGGATAACTGTACCGAAAATCTCGTTAAACTCCTAATCTTCTGAAAATTTCACTTTCACTCCAAAATAAAATTGCACTTAAAAGCATATGAAAAGAAAGGTTTTATCGTACTAACTAAATTAAAGTGTATTTTGGGTTCTGTTGACTTTTTCTAAATCAATTACGACGACTCGATTTTTCGGCATTAATTTTTGGTGCGCGAAAAATTGTTTCCGATTAGATTTTTTTCGATGTCATAGTAATCGTCTTGAAATTCTAGTTCATATGATATAATTTTTTTTTGATATCTGGGTTATAAAACATTCCCTGCAATCGATTCGGTTGTGGATAACTGTATCGAAAATCACGTTAAACCCCTAATCTTCAGAAAATTTCACTTTCACTCCAAAATAAAATTACACTTAAAATCATATGAAAAAAAAAGGTTTGTCGTACTAACTAAACTAAAGTGTATTCCGGGTTCTATTGACACTTTTTCAATAAATTACGAAGACTCGGGTTTTCGGCGTTAATTTTCGGTGCAAGAAAAGTAGTTTTCGATCAGAGTTTTTTCGATGTCATAATAATCGCGTTGAAATTCTAGTTCATGTCTTATAATTTTTTTTAGATATCTGGGTTACAGAACATTCCCTGAAATCGATTCGGTTGTGGATAACTGTACCGAAAATCACGTTAAACCCCTAATTTTCAAAAAATTTCATTTTCACTCCAAAATAAAATTACACTTAAATTCATATGAAAAGAAAAAGTTTGTCGTACACTTAGTATTGTTGACTTTTTTTCAACCAATTATGACGACTTAGTTTTTCGGCGTTAATTTTCGATGCACGAAAAATTGTTTCTGATTAGATTTTTTTCGTTGTCATAATAATCGTATTGAAATTCTAGTTCATATGATATAGTATTTTTTAGATATCAAGGCTACAAAGCATTCCCTGCAATCGATTCGGTTGTGGATAACTCTACCGAAAATCACGTTAAAACCCTAATCTTCTAAACACTTCACTTTCACTCCAAAATAAAATTGCACTTAAAATCATATGAAAAGAAAAAGTTTGTCGTACTAACTAAATTAAAGTGTATTTCGGGTTCTGTTGACTTTTCTTCAATCAATTACGACGACTCGATTTTTCGTCATTAATTTTCGGTGCACGAAAAGTTGTTTCTGACCAAATTTTTTTCGATGTCATAATAATCGTCTTCAAATTCTATTTCATGTCATATAATTTTTTTTAAATATCTGGGCTACAGAGCATTCCCTGAAATTGATTTGGTTATGGATAATTGTACCGAAAATCTCGTTAAACTCCTAATCTTCTAAAAATTTCACTTTCACTCCAAAATAAAATTACACTTAAAAGCATATGAAAAGAAAGGTTTTATCGTACTAACTAAATTAAAGTGTATTTCGGGTTCTGTTGACTTTTTCTAAATCAATTACGACGACTTGGGAAATGCTCAGTAGCCCAGATATCTATTGTAGGGAAAGCTCTGTAGCCCAGATATAAAAAAAAATCAAATGACATGAACTAAAATTTCAAGACGATTATTATGACATTGAAAAAACTCTAATCAGAAATAACTTTTCGTGAACCGAAAAATCGAGTCGTCGTAATTGATTGAAAAAAACTCAACAGACCCCAAAATACACTTTGATTTAGTTAGTACGACAAAACTTTTCTTTTCATATGATTTTAAGTGTAATTTTATTTTGGAGTGAAAGTGAAATCTTCTGAAGATTAGGGGTTCAACGTAATTTTCGGTACAGTTATCCACATCTAAATCGATTGCAGTGAATGCTCTGTAACCCAGATATCTAAAAAAAATCTTATGACATGAACTAGAATTTTAAGACGATTATTATGACATCGAAAAAAATCTTATCAGAGACAACTTTTCGTGCACCAAAAATTAACGCCGAAAATCTTAGTCGTCGTAATTGATTGAAAAAAGTTCAACAGAACCCATAATACACTTTAATTTAGTTAGTACGACAAACCTTTTCTTTTCATCTGATTTTAAGTGTAATTTTATTTTGGAGTGAAAGTGAAATCTTCAGAAGATTAGGGGTTTAACGTGATTTTCGGTACAGTTATCAACAACCGAATCGATTGCAGGGAATGCTCTGTAGCCCAGATATCTAAAAAAATCTTATGACATGAACTAGAATTTCAAGACGATTATTATGACATCGAAAAAAATCTTATCAAAGACAACTTTTTGTGCACTAAAAATTAACGCCGAAAAACTTAGTCGTCGTAATTGATTGAAAAAAATTCAACAGAACCCGTAAAAACTTTAAATTAGTTAGTACGACAAACCTTTTCTTTTCATATGATTTTAAGTGTAATTTTATTTTGGAGTGAAAGTGAAATCTTCAGAAGATTAGGGGTTTAACGTGATTTTCGGTACAGTTATCAACAACCGAGTCGATTGCGGGGAATGCTCTGTAGCCCAGATATCCAAAAAAAATCTTATGACATGACCTAGAATTTCAAGACGATTAGTATGTCATTGAAAAAAATCTAATCAGAAACAGCTTGTCGTGCACCGAAAATTAACGCCGAAAAAGCGACTCGTCGAAATTGATTGAAAAAAAATCAATAGAACCCGAAATACACTTTGATTTAGTTAGTACGACAAAACTTTTCTTTTCATATGATTTTAAATGTAGTTTTCTTTTGGAGTGAAAGTGAGATATTAAGAAGATTAGGGGTTGAACGTGATTTTTGGTGCAATTATCCACAACCGAATCGATTGCAGAGAATGCTCTATAACTAAGATATCTAAAAAAAATCAGATGACATGAACTATAATTTCAAGACGATTATTATGACATCGAAAAAAATCTTATCTGAGACAACATTTCGTGCACCAAATATTAACGCCGAAAAACTGAGTCGCCGTAATTGATTGAAAAAAAATCAATAGAACCCGGAATACACTTTGATTTAGTTAGTACGACAAAACTTTTATTTTCATATGATTTTAAGTGTAATTTTATTTTGGAATGGAAGTAAAATCTTCAGAAGATTAGGAGTTTAACGTGATTTTCGGTACAATTATCCAACTCGAATCGATTGCAGGGAATGCTCTGAAACATAGATATCTAAAAAAATCAGATGACATGACCTAGAATTTCAAGACGATTATTATGACATCGAAAAAAATCTGATCAGAGACAACTTTTCGTGCAGTAAAAATTAATGCTGAAAAACCGAGTCATCGTAATTGATTGAAAAAAAGTCAATAGAACCTGGAATACACTTTGATTTATATAGTACGACAAAACTTTTCTTTTCATATGATTTTAAGTGTAATTTTATTTTGGAGTGGAAGTGAAATCTTCAGAAGATTAGGGGTTTAAGGTGATTTTCGGTACAGTTATCCACAACCGAATCGATTGCATGGAATACTCTGTAGCCCAAATATCTGAAAAAAATCATATGACATGAACTAAAATTTCAAGACGATTATTATGACATTGAAAAAAATCTTATCAGAAACATTTTTTCGTGAACCGAAAATTAACGCCGTAAAATTGAGTCGTCGTAATTGAATGAAAAAAAACTCAACAGAACCAGGAATACACTTTGATTTAGTTAGTACGACAAAAATTTTCTTTTCATATGATTTTAAGTGTAATTTATTTTGGAGTGAAAGTGAAAATTTTAGAAGATTAGGGGTTTAACGTGATTTTCGGTATAGTTATACACAACCGAATCGAATGTAGGAAATGATCTGTAACCCAGATATCTAAAAAAAATCATATGACATGAACTAGAATTTCAAGACGATTATTATGACATCGAAAAAAATCTGGTCAAAGACAACTTTTCGTGCACCGAAAATTAACGCCGAAAAACTGACTCGTCGTAATTGATTAAAAAAAATTCAACAGAACCTGTAATACATTTTAATTTAGTTAGTACGAAAAACTTTTTCTTTTCATATGATTTTAAGTGTAATTTTATTTTGGGGAGAAAGTGAAATCGTCAGAAGATTAGGGGTTCAACATGATTTTCAGTACAGTTATCTACAACCGAATTGATTGCAGGGAATGCTCTGTAGCCCAGATATCTAAAAAAAATCATATGACATGAACTAAAATTTCAAGACGATTATTATGACATTGAAAAAAATCTGATCAGAAACAACTTTTTGTGAACCGAAAAATCGAGTCGTCGTAATTGATTGAAAAAAACTCAACAGACCCCAGAATACACTTTGATTTAGTTAGTACGACAAAACTTTTCTTTTCGTATGATTTTAAGTGTAATTTTATTTTGGAGTGAAAGTGAAATCTTCAGAAGATTAGGGGTTCAACGTAATTTTCGGTACAATTATCCACATCTAAATCGATTGCAGTGAATGCTCTGTAACCCAAATATCTAAAAAAAATCATATGACATGAACTAAAATTTCAAGACGATTATTATGACAATGAAAAAAATCTTATCAGAAACAACTTTTCGTGAACCAAAAAATTGAGTCATCATAATTGATTGAAAAAAACTCAACAGACCCCGGAATATACTTTGATTTAGTTAGTACGACAAAACTTTTCTTTACATATGATTTTAAGGGTAATTTTATTTTGGAGTGAAAGTGAAATCGTCAAAAGATTAGGGGTTTAATCTAATTTTCGGAACAGTTATCCACAACCGAATCGATTGTAGGGAATGCTCTATAGCCTAGATATCTAAAAAAAATCATATGACATGAACTAAAATTTCAAGAGTATTATTACGACATTGAAAAGAATCTGATCAGAAACAAGTTTTCTTTAACCGAAAATTAACGCCGAAAAATCGAGTCGTCGTAATTGATTGAAAAAAACTCAACAGAACTCGGAATACACTTTGATTTAGTTAGTACGACAAAACTATTCTTTTCATTTGATTTTTAGTATAATTTTATTTTGGAGTGAAAGTGAGATCTTCAGAAGATTAGGCGTTGAACATGATTTTTGGTACAGTTATCCACAACCGAATCGATTGCAGGAAATGCTGTGTAACCCAGATATCTAAATAAAATCATATGAATTGAACTAGAATTTCAAGACGATTATTATGACATCAAAAAAAATCTGATCAAAGACAACTTTTCGTGCATCAAAATTTAATGCCGAATAACCGAGTCTTCGTAATTGATTGAAAAAAAGTCAACAGAACTCGTAATTCACTTTAATTTAGTAAGTGCGACAAACCTTTTCTTTTCGTATGATTTTAAGTATAATTTTATTTTGGAGTGAAAGTGAAATCTTCAGAAGATTAGGGGTTCAGCATGATTTTCGGTACAATTATGCACAACTCAATCCATTGTAGGGAATGCTCTGTAACCCAGATATCTAAAAAAAATCATATGACATGAACTATAATTTCAAGACGATTATTATGACATCGAAAAAAATCTGATCAGAGACAACTTTTCGTGCAGTAAAAATTAACGCTGAAAAATCGACTCATCGTAATTAATTGAAAAAAAGTCAATAGAACCTGTAATACACTTTGATTTATATAGTACGACAAAACTTTTTTTTCATATGATTTTAAGTGTAATTTTATTTTGGAGTGAAAGTCAAATCTTCCGAAGATTAGGGGTTCAGCGTGATTTTCGGTACAGTTATGCACAACCGAATCGATTGCAGGAAATGATCTGTAACCCAGATATCTAAAAAAAATCATATGGCATGAACTAGAATTTCAAGACGATTATTATGACATCGAAAAAAAATCTGATCAAAGACAACTTTTCGTGCACCGAAAATTAATGCCAAAAAATTGATTCGTTATTATTGATTGAAAAAAAGTCAACAAGAACCCGAAATACACTTTGATTTAGTTAGTACGACGAAACATTTCTTTTCTTATGATTTTAAATCTAATTTTATTATGGAATGAAAGTGAAATTTTCAGAAGATTAGGGGTTTCACGTGATTTTCGGTACAGTTATCAACAACCGAATCGATTGTAGGGAATGCTCTGTAGCCCACATATCTAAAAAAAATCTTATGACATGAACTAGAATTTCAAGACGATTATTATGACATAAAAAAAATCTGATCAGAAACAGCTTGTCGTGCACCAAAAATTAACGTCGAAAAATTATGTCGCCGTAATTGATTGAAAAAAAGTCAATAGAACCCAAAATACACTTTGATTTAGTTAGTACGACAAAAGTTTTCTTTTCATATGACTCTAAGTGTAATTTTATTTTGGAGTGAAAGTAAAATCGTCAGAAGATTAGGGGTTCAGCTTGATTTTCGGTATAGTTATGCACAACTCAATCGATTGTAGGCAATGCTCTGTAACCTAGATATCGAAAAAAAATCATATGACATGAGTTATAAATCTGATCAGAGACAGCTTTTCGTGCACAAAAAATTAATGCTAAAAAATCGAGTCGTCGTAATTGATTGAAAAAAAGTCAACAGAACTCAGAATACACTTTAATTTAGTTAGCACGAGAAAACTATTCTTTTCATATGATTTTTAGTGTAACTTTATTTTGGAGTGAGAGTGAAATTTTTCTAAAATTAGGGGTTTAACGTGATTTTCGGTATAGTTATCCACAACCGAATCGATTGTAGAGAATGCTCTGTAGCCCAGATATCTAAAAAAAATTCTATGACTTGAAATAAAATTTCAAGACGATTATTATGACATTCAAAAAAATCTGATCAGCAACAATTTTTCGGACATCGAAAATTAATGCCGAAAAACTGAGTGTTCGTAATTGTTTGAATTAAAGTCAACAGAACCTGAAATACACTTTAATTTAGTCAGTACGACAAAAATTTTCTTGTCATATGATTTTAAGTATAATTTAATTTTGGAGGGAAATTGAAATTTTCAGAAAATTAGGGCTTAACGTCATTTTCGATACAATTATCCACAACTAAATCAATTGCAGGGAATGTTCTGTAACCCAGATATCTACAAAAAATCAATTGACATGAACTAGAATTTCCAGACGATTATTATGACATCGAAAAAAATCTGACCAGAGACAACTTTTCGTGCACCAAAAATTAACGCCAAAAAATTGAGTCGTCATAATTGATTGAAAAAAAGTTAACAGAACCTGGAATACACTTTGATTTGGTGAGTACGACAAAACTTTTTTTTTTTATATGATTTTAAGTGTAATTTTATTTTGGAGTGAAAGTGAAATTTTCAGAAGATTAGGGGTTTAACGTCATTTTCGGTACAGTTATCCACAACCGAATCGATTGTAGGGAATGCTCTGTAGTCCAGATATCTAAAAAAATCATATGACATGAACTAAAATTTCAAAACGATTATTATGACTTTGAAAAAAATCTGATCAGAAAAAAAATTTCATGAACCGAAAATTAACGCCGAAAAATTGAGTCGTCGTAATTGATTGAAAAAAATTTAACAGAACCCGGAATACACTTTGATTTAGTTAGTATGACAAAACTTTTCTTTTCATATGATTTGAAGTGTAATTTTTTTTTGGAGTGGAAGTGAAATCTTCTGAAGATTAGGGGTTTAACATGATTTTCGGTACAATTATCCACAACCGAATCGATTGCAGGGAATTCTCTGTAACCCAGATATCTAAAAAAAATCAGATGACATGAACTAGAATTTCAAGACGTTTATTATGATATCAAAAAAAATCTTATAAGAGACAACTTTTCGTGCGCAAAAAATTAATGCCAAAAAATTTAGTCATCGTATTTGATAGAAAAAAAATCAATATAACCCGGAATACACTTTGATTTTATTAGTACGACAAAACTTTTCTTTTCATATGATTTTAAGTGTAATTTTATTTTGGAGCGGAAGTGAAATCTTCAGAAGATTAGGGGTTTAACGTTATTTTCGATACAGTTATCCAACCCGAATCGATTGCAGGGAATGCTCTGATACCCAGATATCTAAAAAAAATCAGATGACATGAACTGGAATTTCAAAACGATTATTATAACATCGAAAAAAATCTAATCAGAGACAACTTTTCCTGTAGTAAAAATTAGAGCTGAAAAACTGAGTCGACGTAATTGATTGAAAAAAAGTCAAGAGAACTCGGAATACACTTTGATTTAGTAAGTATGACAAAACTTTTCTTTTCATATGATTTTAAGTGTAATTTTATTTTGGAGTGGAAGTGAAATCTTCTGAAGATTAGGGGTTTAATGCGATTTTCGGTACAGTTATCCACAACCTAATCAATTGCAGGGAATGCTCTGTGGCCCAGATATCTAAAACAAATCATATGACGTGAACTAAAATTTCAAGACAATTATTATGACATTGAAAAAAATCTTATCAGAAACAACTTTTTGTGAACTGAAAATTAACGCCGTAAAATCTAGTCGACGTAATTGATTGAAAAAAATTCAACAGAACCCGAAATACACTTTGATTTAGTTAGTACGACAAAAATTTTCTTTTCATATGATTTTAAGTGTAATTTTATTTTGGAGTGAAAGTGAAATTTTTAGAAGAATAGGGGTTTAACATGATTTTCGGTACAGTTATCCACAACCGAATAGAATGCAGGAAATGATTTGTAACCCAGATATCTAAAAAGAATCATACGACATGAACTAGAATTTCATGACTATTATTATGACATCGAAAAAAATCTGATCAAAGGCAACTTTTCGTGTACCGAAAATTAACGCCAAAAAACCGAGTCGTCGTAATTGATTGAAAAAAAGTGAACAGAACCCGTAATACACTTTAATTTAGTTAGTACGACAAACCTTTTCTTTTTATATGATTTTAAGTGTAATTTTATTTTGGAGAGAATGTGAAATCGTCAGAAGATTAGGGGTTCAACGTGATTTTCAGTACAGTTATCCACAACCGAATCGATTGCAGGGAATGCTCTGTAGCCCAGATATCTAAAAAAAATCGTATGACATGAACAAAAATTTCGAGACGATTATTATGACATTGAAAAAAATCTGATCAGAAACAACTTTTCGTGAATCGAAAAATCGAGTCATCGTAATTGATTGAAAAAAACTCAACAGACCCCAGAATACACTTTGATTTAGTTAGTACGACAAAACTTTTCTTTTCGTATGATTTTAAGTGTAATTTTATTTTAGAGTGAAAGTGAAATCTTCAGAAGATTAGGGGTTCAATCTAATTTTCGGTACAGTTATCCACATCTAAATCGATTGCAGGGAATGCTCTGTAACCCAGATATCTAAAAAAAATCAGATGACATGAACTAGAATTTCAAGACGATTATTATGACATCGAAATAATCTTATCAGAGACAACTTTTCGTGAGCCAAATATTAACGCCGAAAAACTGAGTCATTGTAATAGAAAATGTAAATAGAACCCGGAATACACTTTGATTTAGTTAGTACGATAAAACTTTTCTTTTCATAGTATTTTAAGTGTAATTTTATTTTGGAATGGAAGTGAAATCTTTAGAACATTAGGGTTTGTTCTCTTTCCCGTTTTCGGCCCGTTTTCTGTTTTCAGTTTTTGAAAACATTGAAAATGCGTTCTCTTTGTCATTTTTCAAAACGCGTTTTCAAAAACAACTAAAAATTTTGTTAAGGAAACTCAAAACAACATTTTGTTGTTTTGAGCGTTTTCAATGAAAATACACTGAAAACACTAAACAATTTGAAAACGTGGAAAATAGCCCCCAACCCCCCCCCCGCGCGGGCACACTCAGACCGCTCCCCCCCTCTCTCTCTCTCCCCCTCTCCCCCCATCTTCTCCCTGTTCTCGCTCTCCTCTTCTGGCCATCGACAGCCATAGTCACCGCTGCCGTCAACCTTCAACTCCACCGCCACCACGACCAGCGCCCCTCAACGCCACCGCGACCAATACCGCAACCACCGTCATCGACCTTCAACCCCACAGCCGCCACTGCGACCAGTACCCCCCTCCGCCACCTTCAACCCCACAGCCACCGCCACCGTGACCAGCCCCCCCTCGCCGCCATCGCGACCAGCCCCCCATCGCCACAGCGACAGTACCGCGACCAGCGCCCCTCACTGCCATAGCCACCGCGACCACCCGCCGCCACCCCCCCACACACAGAAAACCCTAGAACGAAGAAGATGAGATGAGTTGCGGCTGATTTGATTTTTTCTTTTGTTATTTATTTTTTTTATTTTTTTATTTATTAAACAGAATATGTGATATATTTTATTTGTATTTTTTTTAAATGATATTTCTAAGGTTGTTGATTTTTTTATTTTATTTGAATTTTATTTTATAGTTTAAAATTTTGAATCAAATTTATAATTTACTAAATAAAATATCATAATAACAAAAAAAATCGTTTTTAAAATTTCAAAGTAAACGCGTTTTCTAGTTTTCTGTTTTGAGAAATAATTTTTCAGAATGACAAAAAGAACGTATTTTTAAAAATTTCAAAACAGACACTCAAAACACAAAACTCAAAATGAATTCAAAACTCAAAACACAAAACTCAAACACAAAGAGAACACTTAGGGGTTTAACGTGATTTTCGGTACAGTTATTCAACCCGAATCGATTGCAGGGAATGCTCTGAAACCCTGATATCTAAAAAAAATCAGATGACATGAACTAAAATTTCAAGACGATTATTATGACATAAAAAAAAATTTGATCAGAGACAACTTTTTGTGCAGTAAAAATTAACGCTGAAAAATCGAGTCATCGTAATTGATTGAAAACAAGTTAATAGAACCCGGAATAAACTTTGATTTATTTAGTATGACAAAACTTTTCTTTTCATATAATTTTAAGTGTAATTTTTTTTTGGAGTGGAAGAGAAATCTTCAGAAGATTAGGGGTTTAAGGTGATTTTCGGTACAGTTATCCACAACCGAATCGATTGCAGGGAATGCTCTGTAGCCCAGATATCTGAAAAAAATCATATGACATGAACTAAAATTTCAAGACGATTATTATGACATTGAAAAAAATCTTATCAGAAACAACTATTCATGAAATGAAAATTAACGTCGTAAAATCGAATCGTCGTAATTGATTGAAAAAAATTCAACAGAACCAAGAATACACTTTGATTTCGTTAGTACGACAAAACTTTTCTTTTCATATGATTTTAAGTGTAATTTTATTAAGGAGTGAAAGTGAAATCTTCAGAAGATTAGGGGTTTAACGTGATTTTCGGTACAATTATCCACAACCGAATCGATTGTAGGGAATTCTCTATGGCCCAGATATGTAAAAAAAATCATATGATCAGAAAAAAATCTGATCAGAAAAAAATTTTCAATACGAATATTATGACATTGAAAAAAATCTGATCAAAAAAAAATTTTCATAAACCGAAAATTAACGCCAAAAAATCGAGTCGTCGTAATTGATTGAAAAAAACACAAAAGAACTCAGAATACACTTTGATTTAGTTAGTACGAAAAAACTTTTCTTTTTATATGATTTTAAGTGTAATTTTATTTTGGAGTGAAAGTGAGATCTTAAGAAGATTAGGGGTTGAACTTGATTTTCGGTAGAATTATCCACAACCGAATCGATTGTAGAGAATGCTCTGTAACCCAGATATCTAAAAAAAATCATATGACATGAACTAGAATTTCAAGACGATTATTATGACATCGAAAAAAATCTTATCAGAGACAACTTTTCGTGCACCAAATATTAACGTCGAAAAACTGAGTCGTCGTAATTGATTGAAAAAAAATCAATAGAATCCGGAATACACTTTGATTTAGTTAGTATGACAAAACTTTTCTTTTCATATGATTTTAAGTGTAATTTTATTTTGGAATAGAAGTGAAATCTTCAGAAGATTAGAGGTTTAACGTGATTTTCGGTATAGTTAGTCAACCCGAATCGATTGCAGGGAATGCTCTGAAACCCTGATATCTAAAAAAATCAGATGACATGAACTAGAATTTCAAGACGATTATTATGACATCGAAAAAAATCTGATAAGAGACAACTTTTCGTGCAGTAAAAATTAACGCTGAAAAACCAAGTCATCGTAATTGATTGAAAACAAGTTAATAGAACCCGGAATACACTTTGATTTAGTTAGTACGACAAAACTTTTCTTTTTATATGATTTTAAGTGTAATTTTATTTTGGAATAGAAGTGAAATCTTCAGAAGATTAGGGGTTTAACGTGATTTCGGTATAGTTATCCAACCCAAATCGATTGCAGGGAATGCTCTGAAACCCAGATATCTAACAAAAATCAGATGACATGAACTAGAATTTCAAGACGATCATTATGACATCGAAAATATCTGATCAGTGACAACTTTTCGTACACCAAAAACTAATGCCGAAAAATCGAGTCATCGTAATTGATTGAAAAAAACTCAACAGAACCTGGAATACACATTGATTTTGTAAGTATGACAAAACTTTTCTTTTCATATGATTTTAAGTGTAATTTTATTTTGGAGTGAAAGTGAAATCTTCAGAAGATTAGGCGTTGAACGTGATTTCCGGTACAATTATCCACAACCGAATCGATTGTAGGAAATGCTGTGTAACCTAAATATCTAAAAAAAATCATATGACATGAACTATATTTTCAAGACGATTATTATGACATCGAAAAAAATCTGATCAAAGATAGCTTTTCGTGCACAGAAAATTAACGCCGAAAAATCGAGTCATCGTAATTGATTGAAAAAAAGTTAACAGAACCCGAAATACACTTTAATTTAGTTAGCACGACAAAACTATTCTTTTCATATGATTTTTAGTGTAATTTTATTTTGGAGTGAAAGTGAATTTTTTCCAAAATTAGGGTTTAACGTGATTTTTGGTACAGTTATCCACCACTGAATTGATTGCAGGGAATGCTCTGTAGCCCAGATAACTAAAAAAAATTTTATGACATGAAATAAAATTTCAAGACGATTATTCTGCCATTGAAAAAAATCTGATCAGAAATAACTTTTCGGACACCGAATATTAATGCCGAAAAACTGAGTCGTCGTAATTGTTTGAAAAAAAGTCAACAGAACCCGGAATACACTTTAATTTAGTTAGTACGACAAAAATTTTCTAGTCACATGATTTTAATTATAATTTAATTTTGGAGTGAAATTGAAATTTTCAGACAATTAGGGGTTTAACGTTATTTTCGATACAGTTATCCACAACCGAATCAATTGCAGGAAATGCTGTGTAACCCAGATATCTAAAAAAAATCATACGATATGAACTAGAATTTCAAGACGATTATTATGACGTCGAAAAAAATCTGATCAAAGACAACTTTTCGTGCACCAAAAATTAACGCCAAAAAATCGAGCGTCGTAATTGATTGAAAAAAAGTCAACAGAACCCGTAATACACTTTAATTTAGTAAGTATGACAAACCTTTTCTTTTCGTATGATTTTAACTGTAATTTTATTTTGGAGTGAAAGCGAAATCTTCTGAAGATTAGGGGTTCAACGTAATTTTCGGTATAGTTATCCATATCTAAATCGATTGCAGGGAATGCTCTGTAACCCAGATACCTAAAAAAAATCTTATGACATGAACTAGAATTTCAAGACGATTATTATGACATCGAAAAAAATCATATGAGAGACAACTTTTCGTGCACCAAAAATTAACGCCGAAAAACTTAGTCGTCGCAATTGATTGTAAAAAATTCAACAGAATCCGTAATACACTTTAATTTAGTTAGTACGACAAACCTTTTTTTTCATATGATTTTAAGTTTGATTTTATTTTGGAGTGAAAGTGAAATCTTCATAAGATTAGAGGTTTAACGTGATTTTCGGTATAGTTATCCACAACCGAATCGATTGCAGGGAATTCTCTGTGGCCCAGATATCTAAAAAAAATGATATGACAAACTAAAATTTCAAGACTATTACTATGACATTGAAAAAAATCTTATCAGAAACAACTTTTCATGAACCAAAAATTAACGCCGAAAATTCGAGTCGTCGTAATTGATTGAAAAAAACTTAACAGAACCTAGAATACACTTTGATTTAGTTAGTACGACAAAACTTTTCTTTTCATATGATTTTAAGTGTAATTTTATTATGGAGTGAAAGTGAAATTTTTAGAAGATTAGGGGTTTAACGTGATTTTCGGTACAGTTATCCACAACCGAATAGAATGCAGGAAATTCTCTGTAACCCAGATATCTAAAAAAAATCAGATGACATGAACTAGAATTTCCAGACGATTATTATGATATCAAAAAAAATCTTATAAGAGACAACTTTTCGTGCACAAAAAATTAACGCCAAAAAATTGAGTCATCGTATTTGATAGAAAAAAAATCAATATAACCCGGAATACACTTTGATTTTATTAGTACGACAAAACTTTTCTTTTCATATGATTTTAAGTGTAATTTTATTTTGGAGCGGAAGTGAAATCTTCAGAAGATTAGGGGTTTAACGTTATTTTCGATACAGTTATCCAACCCGAATCGATTGCAGGGAATGCTCTGATACCCAGATATCTAAAAAAAATCAGATGACATGAACTGGAATTTCAAAACGATTATTATAACATCGAAAAAAATCTAATCAGAGACAACTTTTCGTGTAGTAAAAATTAGAGCTGAAAAACTGAGTCGACGTAATTGATTGAAAAAAAGTCAAGAGAACTCGGAATACACTTTGATTTAGTTAGTATGACAAAACTTTTCTTTTCATATGATTTTAAGTGTAATTTTATTTTGGAGTGGAAGTGAAATCTTCTGAAGATTAGGGGTTTAATGCGATTTTCGGTACAGTTATCCACAACCTAATCAATTGCAGGGAATGCTCTGTGGCCCAGATATCTAAAACAAATCATATGACGTGAACTAAAATTTCAAGACAATTATTATGACATTGAAAAAAATCTTATCAGAAACAACTTTTTGTGAACTGAAAATTAACGCCGTAAAATCTAGTCGACGTAATTGATTGAAAAAAATTCAATAGAACCCGAAATACACTTTGATTTAGTTAGTACGACAAAAATTTTCTTTTCATATGATTTTAAGTGTAATTTTATTTTGGAGTGAAAGTGAAATTTTTAGAAGATTAGGGGTTTAACGTGATTTTCGGTACAGTTATCCACAACCGAATAGAATGCAGGAAATGATCTGTAACCCAGATATCTAAAAAGAATCATACGACATGAACTAGAATTTCAAGACTATTATTATGACATCGAAAAAAATCTGATCAAATACAACTTTTCGTGTACCGAAAATTAACGCCAAAAAACCAAGTCGTCGTAATTGATTGAAAAAAAGTGAACAGAACCCGTAATACACTTTAATTTAGTTAGTACGACAAACCTTTTCTTTTTATATGATTTTAAGTGTAATTTTATTTTGGAGAGAATGTGAAATCGTCAGAAGATTAGGGGTTCAACGTGATTTTCAGTACAGTTATCCACAACTGAATCGATTGCAGGGAATGCTCTATAGCCCAGATATCTAAAAAAATTCGTATGACATGAACAAAAATTTCGAGACGATTATTATGACATTGAAAAAAATCTGATCAGAAACAACTTTTCTTGAATCGAAAAATCGAGTCGTCGTAATTTATTGAAAAAAACTCAACAGACCCCAGAATACACTTTGATTTAGTTAGTACGACAAAACTTTTCTTTTCGTATGATTTTAAGTGTAATTTTATTTTAGAGTGAAAGTGAAATCTTCAGAAGATTAGGGGTTCAATCTAATTTTCGGTACAGTTATCCACATCTAAATCGATTGCAGGGAATGCTCTGTAACCCAGATATCTAAAAAAAATCAGATGACATGAACTAGAATTTCAAGACGATTATTATGACATCGAAATAATCTTATCAGAGACAACTTTTCGTGAGCCAAATATTAACGCCGAAAAACTGAGTCATTGTAATTGATTGAAAAAATATAAATAGAACCCGGAATACACTTTGATTTAGTTAGTACGATAAAACTTTTCTTTTCATAGTATTTTAAGTGTAATTTTATTTTGGAATGGAAGTGAAATCTTTAGAACATTAGGGTTTGTTCTCTTTCCCGTTTTCGGCCCGTTTTCTGTTTTCAGCTTTTGAAAACATTGAAAATGCGTTCTCTTTGTCATTTTTCAAAACGCGTTTTCAAAAACAACTAAAAATTTTGTTAAGGAAACTCAAAACAACATTTTGTTGTTTTGAGCGTTTTCAATGAAAATACACTGAAAACACTAAACAATTTGAAAACGTGGAAAATAGCCCCCAACCCCCCCCCCCCGCGCGCGGGCACACTCAGACCGCTCCCCCCTCTCTCTCTCTCTCCCTCACCCCCCATCTTCTCCCTGTTCTCGCTCTCCTCTTCTGGCCATCGACAGCCATAGGCACCGCTGCCATCGACCTTCAACTCCACCGCCACCACGACCAGCGCCCCTCAACGCCACCGCGACCAGTACCGCAACCACCGTCATCGACCTTCAACCCCACAGCCGCCACTGTAACCAGTACCCCCCTCCGCCACCTTCAACCCCATAGCCACTGCCACCGTGACCAGCCCCCCCTCGCCGCCATCGCGACCAGCCCCTCATCGCCACAGCGACAGTACCGCGACCAGTGCCCCTCACTGCCATAGCCACCGAGACCACCCGCCGCCACCCCCCCCACACACAGAAAACCCTAGAACGAAGAAGATGAGATGAGTTGCGGCTGATTTGATTTTTTCTTTTGTTATTTAATTTTTTTTATTTTTTTATTTATTAAACTGAATATGTGATATATTTTATTTGTATTAATTTTTTTAAATGATATTTCTAAGGTTGTTGATTTTTTTATTTTATTTGAATTTTATTTTATAGTTTAAAATTTTGAATCAAATTTATAATTTACTAAATAAAATATCATAATAACAAAAAAAATCGTTTTTAAAATTTCAAAGTAAACGCGTTTTCTAGTTTTCTGTTTTGAGAAATAATTTTTCAGAATGACAAAAAGAACGTATTTTTAAAAATTTCAAAACAGACACTCAAAACACAAAACTCAAAATGAATTCAAAACTCAAAACACAAAACTCAAACACAAAGAGAACACTTAGGGGTTTAACGTGATTTTCGGTACAGTTATTCAACCCGAATCGATTGCAGGGAATGCTCTGAAACCCTGATATCTAAAAAAAAATCAGATGACATGAACTAGAATTTCAAGACGATTATTATGACATCGAAAAAAATCTGATCAGAGACAACTTTTTGTGCAGTAAAAATTAACGCTGAAAAATCGAGTCGTCGTAATTGATTGAAAACAAGTTAATAGAACCCGGAATAAACTTTGATTTATTTAGTATGACAAAACTTTTCTTTTCATATAATTTTAAGTGTAATTTTATTTTGGAGTGGAAGAGAAATCTTCAGAAGATTAGGGGTTTAAGGTGATTTTCGGTACAGTTATCCACAACCGAATCGATTGCAGGGAATGCTCTGTAGCCAAGATATCTGAAAAAAATCATATGACATGAACTAAAATTTCAAGACGATTATTATGACATTGAAAAAAATCTTATCAGAAACAACTATTCGGGAAATGAAAATTAACGTCGTAAAATCGAATCGTCGTAATTGATTGAAAAACATTCAACAAAACCAAGAATACACTTTGATTTCGTTAGTACGACAAAACTTTTCTTTTCATATGATTTTAAGTGTAATTTTATTAAGGAGTGAAAGTGAAATCTTCAGAAGATTAGGGGTTTAACGTGATTTTCGGTACAGTTATCCACAACCGAATCGATTGCAGGGAATTCTCTGTGGCCAGATATGTAAAAAAAATCATATGATCAGAAAAAAATCTGATCAAAAAAAAATTTTCAATACGAATATTATGACATTGAAAAAAATCTGATCAGAAAAAAATTTTCATAAACCGAAAATTAACGCCAAAAAATCGAGTCGTCGTAATTGATCGAAAAAAACACAAAAGAACTCAGAATACACTTTGATTTAGTTAGTACGAAAAAACTTTTCTTTTCATATGATTTTAAGTGTAATTTTATTTTGGAGTGAAAGTGAGATCTTAAGAAGATTAGGGGTTGAACTTGATTTTCGGTAGAATTATCCACAACCGAATCGATTGTAGAGAATGCTCTGTAACCCAGATATCTAAAAAAAATCATATGACATGAACTAGAATTTCAAGACGATTATTATGACATCGAAAAAAATCTTATCAGAGACAACTTTTCGTGCACCAAATATTAACGCCGAAAAACTGAGTCGTCGTAATTGATTGAAAAAAAATCAATAGAATCCGGAATACACTTTGATTTAGTTAGTATGACAAAACTTTTCTTTTCATATGATTTTAAGTGTAATTTTATTTTGGAATAGAAGTGAAATCTTCAGAAGATTAGAGGTTTAACGTGATTTTCGGTATAGTTATTCAACCCGAATCGATTGCAGGGAATGCTCTGAAACCCTGATATCTAAAAAAATCAGATGACATGAACTAGAATTTCAAGACGATTATTATGACATCGAAAAAAATCTGATCAGACACAACTTTTCGTGCAGTAAAAATTAACGCTGAAAAACCGAGTCATCGTAATTGATTGAAAACAAGTTAATAGAACCCGGAATACACTTTGATTTAGTTAGTACGAAAAAACTTTTCTTTTTATATGATTTTAAGTGTAATTTTATTTTGGAATAGAAGTGAAATCTTCAGAAGATTAGGGGTTTAACGTGATTTCGGTATAGTTATCCAACCCAAATCGATTGCAGGGAATGCTCTGAAACCCAGATATCTAACAAAAATCAGATGACATGAACTAGAATTTCAAGACGATTATTATGACATAGAAAATAATCTGATCAGAGACAACTTTTCGTACACCAAAAACTAATGCCGAAAAATCGAGTCATCGTAATTGATTGAAAAAAACTCAACAGAACCTGGAATACACTTTGATTTCGTAAGTACGAAAAAACTTTTCTTTTCATATGATTTTAAGTGTAATTTTATTTTGGAGTGAAAGTGAGATCTTAAGAAGATTAGGAGTTGAACTTGATTTTCGGTAGAATTATCCACAACCGAATCGATTGTAGAGAATGCTCTGTAACCCAGATATCTAAGAAAAATCATATGACATGAACTAGAATTTCAAGACGATTATTATGACATCGAAAAAAATCTTATCAGAGACAACTTTTCGTGCACCAAATATTAACGCCGAAAAACTGAGTCGTCGTAATTGATTGAAAAAAAATCAATCGAATCCGGAATACACTTTGATTTAGTTAGTATGACAAAACTTTTCTTTTCATATGATTTTAAGTGTAATTTTATTTTGGAATAGAAGTGAAATCTTCAGAAGATTAGAGGTTTAACGTGATTTTCGGTATAGTTATTCAACCTGAATCGATTGCAGGGAATGCTCTGAAACCCTGATATCTAAAAAAATCAGATGACATGAACTAGAATTTCAAAACGATTATTATGACATCGAAAAAAATCTGATAAGAGACAACTTTTCGTGCAGTAAAAATTAACGCTGAAAAACCGAGTCATCGTAATTGATTGAAAACAAGTTAATAGAACCTGGAATACACTTTAATTTAGTTAGTACGACAAAAATTTTCTAGTCACATGATTTTAATTATAATTTAATTTTGGAGTGAAATTGAAATTTTCAGACAATTAGGGGTTTAACGTTATTTTCGATACAGTTATCCACAGCCGAATCAATTGCAGGAAATGCTGTGTAACCCAGATATCTAAAAAAAATCATACGATATGAACTAGAATTTCAAGACGATTATTATGACATCGAAAAAAATCTAATCAAAGACAACTTTTCGTGCACCAAAAATAAACCCCAAAAAATTGAGCGTCGTAATTGATTGAAAAAAAGTCAACAGAACCCGTAATACACTTTAATTTAGTAAGTATGACAAACCTTTTCTTTTCGTATGATTTTAACTGTAATTTTATTTTGGAGTGAAAGTGAAATCTTCTGAAGATTAGGGGTTCAACGTAATTTTCGGTATAGTTATCCATATCTAAATCGATTGCAGGGAATGCTCTGTAACCCAGATACCTAAAAAAAATCTTATGACATGAGCTAGAATTTCAAGACGATTATTATGACATCGAAAAAAATCATATGAGAATACTTTTCGTGCACCAAAAATTAACGCCGAAAAACTTAGTCGTCTCAATTGATTGTAAAAAATTCAACAGAATCCGTAATACACTTTAATTTAGTTAGTACGACAAACCTTTTTTTTCATATGATTTTAAGTTTAATTTTATTTTGGAGTGAAAGTGAAATCTTCATAAGATTAGGGGTTTAACGTGATTTTCGGTATAGTTATCCACAACCGAATCGATTGCAGGGAATTCTCTGTGGCCCAGATATCTAAAAAAAATGATATGACATAAACTAAAATTTCAAGACGATTATTATGACATTGGAAAAAATCTTATCAGAAACAACTTTTCATGAACCAAAAATTAACGCCGAAAAATCGAGTCGTCGTAATTGATTGAAAAAAACTTAACAGAACCTAGAATACACTTTGATTTAGTTAGTACGACAAAACTTTTCTTTTCATATGATTTTAAGTGTAATTTTATTATGGAGTGAAAGTGAAATTTTTAGAAGATTAGGGGTTTAATGTGATTTTCGGTACAGTTATCTACAACCGAATCGATTGCAGGAAATGATTTCTAACCCAGATATCCAAAAAAATCATATGACATGAACTAGAATTTCAAGACGATTATTATGACATCGAAAAAAATCTTATCAGAGGCAACTTTTCGTGCACCAAATATTAACGCCGAAAAACTGAGTCGTCGTAATTGATTGAAAAAAAATCAATAGAATCCGGAATACACTTTGATTTAGTTAGTATGACAAAACTTTTCTTTTCATATGATTTTAAGTGTAATTTTATTTTGGAATAGAAGTGAAATCTTCAGAAGATTAGAGGTTTAACGTGATTTTCGGTATAGTTATTCAACCCGAATCGATTGCAGGGAATGCTCTGAAACCCTGATATCTAAAAAAATCAGATGACATGAACTAGAATTTCAAGACGATTATTATGACATCGAAAAAAATCTGATCAGACACAACTTTTCGTGCAGTAAAAATTAACGCTGAAAAACCGAGTCATCGTAATTGATTGAAAACAAGTTAATAGAACCCGGAATACACTTTGATTTAGTTAGTACGAAAAAACTTTTCTTTTTATATGATTTTAAGTGTAATTTTATTTTGGAATAGAAGTGAAATCTTCAGAAGATTAGGGGTTTAACGTGATTTCGGTATAGTTATCCAACCCAAATCGATTGCAGGGAATGCTCTGAAACCCAGATATCTAACAAAAATCAGATGACATGAACTAGAATTTCAAGACGATTATTATGACATAGAAAATAATCTGATCAGAGACAACTTTTCGTACACCAAAAACTAATGCCGAAAAATCGAGTCATCGTAATTGATTGAAAAAAACTCAACAGAACCTGGAATACACTTTGATTTCGTAAGTATGACAAAACTTTTCTTTTCATATGATTTTAAGTGTAATTTTATTTTGGAGTGAAAGTGAAATCTTCAAAAGATTAGGCGTTGAACGTGATTTCTGGTACAATTATCCACAACTGAATCGATTGTAGGAAATGCTGTGTAACCTAAATATCTAAAAAAAATCATATGACATGAACTATATTTTCAAGACGATTATTATGACATCGAAAAAAATCTGATCAAAGACAGCTTTTCGTGCACAGAAAATTAACGCCGAAAAATTGAGTCATCGTAATTGATTGAAAAAAAGTTAACAGAACCCAAAATACACTTTAATTTAGTTAACACGACAAAACTATTCTTTTCATATGATTTTTAGTGCAATTTTATTTTGGAGTGAAAGTGAATTTTTTCCAAAATTAGGGTTTAACGTGATTTTTGGTACAGTTATCCACCACTGAATCGATTGCAGGGAATGCTCTGTAGCCCAGATAACTAAAAAAAATCTTATGACATGAAATAAAATTTCAAGACGATTATTATGCCATTGAAAAAAATCTGATCAGAAATAACTTTTCGGACACCGAATATTAATGCCGAAAAACTGAGTCGTCGTAATTGTTTGAAAAAAAGTTAGCAGAACCCGGAATACACTTTAATTTAGTTAGTACGACAAAAATTTTCTAGTCACATGATTTTAATTATAATTTAATTTTGGAGTGAAATTGAAATTTTCAGACAATTAGGGGTTTAACGTTATTTTCGATACAGTTATCCACAACCGCTGTGTAACCCAGATATCTAAAAAAAATCATACGATATGAACTAGAATTTCAAGACGATTATTATGACATTGAAAAAAATCTGATCAAAGACAACTTTTCGTGCACCAAAAATTAACGCCAAAAAATCGAGCGTCGTAATTGATTGAAAAAAAGTCAACAGAACCCGTAATACACTTTAATTTAGTAAGTATGACAAACCTTTTCTTTTCGTATGATTTTAACTGTAATTTTATTTTGGAGTGAAAGTGAAATCTTCTGAAGATTAGGGGTTCAACATAATTTTCGGTATAGTTATCCATATCTAAATCGATTGCAGGGAATGCTCTGTAACCCAGATACCTAAAAAAAATCTTATGACATGAGCTAGAATTTCAAGACGATTATTATGACATCGAAAAAAATCATATGAGAGAACTTTTCGTGCACCAAAAATTAACGCCGAAAAACTTAGTCGTCTCAATTGATTGTAAAAAATTCAACAGAATCCGTAATACACTTTAATTTAGTTAGTACGACAAACCTTTTTTTTCATATGATTTTAAGTTTAATTTTATTTTAGAGTGAAAGTGAAATCTTCATAAGATTAGGGGTTTAACGTGATTTTCGGTATAGTTATCCACAATCGAATCGATTGCAGGGAATTCTCTGTGGCCCAGATATCTAAAAAAAATGATATGACATAAACTAAAATTTCAAGACGATTATTATGACATTGAAAAAAATCTTATCAGAAACAACTTTTCATGAACCAAAAATTAACGCCGTAAAATCGAGTCGTCGTAATTGATTGAAAAAAACTTAACAGAACCCAGAATACACTTTGATTTAGTTAGTATGACAAAACTTTTCTTTTCATATGATTTTAAGTGTAATTTTATTATGGAGTGAAAGTGAAATTTTTAGAAGATTAGGGGTTTAATGTGATTTTCGGTACAGTTATCTACAACCGAATCGATTGCAGGAAATGATTTGTAACCCAGATATCCAAAAAACTCATATGACATGAACTAGAATTTCAAGTCGATTATTATGACATCGAAAAAAATCTGATCAGAGATAACTTTTCGTGCACCAAAAATTAATGCCGAAAAATCGAGTCGTCGTAATTGATTGAAAAATACTCAACAAAACCTAAAATACACGTTGATTTCGTTAGTACGACAAAACAATTCCTTTCATATGATTTTAAGTGTAATTTTATTTTGGAGTGAAAGTGAAATCTTCAGAAAATTAGGCGTTGAACGTGATTTTCGGTACAGTTATCCACAACTGAATCGATTCTAGGAAATGCTGTGTAACCTATATATGTAAAAAAAATCATATGACATGAACTAGAATTTCAAAACGATTATTATGACATCGACAAAAATCTGATCAAAGACAACTTTTCGTGCACCCAAAATTAACGTTGAAAAATCGAGTCGTTGTTATTGATTAAAAAAAAAAGTCAATAGAACTCGTAATACACTTTAATTTAGTAAGTATGACAAACCTTTTCTTTTTGTATGATTTTAATTGTAATTTTATTTTGGAATGAAAGTGAAATCTTCTGAAGATTAGGGGTTCAACGTAATTTTCGGTACAGTTATCCATATCTGAATCGATTGTAGGGAATGCTCGATAACCCAAATATCTAAAAAAAATCTTATGACATGAACTAGAATTTCAAGGCGATTATTATGACATCGAAAAAAATCATATCAAAGACAACTTTTCGTCCACCAAAAATTAACGCCGAAAAACTTAATCGTCGTAATTGATTGAAAAAAAGTCAATAGAACCCGGAATACACTTTGATTTAGTTAGTACGACAAAAATTTTCTTTTTATATGATTTTAAGTGTAATTTTATTTTGGAGTTAAAGTGAAATCTTCAGAAGATTAGGGGTTTAACATGATTTCGGTACAGTTATCCACAACCGAATCGATTGCAGGGAATGCTCTGTAACCAAGATATCTAAAAAAAATAATATGACATGAACTAAAATTTCAAGGCGATTATTATGACATAGAAAAAAATCTTATTAGAAACAACTTTTGTGAACCGAAAATTTACGCCGTAAAATCGAGTCGTCGTAATTGATTGGAAAAACTCAACGGAACCCAGAATACACTTTGAGTTAGTTTGTACGATAAAAATTTTCTTTTGATATAATTTTAACTGTAATTTTATTTTGTAGTGAAAGTAAAATTTTTAGAAGATTAGGGGTTTATTGTGATTTTCGGTACAGTTATCCACAAAAATATCGATTGCAGGAAATGATCTGTAACCCAGATATCTAAAAAAAATCATATGACATGAACTAGAATTTGTAGACGATTATTATGACATCTAAAAAAATCTGATCACAGACAACTTTTCGTGCACCAAAAATTAATGCCGAAAAACCGAGTCGTCATTATTGATTGAAAAAAAAGTCAACAGAACCCGTAATACACTTTAATTTAGTTAGTACGACAAAATTTTTCTTTTCATATGATGTTATGTGTAATTTTATTTTGTAGTGAAAGTGAAATCTTCAGAAGATTAGGCGTTGAACGTGATTTTCGGTACAGTTATCCACAAACGAATTGATTGCAAGGAATGTTCTGTAGCCCAGATATCTAAAAAATATCATATGACATGAACTAAAATTTCAAGACGATTATTATGACATTGAAAAAAATCTGATCAGAAAAACCTTTTCATGAATCGAAAAATCGAGTCGTCGTAATTGATTGAAAACAACTCAACAGACCCCGGAATACACTTTGATTTAGTTAGTACGACAAAACTTTTCTTTGCATATGATTTTAAGTGTAATTTTATTTTGGAGTGAAAGTGAAATATTTAGAAGATTGGGGGTTTAACGTGATTTTCGGTACAGTTATCCACAATCGAATCGATTGCAGGGAATGCTCTATTGCCCAGATATCTAAAAAAAATCATATGGCATGAACTAAAATTTCAAGACGATTATTATGACATTGAAAAAAATCTGATCAGAACAACTTTTCATGAACCGAAAATTAACGCCGAAAAATTGAGTCGTTGTAATTGATTGAAAAAAACTCAACAGAACTCGGAATACACTTTGATTTAGTTAGTACGACAAAACTATTCTTTTCATATGATTTTAAGTATAATTTTATTTTGGAGTGAAAGTGTGATATTCAGAAGATTAGGCGTTTAACGTGATTTTCGGTACAGTTATCCTCAACCGAATCGATTGCAGGAAATGCTCTATTGCCCAGATATCTAAAAAAAATCATATGGCATGAACTAAAATTTCAAGACGATTATTATGACATTGAAAAAAATCTGATCAGAAATAACTTTTCGTGAACCAAAAATTAACGCCGGAAAATCAAGTCGTCGTGATTGATTGAAAAAAACTCAACAGAACTCGGAATACGCTTTGATTTAGTTAGTACGACAAAACTATTCATTTCATATGATTTTAAGTATAATTTTATTTTGGAGTGAAAGTGTGATATTCAGAAGATTAGGCGTTTAACGTGATTTTCGGTACAGTTATCCACAACCGAATCGATTGTAGGAAATGCTGTGTAACCCAAATATCTAAAAAAAATCATAAGAATTGAACTAGAATTTCAAGACGATTTTTATGACATCAAAAAAAATCTGATTAAAGTCAACTTTTCGTGCACCGAAAATTAACGCCAAAAAATTGAGCCGTCGCAATTGATTGAAAAAAAGTCAACAGAACCCGTAATACACCTTAATTTAGTAAGTACGACAAACATTTTTCTTTTCGTATGATTTTAAGTGTAATTTTATTTTGGAATGAAAGTGAAATCTTCAGAAGATTAGGGGTTGAACGTTATTTTTGGAACAGTTATCCACAACCGAATCGATTGTAGGGAATGCACTGTAACCCAGATATCTAAAAAAAATCATATGACATGAACTAAAATTTCAAGATGATTATAATGACATCGAAAAAAATCTGATTAGAAAAAACTCTTCGTTAACCGAAAATTAACGCCGAAAAATCAAGTCGTCGTAATTGATTGAAAAAACCTTAACAGAACCCGAAATACACTTTTATTTAGTTAGTACGACAAAAATTTTATTTTCATATGATGTTAAGTGTAATTTTATTTTGGAGTGAAAGTGAAATGTTCAGAAGATTAGGTGTTGAACGTTATTTTCGGTAAAGTTATCCGCAACCGAATCGAATGCAGGGAATGCTGTGTAACCCAGATATCTAAAAAAATCATATGACATGAACTAGAATTTCAAGACGATTATTACGACATCGAAAAAAATCTAATCAGAGTCCACTTTTCGTGCACCAAAAATTAACGCCGAAAAATCGATTCGTCATAATTGATTGAAAAAAACTCAACAGAACCCGTAATACACTTTAATTTAGTAAGTACGACAAACCTTTTCTTTTCGTATGATTTTAAGTGTAATTTTATTTTGGAGTGAAATTGAAATCTTCAGAATATTAGGGGTTCAACGTAATTTTCGGTACAGTTATCCACATCTAAATCGATTGTAGGGAATGCTCTGTAACCCAGATTTCTAAAAAAAATCTTATGACATGAACTAGATTTTCAAGACGATTATTATGACATCGAAAAAAATCTTATCATAGAAAACTTTTCGTGCACCAAAAATTAACGCCGAAAATCCTAGAATTGATTGAAAAAAAGTCAATAGAACCCGGAATACACTTTGATTTAGTTCGTATGACAAAACTTTTCTTTTTATATGATTTCAAGTGTAATTTTATTTTGGAGTTAAAGTGAAATATTCAGAAGATTAGGGGTTTAACGTGATTTTCGATACAGTTATCCACAACCGATTCGATTGCAGGGAATGCTCTGTAGCCCAGATATCTAAAAAAAATCATATGACATGAACTAAAATTTAAAGACAATTATTATGACATTGAAAAAATCTTATCAGAAACAACTTTTCGTGAATCGAAAATTAACGCCGTAAAATCGAATCGTCGTAATTGATTGAAAAAAACTCAACCGAACCCAAAATACACTTTGATTTAGTTAGTACGACAAAAAATTTCTTTTCATATCATTTTAAGTGTAATTTTATTTTGGAGTGAAAGTGAAATTTTTAGAAGATTAGGGGTTTAATTTGATTTTCGGTACAGTTATGCACTACCGAATCGATTGCAGGAAAAGATCTGTAACTCAGATATCTAAAAGAAAATCACATGACATGAACAAGAATTTGAAGACGATTATTATGACATCGAAAAAAATTAGATAAAAGACAACTTTTCGTGCACCAAAAATTGATACCAAAAAATCGAGTCGTCGTTATTGATTGAAAAAAAGTCAACAGGACCCGTAATACATTTTAATTTAGTTAGTACGACAAACCTTTTCTTTTCAAATGATTTTAAGTGTAATTTTATTTTGGAGTGAAAGTGAAATCTTCAGAAGATTAGGGGTTCAACGTTATTTTCGGTACAGTTATCCACAACCGATCGATTGCTGGGAATGCTCTGAATCCCAGATATCTAAAAAAAATCATATGACAAGAACTAGAATTTCAAGATGATTATTATGACATGGAAAAAAAATCTGATCAAAGATAACTTTTCGAGCACCGAAAATAAACGCCGAAAAATCGAGTCGTCGTAATTGATTGAAAAAAATTCAACAGAACCCGTAATACACTTTAATTTAGTTAGTACGACAAACCTTTTCTTTTCATATGATTTTAAGTGTAATTTTATTTTGGAGTGAAAGTGAAATCTTCAGAAGATTAGGGTTTCAACGTTATTTTCGGTACAGTTACCCAACACCGAATCGATTCCAGGGAATGCTCTATAACCCAGATATCTAAAAAAAATCATTTGACATGAACTAAAATTTCAAGACGATTATTATGACATTGAAAAAAATTAGATCAGAAAAAACTTTTCGTGAACCAAAAATTAACGTCAAAAAATCGAGTCGTCGTAGTTGATTGAAAAAAACTTAACAGAACCCGAAATACACTTTGATTTAGTTAGTACGACAAAACTTTTATTTTCATATGATGTCAAGTGTAATTTTATTTTGGAGTGAAAGTGAAATCTTCAGAAGATTAGGCGTTGAACGTTATTTTCGGTACAGTTATCCACAACCAAATCGATTGCTGGGAATGCTGTGTAACCCAGATATCTAAAAAAAATCATATGACATGAACTAGAATTTCAAGACGATTATTATGACATCGAAAAAAATCTGATCAAAGACAACTTTTCGTGCACAAAAAATTAACGCTGAAAAATCGATTTGTCATAATTTATTGCAAAAAAGTCAACAGAACCCGTAACCCACTTTAATTTAGTTAGTACGACAAACCTTTTCTTTTCAAGTAATTTTAAGTATAATTTTGTTATGGAATGAAAGTGAAATTTTTCGAAGATTAGGGGTTTAACGTGATTTTCGGTACAGTTATCCACAACCGAGTCGATTGCTAGGAATGCTCTGTAGCCCAGATATCTAAAAAATATCATATGACATGAACTAGAATTTCAAGACGATTATTATGACATTGACAAAAATATGATCAAAGACAACTTTTCGTGCACCGAAAATTAACGCTGAAAAATCTCGTCGTCGTAATTGATTAAAAAAAATTCAACGGAACCCGTAATACACTTTAATTTAGTTAGTACGACAAACCTTTTCTTTTCATATGATTTTAAGTGTAATTTTATTTTGGAGTGAAAGTGAAATCTTCAGAAGATTAGGGGTTCAATGTGATTTTCGGTACAGTTATCCACAACCTAATCGATTGTAGGGAATGCTCTGTAGCCCATATATCTAAAAAAAATCATATGACATGAACTAAAATTTCAAGACGATTATTATGACGTTGAAAAAAATCTTATCAGAAACAACTTTTCGTGAACCAAAAACTTGAGTCATCGTAATTGATTGAAAGAAACTCAACAGACCCCAGAATACACTTTGATTTAGTTAGTACGACAAAACTTTTCTTTTCATATGATTTTAAGTGTAATTTTATTTTAGAGTGAAAGTGAAATCTTCAGAAGATTAGGGGTTTAACGTGATTTTCGGTACAGTTATCCACAACAGAATTGATTCCAGGGAATTCTCTGTAGCCCAGATATCTAAAAAAAATCATATGACATGAACTAAAATTTCAAGACGATTATTAGGACATTGAAAAAAAATCTGATCAGAAACAACTTTTCGCACACCAAAAATTAACGCCGAAAAATCTAGTCGTCGTAATTGATTGAAAAAAAAATCAATAGAACCCGAAATACACTTTAATTTCGTTAGTACAACAAAACTATTCTTTTCATATGATTTTAAGTATAATTTTATTTTGGAGTGAAAGTGTGATCTTCGAAAGATTAGGCGCTGATCGTGATTTTCGGTACAGTTATCCACAACCGAATCGATTGCAGGAAATGCTGTGTAACCCAGATATCTAAAAAAAATCATATGAATTGAACTAGAATTTATAGACGATTATTACGACATCAAAAAAAATTTGATCAAAGACAACTTTTCGTACACAGAAAATTAATGCCGAAAAATCGAGTCGTCGTAATTGATTGAAAAAAAGTCAACAGAACCCGTAATACACTTTAATTTAGTAAGTACGAAAAACCTTTCTTTTCGTATGATTTTAAGTCTAATTTTATTTTGGAGTGAAAGTGAAATTTTCAGAAGATTAGGGGTTTAACGTAATTTTCGGTACAGTTATCCACAACCGAATCGATTGCAGGGAATGCTCTGTAACCCAGATATCTAAAACAAATCATATGACATGAACTAAAATTTCAAGACAATTATTATGACATTGAAAAAAATCTGATCTGAAAAACATTTCGTGAATCAAAAATTAACGCCGAAAAATCGAGTCATCATAATTGATTGAAAAAAACTTAACAGAACCCGGAATACACTTTGATTTAGTTAGTACGACAAAACTTTTCTTTTCATATGATTTTAAGTGTAATTTTATTTTGGAGTGAAAGTGAAATCCTCAGAAGATTAGGGGTTCAACGTGATTTTCAGTACAATTATCCACAACCAAATCGATTGCAGGGAATGGTGTGTAACCCAGATAATTAAAAAAAATCATATGACATGAACTAGAAATTCAAGACGATTATTATGACATCGAAAAAAATCTGATCAAAGATAACTTTTCATGCACCAAAAAATAACGCCGAAAAATTGATTCGTCGTAATTGATTGAAAAAAAGTCAACAGAACCCGTAATACAGTTTAATTTAATAAGTACGACAAACCTTTTCTTTTCGTATTATTTTAAGTGTAATTTTATTTTAGAGTGAAAGTGAAATCTTCAGAATATTAGGGGTTCAACGTAATTTTCGGTACAGTTATCCACATCTAAATCGATTTCAGGGAATGCTCTGTAACCCAGATTTCTAAAAAAAATCTTATGACATGAATTAGAATTTCAAGACGATTATTATGATATCGAAAAAAATCTTATCAGAGATAACTTTTCGTGCACCAAAAATGTAAGGCCCCCACCTAGGTCCCCAAAGAACCAGAGTGGGTGCCCTACTAAATAAAGACAACCTGATAAAGAAGAACCTGTCATGCATGCCACTGATAAATATCAAGAGAAAACTGATAAAGGAAACTTGCCAACACGGCATATATATCAAAACCTCAACTTGCTATACAACAACTGAACTCTAGGCTTACATAGCCCAGGCATGCATAACATACAATACTGGCACACTGGCCACAAAATAACACAATCCATACAGACCCAAATAGACTAAAGAAATAAAGACAGTCGGAAGCGGTAAAATGAACAAAAAGAAACCCCCAGGCTGGCATCTGCTAGGTCTGCATGGTCCTGTACACCATCTAACCTGGAAGTCGGGACCCACTAGACTCACCCACAACTGGATTCTTGTCTTTACCTGGAATGAAGAGAAAGCAAGGTGAGTCCAAATGACTCAGCAAGCTCATAAAGAAAGGAAGGATGGATAGAGTAGGTGCTAAGAATAACCATACATCTCAAACGCATAGCAAATCAAAACTGATGCATAACATGCCATGCAATCTCATAAACTGTCACAGGTACAAACTGCATAAGTAACAATGCACATATATAGGATCTTGGGACCCAAATAAAGAATGCACTAGCACCCAAGTCCAAATCACAAACCTGTCACCGCCCTTAAGGCGAACTGTACCTGTCACTCGAGCCAAAGCTCGCTCGGGTGGGAGCGACCAACACCCGCTGGCACGCATAAGCGTCCAAAATAGAAACTGGGCACGCCGAAGCGTCTCTGAATAACTCGGTTCAGGAAACCCGACACCGTACAACTGTATCTCAAGAACTGTACCTGTCACTCGAGCCAAAGCTCGCTCGGGTGGGAGCGACCAACACCCGCTGGCACGCATAAGCGTCCAAAATAGAAACTGGGCACGCCGAAGCGTCTCTGAATAACTCGGTTCGGGAAACCCGACACCGTACAGCTGTATCTCAAGAACTGGCGCCAAGACTATGCAAATACGACAAATAAGGGGTGGCGTAGTAGACCGGACAAGATACAAAGCCCCCATAAGCCAAGCATCCCGCCAAGCCTCGCCCATATAGGAAATCACATACAATGCAGTGCTCATGTAATGCAGAGGCATAATGAGCATAAACGATGATACATAACCCCCATAAGCCATGCATCATGCCCTGCTCGCCTCGAAGGGAAGACAAATATACAACAATATGCCCATGGCCAAGCACACAATCACATGAAACCCTCATATGCATATCCCAAGCCCATGCATGCATATGAACTGACAAAATAATGGTAATAAAAGAAACACATGCAATTATTCTCAGCCACAACCTCTAACAAGAACCTACCCACAGGTTCCTAGCTTCATTCCAGCAACAAATAGAAGGGAGAAACAAACCCTTCAAAGCTCACAAGGAAAGACCCACCATCTGGCAAGGATCAAACCAAGATGGAGAAACTAACCAGAAACAGGCCTATAATCCTCGAATGAAAACATCCACAACTCAACAGAGTAAATCCTCAAATGAAAGCATCTCCAACTCAACAAAATAAATCCTCGAACAAAGAACCTAGAGCCCTCAAAATATGCATGAGTAAATCCTCAAACAAAGAACCCAGAGCCCTCAAAATATGCATATAAAATCTCATAGAAAGGAAAACTGAGAAACTAGCAATGGACAAGCTTAAAATAAAAACCATCAACGACTCGCAGTAAGTAAATCCTCACATACGTCCTCAATAACAAGCTTGCAGTTCGCACACTCACTGGACAAATAACAGTGACCAAAGGAGAAGAAAATGAGTAGAAGAGCTTGCCTTCGCCAATTTCCAAGATGCCTCGATTTATGTGCTGGGCCTCGATTCGCGTGCATGACTTCGATTCACATGCAAATCACTTCACCTAAATCATCAAAGCACCCTATTCATCATTTTATTCCAATAAACATCAAAACCTATTTTTCATAATTTCTTTGCATTATTCTCTAATTATCTCCCATTTTCCCTCAACAATATTTTAAAATAAATATCTACTTAAATATTTCATCAAATATTTATCCATGGAAATTCATCAAATATATTTCTAAGAATATTAGAAATTCTAAAACTTACCTCGGCTTATCTTTCAAAGCCTCATTGATTCGCCTACATTCACCTCGAGATGCGTGCATTGTCCTCGAAAATCGTGCCCGAACCATTTTTCTCGCCAAAGACTCCAAAATATTAATACAACTCCATTTCCTATTTTTCGGGAATTTTTTTGAGATTATTTTACAATTTTTCCACATTTTCTTTCCTTTCTTTCCTTTTCTTCTTCTTCTTCTTCTTCTTCTTCTTCTTCTTCTTCTTCTTCTTCTTTCTCGGTTTCTTTCGTTTTCTTCTCCGCGGCTACAACGCACAAAGCCTCCGTGGCCGCGCGAACCAGCTGGTTGCAGCTCTGCCATGCTCGGCTGCCTCGGCCTGCCAACGCCTCCTCTCGGTTGCTGCCTCCAAGACCTCCCCTCGCACTGCCGTGACCATCGCGGACTGCTGTCTGCGCCATCTTCCTCATGCATCGCAGCTCACCCGAACCAGCCTTGCGCGAGCTTCCATCGCGCCCAGCTCCGCGAGCTTGCTGCTCGCTGCTTCTTCAACTCTTCGAGCAGCCCGCGCCCAGCTACCAGCTTGCCTCGCGCGACCTCGACCAGCCTGCAACCAGCCTTCCCGCGAGCATGCACAATAGCCCCCTGCTTGCTCAAGCTTGCGGCCATGGCCGCTTGGAGCTTGCGGCTATGGCCGCTTGCTGCAACCGGCTTCCATCTCCTCTTCCTCTTGTTCTAGCTTTCTCTCTCTCCCTCGGCCATAAGCTCTTGGCCAAGCTCTCTTCCCTGATCTTGCTCTCACTCTCTCAGCATCTCTCTTGCTCATTGCAACTCTCGGCCATTCACTGCCATGGCCGAAGCTCTCCCTTTCTCTCTCTCTCTCTCTCTCTCTCTCTCTCTCTCTCTCTCTCTGGAATGAATAGGCGAGCACCCGACAGCCTTGGCCACCTCTCGACATTCTCTGCCCAATGCCTCAAGTGGAGAACCCATTTCATCGAGCTTCTGAAACTCCCATGCCTCTGCCGCGCATGCTACTTACATAACTATATAATATATATATTATGTGTATTAACACATTTAATCCCCCAACTTCTCATTAATTACACTTGAGGATTCTAATAATAGCACTTAGGAAATTCTTAAATTGCGCATTCACCCCCTAATGTCCAATTAATTCGCATCACGATGCTTTAAAGCCAAAATTAATGACTTCGGGTTTACTCGATAAAATTAATTTCGCCACCGGATCCTCACCGGGCCCTTAATTTATCTTGAAACCACTGAATGGTTGATCGTTATGGAAAATCGAAGCCCCCTCAGCTTTTCGTTAACTTCCTAGAAGTCCCCTATGACAATTCGGTATTTCAGCCTCAAATCACAGCTGTATTTTAACTGTGCCGAAAACCGTCTCGATTCTAATTTATTTTAATTCCATAAATCCCTTCTCGAAACGCTCATCGAGAGAATACCATTTTTTTGCAGGCATTCCCTCTCTGGGGCACTCCCAGCAGTCGATTTGGCGATTTATTTTGCTACCGAGCCATTTTTCGGTATTTTCAACTCTTTTAAAATACGTGGCAACCTTATCAAAATTTCGGGGTGTTACAAAAAATTAACGCCGAAAAACTTAGTCGTCGTAATTGATTGAAAAAAATGTCAATAGAACCCGGAATACACTTTGATTTAGTTAGTACGACAAAACATTTCTTTTTATATGATTTTAAGTGTAATTTTATTTTGGAGTTAAAGTGAAATCTTCAGAAGATTAGGGGTTTAACGTGATTTTTGGTACAGTTATCCACAACCGAATCGATTGCAGGAAATGCTCTGTAGCCCAGATATCTAAAAAAAATCATATGACATGAACTTAAATTTCAAGACGATTATTATGACATTGAAAAAAATCTTAGCAGAAACAACTTTTTGTGAACCAAAAATTAACGCCTTAAAATTGAGTCGTCGTAATTGATTGAAAAAACTCAATAGAACCCGAAATACACTTTGATTTAGTTAGTACGAAAAAACTTTTCTTTTCATATGATTTTAAGTATAATTTTATTTTGGAGTGAAAGTGAAATTTTTAGAAGATTAGGGATTTAACGTGATTTTCGGTACAATTATCCACAACCGAATCGATTGCTGGGAATGCTCTGTAGCCCAGATATCTAAAAAATATCATATGACATGAACTAGAATTTCAAGACGATTATTATGACATGAAAAAAAATCTGATCAAAGACAAGTTTTCGTGCACCGAAAATTAACGCCGAAAAACTGAGTCGTCGTAATTGATTGAAAAAAATTCAACAGAACCCGTAATACACTTTAATTTAGTTTGTACGACAAACCTTTTCTTTTCATATGATTTTAAGTGTAATTTTGTTTTGGAGTGAAAGTGAAATCTTAAGAAGATTAAGGGTTCAACATGATTTTCAATACAGTTATCCACAACCGAATCAATTGCAGGGAATGCTCTGTAGCCCAGATATCTAAAAAAAATCATATGACATGAACTAAAATTTCAAAACGATTATTATGACATTGAAAAAAATCTGATTAGAAACAACTTTTCGTGCACCAAAAATTAACGCCGAAAAATCTAGTCATCGTAATTGATTGAAAAAAACTCAACAGAACCCGGAATACACTTTGATTTAGTTAGTACAATCAAACTTTTCTTTTCATATGATTTTAAGTGTAATTTTATTTTAGGGTGGAAGTGAAATCTTCAGAAGATTAGGGGTTTAACGTGATTGTCGGTATAGTTATCCAACTCGAATCGATTCCAGGGAATGCTCTAAAACCCAAATATCTAAAAAAAATCAGATGAATTGAACTAGAATTTCAAGATGATTATTATGACATCGAAAAAAATTTGATCAGAGACAACTTTTCGTGTAGTAAAAATTAACGCTAAAAAACTGAGTCGTCGTAAATTATTGAAAAAAAGTCAATAGAACCCGGAATACACTTTGATTTAGTTAGTACGACAAAACTTTTCTTTTCATATGATTTTAAGTGTAATTTTATTTTGGAGTGGAAGTGAAATCTTCAGAAGATTAGGGGTTTAACGTGATTTTTGGTACTGTTATCCACAACCGAATCGATTGCAGGCAATGCTCTGTAGCCCAGATATCTAAAAAAAACATTATGACATGGACTAAAATTTAAAGACGATTTTTATGCCTTTGAAAAAAATCTGATCAGAAAAAAATTTTCGTGAACCTAAAATTAACGCCGAAAAATTGAGTCGTCGTAATTGATTGAAAAAAACTTAATAGAACCCGGAATACACTTTGATTTAGTTAGTACGACAAAACTTTTCTTTTCATATGATGTTATGTGTAATTTTATTTTGGAGTGAAAGTGAAATCTTCAAAAGATTAGGCGTTGAACGTGATTTTTGGTACAGTTATCCACAACCGAATCGATTGCAGGGAAGTCTCCATGATCTCCTTATCCAACTCAGCTTCAGCCCTCTTCTTGTTTTGAATGGCTCTATGGGGAAAAGGCAATGGATTAGTGTAGGGTTTCTCTCCCTTGTCCTGATCATTGTTGATGTGCTGCTTGGCCCTTTGAATTGGGAGGGGCTGTGACTCTTCTTTTCTACCGGTTTCTTCTTGTGCCTTCTCTGGAACATTCACTTCTTTACCACTATGCAGCATGATCGCACTCACATTTCCCTTTTGATTGGATATTGGCTGTGAATGTAGCTAACACGAGCCTTGACTCCTTAGCTCATTTATGTTAGTTGCTAACTGCCCAATCTATGTCTCCAAATTCTGTATGGTGGTGTCAGTCCGTTGTTGGAATTTGAGAGTATTGGCAGCCAATTGCTGCACTATATCATCCAAGCTCGGTTCGGCCTTGGGTAATGTTTGTGCTTGTTGCTTCATTGGTGTGGCATTACTTTGACCCGGTGCATTGAACCTCTGTTGGAATGGTTGAGTTGAAGCACCCCTATATCTGAAGTTGGGATGGTCTCTCTAGCCCGGATTGTAGGTGGGAGCATAGGGATCATACCTATTATGTTGTGGCTGTAGCTGGGAAACTATCAATCTGTTCTGCCATAACAAGATTCGTTTTTTGTCTTTTGTTTCTTTTTAATTCTCTTTCATTCTTTTGTTGCTTTCTTTTCGATTTTCTATTTTCTGTTTTTTGTGTTTTCTGTCATTCTTTTTTGTTCTGTTCTTTGTTCTTCCTGTTATGTTTTTGGTTTTCTTTCTGTTCTTTTATTTCTTTGTTGATTGTTTTCTGTTTTCTTTGTTCATTCTTTGTGTTTTTCTTTTCGATTTTCTTGTTTTCTATTTTTTTCCATAACCAGCACTGTTCACCGCCGACGACTATCTCGGAATGCCCTAATTTTTGGTGTCCAAAGGAATGGGGGTGTGGGGAGAAATAGTCACTGGTTTGCGATGAGGAGGGCATTTTTTGGCCAAATTCCAACGTTTAGACCACTTTTTGGGCCATTTTGTGTTTTCTTGGTGTGTTTATGTGATTTTTCCTTGTGTGTTTTGTTTTGTTTTTGTTCTTGTTGATATTTAATGCATGACCAGATCATCTAAGGGTGACCTAATTGATTTAGATCCAGAAATTGATAGAACCCTTAGGCGACAAGCAAGAGAAATTAGGTCTCAAGATAAGGCAGTGACTAATAGTGCCTTTCCCATTGTCTTTGATACTGTTTCTGGTTTCCAACCTAAATTGATCAATATGGCCGCCAATGAAAACAATGGCAATGAGAATAGGAATAATGAGAATAATGCTAACAGAACTATTAGAGAATTGGCTGCTCCTGATGTGCATTATCAACCCTTGTGTATTCAGTATCCCCAATTGGAGGCAAACTTTGAATTGAAATCTGGATTGATACATTTTCTTCATAAGTTTCATGGTCTTGTAGGTAAAGATCCACACAAGCATCTGAAGGAGTTTCATGTTGTATGCTCCACCATGAGGCCGCAAGGGGTTGATGAAGAACAAATAAAGCTAAGGGCATTCCCTTTCTCTCTTGATGGAGCTGCCAAAGACTGGCTGTATTACTTGTCACCTACTGCCATTACAAATTGGGATGGCCTGAGGAGAATATTTCTGGAGAAGTTCTTCCCTGCTTCCAAAACAGCAGCCATCCGGAAGGACATTTGTGGCATCCGACAAATAGCTGGAGAAAGCTTGCATGAGTATTGGGAGAGATTCAAGAAGTTGTGTGCTAGTTGTCCTCATCATCAGATAAGTGACCAGCTCCTCATTCAATACTTTTATGAAGGCTTGATTCCCATGGATAGGTATTTAGTGGATGCTGCATCTGGAGGAGCCTTAGTGGAAAAGACACCAACTGCAGCCCGGGACTTAATTTCAAAGATGGCTCAAAATGCACAACAATTTGGTACCAGGTTGAACACTCCCATGAAGACTGTCAATGAGGTTGGTTTTGCTGCACCTATGGACCAACGGAGAATAGAAAATAGGCTAGAGGAACTAACTTCAATGGTTCGCCAGTTAGCCCTTGATCGAAACCAGCCCCAGCAGGTATGTGGCATTTGTTCATTATCCTCACATGTAACTGATCAGTGCCCGCAATTGCAGGATAACACAGAATCATGCAATGGAATCTTCCCTGGAAGACCGTTTCGGCAACGACGCCAAAATCTTGATCGAGGCTGTCGAACCGATCAGATTAGTGTATGTATTAGGACTGGTTTGCAGCTAGGATGCTCCCTAGGTCGTCTCCCAACGAACTATCAACAAACTGTCAACGAACTGTCAAAACAAGATTAAACGGGGGGGGGGGGTTGTGATGAAAACCGAACTTAAAACCGCTCAAGAATGAAACAAAGATGAACTAAAACGCAACCCGCTACAAACCCTACCTCTTTACCACGGTAATCCCCGTCTCACTTATGAAAATAATCTATTTTGTTTGATTTTCTTTTTGATTTGAAAAACTCTTCTACAACCGTAAAAGATTAAATCAAAACGAGCAATCGTTCATACAAATATATCATTTCTTTCTAATCAAAGCCTCAACCGAGTACGTCAATTAAACCCATCCAAAGATCATGCATGCATTCACACAACCGCATAAAAGAAACATACATAAACTTAGAGAAGGAAAAGAAACAAAATCATCAATAAAAACATGAAAATCGAGTTCCAAACTGGATTCGACTATATGATTGAGACTCAAACCGGGCAAGGGGTACGGGAATGTAGCAGATTACAAGCGAATTAGCCTTCCATAGCTTCTAGGTTGAACCCGTGAGAATCCTCCAAAATCGGCCACCCCTAATGCCTCTTAGCTAGCTCTTATTTATAGGGCTTTGGAAAAGAGAAACCTAGGCTAAATGGGCTTAGGATTTTTTATTACATATGGCCCATAATTTAATTAATTAAAAGGGCCCAATGGATTCTAAATTTGCTCATAACCCATAATGAAATATGGTTGCCTATTTCAAACTTGATGTTCGTCCACCTTGCGAAGCCCACTTGCGCCTCTATCGAAATAGCTCAAATCTGCAACACAAATCTGACAAAAAAGAATAAAAATAGTGTGAAGCCAAATAAAATAAAATAAACACAAGATAAATGAAATAACCTAAATAGAGTGCAATGAAGATGGAATAAGAGGGATAAATAATATAAAATATGCGCGCTATCAGTAACCCAGATATCTAAAAAAAATCATATGACATGAACTAAAATTTCAAGACGATTATTATGACATTGAAAAAAATCTGATTAGAAAAAACTTTTCGTGAACCTAAAATTAACGCCGAAAAATTGAGTCGTCCTAATTTATTAAAAAAACTTAACAGAACCCGGAATACACTTTGATTTAGTTAGTACGACAAAACTTTTCTTTTCATATGATTTTAAGTGTAATTTTATTTTGGATTGAAAGTGAGATCTTAAGAAGATTAGGGGTTGAACGTCATTTTCGGTACAGTTATCTACAACCGAATTGATTGCAAGGAAAGCTCTGTAACCCAGATATGTAAAAAAAATTAGATGACATGAACTAGAATTTCAAGACGATTATTATGACATCGAAAAAAATCTTATTAGAGACAACTTTTCGTGCACCAAAAATTAACGCCGAAAATTTGAGTCATCGTAATTGATTGAAAAAAAATCAATAGAACCCGGAATAAACTTTGATTTAGTTAGTACGACAAAACTTTTCTTTTCATATGATTTTAAGTGTAATTTTATTTTGGAGTGGAAGTGAAATCTTCAGAAGATTAGGGTTTAACGTGATTTTCGGTACAGTTATCCAACCCGAATCGATTGTAGGGAATGCTCTGAAACCCAGATATCTAAAAAAAATTAGATGACATGAACTAGAATTTCAAGACGATTATTATGACATAAAAAAAAATCTGATCAGAGATAACTTTTCATGTAGTAAAAATTAACACTGAAAAATCGAGTCGTCGTAATTGATTGAAAAAAAGTCAATAAAACTCGGAATACACTTTGATTTAGTTAGTACGACAAAACTTTTCTTTTCATATGAATTTAAGTGTAATTTTATTTTGGAGTGGAAGTGAAATCTTCAGAAGATTAGGGGTTTAACGTGATTTTCGGTACAGTTATCCACAACCGAATCGATTGCAGGGAATGCTCTGTAGCCCAGATAACTAAAAAAAATCTTATGACATGAACTAAAATTTCAAGACGATTATTATGACATTGAAAAAAATCTTATCAGAAATAACTTTTCGTGAACCAAAAATTAACGCCGTAAAATTGAGTCATCGTAATTGATTGAAAAAAATGCAATAGAACCTGAAATACACTTCGATTTAGTTAGTACGACAAAAATTTTCTTTTCATATGATTTTAAGTGTAATTTTATTTGGAGTGAAAGTGAAATTTTTAGAAGATTAAGGGTTTAACGTGATTTTCGGTACAGTTATCCACAACCGAATTGATTGCAGGAAATGATCTGTAACCCATATATCTAAACAAAATCATATGACATGAACTAGAATTACAAGACGATTATTATGACATCGAAAAAAATCTGATCAAAGATAACTTTTCGTGCACCGAAAATTAATTTCAAAAAATCGAGTCGTCATTATTGATTGAAAAAATGTCAACAGAACCCGTAATACACTTTAATTTAGTAAGTACGACAAACCTTTTCTTTTCAAATGATTTTAAGTATAATTTTATTATGAATTGAAAGTGAAATTTTCAAAAGATTAGGGGTTTAACGTGATTTTCGGTACAGTTATCCACAACCGAATCGATTGCAGGGAATGCTCTGTAGCCCAGATATCTAAAAGAAATCATATTACATGAACTAGAATTTCAAGACGATTATTATGACATGGAAAAAATCTGATCAAAGACAACTTTTCGTACACCGAAAATTAACGCCGAAACACTGAGTCGTCGTAATTGATTGAAAAAAATTCAACAGAACCCGTAATACACTTTAATTTAGTTAGTGTGACAAACATTTTCTTTTCATATGATTTTAAGTGTAATTTTATTTGGGAGTGAAAGTGAAATCTTCAGAAGATTAGGGGTTCAGCGTGATTTTCGGTACAGTTATGCACAACTCAATCGATTGTAGGGAATGCTTTGTAACCCAGATATCTAAAAAAAATCATATGACATGAACTATAATTTCAACACGATTATTATGATATCGAAAAAAATCTGATCGGAGACAGCTTTTCATGCACATAAAATTAACGCTGAAAAACTGAGTCGTCGTAATTGATTAAAAAAAAGTCAACAGAATTGTGAATACACTTTAATTTAGTTAGCACGACAAAACTATTCTTTTCATATGATTTTTAGTGTAATTTTATTTTGGAGTGAAAGTGAAATTGTTCGAAAATTAGGGATTTAACGTGATTTTTAGTACAATTATCCACAACTAAATCAATTACAAGGAATGCTCTGTAACCCAGATATCTAAAAAAAATCCTATGACATGAAATAAAATTTCAAGACGATTATTATGACATTGAAAAAAATCTTATCAGAAACAACTTTTTGGATACCGAAAATTAATGCCGAAAAACTGAGTCATCGTAATTGTTTGAAAAAAAGTCAACAGAACCCGGAATACACTTTAATTTAGTTAGTACGACAAAAATTTTCTTGTCATATGATTTTAAGTATTATTTAATTTTGGAGTGAAATTGAAATTTTCAAAAAAATAGGGGTTTAACATTATTTTCGGTACAGTTATCCACAACTGAATAGATTGCAAGGAATGCTCTGTAACCCAGATATCTACAAAAAATCAGATGAAATGAACTAGAATTTTAAGACGATTATTATGACATCGAAAAAAATCTAATCAGAGACAACTTTTCGTGCATCGAAATTAACGCCGAAAAATCGAGTCGTCATAATTGATTGGAAAAAACTCAACAGAACCCGGAATACACTTTGATTTCGTTATTACGACAACACTTTTCTTTTCATCTGATTTTAAGTGTAATTTTATTTTGGAGTGAATGTGAAATCTTCAGAAGATTAGGCGTTGAACGTGATTTTCGGTACAGTTATCCACAACCGAATCGATTGCAGGAAATGCTGTGTAACCCAGATATCTAAAAAAAATTAAATGACATGAACTAGAATTTCAAGACGATTATTATGACATCAAAAAAAATCTGATCAAAGACAACTTTTCGTGCACCGAAAATTAACGCCAAAAAAACAAGTCGTCGTAATTGATTGAAAAAAAAATCAACAGAACCCGTAATACACTTTAATTTAGTAAGTACGACACACTTTTTCTTTTCATATGATTTTAAGAGTAATTTTATTTTGGAGTGAAAGTGAAATCTTCAGAAGAACGTAATTTTCGGTACACTTATCCACATCTAAATCGATTGTAGGGAAAGCTCTGTAACCAATATTTCTAAAAAAAATCTTATGACAAGAATTAGAATTTAAAGACAATTCTTATGACATCGAAAAAAATCTTATCAGAGACAACTTTTCGTGCACCAAAAATTAACGCCGAAAAACTTAGTCGTCGTAATTGATTGAAAAAAAGTCAATAGAACCCGGAATACACTTTGATACAGTTAGTACGACAAAACTTTTCTTTTTATATGATTTTGAGCGTAATTTTATTTTCGAGTGAAAGCGAAATCTTCAGAAGATTAGGGGTTTAACGTGATTTTCGGTACAGTTATCCAAAACCGAATCGATTTCAGAGAATACTCTGAAGCCCAGATATCTAAGAAAATTCATATGACATGAACTAAAATTTCAGGATGATTATTATGACATTGACAAAAATCTGATCAGAAAAAACTTTTCGTGAACCTAAAATTAACGCCGAAAAATTGAGTCGTTGTAATTGATTGAAAAAAACTTAACAGAACCCGGAATACACTTTGATTTAGTTAGTACGACAAAACTTTTCATTTCATATGATTTTAAGTGTAATTTTATTTTCGTGTGAAAGTGAGATCTTAAGAAGATTAGGGGTTGAATGTGATTTTCGGTACAGTTATCCACAACCGAATCGATTGCAGGGAATGCTCTGTAACCCAGATATCTAAAAAAAATCAGATGACATGAACTAGAATTTCAAGACGATTATTATGACATCGAAAAAAATATTATCAGAGACAACTTTTCACGCACCAAAAATTAACGCCGAAAAACTGAGTCGTTGTAATTGATTGAAAAAAAAATTCAATAGAATTCGGAATACACTTTGATTTAGTTAGTACAATCAAACTTTTCTTTTCATATGATTTTAAGTGTAATTTTATTTTGGAGTGGAAGTGAAATCTTCCGAAGATTAGGGGTTTAACGTGATTTTCGGTACAGTTATCCACAACCGAATCGATTGTAGGGAATGCTCTGTAGCCCAGATATCTAAAAAAAATCATATGACATGAACTAAAATTTCAAGACGATTATTACGACATTCAAAAAAATCTTATCAGAAACAACTTTTCGTGAACCGAAAATTAACGTCGTAAAATCGAGTTGTCGTAATTGAGTGAAAAAAACTCAACAGAACCCGAAATACACTTTGATTTAGTTAGTACGACAAAAATTTTCTTTTCATATGATTTTAAGTGTAATTTTATTTTGGAGTGAAAGTGAAATTTTTAGAAGATTAGGGTTTAACGTGATTTTCGATACAGTTATCCACAACTGACTCGATTGCAGGAAATGATCTGTAACCCAGATATCTAAAAAAATTCATATAACATGGACTAGAATTTCAAGACGATTATTATGACATGGAAAAAAATCTGATGAAAGACAACTTTTCGTGCACTGAAAATTAACGCTGAAAAACTGAGTCGTCGTAATTGATTGAAAAAAATTCAATAGAACCCGTAATACACTTTAATTTAGTTAGTACGACAAACCTTTTCTTTTCATATGATTTTAAGTGTAATTTTATTTTGGAGTGAAAGTGAAATCTTCAGAAGATTAGGGTTCAACGTGATTTTCAGTACAATTATCCACAACTGAATCGATTGCAGGGAATGCTCTGTACCCCATATATCTAAAAAAAATCATATGACATGAACTAAAATTTCAAGACGATTATTATGACATTGAAAAAAATCTGATCTGAAAAACATTTTGTGAATCAAAAATTAACACCGAAAAATTGAGTCATCGTAATTGATTGAAAAAAACTTAAAAGAACCCGGAATACACTTTGATTTAGTTAGTACGACAAAACTTTTCTTTTCATATGATTTTAAGTGTATTTTTATTTTGGAGTGAAAGTGAAATCCTCAGAAGATTAGGGGTTCAACGTGATTTTCAGTACAGTTATCCACAACCGAATCGATTGCAGGGAATGTTCTGTAGCCAAGATATCTAAAAAAAATCATATGACATGAACTAAAATTTCAAGACGATTATTATGACATTAAAAAAAATCTGATCAGAAAACTTTTTCGTAAACCAAAAAATCGAGTCGTCGTAATTGATTAGAAAAACTCAACAAAGCCCGGAATAAACTTTGATTTAGTTAGTACCACAAAACTTTTCTTTACATATGATTTTAAGTGTAATTTTATTTTGGAGTGAAAGTGAAATCTTCAGAAGATTAGGGGTTTAACGTGAGTTTTGGTACAATTATCAACAACCGAATCGATTGTAGGGAATGCTCTGTAGCCCAGATATTTAAAAAAAATCATATGGCATGAACTAAAATTTCAAGACGATTATTATGACATTGAAAAAAATCTGATCAGAAACAACTTTTCGTGAACCAAAAATTAACGCCGAAAAATCGAGTCGTCGTATTTGGTTGAAAAAAACTCTATAGAACTCGGAATACACTTTGATTTAGTTAGTACGACAAAACTATTCTTTTCCTATGATTTTAAGTATAATTTTTTTTTCGAGTAAAAGTGAGATCTTCAGAAGATTAGGCGTTGAACGTGATTTTTTGTACAGTTATCCACAACCGAATCGATTTCAGGAAATGCTGTGTAACCCAGATATCTAAAAAAAATCATATGAATTGAACTAGAACTTCAAGACGATTATTATGACATCGAAAAAAATCTGATCAAAGACAACTTTTCGTGCTCCGAAAATTAACACCGAAAAATCGAGTCGTCGTAGTTGATTAAAAAAAAGTCAACAGAACCCGTAATACACTTTAATTTAGTAAGTACGACAAACCTTTTCTTTTCATATGATTTTAAGAGTAATTTTATTTTGGAGTGAAAGTGAAATCTTCAGAATATTAGGGGTTCAACATAATTTTCGGTACAATTATCCACAACCGAATCGATTGTAGGGAATGCTCTATAACCCATATATCTAAAGAAAATCATATGACATGAACTAAAATTTCAAGACGATTATTATGACATTGAAAAAAATCTGATCAGAAAAATATTTCGTGAATCGAAAATGAACGCCGAAAAATCGAGTCATCGTAATTGATTGAAAAAAACATAATAGAACCCGGAATACACTTTGATTTAGTTAGTACGACAAAACTTTTCTTTTCATATGATTTTAAGTGTAATTTTATTTTGGAGTGAAAGTGAAATCTTCAAAAGATTTGTAGTGACCCTAGATAGGGTCTGGAATTTTCATTAAACCATTTTAGGAAAATGGTAAGTTTGAATCATTTTAGAATTTTAATTATAAAAAAATATATATATTCATAATTATGATTTATGGAATTTTTTTTTTTTTGTGACTTGGGTTTTGTGTTAGGCCAAAGTTGATAATCGGTTTGGATTTTAGCTTTGGGATGAGTCCAATTGAGATAACCCAGCTAAAAAAATAATAATAATAAAAAAAAAGAAATACGTACACCTGAAGTTGGCTACGTTTAATGTAGAGCAGCAGTGGTCAGTGGCCATTTTATTTTAAGCAATAGTGGAATTTTACACTAAGGATAATATGCTTTTGAGGTCATCTATCGCCACTTAGGAGTTAAAGTTGCTGAAGGTGAGTCTTGTGGACGGCAGATTGTCGGATCTCACATGGCTATTTCAGAACAATTCTTTCATAATGGTGTAGCCTATGTAGGATTTGTGAAGTATATATATATATGCGTATAAATTATAAGAATGTTTCTGGGCAAGATGTTAAATTGTAGCCCAGATGATATATGAATGATAAAATTAATTAATTAAGAAGGATAAGTTGATTAGCTATATGGGCAATCTAATCAAAGTATTTATCATGAGATCCAAAAATTATGAAAAGTTCGAATCAGTGAAATTTTGCTCATTTATGTGAAAATTTATAGCAAACATTCGAATGGTTCTTCCAGCCATTCGAATGCCACAATATAGCATTCGAATGCTTTGTGGATGAATCAATTAATTTTAGTAATTTTCTATTCATAAACCATCAAAATTAATCAGGCATTCGAATGCAAAGCAAAAGGATTCGAATTGATTTGTCATTTTACTGTTCCTAAGCCTTCAAAATTGGAAGGCATTCGAATGCTGCAGTGATAGCATTCGAATGCATTGGTTAAATTTGCTGAGTACTGTAGCAGCTTTCGAATGCTATGGTGAAGGCATTCGAATGCCTTGTTTAATCTTGCAAAATTTGTGCTGAATACTGTAGTGGTGACACTGTAGTGGTACTGTAGTGGGCACTGTAGCAATCGGGCACTGTAGCATCCGAATGAGAAAGTTTTTATAAAAAAATATATTGTTATCTAAATACTTTTCTAAAAATTTTTCTATATTAAAATGATAAAAATCTAATATTCAAATAAGATTATTATTTTGCCATCAAACCCATTTACTTGAGAATAATACCCAAAAACTCTTTTTATTTCACTTGCATTTTTAAATGTGAGTAATATTTAAATGATAGAAAATAATTTTTCCTCTTAATTAAATGTTATGATTTAAATACCCGTTCATAAAATTAAATTATGATAATTCTTGCTCTAGAAATTTACAATGCTCATATACATTAAATGTTTATCCTAATACAACACTCCATAGCTAATAAATTGAGTCTAATTTAATCGTGGCTATATAAGAGGTAGAATTTAATCAAGATAAATACGCCATGAGTATGTCCAAAAGAATAATCCATAGAATTTCCATATCCTTGAATTTTAAGAATTGATCATTTCATATACATGGCCCTGAATGATTTCCAATATTCCCTAGTTAATCCTGAATAAGCAATTCATAATGCATAGCATTATTTGCTTGATACTTCAATGTAATTATATGTGCACCCATTATGTATGAGCATTGAGCACGTTATTATGTGGAGCACTTCATATTGTGTGCAAGCATTTATTTGTGCATATTGCATTGAGGAGATCCCATGAGCTCGAGTTTGAGTCCGACTATCGATAGTTAGGGGCATGTACAACCCTAGCGAGTTATTTTATTTTGCTCCCAGATTTATGGAGCGGGGTTGATACCCGAGAGATATATACATGTGTTTATTGCTTACCTTGCAGGTTCCAGCATCACGTAGGTATGAGATTTATTTTAGGCCTTGTGCCAAGATGTGTTGCATTGAGATATGTGGGCCTTAGTGCCAGTATATGCATACCTGCATGAGTTATACATTTACATCTTATTTAACCTACAAATCAGTCTAAAAGTTGAGCATATTCAATATATCCCTCAATAGAATATCTATATCTTTCGGTCTATGACTAATTGACCTTCTTTATCAAGGGAATCAATTATTTCTCTCTATTTAGAGATGAGTCGGTCGAGTTCGAGTTCGAGATTTTCCTTGATTCCGCATTATCGTTTCTTCATTGCTTATTACTTGCTGAGTCTTGTGACTCACCTTGCTTTCTTCACCATTCCAGGTTCTAGAGATAAAGCACCTGAGGTTGGTCCTAGCAGTAGCAGTGGGGGACGCTAGTTTGTCTGTGTACGTGGGGCCTACTCATGCCTTGAGATCTTGGTGGTTGTTGGGTTCTATTTTATAGATGACTTTTATTCCGTTTGTTGAGGGATATGACTTTCAGTTGCCAGTATTGGCTGAGTTGTATGCTGAGCTTATAGACTCAGCGAAATTATGTTATTTATCGGTTATGAGAGTTTGATTTTGTTCCCTCGGTGTTATTATTTGTTTTAATTTTTATGAATATAATGTGGCACCACCTCTTCCCTTGGCCTTAAATGGAAAGGAGGGGGGGGCTACAAGATTAGGCGTTGAACGTGATTTTTGGTACAGTTATCCACAACCGAATCGATTGCAGGGAATGCTGTGTAACCCAGATATCTAAAAAAAATCATATGACATGAACTAGAATTTCAACACGATTATTATGACATCGAAAAAAATCTGATCAGTGACAACTTTTCGTGCACCGAAAATTAACGCCGAAAAATCGAGTCATCGTAATTGATTGAAAAAAAGTCAATAGAACCCGCAATACACTTTAATTTAGTAAGTACGACAAACCTTTTCTTTTTGTATGATTTTAAGTGTAATTTTATTTTGGAGTGAAAGTGAAATCTTCAGAAGATTAGGGATTTAACTTAATTTTCGGTACAATTATCCACAACTGAATCGATTGCAGGGAATGCTCTGTAACCCAGATATCTATAAAAAATCATCTGACATGAACTAAAATTTCAAGACGATTATTATTACATTGAAAAAAATCTGATTAGAAAAAACTTTTCGTGAACCGAAAATTAACACTGAAAAATCGAGTTGTTGTAATTGATTGAAAAAAACATAACACAACCCGGAATACACTTTGATTTAGTTAGTATGACAACACTTTTTCTTTTCATATGATTCTAAGTGTAATTTTATTTTCGAGTGAAAGTCAGATCTTAAGAAGATTAGGGGTTGAACGTGATTTTCGGTACAGTTATCCACAACCGAATCGATTGCAGGGAAAGCTCTGTAACCCAGATATCTAAAAAAAATCAGATGACATGAACTAGAATTTCAAGACGATTATTATGACATCAAAAAAAATCTTATCAGAGACAACTTTTCGTTCACCAAAAATTAACGTCGAAAAACTAACTCGTCGTAATTGATTGAAAAAAAATCATTAGAACCCGGAGTACACTTTGATTTAGTTAGTACGACAAAACTTTTCTTTTCATATGATTTTAAGTGTAATTTTATTTTGGAGTAGAAGTCAAATCTTCAGAAGATTAGGGGTTTAACGTGATTTCGGTACAGTTATCCAACCTGAATCGATTGTAGGGAATGCTCTGAAACCCAGATATCTAAAAAACATCAGATGACATGAACTAGAATTTCAAGACGATTGTTATGACATCGAAAAAAATCTAATCAGATCCAACTTTTTGTGCCGTAAAAATTAACGCTGAAAAATCGAGTCGTCGTAATTGATTGAAAAAAAGTCAATAGAACCTGAAATACACTTTGATTTAGTAAGTACGACTAAATGTTTCTTTTAATATGATTTTTAGTGTAATTTTATTTTGGAGTGGAAGTGCAATCTTCAGAAGATTAAGGGGTTTAACGTGATTTTTGGTATAGTTATCCACAACCGAATCGATTGTAGGGAATGCTCTGTAGTCCAGATATCTAAAAAACATCTTATGACATGAACTAAAATTTCAAGACGATTATTATGACATTGAAAAAAATCTTATCTGAAACAACTTTTCGTGAACCGAAAATTAACGCCGTAAAATCGAGTCGTCGTAATTGATTGAAAAAAACTCAACAGAACCCGAAATACACTTTGATTTAGTTAGTACGACAAAAATTTTCTTTTCATATGATTTTAAGTGTAATTTTATTTTGGAGTGAACGTGAAATTTTTAGAAGATTAAGGGTTTAACGTGGTTTTCGGTATAGTTATCCACAACCGAATCGATTGTAGGAAATGATTTGTAACCCAGATATCTAAAAAAAGTCATATGAGATGAACTAGAATTTCAAGACGATTATTATGACATGGAAAAAAATCTGATCAAAGACAACTTTTCGTGCACTGAAAATTAATGCCGAAAAACCGAGTCGTCGTAATTGATTAAAAAAAATTCAATAGAACCCGTAATACACATTAATTTAGTTAGTACGACAAACCTTTTCTTTTCATATGATTTTAAGTGTAATTTTATTTTGGAGTGAAAGTGAAATCTTCAGAAGATTAGGGTTCAACGTGATTTTCAGTACAATTATCCACAACTGAATCGATTGCAGGGAATGCTCTGTACCCCATATATCTAAAAAAAATCATATGACATGAACTAAAATTTCAAGACGATTATTATGACATTGAAAAAAATCTGATCTGAAAAACATTTTGTGAATCAAAAATTAACACCGAAAAATTGAGTCATCGTAATTGATTGAAAAAAACTTAAAAGAACCCGGAATACACTTTGATTTAGTTAGTACGACAAAACTTTTCTTTTCATATGATTTTAAGTGTATTTTTATTTTGGAGTGAAAGTGAAATCCTCAGAAGATTAGGGGTTCAACGTGATTTTCAGTACAGTTATCCACAACCGAATCGATTGCAGGGAATGTTCTGTAGCCAAGATATCTAAAAAAAATCATATGACATGAACTAAAATTTCAAGACGATTATTATGACATTAAAAAAAATCTGATCAGAAAACTTTTTCGTAAACCAAAAAATCGAGTCGTCGTAATTGATTAGAAAAACTCAACAAAGCCCGGAATAAACTTTGATTTAGTTAGTACCACAAAACTTTTCTTTACATATGATTTTAAGTGTAATTTTATTTTGGAGTGAAAGTGAAATCTTCAGAAGATTAGGGGTTTAACGTGAGTTTTGGTACAATTATCAACAACCGAATCGATTGTAGGGAATGCTCTGTAGCCCAGATATTTAAAAAAAATCATATGGCATGAACTAAAATTTCAAGACGATTATTATGACATTGAAAAAAATCTGATCAGAAACAACTTTTCGTGAACCAAAAATTAACGCCGAAAAATCGAGTCGTCGTATTTGGTTGAAAAAAACTCTATAGAACTCGGAATACACTTTGATTTAGTTAGTACGACAAAACTATTCTTTTCCTATGATTTTAAGTATAATTTTTTTTTCGAGTAAAAGTGAGATCTTCAGAAGATTAGGCGTTGAACGTGATTTTTTGTACAGTTATCCACAACCGAATCGATTTCAGGAAATGCTGTGTAACCCAGATATCTAAAAAAAATCATATGAATTGAACTAGAACTTCAAGACGATTATTATGACATCGAAAAAAATCTGATCAAAGACAACTTTTCGTGCTCCGAAAATTAACACCGAAAAATCGAGTCGTCGTAGTTGATTAAAAAAAAGTCAACAGAACCCGTAATACACTTTAATTTAGTAAGTACGACAAACCTTTTCTTTTCATATGATTTTAAGAGTAATTTTATTTTGGAGTGAAAGTGAAATCTTCAGAATATTAGGGGTTCAACATAATTTTCGGTACAATTATCCACAACCGAATCGATTGTAGGGAATGCTCTATAACCCATATATCTAAAGAAAATCATATGACATGAACTAAAATTTCAAGACGATTATTATGACATTGAAAAAAATCTGATCAGAAAAATATTTCGTGAATCGAAAATGAACGCCGAAAAATCGAGTCATCGTAATTGATTGAAAAAAACATAATAGAACCCGGAATACACTTTGATTTAGTTAGTACGACAAAACTTTTCTTTTCATATGATTTTAAGTGTAATTTTATTTTGGAGTGAAAGTGAAATCTTCAAAAGATTTGTAGTGACCCTAGATAGGGTCTGGAATTTTCATTAAACCATTTTAGGAAAATGGTAAGTTTGAATCATTTTAGAATTTTAATTATAAAAAAATATATATATTCATAATTATGATTTATGGAATTTTTTTTTTTTTGTGACTTGGGTTTTGTGTTAGGCCAAAGTTGATAATCGGTTTGGATTTTAGCTTTGGGATGAGTCCAATTGAGATAACCCAGCTAAAAAAATAATAATAATAAAAAAAAAGAAATACGTACACCTGAAGTTGGCTACGTTTAATGTAGAGCAGCAGTGGCCAGTGGCCATTTTATTTTAAGCAATAGTGGAATTTTACACTAAGGATAATATGCTTTTGAGGTCATCTATCGCCACTTAGGAGTTAAAGTTGCTGAAGGTGAGTCTTGTGGACGGCAGATTGTCGGATCTCACATGGCTATTTCAGAACAATTCTTTCATAATGGTGTAGCCTATGTAGGATTTGTGAAGTATATATATATATGCGTATAAATTATAAGAATGTTTCTGGGCAAGATGTTAAATTGTAGCCCAGATGATATATGAATGATAAAATTAATTAATTAAGAAGGATAAGTTGATTAGCTATATGGGCAATCTAATCAAAGTATTTATCATGAGATCCAAAAATTATGAAAAGTTCGAATCAGTGAAATTTTGCTCATTTATGTGAAAATTTATAGCAAACATTCGAATGGTTCTTCCAGCCATTCGAATGCCACAATATAGCATTCGAATGCTTTGTGGATGAATCAATTAATTTTAGTAATTTTCTATTCATAAACCATCAAAATTAATCAGGCATTCGAATGCAAAGCAAAAGGATTCGAATTGATTTGTCATTTTACTGTTCCTAAGCCTTCAAAATTGGAAGGCATTCGAATGCTGCAGTGATAGCATTCGAATGCATTGGTTAAATTTGCTGAGTACTGTAGCAGCTTTCGAATGCTATGGTGAAGGCATTCGAATGCCTTGTTTAATCTTGCAAAATTTGTGCTGAATACTGTAGTGGTGACACTGTAGTGGTACTGTAGTGGGCACTGTAGCAATCGGGCACTGTAGCATCCGAATGAGAAAGTTTTTATAAAAAAATATATTGTTATCTAAATACTTTTCTAAAAATTTTTCTATATTAAAATGATAAAAATCTAATATTCAAATAAGATTATTATTTTGCCATCAAACCCATTTACTTGAGAATAATACCCAAAAACTCTTTTTATTTCACTTGCATTTTTAAATGTGAGTAATATTTAAATGATAGAAAATAATTTTTCCTCTTAATTAAATGTTATGATTTAAATACCCGTTCATAAAATTAAATTATGATAATTCTTGCTCTAGAAATTTACAATGCTCATATACATTAAATGTTTATCCTAATACAACACTCCATAGCTAATAAATTGAGTCTAATTTAATCGTGGCTATATAAGAGGTAGAATTTAATCAAGATAAATACGCCATGAGTATGTCCAAAAGAATAATCCATAGAATTTCCATATCCTTGAATTTTAAGAATTGATCATTTCATATACATGGCCCTGAATGATTTCCAATATTCCCTAGTTAATCCTGAATAAGCAATTCATAATGCATAGCATTATTTGCTTGATACTTCAATGTAATTATATGTGCACCCATTATGTATGAGCATTGAGCACGTTATTATGTGGAGCACTTCATATTGTGTGCAAGCATTTATTTGTGCATATTGCATTGAGGAGATCCCATGAGCTCGAGTTTGAGTCCGACTATCGATAGTTAGGGGCATGTACAACCCTAGCGAGTTATTTTATTTTGCTCCCAGATTTATGGAGCGGGGTTGATACCCGAGAGATATATACATGTGTTTATTGCTTACCTTGCAGGTTCCAGCATCACGTAGGTATGAGATTTATTTTAGGCCTTGTGCCAAGATGTGTTGCATTGAGATATGTGGGCCTTAGTGCCAGTATATGCATACCTGCATGAGTTATACATTTACATCTTATTTAACCTACAAATCAGTCTAAAAGTTGAGCATATTCAATATATCCCTCAATAGAATATCTATATCTTTCGGTCTATGACTAATTGACCTTCTTTATCAAGGGAATCAATTATTTCTCTCTATTTAGAGATGAGTCGGTCGAGTTCGAGTTCGAGATTTTCCTTGATTCCGCATTATCGTTTCTTCATTGCTTATTACTTGCTGAGTCTTGTGACTCACCTTGCTTTCTTCACCATTCCAGGTTCTAGAGATAAAGCACCTGAGGTTGGTCCTAGCAGTAGCAGTGGGGGACGCTAGTTTGTCTGTGTACGTGGGGCCTACTCATGCCTTGAGATCTTGGTGGTTGTTGGGTTCTATTTTATAGATGACTTTTATTCCGTTTGTTGAGGGATATGACTTTCAGTTGCCAGTATTGGCTGAGTTGTATGCTGAGCTTATAGACTCAGCGAAATTATGTTATTTATCGGTTATGAGAGTTTGATTTTGTTCCCTCGGTGTTATTATTTGTTTTAATTTTTATGAATATAATGTGGCACCACCTCTTCCCTTGGCCTTAAATGGAAAGGAGGGGGGGGGCTACAAGATTAGGCGTTGAACGTGATTTTTGGTACAGTTATCCACAACCGAATCGATTGCAGGGAATGCTGTGTAACCCAGATATCTAAAAAAAATCATATGACATGAACTAGAATTTCAACACGATTATTATGACATCGAAAAAAATCTGATCAGTGACAACTTTTCGTGCACCGAAAATTAACGCCGAAAAATCGAGTCATCGTAATTGATTGAAAAAAAGTCAATAGAACCCGCAATACACTTTAATTTAGTAAGTACGACAAACCTTTTCTTTTTGTATGATTTTAAGTGTAATTTTATTTTGGAGTGAAAGTGAAATCTTCAGAAGATTAGGGATTTAACTTAATTTTCGGTACAATTATCCACAACTGAATCGATTGCAGGGAATGCTCTGTAACCCAGATATCTATAAAAAATCATCTGACATGAACTAAAATTTCAAGACGATTATTATTACATTGAAAAAAATCTGATTAGAAAAAACTTTTCGTGAACCGAAAATTAACACTGAAAAATCGAGTTGTTGTAATTGATTGAAAAAAACATAACACAACCCGGAATACACTTTGATTTAGTTAGTATGACAACACTTTTTCTTTTCATATGATTCTAAGTGTAATTTTATTTTCGAGTGAAAGTCAGATCTTAAGAAGATTAGGGGTTGAACGTGATTTTCGGTACAGTTATCCACAACCGAATCGATTGCAGGGAAAGCTCTGTAACCCAGATATCTAAAAAAAATCAGATGACATGAACTAGAATTTCAAGACGATTATTATGACATCAAAAAAAATCTTATCAGAGACAACTTTTCGTTCACCAAAAATTAACGTCGAAAAACTAACTCGTCGTAATTGATTGAAAAAAAATCATTAGAACCCGGAGTACACTTTGATTTAGTTAGTACGACAAAACTTTTCTTTTCATATGATTTTAAGTGTAATTTTATTTTGGAGTAGAAGTCAAATCTTCAGAAGATTAGGGGTTTAACGTGATTTCGGTACAGTTATCCAACCTGAATCGATTGTAGGGAATGCTCTGAAACCCAGATATCTAAAAAACATCAGATGACATGAACTAGAATTTCAAGACGATTGTTATGACATCGAAAAAAATCTAATCAGATCCAACTTTTTGTGCCGTAAAAATTAACGCTGAAAAATCGAGTCGTCGTAATTGATTGAAAAAAAGTCAATAGAACCTGAAATACACTTTGATTTAGTAAGTACGACTAAATGTTTCTTTTAATATGATTTTTAGTGTAATTTTATTTTGGAGTGGAAGTGAAATCTTCAGAAGATTAAGGGGTTTAACGTGATTTTTGGTATAGTTATCCACAACCGAATCGATTGTAGGGAATGCTCTGTAGTCCAGATATCTAAAAAACATCTTATGACATGAACTAAAATTTCAAGACGATTATTATGACATTGAAAAAAATCTTATCTGAAACAACTTTTCGTGAACCGAAAATTAACGCCGTAAAATCGAGTCGTCGTAATTGATTGAAAAAAACTCAACAGAACCCGAAATACACTTTGATTTAGTTAGTACGACAAAAATTTTCTTTTCATATGATTTTAAGTGTAATTTTATTTTGGAGTGAACGTGAAATTTTTAGAAGATTAAGGGTTTAACGTGGTTTTCGGTATAGTTATCCACAACCGAATCGATTGTAGGAAATGATTTGTAACCCAGATATCTAAAAAAAGTCATATGAGATGAACTAGAATTTCAAGACGATTATTATGACATGGAAAAAAATCTGATCAAAGACAACTTTTCGTGCACTGAAAATTAATGCCGAAAAACCGAGTCGTCGTAATTGATTAAAAAAAATTCAATAGAACCCGTAATACACATTAATTTAGTTAGTACGACAAACCTTTTCTTTTCATATGATTTTAAGTGTAATTTTATTTGGGAGTGAAAGTGAAATCTTTAGAAGATTAGGGGTTCAATGTGATTTTCAGTACAATTATCCACAACCGAATCGATTGCAGGGAATGCTCCGTAGCCCAAATATCTAAAAAAAATAATATGAAATGAACTAAAATTTCAAAACGATTATTATGACATTGAAAAAAACTGATCAGAATCAACTTTTCTTGAACCGAAAAATAGAGTCGTTGTAATTGATTGAAAAAACTCAACAGACCCCGGAATACACTTTGATTTAGTTCGTACGACAAAACGTTTCTTTTCATACTATTTGAAGTGTAATTTTATTTTGGAGTGAAAGTGAAATCTTCAGAAGATTAGGGGTTGAACGTGATTTTTGGTACAGTTATCCACAATCGAATTTATTCCAGGAAATGCTCTGTAACCCAGATTTCTAAAAAAAATCTTATGACATGAACTAGAATTTCAAGCCGATTATTATGACATCAAAAAAAATCTGATGAAAGACAACTTTTCGTGCACCGAAAATTAACACCGAAAAACTGATTCGTCGTAATTGATTGAAAAAAAGTCAACAGAACCTGTAATACACTTGAATTTAGTAAGTACGACAAACCTTTGTTTTTCGTATGATTTTAAGTATAATTTTATTTTGGAGTGAAAGTGAAATCTTCAGATGATTAGGGGTTCAACGTAATTTTCATTACCGTTATCCACAACTAAATCGATAGCAAGGAATGCTCTGCAACCCAGATATCTAAAAAAAATCTTATGACAAGAACAAGAATTTCAAGACGATTATTATGACAACAAAAAAAATCTGATCAGAGACAGCTTGTCGTGCACCAAAAATTAACGCCGAAAAACAGAGTCGTCGTAATTGATTGAAAAAAAAGTTAATAGAACCCGGAATACACTTTGATTTTGTTAGTATGATAAAACTTTTCTTTTCATATGTTTTTAAGTGTAATTTTTTTTTGAGCGAAATTGAAATCTTCAGAAGATTTGGGGTTTAACGTGATTTTCGGTACAATTATCCACAACCGAATTGATTGCAGAAAATGCTCTGTAACCCAGATATCTAAAATAAATCATATGACATAAACTAAAATTTCAAGACGATTATTATGAAATCAAAAAAAATCTGATCAAAGACAACTTTTCGTGCACCAAAAATTAAAGCCGAAAAATTGAGTTATCGTAATTGATTGAATAAAAGTCAACAGAACCCGTAATATACTTTAATTTAGTTAGTACGACAAACCTTTTCTTTTCATATGATTTTAAGTGTAATTTTATTTTGGAGTGAAAGTGAAATCTTCAGAAGATTAGGGGTTGAACGTGATTTTTGGTACAGTTATCCATAACCGAATCGATTGTAGGAAATGCTGTGTAACCCAAATATCTAAAAAAAATCATTTGTATTGAACTAGAATTTTAAGACGATTATTATGACATCGAAAAAAATCTGATCAAAGACAACCTGTCGTGTACCGAAAATTAACCTCGAAAAACTGAGTCATCGTAATTGATTGAAAAAAAGTCAACAGTACCCGTATTACACTTTAATTTAGTAAGCACGACAAACGTTTTCTTTTCGTATGATTTTAAGTATAATTTTATTTTGGAGTGAAAGTTAAATCTTCAGATGATTAGGGATTCAACGTAATTTTCGGTACAGTTATCCACAACCGAATCGATTGCAGGGAATGCTCTGTAACGTAGATATCTAAAAAAAATCATCTGACATGAACTAGAATTTGAAGACGATTATTATGACATCGAAAAAAATCTTATCAGAGACAACTTTTCGTGCACCAAAAATTAACGGCGAAAAACTGATTCGTCGTAATTGATTGAAAAAAAGTCAACAGAACCCGTAATACACTTTAATTTAGTAAGTACGAGAAACCTTTTCTTTTCGTATGATTTTAAGTATAATTTTATTTTGGAGTGAAAGTGAAATCTTCAGATGATTAGGGGTTCAACGTAATTTTTGGTACCGTTATCCACAACTAAATCGATTGGAGGGAATGCTCTGTAACCCAGATATCTAAAAAAAATCTTATGACAAGAACTACAATTTTAGGACGATTATTATGACATAAAAAAAAATCTTATCAGTGACAGCTTGTCGTGCACCAAAAATTAACGCCGAAAAACAGAGTCATCGTAATTGGTTGAAAAAAAGTCAATAGAACCCGAAATACACTTTGATTTTGTTAATACGACAAAACTTTTCTTTTCATATGATTTTAAGTGTAATTTTTTTTTGGACCGAAAGTGAAATCTTCAGAAGATTAGGGGTTTAACGCGATTTTCGGTACAGTTATCCACAACCGAATTGATTGCAAGAAATGCTCTATAACCCAGATATCTAAAACAAATCATATGACATGAACTAGATTTTCAAGACGATTATTATGACATCAAAAAATTTTTGATTAAAGCTAACTTTTAATTTAGTTAGTATGACAAACCTTTTCTTTTTATATGATTTTAAGTGTTATTTTATTTTGGAGTGAAAGTGAAATCTTCAGAAGATTAGGGGTTTAACGTGATTTTCGGTACAGTTATTAACAACCGAATCAATTGCAGGAAATGCTGTGTAACCCAGATATCTAAAAAAAATCATATGTATTGAACTAGAATTTCAAGACGATTATTATGACATCGAAAAAAATCTGATCAAAGACAACCTTTCGTGCACTGAAAATTAACGCCGAAAAACCGAGTCGTCGTAATTGATTGAAAAAAAGTCAACAGAACCCGTATTACAATTTAATTTAGTAAGCACGACAAACGTTTTCTTTTCGTAAGATTTTAAGTATAATTTTATTTTGGAGTGAGAGTGAAATCTTCAGAAGATTAGGGATTCAACGTAATTTTCGGTACAGTTATCCACAACCGAATCGATTGCAGGGAATGCTCTGTAACGCAGATATCTAAAAAAAATCATCTGACATGAACTAAAATTTCAAGATGATTATTATGACATTGAAAAAAATATGATCAGAAAAAACTTTTCGTGAACCGAAAATTAAGGCCGAAAAATTGAGTCATTGTAATTGATTGAAAAAAACGTAACAGAACCCGAAATACACTTTGAGTTAGTTAGTACGACAACACTTTTTCTTTTCATATGATTTTAAGTGTAATTTTATTTTGGAGTGAAAGTGAGATCTTAAGAATATTAGGGGTTGAACGTGATTTTCGGTACAGTTATCCACAACCGAATCAATTGCAGGGAATGCTCAGTAACCCAGATATCTAAAAAAAATCAGATGACATGAACTAGAATTTCAAGACGATTTTTATGACATCGAAAAAAATCTTATTAGAGACAACTTTTCGTGCACCAAAAATTAACGCCGAAAAACTAAGTCGTCGTAATTGATTGAAAAAGAATCAATAGAACCCGGCGTATACTTTGATTTAGTTAGTACGACAAAACTTTTCTTTTCATAAGATTTTAAGTATAATTTTATTTTGTAGTAGAAGTGAAATCTTCAGAAGATTAGGGGTTTAAACATGATTTTCGGGACAGTTATCCAACCCGACTCGATTGCAGGGAATGCTCTGAAACCCAGATATCTAAAAAAAATCAGATGACATGAACTAGAATTTCAAGACGATTATTATGACATCGAAAGAAATCTGATCAGAGACAACTTTTCATGCCGTTAAAATTAACGCTGAAAAACTGAGTCGTTGTAATTGATTGAAAAAAAGTCGATAGAACCCGGAATACACTTTGATTTAGTTAGTATGACAAAACATTTCTTTCATATGATTTGAAGTGTAATTTTATTTTTGAGTGGAAGTGAAATCTTTAGAAGATTAAGGGTTTAATGTGATTTTCAGTACAATTATCCACAAGCGAATCAATTACAGGGAATGCTCTGTAACCCAGATTTCTAAAAAATATCTTATGACATGAACTAAAATTTCAAGACGAATATTATGAGATTGAAAAAAATCTTATCAGAAACAACTTTTCGTGAATCGAAAATTAACGCCGTAAAATCGAGTCGTCGTAATTGATTGAAAAAAACTCAACAGAACACGAAATACACTTTGATTTAGTTAGTACGACAAAAATTTTCTTTTCATATGAGTTTAAGTGTAATTTTATTTTGGAGTGAAAGTGAGATCTTAAGAAAATTAGGGTTGAACGTGATTTTCGGTACAGTTATCCACAACCGAATCGATTGCAGGGAATGCTCTGTAACCCAGATATTTAAAAAAAATCAGATGACATGAACTAGAATTTCAAGAAGATTATTATGACATCGAAAAAAATCTTATTAGAGAACTTTTCGTGCACCAAAAATTAACGGCGAAAAACTGATTCGTCGTAATTGATTGAAAAAAAGTCAACAGAACCCGTAATACACTTTAATTTAGTAAGTACGACAAACCTTTTCTTTTCGTATGATTTTAAGTATAGTTTTATTTTGGAGTGAAAGTGAAATCTTCAGATGATTAGGGGTTCAACGTAATTTTCGGTACCGTTATCCACAACTAAATCGATTGCAGGGAATGCTCTGTAACCCAGATATCTAAAAAAAATCTTATGACAAGAACTAGAATTTCAAGATGATTATTATGACATAAAAAAAAATCTTATCAGAGACAGCTTGTCATGCACCAAAAATTAACGCCGCAAAACAGAGTCGTCGTAATTGATTGAAAAAAAGTCAATAGAACCCGGAATACACTTTAATTTAGTTAGTACGATTAAAGTGTATTTTTTTTCTTTTCATATGATTTTAAGTGTAATTTTTTTTTGGAGCGAAAGTGAAATCTTTAGAAGATTAGGGGTTTAACACGATTTTTGGTACTGTTATCCACAACCGAATTGATTGCAGGAACTGCTCTATAACCCAGATATCTAAAAAAACTCATATGACATGAACTAGATTTTCAAGACGATTATTATGACATCAAAAAATTTTTGATCAAAGACAACTTTTCGTATATCGAAAATTAATGCCAAAAAATCGAGTCGTCGTAATTGATTGAAAAAAAGTCAACAGAACCCGTAATACACTTTAATTTAGTTAGTACGACAAACCTTTTTTTTTATATGATTTTAAGTGTAATTTTATTTTGGAGTGAAAGTAAAATCTTCAGAAGATTAGGGGTTTAACATGATTTTCGGTACAGTTATCAACAATCGAATCAATTGCAGGAAATGCTGTGTAACCCAGATATCTAAAAAAAATCATATGTATTGAACTAAAATTTCAAGACGATTATTATGACATCGCAAAAAATCTGATCAAAGACAACCTTTCATGCACCGATAATTAACGCCGAAAAACCGAGTCGTCGTAATTGATTAAAAAAAAGTCAACAGAACCCGTATTACAATTTAATTTAGTAAGCACGACAAACGTTTTCTTTTCGTAAGATATTAAGTATAATTTTATTTTGGAGTGAGAGTGAAATCTTCAGAAGATTAGGGATTCAACGTAATTTTCGGTACAATTATCCACAACCGAATCGATTGCAGGGAATGCTCTATAACGCAGATATCTAAAAAAAATCATCTGACATGAACTAAAATTTCAAGATGATTATTATGACATTGAAAAAAATATGATCAGAAAAACCTTTTCGTGAACGGAAAATTAACGCCGAAAAATCGAGTCATTGTAATTGATTTAAAAAAACATAACAGAACCCGGAATACACTTTGATTTAGTTAGTACGACAACACTTTTTCTTTTCATATGATTTTAAGTGTAATTTTATTTTGGAGTGAAAGTGAGATGTTAAGAATATTAGGGGTTGAACGTGATTTTTGGTACAGTTATCCACAACCGAATCAATTGCAGGGAATGCTCTGTGACCCAGATATCTAAAAAAAATCAGATGACATGAACTATAATTTCAAGACGATTATTATGACATCGAAAAATATCTTATCAGAGACAAATTTTCGTGCACCAAAATTTAACGCCGAAAAACTAAGTCGTCGTAATTGATTGAAAAAGAATCAATAGAACCCGGCGTACACTTTGATTTAATTAGTACGACAAAACTTTTCTTTTCATATGATTTTAAGTGTAATTTTATTTTGTAGTAGAAGTGAAATCTTCAGAAGATTAGGGGTTTAAATGTGATTTTCGGTACAGTTATCCAACCCGACTCAATTGCAGGGAATGCTCTGAAACCCAGATATCTAAAAAAAATCAGATGACATGAACTAGAATTTCAAGATGATTATTATGACATCAAAAAAAATCTGATCAGAGACAACTTTTCGTGCCGTAAAAATTAACGCTGAAAAACCGAGTCGTTGTAATTGATTGAAAAAAAGTCAATAGAACCCGGAATACACTTTGATTTAGTTAGTATGACAAAACGTTTCTTTTCAAATGATTTTAAGTGTAATTTCATTTTGGAGTGGAAGTGAAATCTTCAGAAGATTAAGGGTTTAACGTGATTTTCGGTACAGTTATCCACAAGCGAATCGATTGTAGGGAATTCTCTGTAGCCCAGATTTCTAAAAAAAATCTTATGACATGAACTAAAATTTCAAGACGATTATTATGACATGGAAAAAAATCTTATCAGAAACAACTTTTCGTAAATCGAAAATTAACGCAGTAAAATCGAGTCGTCGTAATTGATTGAAAAAAACTTAACAGAACCCGAAATACACTTTGATTTAGTCAGTACGACAAAAATTTTCTTTTCATATGATTTTAAGTGTAATTTTATTTTGGAGTGAAAGTGAAATTTTTAGAAGATTAGGGGTTTAACGTGAATTTCGGTACAGTTATCCACAACCGAATTGATTGCAGGAAATGATCTGTAACCCAGATATCTAAAAAAAATGATATGACGTGAACTAGAATTTCAAGACGATTATTATGACATCAAAAAAAATCTGATCAGAGACAACTTGTCGTGCACCGAAAATTAACACCAATAAACCGAGTCGTCATAATTGATTGAAAAAAAGCAAATCGAACCTAGAATACACTTTGATTTAGTTAGTACAACAAAACTGTTTTTTCATATGATTTTAAGTGTAATTTTGTTTTGGAGTGAAAGTGAAATCTTCAGAAGATTAAGGGTTTAACGTCATTTTCGGTACAGTTATCCAAAATCGAATCGATTGTAGGGAATGCTCTGTAGCCCAGATATCTAAAAAAAATCATATGACATGAACTAAAATTTCAAGACGATTATTATGACATTGAAAAAAATCTGATCAGAAATAACTTTTCGTGAACCGAAAATTAACGCCGAAAAATCGAGTCGTCGTAATTTATTGAAAAAAACTCAACCGAACCCGTAATATACTTTTATTTAGTAAGTACGACAAACCTTTTCTTTTCGTATGATTTTAAGTATAATTTTATTTTAGAGTGAAAGTTAAATCTTCAAAAGATTAGGGGTTCAACGTGTTTTTCGGTACAGTTATCGGCAACCAAATTGATTGCAGGAAATGGTCTGTAACCTAGATATCTAAAAAAAATCATATGACATGAACTAGAATTTCAAGGCGATTATTATGACATCATAAAAAATCTGATCAAAGACAACTTTTTGTGCACCAAAAATTAACGCCGAAAAATTGAGTCGTCGTAAATGATTGAAAAAAAGTCAACAGAACCCGTAATACACTTTAATTTAGTTAGTACAACAAACCTTTTCTTTTCATATGATTTTAAGTATAATTTTATTTTGGAGTGAAAGTGAAATCTTCAGACGATTAGGGGTTCAACGTGATTTTCGGTATAGTTATCCACAACTAAATCGATTGCAGGAGTGCTCTATAACCCAGATATCTAAAAAAAATCTTAATACATGAACTAGAATTTCAAGACGATTATTGTGACATCAAAAAAATTTGATCAGAGACAGCTTTTCGTGCACCAATAATTAACGCCGAAAAATCGAATCGTTGTAATTGATTGAAAAAAGTCAACAGACCCCGAAATACAGTTTAATTTATTAGCACGACAAAACTATTTCTTTCATATGATTTTAACTGTAATTTTATTTTGGAGTGAAAGTGAAATTTTCTGAAAATTAAGGGCTTAACGTGATTTTCGGTACAGTTATCCACAATCGAATCGATTGTAGGGAATGCTCTGTAGCCCAGATATCTAAAAAAGATCATATGACATGAAATAAAATTTCAAGACGATTATTATGATATCGAAAAAAATCTGATCAGAAACTACTTTTCGGACACCAAAAATTAATGCCGGAAAACTGAGTCATCGTAATTGATTGAAAAAAAGTCAACAGAACCCGGAATACACTTTAATTTTGTTAGTACGACAAAACTTTTCTTTTCATATGATTTTAAGTATAATTTAATTTTGGAGTTAAAGTGAAATTTTGAGAAAATTAGGGGTTAAACGTTATTTTCGGTACAGTTATGCACAACCGAATCGATTGCAGGGAATGCTCTGTAACCCAGATACCTAAAAAAATTCAGATGACATGAACTAGAATTTCAAGACGATTATTATAACATCGAAAAAAATCTGATCAGAGACAACTTTTCGTGCAGTAAAAATTAATGCTGAAAAACCTAGTCGTCGTAATTGATTGAGAAAACGTTAACAGAACCCGTAATACACTTTAATTTAGTAAGTACGACAAACCTTTTCTTTTCGTATGATTTTAAGTATAATTTTATTTTCGAGTGAAAGTGAAATCTTCAGAAGATTAGGGGTTCAACGTGATTTTTGGTACAGTTATCCACAACTAAATCGATTGCAGGGAATGCTCCATAACCCTGATATTTAAAAAAAAATCAAATTACATGAACAAATATTTCAAGACGATTATTATGACATAAAAAAAAATCTGATCAGAGACAGCTTGTCGTGCACCGAAAATTAACGCCGAAAAACTGAGTCACCGTAATTGATTGAAAAAAAGTCAATAGAACCTGGAATACACTTTGATTTAGTTAGTACGACAAAACTTTTCTTTTCATATGATGTTAAGTATAATTTTATTTTGGAGTGAAAGTTAAATTTTCAGAAGATTAGGGGTTTAACGTGATTTTCAGTACAGTTATCACAACCGAATTGATTGCAGGGAATGCTCTGTAACCTAGATATAAAAAAAACATCATATGACATGAACTAGAATTTCAAGACGACTATTATGACATAAAAAAAAAACTGATCAGAGACAGCTTTTCTTGCATCGAAAATTAACGCCGAAAAATCGAGTCGTCGTAATTGAGTGAAAAAAGTCAATTGAACCCGGAATACACTTTGATTTAGTTAGTACGACAAAACTTTTCTTTTCATATGATTTTAAGTATAATTTTATTTTGGGGTGAAAGTGAAATCTTCAGAAGATTAGGGGTTCAACGTGATTTTCAGTACAGTTATCCACAACCGAATCGATTGCAGGAAATGCTCTGTAACCCAGATATCTAAAAAAAATCATATGACATGAACTAGAATTTCAAAACGATTATTATGACATCGAAAAGAATCTGATCAAAGATAACTTTTTGTGCACCGAAAATTAACGCCGAAAAATCGAGACGTCGTATTTGATTGAAAAAAAGTCAACGAAACCCGTAATAAACTTTAATTTAGTAAGTACGACAAACCTTTTCTTTTCATCTGATTTTAAGTATAATTTTATTTTGGAGTGAAAGTGAAATCTTCAGATGATTAAGGGTTCAACGTAATTTTCGGTACAGTTATCCACAACTAAATCGATTGCAGGGAATGCTCTGTAACCCAGATATCTAAAAAAAATCATATGACGTGAACTAGAATTTTAAGACGACTTTTATGACATCAAAAAAAATCTGATCAAAGACAGCTTGTCGTGCACCGAAAATTAATGCCGAAAAACCGAGTCGTCGTAATTGATATAAAAAAAAATCAATAGAACCTGGATTACAATTTGATTTAGGTAGTACGCCAAAACTTATCTTTTCATATGATTTTAAGTGTAATTTTATTTTGGAGCGAAAGTGAAATCTTTAGAAGATTAATGATTTAATGTGATTTTCGGTACAGTTATCCACAGCTGAATCGATTGTAGGGAATGCTCTGTAGCCCAGATATCTAAAAAAAATCATATGACATGAACTAAAATTTCAAGACGATTATTATGACATTGGAAAAAATCTGATCAGAAATAACTTTTCGTGAATCGAAAATTAACGCCAAAAAATTGAGTCGTCGTAATTGATTGAAAAAAAGTCAACAGAACCCGTAATACACTTTAATTTAGTAAGTACGATAAACCTTTTCTTTTCGTATGATTTTAAGTATAATTTTATTTTGGAGTGAAAGTGAAATCTTCTGAAGATTAAGGGTTCAACGTGATTTTCGGTACAGTTATCCACAACTAAATCGATTGCAGGGAATGCTCTGTAACCCAGATATCTAACAAAAATCATGACATGAACTTGAATTTCTAGACGATTATTACGAAATCAAAAAAAATCTGATCATAGACAACTTGTCGTGCACCAAAAATTAATGCCGAAAAACCGAGTCGTCGTAATTGATTGAAAAAAAGTAAATAGAACTCGGAATACACTTTGATTTAGTTAGTACGACAAAACTTTTCTTTTCATATGATTTTAGGTGTAATTTTATTTTGGAGTGAAAGTGAAATCTTCAGATGATTAGGGGTTTAACTTGATTTTCGGTATAGTTATCCACAACCGAATCGATTGCAAGGAATGCTCTGTAGCCCAGATATCTAAAAAAAATCATATAACTTGAACTAGAATTTCAAGACGATTATTATGACATTGGAAAAAATCTGATCAGAAATAACTTTTCGTGAATCAAAAATTAAAGCCGAAAAATCGAGTCGTCGTAAGTGATTGAAAAAAACTCAACAGAACCTGTAATACACTTTAATTTAGTAAGTACGACAAACCTTTTCTTTTTGTATGATTTTAAGTATAAGTTTATTTTGGAGTGAAAGTGAAATCTTCAGAACATTAGGGGTTGAACGTGTTTTTCGGTACAGTTATCGACAATCAAATTGATTGTAGGAAATGCTCTGTAACCCAGATATCTAAAAAAACTCATATGACATGAACTAGAATTTCAAGGCGATTATTATGACATCGTAAAAAATCTGAAGAAAGACAACTTTTCGTGTACTGAAAATTAACGCCGAAAATTGAGTCGTCGTAATTGATTGAAAAAAAGTCAACAGAACCCGTAACACACTTTAATTTAGTTAGTACGACAAACCTTTTCTTTTCGTATGATTTTAAGTGTAATTTTATTTTGGAGTGAAAGTGAAATCTTCAGAAGATTAGGGGTTCAACGTGATTTTTGGTACAGTTATCCACAACTAAATCGATTGTAGGTAATGCTCTATAGCCCAGATATCTAAAAAAAATCATATGACATGAACTAAAATTTCAAGATGATTATTATGACATTGGAAAAAATCTGATCAGAAATAACTTTTCGTGAGCCAAAAATTAACGCCAAAAAATCGAGTTGTCTTAATTGATTGAAAAAAACTCAACTGAACCCGTAATACACTTTAATTTAGTCACTACGAAAAACCTTTTCTTTTCGTATGATTTTAAGTATAATATTATTTTAGAGTGAAAGTGAAATCTTTAGAAAATTAGGGGTTCAACGTGTTTTTCGGTACAGTTATCGACAACCAAATTGAGTACAGGAAATGCTCTGTAACCCAGATATCTAAAAAAATCATATGACATGAACTAGAATTTCAAGGCGATTTTTATGACATCGTAAAAAATCTGATCAAAGATAACTTTTCGTGCACCGAAAATTAACGTCGAAAAATCGAGTCGTCGTAATTGATTGAAATAAAGTCAATAGAACCCATAATACACTTTAATTTAGTAAGTACGACAATCCTTTTCTTTTTGTATGATTTTAAGTGTAATTTTATTTTGGAGTGAAAGTGAAATCTTCAGAAGATTAGGGGTTCAACGTGATTTTTGGTACAGTTATCCACAACTAAATCGATTGCAGGGAATGCTCTGTAACCCAGATATCTAAAAAAAATCATATGACGTGAACTAGAATTTCAAGATGATTATTGTGACATCGAAAAAATCTGATCAGACAGCTTTTCGTGGACCGAAAATTAACGCCGAAAAATCGAATCGTTGTAATTGATTGAAAAAAAGTCAACAAAACCCGAAATACAACTTAATTTATTAGCACGACAAAACTATTTCTTTCATATGATTTTAACTGTAATTTTATTTTGGAGTGAAAGTGAAATTTTCTAAAAATTAAGGGCTTAACGTGATTTTCGGTACAGTTATCCACAACTGAATCGATTGTAGGGAATGCTCTGTAGCCCAGATATTTAAAAAAGATCATATGACATGAAATAAAATTTCAAGACGATTATTATGATATCGAAAAAAATCTAATCAGAAACAACTTTTCGGACGCCGAAAATTAATGCCGAAAAACTGAGTCGTCGTAATTGTTTGAAAAAAAGTCAACAGAACCCGGAATACACTTTAATTTTGTTAGTACGACAAAACTTTTCTTTTCATATAATTTTAAGTATAATTTTATTTTGGAGTGAAAGTGAAATGTTGAGAAAATTAGGGGTTGAACGTTATTTTTGGTACAGTTATGCACAACTGAATCGATTGCAGGGAATGCTCTGTAACCAAGATATCTAAAAAAAATCAGATGACATGAACTAGAATTTCAAGATGATTATTTTGACATCGAGAAAAATCTGATCAGAGACAACTTTTCGTGCAGTAAAAATTAACGCTGAAAAACCTAGTTGTCGTAATTCATTGAAAAAAAGTCAGTTGAACTCGTAATACACTTTAATTTAGTAAGTACGACAAACCTTTTCTTTTCGTATGATTTTAAGTATAATTTTATTTTGGAGTGAAAGTGAAATTTTCAGAAGATTAGGGGTTCAACGTGATTTTCGGTACAGTTATCCACAACCGAATTGATTGTATGGAATGCTTTGTAGCGCAGATATCTAAAACAAATCATATGACATGAACTAAAATTTCAAAGCGATTATTATGATATTGAAAAAAATCTGATCACAAATAACTTTTCGTGAACCAAAAATTAACGCTGAAAAATCGAGTCGTCGTAATTTATTGAAGAACACTCAACAGAACCCAGAATAGACTTTGATTTAGTTAGTACGACAAAACTGTTCTTTTCATATGATTTTAAGTGTAATTTTATTTTGGAGTGAAAGTGAGATCTTCATAAGATTAGGGGTTGAACGTGATTTTCGGTACAGCTACTCACAACCGAATTGATTGCAGGAAATGCTCTGTAACCCAGATATCTAAAAAAAATCATATGACATGAACTAGAATTTCAAGACGATTATTATGACATTGAAAAAAAATCTGATCAAAGACAACTTTTCGTGCATCGAAAATTAAAGCCAAAAAATTGAGTCGTCGTAATTCATTGAAAAAATGTCAATAGAACCCGTAATATACTTTAATTTAGTTAGTATGACAAACGTTTCTTTTCATATGATTTTAAGTGTAATTTTATTTTGGAGTGAAAGTGAAATCTTCAGAAGATTAGGGGTTCAACGTGATTTTTGGTACAGTTATCCACAACTAAATCGATTGCAGGGAATGCTCTGTAACCCAGATATCTAAAAAAAATCATATGACGTGAACTAGAATTTCAAGATGATTATTGTGACATCGAAAAAATCTGATCAGACAGCTTTTCGTGGACCGAAAATTAACGCCGAAAAATCGAATCGTTGTAATTGATTGAAAAAAAGTCAACAAAACCCGAAATACAACTTAATTTATTAGCACGACAAAACTATTTCTTTCTTATGATTTTAACTGTAATTTTATTTTGGAGTGAAAGTGAAATTTTCTAAAAATTAAGGGCTTAACGTGATTTTCGGTACAGTTATCCACAACTGAATCGATTGTAGGGAATGCTCTGTAGCCCAGATATTTAAAAAAGATCATATGACATGAAATAAAATTTCAAGACGATTATTATGATATCGAAAAAAATCTAATCAGAAACAACTTTTCGGACGCCGAAAATTAATGCCGAAAAACTGAGTCGTCGTAATTGTTTGAAAAAAAGTCAACAGAACCCGGAATACACTTTAATTTTGTTAGTACGACAAAACTTTTCTTTTCATATAATTTTAAGTATAATTTTATTTTGGAGTGAAAGTGAAATGTTGAGAAAATTAGGGGTTGAACGTTATTTTTGGTACAGTTATGCACAACTGAATCGATTGCAGGGAATGCTCTGTAACCAAGATATCTAAAAAAAATCAGATGACATGAACTAGAATTTCAAGATGATTATTTTGACATCGAGAAAAATCTGATCAGAGACAACTTTTCGTGCAGTAAAAATTAACGCTGAAAAACCTAGTTGTCGTAATTCATTGAAAAAAAGTCAGTTGAACTCGTAATACACTTTAATTTAGTAAGTACGACAAACCTTTTCTTTTCGTATGATTTTAAGTATAATTTTATTTTGGAGTGAAAGTGAAATTTTCAGAAGATTAGGGGTTCAACGTGATTTTCGGTACAGTTATCCACAACCGAATTGATTGTATGGAATGCTTTGTAGCGCAGATATCTAAAACAAATCATATGACATGAACTAAAATTTCAAAGCGATTATTATGATATTGAAAAAAATCTGATCACAAATAACTTTTCGTGAACCAAAAATTAACGCTGAAAAATCGAGTCGTCGTAATTTATTGAAGAACACTCAACAGAACCCAGAATAGACTTTGATTTAGTTAGTACGACAAAACTGTTCTTTTCATATGATTTTAAGTGTAATTTTATTTTGGAGTGAAAGTGAGATCTTCATAAGATTAGGGGTTGAACGTGATTTTCGGTACAGCTACTCACAACCGAATTGATTGCAGGAAATGCTCTGTAACCCAGATATCTAAAAAAAATCATATGACATGAACTAGAATTTCAAGACGATTATTATGACATTGAAAAAAAATCTGATCAAAGACAACTTTTCGTGCATCGAAAATTAAAGCCAAAAAATTGAGTCGTCGTAATTCATTGAAAAAATGTCAATAGAACCCGTAATATACTTTAATTTAGTTAGTATGACAAACGTTTCTTTTCATATGATTTTAAGTGTAATTTTATTTTGGAGTGAAAGTGAAATCTTCAGAAGATTAGGGGTTCAACGTGATTTTTGGTACAGTTATCCACAACTAAATCGATTGCAGGGAATGCTCTATAACCCAGATATTTAAAAAAAAATCATATGACATGAACTAGAATTTCAAGACGATTATTGTGACATCGAAAAAATCTGATCGGAGACAGCTTTTCGTCCACCAAAAATTAACCCCGAAAAGCCGAATCGTCGTAATTGATTGAAAAAAAGTCAACAGAACCCGGAATACAGTTTAATTTAGTTAGCACGACAAAACTATTCATTTCAAATGATTTTAAGTAAAATTTTATTTTGAAGTGAAAATGAAATTTTTTGAAAATTATGGGCTTAATGCGATTTTCGGTACAGTTATCCACAACCGAATCGATTGTACGGAATGCTCTGTAGCCCAGATATCTAAAAAAAATCCTATGACATGAAATAAAATTTCAAGATGATTATTATGACATTGAGAAAAATCTTATCTGAAACAACTTTTCAGACACCGAAAATTAATGCTGAAGAACTGAGTCGTCGTAATTGTTTGAAAAAACGTCAACAGAACCCGAAATACACTTTAATTTAGTTAGTACAACAAAACTTTTCTTTTCATATAATTTTAAGTATAATTTTATTTTGGAGTGAGAGTGAAATTTTTAGAAAATTAGGGGTTTAATGTTATTTTCGGTACAGTTATCCACAACCGAATCAATTGCACGGAATGCTCTGTAACCCAGATATCTAAAAAAATCAGATTACAAGAACTAGAATTTCAAGACGATTATTATGACATCGAAAAGAATCTGATCGGAGACAACTTTTCGTGCACTAAAAGTTAACGTTGAAAAATCGAGTCATCGTAATTGATTGAAAAAAGTCAACAGAATCCGTAATACAATTTAATTTAGTAAGTACGACAAACCTTTTCTTTTCATATGATTTTAAGTGTAATTTTATTTTAGAGTGAAAGTGAAATCTTCAGAAGATTAGGGGTTCAACGTGATTTTCGGTACAGTTATCCACAACTAAATCGATTGTAGGGAATGCTCTATAATTCAGATATCTAAAAAAAATCATATGACATGAACTAGAATTTCAACACGATTATTGTGAGATCGAAAAAATCTGATTAGAGACAGCTTTTCGTGCACCGAAAATTAACACTGAAAATCGAATCGTCGTAATTGATTGAAAAAAAGTCAACAGAACCCGTAATACAGTTTAATTTAGTTAGCACGACAAAACTATTCCTTTCATATGATTTTAAGTGTAATTTTTTTGGAGTGAAAGTGAAATTTTCTGAAAATTAAGGGCTTAACGTGATTTTTGGTACAGTTATCTACAACCAAATCGATTGCAGGGAATGCTCTGTAGCCCAGATTTCTAAAAAAAATCATATGACATGAACTAAAATTTCAAGACGATTATTATGACATTGAAAAAAATCTTATCAGAAATAACTTTTCGTGAACCGAAAATTAACGCCGTAAAATCGAGTCGTCGTAATTGATTGAAAAAAACTAAACAGAACCCAAAATACACTTTGATTTAGTTAGTATGACAAAAATTTTCTTTTCATGTGATTTTAAGTGAAATTTTATTTTGGAGTGAAAGTGAAATTTTCAGAAGATTAGGGGTTGAACGTGATTTTCGGTACAGTTATTCACAACTGAATCGATTGCAGGAAATGCTCTGTAACCCATATATCTAAAAAAAATCATATGACATGAACTAGAATTTCAAGACGATTATTATGACATCGAAAAAAATCTGATCAAAGACAACTTTTCGTGCACCGAAAATTAACGCCGAAAAATCGAGTCGTCGTTATTGATTGAAAAAAAAGTCAACAGAACCCGTAATACACTTTAATTTAGTTAGTACGACAAACCTTTTCTTTTCATATGATTTTAAGTATAATTTTATTATGGAGTGAAAGTGAAATTTTCAGAAGATTAGGGGTTTAACGTGATTTTTGGTACAGTTATCCACAACCAAATCGATTGCAGGGAATGCTCTGTAACCCAGATATCAAAAAAAAATCAGATGACATGAACTAGAATTTCAAGACGATTATTATGACATCGAAAAAAATCTGATCAGAGACAGTTTTTCTTGCACCAAAAATTAACGCCCAAAAACCAAGTCGTCGTAATTGTTTGAAAAAAAGTCAACAGAACCCGGAATACACTTTAATTTAGTTAGTATGACAAAAATTTTCTTTTCATATGATTTTAAGTATAATTTTATTTTAGAGTGAAAGTGAAAATTTCAGAAGATTAGGGGTTTAACGTGATTTTCTGTACAATTATCCACAACCGAATCGATTGTAGGGAATGCTCCGTAGTCCGGATATCTAAAAAAAATCATATGACAAGAACTAAAATTTCAAGACGATTATTATGACATAAAAAAAAATCTGATCAAAGACAACTTTTCGTGCACAGAAAATTAACGTCGAAAAATCGAGTTGTCGTAATTGATTGAAAAAAAGTCAGCAGAACCTGTAATACATTTTAATTTAGTTAGTACGACAAACCTTTTTATTTTCATATGATTTTAAGTGTAATTTTATTTTGGAGTGAAAGTGAAATCTTCAGAAGATTAGGGGTTCAACGTGATTTTCGGTACAGTTATCCACAATTGAATCGATTGTAGGGAATGCTCTGTAACCCAGATATCTAAAAAAAATCATATGACATGAACTAGAATTTGAAGACGATTATTATGACATCGAAAAAAATCTTATCAGAGACAGCTTTTCGTGCACCGAAAATTAACGTCGAAAAATCAAGTCTTCGTAATTGATTGAAAAAATGTCAACAGAACCCGGAATCCACTTTGATTTAGTTAGTACGACAAAACTTTTCTTTTCATATGATTTTAAGTGTAATTTTATTTTGGAGTGAAAGTGAAATCTTCAGAAGATTAGGGGTTCAACGTGATTTTCGGTACAGTTATCCACAACTGAATCGATTGTAGGGAATGCTCTGTAACCTAGATATCTAAAAAAAATCATATGACATGAACTAGAATTTCAAGATGATTATTAGGACATCGAAAAAAATCTTATCAAAGACAGCTTTTCGTGCACCAAAAATTAAGGCCGAAAAACTTAGTTGTCGTAATTTATTGAAAAAAAGTTAATAGAACCTAGAATACATTTTAATTTTGTTAGCACGACAAAACTATTCTTTTCATATGATTTTAAGTGTAATTTTATTTTGGAGTGAAAGTGAAATTTTTTGAAAATTAGCGGTTTAACGTGATTTTCGGTACAGTTATCGACAATCGAATTGATTGCAGGGAATGCTCTGTAGCCCAGATATCTAAAAAAAAATCCTATGACATGAAATAAAATTTCAAGACGATTATTATGACATTGAAAAAAATTTGATCAGAAACAACTTTTCGAGCACCGAAAAACAAAAATATAATTCATTTTCAAATGCCAAATATATACAGTTTTTAATCATCCAAATAATATCAAAGGTAAAATAACATTCTTGGCACCCAATTAATGTCAAACTGTGGAATCACACCAATAAGGTTTGTAAACATACCACTTTAAGCACCCATGCTAATTATCTATTTTATTTTTACTGTGCAGTCAAGGAAGCTAGAGACATTAAGTAGTTGCTACAAAAGAAGTATAGCATGGAGGACATTGGCTCTCAAGAGTCTGTCATAAAAAAGTTGCTATATCTCTAGATAACATATGAGAGAGTCATAGATTAATGAGTTTCACAAACTTTGGAGGATTAGAAGAATGAGAACATAAAACGATAAGATGAGTTCATGGTGGGATTCTTATTGAGAAATTACCAGAGTCTTGAAATAATTATAAACAAGAAGTTAAACACAAGAGGAAAGCACTGATGGTGAAGGGCTTCATCGCCCTGTAATGACCCAAAAGTCCAATATAAAGGCTCTATTACCAAACTACTAGGGTTCGTCTTTGGAAGTCCCACTAGTATAGGAATTTCGAGGGAAAGTCCTCGCAAGATGGAAATAGAGTAAAATTCAATCCAAAACATGCATGCAATCAACATCAAATAGCAATGAAGCCACTTTATTTTCCATACAAAACAAAATAAGCATTATCATTTACATTCCATTAGGTTGTCTCAAAGGGAATACAACAAACCCAAATAACAAAGATACAATTATAGCATAACATAAACCAACAAATGCCCAAAGACTTTTTGTTCAAGTGAGCTCTGTACACATCTAACCCAACAAATCACACCCCACTAGGACGCCTCTCGTCCTTCACTTTATCTATACCTGGAATGATGCAAGGAGAAAGAATGAGCTGCATGACCCAGCAAGTATAATACAACGAAATGAAACATGAGATATATCGTAATAAAGACTTAATAAGCAATAATGACTAGTAAATGGTAGAGTTGTAACACGAAGTAGCACAGGTGGAGCCATAACAGGAAACAACATAATCCATACCAATAGCACCCCCTACTGTGTTATGGGTAAAGCACAATCTGAAACCTTCCTACTGTTGAGTTACATAGATCTTATCATACGCGCAACGGAAATTAAATTTAGTTTGCAGGTATCCCATTTTTCAGAAAATTATGGTTTAATAAAATGAAGGCATAAACGAAAAATACCTCTTGGATAAAATCTTATTTCACCGTTAGATTTCCTGCAGTATAATCCTCCAAGTGTAGGATGCCAAGTCAGTCCACCCGAAATCACTTCTATTCAAGAATATCAAAGAGAAAGATAAGTAGAAGAAAATTTTCACAAAAATTTCTAACTTACCTCTTGGATTCAAGAACTATTCTTCCAAAATTCTCTCAACTCTCAAAATGATCTAAGTGCATCTTATGAGAGAAATTAAGAGCTTGGAGCTATTTATAATTCCAATTAAAAAGCCATTCTCCATTAAATGGGTTGGGCTTTTCAAGCCCATTCCATTTAATGCAATTGGGCCAAGCCCAATCCAATGGAATTTATTTGAATCCAATAGTGCCATTGGGTCAAGCTTAATGTACTAGCAAAAGGCCCAACCCAATCAATAATCAAATAATTGTATTCATAATATAATTATTTAACTATTCTCATTTATCCAATAAATAAATGCACTATTATTAGTAATTATAAAATTACTAATTTATTTATTTTCTCTTTGAAAGTAATTTCCTTTGGGTGGGACTTTCTGGGTTCACAAATAAATTGACAACGAGAATAATCAACAATTAATTCTCGTAAATCATGAGTGACATCTAGCAATATATCATGATTACCCAATTTATTGTGAAGTGGGTATTGTGAACCTTTTACTACGTTACCATACAATACGGTCCTTCTATCATCCTATATCCCGACAAGATATGAGATCATGGTCAATAGGTCGAATCTCTTAATCTTGTCATATGACCAAATCCAAAATCAATCTTGACAAATTATGACACAACCCGTATGGAACAAATTCCATCGTCATATTACCTCGGCTAAGGATTTATCGTCAAGTGATTACTGGATCGCATAGGATATCTTCCTCATAAATCTCGAGGTGATAGATTTCATGTCTGATGCACACATACCTCATGTATCACTGAATTAGGCACATAGATATGTATGATTATCCTTGATTAGAACAACCACATAATATCACTGATATCCTAATCCACTAATACACAGATATCCATGTCATCTCAGGTCTAAGGACTAGTTGTAAAATCGCAGCTAACATTAAATCATTGACCCGTGAGAAATAACCCATGTGATTTAATGTTAACAGTCCCGTTCAGTGAACTCGTTCTTGTAACGAGCACCCACTCATCTTCCTTCTATAGCTCATACTAAAACAAGGAGGAAGACAATGTGCTGGCCTTTACGAGTTGCTATCATCCATGATAGGAATTCTATGGCCAGGAACATATTTATAGTATAACAAATTGTGGATTATCCGTAACTCGTATTCTTAACACTTAAGAATGGTATCCACTTCTTATTATACTAATGGATATATGTTTTATAATTTAAACCATATTGCAATTTAAATAAAAACATAAACTTGCCATTTAAATAATATTTAAAGAATTACAAGATCGAGTCTCTTTGTGTCACTAGAATTGGTCTTTAGGGCTCATATCTAACACCTACCATTTAGTCTCCTAGACCTAGTAATGCACAAGGCACAACACTCAATGTGTAGAAATAACACAAATCTCACATCATATGGTAACCTCCTCTGGGCCAATGAATCATATCTATTCTACGATGCTAGCACACATCTACGGTACCACACACCAAGTATGCAGTGGCCTCGCCGTAATAGTGTCCTCAGCTTTCTCTCAACTTTGTGGCACTAGCACACGCTTATTATATCACACGCTAACTATGCAGTGTGTAACACCCCGTCTCGCTGACCGTGCCACTATAAGGGAAATTCTCAGGATTATTTACTTATTTATTTATTTTTCATGAATATCACATGCAGTACAGCATGAACAACTCCCAACATGCCTGACACATATGATGAACCATCCAACAATCTCACATGCTTACACAGGCCGGCACCCACAGTGATTTCAAGAACAATCTTCACATGCAGATGAAAATCTTGGAAAACCCTAGTCTTGCCCATTTAGCTAACAAGATCTGTAGTCTCAAACTAAACGACTCACAACATATGCAGCGGAAAAATAATATCATAACATCAAATACCGTGACCTACCACGAGGTTCATACATAGTAAGATACGTATTACAATGCTACAAAAGGATAATAACGCTATCATGCCCCCGTCCATGCATATATCAAAATAAATACTAACAACCCAAAACGATACATAAGCTATCACACCAAACTCCATTGGCCCTCAAGTGGCCACGTCCTTACCCTTGTAGCAGTCACTAGTTGGAACGTTGAATGTTCCTGCGGCATAACCCAGATTAGATGATAAAACATCTAAGTGATGGCATGATACAGTTTACTAAATGCATGGATATGAACATGGCATATATAAACAAATACCACATAAAACACGTCTAACTTGAGAAATCTCCCTGACATACTCAACCTCCCATGAAAAATCCATTCCACACACCTTTGGGGTTGACGTTGCCGCGACATACTTAATACTCGGGTGCCCTACCGTGTCACCCATTCACCTGGATTAACCTTGTCCCACTCTCAAGAACACCCCACACCGATATCAACAACACAAAATCAAGACCTCGATGATATAAGAAAAATGCGTACCATGCACTGACTTTTCGTAAATAAAACAGTTGATGCAATATTTCACATGAACAATATGCATATAATGCTACAAGTACATAAGTAAAATGCATGTACGATATATCTCAAGTTCCAGAGGGTATAACCGCTCACCGGAACTGGTCTAAACTCATGCAATCCTAAGCTCGGGAGGGTAGAACCACTCGCCTAAACTTACTACACACACATCAAGACACTTTCAAAACAACGTTAAGACTGGAATCGAACCACTCACCTTAAATCAGAAAAAATCAATTTTTATCTCGAAAGCATGTCACACCTCAAAAATCGTGTAATCCTTCTTTCTAATAGTCAAGTCATCTCCTGATTACCATTATGATTACAAAAATTAATATTTTGATTTTTTTTCATAATTTCCTCAATTTTTATTATTTTTTTCAAACTTTTCTTTCGTTCAAAAATCCATAATAAATACCAAACACCTAGTTTATCCAAATATTTTTGCATAAATATTCCTAAAATAATTTTACAAAAATATTAAAATTAATTTTGGAAAAATACCATGCCTCACGTGCTAAGCGAGTAGGTTGCGACTGAAGTCCGTGCGTGCTAGTCACGCACCTCGTCTTCTCCGGCCTCCTTCTCCGGCGACGGTGGTCTACAACAGCTCCCAACGGCCAAACAAGATATATGGCCTTGAAGCTTTTGAAGAGGCGATCCTAGGGGTACCGTCCACCATCGAAAAGGCCTTAAACGACAGTTTACAGGGTCGGCTCCAGAGAAGCCCAATTTTCAGGCCAAGCCACTGAAACCCCTTAAAACCTACACCAAAACCTCCCAAAATCTCCAAAAATCCTCCCTAGCACTCAAGGAACAAAAGCCCCTTATTCATGAGGCTCGATTCAAGCTAAAATGAGGCCAATCTACTTCAATTTTGTTTTGAAACCCTCGGCCTCAAGAGCCCTATTTATACCAGATTTCAACTGGTTCTTTGACCAATCAAAAGCTTTCCTACCTCCTCAGCCTCGAATAAGATCATTACAAGCCTCAAAATCAAGCCAAATTGCGATGAAATTGCTTTAAAATTTTTTGCCAAATTCAATTTTTCTTTAAAAATGAATTCCCATCAATATACCACAGATCTCGGCCAATGGCTAGGTTTAATCAAATCATCATGGCATGGGGATCATTCTGATGCCCTTTGGGAGTTCTGACGATGGCAACCGCAAAGTTGGCTGGTGATTTGCGGGTTTCACACCTATCTTTCGGTAATTGCACTTTTACCCCCCACTTTTTGGTATTTCAAGATTCTGCCCCTTTCACTCAAACCCTAGACTTTCCATTTATTCCAATAGACCCCTCAAGTTTAGGATATGTCACTACACCCTTGAAAGTCTAGAAAAACGCTCGTTTTGACCTCTCTCCCTCAGTTCCTAGATTCTGTACTTTGGCCCAAATGCCCTTAATCGCGTAATTTTGACCCAAAACCTTTGCAAATCTCTTATTTTTGACATCGCATGACTCTTTGAACATTTTTACCCTCCAAGTTTCATCTTGGTTCGATCTCTTACCTTTGTTCAAGTTTTGAATATTACACATTGGCCCAAAATTTTGTTAAATTCCATTTTGACCCCATAATTTTCAAAAATAATTTTAATATTAAATACTGGGTATTACATCCTCCCCCTCTAAAAAGGAATTTCGTCCTCTAAATCACTCATTCTCATTATTAAACAAATGTGGATAAGAAGTTTTCATTTCTTCTTCGCGTTCCCAAGTGGCTTCTTCTTCATCATGGTTTCTCCATAGCATTTTTACCAATGGGATAACCTTGTTTCTTAAGACCTAATCCCTTTGATCTAAGCTGGCTCTTCAGGATACGTTAGAACATTTCGTATCTCTATGGTCTCATTTCAAAGAACCTGCTAGGATCTGACTCATGTTTCCGTAGTTAGGATACGTGGACCACGTTGTGAATACCTGCTAGTGCTACTGGCAAGGCTACTCTGTAGGCTACTAGTCCAATTTTCTCAAAAATTTCACATGGACCGATATATCTTGGGCTTAGTTTTCCTTTATTTTTACCTCGAATCACTATTTTGAATGGAGAGACCTTCAAATATACCTTATCACTGGTTAGAAATTCCAAATTTCGTCCTTGGTGGTCAGCGTACGACTTTTGACGACTCTGACTTGTTCTCATTCTTTCCTGAATTCCTTTGATCTTTTTATTAGTGGTCTGCACTATCTCAGGTCCAATCAATCCTATTTCCCCAGTTTCTACCCAGCAAAGTGGAGTTCTGCATTTTCGTCCGTATAACGCCTCGTAAGGGGCCATTCCAATACTACTATAGTGTCCGTTGCTATAGGCAAATTCCACTAGTGGTAGTTGCTTCTCCCAACTTCTTGGGAAATCTAAAATGCATGCCCTCAACATGTCCTCAAATGTTTGAATTGTTCGCTCAGACTGTCCGTCGGTCTGAGGATGATAAGCCGTGCCTTATTCAGTTGTGTTCCCATACACTTGTGGAAACTTTCCTAAAATCTTGACGTAAATCGTGGGTCTCGATCTGACACTATGCTTGCAGGGATTCCATGCAATCGAACTATTTCTTCAATATACAACTGAGCTAAGGCATGAATCGGTTTCCCTATCTTAATAGGTAAGAAATGTGCTGACTTGGTCAATCAATCCACTATTACCCAAATAGCATCGTTTCCTTTGGGACTTCGAGGTAGGTTGGTCAGAAAGTCCATGGTGACGCGATCCCATTTCCATTCGGGAATGTCTAGAGGTTGCAACATTCCTCCTGGGCATTGATGCTCAATTTTTATGCGCTGACAAGTATCGCATTGCGCCACATACCGTGCCACATCCTTTTTCATTCCGGGCCACCAATAAATTTCCCTAAGGTTTTTATACATTTTTGTGGACCCTGGATGAATGGTGTACCTAGCTCGATGAGCTTTTCTTAAGATAACTTGCCTTAGGTCTTGATCTTTTGGCACGTAGGTCCTTCCTTGGAACTGAAGTATACCGTTACAGTAACTGAATTCAGGGGCCTTTACTTGTTCATTTTCATCTATCCACTGACTTCTTCTTGCGTCCGTCTGAAAAGCTGATCTGATCTGGTTTACCATATCTGATTGGATGGTTAAATTTGCCAAATACCCTTTGGTTAGTTTCGTCTTGACACTTACTATCAGGTGACTGAATTCCTTAATCATTCTCCATTCCTTAACCATCATGTTTGCCAAAATTTCTGAACTCCTTCGACTAAGAGCATCTGCGACTACATTCGCCTTCCCTAGATGATAGGAGATGTTACAATCATAGTCCTTAAAGTACTTCATCCATCTTCTTTGTCGCATGTTCAACTCTTTCTGGAAAATATGTACTTCAAGCTTTTGTGGTCTATGAAAATCTCGAACTGTTCTCCATATAGGTAGTGTCTCCAAAATTTCAAGGCATAGATTATGGCTACCAATTCCAAATCATGGGTTGGGTAGTTCTGCTCGTGCCTTCTTAGTTGTCGAGATCCATAAGCAATTAACTTCTCGTCTTGCATTAAAACACATCCTAAACCCATCCCAGAAGCATCACTATACACCACATACTTTCCCGACTCCGGTGGCATTGCTAGAATCGGTGTCGTAGTCAACATGCCTTGAGCTCCTGAAAGCCTTGCTCACACTTTTCGTTCCACTCAAATTTAACTTCCTTCTGCATCAGTCGGGTAAATGGAGCAGATATCTTCGAGAATCCTTCCACGAATCTTCTGTAGTATCTAGCTAGTCCAAGAAAACTCTGAATTTTCCCAACGGTCTTAGGTGCTTGCCAATTTTGAATTGCTTCAATCTTTGCTAGATCGACAGCTATACCTTCTACATAAATTATATGTCCAAGAAATGCTACCTGCGTAAGCTAAGACTCACATTCTGAGAACTTGGCATACAACTTGTGGTCTTTTAAGGTTTGCATTACTACCCTCAAATGTTCCTCGTGCTCACCCTCACTTACAGAGTATATCAGAATGTCATCTATGAACACTATCACAAACTTGTCCAAATAGGGTCTAAAAGTTTTGTTCATTAGATCCATGAATGTAGCTGGTGCATTTGTCAGTCCGAATGGCATCACTAGGTATTCATAGTTACCATACCGAGATCAGAAAGCAGTCTTTAGTACATCTTTTGGCTTGATCTTCATTTGATAGTACCCTGACCGGAGGTCTATATTCGAAAATACCCTAACTCCTTGAAGTTGGTCAAACGGTTCCTCAATCCTAGGTAGTGGGTACTTATTCTTTATGGTTACCTTGTTTAACTGCCGATAGTCAGTACACATCCGTAAGGTACCATCTTTTTTCTTTACGAAAAGTATCGAGGCTCTCTAAGGTGATACACTTGGTCTAATGAATCCTTTCTCAGTCAAGTCCTATAATTGCTCTTTCAATTCCCTCATTTCAGCTGGAGCCATCTTGTACAGGGGTATGGATATAGGCTGCGTATCTGGTACAAGGTCTATTGAGAATTCAATCTCTCTATGGGGAGGTAATCCTGTTAAGTCTTCGGGAAAAACCTCAGGGAATTCATTCACGACCCTCACTAATTCCAGCTTGAGACTTTTCTTACTTGGTTCGGGTTTGGTTGATTGCAATGCTTGCAAAGTCATGCCTTGCTTCCTCTTACTCTTACTATTCTTCCATTTAAATGCAATCCTCTCTACTAGGTTTGAGTAAGCTCACTGTCTTATGCTTACAATCTACCTTAGCCTCATGTACCGATAGGAAATCCATTCCTATGATCACATCAAAATCTTGAATGTCCAGTATTGCTAAGTCTATTTTAAGATTTTCTCCTCCTATATTGAAAATACATCCTTGACAACCTATTGCAGTTTCTAGGGTTAAGCCCATAGGAGTAGCTATTACCATTTGATAACCCAATTCTCTAGGTTCTAGCTTTAGACTTTCTACTGATGCATGCGAAACAAATGAATGCGTAACACCCAGATCTATTAATGCACGAACTGGAATATTCGAAAAGAACAGTGTACCTTCAAAATTACATGATTGGCCTCAGCGTCCTCACAAGTCAAATTGTACACTCAGCCTGAACAAACATTCTGGGCTCCTCTGTCCGGTTGTTCCATATTTTGCCTTTTCGGGCATTCTCGGGAGATGTGCCCCAGTTGCCCACAATTGTAGCACACAATCTTTCCCTGGTACCCAACTTGGGGCGTTCCTTTTTCTCTTCGAGCAGTTCCTCTCGATGTGACCTTCTTTTCCACATCCATAACATCTTACAACGCATCTCTTCCTAGGGTGTTTCTTCTTACATCGAGGGCATTTCCCCTCATCCTTAAGTTGAGTCATTGCATATCCTGGCTTACCACCCTTGCTCTTTCCTCAAATTTGATTATTTTTACCCACGTCAAGTTTCTCTCAATGGTTAGGGTTCGATGCAATGCTTCTTTGTAGGAATCAATGTCCCATCCACTCAAAACTTTCTGGAGATTCACTCGCAACCCTAAAACAAATTTTTGTGCCTTCTGACTATCGTTAATTTCGTACATGGGCACATACTTGATTAGTTGAGTGAATCAATTGTCATATTGGTTCACAGACATTTCTTCAGTCTTCTTGAGCCTCATGATCTCCCAGATCATTTCCTCTTTCCAGCTCTTAGGGAAGTACTTGTCGTTAAACTCCTTCTTGAATCCTGGCCAAGTGTAGATTGGCACATCCTCATCTTCGTCTTCATGTTCTTGATGAGATCTCAGTATAGAACGCTCTGTAGATTGCCACCATCGTCTTGCCTCTTCTTCTAGCATGTAAACCGTGCATCTTACTTTTTCGTCCTCGCTGCACTGGAGGTGTTGTAGAAATTTCTCTGTCTGCTCGAGCCAGTACTCGGCTAAGCTGGGATCATCGCAAGTTCTACCCTTAAACATGGGGGGCCTTAGATGTCGGTATCGTTACAACGCTGTGGTCGTAGGCTGAGTAGGTTCCTCTCTACTCACGTAAGTTAACATGTTCTCCAAAAATCTGTCTATCGCCCAAACCGATCTTCACCAATGCTTGATTCCCTGACATATCTCCTGTTTGCTCCCAGGTGACTTCTACGGTCACCCCAACTCTCAAGATTATCTTTTTCTCTTCTTCCGCAATCATTGTTGATAGTATCTTGGGGTTTTCGTGCATTCACCATCTGGAGTGAACCACAGACATAAGTTATACTCAAAACAAACTCGTTTCTTAAAAGAAGGACAGTCTTATTCCTTAAAAGTAAAACACGAAACACAGCTTCCTAACATAGCATGATAAAAAAAAATAGACATAAGATCTTATTATATTATTATTTTTTTTTTGCTAATCCTTCGGCCTCCAGATCCATGGCTCCTTTGTATCGATGTCCTCGTCCGACTCGGTCAGGGGTCCTTCTTTACCCTCATGAGAGTCCTCGTCAGTACTGAAGTCGACAATGTCCTCTTCTTCTTCTTTAAGTTCCTCAGCAGCGGCTTCTTCCTCAGCTTCCTCCTCCAAAGCTTCTCCGTACAGATACGCATATTGTTCTTGCATTCTTGTGCAAAATTCATGTAAGGATTCGAATACCCAATCCTGCCATAACCACTGAGCAAATGTCTTCCACTCCCCTACCAACTGGTTGATAAGAAAGTCAATTTGATACTCCAACAGATCTATCAATTGTTGGGAACTCGGAGGTACATCATCTATTATTTCCTCCATTGCATTTAAAAATACAACCATATCTTCCTCTTGTGGGTTTCCACGAGCTTCGATCCTCTGCGTCTAGTGTGATAATAGCACCTGATCCACCATTACTTGCTAATAACACACAAATTTTACTCAGAAATCTTAAACATGTGTTTTCCTAAAGTTTCCATATCATTTCGTTCTAAATTTCGAATGTCTCTTAGAATCCATAACCCTATTCTAAGTTCTCGTTCAATAGTTCTAACCATGCTAAGTTCCATAAACTAGCCTAACCATCCTAGGATTTTAACCTAGGCTCTGATACCAATTGTAACACCCTGCCTCGCCGGGCACTATAAGGGAAATTTTTGGGATTATTTATTTATTTATTTATTTTCATGAATATCACACGCAGTGCAGCATGAACAACTCTCAACATGCCTGACATATACGACGAACCATCCAACAATCTCACATGCTTACACAGGTCAGCACCCGCGGTGATTTCAAGAACAATCTTCACATGCAGATGAAAATCCCGAAAAACCCTAGTCTCGCCCATTTAGCTAACAAGATTCGTAGTCTCAAACTAAACGAGTCATAACATACGCAATGGAAAAATAATATCATAACATCAAATACCATGACCTACCACGGGGTTCATACACAACAAGATACGTATTACAATGCTATAAAATCAAAATAACGCTATCATGTGCCTGTCCATACATATATCAAAATAAATACTAACAACCCAAAATGATACATCAGCTATCACACCAAACTCCATTAGCCCTCAACTAGCCACGTCCTTGCCTTTGCAGCAGTCCCTAGCTGAAACGTTGAATGTTCCAAGGGCATAACCCAGATTAAATGATAAAACATTTAAGTGATGGCATGATACAATTTACTGAATGCATGGATATGAACATGGCATATATAAACAAATACCACATGCAACATTTCTAACTTGAGAAATCTCCCTGACATACTCAACCTCTCGTGGAAAATCCATTCCACACACCTTTGGGGTTGACGTTGTCGCGACATACTTAATTCTTAGGTGCCTTACCGTGTCACCCGTTCACCTAGATTAACCTTGTTACATTCTCAAGAAGACCCCACACCGATATCAACAACACAAAATTAAAAACTCGATAATATGAGAAAAATACGTACCATGCACCAAATTTTTGTAAATAAAACAGTTGATGTAATATTTAGTATAAACAATATGCATATGATGCTACAAGTACATAAGTAAAATGCTTGTACGATATATCTCAAGTTCCGGAGGGTATAACCACTCATCGGAACTGATCCATACTCATGCAATCCTAAGCTCGGGAGGGTAGAACTGCTCGCCTGAACTTACTACACACACATCAAGACACTTTTAAAACAACGGTAAGACTGGAATCGAACCACTCACCTTAAATCAGAAAAAAATGATTTTTATCTCGAAAAGCTTGTCACACCTCGAAAATCGTGTAATCCTTCTTTCTAATAGTCAAGTTGTCTCCTGATTACCATTATGATTATAGAAATTAATATTTTTATTTTTTTCATAATTTCCTCAATTTTTCTTATTTTTTTCTATTTTTTTCAAACCTTTCTTACCTTTAGAAATCCATAATAAATACCATACACCTAGTTTATCAAAATATTTTTGCATAAATATTCCTAAAATAATTTTACAAAAATATTAAAATTAATTTTGAAAAAATATCGTGCCTCACGCGCCAAGCAAGTGGGTTGCAACTGAAGTCCGTGCGTGCTGGTCACGCGCTTCATCTTCTCCGGCCTCCTTCTCCGGCGACGGCGGTCTGCAATAGCTTCCAACGGCCAAACAAGCTATATGGCCTTGAAGCTCTTGAAGAGGCGATCCTAGGGGTACCCTCCACCGTCGAAAAAAACCATCAAAAAGGCCTCAAACAGTCATTTACAGGGTCGGCTCCGGTTAAGCCCGATTTTTCGGCCAAGCCATTGAAACCCTTTAAAACCTACACCAAAACCTCCCAAAATATCCAAAAATCCTCCCTAGCACTCAAGGAACAAAAGCCTCTTATTCATGAGGCTCGATTCAAGCTAAAACGAGGCCAATCTACTTCAATTTTGTTTTGAAACCTTCGGCCTCAAGAGCCCTGATTTCGACCAGTTTTTCAACCAATCAGAAGCTTTCCTACCTTTTAAGCCTCGAATAAGATCATTACAAGCATCAAAATCAAGCCAAATCGTGATGAAATTGCTTCAAAATTTTTTGCCAAATTCATTTTTTCTTTAAAAACGAATTCCCATCGATATACCATAGATCTTGGCCAATGGCTAGGTTAAATCGAACCATTATGGCATGGGGATCATTCTAATGCCCTTTGGGAGTTCCAACGATGGCTGCCACAAACTTGGCCAGTGATTTGCAGGTTTCATACCTATCTTTTGGTATTTGCACTTTCACCCCCCCAATTTTTGGTATTTCAAGATGCTACCCCTTTTACTCAAACCCTAGACTTTCCACTTACTCCACTACACCCCTCAAGTTTTGGATGTGTCACTACACCCTTGAAAGTCTAGAAAAACCCTCGTTTTGAGCTCCCTCCATCAATTCCTAGATTCTGTACTTTGGCCTGAATGCCCCTAATTGCGTAATTTTGACCCAAAATGTAACACCCCGTATTTTTTTTCACCGGTCGTGTCACTATGCTGGGTCCCAATATAAATGCATGAATGCATAAATTCCCCTTTTTGGCGATACATATTTAAAATCTCGAGTACCGAATTCCAAACAAAACCTCCCAGCACATCATAAAATTTTCGAAAGCGATGAATCGAAACCTGATATGGTACACAACTGATTTCACTTAATTTAAATCATGAATATCCGTACCATAATACGTTTTCAAATACCTCAATACATGGAGACTCATCCTCAGAGATAACAACTAAATACTTCATTTACATCAAATCACACTTACATTTAACAAGACTAATCCTCAACGAAACGTAGCTAAGGCATGCTACAAACGACAACAGATAAACTTAATCTTCAACTATCTTCTTTCCCTTAGAGCTGCTCGCCAAACCTGGAACGTTTGAATATTGCAGGGGCATAACCCAATTAGAAGATGAACCTTCTAGTGAGAAACTCCAAAAACAGTTTATATCAATGCATGAACAGGTATGAAATGTATGAGGAAAATAACGAGAACTACTACGAAGTGTCTCATGAAAATGGACGCCTCCAACGAGAGCTTTCTCAACGGCGCACGCATAGCGCCTCTTGGGAGATCCCTAACCATGCCACCTTGACCCAACCTCATAGAACTCATGCAAGCACCACACCCGCTGTCCCTTAGGCTCACGGTATTCCCCACGAGAGCTTTCTCGATGGCGCATGCATAGCGCCTCTCGGGAGATCTCTGACCTTTTGCCTTCGGGTAACAACAAATAGGTACAACAGTATGGCCACACAGATTTTATAAATGCAACAGTTGAAAACCAACGGCATATATTTTTCCAAGGAAACACATTTCGAATATGCAACATGATTTACGTAAAAGAACAACCAGAGTTTATAAGACCATTTCATGCAATATAATTCTCACATAAGAGAACAAAATAAGGTTTGTAATATAGGAGTCTCACATAAACCATATGAGCGTTCACATAAACCAATGTGTCACACAAAACTAGGTTTTCAAGTTTGAGCACTCACAAAACCACTTTATGCATGTAGAGCTACTCACGTATCAAATCCTTTGCATGAACAAATCCAGTTTTGGGGTTGAACTACTCACCTTTGCCACAAGACCAAGACACCTTGAAAAGCATACACCACCTCGATATGCGCATAAGTCCTTGATTCTTGCGCACTACCTCCTTTCTTGTGCACTATCTCTAACCTCGTGCACTACCACGACTTTCGAGCACTATACATGATGATCGTGCATTGCCTCGATTCTCGTGTATCGCCTCGATTCTGGTGCCACACCATAAAAGTTGCACAAATTACTTCACCTCGAGCACAACAAAATCATAGACCATATTTACTCTAAGAACTTCAAATGGAAATTCCAGAACTTACCCCGAAGTACCGTTTGCACGCAAAACGAGGCTAATCGATGCAGAAACAGAGAAACTGAAAAGCCAAACACCAAATCATTTTGCACATAACCCCTCAACTTATTTTTCTCAATTTTTTTATATTTTTTTAATATTTTTCTGGAATGCCATGCTCCCGCACGCGCCCCCACCTTCTCTACCACACGTTTGCGCGTGTGAAGCCGCGCGTGTGACGCACGCACGTCGTCTTCTCTGGCGAGCACTTCGTCGGCCGGTGATTGGAATCCGACTTCGATCACACCTCGATGAAGCCCACTCCAAGTCGATCCCGACCACACCTATCTTGTCCCGAAACAAGCACCGGAAGGCCTTTAAACGGCTGGCCAAAGTCTCGGCCAACAGTACCGCCTCCCAACTTCGGCTAGCTTCGAATACCCTTCAAACCGCGATGGAAATGGCTCAAACTCTCCAGAAAGCTTCTTCCTCTCATGGGCTTCAAAAGCCCCTTAATCTTGAGCTTCAATTCGTTCGTTTTGGCCTTCAATTTGAAGTTCAAATCACCCAAGTTTTCGGCCAAACCCTAAAATGCAAACCGGCTATTTATAGCCTCAATCGAGCCTCGAAACGCATGGGGATGGCCGACCCAGTGCCTTAAACGTCTCGCCCACCCCTTGGGCTACCCCAAAACGTCGACAACCGACCTTGAACGGCCGATTGCAGGTCGCGGCATTGCCGTGACAATCGGACCAAGCCACGATCGGATTTTTCAAAAATTCGACCGCCTCGATGCTCGCCGCCGACCAAGCTTCAGCCCCTGAGCTTCCCCGACCCAAGGCCTCGAGATCCCACTGGTTGGAAGCCCCTTTTCGGTGAACGAACATGGCTGTCAGCCATGGCAGTTTGAAGCTTTGCAAAATTATGATTTTGCCCCTCTAGCTTTGAGAAATTGCATTTCAGCCCCTGCCATTTTCTAACATTGCCAATAGGACCCTCATGTCCTAAAATCATTCTTTCCTTCTTGGAAGATTCTGAAAAATTGCCATTTCGACCTCCCTCCGGCCGATTCGATAAATTTTAAGAAATTACACTTTGGCCCAAATTTTCGTTTTGGCCTTAAATCCATCTGTTTCTTCCAAAAACCACTTAATGGTTGTTCATTATGAAAAATCGAAGCCTCCTCAAGCTTCCGTTGACTTCCCGGAAGTCACCTACGACATTTCGGTATTTCAGCCCAAATCCTGGTTGCATTTTAGCTATACCGAAAACCGTTCCCAATCAAATTTCTTTCAGCCCCATAAATCATATCTTGGGATACTCGATAATGCCACATAATTTTCCTTATGCATCTAGGCTCCAGAGCACTCCCTCTAGTCGATTCGGCGACTTATTGCCCTTTTAAGCCTATTTTTCGGTATTTTAAATCCACTTAAAATACGTGGCAACCTTACGAAAATATGGGGTATTACACAAAACCTTTGCAAATCTCTTATTTTTGACATCCCATGACTCTTTGAACATTTTGACCCTCTAAGTTTCATTTTGGTTCGGTCTCTTACATTTTGTTCATGTTTTGAATATTAGACATTGGCCCAAAATTTTGATAAATTCCATTTTGACCCCATAATTTTCAAAAATACCTTTAATATTAAATACTGGGTATTACACAGTGGCCTCATCATAGCAGTGCCCTCAGCTCACTCTACAATCCCCTACTATATAGCACCCACCTATGATACCACACACCAAGTATGCAGTGGTCTCATCATAGTGGTTCTCTCAATTAGTTCAGCTCTACGGCACCAACACACATCTATACTATCACACGCCAAGTATGCAGTGGTCTTATCATAGATGCACTCTCGTGTTAGTGCAGGTGCTCTAAGCCCAATCAAATTGTGCATGTTGTACATTGACATTTGTAATCATATTTATTATTAAATAAGGAGTTATTCAATCTCACAAGAAGTCGTTCTATTAGTTTCTTGTTATTATTGTAATGACCAAATGAAACTACATAAAAGTCCATATGATGTATACTGTGATTAATCTATAAAGATGTAAGATGATGCATCACAATTTCTAGACATCATTAAATATCCCAAGTTGTAGCAATGTGAAGAATGGACATTGACAATTGTAGTAAGACTTGTATGTGCTATGTTTTTGCTATGTGATAGCAATAGGGGTCTCACACTCATAGGCATGGGGATTCCTAGACAAGTACATAGTGACCAATGTTGGAGAACGTGTCACTAGACATGACTCGCCATGAGAATCCATTTTGGTTATATGTTGATTGAATTCTCATGTAACTAATCCTTGGACCTGACGTTGTCACAGTCATCTCATATGAAGACCTGTATGCTTTGACATCGTTTCGATGGGCATAAACAAAGACTACACATAGGCGATCGTTGGGCATATCGTGAGGCTTATGGAGATCGGTGCATAACCAAGATGGGACTTGTCTATCCCTTGATAGAGAATGATGTATCTAAGGCACTTTCGGTGGATATTCACTTTAAATCCATGGCCATGGTGAAATAGATCAATAAGGAGTTACTGATTCACTTTCTATTAAGTCAGGATATCCAGAAAATCGAAGAAAACACATGTGATCATAATCAAGTAACACATAGCCATACTTGAGATCACAGAAGATACATTGACGAGAGGATCGACTTACACGGTAACCATGCTCATGAAAGATTGTTTACGGATTATGAATCATTTTGAATAATTGGGTAGGAATGATGCCTTGCTAGAGGCCAATCTTGTCTTATGTGTTCATACCGATACATTGCCAACATATTCAGAAGTCTTATGAGTCATATGCAAAAGGTACGGTCCTTTGCTTAAACTAGAGAGTGGACGTATGATTAAGTGGGACACTTCAGCCAGAAGCTATGCCATCGTAGGATATCATGGAAAAAGAACAAATAGACGTAATGATGTCGATATGACGAGGGGTCATAATAAAGGAAAAAGTTTCCTAAAATGGCAATTAATTAAATTAGAAAGAGTTTCTAATTTAATAATTTTCTATTTGTTGGAGTGGCAAATAGGAAATAAAATATATTTGGGCTTAAATTAATATTTAGTATAAATAAAGTATTTGGGACAAATATTAAATTAAATTAATATTTAAACTAAATTAGATTTGGGTCAAATATTAAATTAAATATTATATTTGGGCTTGAATTAGATTTGGGCCAAATATTTTATTTAAACTTATAATTGAATTTGGGCTATTTAATTAAATTTCTAGTTGGACTAGAATAAACCCATTTAATTAAGTTCCTAGTTAGACTAGAATAAATGGACTCACCCAATCCATTAGGGTTTAAGAAACCCTAGGAGGCATCTCTACCCCTTTAAGGGTTGCCCAAATTAAGATTTTATTTGATGGTTTTTCAAGAGTTGAAAAATTGCCATACACTCTCTCCCGTTTCTATTCCGCATTGATTTGAAACGGGCTTTTTTTCCATCCGTACACAAGCTGCAAAAAAGAAAAGAAGCTAGCACTCTCATTCTGCTCTCCTCATTAATGGATGCGTGCTGCGTATCACGACTTAGAGGCCAGACACTTGGACGGCTTGAATCCGCAAACGACTCATAAATCTAAAGGTTAGATTTATTTTATTTTGTATGTGAATGATTTAATTTCGACGTTGATCCAATTGCTGGTGTAACACCTCGCTTTTCTGTTACCGAACGTGTCACTATGCTGGGGGCCATCGTATCCATACATAATCCCTTTACTTATACATTTCTCATACATTAAATGCCGTATGATAAAGGGAAACCCCCCAGCAAATCATTAAAAATGCGGAGGCGATAATCGAAACTTGATATAGTACATACCTGAATTCAACTTATATTATATCATAAAGAATTCGTACCATATATTACATCATATCTTTAACAGCCTTAATACATGAAGAATCCATAATATTCTAACAAGGCTAATTATCAATAAAGCATTAGCTCGCTGAATCCATCGGCCACGCCATCACGAGCCGTCTCATCTCAACTTGTTCCTTGTCTAAGCTGCAAGTCTAAACTGAAACATGGAATGTTCTAGGGGCATAACCCATTAGAAGATGAAACTTCTAGTAAGGGTCGAAAAACGTATATACAAGAATGCATGATACAATAATATGAACAACATTTGCCCTTAATGTAACTTCCCAGGCCCACCAGCCCAGCATGAAATCCTAGGCAAATCCTGAACCTCTACAGGACAAGCCTAACGTTATTTCATCATTGCCCTAGGAGAATTACAACTATACTCTGGGGGCGACATCTCATTCCCATACACAAACATTGATATGACAATCACGTCATGTCATGCAATTATCATGACTTTCCATGCAATATATAACAATATATCATGAATATGAGTTCTTGGGAGTAAACCATGTTGAGTTCTAACCTAGTCAAGAGGGGGGTGAATTGACACATTTTTAAAATTCTAAGAAAAAACTTATGCACGTATATATATGAGAAAACAAATTTAATATAAACCAAAATCGTAGTTGAGAGTACGGGAGCACTTAAATACTAGATGGATAATATGATATCCGCCAGCTGTGCTAGTATGTGCTTTGATCCAATATACTCTTCAAATTACAACTTGGTGAAAACAAGTGATTTGAATGCACACAATAACAAGACTTTAAATAAACCAAATGGAATATTGAATTAGTAGAAAGAATAATCAATTTAAGCAAATCAGAATATAATCAAACAAGAATAAGTAAGAGTGAAGAGAAGAACACAGCGATTTATAGTGGTTCGGCCCTTATGGCTTACATCCACTACCTAAGGATTCCCTTCCTTAGGATTTTCAAACAAATCCACTATATGAAACTTTTCTTACAACCACCAAAGCCTTCACTTGGCTTCACCACCACCAAACTATTTGTGGAGTCTCACACTCACTAGTTTGGATTTTGTTCGCTCTTTACAAGATATAAGAATAGTAGAGATTGAGGAATAGGGTTCTCTCAAAAATAATACAATGAAGTGTAGAGAACTCTCTTAGTTTTCTCTCAAGAATATAGAGGAAAAGAAAGACTTGGAGAGAATGAAAATCTTGGCAATGATGTAGAAAATAATAGGGCTTCCAAAAGTTGTTCCAAAGTCTTCAAGACATCCTTTTATATAGTGCTAGAGAAGGCTTTCCTTGATCAATCTCAGCCCTCCATGTGTCAAGTCTTCAAGTCAATCTCAGCCCTTTATTTGAATTCTTGATTTACCTTCCATAAACAACTAACTTGATTGATCATCAAGATCTTTGACTTTTGTTGATCTCCAATCAGCCTTAAATGAGCAAATCAATTCCAATAATGCATGACTGATTTTAAGGATTAAAATATCATCAAAATCCTTCATAATTCTTGCAAAATCGACCATAAATAAGAACTAATCAATTCTGACTTCTAGTTGAATCTTCAATCACCTTTGATTGTGCAATTGGCTCCTTAGCTTCCATAACAAGCATAGTTAATTTGAAATTTGAATTTAAATCTCCAAATAGTATAAAATCCATTCAAATATTCTCAAATAATGAAGCAAATTTGTCCAACAATGAAGATATCAATTATAACTTCAAAAGCCCTTAATTGATCAAGTTTCCATACTAAAAATGTTGACAACAAAAAGAGAATCAATTTGTGTAGCTGAATATATGCAAGATATCCTTAGAATATTCTCCCATAATGAAGATATCAATTAGCCATAATGAGGATATCAATTAGTCATAATGAGTAGGATAATTGATTCCATGATTTGAGTAGAGGATCCTTTTAATAAAAGAGAATCAGCAATAAAGGAAAGTAATATCAATCAAGGTTTAACTTTCAAACCTTAATATCCTCCATTAATGTTGAACAATAAGGCTGAATCTTTAACTTCTCCATTTGAATGCAATTAAAAAATTCTTCCATATTTAACTGAGTAAAGAAGCTTCTAAGAACCTTTAAATTTACTCCATGATTCTCTTACCATATTTAAACCAACAAGATGATGTGACCTTGATGAGTATGCTCCACATGGCTGCCATGTCATCAAAATGCCACGTTAACAATGCCATGTCGCCAAGATACATATATGACAACTCCATATAGTGGACTACTCCAATCTCCTCAAAAACTTCCATATAGATCTTTTGAACTTCCCATATATAAACAAGGATTCCATATATATATATCTTCTAGATTTTCCATTCCAAGAAGAACTTTCCATATATAAACAATGATTCCATATATATATCTTCTAGACTTTCCATTCCAAGAAGAACTTTCCATATATAAACAAGGATTAAATATATATATCTTCTAGACTTTCCATTCTAAGAACTTTCCATATATAGCTCAAATACTCAAATTTCTAGAAAGCTCTCTAAAAACTTGTTTTCATATATAATGAAATCTCTATATAGGTTGCCAATCATCAATCATCAAAATCTACACTCAACAATCTCCCCCTTTTTGATGATTGCAAAAACGTGAAAAAAGCTATACTTAAGTGAGTTAGCTCTTGCTCCCCCTTAATTTAGGCTCCCCCTTAACTTGCTCTCTCCCCCATAATTTAGTCTCCTTCTTATCCTTTTAAATCACTATTTAGCTACATATTTCCTCTCCCCCTTTTTTGTAATCTATCAAAAAATACATGAGAAAGAAGAAAATACAATTAGGGAATAGGAATCATCCCAAGGGAGTTTCGAAGAAAAAGAAAATTTTCATTTGAAAGAGGCTTAGTAAAAATATCAGCAAGTTGATTCTTGGTATCCACATATTTAATCACAATATCACCTTGTAACACATGCTCTCTAAGAAAATGATGTCTAACTTCTATGTGCTTAGCTTTGCTATGATATACCGGATTCTTAGATAAATTGATAGCACTTGTGTTATCACAATAAATGGAAATATTCTTGAACTCTAAACCAAAATCCTCTAATTGTTGCTTAATCCAAAGCAATTGTGAAGTGCAACTACTTATGGCCATATACTCAGCTTCAATAGTGGAGAGTGCTACACTTGATTGTTTCTTAGAAAACCATGAAATGAGCTTATTTCCTAGAAATTGACAAGTGCCCGTAGTACTCTTTCTATCCAATCTACAACCAGCATAATCCGAGTCACTATAAGCATACAAATCAAATAAAGAACTCTTATCATACCAAAGACCAAGAGTAGGGGTATCTTTTAAGTATCTAAAAATCCGTTTTACCGCAATTAAGTGTGATTGTCTAGGATTAGATTGAAATCTAGCACACAAACACACAACATGCATAATATCGGGTCTAGATGCAGTAAGATATAACAATGAGCCAATCATAGATCTATATAGCTTTTGGTCTACTTCATTACCATTTATGTCACTATCAAGCTTTGTATTTGCAGCCATGGGGGTAATACAAGGTTTAGCTAAATCCATCCCAAATCTAAATAGCAAATCTTTAGTATATTTAGCTTGACTAATGTGAATGCCATTCTCACTTTGTTTTATTTGCAAACCTAAAAAGAACGTTAGTTCACCCATCATGCTCATTTGGAATTCACCACTCATACAATCAGCAAAATCTTTACACAAAGAATCATTAGTTGATCCAAAAATAATATCATCCACATAGACTTGTACAATAAGCAAATCATCATTTTTATGCTTCACAAACAAAGTACTATCAATTTTCCCACGATTAAAATCATTTTCAAGCAAGAACTTTGATAAACGATCATACCACGCTCTAGGAGCTTGTTTTAAGCCATAAAGAGATTTAAAAAGCTTGTAAACATGATTTGGGAACTTTTGATTTTCAAAACCAGGGGGTTGCTTCACATAGACATCTTCTTGAATAAAGCCATTTAAAAACGCACTCTTAACATCCATTTGATACAATTTAAAACCTTTAAAGCATGCAAATGCCATTAACAATCTAATAGCTTCTATTCTAGCTACCGGTGCAAATGACTCATCATAATCTACTCCTTCTTCTTGACTATACCCTTGAGCCACTAATCTAGCCTTGTTCCTAACCACTTTTCCATTTTCATCCATTTTGTTTTTGAAAACCCATTTTGTACCAATAATAGAATGATTTTCAGGTTTAGGAACTAAACTCCACACTTTGTTTCTTTCAAACTCATTTAACTCTTCTTGCATTGCTATTACCCAATCGGGTGCTTTTAGAGCATCATTAATACATTTAGGCTCAATTTCACAAATCAAAGCAAGAGAACTAAAAGGATGCACACCATGAGATGATCTAGTTCTAACTCCATGAGAAATGTCACCTATTATTAATTCTTTAGGATGCCGGTGCTTATTTTTAATTTGATACCAATTTTGATCATGCAAAGGACCTATCAATTCATTATTTTCTTGTGATTCTAAGAGAGTCTCATTTTCCAATTTATCTGCTTCTATATATGAATCCATGCTATTAGGTGTAGATTCCTTTAAACTAGACTCTACTTCTGGTTCAAAAACTACATCTTCATCTTCTTCAATATTAGAACTCTTAGCTAGTGATTCATCAAATTTTACATGAATTGACTCTTCTATCGTTTTTGTCCTAGAGTTATAAACTCTATATGCTCTACTAGTAGAAGAAAAACCAACCAAAGAACCTACATCAGATTTAGCATCAAACTTATCCAAATTATATTTAGTGTTTAAAATGTAACATTTACACCCAAATGGTCTAAGATAATCTACTTTAGGTGTCTTACCATGCCAAAGTTCATATGGTGTCTTATTTAGCCCTTTTCTAATAGACAACCTATTTAACACATAACTTGCATGATTAATCACTTCAGCCCAAAATGACTTAGGTAAACCACTTTCAATTAACATATTTCTACCAATTTCTTGTAATGACCTATTTTTTCTTTCAACTACTCCATTTTGTTGTGGAGACCTAGGTGTAGAAAAATTATGAGAAATACCATATTTATCACATAACTCACCAAAACCAAAGTTATCAAACTCACCACCATGATCACTCCTAATCTTAATTACACATGCATTTTGTTGATTTTGTAGTTTTCGAATTAGACTATCAAAAACATGCAATGCCTCACTTTTATGAGAAATAAACAAGGACCAAGTAAAACGAGAAAAGTCATCCACAATCACAAATGCATATGATTTACCACCTAAACTTTTAACCCTACTAGGACCAAACAAATCTAAATGAAGTAATTCTAATGGCCTAGTTGTGGTAACATCTTGTTTTGATTTAAATGACTCTCTAACTTGTTTTCCTCTAATGCATGCATCACACATATGTAGGTCATTCAAATTCAATTTAGGCACTCCTCTAATCAGTTTTTTCTTTATTAGTTTAGATAGAGTAGATGTGCTAATGTGACCTAATCTTCTATGCCATAGATCCATAGAGTTATCATTCACCACAAGACAAGTAGCATCATTAACACATAAAGAATTCAGATTTAGCACATAAATGTTTCCTTCTCTAATGCCTTTTAAAACAATCTTATTTAAAGAATCTTTAATCAAGCACTCACTACCTTCAAATGCAACCATGTAGCCTTTGTCAATTAATTGACTTATGCTAAGCAAGTTGTAGGATAAGCTACTCACAAATAAGACATCTTCAAACATGAGTTTAAAAGGATTACCCACGTTTCCAATGCCTACAATTTTCCCTTTTGAACCATCACCAAAAGTGACATTACCTCCATGCTTTTTAGCTTTAAGAGACGAAAATAAGGTGGCATCTCCAGTCATATGCCTTGAACATCCGCTGTCCAAGAACCATTGGCTTGAAGTGCCTTTGGCCTTCAAGCACACCTATTAAGAAAATCAAGGGACCTTAGGTACCCAAACTTTGGGTCCTTGGGGGTTAGAGAACATGAAATCATAGCCATATGTATCAAAGATATATTCCTTAGCTTTTTGATCATTTAAACCCTTAGGAATCCAAAAACTCCTAGTTTTAACAACTTTAATATTTCTAGTTCTAGCTAGTTTTGAATATTTAGCTCTAGGAAGATATTTTGTCCCTTTAATGATTCTAGCATGATGCACAAGCCTAGAATGAATAAGATGAATGGGAGAACCAGATTTTTGGATTTTCTCTTTCACTTTACTAGGGTTAAAACCAAGACCAGCCTTTTCAAAATATGGTTTTTGAGATGCAAGCAAAGAATCCAATTTACTAGAACTCAAAGAAAATTTTAAAAATGATTTTTCTAAGTGCTCATTCTTTTCTTTTAAACATGCTATTTCATTTAGTAACTCAGAATGATCACATACAATGCATTCATGCTCCCTAAGACTATCAATAGTGTCATGCAATTCATTTATAGTATCTTTTAATGCACACACTTCATTTGGTTTATTTTCTTCCATTTTCCTAATTTTAGAGTTCAACTCATCTATTTCTTCCATGTACTCTTCCTCTTTCTTTTCTAATCTACCATTTTCTCTTTTAAGCTCCTTGATTTCTCTAATAGTCGTTTTATGCTTTTTAAATGGAAAATCAAACTCTTCTAGTAATGCATCCATTTCAGAAGTGTTTACCTCCTCATCTGTGGAAGATGAGTTATTTTCTCCTTTGGCCATCAAACAAAAGTTGGCCTTTTCTTCTTCTTCATCGCTTGAAGATGATTCAGATTCACTAGAAACATCCCAAGTTGCTTTGAATGCTTTTCTATCTTTCTTCTCTTCCTTTCTTCTTCCTTTGGATCTACCCTTCTTTGATTTGGGACATTCGGACTTGTAGTGTCCAATCTTGCCACACTTGTAGCAAGTAACCTCTACTTTCTTTTCATTTGAGGCTTCTACGGGCTTAGTCTTGCTGAAACTCCTTTTATTCTTTTTCATAAAGTTTCGGAGCCTCCTAGCCAACATGGCAATCTCCTCTTCGGAATCCTCCTCTCCACTAGATTCCTGTACAACAGGTAAAGCAATTGATTTAGATTTTAAAGAATCTTCTTTGATTTTATACCTGTTTTTGAGAGTAAGCTCATGTGTCATTAATGAACCCATTAGTTCATCTAGTGACAACTTCTTGGTATCCTTGGCCTCTTGAATGGCTGTCACCTTTGGATCCCATGCCTCCGGTAGAGATCTTAGAATCTTTTGCACCTTTTCAAAATCTGAAAATGATTTACCAAGAGACTCAAGAGAGTTAAGAATATCAGTCAAGCGAGTATACATTTCAGAAATAGATTCATTAGGTTTCATAGAAAATAATTCAAAATCATGTATGTACATGTTTATTTTTGTTTCTCTAACTTGACTAGTACCTTCATATTTTAACTCTAACTTCTTCCAAATTTCATAAGCAGATTTACAACATTGTACATGATTAAATTCAGATCTACTCAAAGCACAATGAAATGCACTCTTAGCTTTAGCATTTAAAGCAATTAATCTTTTATCTTCATCCGTGTACTTATCTCTACTATTTTCTATTATCTCTTCTACATCTCCTCTCTTTACCTTTTCCTTAGGGACATATGGACCATCTCTAACTATTTCCCACAATTCAAGACTATATGCAGTTAAAAAATCTTCCATCATTGTTTTCCAATATGCATAATCAGTGCCATCAAAGAATGGTGCCCTAGACAAAGAACGACCCTCATTTTCATAGAAACACGAACTCGATGCCATGGATACACCTAGTGATGATTAATCACTCTCTTAGGAACCTCGCTCTGATACCACTTGTTGAGTTCTAACCTAGTCAAGAGGGGGGGTGAATTGACACCTTTTTAAAATTCTAAGAAAAAACTTATGCACGTATATATATGAGAAAACAAATTTAATATAAACCAAAATCGTAGTTGAGAGTATGGGAGCACTTAAATACTAGATGGATAATATGATATCCGCCAGCTGTGCTAGTATGTGCTTTGATCCAATATACTCTTCAAATTACAACTTGGTGAAAACAAGTGATTTGAATGCACACAATAACAAGACTTTAAATAAACCAAATGGAATATTGAATTAGTAGAAAGAATAATCAATTTAAGCAAATCAGAATATAATCAAACAAGAATAAGTAAGAGTGAAGAGAAGAACACAGCGATTTATAGTGGTTCGGCCCTTATGGCTTACATCCACTACCTGAGGATTCCCTTCCTTAGGATTTTCAAACAAATCCACTATATGAAACTTTTCTTACAACCACCAAAGCCTTCACTTGGCTTCACCACCACCAAACTATTTGTGGAGTCTCACACTCACTAGTTTGGATTTTGTTCGCTCTTTACAAGATACAAGAATAGTAGAGATTGAGGAATAGGGTTCTCTCAAAAATAATACAATGAAGTGTAGAGAACTCTCTTAGTTTTCTCTCAAGAATATAGAGGAAAAGAAAGACTTGGAGAGAATGAAAATCTTGGCAATGATGTAGAAAATAATAGGGCTTCCAAAAGTTGTTCCAAAGTCTTCAAGACATCCTTTTATATAGTGCTAGAGAAGGCTTTCCTTGATCAATCTCAGCCCTCCATGTGTCAAGTCTTCAAGTCAATCTCAGCCCTTTATTTGAATTCTTGATTTACCTTCCATAAACAGCTAACTTGATTGATCATCAAGATCTTTGACTTTTGTTGATCTCCAATCAGCCTTAAATGAGCAAATCAATTCCAATAATGCATGACTGATTTTAAGGATTAAAATATCATCAAAATCCTTCATAATTCTTGCAAAATCGACCATAAATAAGAACTAATCAATTCTGACTTCTAGTTGAATCTTCAATCACCTTTGATTATGCAATTGGCTCCTTAGCTTCCATAACAAGCATAGTTAATTTGAAATTTGAATTTAAATCTCTAAATAGTATAAAATCCATTCAAATATTCTCAAATAATGAAGCAAATTTGTCCAACAATGAAGATATCAATTATAACTTCAAAAGCCCTTAATTGATCAAGTTTCCATACTAAAAATGTTGACAACAAAAAGAGAATCAATTTGTGTAGCTGAATATATGAAAGATATCCTTAGAATATTCTCCCATAATGAAGATATCAATTAGCCATAATGAGGATATCAATTAGTCATAATGAGTAGGATAATTGATTCCATGATTTGAGTAGAGGATCCTTTTAATAAAAGAGAATCAGCAATAAAGGAAAGTAATATCAATCAAGGTTTAACTTTCAAACCTTAATATCCTCCATTAATGTTGAACAATAAGGCTGAATCTTTAACTTCTCCATTTGAATGCAATTAAAAAATTCTTCCATATTTAACTGAGTAAAGAAGCTTCTAAGAACCTTTAAATTTACTCCATGATTCTCTTACCATATTTAAACCAACGAGATGATGTGACCTTGATGAGTATGCTCCACATGGCTGCCATGTCATCAAAATGCCACGTTAACAATGCCATGTCGCCAAGATACATATATGGCAACTCCATATAGTGGACTACTCCAATCTCCTCAAAAACTTCCATATAGATCTTTTAAACTTCCCATATATAAACAAGGATTCCATATATATATATCTTCTAGACTTTCCATTCCAAGAAGAACTTTCCATATATAAACAAGGATTTCATATATATATCTTCTAGACTTTCCATTCCAAGAAGAACTTTCCATATATAAACAAGGATTCCATATATATATCTTCTAGACTTTTCATTCTAAGAACTTTCCATATATAGCTCAAATACTCAAATTTCTAGAAAGCTCTCTAAAAACTTGTTTCCATATATAATGAAATCTCTATATAGGTTGTCAATCATCAATCATCAAAATCTACACTCAACAAACCACTCACAAAACCATAGTTAGGATAGGAAAACTCACATTTGCCCAAAGATTTAAGACACCTCAAAAAGTGCGCATCGCCTCGATATGCATGCCCGACCTCGTTTCTCATGCCAACTCTCAAAAGTTGCACCAATCACATCATCTTGATCACCTCAATCATCAAAATGATATTTAATCACTAAATATCCTCAATATTCCATTTATTTCTTTTTTTCTTCATTTTCTCTCATTTTTCCTTTCCAAAATTCCCAATAAATTCCTCGGGACTATTTTCTCTAATCTAATTTCACAACAATTCATTATAGGCTATGAACTTCAAGGGAAAAATACTGGACTTACCTGGATGTTGCGTTTTCACGCAAAATGAGGTTCTTTGGTGCTAAACTCGAGACATCGGGAATCCTAACTTCAAAACTTTTTGCACGGACCTCCATAAAATATTTTTCTCTATTTTTCAAAAAATTTTCCAAAATTTTTGGACTTCCCACACGCCCTTACACACCTGAACGTCCTAGGTAATTGGACGTGCGTGGAGAGTAGCGCGTGACCGGCACGTGCCGGTCGTCTTCTCCGACGACGGCCGTACCAGCGATCCGAGCTGACTCCACCAGCTTCTTCCTCCTTATTATTCGATCATGATGGTGTGACTTGGGGGCCGAAATAAGCATCGGAGCATGGCCAACTGGCAGTTTGAATGCTCGGCCAACGGACTGCCCTTCTTTTCTGGCGACCCTTGAACAACCATCAAACGTGCACTAAAATGCTCCAAATTTTCCAGATAGATTCTACACCTCATGGAATTCAAAAGCCCTTTATAATGGATGGCCAATTCATTCATTATCGTGGCCAATTTGAAGCTTCAATCTCCCCCATTTTTGGCCTTCACTAACATCTATTTATAGGTGAAATCGGGCACCCAAATGCCCTTGGCCGACCAACCCACTTGCCTTAGAGCTTCAACCTACCCTAGATCTACCTCGAGGCATCCTTATCCAGTCACAAAAGCGAGTTGCAAGTGTGCACCGCTTTGGCCAACTTTCGGCCGCTTTTTCTTCATATTTCGGCCACCATGATGGCCCTTGTTGGCTGATGATCACACCCACGTGATCCCTGAGCCACCTTCTTGCCATCCCTGTGGCCGAAATCAACCGACGCCGACCAGCCATGTGCTGGTCAGATTTGCCCATGCTGCCATCTTTGAGTTTTTGCACTTTTACCCCACTGATTTTGGTTTTCTCATTTTGGCCCTCTTTCACCAAGCCCTTCAACTTTTGATAATTGCTTTCAAGACCCTCAAGTCCTAAATCATTAATTTGACCCCTGAGTATTCCAAAAAAATATCATTTCAGCCTCCCTCTAGCAATTTCAAAAAACTACACTTAGGCCCGAATCTTTGTTTTGGCCCTAAATCTCTTCGTTTCTTCCTGAAACCACTGAAGGGTTGTTTCTTATGAAAAATAGAAGCCCCCTCAAGCTTTTGTTGACTTCCGAGAAGTCGTCTATAACAATTCGGTATTGTAGCCTAATTAGCAGCTGCATTTTAGATGTACCGAAAATTATTTCCAATCTTATTTCTTTCGATGCTATAAATCATATTTCGGGTGCCCATTAATGCCACATCATTTTCCTTTGGCATCTCAGCTCCAGGACACTCCCGGCAGTTGATTCAGTCATCTATACGGTAATAAATTACCGTTATACCTTTCATTTATCCTTAAATTCTATTTTTGCCCCCAAGATAATTTACCCTTGTGTCCTTTAGAATTTCTCTAGTATTACAGCTGGGATCAAGAAAAGGTTCAAAATTTTTGAACTACGTTGCTTGCCCTATAGCGATCTTGTTAAACTTTCATCTAGGTCGACTCCCAACTCACTCCCGTCAAACTAGCACACGCCTACGATACCACACGCCAAGTGTATAGTGGCCTCATCGTCACGATGTTCTAGTCTGGAAGAGAGGTCAATCAATATAATCACAACTCTTATTCTCCAAAAGTCATGATCACCTTCATAGTCTAAACATGTGCATGAATTTATATAGTACCTCTTATCTCTTCCCAGAACTATAATTACACCCATGGTGTATACTTTGACATCCTCTTCCACAACCAAATTCACAAAGCAATCCTCAGGCTCAAGGAAAGTGTCCACACATCATAAGAGAATATCCATGAATTCTACCTCCCACTTCATATCTCTAAACGATCCATTTCCCAACTCATTTACCAACCCTTACATACACATTTAACCCCTAAAATCTTTCCATTTAAGTCAACATGCGTAATGCTCCCCAAACACAAGTTTCCATATGGCCCAATATATTCTGTCTTAAGGAGACAGAATGTAAATAATTTAGAAATAAAAAAGTCTCTACAAGAATTAATTTATGACAAAATCGAGTTTTGTCACTTAAATTAGTTTATCATGAAAGATTTTTTTGTTGTAAAAAAATTTATTTTCGTCACAATAGATACTATTTAGTCACGATAAATCCAAAATTTTAGATACAAATCATATGTTTTATCGTGACAAAATATTTTGTCACAATTTAAATAGATGCAACTTATTTAGTATAATTTTTAATGTGATAAAATAAATTTTCACTTATTAACTAATTTGTGAATAAATTTTTGTTACACATTTTATAATGACAAATAATTTTATCAATCATTTAATTTTGTGACAAATATTTTTTGATAATATAAAAATAGTGACAAAACAAATTTTTAAAAATTATTCAATCGTGGTAAAATATTTTTGTCAATATCCCAATATTGACAAAAATATTTGTGTCAATAATTCACACAAGTGACAAGTTTTTTTAGTAAAAGAAATATTAACAATAATGAAATTATTTCTTACAAAATCGTAAAAAGTGACAAATATTTTTATCAAAATTAAAATATTTTTCAATAATCTTGTAACATTCCAAAATTTGTTGATAAATAATAATGATTATTATTAATTTTTGCATTTGAGGTTATTAGGGAATATTTGGGGATTTAGGAGAAAAATATTTATTTATGATGTTTTGAGGAAATGAGCAATTAAGACAATTAATTAAATTATTTTTGAGTATTTATGGAATTATTAAATTAGAGTGTAATAGAGATTTTTAGAAATTTTGGGGTGTTAGTGTAAATATTAAGTGGGGGTGTGTGTGTATTCTAGAAATTTGGGGGCTGAGGTGCGATTTCTAGAAAAGGGGCCGAGGGTCACTTTAAGTATAATGGGAGGCGTATGATGGTTGAAGGCAAGTGGTAGCTGGGTGGTCACGCGTGAGGACGACCAAAGGTGAGGCGTGGGTTCGATTCTCCTTGGCTGCGCGCGCAAAAGGAAAAGGCCAATTAATTTGGCCAGGAAGGAAGGCCGAAACGTCATCGTTTTGACCCCAAAGGCGGTGGCCGCGTGTGCGACCCAGCAACTGCAACGTGGCTATGCTTCTACCTTACGTTTTTTGCCAATTTAAGGCCGAATTTGGCCTTCTTCAAGCCAGTAATCAGAAAGGGATTGAGAGGGAGAAAGAAAGGATCGGCTAGTAGCTCGCGGGGTGAAAAATTGAAGAAAAAGTGAGAAAAAATCTGGTTTAATCTGCGTTTTAAGTGTTCAGGTAAGTTAAATAAATTATTAGAATATTATACACATAGAGATATTAATTTTTTACAATCGAAATTAATTAATTGGGGCCTAAGAACTCATTACATATTTTAATTGTATTACTTCACAGTAGGAGTGCATAAAAGTCAAGAATCAACCGTTTTCAAGAAAGCTCCTAACCTTTCCCTTATGTTCTTCATTTCTTGCGAGAGACTTCATTATTTTTTATATTTTAACCCCTCCCTGACCGTGACTCGATTCTATGCACTAATAACGATAATCCGCATGGCAACCATTCCATAACTTGTTTGTTAATAATGGGTCTATTGGTGATTGAATAGGTTAGGTAAATGATGTTTTGGTGTTGTTCATTTTGTTCGTCACGGAGTTTTGTATCGCTCCGCTTTGCTTGGGAATGATGTCGAACTCGTTAGGGCTAGGTTCTTAGGAAGTGGCTATGGTCAAGATTATGGGGCTATGTTAATAATTTATTATGAATGTGGAGATGGTTTCCTGTGTATGAGAAGAGATGGGAACGCAAATGACATAACGGTGTCTGTGTTGTCAGGAGCATGAAAAGTTATTGATGAATGCTTATGAAATGCTAAGTGTAGAGTGGATAAGTTGATGTCATTTAAGAGTGTATCTTAAGGGTATGGGGTACAAAGCCACTGATTGTCGATCGTGGGTCGTGGCAGTTGATGGTTGGATGTATGGGCGCCAGTCATCGGCCGTTACGATAAGCGCAAGACAGGCCAAAAAAGTTGGTACTACCAGATTTTTGCCTTGATTGTGTGCATATCATGATGTGTGTGCTGCAGGGGGTTGAGTTGCATTCATTTAGGGAACATGCCTTGTGGGTGATGGGATGGGTGAGCATTGGCATGACCCAGTTGGCCTAAGAGCCAGTTTGGTTTCTTTAGGTGAGCACATGCATTTGAAGCATTTGGCATGTGTGTATTCTTATGTGGGCGTAGCATGGCCTGATGCTCGATTTATGGGGGCCTTGACATCACGTTTATGCTACAGATGCCATTGCATTTCTTATGTGTTGCATTGCATGGTGAGGATGAGTGGTTATGAGAGGTGGGTTAGGCCCACGGAGTAAAACCGTGGAATGGGTCCATGGCAGTGACATGTTATGATGATAAATTATGTATGACAGGAAAGGCCAATTATGGCGATATGTTATGTATGATAAGAAAAACATGTTATGAATGTCAAGAAAAGACGACCAAGGACAGGAAAAGGCGAGTCTTATTGAATGATGATATGGTGGCCTATAATAGGCTACAACAGGTTTGCATGCGGGACTTGGGTGCCAATGTGTGGCTTATGTGGGCCCCAAGGACCTTTAATGTGCAGTTGATTTTATGTTGTGTATTTAGAAGTAAGGCACGTATGGATCATGGCATGGTGTGGTTGCATTGGCATAAATTGCATGGGATATTGGGGAAGGGTCTATCGATAACCTAATACCTTCCTTTCTAGAGCTTGCTGAGTCTCGTAACTCACGTTTGCTTTCCATCATTCTAGGTAAGAGTATCTTGAGATTACAGATGCGTTCGACAGAGTTGGGTCCAGATCGTCGAGTCATGATAGCAAGTGCAGAGTCCTTCTGAGATTAGGCCCTAGGTGTCATTGTGTTTGTGTTAGAATAATGTTTTATAATTTTGAGATGGAAATATGTTATGTAAGCCAGATGGGCTCATTGTATGAATGTTTATGTAAAAATGACCATGAGATGCTATGAGATTTACAGGGTATGGTTTTAATAAGGGTGGTGTTTGAGTTTTTAGTTTGGGTTATTATTCTATATCACTCAAGTAATGACCCTCTCACAGACTCTCTATGCGCGGTAGGGGCTCCGAGTGGCAGGCCGTTACAAATCTAATATTGCCTAATATTTTTAATAATTGTACACCTATAATAATTAGTAGCAAAACAATCCCAGCAAAGAAAGAGGAAATGGTAACTCAAATAGGAGTAACATAATGTATGACAAATATTATAACTAATATTAGTGGATAATTGATAATTACTTTCAATAAGTTAATGATATTGAACAATCTAAACAAAAACAAATATGTTATTTCTGCTTGCATAAGCTAAAACTAACTCACATAAACTAAATGAGCTAAAATAAAATTTAAAATGAAAGAAAATTATTTTATTTAACAAATAAACTCGACAACAAGTCTCTTGAAGAAGGTCTTACAACCACTAGACTAGAAAGTCCGCTCAAAGGCATTGATTGTCTAGCTCTCTTTGCTAAGGCATGTCTGCAATTCAAACAAAAGGAACAATTAGAACAAACAAATCATGCAAACCAATTATAATCAAATCTTTGCAATGCATATTATTTAATGTGAGTGCTTCTTATGTGATAACATTTGGGAGTTCATATAGATAATCAAATATAGTAATTTGTTGCTAAAAATTTAATCAAAAAGGCTACATATTATGAGATCCATTCACAAAGAATACAATAATAATAATAACAATTAAGGACAAGTTATAAACAATAGAAATATAGAGACAAGTAGAGCCAAATCATCCAGATGGAAAACATTCAGGAACACAAAATCACCATACACCTAGTTGATGATGGTTTTTGGGACCGACCACCACGTGCCACCTCTGTGAATGAACCTCGAGAATAGTACCTTGAACTTGGCGATGTCGGACCTCGGGTATAGAACCTGCAACATAATGGAGGGCCGGGACTAAGATCCCCCGGGGTGGACTCCGACGCTTAAATTAGTAGAGTAAATGCGAGTTGTAATAAATGTGAGAGTTGTAGAGCTTAGTCATACCTGGTGAGGACCCTTGTCTTTTATAGGCGGACCCATTATGGGATATCCGAGATAAGACCCGAGATGAGCGAGCACAACTCTTGAGGATCCCAGTCAAGTTGGAATGGGTCTTACGGCCCGACCCAAATTTTTTGGGCTCTGCTCCGGATTGTTGACTTGCCACGTGTCAGTCTCTTAGGCGATCCACGTGGCAAACGAGACTATTAATGCGTAAGGGTATTCTGGTAATTTTAGGTGGTGCCACATCACTTGTCCCCCACTCCTTGAGTTGAGTTGAGAATCACACTGGGTCGAGGAGTAGCTTAATTTCTGAGGCTATTTGACTGTAGATTTTTCTCGAGATGCGTAGGAGTGTTTTTAAGTATGAGACAACCAAGCCCCAAACTCTTAAGGTTAGTTTTTTCCTTCTTTCTCTTTTTTTCTTCCTTTGTTTTTTCTATTTATTTTATTTTATTATTTTTTGCTTTTATATTTCTTTCTTTATTTTTATTTTATTTTTTTTATTATCTTCTCCCTTAGCTAGGCAGACCTCTGCCTGGCCGAGGTTGTCCTGGCCAGATCTCGGCCATGGCCGAGTGCTCGGCTTAACCTGGCCAAGCGCCTGGCTTGGCCTGGCCGAGGTCAGCCAGGGCCGAGGCTTGAGCTCGACCATGGCTAAGGCACGGCCAGGACTGGCCTGGCCACCCTCAGCCAGGGCCGACCTAACCGAGGTCGGCCATAGCCGCCCTCTCCTTGGGGCATTTGCCCCTTTTTCTTCCCTCTCATTTTATATATATATATATAGATATACATTGGTGGGCTCTTGCCCCCTCCCCCTTTCCTTTCTTTTTTTTATTTGTTGTTGCTTGCTTCTTCTTTCTTTTTTTTTAATATATATATTTATATATATATATTTTTGTTAATAGCAACAAGGTAAGCCTTAACTTGACTAACCTGATTCTTTTGGCTTTTTTGCCGCATGTATGGTTAGAGATTTCCTAAGTTAAGTTGCACCTATTGAGCTCCCTTTAGCTTGTGCTCGGTTGTGATTTTCCTTCTTTGACCTTTGCCTTTCTTTAATTCAAGAACGGTTTAGGGCTTTTGACCCTTAAATTTTAGCCACTTTTTCACGGAGAAGGGTGTTGAGTTTCTTCCGACCATTAGCCCACCTTCGTCTTGGGGACGGCTTAGGCCTCTGCACCCTTGGATTTTAGCCACTCCCATGTGGATGATGGTGTTGATTTTTTTCCGGCCATTAGTCCACCTTCGACTTAGGGACAACCAGGGCTCTTGACCCTTAGATTTTAACCACTCCCTCGCTGAAGAGGGTGTTGGGCTAGAGTTTTTCCATGGCCATTAGTCCACCTTTGGGGACGTCCTAGCGCTCGTGACCCTTGGATGAGTTTTTTCGTGTCCATTAGTCCACCTCTAGGGACGGCCTAAGGGTCGTGACCCTTGGATGAGTTTCTCTGTGGCCATTAGTCCACCTTTGGGGACGGCCTAGGGTTCGTGACCCTTAGATGAGTTTTTTCGTGGCCATTAGTCCACCTGTGGGGACGACCTTGGGCTCGTGACCCTTGGATGAGTTTCTTCATGGCCATTAGTCCACATTTGGGGACAGCCTAGGGCTCGTGACCCTTGGATTTTTCTTTGGCGAAGTGTTGGCCTTTATGAGATTGCTATTAGATGGAGAGAATTTGAAGTCTTGCCATTAGTCGTAAAAAAGAGTACAAAGAGGTTCGGGGAATTCCCCTCCTCGTTGATAAAGCTTCCTTAAGTTTTGGACATTCCAGGTATGCTTCAAGGGCTTGGCTTCTATGTCTTCTAGTCGATATGCCCCCCGAACCTAAGGATTCTACCACCCGGCCCAGTCCTTCCCAATTTGGAGTTAGTTTATTGACGTCCCAAGGATGACTCACATCAAACTGTTGCAATACAAGATCTCCTGGCATAAACATCCTAATGTGGACTCGTCAGTTATAATACCTAGCAATGCGCTGATTATACGCAGCTTGTTGAATTTGCCCAAGGTCTCGGAGCTCATCCATCCCCAGCTGGTTGTTTTCCTTCTCTCCGAGACTGTGTCTGACTTCATTCTCCGAAGCAATCCTGAGTAGGAGACCTTCTCCTATTATCCGACTTGGACTCAACTCTACCCGAACTTGCACCTTCTTAGTTAACGAAATCCCGTAGCTAACCCCGGTTGATAAGCTCCTGAATCTCTTCTTTCAACTGGATGCAGTCTTCTGTAACATGGCCCTGGTCACAATGGAATCAGCAATACTTCTTTTTGCTTCGAGTGTTGGATGGAGACCTCAACGGTGGAGGACGCCGAAGATAATCCTTATCCTTTAGTGCCGGTAGAATCTTTGCTCGACTAGCGTTGAGGGGAGTGTAACTCACTGGGCTACCACGGGCACCCCCAAAACCTAGACGATCTTGGGTTCGGGAGGGGTGATAGTCCGTCTTCGATCCCACCATTGGCTTTTTCTTCTCCTTTTCTCTTTCCTTCCTGTCAGGTTATTCAGCCCGCTTCACCTTTATCACTTCTTCAGTGTTGATGTACTTATTAGCCTGTGCAAGGGCTTCTATGAAAGTACGAGGTGGAGTCTTAGCCAAGGACTGAGCAAATGGCCCAGCCCTCAAGCCATTCTAGAGAGCCACCATTGCGATCCGTTGATCGAACTCGTCAATGCTCAACACCTCCTGATTGAACCTAGCCATGAAATCCCTTAAGGATTCACCCTGGTTTTGCTTGATGTTCATTAGAGCCATGGAAGACTTCCGATGGCGCTTTAAGGGAGCGTAATGGGCTAAGAAACAAGTCTTCAGCTCTTCCCAACTGTTGATGGAACGATGGGGAAGACAGGAGTACCAAGTCCGAGCATGACCTCCCAAAGTAGCCGAAAATGCCTAGCACCACATCGTGTACAACCCCGATTGCACCAGCATGCGGGAGGAGAAAAGCTCTACGTGATCATAAGGGTCTGTGCTTCCGTCATAAAGCTTGATGGATGGGATACAAAACCTTTCAAGTGGAATTAATACATAAATGAAAAGTTTTAATTTTTTTTGCATTAATTTAATCTCTCCATTTCTCTTAGACAAAGGCTTGCCAAGTGTCACTCTTAAACAGTAATCTTGACTTCGAAGTTTCAATCTCAACCATTCATGTGCTTTACCACATTTATTCACCATTTTAGGAAAAATAAATTACTTTTACTCACCTAATTGAATTATAATTATTTTTTCCCTCTTCAATAATTTAATTCTCTCACGAAAATATACTTTAAATTACCAAAATAGCCTTAGTGAATTATCAATTCCATTTATCTCCACATAAATGCACAAATGAGAATAATTCACAACTATACATAATTCCAAAGAGAAATTATTTTCCAAGCCACCAAAATACCCTCAATGGGTTTCACTATCTCAATCTACCAAAATGCCCCTTTCCTAGGACATCATTATTCCTATTTATTAACTTTCTTCGGGGATTTTTTTGAAAATGTCTAACATCCTTCATTATTTTATAACACTAATGACGCAGGGTGTTATTGTTAGGATTGGTAATGGTTTAGTTTGATTGTTTCGATTTTTGCCAAAAGCATAATCAAACCAAACTTAAACTACTGAAACCAAAATCAAACCATTATCCATTGGTTTTAAAAATTAAAAACCATAACTACATCATTCGGTTTTGGTTCTGGTTCGGTTTCGGTTTTAACCATGATTTTTTAGTTTGATCCAAATCTCCCGTTAGATTTTATTTTTTTTAAATATTTAATTAGTTATTTTTATTAATAATTATTTGATTGATAAAAATAAAATAATTTAAGATTATGTTTTATTTTTATTTTTTAATTACTTTGTAAATGTTAAATATTTTATATATTTGTAATGCATTAGTTAAAATACTTGTAAAAAAATGCATTAGTCAATATATATATATTATGCGTATATATAATATATTAAATAAATATATATTATATATATGTATATTCGGTTCGGTTTGGTTTGGTTACCTACACATTCGATTCGGTTTCGATTCGGATTTTAGTTTGGATTTAGTGAAAATCATAATCAAACCATACCTATTAACACAGTGTTTGATTTTTTTCCAAACCAAATCATTATCCAATCAAACAGTTTTTAACTACGTTGACCGGTTTGGTTTCGGTTCGGTTTCCCACGATTTCAATTACAATTTTTATCCCTAGTTATTGTGTTCTATTTATTACCGTATTCTATAATTTTGTCGGGTATATTTAAAGTGATGTTAGTGATATATTGTATTATTATTAAATTCATGTTTAAGAAAAAATTCTTTAAGGAGTTCGTCCGATCCTTGACATTTGATAGTACAACCCACCACTGACAAAACCCTGGGATAGGAACAAATGAAACCTAAACTTACCTCCAGATATATATATATATATGAAGGGCATATATATTATAGCCTGTTCTGTTGAATTCATTCTGTTTTTGTTTTTGGTTTTGGCTGGGTTTTCATTTGAGTTTAATGCTGGGTAATTCCGAAACATATATGTGTGTGTGTGTGTATAAAGCTCAAGTACCCGGCTCCTGGAGCTCCAGAATTGGCAGAGGGTGAAGGAAATACTAAATGCAAGTGGGTTGGAGCGGGTGGATGTGGACAAGAAGAGAGGGCTTGACCATGGCGCTTGGGGTTCCACTGATGCTTATGTATCCAGAGGCAGATATTCCAGTGTGCCAGCTCTCCATTCAGACCCACAAAGACGCCACTTACCATTACAATTTGGGCAGAGTATTGGCCCCTCTCAAGGATGAAGGTGTCCTCATTCTTGGTTCTGGGGCTGCCACTCACAACCTCAGTAAGCTCAGCGCTTCTAGGGGTCATGTCTCATCTGTTGTTGATTCCTGGGCTTTGGATTTCGACACCTGGCTCAAAGATGCCCTTCTCTCTGGAAGGTATTTCTATGCATACACAACTCCTCATTGTTTCCTCCTCCCTATCTTTAATCATGTTCAAGTTAATTTGCCTCTATTTTCTTAGAATTATTTTTTTATTTTATAATTTATATACAAAATTAAAGGTTAATAATAGTTAGACCCATTACAAAAATAAAAATCTTTAATTCACTCCACTTTTTAGAAGATTATAAACTACAAACACCAAGTACACAAAAATCTAAGCACAATCTCGCTTTTAGATTGCTATAAAGTTAGGCTAGACAAAAAGTATTATTCGATTCTTCTTGTATTTACCTTTAAAGTTGGATTTATTTGGCAAGACTAATAATAATTCATTGTACAACCTTCTTTTCTATATGAAAACTCATGGTTAAAAGTTGCAATAGTATAAGTATATATATATTTTTTGGAAAATGATGGAATATATGTATATCTATTTTATTTTTATGCAAACAAAGTACTTTCGGTGTTCTCTTTGAAATTTTGTTAAACTTTTAAAATCTCATTCATACCATTAGAATGTTTCATTTAAAAGGAGAAAAATCTATCATTTAAATAAGATTTGAAGGCATATTCGTACTATTACACTTAAACTCATATATATATATACATATATTGTTTAAAAAATAAAAAATAAATTTTGATTATTAAATTTATTTTTTTTTAATTTACACGTACATCATTTATGTAGAGAGTTCAGTTTTCTAATTAGTTGAAGAGAATTTTCCAAATAAAATCTTGCTACTTATTTTATCTCTTTGCAGGTTTGAGGATGTGAACAAATATGAAGGGAAGGCACCACATGGAAAAGTGGCCCACCCGATGCCTGACCATTTCTACCCATTGCATGTGGCCATGGGTGCCACCGGCCAAAATGCCAAAGCTGAACTTGTCCACCATAGCTGGAGCTTTGGCACACTTTCTTATTCCTCTTACAAGTTCACTGCAACCTAATTCACTATCTAAATACAAACTGTTCCAAATTACTGGATCTTTGCATCAATTTCTTTGGTTTGCTTTATGTTTGATGTTCGAACTTGACCAATTTGAGTTCATATCCAAATATCACTTTGGTTTGCTTTTTCTTTCTTCACTGTAGATGGGAGTCAATTATATTCCTTATTATTACGATAGCTAGTGCTTAGAATTTTAAGAAAGTTGGGTATTGGTTGGTGCCTAACTTGAGTCTTTGGTGAGTAGTCAAGGGAGTGGAGTAGTTTTGTTGGCCGAACAACTATAAATTTGTTGTGCTACTTTGTTTATTTTCCTTTATTTCAGCAGTGTTTTTCTTTTTCTATAAAATTTGAGATCAATTTTTAAACTTCAGCAAAAACCTTTTGATATGCCCTGTAAACATGGAGAATCACAAGACCTAAAAAACAGTCTTGAGACATGGACATGAAGCCCAAAGGCCCAACAGGTTGTAGGAGATCAAGGAAGTAATCCGAAGGAGCAAGAGGTCGAGCCGAGACCAAGTGGGGAGGGCCCACTCGGTTATGCCGAGTGGGCACGACACTGCCTTAGTTTTTCAGTCATAACTTTCTCATACGAGCTCCGATTGAGCTGATTCAAAGTTCTGTGGAAACCTAAGAGAATTATCTACAACTTTTATCTTTTGAGTTTTGATATATTCTGGCTTAATCAAGGGAAAAATAGGGTATAAAATTGATGTACCTACACTATGAAGGCTCAGAGTTAAGTATTGAAGGAAGATGGACTCGAACCAAGTCAAAAGGGCAAAAGAAGGCATAACCAAGTGGCCCCCCACTCGTTTGGGCAAAAGAAGAAATGATCGAGTGGCCCCCACTTGGTCATGACCGAGTGGCCACTCGTTATTTATGACCCACTCGGTTTTGCCGAGTGGGTATGACACTGCTTCAATTTTTCAGCCATAAATTTCTCATACGAGCTCCGATTGACCTGATTCAAATTTCTATGGAAATCTAAGAGAATTATCTACAACTTTTATGTTTTGAGTTTTGATATATTCAGGTTTAATCAAGGGAAAAATCGGGTATGAAGTTAATATACCTACACTATGAAGGCTCGGAGTTAAGTATTGAAGGAAGATGGACTCAAACCAAGTCAAAAGGGAAAAAAAAGGCATAACCGAGTGACCCCCCACTCGTTCGGGCAAAAGTGGCCCCCACTCGGTCATGACCGAGTGGCCACTAATTATTTATGACCCACTCGGTTTTGCCGAGTGGGTATGACACTGCTTTAGTTTTTCAGCCATAACTTTCTCATACGAGCTCCAATTTATTTGATTCAAAGTTTTATGGAAAGCTAAGAGAATTATCTACAACTTTTATGTTTTGAGTTTTGAGATATTCGCGTTCAATCATCATAAAAATCGGGCATGAAGTTGAGGTATGGGAACCACTCAAAACCGAGCCAAGGAAAAGGGGAGAAGAATGCATGATCGGGTGGCCCCCCCACTCGGTCATGACCGAGTGACCCCCTACCCGATCATGGTCAAGTGGGCTTGGGCCAGTCTCTCCTCTTTTTCCTCTCGAATGGGCCGTGAAATCATCGAAATGGGCCGCGAGATTCTCGCACATCTTCTCTCTCTCCTCCGCTATAAATACGAGATCATGCCTTCATCACAGGGTACACAATTTTGAGTAATTGAAGTATAATCCTTTCATTTTCTCTCGAGATCTAACTTAAGCATTGGATGGTTTGCGCGGGGACCCCCACCCGCGCTTTAACGGTGCTCTCGTTTTGTAGGCCACTCGTCATCAAGGCCACTCGTCACCTTCAAGGCCACTCGTTCATCCGAGGGCACCTGTCATCCCGAGGCCACTCGGTCAAGGCCACTCGTCATCAAGGCCACTCGTCACCTTCAAGGCCACTCGTTCATCCGAGGGCACCCGTCATCCCAAGGCCACTCGTCCATCTCCAGGTCACTCGTCCGTCACAAGGCCACCCGTCATCTCAAGGCCACTCGTCCATCCCAAGGCCTCTCGTCACCCCGAGGCCACCAGATCACTTCGAGGTCACCAGATTACCTCGAGGTCACCAAATCACCTTGAGGTCACCAGATCACTTTTGGCCACCCGGTCACCTTGAGGTCACCAGATCACTTTTGGCCACCCGGTCACCTTGCGGTCACCAGATCACTTTTGGCCACCCGGTCACCTTGAGGCCACCAGATCACTTTTGGCCACCAGATCATCTTGAGGCCATCAGATCATCAACCCACAAGATCATCAGCTCATCATACCATCAGCTCTATTGGTTTGTCAGACTTGAAACTCCATCAGATCCAATTCCTCATCCAGATTTTCATCAGTGAAGGCACGACTTCCGAGACTCTTGCGTCTATCCTCAAAAAAAAAATATAGATTGTTGTATTTTGGCAACAACACCTTTTAAAATTTAAAAAGAAAAATTTTTCTTGTATTGACTTTATCTTACATTTATTTCTCATTATTTTTTTACAAGAATTTATTTAAAACATTAGTATTCATAGTTTGAAAAAGGCCAAATTGTTTTATTCAGAGTCCCTTTAAAATTAAGAAAAAATTTTAAAAACTCAATTTACCCCCTCTTAGGTGTCTATCATTTCGTACAAAACATTTGTATCGTCAATTATTTATGGAAAGATCCTTTTTTGTTTCATTGTGAACATTATGTTTTGGAAAAACATCCTCCTCCTCACCCTTATAAACCATTTACTCATTTTTATCTTATACATAGTGATGTATGGGACCACTTAGAGTACCTAATTTAATCATCATCACTTTTATAGATGACCATACCCGAATTTGTTGTTTTTGATGAAAGAAAGGTCCGATGTGAAAGTAATTTTCAAACAATTCCATATATTCATTACCAATGTTTTTTAGTCCTCAATTCATTTTCTACGAACATATAATGAAAGGGATTATTTTTTTCATGAGCTAAACTAATGCCTTGAAGAGCATAGTATATTTTACCAAAGCTCTTGTGCTTACACTCCCAACAAAATAACATTGCAAAAAGGAACAATTGATGCTTGAAGTCGCAAAGGCCATTACGTTTACAAGAAATGTCCCACATTTTTTTTAGGGTGAAGCCATTCTTATTTCTACCTATCTTATTAATTGGTTTCCATCAAAAGTTTTGCAATATCGTACTCTTATCAGCAAGTTGTTATCTACATCTCCCTCATCTAGAGTTCATAATTCTTATCCAATTTAGGTGTTTGGTTGCATAGTGTTTGTTCACACTATCCACTCTACTTAGTGTATGTTTGATCCTAAGACACTTAAATATGTCCTTCAAAATGATTTTTTTGTTTCATGTGATGTTTCATTTGACGAACATCAAACCTTCTATCCAAAGGTTTCTTTCCAGGGGGAGCTTGATAATTAAGGAGATAAACATTGGGATCCAACTATTCTTGTACCTATAGCCTTATCGGAATTGCCTATAATCGAGCCTAGCTATTAGCACTTCCTCCACTACTTAACTCAAGTCTGAAGTCAAGGGGAAGAGTTATACACAAACCAAAACCATTCCTGGTATACTCTAGGAGACTGTAACACCTCACCTTATTGGGCGTGCCACTGTAAGGGATTTACTGAGATTTTTTTTCCGCCATAGATAAGTTCAACACACGCAGTGTTTCAAAGAACAATCTTCACATGTTCACAAAAATCCCATAACTCCAGTCTTGTCTACTTAACTAACAAGCTCAATAGACTTAAGCCAAGTAAGACATATCATTACACAGCAGAGATAACAAGATCTAAATATCATAGATTTCCATAATCGTTCAAACACATTGACTTTTAAATCAAATAAGAATTACATGACTTGATAAATATAAATAGTAACTATCACGCTCACCCTCCAACGGTCCTCAAATGGCCATGCCTTAGCCCCTGCTGCTATCCCCGTCTGGAACATTTGAATGTTCTAAGGGCACAATCTCAAGTAGATATTGCTGAAACATTTAAGTGATGGCACAAAAATAGATTTATAAAATGTATGTATGATCATGAGCATGACACATATAAATAAACATATCAACCTAGAGAAAACACCTCAGTATAATCAATCCCTGGGGTGCATATTGGCGGTCACCCGTGGAAACCCATTCCATAGCTCCAGTGGGATTAACGTAGCGATATCCTCAGGAATACCCCATCCCATTTCACCGAACATTATAACAATAATATAGTCCCAACATATCAATGCCATGAAAACCACACGCCATGCATTTTTATGAAACATACTCAGTTGATGCATTATGTAGAGAATATAATATGCTCAATATGTTGTTGAATCAATTAATTTGGCGAAGCACTCACAAGGCATAATTCAAGGTTTGGAGGGTAAAATCCCTCACTAACCAACCACGAGCCACAGGTTTGGAGGGTAAATGTAATACCCGAGATTTCTAAGTTCAAATGTTTGAGAAAATATGATGTTTCAAGAGATTGAGGAAGCCTCGAGGCAAAAGATTATTTTCTGAGCCAGGGGCAAAGTTGTAATTATTGAAGTTCGGGTAAAAGTACAATTGACCAAAAATCTTGGGAATTGGTGTAAAAGATATGATCTTCAAAATATCTTGGATTTCAAATTCAAATCAAAAGAAGTTTTGGATTCCAAACTCTATTAAATTCAATTAAGAGATAAGGGGCACCATTTGGATGGAAACACATAGGAGTAATGATTATATAGGACATATGGCACCATTTGGATGAAACACATGGAAGTAATGATTATATGGGACACATGGCATCATTTGAATGGAAACACATGAATAGAAAAATCTTCTCCAAGTCTTTACTTAGCCTCCAAGTTTGGGACACTTGGCACAAAGTGATTGGGACACATGGAAAGGAAATTATGAGGCACAAATCTCAAGGCTAAGTGGCAAAATCTTGTGGTGACACATGGAAAAGGGATCGAAGAAGTAATGATAAGTCATAATTAGGGGTGACATGTGGCGAAATTGGATTCGCCGAACATTTCTATAAATAAGGCCATTAGGGGATAATTTTGGCCATTCCAAAAGGAGAGAAAGGGAGGTTATTTTGAGAGGCTTCTAAGTGAGGTTCTACAAAAAACGGGAGTGAATTTGGTAGAGGAACGAAGGAGATACGAAGGTTCGACGGGAAATCGCATCTTATCGGAGTTCGGGCCAAAATAGTCATAAATTAGAGAGGTAAGTCTGGTTTTTTGTCATAATCTTGTAGAGCATTGAAAAATGAAGCCATAGAAAAAACAGGGTTCGAATCGGAGTTAAAACAGCCGAGTTATGGCCGAAATACGGAAACTACGCAAAGTTGGCTGGAAATAGGGACAGCGCGTGGGGCCCCTTTCGAGGGCGCGTGAGGGCTCGTCCAACCTTCTTTTTTCTTGAAATTTTGTACCAATTATCCTTACTTCAGTAGCAACACTTATATGTCAAAATATTTGGCATTTACCTTACTAAAACTCATATTTTGGCAGTAAATAATCTCGATTTGCATGTAAATGGTACACCCGAAAGGTAAATAGCCAAGGCAAGTAGTTTTCGCATGTTTCATACTTCTTCTTGATTATCCTTGGTCTCATTTGTGTGGGGTTGGTGGCTTACATCTCACGTTTCCTTGTTTCCGAGCATTTCTTTCCTATTTTGCTTACATCTCGGAGTTTGTGGTTGTGGTTAAACATGATTACTCTCAGATGTAGCTTATGGTTTGCACATTATATTTTTCTTGGTTGTGCATCGTGCTTACGGGTGGGGCCGTGCCTAGTTGATATTCCTTAGTTTGTGCATATTCCTTCTACTTTGTTTTCAACATATTTTTGGTGATAATGGCTATTGGTGGATCAGGAACTTGTATATGATGACTTGGCGGCTTATTAGTGAAACGCCACGAAGATCGGGGAGCAATCCCGTGCCTAGAGGTGGGGTCATGCCTAGAGGAGAGGCTTAGGGATTGGACCACGATCACTTGTTGATGTGGGAATTTATTCACATTTATTGATCATAATTGAATAATATTTTAAGTATTTTATATGTGTTTTATCTATAATTGTCTAGTATTTTGAGTTTCTTTTATATATATTTAATTTTTACTATTTTTTGTTATTTTACATGAATGTTACTTTGTGTTTGGGTTGAAAAAATAATAAAATAAAAATAAAAAAATAAAAAAAAATATTATAAAGTTAATATTAGAAATTAATATTATAATATAAATAAAAATAAATATTATAAATAATTATAATTAATAGTATATTAAATATTAATATTATGTTTTATATTATATCAGATTATATATTATATAGTATATTATGTTTATATATTATATTATATGTAACACCCTGCCCTTATACAGGCGTGTTACTATAAGGAAATTCTCGGGGTTTTTTTTTTTCATTTTCACCAAGTCCGATACTCGCGGCGCCTGTGAGCACAATCTTCACATGCAGATGAAAATCCCGAGAGTTCCAGTCTTACTCGTTTAGTTAATAATAACATAATCTCAACCGAACGAGACAATATAAACACAGCGGAATACTTAATTAATCAAAATGACGTGGCCTACCACGTGTTACACTCAAATTGTTCCCTTACCACCATATGAATACAATACCAATACTAATTATTACAATATCATCAAGCGGTATATATATAACATTAATGTTTCCAAAATAACGTAACATCAACAACTATCAAACATACACCACTGGCTCCTCAGTCGTGTCCTCGACCTCGCTGCTATCCCTGACTGGAACGTTGAATGTTCCAGGGGCATAACCCATGTTAGATGATACCATCTAAGTGAAGGTAAGAAGCAGTTATACAATGCATGAAAGACATACGAGCATAGCATACTATACGACAAATGCAAGACACGTCTAACTCGAGATATCACCTTGACATACTTAATCCCTCGAATGCCTCACTGTGGCACACGTTCACTTGGTCCAATGTTAATCCCTTGGGTGCACCGTCGTGACACCCATTCACCTGGTTTAACATTATTCCCTCGAGTACCCCAGTGTGACACCCGTTCACCTGGATTAGCATTATCCCAATCTCAAGTAGACCCCACAATCGCCCCACACAGACCCAAAGATGCAATTAAACATGACTCCTCGTGATATGAAAATTTACACGCCATGCACCAACATTTTAAAAATAAATAGTTAATGCAATGTAGTAAATATCGATACAACGAACGAAAGTAATGGACCTTGTTAACTAAGCTAAGTCTAGGAGGGTAAAATTACTCACTAGAACTCACCAAAGCACTTTAAAAACACTTTCAAGACAAGGATAAGCTAGAATCAAGCCACTCACCTCAATTCGGAAAAGTCCAGATTTTGCCTCAAAAAATGTGCCACACCTCGAAAATTGTGTAAATCCTCTTCCAATGATCCAATTGACTCCTATTTCATCATTTAATACCTTTGGAATCAACATTCTATTTTTTCCATAATTTTCTCTATTTTTATTTAATTTTTAAACATCTATACCTTCGAAAATTCATTAAAAATACCAAACATCATTTTTTTCAAAATTTTCTTCCATGATAATTCCTAAAATAATTCAACCAAAATTCTGAAATTAAAAACACTCAAAAAACCTACCTCACGCGCCCTCACGCGCCATCCCGAAGCCCTGCGAGTGGGATTCACGCGCCGCTGCATAGGTCGTCTTCTCCGGCCTTCTTCTCTGACTCCGGCGACTTTCTTTGGCTAAACCAACTATGGGGCCTTGAAGATCTCGATGAGGCGACCTCAATGGTACCCTCAATTGCCCGAAAACATCACCGAAAAATGCCTTAAATGGCAGTTGCAGGTCGCGGCGGCGGATTTTTCGATTTTCTGGCCAAGCTTCGAAACCCCTCCAACTCTACACGAAACACTCCCAAAATTTCTAGAATTGATCCTTAGAATACTAAGAACAAAAGCCCTCTAACCTTGTGCCTCGATTCAAGCCCGAACGCCCTTAATTTTCCTCGATTCCTTTTGAAACCCTCGGCCATTGTTGGCTATTTATACCCGTTTTCGACGCCAAAAAAACACCAAATCTTGCTTGATCTTATCTCCTTATCCCCAAATCTAGCTTCTAAATAGATCAAATAGCTCTAAATCATGAGATTTGGACCTTAAAAATTTTGGCCGAATCGGCGGTCACTTCCGCCATGAAATCCGATCGCTTCGAGGCTATTTCCGGTCAATAGCAAGCCTTAACAGCTTCATCATCACCTGAAGCTACTCTAGCAACCTCCAGGCGACCTTCCCGACGCCTCCAGAGGCGGCTGCCGGCGGCCATAGGCGGCCGGTTGGTTTCACACCCAAGAAGTTTGCAAAAATTGCATTTTAGCCCCTAGTCACTTTTTAATTGCATTTTCTCTTATTTCTAAACACCCTTGAACTATCCAACACTTTCGCGATGACCCTCTAGTTCCATATTTTCCATTTCCTTTTGGAATTTCTGAAAAATTCGTCGATTCGACCTCCCACTGATATTTTACAAAAACTGTACTTTTGCCCGAACTCTCCTAATTGCGTGCTTTTGACTTCAAACCTTTGAAAATCCCTAATTTTATCAAATATCATCTAATTGTGCCATTTTTCCTCATTTGGCTTATCTTAACTTGGTCATTCATCCTTCGCTTAAGTTTCGAATATTGCATTTTGGCCTGAAACTTTGCTAAATATCGTTTTGACCCATATCTTCGAAAATTCTCTTATTATTTAATACCGGGTATTACATCCTCCCCCTCTAAAAATAAATTTCGTCCTCGAAATTACTAACTTACAATATCAAAATAAATGCGGATAAGAAATCTTTATCTCTTCTTCGCGTTCCCAAGTTGCCTCTTCTTCGTCATGATTGCCCCATAGTACCTTTACTAAGGGAATAATTTTGTTCCTTAAGACTTGATCCCTTTGGTCTAGGATTCGAACGGGTTCCTCAGGGTACGTTAGATCATTTTGTATCTCAATGGTCTCATTTCGAAGTACCTGCGTAGGGTCTGGCTCATGTTTCCGTAGTTGGGACACATGAAACACGTTGTGGATGTTTAATAATGCCACAGGCAAAGCTAATCTGTAAGCCACTAGTCCAATTTTCTCCAGAATTTCATAGGGTCCTATGTATCTTGGGCTTAATTTCCCTTTCCTTTTTCCTCGAATTACGGACTTAAATGGAGAGACTTTCAAGTAGACCTTGTCACCGACCAAAAATTCCAGGTTTTGCCTTCGTCGATCAGCGTACGATTTCTGACGACTTTGACTTGTCCTCATTTTCTCCTGTATTTGCTTAATCTTCTCGGTAGTAGTCTGAACAATCTCTGGTCCAATTAATCTGACTTCTCCAGTTTCTACCCAGCAGAGTGGTGTTCTGCATTTTTGCCCATATAATGCCTCGTAAGGGGCCATTCCAATGCTGCTGTGGTGCCCGTTGTTATAGGCAAATTCTACCAACGGTAGATGTTTCTCCCAACTTCCTGATAATTCCAAAATGCATGCCCTCAACATGTCTTCGAGCGTCTGAATTGTTCGCTCGGACTGTCCGTCAGTCTGAGGGTGATAAGCTGTACTAAGCTTCAATTGTGTTCCCATACACTTGTGGAAACTTTCCCAAAATCTTGACGTAAATCGTGGGTCTCGATCTGACACTATACTTGCAGGTATTCCATGTAATCGTACTATTTCCTCAATGTACAGCTGAGCCAAAGCATGAGTTGGTTGCCCTATCTTAATAGGCAAGAAATGTGCCGACTTGGTTAGTCGATCCACTATTACCCAAATAACATCGTTTCCTTTGGGACTTCGAGGTAAATTGGTCACAAAATCCATAGTGACGTGATCCCATTTCCACTCAGGAATATCCAATGGTTGTAGCTTCCCTCCCGGTCGCTGATGCTCAATTTTGATACGTTGACAGGTATCGCATTGTGCCAAATACCGTGCCACGTCCTTTTTCATTCCTGGCCACCAATAAATTTTCCTAAGATCCTTATACATCTTTGTGGATCCTGGATGTATTGTGTATCTTGCCCGATGATCTTCTCCCAAGACAACTTGTCTTAGACCTTGATCCCTTGGCACGTATGTTCTTCCTTGAAATCGGAGTATACCATCACGGTAATTGAATTCAGGTCCTTTAACTTGATCGTTCTCATCTATCCACTGACTTCTTCTTGTGTCTGATTGAAAAGCTAATCTGATTTGATTTACCACATCAGGTTGAATTGTCAGATTTGCCAAATATCCCTTGTTTGGTTTAGGCTTAACACCTACTGTCAAGTGGCTAAATTCTTCAATCATCATGTTAGCCACAATCTCGGAACTTCTTCGGCTAAGAGCGTCTGCAACTATGTTAGCCTTCCCTGGATGATAAGAAATGGTACAATCGTAATCTTTTAAGTACTCCATCCATCTTCTTTGTCTCATGTTTAATTCTTTCTGAGAAAATATGTACTTCAAACTTTTATGATCCGTAAAAATCTCAAATTGTACCCCGTAGAGATAATGTCTCCACAACTTCAAAGCATATATGATAGCTGCTAATTCCAAGTCATGTGTTGGGTAGTTCTGCTCGTGTCTTTTCAATTGCCGAGATCCGTAAGCAATTACTTTCTCATCTTGCATTAAGACACACCCCAACCCTATCCCAGAAGCATCACTATACACCACAAACTTTCCTGACTCAGTCGGCATTGCTAAAATCGGTGCCGTAGTTAATCGTGCCTTAAGTTTTTGAAAACTTTGCTTACATTTATCACTCCATTCAAATTTCACTTCTTTCTGCGTCAATCGAGTAAGTGGAGCAGATATCTTTGAAAATCCTTCTACAAATCTTCTGTAGTACCTTGCTAGTCTAAGAAAACTTCGGATTTCCCCAATGGTCTTAGGTGCTTGCCACTTTTGAACTGCTTCTATCTTTGTTGGATCGATAGCTATACCTTCTGCAGAAATTATATGTCCAAGAAATGCCACTTGAGTAAGCCAAAATTCACACTTCGAGAATTTGGCGTACAACTTATGGTCTTTTAAAGTCTGCAAGACTATCCTTAAATGTTCTTCATGATCATTCTCACTTGTAGAGTATATCAAAATGTCATCTATGAACACTATCACGAACTTGTCTAGGTAAGGCCTAAAAGTTCGGTTCATTAAATCCATAAATGCAGCAGGTGCATTGGTCAATCCAAACGGCATCACTAGATACTCGTAGTGACCATACCGTGACCGAAATGCAGTCTTGGGTACATCTTCCGGTTTGATCTTCATTTGATAGTACCCTGACCGAAGATCTATCTTAGAAAATACTCTTGCTCCTTGAAGTTGGTCAAACAATTCCTCAATCCTAGGCAAAGGGTACTTATTCTTTATGTTTACCTTGTTTAACTGTCGGTAGTCAGTACACATACGTAAGGTACCATCTTTCTTTTTCACGAACAATATCGGAGCTCCCCAGGGTGACACACTTGGTCTGATAAATCCTTTGTCGGTCAAGTCCTGTAATTGCTCCTTCAATTCCTTCATCTCAGCAGGGGCCATCTTGTATGGAGGTATGGATATTGGCTGTGTATTTGGTACAAGATCTATCGAAAATTCAATTTCTCTTTGAGGAGGTAATCCTGGTAATTCCTCAGGAAACACCTCAGGATACTCATTCACGACCCTCACTAACTCCAATTCGAGACTTTTCTTTCCTGATTCGGGTTTGGCTGACTGCAGCGTATGCAAAGTCATGCCATTTTCTCTCTTAATCTTCCTACTTTGACCTTGGAACACAGTCCACTCTCCGTTAGGCTTGGGTATGCTTACGGTCTTACTCTTACAATCTATTTTGGCCTCATGAAGTGAGAGGAAATCCATTCTGATAATTATGTCAAAATCTTGAATGTCTAACACCACTAAATCAATCTTGAAATTTCCTGATCCCATACTAAAAATACACTCGCGGCACCCTACCGCAGTTCTTAAAGTTGAACCCATAGGAGTGGCTATTACCATTTGATAACCCAATTCTCTAGGTTCTAATTGTAAACTTTCTACTGATGCATGCGACACGAATGAATGCGTAGCACCTGGATCTATTAAAGCATGAACTGGAATATTCGAGAAGAACAGTGTACCTTCAATAACTGCAGGATCGGCCTCAGCGTCCTCATAAGTCAGATTGTACACTAGGCCTGGATGAACATTTTGTGTACTTCCACTAGGTGGTTCCGTCTTTTGTCTTTTTGAGCAATCGCGCGAGATATGCCCCGGTTGACCACAACTGTAACACACCAATTGCGCGATTTTTAATGGTGTTGAGCCCTGGTATGCTGATTTGGTAAATTATTTAGTTGCTTCTGAATTACCTGCATATTTTAAGAAGGAACAGCTAAATAAATTTAAGAGTCAGGCTCGGTATTATGTGTGGGATGATCCCTATATGTGGCGCATGTGTAGTGACCAGGTCATCAGGAGATGTGTGCCTAACCATGAGTTTGCATCTGTCTTAAATTTTTGTCACACACTTGCATGTGGTGGTCACTTTGGTCCCCAACGTACAGCTAGGAAAGTCCTAGATTCTGGATTATATTGGCCTTCACTCTTTAAGGATTCATATGAGTTCTGTAAGAATTGCACACGTTGCCAACACACAGGCACTATATCACGTGGAATGAAATGCCTCAAAAACCCTTATTATTTTGTGAAATCTTTGATGTTTGGGGCATTGACTTCATGGGTCCATTTCCTGTGTCATTTGGTTATGTGTACATTCTATTAGCTGTGGATTATGTTTCTAAGTGGGTGGAAGCTAAAGCCACCAGGACTGATGATGCTTCTGTGGTTGCAGATTTTGTTCGTTCTCACATCTTTTGCAGGTTTGGCATGCCTAGGGCCATCATCAGCGACCAAGGATCCCACTTTTGTAATAGAAAGATAGACACCCTATTTCGTAAGCATGGGGTAATACACAAAGTGGCGACTCCTTATCATCCACAGACTAATGGGCAAGCTGAAGTATCAAATAGGGAGATCAAGCAGATTTTGGAGAAGACTGTCCAGCCCAATAGGAAAGACTGGAGCATGAGATTAGAAGATGCGCTATGGGCCTACCGCACCGCCTACAAAACCCCCATTGGCATGTCCCCCTACAGGTTGGTTTTTGGAAAAGCATGTCACTTGCCGGTGGAAGTGGAGCATAAGGCATATTGGGCAGTGAAGCAATGCAATATGGACATCAGTGAAGCGGGGTCCCAAAGAAAGCTCCAACTTCAAGAGCTTGAGGAGATTAGGATGGACGCATATGAGAACTCACGCATCTATAAGGAGAAGACCAAGGCTGTGCATGACAAGCATATTGTGAGGAAGACATTCGAAGTTAGCCAAAAAGTTCTGCTATATAATTCCCGTCTCAAGTTGATGCCCGGTAAGTTACGTTCCCGTTGGACTGGTCCTTTCATAGTTATTCATGTTTTTCCCTTTGGTGCAGTTGCAATCAAGGACGAGTCCAATGCAAAGCAATTCACAGTGAACAGGCAGCGACTTAAGCCATTCTACGAGAGCTTTCAGGAGCATATTGTGGAGGAGCTGCATCTCCTCAATGCCACCCCCATTTGATACATCAGGCTGTTTCTCTCTCCCTAATATTTTACATTTACTTGTCCCATTCTTAATTGGAATTGCATGTTTACATTGAGGGCAATGTAAAGTCTAAGTATGGGGGGGTAGCATTCTTATATTTGCAGCATTTTTCTTTATCTTTTCATATTTCTTTTTCCTTAGGTCTAGTTGAGTCTGTTTTGTGTGGAAATGCAAGTTAAGCAATTAAGTCTAAAAGAACCCAACATGATTAGAACTTCAATCTTATCTTCCTTGATTTTGAGTGACTTGGCAATGAGTTTGATTTGATAGATTGATTGGGTAGTCTACAGCCGTGAGGATTTTGAGCCTATTGTTTTTCTTGTGTGTGCATTCACTTATCATGATCTCCACTCTAGAACTTGTTTTGATTCTTGGTTGAGGCTATATTTGTTCATGCATGACTCAAACATGATTAAGGCATTCTTTCTTGTCCCCATTTGACCATTTTGTTATTTAAAAAAAAAAAAAAATTCAATCAATCCCTTTCGCTTGCCACTTAGAGCCATCATTCTTACCCTTCATTTTCATACACCTTTTTGGACCTTCCAACCTTAGGAAGAGGAATATTAAGTGCATTCTAGAGAGAGAGATTGAATTCATCAAGCAAGACATAAGGCCAAAGGCCATTTGCATCCATGAAAAAGAAAAGCAAACAAAGGATAGAATGGTGAGAAGGAGCGTAAAACGCACTCACCTTCTCTTTCAAAAAAAAAATGAAAACAAAATCGATGAGAAAAAGAAGAAAGCAAAGTTGAGACAGAGCGTAAAACGCACTCAACCGAATAAAGATGCAATGTTTTTCATAATGCTTGGAAATTCTATCTCTTGATCTTGGAGTTGCATGAAATGCTTTCTCGACCTAAGGCATTTTTTCCTTCATTGTTGTCTTTCCATTTCTTTCTTCCCCACATTACAACCCTGAATAAGTCCTTTTGATTTGTGTCATGCATGTGGCATGGATAGTGGAGATTGAGAAGATAAACAAGCTGATGGTAGTGGAATTGTGATTAAGTGAATTTGAGCGAAACAGTCACCACCACCTCTTGAGAGATTTTTGAGCATACACTTGTCCTGTGAGAGGCTTCTACTTTTGATTTGTCTTATTGAATGAATTGTCATGTCACTTGTTTTCTTGGAAGTAGAGGAAAGATGATCTTTGAATGATGAATTCTTGAAGACTTACCTTGCATCTGATTTGTGTTTTTCCACATTTTTATTTTTGAGTCATAGAGTCTAGTGTTTTGCCCAGGAGTGCAAAAGTATAAGTATGGGGGAGTTGATAGCATGCATATTTATGCTATATTTTGGCATTTCACCTCAATCTTATTACACAATTTGAAGTAATTTTGCTGATCTTTCATTGTTTCTATTTTATGATACTTCAAATTGTCCTTACACTATTTTCTATCTTACTTTTATGAATCCAAGCTAGAGAAGCAGCTGGAATAGCCTGAACTTGCTGTTTATGCATTTATACAGGCAAGCAAGCATTCTTTAATGACATTCTGGTATCAACCTACATTATAGCATCAATGGTTTGCGAAATGGAAACTGAAAATGTAGAAGAAATGGACATTGAAGTTGTCTCTTCAATGTGGCCTGAAGATATGAATGAAGCTGGGAAGCAATTCAATATAGAAAGGCCTGGAGCAACATCGTTTTGAGGAAGAAAGCTATGGTGGTGATAAACGCCCAGTTTCTATATTGGATGATGTTTACGACATTTGGCCTAAGGTTCCTCAGAGGAGAAATGATGTGGCTGTTCAAAACAAAGGACTAGAGATAGATGCCGAGTATGATACTGTTGTATACTGGAAGCAGCGGGCCATGCATTTAGAGAAATTGTTGGAGGCTAGCATCTAGTGGGAGCAGATTTGGGCTATTCAATTCTACTGTTTTGGGCTACATTTGGGCTGCTCGTTTTTGTTGTCTTGGGCTCATATCTGTTGGGCTAGGTATAATACCCGAGAAATTCTAAAGGACTCAAGGGTAATTTATCTTGGGGTAAAAATGAAATTTAAGGATAAATGAAGGGTATAACGGTAATTTATTACCGTATAGATGATTGAATCGACTGCCGGGAGTACCCTGGAGCCGAGATGCCAAAGGAAATTAATGTGGCATTAATGAGTACCCCGAGATAGGATTTATGGTGCCAAAAGAAATCGGATTGGGAACCATTTTTGGTACAGCTAAAAAGGCTGTTGCCAATTAGGCTGCAATACCGAATTGTCATAGATGACTTTTCAAAAGTCAACGGAAGCTTGAGGGGGCTTCGGTTTTTCATAAGGAACAACCCTTCAGAGGTTTCAGGAAGAAACAAACAAGTTTAAGGCCAAAACGAAGATTCGGGCCTAAGTGCAGTTTTTAGAAATTGCTAGAGGGAGGCCGAAACAAAGTTGTTTTGGAATCCTCAAGGGGAAAAATGATGTTTTAAGACTTTAGGATCTTAATTGAAATAATGGAAAGATAAGGCTAAGTCGAAAGGGGCGAAATGAGATAGCCCAAAAGTTTAAGGGCCTAAGTGCAATTTCTTAAGAAATTACTGAATCGGCCGGAGGGAGGTCGAAATGGTAGTTTTTCAGAATCCTCAAAGAAGTAAAGAATGATTTTAGGACTTAAGGGTCCTAATGGAAGTGTCAAAAAGTTCAGGGGCTTGATAGAAAGGATCAAAATACAAAATAAGAAAATATGGGGGCAAAAGTGTAATTTTGGAAAGTTGAAGCTGGAAGCTTCCAGCCATGGTCAACCAGCAGCTTCTAGTCGCCGACCAGCGCCTACCGACCATGGGGATTCATGCCAAATGGGTCGGGGATGCATGAGGGTCGGGTCTGGTCCGACAATGGGGCTTGGGTTGGCTGGATTTTGAAGCTTTCCGACCAAGTTCTTGGCCGAATTTTGAGAGCTTCAAAAGTGATGATTACGGTCGGCTTTTGCAGCAATTGGGTCGATCCAGGGGCGGTAGAAGCCTCAAAGGGGTCGGGTTAGCAAGCCTTGAGCGTTTGGAAGCTCGGTTCGCCTATAAATAGGAGATGGCCGAATGCTTTGGAAAATTTAAATTGTTAGATCGGTGAGTGTTTGAACGAATTGAGATCAGCGAATAAGGGGCTTTTATTGCCCATGTCTCAAGCTTCATATCTGCCAAATTTTAGCCATTTTGGTTGAGAGTTGAGGGAGATCCGAAGCTTCGTCGGAAAAATGAGCTTCACCAGAAAATCGCTTGGAGCAGTCTGAAAATGGCTCGTTTTGAGGGATTTTTTGGTACCATCTTGTAGAGGGCGAAAAGAGGAAGGTGTAGGAACAAACGGGGAGCAAAACGGAGGTCGGATGAAGAAGTTATGGCCAATAAACCAGAGCAGCGTCGGAGTGGGCCGAAATCTGGAGGAAGAAGACGATCGGCGCGTGTGGGACACGCGCCAGCTGGGCCCGCGAGTAGGCGCGCGTGAGCCATTTTCTTTGGGCGAGTGTGGGCGCGTCCGAGCTCCAAAAATTCTGAAAAAAATTGCTAAACTTCTCTAAATTCGAGATCTAGCTTCTGTAGAAAAATATTTGGATTTGGAGTTCTGTAGGTCTCGTTTCTAGCATCAAAGTGCCTCGTTTTGCGTGAAAACGCAATATCCGGGTAAGTTCAGTATTTTTCCTTGAAAGTTCATAGCTTATAATGAATTGTTGTGAAGTTATATTTGAGGAAATAGTCTCGGTATATTTATTGAGATTTTTAGAAGGAAAAATGAATGAAAATGAAAGGAAATAGGAAATAAATAGAATTTTGAGGATATTTAGTAATTAAATATTATTTTATGATTGAGGAGATCGAGATGATGAGGTTGGTACAACTTTTGAGAGTTAGCACGAAAGTCGAGGTGGGGCACGCATATCGAGGTGATGCACGCTTTTCGAGGTGTCTTTATCTTTGGGCAAATGTGAGTGGTATTCTCACAAGAATTTATATTCATGATATAATTGTTATATATGCATGCTACTTAGGAATTGCAATATTCATTTGTCATATTGCATTGAAAGTCGTGATATTTCCATTGCACGATATTATTGTCATATTGTAACTTGTGCATGGGGATGGGATGATACCCTCAGAGTGTAGCCGTAATTCCCCTCGGGCGTTGAAGGAATAACGTTTGGCTTATCCTGTAGAGGTTCGGGATTTGCCTAGGATTCCTAGCCGGGCTGGGGATGCCTGGGAAGTTACATTATGGGTATATGTTTATTCATGTTATTGCCTCATGCATCATATATATGTTTTTGGACCCTCACTAGAAGTTTCATCTTCTAATGGGTTATGCCCCTGGAACATTCAACGTTCCAGTTGAGACTTGCAGTTAGGGCAAGGAGCAGGTTGGTGTATGACGGCACGTGATGGCGTGGCCAATGGATTCAGCAGGAGTTTTCAGTATTTTATTTATTGAGAAATGTATCTGTTGTATGCTCGAGGTTTCATATGATTTGCACCTAGGGTGTTAGATGTTATCTCGGGAGACGTGTCTCAATGTATTTATGTAATTGAGGATATGATGGTAATATATGGTACAAATTCTTATATTGTTTTAAATATAGTGAATTCAAGTATGTACCGTATCAGGTTTCGATTATCGCTTCCGCATTGTGAATGATTTGCTGGGGTTTCCCTTTGAAATACGGTATTTGATGTATAAGGAAAAGGGATTATGTATGTATGCGATGGGCCCCAGCATAGTGGCACGCCCTTCAACGGGGCAGGGTGTTACAGTTGGTATCAGAGCAGAAATGTTGAGGACATAGGAAATGTCTGAAACTTATGTGACTCTCGTATAGTTGATATTAGAGCGAACCTAAGGAAAAGGTCGTGTGTGGCTAGATAAGTAAAGCCACCGTAAGATTTGGGTATTGACGGTTACTGGATAAGTGCGTTGTTGTGGAAGTGCATGTCTAGGCTAGTTCTGGCTAAGGAAAGACTTGGTACTTAAGTGCGTCCATTGTGACCCACCACTCTTTCCTGGGAACTTACCTGGTGTACTCTTCACGACAGACACTATTTCAGTAGACGACTACTATTCCCTGTGAATAGTAGAATGCCTGATAGAAGCTAGTTCGAGCAGAATGATCTACCTATTGGATTAAGGATCCGATGATATGATTGGAATGTAAGGATGACTCGGTAACCATGATTATGGATCTGAGAGATTTTGGAGACTAATAATTTAAGGACGTTAGTCAAAATCATTGAAAGGAAAGATTGGATAACTGGTAGTTATCGAGGATGATCGGATCATGAATGATTAGTTTGATGAGGCATGGCCTAGCTGATAAGTTAGGATCAAAGGATAAGTATTTTTGAGGATCATTTAGTATCTCAGAAATAAGATATGGAATCCCACGGATTGGGACAAATGAGAGGTCGAAGATGGCCAAATGATGGCGCGTGAGTGCGTTAATTGATGAGGCGATAGTGGTGCAACTGATGTAACTCGCAAAGACGGGATAAGGGAACCCTAGCAGTGTGACAGCACTACTGGTCGGTGTTCGCAGTGACAGATCTGGATCTAGGGACCCAGGATCTAAGTTGCTTAGTGTATTGCCGAGGAAACGATCAGATGCTGAATATCTGGGGCAACACAGTAGGGTCTATACCTTATAAGGGAGATCTAAGTCCCAATGGGTGCGAGGTGTGCCACTAGCTACGATAGATCGAGGCCGGAAGCCTCAAGAATCTAAAAGAGATGGATTAAATATGGACTGTGTGTCCTATTTAAAGATTGCAATGGGATCATGAGATGGTCGTGTTGGGTGGCTCAAAGGAAAGTTGCCTGACGTATGAAATGGAAAGGAAAGATGCATGCTCGTGAGCCGTGTAGGCGCTACCTATGAGGTGAGGAAATCACCAGGCCATGATGAGGGCCTAGAAAGAAGGTTCTTATAGAAGGAGTTAGACTCAGGGCAGCGACGACGAATGATAGTTCTTAGAGGGCTACAACGAGACCGTGCAGTTTTCACCCGGGACGTACCCGAGTGAGGGTCGACGTATGATGTAGGAGTAAGCCTACCATATGATGGGGGTGATGACAGCTGTGTGCTGGCTGACGGAAATAGTAGTGCCTAGGAAGAACTAATTTAATGGTCGGGTGCTGAAAGTCAACTGGATCTGAAGAACGAAAGGCGAGAGTCAGTTGATTCTCGGTATGAGATTTCAGGTAGTTGAGCATGACCGGTCCAAAGGCTTGACCGATGAATAGAAAAATGGTAGTCTCAACTCAAGGTAGAGTTCGGTGACTAAAAAGGAAAGATGTGCTTGAAGGTCGTATCAACCGTAGATGAATGATAAGGAGACCTAGTCAACAGAAGTCGTGACTACGGTTCAGTATGTTAAACGAACCTGTGAAATCAGGTAAAGTGGTCGGTAGTCAACCCGACAAAGAGAGCTTAAAGGCACCATGATGAATGATGGATAGAAAGCCATGAAAGCAAAGGAAATCGAGTTCTTGGAAGATAAATGGAACCAGATATTGTGATCTGATGCAGGATTTTCGAGGATTGATCGGTTTGTGAATTTTTGAGGAATTTCTTAAAGAAATGATTGAGGATCTAGAGGTTCGTAATGAAACTTTAGAGTTTTCAAAGGAAAAAGTCCAGCAAGGATTGGAGTACCGTGGGTAATGTAAGTACCTGCCTGCTCTAGCTAGTAGTAAGGTAATGATAGTCGTCTTAAAGATTGTGTAAATTTTGGACGTAATTGAAATGATCAAGAGGATGGCAGATGTACCAAGATGATAGGTCACAGTAAGAGAAGCTGCAGACCCAAGTTGATTGAGGAGCCGAGATTTTCGATTTTGAGGATTGGAACTCTCGTATGGCTAGACAATTAGCCTAGGTAGCCTTAGTGGCGGATTGGGAAATGCATCGCTGAGTGAGGTCAGCAAGTTATGAAAATAAGAAGCCTGTCGAGATATGGTACGGGCATTTGCGGTCAGTGAAAAGCCGTAAGAAGAATTGGAAGATGATAAGATATATTCTCGGAAGATTTATCGGGATTATTTCTAAATGATGGTTACCAATGATAGCTTGAGGTTATAGGATGATTAGCCGAGTGCGGCTTGATTGAGGATGTAAATTATCAGACTTTGGATGAGATGATAATTAGAATTGATATCTTGTACCTGGAATTTGATGAATAATGAAACAGCCGCAAGAGGCTGGGATCTTTATGATTGATGAATAATCAAGGTTAAGATAAGGAAATAAGATATTCTGAAATCGATGTTTCGATGATAAGGATATTGAGATGATGATCTCGGAATTGATTAAAGTACCATTCGCATTGAAGTTGCATTGGTAATTATGTCTATTGATGATATATTGGTGTACTCCTCGGATAGGGAGACACATGAGGAACATTGAGGATCTCAGAATTGATGATATGATAGTGTACTCCTCGGATAGGGAGACGCACGAGGAACATTGAGGATAATGTTAAGGAACATCACGATAGATGTTATGAATGAAATTGGCTTGCTAGGTAGTAAGCAGATCATGAAAGAATTGATGAGAGCATGAGGCTCTATATTGGTGAACGTAAAATCAAAATTGATTGTCATAAGCACCATAAGGATCAGAAGTTTCTGAAAGGTAAGATGTCCTGATAGATTTCAGGAGACGAGCCAAATGTTTTGAATAGATGATGGTTCGAGGAAAGGTTGGAAACCTAAGCGAATGTGACTCTGAATAGGATCGAGAATCCGTAAGATTTGGAGATTTAAACTGGTATTGAAAAGTATCAGAAGCGACAGGAGTCGGGTCAATTACAACTCTCAGAGATGGGACAAGGAGGCTCTAGAAAGACAATAACACCATGGGTGTGTGGCCTGTAACAGCGGATCTGAGCCCAAGGACCAAGGTATGAAGGCTAGTAAAGAGCTTATGATCAACATACCGGGGAAGCTAGGTAGCTGTCTCGCGGTATGAGTCAGGTGACTCAGGGTCTAAGTTGCTTAGCGTACTGCCAAGGAGACGGTCAGATTCCAAAGTTTAGGTACCACCGTGACTGTTATGGTTTGACTAGGATCCAAGTTCCAATGGACCGGAGCGATGTGATAGGATCCTTACCTGTCTATGAAATGATGGAACGTTTTTGAGGTTGACAAGTTATTGTCAGGGGTTCGAGAGGGAACACTCTGAAATAGTTATGTCTATGAAAAGACTCGTGAGAGAGTCAAATGAGAATAAACTGCAGGATGCAGCAAGAGCTTGTGATAGCTCAGAGGATCAAGTTGCATGATAATGCAACAGAACTGAATGATGACATGTGGATCATGTCAAGGCACAGAAAGAACTACCTGATGTATGACTTGGAACTGGAAAATATGGTATGTGCTCTCGAAGTATGGAGACACTACTGAAATGATGGGGCATTGATATGCTCATGAACCACGAGGAGCTTGAAGTATGAGTTCTCGCAGAAGGAGCTGAACGAGAGGTAGCAACGGTGATGGAGTTCCTTAAGGACTACGACTGCACTACTTCGTATCATCAGGCGCGTGGCAGAGAGGTGCCCAACGCAGGACCTGGTGGATAGATGTGAGTGTCAGATGAAGTTAGAGGCTAGTTAGCCTGTTGACTATGATGGTAGTGCCGAATGGATCGTCTATTTTTTATGGCTAGCCTGGTTGTTTAGCTGGATCTGGTTAACGAGATACGAAGGCAAGGGTGGTTGACAAGTGTACTTGTCTATGATTAATGATTATGGTCAGCCCAAGAGTTATGATTTTGAAATGCAAGAGGGCATTCTCAAAGTTTTCAGGGTAGGATGTACGTGCCTGAATGATGAAAGATGTGTGGTCGTCTGATAAGAGCCACAAAAGGAAATGATATGAATGAAACGATATGTTTGTAAGCATTACACGTGTAAGGAATGCAAACCGTGAGGTGTTTGCTAAAGGATCAAATGGATGTATGATTTAAGGTGTTTAGGTAATGAGCTATGTTATGTCTTAGTTACCTGACTGTCAGATGAAAATTTCGAGGACAAAATTTCTTTAAGGAGGGGTGAATATAATACCCGAGAAATTCTAAAGGACTCAAGGGTAATTTATCTTGGGGTAAAAATGAAATTTAAGGATAAATGAAGGGTATAACGGTAATTTATTACCGTATAGATGATTGAATCGACTGCCGGGAGTACCCTGGAGCCGAGATGCCAAAGGAAATTAATGTGGCATTAATGAGTACCCCGAGATAGGATTTATGGTGCCAAAAGAAATCGGATTGGGAACCATTTTTGGTACAGTTAAAAAGGCTGTTGCCAATTAGGCTGCAATATCGAATTGTCATAGACGACATTTCGAAAGTCAACGGAAGCTTGAGGGGGCTTCGGTTTTTCATAAGGAACAACCCTTCAGAGGTTTCAGGAAGAAACGAACAAGTTTAAGGCCAAAACGAAGATTCGGGCCTAAGTGCAGTTTTTAGAAATTGCTAGAGGGAGGCCGAAACAAAGTTGTTTTGGAATCCTCAAGGGGAAAAATGATGTTTTAAGACTTTAGGATCTTAATTGAAATAATGCAAAGATAAGAGGCTAAGTCGAAAGGGGCGAAATGAGATAGCCCAAAAGTTTAAGGGCCTAAGTGCAATTTCTTAAGAAATTACTGAATCGGCCGGAGGGAGGTCGAAATGGTAGTTTTTCAGAATCCTCAAAGAAGTAAAGAATGATTTTAGGACTTAAGGGTCCTAATGGAAGTGTCAAAAAGTTCAGGGGCTTGATAGAAAGGATCAAAATGCAAAATGAGAAAATATGGGGGCAAAAGTGTAATTTTGGAAAGTTGAAGCTGGAAGCTTCCAGCCATGGCCGACCAGCAGCTTCTAGTCGCCGACCAGCGCCTACCGACCATGGGGATTCGTGCCAAATGGGTCGGAGATGCATGAGGGTCGGGTCTGGTCCGACAATGGGGCTTGGGTTGGCTGGATTTTGAAGCTTTCCGACCAAGTTCTTGGCCGAATTTTGAGAGCTTCAAAAGTGATGATTAGGGTCGGATTTTGCAGCAATTGGGTCGATCCAGGGGCGGTAGAAGCCTCAAAGGGGTCTGGTTAGCAAGCCTTGAGCGTTTGGAAGCTCGGTTCGCCTATAAATAGGAGATGGGCGAATGCTTTGGAAAATTTAAATTGTTAGATCGGTGAGTGTTTGAGCGAATTGAGATCAGCGAATAAGGGGCTTTTATTGCCCATGTCTCAAGCTTCATATCTGCCAAATTTTAGCCATTTTGGTTGAGAGTTGAGGGAGATCCGAAGCTTCGTCGGAAAAATGAACTTCGCCGGAAAATCGCTTGGAGCAGTCTGAAAATGGCTCGTTTTGAGGGATTTTTTGGTACCATCTTGTAGAGGGCGAAAAGATGAAGGTGTAGGAACAAACGGGGAGCAAAACGGAGGTCGGATGAAGAAGTTATGGCCAATAAACCAGAGCAGCGTCGGAGTGGGCCGGAATCTGGAGGAAGAAGACGATCGGCGCGTGTGGGACACGCGCCAGCTGGGCCCGCGAGTAGGCGCGCGTGAGCCATTTTCTTTGGGCGAGTGTGGGAGCGTCCGAGCTCCAAAAATTCTGAAAAAAATTGCTAAACTTCTCTAAATTCGAGATCTAGCTTCTGTAGAAAAATCTTTGGATTTGGAGTTCTGTAGGTCTCGTTTCTAGCATCAAAGTGCCTCGTTTTGCATGAAAACGCAATATCCGGGTAAGTTCAGTATTTTTCCTTGAAAGTTCATAGCTTATAATGAATTGTTGTGAAGTTATATTTGAGGAAATAGTCTCGGTATATTTATTGAGATTTTTAGAAGGAAAAATGAAGGAAAATGAAAGGAAATAGGAAATAAATAGAATTTTGAGGATATTTAGTAATTAAATATTATTTTATGATTGAGGAGATCGAGATGATGAGGTTGGTGCAACTTTTGAGAGTTAGCACGAAAGTTGAGGTGGGGCACGCATATCGAGGCGATGCACGGTTTTCGAGGTGTCTTTATCTTTGGGCAAATGTGAGTGGTATTCTCACAAGAATTTATATTCATGATATAATTGTTATATATGCATGCTACTTATGAATTGCAATATTCATTTGTCATATTGTATTGAAAGTCGTGATATTTCCATTGCACGATATTATTGTCATATTGTAACTTGTGCATGGGGATGGGATGATACCCTCAGAGTGTAGCCGTAATTTCCCTCGGGCGTTGAAGGAATAACGTTTGGCTTATCCTGCAGAGGTTCGGGATTTGCCTAGGATTCCTAGCCGGGCTGGGGATGCCTGGGAAGTTACATTATGGGTATATGTTTATTTATGTTATTGCATCATGCATCATATATATGTTTTTGGACCCTCACTAGAAGTTTCATCTTCTAATGGGTTATGCCCCTGGAACATTCAACGTTCCAGTTGAGACTTGCAGTTAGGGCAAGGAGCAGGTTGGTGTATGACGGCACGTGATGGCGTGGCCGATGGATTCAGCAGGAGTTTTCAGTATTTTATTTATTGAGAAATGTATCTGTTGTATGCTCGAGGTTTCATATGATTTGCACCTAGGGTGTTAGATGTTATCTCGGGAGACGTGTCTCAATGTATTTATGTAATTGAGGATATGATGGTAATATATGGTACAAATTCTTATATTGTTTTAAATATAGTGAATTCAAGTATGTACCGTATCAGGTTTCGATTATCGCTTCCGCATTGTGAATGATTTGCTGGGGTTTCCCTTTGAAATACGGTATTTGATGTATAAGGAAAAGGGATTATGTATGTATGCGATGGGCCCCAGCATAGTGGCACGCCCCTCAATAGGGACGGGGTGTTACACAAGGCTAGGCCCAACCCTAGCCTTCCTAGGTCTTCATTTCTTGACCATGTATTTAAGACCTCTTAGCACTTATTTCCACATCAGATAGAGAGGAGAATTCTGGCCGTTTTTCTGATTGTAGCATTTTTCTGTTTTCTCCATTTTGTTTCCATTTTGTCTTCCTTGCTGCAATGAAAGGCTAAGGCTATTGTAACTGGTTGTGTATCTTGAACCCTTGTGGAATCTGAGTCCCGAATGAACTACAAAAACCTGGTTTGTTTGTTTGTTTTAATCTTATTCATTTCCATTTGGTTTAGTTTGAACAGATTTTGGAATGCATGAAGTTCATGGCAGGTTTGTGTGAATTTACATGGATTCATTTTCTGTTAAATGCTTAAGAGAATAGAGTGTTGTATCTGGTTGGTATAACATCTCGGGAATGAATATAATGTGCTTGAATGGTTGTTCTTGCATAGTTTCGGATGGGTTGAATAGAGAATGAATGGCTGCATTTTGTTTATAAGAGATTTCTGTATTCATTTTGTTGTTCCAACCATTCTAATCCTTGGACGGTTGTTGGGGATGCTTTGAGTTTGATATCCGGATGTTAAAAGCATCTAACAAACCAAGATCTATAGATTGGACAAGGAAGATTTCACAAAGGGGAGAAATACATAGCTGGTTGCATTTCATTTACTGATTTTCATCTATCCTTATTTGTTTTCTGTTTTGTTATTTGGTTTTCTGTCAAAACCCCCCCTAAACAAACTGTTGCTTATATTGGTTCTCATTGTTGGTAGAAGAAGATAAGGCTCCTTGTGAGAGACAACCTAGGGTGCACTTTGCTGCAAACTAGAGAGAGGTATATAGATATCTAATGTAATTCTAGAGTGGTTCGACAATTGCTCGACCACCGTTCACCTGGTTTAACATTATTCCCTCGAGTACCCCAGTGTGACACCCGTTCACCTGGATTAGCATTATCCCAATCTCAAGTAGACCCCATAATCACCCCACACAGACCCAAAGATGCAATTAAACATGACTCCTCGTGATATGAAAATTTACACGCCATGCACCAACATTTTAAAAATAAATAATTAATGCAATGTAGTGAATATCGATACAACGAACGAAAGTAATGGACCTTGTTAACTAAGCTAAGTCTAAGAGGGTAAAATTACTCACTAGAACTCACCAAAGACTTTAAAAACACTTTCAAGACAAGGATAAGCTAGAATCAAGCCACTCACCTCAATTCGGAAAAGTCCGGATTTCGCCTCGAAAAACGTGCCACACCTCGAAAATTGTGTAAATCCTCTTCCAATGACCCAATTGACTCCTATTTCATCATTTAATACCTTTGGAATCAACATTCTATTTTTTCCATAATTTTCTCTATTTTTTTTTTAATTTTTAAACATCTATACCTTCGGAAATTCATTAAAAATACCAAACATCATTTTTTTCAAAATTTTCTTCCATGATAATTCCTAAAATAATTCAACCAAAATTCTGAAATTAAAAACACTCAAAAAACCTACCTCACGCGCCCTCACGCGCCACCCCGAAGCCCTGCGAGTGGGATTCACGCGCCGCCGCACAGGTCGTCTTCTCCGGCCTTCTTCTCCGACTCCAGCGACTTCCTTTGGCTAAACCAACTATGGGGCCTTGAAGATCTCGATGAGGCGACCTCAATGGTACCCTCAATTGCCCGAAAATATCACCAGAAAATGCCTTAAATGGCAGTTGAAGGTCGCGGCGGCGGATTTTTCGATTTTCCAGCCAAGCTTCGAAACCCCTCCAACTCTACACGAAACACTCCCAAAATTTCCAGAATTGATCCTTAGAATACTAAGAACAAAAGCCCTCTAACCTTGTGCCTCGATTCAAGCCCGAACGCCCTTAATTTTCCTCGATTCCTTTTGAAACCCTCGGCCATGGTTGGCTATTTATACCCGTTTTCGACGCCAAAAAAACACCAAATCTTGCTTGATCTTATCTCCTTATCCCCAAATCTAGCTTCTAAATAGATCAAATAGCACTAAATCATGAGATTTGGACCTTAAAAATTTTGGCCGAATCAGCGGTCACTTCCGCCATGAAATCCGATCGCTTCGAGGCTATTTCCGACCAATAGCAAGCCTTAACAGCTTCATCATCACATGAAGCTACTCTAGCAACCTCCAGGCGACCTTCTCGACGCCTCTAGAGGCGGCTGCCAGCGGCCATAGGCGGCCGGTCGGTTTCACACCCAAGAAGTTTGCAAAAATTACATTTTAGCCCCTGGTCACTTTTTAATTGCATTTTCTCTTATTTCTAAACACCCTTGAACTATCCAACACTTTCACGATGACCTTCTAGTTCCATATTTTCCATTTCCTTTTGGAATTTCTGAAAAATTCGTCGATTCGACCTCCCACTGATATTTTGCAAAAACTGCACTTTTGCCCGAACTCTCCTAATTGCGTGCTTTTGACTTCAAACCTTTGAAAATCCCTAATTTTATCAAATATCATCTAATTGTGCCATTTTTCCTCATTTGGCTTATCTTAACTTGGTCATTCGTCCTTCGCTTAAGTTTCGAATATTGCATTTTGGCCCAAAACTTTGCTAAATATCGTTTTGACCCATATCTTCGAAAATTCTCTTATTATTTAATACCGGGTATTACATTATATATATATAAAGTGGCGTGAATGTGTGAGTGTCTGATCTGTGTGTGTATAATAATATATTATATAATAAATGGAGTCCAATTGCAAGGCAATTAGAACTCCATGCCCTAAGTATATAAATAAGAAAATCGCATAAGCTTGGGGGTTTTGAAGGAAATTGATTTGGCAGGAGACGGCGGACTTAAGGCAATTGAAGGCAGCGGCACAGTGAAGGGAGATTTGGCAAAGTAGTGAATGGAAGGGAATTAAGGGCTTGCGCAAGGGAAGATTGAAGTGGCACGCAACAACAATAGGCGCAGCGGACGCGAGCAACGTACATCCAACACTCATATCTATTTTAGATCTGGGCTAGGGAATTTTCTCTTCTTCTTGATTTAATTATTTCCCTTATTCTTTCACTGTTATTTTGGATTTTAATTAATTCTGCCATGATTTAATTTGTTGAACTAAGGCCATGTATTGGCTGAAACTATGATGATGCATGTTTTATAATTTTATATGATTGAATAATTTGGGTTATGTTGAGTTGTGTGGTATTAAATTTAATGCTTGTAAATAATTGGCCACTATTTACATGATTTGATGCCTAATCTTGAGACCGAAAGGAGATAGTTTGGGAATTACATCATAGGTACCATACACCATAAAGTAAAACCGACTAGAAAGAGAATTTAGTTTCTTTGTGCGTCTTTTAGCGATATGTTATGAATTTCACAATTTGTAATGTGTTTTCATTTAATTAAACTTTCATAGAAATATAGAAAGTTATTAAATGAAAATAGACTCGTTATAGCCTAGAAATAGGACAACGAATGCATTAGGAGATTTCATCGTCACATACTCAATTGACCAATTCATTCCCATAAAAATCTATTATTTGCATTGCATATCTAGGTCCATACATGCGCCTTAGTTATTAAAATCTACTGATTTCTTGATTCAAGTTTCCTTCCAAATCAATTTTATTTTGTTAATCTAATTAATTTATTTTTTCTGTTCTTTATTAAATCTAAAATTTTTATTATCTAAATAATAAAGAAAGTTTATAAATTTGGTATTTGAAATCTTTCCTCATAGGAACGATATTCTTACTTATTATTATATTACTTGTTCAACCCGTACACTTACAGTATATTTTAGGGTGATCAAGTTTTTAGCGCCGTTGCCAGGGAAAGTATTTTTCAATATCAAATTAAAAAATTTTATTTATTAATTTAGACTGTATACATTTTTTGTTTTTGTTTTGAGTGTTTGTGTCTTTTGTGATTTTTTGTTTATTTATTTTTATTTTATATATTTTTTTAATTTTTTTTGTTATTATTTATTTATTTTATTTTTGTTTTCATTTTTTGCTTATCTTTCATAATCTTGTTTTACATTGCAGGCTGAGTAGTGCATGCCAAGAAAGCGTAGAGAAATTCAACTATTTGATCAAGAGATAGAAAGAACCTGCCGAGCAGTAAAGAAAAGGACAAGATTAGCACGACAAGTAACAGTCATGACAGAAAATCACAATCAGAACCAGAACCTGAACCAAAATCAGAATCAGAGATTACTACGTGATTATGCCATGCCAGACCCAGTTGGAGCTCAAGCTAGCATACTAAAACCAGCAGTCAATGCCAGTAACTTTGAGATCAAACTAGGATTCATTCAGATGGTTCAGCAGGGGCAATTTGGTGGAAATCCAACTGAAGATCCTAATGCACATTTAGCAAACTTTTTAGAGATATGCGACACCATCAAAATGAACGGTGTCAGTGAGGATGCAATCAGACTGAGACTGTTTCCTTTTTCGTTGAGAGATAAAGCTAAGATGTGGTTAAATTCCAAAGCTCCAAATTCATTTACCACATGGGCAGCCGTATCACAAGCATTCTTGAGTAAGTATTTTCTACCAGGTAAGACTGCTAAACTTAGGAATCATATTACTAGTTTTGTTCAATTTGATGGTGAATCTTTATATGAGGCATGGGAAAGGTTTAAGGAATTACAAAGGCAGTGTCCACACCATGGTTTGCCTGACTGGTTGATTGTGCAGACATTCTATAATGGTCTATCTCATTCAGTTAGAATCACTATAGATGCTGCCGTAGGGGGTGCGCTAATGGGTAAGTCTACAGAGGATGTATATGAGCTACTTGAAGAAATGGCTTCCAACAATTATCAATGGTCTACTAAAAGAGGTATGCCTAAGAAAGCCTCAGGTATGTATGAAGTTGATGGCATTAATATGTTAAATGCCAAGGTGGACAATCTTGTAAAAATGTTTGGTAAGTTGGGGAATGTTAATGTTGTTTATTCTAATTTCAATTCTGCCAGTAATTGTGATTGGTATGAAAGTTCTCACTTAGGTTCTGATTGTATGTAGGTTGAGCAAGCGCAATATATTTCAAATTCTAATAGGCAAAACTAGCAAAATAACCCATATTCTAACAGCTATAATGCAAGTTGGAGAAATCATCCCAATTTTTCCTGGAGGGATCAGGGCAGCAGTAGCAATTCTAGGCCTAACAATCCTCCTGGTTTTCAACCAAGACCTCAAGGAGTGATGCAACAACAACCAGAAAACAAGCCATCTTGGGAGTTGGCAATTGAAAAGTTAGCAAATGCCACTATGGATAGATTTGAAAAGATGAAGGCAAAAGTAGACCAGATGGCCAGTTTCAACAGAAATTTGGAGGTTCAATTGGGGCAAATATCAAATGCTATAAATTCGAGAGATCAAGGTAAATTACCCGTCAAAACTGAGGTGAATCCAAGAGATGAGGTCAAGGCACTGACATTAAGAAGTGGTAAGCAACTTGGTGAGGTAAGTAGCAAACATGTTATAGGGGATGTTGGTAAAAAGAATAATGTTGAGATTAGTGATGAGAATGAGCAGAACGAGATGCCACCCCTAACACCACCTGTTAAGCCTTGTGTGCCTCCTATCCCTTTTCCTCAAAGGCTTAAACAAAACAAGGTTGACAAACAGTTTGAAAATTTTCTTGAAGTTTTTAAGCAATTGCCCATTAACATTCCATTTGTAGATGCTTTAGTGCAGATTCCTGCTTATGCAAAATTTTTGAAAGAAATTATGTCAAACAAAAGGAAGCTAGAGGATTATAAAACCATTGCCTTAACTGAAGAATGCAGTGCTATGATTCAAAAGAAGCTACCACCAAAGCTGAGAGATCCAGGGATTTTTTCTATCCCTTGTACTATTGGTGATATTGATTTTTCTAAAGTTTTGAGTGATTTAGGTGTAAGTGTTTTATTGATGCCTTTATCTGTGTGTAGGAAACTTGGATTGAAGGAGATTCAGCCAACTACCAATGTCGTATCCATAATTTATGCTAAAACCTCAAAACATGTGCTGATTCTGAACGTCGTGCAATCCTCGATCCTGATGGCCAAATCACTTCCTGACCAATGTCGTATCCAAGGAAATCAATATTTCTTTATTTTTCCTTTTTTCTTATTTTTCTCTAATTTCCTTAAACTCTTATTTCTTCAAAAATTACACAATAAATATCTATCATCTATTTTCTTCAAATATTTTCCCACAGATATTCCTAAAATAATTTTCTAAAAATTATAAAATTAATTTTAGGAAAAACTCGTACCTCACATGCCAAGTGCATGGACTGAGGGTGAAGTCTGCACGTGCAGCACACGCGGACTGTCTTCTCGGTCTCTGGCCACCGACGACAACTCCAATGATCGATCAGACCCTACTACCTTGAAGAGCTTCACACATCGATCCTAGGGGTACCTTTAGATGCCTGAAACGTTCGTCGAAAAAACCCCAAAAGCCCAGTTGCAGATCTCGATTTAGGCGAAGCTTGATTTTTCAGCAAAGCCACTGAAACCTCTTTAAATCTATACCAAACGCTTCCAAACTCTCTAGAAAAACTCTATAAATCACAAGGAACAAAAGCCCTTTATTAAGAACCCTCGATTCTCACTAAAACAACATGAATTTAAAGTAAAAATTTGAATAAAACCCTCAGTCTTGAACCCTCTATTTATAACCAACTTTTGGTCACTAACATCCAAATCTCGAGTTTACTCACCCCCTAAGGTCTAGATCTAGCCACTAAGTGGCTCAAGTAGCCCTGAATGATGAGAAAAATGCCACGTTCTGTTGGCCAAATTTTTTGGCATTAAATTCGTCAAGACGTTGCTGATTTCGGCCAATGGCCACCACAGGTCGAACCATCATGACTTGGGGCATTCTTTGGACCCCTTGGGCGACCATCCTAACGGCCACAAGTCGTTGGTTGACGGTCTATGGGTGGCTAGCTGGAAAATGATAGGTTTGCCACCTGACTTTTATTATTTACACTTCAGCCCCCAAATTAATTTCTAAACACAGTTTGAACCTTTCCACAAAGCCCTTGAGAATTCCAATACTTCCATTAAACCCCCTGAGTTCTAAAATCCTCTTATCAACCCCAAAACTTTGGGAAAAACCTCTTTTTGACCTCCCTCTGCCAAAATTTCAAAATCTACACTTAGGCCCGACTGCACAGAAATCACGTTTGACTCCTATTTTGCGAATCTCTTGGGTTTACAAGTCCCTAAACCTCATTCCCTCACTTTTGACTCTAATTTCTGTCTTTGACACAATCATTTCATCACTCTTGGCCAAAATTCACAAATTACACTTTCGCCCCTCATGTACCAAAAATTACATTTTGTCCCAGAAAAATTTCACAAATTTCAAAATATTATATATGTAAGATTCTGGGTATTACAGAGACCACGAGCTCCGATATATGAATTTGAGCTAGTGGCATATTCACCTATAACAAACACTTAGGATGAGGAAGAGGCAAAGACCTATTTTGAAGGAGTATGTGATGATTTGGATCTTCTAATTGCTATAAGGAAAAGGGAAAGAAATTGTATTAAACATCCAATTTCGATCTATCTTACTTATTCCTAGTTATCAAGTGATTTCGGGGCATTTATTACAAAAGTTGATGAAATTCAAGTACCAAAAAATATTCATTCTTGGGAAATGCTTGATTTACCTAAAGGAAAGAAGACAATTGGTAGAAAATGGGTTTACACAGTTAAATATAGACTAGATGGCATAGTTGAAATGTAGGACCCCAACCCAGGTCTCCCAGATTAGCCATAGAACCCGAGCAGGTGTCCTAAATAACGAATACAAAACCTATCATGCATGTACCTCACATTCAAATATAACTGATCATGAATCTGAAAATCTGAAACAAAATCCAAAACACCACATGCATAACAAAACACCACAGGTCCAACAAAGTTACATTTACAATCCCTGGCCAAAGATAAATCCAAACCACAAAACAAACCACAACCCGCCACAAAAAACGTCGTAATCCCCAAAGTCTCAAAGTACAAAAGGCCATAAGATAAAGCTATCTCGACTTGCCCTGTACACCATCTACAGAGAAGTTAGACTTCATTGGGACCATCCCCAATCTTACCCTTGCCCTTACCTGGAATGAAGAGAAGCAAAAAAGTGAGTCACAAGACTCAACAAGCTCATACAAAAGGACCAGACAACAAGAATAAGCACTATAGAGTACCCTACACCTAACATGCAGTATCCATGCAAAGCATGTCCATATCAACAAACAAATTCCAAGTATCTCGTGCATAAAAGAAATGCGCACATATAGGGTCTTGGGGCCCACAAAAGAAAACAATGGCGCCCAAACCCATGATGTATACCTGAGTGAGCCAGGGCAGACTGAACCTGCAACCTGTAAAGAAAACCTTAAGTGGGAGCGACCTCACCGAGTCACAACACGCTAACCCAAAAAAATCGCGTGTGTGGAAATATAACCAGCGCGGTGTACTCGACACTGTGATAGCTGTGGTCTCATTCTCAATCAAAAGTCGGCATCAAACAACCAGTAAATGCACACATATAAAATGCAGTGGCACATGGGCAGAAACCTGATACAAGGCCCCCATATAACCAAGCATCAAGTCACGCCCGCCCACATAGGCAAATACACTCAATGCAGTGCTCATGACTAGCTAACTATTGGATAAATAAACAACAATTTATGCGCGTGACCAAACATTCAGTCACATAAGTCCCCCAATGGATGCAGCTCAAATCCCAGCACACAACACCTTGATATGCAAGATGTCAAAAAGGTGGGTGACTGACAGTATTAGCTGCCCTGGCTCGTCTGTGGCTAGTCATGATAGTCGATAGTTGGGCCCATATCACCAACCATCATCTACCAGGACGCAACGGTAGACAACCAGTAGCTTAACACTCATCAACATAATAAACCGCCCTCTCGGAGGGAGAACATGACCACACCTAAAGACTTGGCTAACCCTGAAACCAAACTCGGCCCTAGGTTGGATACTACCCTGAGGATAACCTAGTTTCATTCCGCTTAGGAAGTAGAGAATGAACAAGCTCTCTAGAAATGCAGTCAAAACACATTGGGTATATTTACAACCTCTATGGTTTTATTATACTATACCTTTATTTTATAATAACTCAATGAGTTATTACATAATATATAACTATTAAAAACATATTATAATATATATATATATAATTTAATGAATTATGTCACACAATACTTATTATTTACTAACATTATTTCTATTATTATTTTTAAGAAAGAATGATAATAATAAAAATAATCTTTATTAATATTGTCTGTCACTATTACTATTTATTTAGTTACCTCAAATTGTATTTATAGACTTTAAGCAACATTTACATAAATGTGTATATAATGCTCCCCAAAACACAAGGACGTGCTTGCCACTTCCAACTTCCAATATACACTTGTATATACATACATGGGTCACCTTCCTTCTCCAGCGAGAGCATCACCAGGAGCTAAAACTTTTATAAACTATTATGCTAACAGTAAAAATTATTATCTACTACTAATAATCTTTTCTTTACAATAACAATAACTATAACTATAACCATACAACATTAAAATAGAACAAAACACACCCAACGAGCACACCCATTATATAATCATCCTAAACTTCCCCCAGTAAACACACACAGTAAACACGTTATATATATATACAGCCTTGGACACTTAAACCTCCAGCAACAATTCATCATGACAGTTAGCAAATGTATACAAAAATTTTTTTTACATATTTAGACTTATGCTTCAACCAAGGTCTTCAGTTTATATAGGTTGAGAAGGTGCCAAAACCACTATTTTAAAGAATAAAACTGAGAAAGAGGGACCAAACAGTGTCTCAGGCGTGCACTTTTTCTATTTATACGCAATCCCATTTATATATACTTGCAGCAACTGCTACAGTCACTTCGTCACCAAGAAGTCTACAACTAAGGAGGACATCAGAGAAACAACAAGAAGGAGAAGAAGAACCTGCTCTCCCTCTCGACAAACTAGCACACCCGCGACTATATATATATATATGCGAAACAATGAGCTACATGGTCACACGGTGACACCCACTTAGACCTCTGCCACGCTCTCTAATGTCTATCAACGGCACAAGAAGGAAAATAAGGGGAGGGAGACCTTGCACACTAGAGGAACATGAGAGGAGCAACTGAACAGAAAAACAGTCAGCTCCCTCTTGGCCAAATAGAGACTCTGCAACACGCCGCTACATATATGTATATATATAAACGTTGTATAATCAATCTTGAATAACAAACCCACTGCACCCATTTAATCCGGCCATTACCGAGAACAACTAAAGATGGAGAAGCAACCGAAGAGGGTGAGGAAGTTTTCCTGAAAATTACTTATTCTTCTTCTTCCTCACTATTCTTCTTCCTCTTCGTCTCTCAGCCAAACACACTGCTTTCTGTCTCTCTCAAATCTCCAATTCAATACTTCACCACATTTCCTTATGAACCTCCACTAATCCACCACCTCAGTTGACTTTACATAGTGGCCTAGGAATTGAGGCTAATGGAAGCTTTATGATAGTTCTTAGCAGCCATGGCAGTGTATGGCTCAACATATAAATAATAACAAAAGAAATAGTAATAATATTAATAATATTCTCAATGGTAATAAACATAAAGTGAGAATAGTAACAATAATAATAGATCAAATCATTCGCAGCGGAATAAAAATTTATTTTTCAGGTAACACATTTTTCAGAACTTTAAGATTTACAAAACAATGAATAAATAGAAGAATACCTATTGACGAAATCTGATTTCACTATTAGGTCACCCTTCATTAAATCCTCCATATGTAGGATGCCGAGTCGGTCCACCAAAAACCACCTTTAATCCAAGATCGTCTCGAGAAAAAAAGTAGAAATTTTTTGAAAAATTTATAACTGAATTCTGATTTCAAACCTTTGATTTATGGTCCTATTTATAGCAAACCATATGAAACCCTAGGCACCCTTAGCAGGGCTTAATGTGCTAACATTAAGCCCGATCTAATTATTAATAATTAAATAATTTTATTCATAATATAATTATTTAATTATTTTTATTTATCTAATAAATATATGCGCCAAAATTACTAATTTTTAAAATTACTAATTTATCCTTTTTCTCTTTAAAAGTGATTTCTTATTGGGTGGGACTTTCTAGATTCACAATTAAATTGGCAAAGAGAATAATTAATTATTAATTCTTGTAAGTCATGACTGACATCTGGTAATATATCATGATTACCTAATTTAACGTGAAATATGTATAGTGAACTTTTTTACTGCGATATCGTGCAATACGGTCTCTCTATCATCCTATATCCCGATAAGGTATGAAATCATGGACAGTAGGTCAAATTTCTTAATCTCTTTATATAACCAAATTCAAAATCAATATTGACTAATATGACACAACATTGGAACACGCATTCTATCGTCATATTACCTCAACCGATGATTTACCGTCAAGTGATTATCGAATCGCATAGGATATTCTTCTCACAAACTTCGAGGTGATAGATTATATATCTGATACACACATACCTCATACATCACTGAATTAAGCACATAGATACGTATAATCGTTCCTAATTATAACGACCACATAGTATCCCTAATTTTCAAATCCACCAATGCACAAATATCTATGTCATCTCAGGTCTAAGGATTAGTTGCACATTCACAGATAACATTGAATCATTAACCTGTAAAAAAGAACCCATATGATTCAATGTTAATAGTCTCACACTACAAAAAAATTGATTTTTGTAGTGATTTTTTTAAAATTTTGCAACGGTTTCATAAAACCGCCGCAAAATTCAATAAAACATGTTTTTTTGCGGCGATTTCTAAAAAATCATCGCTAAATTTAAAAAATAATTAAATAATAAAAAAATTAAATTCTGTTTCATGATGGTTTTTTAGAAACTGTACCAAAATTCAAAAAAAAAATTAAATTAAAATTAAATTAACATTTGCGCCGGTTTTCAAAAACGACAGCAAAATTCAAAAAAAATAATAATAATTTAAAATTAAAATTAAATTAACATTTGCGGTAGTTTTTCAAAACTGTCGCAAAATTTAAAAAAAAATTAAATTTAGCGGCGGTTTTTGAAAAATTGTAGCTAAATTTAAAAAAATTAAAAATTAAAAAATAAAAATAAAATAATATTTGTCGTGGTTTTCAAAAACCGCTGCAAAATTCATTAAAAAATTAAATTTATCGCCGCTAAATTCAAACAAAAATAATTAAAAATTAAAATTAAATAAAAATCTTAAATATTAAAATTCATTATTTTCATTAAAACATTAAATTTTGCTTAAGAAAATAATTAAAAATTAAATAAATATAAAATCTTAAAAATAAATTTAAAATTGCATTTAAATTAATAGAAAAATTCATTAAAAATATAATTTAAAAAAATAAAAATAAATTTAACAAAATTTTAATATATAAAATTTTGATAATTTTTAAAAAATATATAAAATCTTCTTTTTTATTGTTAATCAATTAAATTATTTAATTTAACTCAATTAATTTATTTTTAATTTATTCTATTATTCTTTTAAAAAATAATTAATTAATAAATGTTTTTAATATATATTAAAAAATATAAAATATAATTCTAAAAATTAGTTGTTAGATTAGTATATAATATATATATGTGTGTGTGCATATATGTTAAGTGGTTCTTCGCAGATCAGGCGGTTCGCGTGCGTGGGCGTGCACAATGGGTCATGGGTTCGAAACTTGAGGAGAGAGCGTTGGGATTTAATTTCCATCATTGCCACGTGGCACGCACACAAGCAGCCACGTGGCATGCAAGGGCTGGGCTAGGATTTAATTTCCAGTCCACGTGGCGCACAAGGGCTGGGCGGGTCGGGAGCGGGCAGGGCTGGCTTGCGCGGGCAATAAAAAAATAAATTTTTAATTTTGGCAGAGGTTTCAAAACCACTGCTAAAATTAACAATTTAATTTTTTTTATTAATTTTAGCGGCGGTTTTGAAACCGCCGCTAAAATTAAAAGTTTCTTTTTTTTAAAAATTTTTAGCAGCGGTTTCAAAACCGCCGCTAAATATTATAGAAACCACCGCTAAATCACTTGTTTAGCGATGGTTTTTAAAACCGTCGCAAAATTTAAAATTAGCGGCAGTTATTCTAGTGGTTGCTGAAAATCGCTGCTAAACGCTCCGCGACGACTGACTTAGCGGCAGTTTTAACCGTCACTAAATGCTGATTTTTTTATAGTGTCATTCAATAAACTTGTTCCTATAACGAGCACCCACTCATCTTCCTTTCATATTTCATATAGAATAGTATGAGACTCACCAATCTTAACTTTAAGTATCTCATACTAAACAAGGAGGAAGACAATGTGCTAGCTTTTACGAGTTGCTACTATTCACATTAGGAACTCTACGGCTAGGAATTTGTTTGTAGTATAACGACCCGCGGATTAATCGTTGCTCATATTCTTAACGCTTAAGAATGGTATCCATTCCTTATTATACTAATAGATATATTTTTAATTTTAATCATATTTCAATTGAAATAAAAAACATAAACTTACCATTTAAATAATATTTAAAAAATAACAAGATCGAGTCTCTTTGTATCACTAGAATTAGTCTTAAGGGCTCATATCGAACAATTTTATCTTCGAAAATTGAAAGAAATTGAAAATGAAATATCTAAATAATGACAAAGGAGAAATATGCTTTCAATGTATGCAAGAAATTTTATATTTATTTTTGATGTGGCACTACCTAAAATTACAAGAATACCCCTACGCGCTAGTAGCCTCGCTCGCCACGTGGATTGCCCGAGAGACTAACATGTGGTAAGTCAACAATCCGGTGTAGAGTCTGAAAGATTCAGGCTGGACTGTGAGACTCGTTTCATCTTTATCGGTGTCCTCGAGAGTCGTGCCCACCCATCTCGGGTTTTATCTCGGGTACCTCAAAACGGGCCCGCCTATAAAAAATAGAGGTCTTCATCTGGTATAAAAAGGTCTCCAGCTCTTACATTTTTTACTACCTGTATTTACTCTACTAATTTGAGCGTCGGAGTCCACCCCAGGGGACCCTAGCCCTGTCACTCCATTGTCTTACAGGTTCTATCACCGAGGTCCGACATCGCCAAGTCCGAGATTCTATTCTTGAGATCCATTTGTAGAGATGGCACGTGGTGGTCGGTCCCAAAAACCATCATCAATTTTGAAATCAAATCTTTTTATCTGTTTTGAAATCAAATGTGTTATAGTGTAATCAAATGTGTTAAGAGTATCAAAAAATATTTTTCAAATCATGAACACTCTTTTTGAAATCAAATGTATTTATTTTGAAATCAATCATTTGTATTTATTTTTAAATCAAATGTGTTAAGAGTGTCAAAATGTTTTTCATATCATTAACAATCTATTTAAAGTCAAAACAATATATCAACAATGTTAGTGAAATTTTCAATCATTTTGTACATTTGTATTTTGGGTTGTCGAAGCAATGCGAAACCATTGACCAGTTTGTTAAAACTGTTGACCATTTTTGGGCTTTTAGCAAAAATAGTTAATCGTTCTCTTAAACTATCGATAAGAAAAATTTCAAGTCTCAATTATTTTTACATGGATTCAAAAAATGTCGAGAGCTACTATATAAAATCGACTTGTTGTCAAAACAATCAACCATCTTTATAAAAATCTTGATCATTTTTCCATAGCCATTGTGTAGTCCCCCCCCCCCTTTCCACTTAAGGCCAAGGGAAGAGGTGGTGCCACATTATATTCATAAAAATTAAAACAAATAATAACACCAAAGGAACAAAATCAAACTCTCATGACCGATAAATAACATAATTTCGCTGAGTCTATAAGCTCAGCATACAACTTAGCCAATACTGGCAACTGAAAGTCATATCCCTCAACAAACGGAATAAAAGTCATCTATAAAATAGAACCCAACAACCACCAAGATCTCAAGGCATGAGTAGGCCCCACGTACACAGACAAACTAACGTCCCCCACTGCTACTGCTAGGACCAACCTCAGGTGCTTTATCTCTAGAACCTGGAATGGTGAAGAAAGCAAGGTGAGTCACAAGACTCAGCAAGTAATAAGCAATGAAGAAACGATAATGCGGAATCAAGGAAAATCTCGAACTCGAACTCGACCGACTCATCTCTAAATAGAGAGAAATAATTGATTCCCTTGATAAAGAAGGTCAATTAGTCATAGACCGAAAGATATAGATATTCTATTGAGGGATATATTGAATATGCTCAACTTTTAGACTGATTTGCAGGTTAAATAAGATGTAAATGTATAACTCATGCAGGTATGCATATACTGGCACTAAGGCCCACATATCTCAATGCAACACATCTTGGCACAAGGCCTAAAATAAATCCCATACTTGCGTGATGCTGGAACCTGCAAGGTAAGCAATAAACACATGTATATATCTCTCGGGTATCAACCCCGCTCCATAAATCTGGGAGCAAAATAAAATAACTCGCTAGGGCTGTACATGCCCCTAACTATCGATAGTCGGACTTAAACTCGAGCTCATGGGATCTCCTCAGTGCAATATGCACAAATAAATGCTCGCACACAATATGAAGTGCTCCACATAATAACGTGCTCAATGCTCATACATAATGGGTGCACATATAATTACATTGAAGTATCATGCAAAATCATGCTATGCATTATGAATTGCTTATTCAGGATTAACTAGGGAATATTGGAAATCATTCAGGGCCATGTATATGAAATGATCAATTCTTAAAATTCAAGGATATGGAAATTCTATGGATTGTTCTTTTGGACATACTTATGGCGTATTTATCTTGATTAAATTCTACCTCTTATATAGCCACGATTAAATTAGACTCAATTTATTAGCTATGGAGTGTTGTATTAGGATAAACATTTAATGTATATGAGCATTGTAAATTTCTAGAGCAAGAATTATCATAATTTAATTTTATGAATGGGTATTTAAATCATAACATTTAATTAAGAGGCAAAATTATTTTCTATCATTTAAATATTACTCACATTTAAAAATGCAAGTTAAATAAAAAGAGTTTTCGGGTATTATTCTCAAGTAAATGGGTTTGATGGCAAAATAATAATCTTATTTGAATATTATATTTTTATCATTTTAATATAGAAAAATTTTTAGAAAAGTATTTAGATAACAATATAAAAATTTTCTCATTCGGATGCTACAGTACTCGCTACAGTGCCATCTGCTACAATGCCCGCTACAGTATTCAGCACAAATTTTGCAAGATTAAACAAGCCATTCGAATGCCTTCACTATAGCATTCGAATGCCGCTACAGTACTCAGCAAATTTAACCAATGCGTTCGAATGCTATCACTGTAGCATTCGAATGCCTTCCAATTTTGAAGGCTTAGGAACAGTTAAATGACAAATCAATTCGAATCCTTCACTATAGTATTCGAATGTCGCTACAGTACTCAGCAAATTTAACCAATGCATTCGAATGCTATCACTGTAGCATTCGAATGCCTTCCAATTTTGAAGGCTTAGGAACAGTAAAATGACAAATCAATTCGAATCCTTCACTATAGTATTCGAATGTCGCTACAGTACTCAGCAAATTTAACCAATGCATTCGAATGCTATCACTGTACCATTCGAATGCCTTCCAATTTTGAAGGCTTAGGAACAGTAAAATGACAAATCAATTCGAATCCTTTTGCTTTGCATTCGAATGCCTAATTAATTTTGATGGTTTATGAATAGAAAATTACTAAAATTAATTGATTCATCCACAAAGCATTCAAATGCTATATTGTGGCATTCGAATGGCTGGAAGAACCATTCGAATGTCTGCTATAAATTTTCACATAAATGAGTAAAATTTCACTGATTCGAACTTTTCATAATTTCTGGATCTCATGATAAATACTTTGATTAGATTACCCATATAGCTAATCAACTTATCCTTCTTAATTAATTAATTTTATCATTCATATCTCATCTGGGCTACAATTTAACATCTTGCCCAGAAACATTCTTACAATTTATACGCATATATATATATATATACACTTCACAAATCCTATATAGGCTACACCATTCTGAAAGAATTGTTGGAAGATCAATCCCAACTGAAGAGAATAAACTTCTTGAGTGCAAAAATTGGGTTTGAACTGATTTATGAATAAATATAAGTATACAATTACAATAACTGGGCATACGTATATATATATATATGTGTGTGTATGTAAAACTTACAGAAGAATAATAGGAACTTGAACTAGCATTGAAGAATTAATGAAGGAGAAAGAACTTGCTATGAAAGGATGATTAGCATTCTAATTAAATCAAAGGAAGATAATAGATAGGATACTTGCCTTACTGATATACACTTGAAACTCAAGCCTCAGCACACACCTCTGATATTTGAATATGTCAGCCTATACGAATGACACAGATGAACCAGCTTAAGACTTATACTTGATGTTTGAAACCTCTATGGAAGGAAAAAGATTACCTCAATGAAAGTAACAACTTCCGTCTGCTCCTACCATCACACAGAGACTCAGGAATAATGATAATTCAGACCTTCTTCACACACGCAGAACCCCTGTTCTGAAATAGCCATGTGAGATCCGACAATCTGCCATCCACAAGACTCACCTTCAATAACTTTAACTCCTAAGTGGCGACAGATGACCTCAAAAGCATATTATCCTCAGTGTAAAATTCCACTATTGCTTAAAATAAAATGGCCACTGGCCACTGCTGCTCTACATTAAACGTAGCCAACTTCAGGTGTACGTATTTTTTTTATTATTATTATTATTTTTTTATTTTTTTAGCTGGGTTATCTCAATTGGACTCATCCCAAAGCTAAAGCCCAAACCGATTATCAACTTTGGCCTAACACAAAACCCAAGTCACAAAATTCCATAAATCATAATTATGAATATTTTTTTTTTATAATTAAAATTTTAAAATGATTCAAACTTACCATTTTCCTAAAATGGTTTAATGAAAATTCCAGACCCTATCTAGCGTCACTACACATTGTGTGCTTTGAATTTTTTGAATAAAACTGTCAACTAATTTAGTAAACTATTAACCATTTCTTCACTAACATGTTTAACAACAATTTTTGCAAGTTTTAAGTGTCTCCATCCCAAAGATGCACTAGAGAGGCTAATGAAGTGATAATAGATTACAAATGTTTTTATTCTTCTCAATAGTGCTTATATTTTAAATTTTTCTATCAACCAAGGCTAATTATCTTATGTAATATCTTGTTTAAAGTCTTTGTGTATTTATTTGAGAGATATTGTAACTGAAAGACTCATCTCTCGTATCATCTATTTTTTATTCATTGTTGTAATTCTTAGTGGTTATGCTAGAACAGTTTGGTAAAGTAGAAGGTTATTGTGGATTTTGAAATCTCTAGTGAAGAGTTAAAGTAATGACGTAGGGTGGGTTGAGTCGAACCATTCTAAATCTTTATCTCTTGCATTCTTAATTAGTTTTTCTATTTTTAGCGTACATTTCACTAATTTGTTATTTATCTTTGAAAATCTCTACAAAGTTTTAAAATTTTAAAACACCCAATTCACCCTCCCTTGTTTTAACGTATGGTGCCATTGATTACACAAATCTAACAGAGAACACAACACTAATCCCACATTTTAACGGGAGCACCAATGAACATGCCAATCTTGGAAGTGTTTGAAAATGACTTCATAGACAGAGTGCTCTACTCCATGTCTCCTTTAAGATTGTTGAATGAATGGAGTGATAGGGCAGCTATAGTTTCATGCGTGGTGTGTCTAGGATATATGTTGTCCTTAAAAGTAAATTCAACTCTTAGATATATTGTCTCGGTCAAATGATTATAATGGCTACCTTCCCAAGATTCAACAAATGCTTCTTGCAAGTGTGCAGACATGATGCAAGGTTTCCAGAAACAACAAAGAATAAATGTTTGGAGAGAAGTAATTGATTTGAAGAGAAGAAGCTTTGAAAAATGTGAGAAAGCAAGAGAGAATGAGCAGCCAAGCTTGTGGTTTTTGATTGTGGAGGAGTTTTGGGAGAGCAGTGCCTTTGTTATCTTTTGAGTGTAAATTAATACTTCAATAATCTATATATATATAGCTTCAAGTAATAACGAACAACAGGAATTAGCGGAAAATTCTGCAACAATAAGGAATGTTGCAGATTATTAACTTATGTTCTTTAAATTTTGACCTGATTGCATAAGCTAATAAAACTGATCACTAGTTGGTTAATGATTAATCAAAATTTAAGAAGAACTTTGGAATCATCTCAACCAAGAATAATGGAGATCATTAATTATTATTTAAATATTAATTTGAATGTTTTGAACTAGTCAAAACAAATAATGGAGGTTGTGAAATTTATCATTATCTAACATGTATATGGATAATGGGATTATAATTTAGGGAGTAAATAAATAAGTGAAGACAATTAACTTTTAGATAAAAATCTTCTGATATATTCATTATTCATCGTTCAGTTTAAGTGTGGATTCTTGTGAGTTTGGAGGGTCTGGTTCAGTGATCCTGCTGTGGTGGTTCAGGTAGGGGGGTCCTAGTTCTCGGCCTTTGGTGTTAGTGGCTTGGTAGGTTCGTCAGGTGCTCCACCGTGTCCCTATTTCGCTGGAGTACAACGCTGCTGCGTTTCAGGTGTTCGTGGCCAGCCAGCGTGGATCAGGTGGCCAATAATCGGATCTAGTGGATGTGGAGATGCAGGTGGACCACGGTGGCACTCATCGGCGGCAAGAACCCCTATATATAGGAGTCGTGATGAAGCTGGCTTGGACGAAGAAGAGGGGCAGTCCAACCAATTCCCAACTTTCTTAAAATTCTAGGCACTAGCGCTATGGTGAAGAAACCGAAAGCAAACCAAAGTGATACTTGGACATGAACTCAAACTGATCAATAAGTTCGAACATCAAACATAAAGCAAACCAAAGAAGTTGATGCAGAGATCCACCGGTAATTTGGAACATTTCTATTTAGACTCTGAATTACTAGGTTGCGGTGAACTTGTGAGAGGAATAAGAAAGTGCGCCGAACTCCCAGCTATGGTTGACCAGTTCAGCCTTGGCATTTTGGCCGACGGCACCCATGGCCACATGCAATGGGTAGAAATGGTCAGGCCTCGGGTGGGCCACTTTTCCATATGGTGCCTTCTCTTCATACTCGTTCACATCCTCAAACTTGCAAGGAGATAAAGAAGTACCAAGATTTTATTTTGAAAATTCTCTCCTATAAATTAGAAAACTGAACTTTCTACATATATAAACGTATCAATTAAAAAAATTAATAATTAAAATTTATTTTATTTTTTTAAGACAATATTTGTATAAACATGAGCTTAAGTATAGTAGTATAAATATGCATTTATTTTTTTAAACAATATTTATACCTCTGATTTTGTATATAAATTATAAAATAAAAAATAATTCTGAGTGGGTCAATTCACCCGTTGATGATGAGGCTAGTGACCCCGAGGTCTCTAATTTGACTTTCGCGAGCTTCATTTGCTTTATTCTAAATTTTTAGATAATATAATCCCACCATAGAAAGAAAATAGAGGCAAATTAACTTGAAGATGATTAAAGATAGGAAGAGGAAACAATGAGGAGTTGTGTATGTATAGTAGAGTCATGCTATTTGTATAGGGGCGAGTTTGACAGGTGAGTATACATGGTGATATATTGTGATATTTTGACATCAAAATATCGTGATATATCACAATTTTTGTTCACTCTCTTTCCTCTTCCTTTACTCTAGTAACTGACCTCTGCCACTGACCCTCTTATCGACGTTTTTGTCTCTCATCGCCGCCTCGCCGCCTCGCCGCCTCTCATCGCTACAACCTCACCACCTCACAGTTGTCGCCTCGTTTGGTCACCACTACATCCTCCAGCAACCAACTCGCCTCTCACCATCACCTCGCAGTTGCCTTACCGTAGCACCACGAGGAGATAAGGTTGCAGCAGCAAGGCAATGAGAGGTGAAGAACGACAGCAAAAGAGTCAACGGTAAAGGGTCGGTTGCAGTGGCGAGGATGCGGCAACAGCGGTGAGAGGAATGGGAGAGAGATGAAAGGTTGTTCGAGAGGGAAGGGGCAAAATGGTCATTGAGAGAGAAGGAGAAGGGGCAAAATGGTCCATCAAGCCACCTGTAAACCCATCTATAAAAACCCTATCTGTACAAATAGCATTATCCATGTATAGTAATACCTTCTAGAGAGAAGGGCATCTTTGAGCTAGGTATCGAAACCCAAAGCCCAAGAATCAGCAACTAATGAGTCATGGCCCCTGGAAGCGCGGAGCTTACTGAGGTTGTGAGTGGCAGCCCCTGCAGAACCAAAAATGAGGACGCCTTCATCGTGGAGCTTACTGAGGTTGTGAGTGGCAGCCCCAGAACCAAGAATGAGGACGCCTTCATCCTTGAGAGGGGCCAAGGCTCTGCCCAAATTGTAATGGTAAGTGGCGTCTTTGTGGGTCTGAATAGAGAGCTGGCACACTGGAATATCTACCTCTGGATACATAAACATCAGTGTAACCCAAGCGCCATGGTCAAGTCCTCTCTTCTTGTCCACATCCACCCGCTCCAACGCACTTGCATTTAGTATTTCCTTCACCCTCTCTGCCAATTTTGGAGCTCCAGGAGCCGGGTACTTGAGCTTTATACACACACACACATATATGTTTGGGAATTACCCAGCATTAAACTCAAATGAAAACCCAGCCAAAAACAAAAAACAAAACCAAAAACAAAAACGGAATGAATTCAACAGAACAGGCTATAATATATATGACCTTCATATATATATATATGTGTATATATCTGGAGGTAAGTTTAGGTTTCATTTGTTCCCATTCTAGGCTTTTGTCGGTGGTGGGTTGTACTGTCAAATGTCAAGGACAGGCCAGAGATTAACTGATAGTTCAACCCAGAAAGAGGACCCCCTATTAGTGAAGGAAAATGATCACTTGGTATATCTGGGCGGGGAAGCCATCGAAATCGTAGATGGTGGGCGAGGGCCTGGAGACGGCGGTGACGACGGGGTGGGAGGTCTCCCAGTGGGCGGAGATGATGAGGATGGTGGCGGGTGCAGCTGATCTATACACCTTCTCCCTGAATGATTTCAGGAAATGCCTCGCCGACAATGATTCCTCGATCGACATTGTCGGCGGTCCATGCGTGATGAAGAACGTTTCCTTTATCTTCAACCTCTCCATCCCTCTCCTGCCTGAATCTTCCGCAAGACTATTGCATCAACCCTGAAACCATTAAATAGGGGTCCGCTAGCTAACGTCAGCATAAAAATGAAAATAAAAGATGTAGTTAATGATACATTCTATAACGATCCAATTAAAAAATTCTATCATATACTTATTTTAATAATAACAAAAAAACCCAATATTATATACTTTTACAATTACATTAATGTAGCGTTACCCCAATATCTTATAATTTTCCAATAATTACTTTTTATCTATCACCATCCATACCTTACTTTTTCGGCGTGGACGCGTGGGTGTTTGGTACACTAATTTACCCTTTTATGCTTGCAATTAATTAATGTCCTATGTTTATATAATATATTGATTATATTTTTATGTTTATTCTTATAATTCATTTTAATGTATATTTTCTTGTGCAATATATTTGTTTAAGTACTTGTAAAATGATTTTTTTTTAACATAACCAATTTTTTTATATTTTTTTGTGATTTTTTAGTTATTTCCATATTAGTATTTGATGGAGAAACCAATTGGAACGGGAGGAAAGAAGAAAAACAAATACAAATTTAACATCTTACTAAGATAGAATGCGTCTCTCTTTTTTATTCCTAAATTATTTAGTAGAATAATTTATAATTTATAATCATTTTTTATATTATACAAGCAAATTTTTCGTATCACACTTCTTCCAAAATCTATGGAGTGCCCATTTTGCACTGGAACACACTATCAAATCATGCCAAAATGGGTTTCTTGCCTGTATATAGGTAAAAAGGTAAAACACTAAAAGTTATCATCACTGAAATTCTCAGACTTGATTATTTTAAGCCAGAGGTGAATTCGAACAAGATAGAGATAATGGGTTAGGTTAAAAGGAGCCGAGATATTTGCAATTTATCTCCAATACTCTCATGCTCAATTATTCAACTCTAGTAAGGAGTTTATCGAACCAAATAATGTGGAACCTCCACCCGGATACCCCCGCAGAATGGAAGGACCTGAGCAAGTGCTTTAGAGGGAAGAAAAAACAAAAAAGAATCACTCAAACCAACATGCAAGCATCTCTACTCCTGGCCATACACTGAAAGGAACAACAACGGAAACATCTGGCCTACCATGCATAGACACATATAAAAGACACATATACTTGAACATGAATCTGACATCAAGGTACAAACCACCACCCGGGGTCAACCCCAAAAAGATCACTATTTCTCAAGGTTTCATGGGTAACACATACAGAACATAAGTAAAGCCAAAAAATAAACTCGAATACTACAAAAGACCCCAAGCCACAGGATATGACCAGTTAGAACAACCATGTACACCATCTAACTGGTGAGATCATAAACTGCTAGGCTCGCCCCCAACCTTGTCCTTGCCCTCACCTAGAATGAAGAGAAACAAAAGTGAGTAACAAGACTCAGCAAGCATATACGGAAGAAAAGGAAAGCAAGAGTATGGAAGCTAAAGAGTCACCCGCACTCCACGTACAACAACCATACATAGCATGCCCATAAATCATACAATGGGTAGACAAAATGTCGCATAATGAAATATGTACGTACTGGTTCTTGAAGCCCACATAATTCACATGGCACTCAAGTCCCTATCATAAACTTGCCACAACCCTATAACGACCCGCTCCCACTTTCGGGCAGCACCGGTGAATAATCACCGAGATTACTCACCCGACAGACCACAACTGAAGGGTTGGACAATGTTTCAACAGGAAACGCCCTAGGTAGGGACTAGGCTTCGTCCTTCCCTTCGCTCCACTCAAGGAATCGGTCCTAAAATCAAACAAGGAAACACAGCGGATCGAGACCCAAAACCCGAGTGAGCTTCACCTTTCTTCAACTCGCCTCACAACAAGCCTAAGGTGACCCAGGCATAAAACTAACGCATCAAATATCTGTTAAGTACTGGGGGTCTATGGGAACATACATTTCTGATCTTTACTTGATCCGAACTTGGCTCCACCAACTAGGACCATATACATCCAGCCTTCTTGCAATCACCTACCCCACTATGATGAACACAATAGCTAGATACATCTAGTGCTCAATAACATTTACATTCACAACAAAGGTATATACACATACCACCACATGATTACATACATGAAAATACTACATACAATTACAGGAGAATATTCAACAAACATCTCGGGCAACAATGTTAGTTGTTACTTCATCCTCTCTATGCCATCCCTGCTTGCATCTACACTTGCAACATCTACACATGAGGTAAAACCTCATGAGTCATACAGACTTAGTAAGGGTACAATGCATAAGTAAATGAAGCTTGAGAGAGTATGTAATGCAAAAATGCAATGCAACATGGGTAGTCTTCCATACCCTCATAACGTCCATAAGTTAACGCACCGACCAACCCTTCCCACCACACTAGTCCTCCATATGGCCATAGGTACACTAAAACATGTATCATCTAATGTTGACCACTACATGCAACACATAAAGAAACATTTAGAATGCAAGAAAGACCACCACCACTTGGGGTCATCCCTTACCGAGCTTGAAGCCTCTCTTGCCTCGACATGAACTCCAGCCTGAATTCCAAGCTCTTCTAGGATCATCGCCTCCTCGGTCGAACCCAGATACCGGTCACATAAAAACCCCACAATATCATAAATTAAACCAAACCAAGCCCTTCACTTTTTGCCAAACACTGCAAACATCACCCAACAACAAATTCCAAACAACCCAACCGTAATACCCTAGAATTTAATGTAAAGCTTGGACGTTGCAATAAAACGTTTCAAATGGAAGTTTAGGGCTTAAGTGTAAACAGGAATGGTTTCAGGGCATTAAACCGAACCCAAGTGCAAATATCACAACTTGCAAAAGGATTAGCTTGTTTCCAACGAAAGGAATGAATGCAATAATGACTCCTTATCCTTGAAGCCATGTGTTGGAGAGATAGATTGGTTTGAGAATTTTCCCTAAAGTCTTAAAGTGTTATAATTGTAATGATTGATCTTTATCCTAAAAGTCTAAACTTAGAGGACTAGGATTGGCTAGGATTTGCTTGCAAAGGAAGAGGATGATGGAGCTTATCTTTAAGGCCATATGAGGGTGCATTTGGAGGCCTAGGATTGGAAAGCATAGAGTCTTGCATTGGAAGATTGTATCAAAGGAAGAAAATTTCAAAGTTGTAATAATTGCTAGGGTAGAAAAATGGGGTTTACTTGGAGGCTAAGTGAAATCTTAAAGATTTGGGATTTGGAAGGCTATATAAAGGGGAGGAGAGAAGCCACGTGAAGCTAAGGTGAAGGAAAGAAAGTAAGTGCAAGAAAAACCAAGAAAAAGCAAAGAAGAAAGGAAAGAGAGACCTGGTCGGAAAACTAAAAAAATAGAAGGGAATTTGAAGAGGTAAGCCAATTTTATTTGTGTAAGATCATATAGCACGAAAAGAGAAGTTCGTAGGTTCAAACAGAGAGCGAATCGGATAACAAATGAGCAAGATATAGTCGTTTTAACTTCTAAGTCCAGAATCCGTAACAGGGAGGAAAGCAGCGCGTGGCCACCATTCTAGGGGTGCGTGAGATGCCCTTTTTCCCTGAAATTTGTATGAAATACTCCTATTTTAATTCCCTAGAGTCCTGTATAAAAATATTTTGATTTAGTGATATGAAACTTCTGTAACTGCAACAAAACCAAGGCTGATACCTTGTAAAAAGTAACTCTGAAAGGTAAACCGACAAGGTGAGTGGTTCTTGAATCCAATAAGCTTCATATTGGTCATATGTTGGTTCATTTGTGTGATGATAGTGGCTTACACTTCATGCTACTCTTTGTTAAAGCATATTTCTTCGTTCTTGCATGCATCTTCGGTGTTGTGAATGGTTGATGAGGCGGGTGTGGTGATTTGGGGAAAGAATCTGGTGCCCTCGGTAGGGCTAAGGAGTCCGGTGCCCTCAGAGGGGCTAAGGACATCTAACTCCAATCACGTGCCTCGGTGGACTAAGGTGTTTGAGGAGACTTCATTCTCACGTTGCATTTTACATCTGCACGCATTATTACTTTTGAACCATCTCACTTAGATGTTAATATCTAACTTGGGTTGATACCCTTGGAACGTTCCGCGTTCCAGGTATGGTAGATGTGCCAGGTACTGGGGAGCCAAGCAGAAGGACCGAAAAAGAGGTGGTCGAGACTTAATTTCCATTGTATCTAACTTAAAGTACTATAAACATATATCTCAAGTGATGTACTATTAAACCCTATAAGAGTGTGGAAGTTATATGTTGTACTTATTTCTTTGATCTTGAGAAGGTTATGCTATGTTGGAAAATAACTATTGTTTGGATGGGTACGTCTTAAACTTGAAGGGTTGTGTTTGGTGATACTTCTACTTGTGTGTGGGTATTCCTATTGTAAACAGTTGCTGAGATATTTGGAAGTCACCTAAGCATATGTATGCATCCTTAATAACTCGTGGAAACCCTAGCTATTTAAACTCTCAGGTTCGGTCCTTGCTTCCGTTAATAAAGGATTTCCAATAATGCTCAGTGTTGTAAACATTAAACATAGCCACCTTGTGGATTGAAAATATGGGGCTATACACCAACCAAGGGCCTTATTCAACCAACAGCTCACACTACATTTTCTCACATAATGGGGAAATAACTCAAAGAAATAACTTATTTACCTCAATCAATCTAGAGGGGAAGTTGGGAAAATGCCCACCCAGCATTGCCTCTTAAGCTACCACATCACACCCAGATTCCCATTTTCGAGCCTCCGGCACACTTCTCGAGCCCTAAAATAATTTCACGAATTTTATGGAATTTTCTAGCATTTCTTTCCTATTTTTCACCATTTTCCATATTTTCTTTATTTTTATTTTATTTTCATTTCCTTTTTTTTCTTTATTTCTTTTCCTTCCTCCTCCTTCTTCTTCTCTCCAGCGTTCGACTACTGCTCCTTTTCCAACCTCCAGCACGCACACACACGGCCGGCCACCGCCGCTGCTCCCGTTGCCATCACCTCCGGCCACTGGTTGGCCACCTCCAACTGTCACACAGCCGCCACAGGAACCGGCCTCCTCGCGCCTCAACCGCTGCCACCGTGAGCAGCCATGGCAGCCTCTCGCACGCAGCCTGCACGCATAGTTATTGTCATCACAGCTAGTCGCTCGGCCAGTCATTGACGCACCTAGGCAGCCACCGCGAGCCACCATGACCCAGCTCTGCCTCTGGCCTCCATGAGTTCCACCTCACGCCCTCACTAGTCTGCTGCTGTTGCCTTCATCTACATCCGCCATGGCTGCTCCAGCTAACTTCGCTACAACGCCTCTGGCCGCGGTTGCTGCCGCCGACCACCTCTCGCGATCATCTCTCTCTCCCTCAATTTCTCCATGCTCAGTCAAGCTCTTACGAGCTCTCTCTCTCTCTCTCACTTTCTGTTCCATTGCTCTGCCATTTAAAATATCAAAGGGGAGGAAGCTTTCTCCCCACTTTCGAGCACACACAAATATATATACACACACATTTATATTTATTAGACCCTCCAAAATCTTACTAATTTCACTTGAGGTTTTATTAATTGCGCTTGGACCCTCCAGTACTTTAATTTAATCACCCTCAAGCCATTTAATCGTCTTCATTTCTCAAAATTAATAACTGGCCTTTACTCGAAAATGTCAGTTTCATCCAAGCGCCTTCATGGGACCTTCATTCCACCCAAAAACACTACAAGGTTGCCTTACTCGCAAAATCGATCACCCCTAGGGTCCCATTAGCTTCTCAGATGTCCCTCTCTCCTGGACATCCAAGTCCCGGGGCATTCCCTGTCGGCTATTCGATAATTTTATTAATTAATTTCTCGAAATTGACTTTTGGGCTTCCCGGACCACCCGAGGTCCTTTCAAAATCACTGGAAATTATTTATTTTCTAATACCATGTAACATAGAGTATTACACAATGTAACATCTCAGATTTTCAAACTTAAATATTATGTAATATCTGAGGTTATTAGGTTCTAATACTTGAGGAAATAGTTCATTTCAAGGGATTATAGAAGCCTTGAGACAAAGGTTCAATTTCTGAGCAAATGGCAAAATCGTAAATATTGAAATTCGGGTAAAAGTGTAATTTACCTAAAAATCTTAGGGTATTAGCGTAATTTATCCATTTTTTGAGGACCAAAATGTGCAATTAAAAATAACCCAGGGACCAAGTTGCAAGGGCCTAAGTGCAAATTACCTGAAAAGTTCAGGCCAAGGTGTAGTTCTTGAAACTTCTAGTTAGATCATTGGAATAATGAACTGGGCCAACTAAATGTTGTTGTACTTTTTGTACAATAGTTTTAATGATAAAAAACATATATTAGTTTAATCCCTAAGTCATGAGTCAAGTATGTGGTTTTCAATATATATCAATTTCAATATCAAGTTTCACTGTGTGAAAATGAAAACCCTATTTTGACTAAGTCTGGAAGGTTAGCACCTTATAAGGAGAAGTATAAGATAATGTTTTCGTTTTAGAAAACTATCTCCCGATAATTTGATATCTAACATTCATTAGTGCTAAAATGATTTTTAATGAATTTTTCATCAAATAGAAAGTATATATTTTGGAGGTGGTCAAATCGCAAAATCGTAAGTTTGTACTAAAACCCAAAATCTACTTTCTTATTGATTTGGATTTTGATTTTCTAAGTATTTTTATTGAATCCAAATAGGGGGTACTTTGTTATTTATATTTATGTATTAAAGTAAATGGAGGTAAAATATAAATAAAAGAAAACGTGGACATTTACTTAAACTAAAGAAATGTAAATAACCTGTGATGTATTCATGCTGTGGATTGTGCTTTCATGAAAATGTTTCTGAATATCTGTCATGTTCCTATGCATGTTTTGAAATCCTTTTAAAATGGTTTTCAATATTTTCAGTGTATGTTATTTCGAAACATCTCTGCATTGCATATGTTTTCAAATCAGGTTTTGGACTATGTTTAGAAACCTCATTTCCAGAGAGGTATGTTTCAAAACCTATCATGTCATGTTTCGAAACCTCTGACATTCTATCAGCAGATCATTTGAAAATCGAGATGTATTTGTTTTGTAATTTTGTATTTATCAAAATGCTTCTCTATCATTTATTTAATGCACTCTCCATGCTTAAGAGATTCAAATTTGAATTTGAATGTGAGTGCGTTTAAAATATTCAAAGTGAGTGTAAGATTCTGTCTCCCACTATTTACTATCTCTAAGTGCTTTGTCCAGCTGGAAGCTTGCATGTTTTGAAACCTCTTGTCTATGTTTCGAAACCTTAGTGTATTTCTATGATGTTTCGAAACCTACTTTTCTGTCTTGTCTCTAACAGTTATAAATGGCCAGATTTCTATCTTTTGATATAAATAGTAGGTATTTGAAGACAAGAAGAATAAGATTGAGTTAGAACAAGATACAACAAATGAATACACACTAGAGACACACACACAAGCACATGTGATCTAAATTCGTTTGACAAGCTTTCAAAGGGGATCCATTCATCCATTCCTAGATGTGCATTATGATGTGAAAAAGGATAAGCAAGTGTAAACAACGAGTATCATCCTCCATCTCTTCTCACCTCAAGTTAAAAGGTTTGTACAACCATGTGGTAAGGCATTTATTGCTCATTGGGTTGTAAAGATAAACTTTATTATCTTGTTAATGTTGTAAGGTTTGAGTTTAGCCTAAAACTCATTTGGTATAAAGGTTTGAGTTGAGCCTAATACTTGTTGTGTCAAAGGTTCGAGTTTAGCCTTAAAACTCACTTGGTGTAAGGTTTGAGTTAAACCCTGCAAAACTCACTTGGTGCTAGGTTTGAGTTAAGCTCGTAAAAACTCACTTTGTAAGGTTTTGGGGTGAACCGTGTTAAAACCCTTGTTGTGGTGATTACTAGTAAAAGTGATTGGGATTGCAAAATCCTTCAAGTGGGTAAGCTTGAAGGTAGTGGAGTAGGTGGGTGCCGAACCACTATATATCTTGTGTGCAATTGTTATTTAGTTTTCATGTATCATTATTGCCTATTACACATGCTTGCATAAGTTTTGTTATCAAAGACGAAAATAGTTTTCATGAGCATAAGTTTATACATATACATAGAAAACATATCTTTAATATACAAACATCTTTGGTATACTCTTAAATATATAAATCATCTTTTCCAAATATCGGTATTTTGAAATACAAGGTAAAGGATTTCGAATCAAGCAAAACAGTGAAGTAGATTTCGAAACATACATTTCATATTTCAAAACTTGCAAAACAATAATGTATATTTCAAAACATATATAGTAGGTTTTGAAATCTACTTAACAGAAAGGTTTATTTCGAAACATATAGTCTATATTTCGAAACCTAGTGTTCTACCTTCAATCAAAGTTTTAAATTATCGAAAACTTACCTAATCCCAATTCACCCCCCTCTTGGGATATATTTTCCATCATTAGGAACCAACACTAAACCATTTGGGAGTAAAGATGGCGGATTCCAAACTTATTCCAATATAGTTAAGTCATGATTACGGATCTCAAATAACATTTAATCCATCGTTGGATCATTTTGAAATTCAAGACTTAGCTTCCAAAAGTCTTCAAACCTTATCCACAAAGACACATAGCAATCAACCATTGGCCACTTGGAAGATAAGATAAGTTCATATGATGGCTCATAATGACCCCCTGAGGTGGCATTGCGTGATTGGCCAAGGAAAAGCTTACTTAGTCTCCTAGTTTGCAAAAGTCTCCAAACCATATCCCTAAAGACATGTGGCAAGCATTCATTGGCCACTTTGAGATAGGATTTGAAGTGTAATGATGAGAAATGTGAGAAATACAATTAACCATGTGAGATGTAGTTGTTAATTAAAGATGTAATGATGAGAAATGTAGAAAATGTAATTTACCGTATGGGATGTAATGATGAGAATCTTGAAAATCTAATTAAACATGTGGAGGCACAAATCTCTAGGGACACATGGCATATTTTAATTGGATGCTCATGGATGGAATGATGACGCGACACATGGCGCGATTAGTCCAAATAAGATGTTGAATCATCTGAATGAGAGTTCAAAATAATTTCATGAATGTATGCAAGACATGAAACAAAACTGACATATCCCCAACATGTCCTAGCCCAAGAGAATCTCACACAACACTTAACCCTAACCGAGGAAAATGCAATCTCTCTAAAGGAAACACAATCACATTGGCACAACACAATCCTAACTTAAGAGGGCAACATCAACCCCTCTCCCTGACACAACAAAAAACCATCATTACCACTTCCAACACGGAATGATCAAAATCAATTTAGGAACTCGGGGAATCACTTCACAATCATGTTAGGGATTACGTTTCCACTCAAAAGTATATCAGATCACGTCAACACAAAACCCTGGCCATAAGATGATCAACACTAACCCTGGGAATCCACGTCCACGTCAAAAACAATGCTATCTCTCAAAGGACCCTGGGGTGCTGTCCACTACAACCCACCACTTAAGCTAATCCAGGGTGTTGTCCACTCTCAGCCCTGCCAATTGTCGACCGCCAGGGTGGTGTCCACTCTTAGCCCCCGTCACAAGTGGGCATTTTTCCTTGGCACGCTTCCCTAGTACTATCACTCAAGTGCCACATCCCATATGAACAACCAGTCACTCTAGTGTAACTTCCCTAGCAAACTTGTCTGACACGGAACCCCAAGTAGTCATTTTGTCAACCACAACCTGCACAAGATACCCCTGCACGTTATTCTGGCAAACACCTTTAGGGAATTACTACTACACCATTGGAGCAATATCCCAGGTTTACATCCCACATAGACAACACAAAAACATGTCAATGCCACATGTTGTGATTCAATGCATCATATAAAACAACATTTCGTGTACATAATTGATCGCACAAAATTTAATACACATGCATAAAACATTTTGGGATAAACTCCCACATGAAAACAACCATCATAGGTTATTGTTTACATGCAACAAAACCCTTTGCTTGTAATCAAATCAAATTTAGGTAGAATCATAACCAAGTTTAGGATAGAACCACTCACCTCCAACGTACTCAAAATGTCTCAATTTTCATGCACAACCTCGATTCTCATGCCAAACCTTAAATAACCTCGAGTCTCAACAATCCCTAGACATCATATTCATTTAATGGAACATCAAAATCCATTTTTCTCAATTTCTTCATAATATCCACCCATTTTCTTCCTATTTGCCCTCAAAAATTCTAAAATAAATATCTCCTCAAACATTTTTCTAAATTTTTCAACGCCATAAATCATAAAATAATTTTCTAAAAATTATAATAAAAGAAATTCAAAATAAAATAGATTTGCACGCGCCCTTATGCGTCTATCCCATGCTCTTGAAATAAAAGGTCAGCGCGTAAAGTCCACGCACCAGTTGTCTTCCCCGATCTTTCAGTCACCGACGATTGCTTTGATCACCAATCCTTTTGCACCACCTTGAAGCCCTTCTCAAGCCGATCCAAATGGCACACTCCTTGGTCCGAAACACTACCGAAAAATGCCCCAATCGAATGATTAAACTTTTGGCTCTAGCGACCGCTGCAATTTCAGGCCACCTGTCGAAACACCCTCAAACCTTGATAAAACCTCACCAAAATCTCAAAATTTTCTCCTCTTGACACAAGGATCAAAATCCCTCTATCCAATCCCTCTAAAACACTCCAAAACTTGAGAAATTTGATGCCCAAAACCTTGAAACCCTCGGCCCTATTTATAGCTAAAAATTGGCTACCTCTCAGCCAATCAGAGGCTAAGGCTTGGCCTCTAAAGCTTCCCTAGGCCACAAGAGACCTCTTCCAGGCCAACCTTTGTCATCCCATCGCTGAATATTGTGATTTTCAATGGTGGCAATGAGGCAGCTAATTTGCAGTGTTCACACTACAATTTGAAAAATTACACTTCAACCCCTCTAGCTTTTTCTTTTTCATTTTGGCCCTTTCCTAGAAGCCCCTGAGTTTTTCAATTATTCCATTATGACCCATAAGTTCTAAGCTTCTCATTTCATCCCCAAAAATTTAGGAATAACATCATTTCGACCTCTCTCCGGCAAAATTAAGGATTTACACTTAGGCCCAAATATATGATTCGACTGTGAATCCTTTTGTTTCAACCCGAAACCACTTCAGGGTTGTTCTACTTACAAAATCAAAGTCTCCTCAGGGTTTCATTTACTTTTTAGATGTCCCTTACGTCTATTCAATTTTTCAGCCTGAACCAAACATGTACCGAAAACTGTCTTTGTTTCAATTTCTTTTAACACTTTAAATCCTATCTTGAAACACTCGTCAATACCATATCATTTTTCTTAGACATCTAGGTTCTATTCATCCGATCTCATATGCCTGTGGACGTCTCTCGGATCATCTCGACGAACAAGACAAAGTTTTGTGACACTCGTGGCTGCTTAGCAATCCTCCTAGCGTATCGCCTCCATTTACCATGGAGCAACCCGACCACATAATGCACTTTTATCTCTTCCAATAACTCACGAGACAAGGTCGTGCCCGAGGTCTCAGCTATCACATCCTCCACCCTGTTGAAGTAATGCTGGATGGACTCACCGAGTCTCATAACTGATAGGGCTAAAGTCCACTAGGCCTTTAGCCTACGAATATAGTCTCACACTAGCCAAATCGAACGAAATGGGCATCGTCCCTCCATACCTACGCACAAAACACCACACCATAGTCACTAACTAATGGCATCACCATCACAACAATCATATCAACGTAGCTACCATGCCCAATAATCATAAACTCCCAACTCAAACTAAACTACACTTTAATCCCAAACTGTAACGCCCCGCTCCCACCACGGGTGTTACTAGTGAATAATCAACAAAACTATTCACTCCCTAAGGCAATAATGAAGAGACAGGCTAGGTTTCAATAAGAAATGTCCTAGGTAGGAACTAGGTTTCACCCCTCCCTTCGCTTCACTCAAGGATTCAAGAAAAAAAATATCAAAAGACCTCGTAGAATTAAACCCGAAACCTTGGTGAAGCGTCACCCTTCTCTAGCTCTTAATGAAGAGCCAAGGATGACCTTTCCTAGGATTCAACAAAAACAAGCGAACCATGCTCGCTTTACTTCACTATGGCACAAGGCCTTAATTATTAGAAAAATATATTTGGCCCAATTATTAACCCATTTTCTCATTTCCAAATTCCCTTAGAAAATATTTGGGTTAATCTCTTCTTGAAAAATTTAATCAATTTTTCCTTAGTCAAACCTTCATTTATTTTCTCTCTTTTTATTTACTTATTTCAAAATACACCAAATTTCCATCATTTAATAAATAAATTTTTGGGATTCAAAATCACAACCCTTTTCCATCAATTTTCCCAAATTCAAGGAAAATACTCATTTATTTTATTTTCCAAAAAGATAGGAATTTTTTCGAAAATGCCTCAAAATTTACATTAATTTAATAAATATTTTGGGGCCCAAATCCACATTTATTTATTTATAAAAATATGTTTTTATTCCATAAATAAATAAAAAAAAGATGAAAAACAGCAACAAAGGGGGGCAGCAACACCAGCTATGCGCTCACAACGCGCCTGCCTCATGCGTTGGGCAGCGCCATGCGCGCAGATTGCTTGTAGCACATGGTCACACCTGCCGGCAATAGCAGCATTGTAACACTCTAGATTTTCAAAATAAAAAATGAGGCAATACCTGAGATTGTTAGATTCTAATACTTGAGGAAATAGGTTCTTTCAAGGGATTATAGAAGCCTTGAGACAAAGGTTCAGTTTCTGAGCTAGTGGCAAAATCGTAAATACTAAAGTTCAGGTAAAAGTGTAATTTACCTAAATTTTGGGGTGCTAAATGTAATTTATCCATTTTTTAGAGACCAAAAAGTGCAATTAAAAATGGCTCGTGGACCAAGTTGAAAGGAACTAAGTGCAAATTACCCGAAAAAGTTTAGGCCATGATGTAGTTCTTGAAACCTATAGCTAGATCATTGGAATAATGAACAAGGCCAACTAAATCATTTGGGAGTAATGATGGTAGATTCCAAACTTATTCCAATATAGTTAAGTCATGATTGCGGATTTCAAACACAAATCAAATGGAGCTTTGGATTCCAAACTCTATTAAATTCAATTAAGAGACGAGTGGTGCATTTGGGTTTAATGCACATGGGAGAAATGGTGAAGCCTTATCCTCAATGACACATGGAAATCAACCATTGGCTACTTGGAAGATAAGATAGAGTCACATGATAGCTCATAATGACCCCCTGAGGTGGCATTGCGTGATTGGCCAAGGAAAAGCTTACTTAGTCTCCAAGTTTGCAAAAGTCTCCAAACTATATCCCTAAGGACATGTGGCAAGCATTCATTAGCCACTTGAAGATAGGATTTGAAGTGTAATGATGAGAAATGTGGAAAATACAATTAACCATGTGGGATGTACTTGTTAATTAAAGGTGTAATGATGGGAAATGTAGAAAATGTAATTTATCAAGTGGGATGTAATGATGGAAAATCTTGAAAATCTAATTAAACATATGGAGGCACAAATCTCTAGGGACACGTGGCATATTTTAATTGGATGCTCATGGATGGAATGATGACGCGCACGTGGCACGGTTTGGTTCGCCGAAGTTTCCTATAAATAAGGGCTTTGGGGTTATTCATTTTGGGCACCAAGTAAGGAGGAAAAGGAAGGGAGTTTGAGAGAGGAAACATTGTCAAAAAGAAGGGAGAAAGTCGAGGGAGAATAAGCCTTGACAGAATTTTTGGGTCTTTCTCGAAGTTCGTGCCAATTAATCAGAAAACCACGAGAAAACCCATCATGCTTGTTGTAAACCGTGCTTCCTAAGGTAATCGATCAAGGTGAGTGATTCCTGCATGTTTTGTGACACTTTGAGCATTTGTTGCTTCACTTGTGTGTGGATGTTGGCTTGCATATCATGCCTTTGTGGCTTACATGTCATATTTTCACTTGCTTATGCATATTCCTTCTGCTTTGTTATATATCATGTTCGTATTGGTGACTGTGGCTAGTTGTTGGGACATCATGGAAGATCTCGTGCTCTAGTGATGAGTTAGGAGTAACTATGATGACCGCGGGGGTGATTGCAACACCTTGGCATTGCTACCACAGGGGTGGATTTCATAATGGCATTATTGCATTTCCACGCATGTACTCTCATTTTCTGAGTCACTCACTTAGATGTCATTATCTAACTTGGATGTTTCTTACCCCTGGGACATTCAACGTCCCAGGTATATTAGTATGCCAGGTACCCTAGAGGCAAGCAAGAGGAAAGGCTACAAGGAGGCCGATGTTTAGTTTAACTTCATGTTATTCATGTGATATGGATCTTAATGTAACCTTTGGATTTATTTGAGACTTGTGTATCGTAGTTGTATAAACAGGGGTTATGTAAGGTTTGGATTTACCTTATATGTTGTTGAGGGTGTAAGTCAGAGTTACTATCTACTACCAACATGCTAAGAGTCGTTTGTTGGATTTTGCAAGTTTTCGAATGATGTAGTGTAAATAACAGCTAGGGTACTTAAGGTTGTAAGAAGTATGTGTGTGTGGGTGTCCTGCAATTGTATTGGAGTATTGGAGGTCGTGAGCATTTCCTGTACCTGTAAAGAAAATATAGTGGAAACTCCATTTATTTAGCTTTGGTTAAAATTTCAGGTTCGATCCAACGCTTCCGTTGGCTAGGGTTTCCATAACGCCTGTGGTGATGTCTTCTTATTTTTCACATTATTTTGTATTTCGAAAAATGGGGCGTTACAAGCATCCCGGCCCCTTTTTTTTTTTAAACCATAATTTTCAGAATTTCAATATACCCCAAATACCTCCAAAAACATCAAAGTTTTTCGCCATTCTCCCACATCAAGTATACATACACATCAACCAAAAGAAATACATCAAATTACACTACACAAGCAAAATACATACACCATCACATAAACTTTCCTTGCTCAATATCCTTTAACCCTCCAAGATACTCTTTCCTTTTGAAGTTTCCCCACCTATAAAGAGGTCAAAATGACCTTATGAGCCATTGCTCAGTAAAGGTGCAATGCATAAGTAAATGAAGCATGAGAGAGCATGTAATGCAAAAATGCAATATAAAATGGGTAGTCTTCCATGCCCTCATAACCTCTATAGTTTAAGGCATCAACCAACCCTTCCCACAACACTAGTCCTCCATATGGCCATAGGTACACTAGAACACATATCATGCAAATGTTGACCACTACATGCAACTCATAAAGAAACACTTACAAATGCAAGCAAGACCACCACCACTTGGAGTCATCCCTTACCTTTAAAAATCCTTGGAGGCTTCCAAACCTTTGCTTTAAATAGAGATTCTTGCCCAAAGTCTTTCTCACCACCTAAGAAGAGATTCTTTAGACATTACTTCTCAAGAATAAAATAGGCTAAGAGAGGAATAGAAGAATGAAGACTTACCTCACTTCTTTCTTCTTCCTTTCTTTCCCTTTTACTTTCTTTCTTCTAATCTTGGAAAACTTGGACTTACCATTATCTTCCCAATTTATAGAAACTCTTAATCCATGTTGATCTTCTAGAATAAATCTTGGCCATTGCTTTGCTTCTTAAAAGTTCAATCTCCACCCTTCAAAAGAAACATACTCCTTGTTTTAAAAGGCTTAGATCTTAGCCATAGATCAAGACTAGAACTAATCTCCACCTTAGAATAGAAACACAATCCATGCCTTAAAGAAGAAATAAATCTTAGCCCTTGATTTTTAATTCTTAGAACAATCCCCACCTTCCATTCTTTTAATTAAACAAATTCCTTATTATTTGGCAATCCATGCCAATTCCAAGAATTAATTCATAGCCATTGGATCTTCTTTATTTTACTAAATCTTGGCCCTTGATTTCAATCCTTTCAAGAATCAATCCTAGCCTTTCGATCGTTCTCATCTTGCTTGATTCTAGCCTTTGATTTTGATTTTTCTCCAAGATTAAATCTCATCCCTTAGATCCCTTTTGTCTTTTAGCCAAAATAGCCATTTTCTCTAGAATTAATTTAATGAGATAATTTTCACAAACATCACCTTGAACGACATTTATCCATTTAGTTTTCTTTTTCTTAAATCCTCCATTTTCAACCATTAGTGCAAGACTAATTTCTAATTTATTACAGAATTTCTTTAATAAACATAATATGTCTCTCATTAAATGCTTTAAAGACACTTTTCTTTTACCTTTTTGAATTTCTTTTTAGTTCCACATCTTGCTTCACAAGATCTTACCAAGTGTCCCTTTTCACTTAATTAGGTTAATTTCTTATTTCCATAATTTAATTGGAGTCCTTTCAAGGAAATTTACCAAGTGTCACCAATCTACTCCTACTTGGCTTCCATTTTTAATTTCTAATTATCCATACATTTTCTCCATGGACTTAAGTAGGAATCAAACTATCCAAAAGTCCAATTCCCCAATATATAAGTATTTTCTCCACAAAATAATTTACCTTTATGGGGAGGAACTCCAAATTACCAATTTTCCTTTCTTAAGGCATCCTATATTTTTATATGCCTCACCCTTGATTCAAGGGTAGCTATGGAAATTTTCATATACCACTATTCTCTTAATTATCAATTTTATCATGAACTCATCAAGGGGTGTTACAGGGGATACCAATGAGAGGGTGGTGTGTCACGCGCCATATGACATGAGATGTCGCTAGTAGACTTGTGGGTGGTCGTTGGGGAACGATCAACAGAATGTGATGCCAATGACTGACCACATGGCCTTGTGGATAATGATCTAGTTATCAGGTTGTGGCGGTGTGTTAATCCTTAGACTTGAACCGACACAGTTGTTTTGTGAATTGGTGTGTGTGATTTGCTAATGAGCTGAACCATCCAATTAAAAGGTGGGAACATCATCTATGTGATTTTGTATTGCTGGTATATGGAGATAGATGTTGGGAATAGGATTTGTCGCCCTCGTCAGTATTTAATGAGTGAACGTCCTATATGATCTACTATTGATATGATGGGAAAAGTCCTTGTCCATGGCAGATTGAAAGTTAGGAAAAGTGTTTTCTAAGGTGTCATCTAGTCACATTAATGAGGTCTAACACATAGTTACTGAATTTGTGAGTTTGTCACTTCATGACTCTCACTCAGTCAGGACGTTAGGTGATGGAAGTATTATAACACACTGTAATCATCAACTGTAATATGTTCATTTGAAGTGAGACTTCATTGTCACCTATATTATCCTGAACCACTGCTAGGCACTATTCAAGAAGTCTCAGAGCGTCGTCAAAATTTGGAGAAGTTTTAGTAATGGGTCAAGGGGTTGACCAATACCGAAAAGGGTTTCGATGTTATCAGATTGCTAGCAGATAGTGAACCTAAAAAGTCACACACCATATAGTGTTGCATTTTGTATTGCCATCATGTGCTCGAATGTCCCTGGAAGTGATTGGTCAAAAGTTAACCCTTGGCCGCCTGCCAATAATGCATAGTGCATAGTTGAAATGCATGGTGTATAGTGTATAGTTGAAATGTATAGTGCATAGTGTATTATAAATTGCATTATTGTACGGCATTATTAAAGGGGGCGACGGATTTCAAAGGGATTTGGAATTTGAGAAGAAGAAAATGGGAGGAGGGATTAATTTAATGGCAGAGGCCTTGCCTCTTCCTTTTATGTCTCTCTCTCTCCCTATGTCTCTGCTTCCTCTTCTCCTCTTCTTCTTGCTCTGCTTCCTCTAAAATTCTTCTGCTATCAGAAAATATTTTATGTGTAAAGGTCACGTGTAAAATTTTGAGACGCGAGCATCGATGATACGCGAAACCTCTGTGTCTACCACAAGAAGAGGTGATTGGAATTGTATCATTCAACATACAAGGTGTGGATAGACTAGGACCACCACAATGTGAGGTGGATAACTGCGCTTAACTTTATCCAATTAATTAAAAAAACACACAAACAAATAAAGAAAGAAATCAAACATGCAAGCACAAAGCATTTATACTCGCGCAGTGTACGAGTGTGTATTGCAGCACAAATTTATTTACTAGATAGGAGTCCAAGTCGATTCACTAGGAGATCATTATTAAAACGAAAAATAAAGCCACGTTACGTATTAGGTTGTTAAGCCAATTCACTTATTGATGGAAATAAAATAAGAGTGCAGAAATTAAATCAAATAGTGGGCAAACAGACCGATTAATCAATTTTGGAAAATCCAATTAAATTGGTACTAAAAACAAAATGTCTCAAGTCAAGACAATTTCAGTGTCAATCCAAATATTTACCAAGAATCACAAAAGATGGTATTATCAGGTTAAATTAATTTTAAGATATATGCTATTGATTATATTTCGGGATGATGATGGTTCTAATTCTAGTAACTGACATACATGGCATGCCGACTCTGACTTAAGCAACCACCATAAACCGAAATGGATTCAGTACACTTAAGCTTGGGGATGAATAATGATACTTTCAGGTTGGGCAACCCACATACATGGCATGAGGGTTCCAGATTAGGTATATATATCAATCCAAACTCAAGTGTTTAGGCAAAAATCTAAAAATTAATTTAAATGCCTGAACTTTTACTAAAGTTCAGCTAACTCGAAAAATTTTGGCTTTTTACACTGTCCTCACCTTAGTCCGAGAATTATTAGCCACACATCTTCATTTACAAAAATTAACTGATAGGAATTTAAATAGCAGAATTTAAATGACAAAAATTAACATTGTTGAAATTAAAGTTGTTAAAATTAAATTGCAGAAATTAAAAGACAGTATTTAAATTGAAAAAAAATAAACTACTTAATTTAAATGTTGAAAATTAATCATACTAGAATCTAAATGACAAGAAGGGTGTGTTTGATAGGGGTGAAAAATGAGGGTAAAATTCATTTTCTATCCAAATTTCAAAAAATTCCATTAAACAGTTTTTTTTTTCATGAAATTCGAATTCCATCTTATTTGAAAAAGTGAACATTTTCCTTGGAATCAAGGAATTGGAATTCTTAGGGATGGGGTAAGAATTGAAATTCCATGAAATTAGAATTTTGCCTCACTTTTCACCTAAATCAAACACACCCGAACTGAAATATGAATAGAAACTAAATTTTGCTGGAATGTATACAGAAATTAAATAAAGTGGAAGAGATATTGTGTGTTAAATCCCAGCGTTGTGCGCATAAATATATATATATATATGTTCCTTCCTAACCAAATGAGGAGAATCAAAGGCGAGGCGCTAGCTCCGATGACGGGTTTGTTCGGGGGGCGACTGGCACCTACAAGCACTCCGACGGTCGAGTGAGTAAGAGAGTAAAATGAGATAGTATATCAGCAGGTCAGAGATGAGAACATACCTTAGCTCTAAAGAAAGCTAGTTGATATAGAATGAGGAGATGTCCTCTTGCATGCATGAGTCGTGCGTTTGCAGGTGATGAGACTGGCTATCCAGAGTCAGTGGAGGTTCCCAGGTGGTAGCATGGTGGCAACGAGACCCTCATTAATGTGGATGGGATATGCCATTAATAAGGATGGGATCTGAGACGGATGCATGGATATCTAGTGGGTTTGCAATGATGTCATGGCAGGCTGGCGCTAGGCCAAAGCTGGGTCTAGAGGGAGGACCAAGATCGGGCCAAGATTGGGCCTAAGGAAACGGCCGAGGGCTCGAAAGGTCCACAGCCCCCCAAGTCGGATGCTAGAATAACGAGCGTTCGAGTTAAAAAATGAAAGTCCAAGCAGTGTTTGCAGTATGTGCCAGTTTTAGAGAGCTAGATGTTAAATTCGAGGCATGACTTTACAGACAGGCCTAAGTAGACTCGAGGTCCGGTGTGCCTGTCTGATACAAGTCACGACTCTAGAACGGAAGTTGAACCGAGGCGGGCTCGAGGTCCTGAGCGCCTATCTGATACAAGGCATGGCTAGATAGGGTCAAGGAAGCCTCGAGGCCCTAGAAAAGTGACTAGGTTGTCCCTAAGGTCCATATCAGACAGTATCAGTCTGGATCCCGAGCACGACTATTGGAAGACTGCGGTCCTGTGACGGATTGCGATGGGCTCAAGATCCTGTGACGGAGCAAATCGAGGACCAAGGCGGGCTCGAGGTACTATGACAGACTGCGTCAGCCTAGGTCCAAAGCACTACAAACGAGAGGACCAAGGCGGGCTCGAGGTCCTGTGACGGACTGCGACGACCTGGGTTCGGAGCACTGCAAATGGAGGACCGAAGGAAACTCGAGGTCTTGTGATGGACCGCGTAGACCTAGTTTTGGAGCACTACAAAGGGAGGACCGACGTGGGCTCAAGGTCTAGTGACGGACCACGTCGACGTAGGTCCAAAGCACTGCAAAAGGAGGACCGCGTCGACCTATCTAACACCCCGCTTTTCTCTTATCGAGCGTGTCACTATACTAGACCAAAAATATACATAAATTATTTTTTTCTTTCTTTCTCGGTACATAACTTAACCTTAAGTACCAAATTCCAAACAAAATCCACAGTAAATCATTAAAAATGCGGAAGCGGTAATCGAAACCTAATATAGTACATACTTGAATTCAACTTATATTATATCATAAAGAATTCGTACCATATATTACATCATATCTTTAACAACATTAATACATGAAGAATCCATAGTATTCTAACAAGGCTAATCATCAATAAAGCATCAGCTCGCTGAATCCATCAACCACGCCATCACGTGCCGTCATATCTCAACCTGCTCCTTGCCCTAACTACAAGTCTCAACTGGAATGTGGAATGTTCCAGGGGCATAGCCCATTAGAATATTAAACTTCTAGTGAGGGTCCAAAACATATATATGAATGCATGATGCGATAACATGAACAACATATGCCCTTAATGTAACTTCTCAGGCCCACCAGCCCGGCACGGAATCCTAGGCAGATCCCGAACCTCTACAGGATAAGCCTAACGTTATTCCTTCATTGCCCTTGGGGAATTACAGCTACACTCTGGGGGTGACATCCCATTCCCATACACAGATATCAATATGACAATAATATTGTGCCATGCAAATATCATGACTTTCAATGCAATATGACAAAATGAACATTGCATTCATAAATAGCATGCATATAAACAATCATATCATGATTATAAGTTATGGTGAGAAAACCACTCATAAAACCATAGCTAGGATAGAAAAACTCACATTTGCCAAAAAGACAAAGATACCTCGAAAAATGTGTGTTGTCTCGATATGCGTGTCTGACCTCGATTCTCGTGCCAACTCTCAAAAGTTGCACCAATCACATCATCTCGATCACCTCAACCATAAAATAATATTTAATCACTAAATATCCTCAATATTCCATTTATTTCATTTTTCCTTCATTTTCTTTCATTTTTCCTTTTCAAAAATTCCTATAAATACCTCAGGACTATTTTCTTAAATCTAATTTCACAACAATTCATAATAGACTATGAACTTCAAGAGAAAAATACTGAACTTACCCGGATGTTGCATTTTCACGCAAAACGAGATTCTTTGAAGCTAAAATCGAGACATCAGGAACCTGAACTTTAAAACTTTTTGCACAGACCCCCATAAAATAATTTTCTAGATTTTTTCAAGATTTTTGCAGAATTTTAAGAAGCTCCACGCGCCCACACGAGCTAGGGCGAATGGCGGCACGTGAGGAACAACGCATGTCGGCCACGCGCTGGTCATCTTCCCCAGCTTCGACACACCGGCGATCAGAGATAGCTATGCCATCTTGAAGCCCTCTCCCATTCGATTCTCATGGCCAAGTTTAAGCACCGAAGACCTCCCATCAGGCGTTTGAAGTCTCAGCCAGCCGCCCGCCTCCTTCTTTCCGACGAAGCTCGATTAGCCATGAAACCTCAACTAAAATGGCTGAAATTCTCCAAAAATGATCTTTAGGCTATGGGAAACAAAAGCCCTATGGTTTTGGCCTCTAATTCGTTCAAAAACTGGAGCAATTTGAAGCTCCAACTTACCCATTTTTGACCAACTTGAAACCCCTATTTATAGGAATCTTCGATGCTCCAAATGCCTGAGATTGGTTAGCCCATGAGCCTTAGAGCATAACCCTACCCCAGATCGACCTTGAGTAAGCCTTATCCAACAGCCAAAAGCATTTTACAGGTACTCGATCGCGTGGCCACTTTCGGGTGCTTTTCTGTTTTTTTTTGCCACCACGATGGCTGTTGTCGGCTAGGCCTTTACAAAAGTTTGTCCCACCACCACCCTCGTGCCATCCCGTGCCTCAGATAGCCGATCAGCGACCATCCATGCCATGTCAGATTTCCTTCTACCAATTTTTGCTTTATTGCACTTTGGCCCTCCCAGTTTCGGCTATTTCCACTTTAGCGCATTTCACTTAACCTCTCAACTTTCCTTAATTGTAATTGGAACCCTTAAGTCCTAAAATATCATTTTGACCCCTGAAGATTCTGAAAAATCATTGTTTCAACCTCCCTTTAGCAATTTTAAAAAATTGCACTTAGGCCCGAATCTTCGTTTTGGCCCTAAACCTCTTTGTTTCTTCCTAATTCCACTGAAGGGTTGTTCCTTATGAAAAATCAAAGCCTCCTCAAGCTTTCATTGACTTGCCAAAAGTTGTTTATAACAATTCGGTATTGCAGCCTAATTGGCAGCTGCTATTTTGCTGTACTGAAAACTATTCTCGATCCAATTTTTTTCGATGCTATAAATCATATCTCGAGGTGCTCGTTAATGCCACATCATTTTCCTTTGGCATCTCGACTCCAGGGCACTCCCGACAGTCTATTTGGTCAATTGTTCGGGCAATTCAGATACCAATTTTCTCTTAAATCCCATTTCTGTAATAAATTGCTTATTTTTAATTAACCCAAATTTCTCAAGTATTACAACCTAGGTCTAGAGCACTACAAATGGAGGACCGAGGTAGGCTCAAGGTCTTGTGACAGACCGCGTCGACTTATGTCTAGAGCACTGCAAATAGAGGATCGAGGCAGGCTCGAGGTCCAGTGACGGACCGCATCGACCTAGGTCCGGAGCACTACAAATGGAGGACCGAGGCAGGCTCAAGGTCCTATGATGGATCGCGTCGACCTAAGTCCAGAGCACCACAAAGAAAGGACTGAGGCTGGCTCGAGGTCCTGTGTTAGATCGCGTCGACCTAGGTCCAGAGCACTACAAACGGGGGACCGAGGTGGGCTCGAGGTCTTGTGACAAACTGCGTCGACCTAGGTCTGGAGCACTACAAACAGGGGACCGAGGCGAGCTTGAGGTCTTGTGACGAACTGCGTTGACCTAGGTCTGAAGCACTGCAAATGGAGGATCGAGGCGGGCTTGAGGTCCTGTGACGAACTTGCCAACCTAGGTCCGGAGCACTGCAAACGGAGGATCGAGATGGGCTCAAGGTCCTGTGACGGACCGCGTCGACCTAGGAACGGAGCACTGCAAACAGGGGACCGAGACAAGCTCGAGGTCTTGTGACAAACCGCATTAACCAAGGTCTGAAACACTACAAATGAGGGATCGAGGCAGGCTCGAGGTACTATGACGGACGCATCAACCTAGGTCCGGGGCACTACAAAGGAAGGACCGAGGCGGGCTCGAGGTCCTGTAATAGACCGTGTCGACTTAAGTCCGAAGCACTGCAAATGGAGGACCGAGGAGGGCTCGAGGTCCTATGACAGGTCGTGTCGACCTAGGTCTAGAGCACTACAAATGGAGGATCAAAGCAGGCTCGAGGTATTGTGACGGACTGCGTCGACCTAGGTCTAGAGCACTACAAAAAGAGGACCAAGACGGGCTCGAGGTCTTGCGGATACTTGTATTGAATGAGTTACAAGTAATAAAATGAAAAATTCTTGGGTACCTTATATTTAGTGGGTCGAGTGAGTCCGAGTTGACCCAAGATCTATTTATGTTGTGTCTGTTTGCTACAAGGCTATTTTGAAAGAGAGGGGCCGAGGCTAGATCGAGAAAGCTCGAGATCTACCAATGCTTGTTTGATACAAGGCTATCTTCAAGGAAAGTGGCCAAGGTTCCTTGAGGCTGGGACTAGACTGAGGAAGCTCGAGGTTTGCCAATGCCTATTTGATACAAGGCTATCTTCAAGGAAAGTGGCTGAGGTTACTCGAGGCCGGGGCTAGACTGAGGAAGCTCGAGGTCTGCCAATGCCTATTTGATACAAGTCTATCTTCAGGGAATGTGGCCGAGGTCACTCGAGGCCAAGGCTAGACCGAGAAAGCTCGAGGTTTACCAATACCTATTTGATACAAGGTTATCTTCAGGGAAAGTGGTTGAGGTTACTCGAGGGCAGGGCTAGACCGAGGAAGCTCGAGGTCTGCTAATACCTGTTTCATACAAGGCTATCTTCAAGGAAAGTGGCCGAGGTTACTCGAGGTCGGGGCTAGATTGAGGAAGCTCGAGGTAAGGAAATAGTTGCTTAGCTATAATATCTCTGTAGGCTAGTAATGTTCCATGACCTAGGCAGGAGCCTTCCCGGGAGTTCAACCAAGTGGTAAGCTCCGTTGCCGAGGTTGGTGGTGACTCGGTAAGGGCCTTCCCAGTTAGCACCGAGCTTTCCTTGTGCGAGTTGTTTTCTTGGGCCTTCAATCTTCCTTAAGACTAGATCCCCTTCTTGAAATCTTCTGGGTTTTACCCTTTTATTGTATTTCTGCGTTGCTCTTTGTTTAACAGCCTATTCGTGGATTTGGGCTTGGTCTCTAGTTTCCTGGATAAGGTCAAGGTCAAGGTCGGCTCACTGTTCTTCATTGTTCGTGTCTTCACGAAAATGTTGTTACCTGAGGCTAGGTTCTTCAATCTCTACAGGGATCATGGCCTCTGACCCGTAGGTGAGTCGAAAAGGTGTTTCCATGGTTGAAGTTTGAGCTGTGGTGTGGTACGATCACAACACTATGGGGAGTTCTTCTGGTCATGCTCCCTTAGGGCCATCGAGTTGTTTTTTCAAGCCTGCCAAGATGACCTTATTGGTGGCTTCAGCTTGGCCGTTGGTTTGGGGTGCAGATCAACTCATTCAAAGTCTTCGTTTGTGAAACAGATCGCAGGGTGTCGGGCCATTCTTCCTAGTTTCTTCTTGGTATCATCTATTGACATGGTTGTGTGGGAGTATCGCTCTTGTGCCGACCTTGGCACTCCCTTAGTAAAACCTCTAGCAATAGTGTCGACAACCTTGGTTATCCGGCTGGCTAGTGGTGGGTCAATGCAGGAACAGGTAGTGGCATTTTGGTAGCGGTGGTCATTACTTGACCTTTGGGCATAAGTGTTTCCAGCTCGTGCCATGGCGTGGCGACGGGGAGGTTGGTTTGAAAAGCTTTTGTGAGCTTATGAGGTAGGTAAGTTTTACCGAGCCCCACGATGGGCGCCAGATGTTCCTTCCTGATCAAAGAAGGACAATCGGAGATGAGGCGTAGGCTCCGGCAACGAGTTCGTCAGGGGGGCGATTGGCACCTGCAAGCACTCTGACAGTCGAGTGAGTAAGAGAGTAAAATGGGACAGTATATCAGCAAGTTAGAGATGAGAACATACCTTGGCTTTGAAGAGAACTAGTTGATATAGAAGGAGGAGATGTCCTCCCGCATGCATGAGCCGTGCGTTTGTAGGTGATGGGACTAGCTATCCAGTACCGGTAGAGGTTCACAAGTGATAGCATGGTAGCGATGGGATCCTCATTAATATAAATGAGATCTACCATTAATGAAGATGAGATCTGAGATGGTTACGCGAATATCCAGTGGATTTTCGGATTGCCAGCACTCTCACTATGCCGTCCCGAGAAAACCAGCACTGTGCCCCCTTATTCGGATTGCAGAAAATGGCAAATGGGGGCCTCCCCCTCCACTGTGCGGCTCTTGCATATATATATATATATATATATATATCATGTCCATTAGATTGCCCCTCTGGTTGATGATTAATTTGCAGCCAGGGACCGCGCTTGAGACTGCCGCGCGCTGCTGTTTCCAGTACTGGGCTTTCTATTCCACTTTAATTCTTTCATGGGCTGCATTTATTTGGGCTTTAAATAATCAGTGGGCTGGGCTTTAAACATGGGCCTTCAAGTGCACTCAGCGGCTGGCCTTCAATTGGGCTTCACGCTGCAAGTATATTAAGGTATATTATTATATTATATATATGATTATATATCATGCACGCATATGTGTGTGGAATATATACATGTTATAATATATTATATATAAGTTATATATTATATTTATATATATGAATTACGCATGACTATATGTTTATGTATTATATTTATGTATTATGCATAAATATGTATTGAATATATATATATATTATATTTATATATGTATATTTATTTCTTTAATATTATTATTTTTTTTTTCAAATCTTTGAATATGCCCTAATATTGATTTAATCTTCATTTTTTTATATAAACTTGCATATAATCACAAAATATTCATTTAAACCCAATTTTAAGATTAAAATAGGGGTATAATTATAACAAATATTTTACAAAATTGACTACTAATCACACCCTCCTAACTTGAACATTGCTAGTTTCTTAGCAATCAAACTATTCATTGGTCAGTATTTATTCATAATAATCCCATGAATATAAAAATTTCAAATTCAAAATCAAAATACATAGAATAGAACAAGTTATTTGGCAATAGTCGAATATTCTAAATCAGATTTCGATCAAGAGGTCATAAAATCTTAGGACCGAAAATCATAATGACCAACACACTGCCTTACTCTTAGAACAGTAGGTTCTATGGCACACACCAAGAGGGGGGGTGAATTGGTTATTTAAAAAAAAAAATCTTTTGAGAAAAGGAAACACTCTCGTTTGGTGAAAAATAAATCTGAAATCTTATAAATGATTAAGTGAAATAAGTAAGAATAAAAATGCTAACAGAACAAATGAAAACAGAGTGCACAAGACAAAGATTTATAGTGGTTCAGCTTAACCCAAGCCTAATCCACTACCTTAGCTCCTCACTAAGGATTTTTCAAACTATCCACTAAAACCCCCTACTTAAACCAAGTAGGTCCTCTAGTTCGAGACTAGGAATTACAACCTCCCACTCAAATGGGCCCTCTAGCTACACAAGCTAGGAAAATAACAATGATACAAATGAAAGAGAGAAGGTAAGAGTTAACACTCTTAGTTACAAGTTCTCTCACAATGAAAACTAGGCTTAAGAATAGATTTACAATAATAGAACAAAGCCTTGCATAGAAAAATATAACAATGAAAGCACAGAGTACACTGTAAGCACGAGCAAAATGTTTTGTAATGTTTAGATCATCTCGTTTCCGTCCATTAGCTACTCCTTGATCATCCATGAGTTGTATATATAGGCTTCCCAAAAGATTGAAGAGAAATATAGCCGTTTGGAGCCGTTGGGATTTGAAAAAATAGCCGTTGAAACTTTCTGCAAAAAGAAATAGTTGACAGAAGAAATACATAGTTGACTATTTTTATATGTAAAGCAAGAAATAGTCGACAGACAAAACGAATAGTCGACTATTTTATAACACAAAATTTCAATAGTCGACAGACACATTCCAATAGTCAACAGATGCTGAAATATGAAGAAATTTTTTAAACTTATGAACAAAAATAGTCGACAGATCAGAAGGCATAGTCGACTATTTTTACTCGATAGTCGACAGATGCTAAAATAGTTGACAGATGCTTGAATAGTCGACAGAACATTAAAAATAGTCGACTATTTCAAAGCATAGTCAACAGAATAAACCTGATAGTCGACTATTCTTTAGAAAATCTTGAATTTTCAATACATTCTTATTCGATTCTTTAAAAGCTCATTTTGATTATCTTTAAAGCAAGTTGAGATTATCAAAAGTATAATTTGAAACAAATCATTCTCAACCATACTCAATATTTCTTTTATAAGTTTTCATATTTTGCTTCAAAACTTATATACTAAAAATTCATTTTCTTATATATAATCTACATCCACATAGTAGAAATTGATTTTCATATAGTCATTTCTCAAAACCATTCATATAGACATTTATCAAAACCATTTCATTACCAAGAGATAGTTTTCTAAAATGAACACACTTTCAAAAACATGTTCTAGTTAGTCTTTTGCCTTAGAATTATTTTGACCAACAATTTCAATGAGATTCTTTTTAGATCTACTAACTTGTTTATGCTAATCTCCAACTAATATAAAAGATCATAGATCATTTTAACAAAGCACTTTAGCACTTTGAAATTGATTTTTGTTTCCAAACCATATGCTTTGATTGAGAGAAAAATAAAAATCATTTGAAATTTTTAATCATCAAAACTAAACATAAGAGTAAAATATCACTTACTCCCTCGAAGTCTCGACTTCAAACCTTACTATGGATATTTTCTCCAATAAAAACGATCCCTCAAGTATACACACAAGAGGGTGCATCGTTATGGTTGTGTTAGGGATCGAAACCTGCCTGCTGGATCCCCCTGATTTACCTCTCATGTTAGAATTGTGGGGTCGAGCAGCGGGGCCGCGAGTGATAGTGCGTAATATAAAAAAAAAAGAAAGATGATGCATCGTTATAAGAGTAAATGACATAGTTGGTGTCATCCCAAGTACAAAGAACATATTTTCATAAAAGAAGAGGGAAAATGACATAGTTTTATTATTGGAATAATGTCTTGGATGAATAATTTCTGAATTTAAACAAAATTACTTACTCTAAACTCGAATCCTGAGATCACATGATTTATAAAATCAAGAGGGATCAGACCAAGTTGTAGTGAGGTTAATACGAGTTGTCAAAGAAAAGGATAAGGAGTTCAAAAGGTGTGTCGGGAATTTTTTTTTCTTTTTTTCTTTTTTTTTTTATTTTTTTTTTAACATTAATATCAAAACTAGACATACTTTTTTTTTCAGCATTTATTTTAAAACACTTATGCTGAATAGTTAAGCGAACTTCTCTCTTTCTCTTTTTTTTCTTTTTTTCTCTTTTTTTTTCTTTATATATATATATATATTTAATATAAAAATACCAAGATAGACTAATTCCCAATGACACACCAAGTTAGATACAATTCATATGGTTACGGGTTAGACGAGGGTAAGGAAAGAATTTATGCTAAGAATGACTCAAGTGGGTTAGAAAGGGGGGTTGATATGAGGAAAGAAAAGTATTAATAGACCCAAATTTACAAGAAATTGATCCCCCTATGATACTTTTACAAAACGATATTACTCAGTCAACTAATTCAAAGTTTGAAATCAGTCAAATTCATTCGTTATCATTCTAGACATTCAAAGTGATTTGATATTTTGAAGTTATTGAAAAAGTGAGATAAACAATAAAACACATTTTGAGTAAGTGTTATTTCACTTAAAATTAATGGTTATTAAGCTCAAACACTCACTCGGGTAATAGTCTCCACTTTTGTTGAGGGATCATGCAATGTACTACTCAGCTAATTACCATTATCTTTAACTTTATGACCGATAAACCAATTTCTAATTATTGAACACCCGATGAATGCGTATCACCTATTCTAATCCCATACATCTACATTTTCAAATAAAAAATCAATGCATTCATGTTTCATATTGCAAACTCAACTTTTGCAACTGGCTATTAGTATATAAATCCAAAGCCCTAGGACTAGCATCATTTAAAGCACATAAAATTATTATTATTATTATTATTATTATTATTATTATTTAAATTTATTATTATTATTATTTATTTTTTTCGTAATATATTTTTTTTATTTTTATATATATGTTTTTTTTTATTTCAAACACACGAAAATCAGAAAGCATGAAACTAAACAAACACAAACAGTAATAAAATTAAAAACAAAATAAGGTGTAATACTAACATAAACTGAATCATTCTGCCTATATATAATTTCTCCCCTCAACTTGAATTGTACATAATCAAAAAGATAAGGGCAAAGAATACCTGATATGCTTCACGACATGAAATGACTCTCAAGTAGTAGAATTGTTTTCTTCTTTATTAGTACCACAAAAATAAGAAACTAACAAACGATATGCAGCACATGGGAAGAAAACTTATTATTGTTTTTGCATTATGTTATTATTATTATTATTATTATTATTATTATTATTATTATTTTGCTTTTTCCAATTTAGAATCAAATAAGTGGTTACGCCTCAAATCAAAACATGTTGCTCGGGCTTTAAACACTTACAAAATTGTTTTCAAAATGATGTAAATTAATTTTTCTAATTAAAGTACAGACATCTTTTGAAAACTCATAAACCAAATATGTTTGTTTTATTAAATGTGGAATGTTAATTCTCACTTCTTTAAACGCCTTGGACATGTCTGTTTTTATGTGATCCCTCTCTAGACAAACCAGCCTAAAAGACATACATTTAGGCTCAAGTTTGGATAGATTTATGATATCTTCACATTTCAGCTCTCGAGTTTTATCCTCTTCTTCTTCCCCGACTTCTTCTATTTTCACATCCTTTTGGTCCAGTTTTTCTTCAATAATGGCTTATTCTGTCCTAGGATTTTAGGTGTTTCAAATGGTTCATCACTCCTAGGGTCGGGCATAGGCTGGACCGGGTCATGACCTATGGTATTCCTAGACGAGAGTTCCTTCCCAAGACATTAACCTACAGAATTTTGATTGGGTTGGGTTGAAAACTCGCCATGCTTACTCACACTTAAGGTCGATGTAAACTCAGTCAATTGTTCTAAAATGTCACCTATGGCCCTAGTGGTTTGTTCTTGAAATTTGGCCATTTACTCATTTAAAACTTTTTGACCTTCCATGAACTCCTGAAGGGTATCCTCTAAAGATTTCTCATACAGAGGTTGATAAACATCAGATGTAAACCCTTGCTCTAATTCAAATTGATGAGGTGGTAAAGGAATAGATTCATGAGATTTAAATGCGGAATCATTGCTCCAAGAAAAATTTAGATGATCATGTGAGTTGGGGTAGTCGTAAAAATTCAAGTCGTAACCCAACAAATGAAAATTGTCCCATGGATTCTAAGAATAATGAAACCTATCCTCGATGTAGGGTGGGTAAAAATCAAAATTTTGCCTATTCACAATTTTCTTCAAATCAGGTATTTTAGGATAAAAATATATTTTATGACTTGACGACTCACACACCGAACATCTAACCTCTATCTCATTAAAATTTTGAAAATTTTCTTTTTCTAACAACTCCACTTTCCGAGTTAAATAATCCAACATCGCACTAAGATCATCATCCTCATTGAAACTCAGTTGTGAATTGACATGATTTCTTACGGGATCTACGGATGACAATTGACTAATGCATGGGTTGAGATTGAAGGTATGGTGATCAACCAGAAACATGTTATAGGATGGAGTTCGTTGTTCGGAAGGGTGCCAGTAATCCTTAAAAGGTCTAGACTTATTTTGCTCAATGGGATCGGGATAGCCAAATGTATTAGAAAATCAAGACATGCTAAAATACTGAGACATAAAGAATATAGAAATGACAATTCAACGACAGATAATGATGCTAATAAATGATAAAATTAATTAATGATTTAATAATCATACCTGACCGTAGTATTCTGCATTAATTGAAAACAACCACAAAAAGAAAAGAAACTAAACTACAATATTTTTTTCGCAACAATAATTCCGTCACCAAGATTCCCGGAAACAATGCCAAGATTTTGACTGCGCTTAAGTATGTGCAATTAATTAAACAAACACACAAACAAATAAAGAAATAAATCAAACATGCAAGCACATAGCGTTTATATTTGCCAGTGTATGAGTGTGCGTTACAGTACAAATTTATTTACTAGATAGGAGTCCAGGTCGATTTACTAGGAGATCATTATTAAAATGAAAATAAAGTCACATTACGTATTGGGTTGTCAAACCAATTCGCTTATTGATGGAAATAAAATAAGAGTGCAAAAATTAAATCAGAGTGTGAGCAAATAGACCGATTAATCAATTTTGGAAATCCTAATTAAATTGGTACTAACAACAAAATGTCTCGAGTCAAAACAATTTCAGTGTCAATCCAAATATTTTCCAATAATCACAAAAGATTGATCATTGGGTTAAATTAATTTTAAGATCTTTGCTATTGATTACATTTCGGGATGATGATGGTTCTAATTTTAATAACCGACATACATGGCATGCCAACTCTGACTTAAGCAACTACCATAAACCGAAATAGATATAGTGTGCTTAAGCTTGGGGATGAATGATGATATTTTCAAGTTGAACAATCCACATACATGGCAAGAAGGTTCTGAATTAGGCATATATCTCAATTCAAACTCAAGTATTTCGACAAGAATCTAAAAATTAATTTAAATGCCTCAACTTTTAATGAAGTTCGGCTAACTCGAAAAATTTTGGCTTTTGACATTATCATCGCCCTAACTTGAGAATTATTAGCCACACATCTTCATTTACAAAATTAACTGACAAGAATTTAAATGGCAGAATTTTACTGACATAAATGTAAATTACTGAATTTAAATTACATAAATTAAAATTGTTGAAATTAAAGTTGTTAAAATTAAATTACAGAAATTAAAAGACAGTATTTAAATTGTAAAAATTAAACTACTTAATTTAAATGCTGAAAAATAATCACACTGGAATTTAAATAACAAGAACTGAAATATAAATAGAAACTAAATCTTGCTGGAATATAACTAGAACGAAATTTAAATAAACAATACAAGAAATTAACAGAAATTAGAAAAACAATAACATAAACTAAAGAACAGAAATTAAATGAACTGGAAGAGATACTGTGTGTTAAATCCCAGCGCTGTGCGCATACATATATTATATATATATCACGCACAGCCTGGTTCCGTTTTTCTCCAGCGCACCATTCCCTCACTGTGTTGCGCTCTCACTGTCCATCCCCTCACTGTCCAACGCACAGCCTCCTCCCAGCGCACTGTTCATCTTGTTCCCAGCGCACAGTCTCCTTCCATATGCTGTCCCGAGAAAACCAGCACTGTGCCCCCTTATTCGGATTGCAGAAAATGGCAAATGGGGGCCTCCCCCTCCACTGTGCGGCTCTTGCATATATATATATATATATATCATGCCCATTTCCCAGATTGCCCCTCTGATTGATGATTAATTTGCAGCCAGGGACCGCGTTTGAGACTGCCGCGTGCTGTTCTTTCATGGGCTGCATTTATTTGGGCTTTAAATAATCAGTGGGCTGGGCTTTAAACATGGGCCTTCAATTGGGCTTCACGCTGCATGTAAGTATATTAAGGTATATTATTATATTATATATGGTTATATTGCATGCACGCATATGTGTATGGAATATATATATGTTATAATATATTATATATATATGAATTACGCATGACTATATGTTTATGTATTATATTTATGTATTATGCACAAATATGTATTGAATTTATATATTATATTTCTATATGTATTATTATTATTATTATTATTATTATTATTATTATTATTTATTTTTATTTTTTTCAAATATTTGAATATGCCCAGATATTGATTTAATCTTTATTTTTCATATAAACTTGTAATATTCAATTAACCCCAATTTTAAGATTAAAATAGGGGTATAATTATAACAATTTTTTTTCAAAATTGACCACTAATCAATGGATACAGTCTTAGTACAAAAATTAATTTTGTATCCCAACTTTACATCGAATAGTATGTATGAATTTATTTATATTCAATTGTCGAATATGTGTTGCTTAAATACCCAAGCTAGTGTATGGTGTGCATGTTTTATTCCGCTGTGTATCTGATAAATGGTAAAAATTTATTTTTGCCCATACCGTCATACATTCGATTCCCTTCAATTGCTTCTGCCCAATTTGCATTTGAGTAACCAACCACATTCTTATCCTCTATTTTCATGAATAGTAACCCTTTACATAGACTTCCCTTGAGATTTCTTAAAATTTGATTCACTGCATCCAAGTGTCTTTTAGTAGGAGCATGCATATATTAACTAACAATACTCACACTAAAAGCAATGGCAGGCCTAGTTAGAGACAAATAAATCAGTTTTCCCATAAGATGTTGATATCTATTCTGATCTAGATCTTCCCCCAAAACTTTCTGCTTTCAATTTTGTTCTAAGGGTGTTCCAGCTGGTTTATATCCAAGCTTACCAGTTTCTTTGAGAAAATCTAGGGTGTACTTTCTTTGAGAAATAAAGATTTCTCTTCTACTTCCTGCAATTTCCATACCTAAGAAATATTTCACAACTCATAGGACTTTTACTTTGAAAGTTGTTTGCAGTTTCTTCTTTAGATTCTTAATTTCTAGTTTACCATCTCCTATAATTAGCATACCATCAACATAAACAATAAGGATTAATTGTTTACCAAACTCACCCATTTTTATAAATAGAGTGTGATACGATTTATCCTTGTTTATAGATAAACTATTTCATTACAATACTAAATCGAGTGAATCATGCCCTTAGAAATTGTTTTAAACTATAAAGGGACTTTTAATTTTACGTACCTTGATAGACCCATTCTGGTCCTCAAATCCCGATGAATTCTTCATATACGCCTCTTTCTCTATCATGCCATTCAATAATGCATTTTTTATATGAAGATGATGTAATTTTTAGTCCAAATTTATAGCATCAAACAACAAGAATCTACACTACAAGAAAAATAGTGTTTAGCGACGAAACTATTCCGTCGTTAATTAACAACGGACAACGACCGAATTTTCGTTGCTAAATTTTTTAAATACTTTTTTAATTTAGCGACGGAATCGGCTACAGAAATACCGTCGCTAAAAAATAAAAACTGAAATAAAAAAATTAAAGTTTAGTGACGGGGCAAATCCTGTAGCTAAAAAATAAAAACATTAAAATTTAGTGATGGGGCAAATCTCGTCGTTAAAAAATAAAAAAAATTAAATAAAAACATTAAAATTTAGCTATAGGGCCAATCCCGTTGCTAAAAAATAAAAAAATTAAATAAAAACATTAAAATTTAATGATGGGGCCGATCCCGTCACTAGAAAATAAAAAATTTCAAATTTAGCAACGGGGCAAATCCTGTAGCTAAAAAATAATAAAAATAAATAAAAATTTAAAATTTAGCGACAGGGCCTATCCCATTGCTAAAAAATAAATAAATAAGTAAATAATTTCAAATTTAGTGATGGGGCCAATCTCGTCGCTAAAAAATAAAAAAATTAAATAAAAATTTTCAAATTTAGCGATGGGGAAGATCTGTTGTTGTACTTTCTGTACAATAGTTTTAATGATGAAAAACATATATTGGTTTAATCCCTAAGTCATGAATCAAGTATGTAGTTTTTAATATATATCAATTTCAATATCATGTATTACTGTGTGAAAATGAAAACCCTGTTTTTGGCCAAATCTGGAAGGTTAGCATCTTATAAGAAGAAGTATAAGATAATGTTTTCTTTTTAGAAAACTATCTCCCGGTATTTTGATAACTAACATTCATTAGTGCTAAAACGATTTTTAATGAATTTTTCATCAAATAGAAAATATATATTTTGGAGGTGGTCAAATCGCAAAATCGTAAGTTTGTACTAAAATCCAAAATCTATTTTCTTATTGTTTTAGATTTTGATTTTTTAAATATTTTTATTGAATCCAAATAGGAGGTACTTTATTATTTACATTTATGTGTTAAAGTAAATATCCATATTTTACTTAAACTAAAGAAATATAAATAAGCTGTGATGTATACATGTTGTGGATTGTGCTTTCATGCAAATTCTTCTAAATTTCTGTCATGTTTCCATGCATGTTTCGAAACCCCTTTGAAATGGTTTTCAATGTTTTCAGTGTATGCTATTTCGAAACATTCATGTTATGTATGTGTTTTCAATTCAGGTTTTAAACCATGTTTCGAAACCTATATGTCTCGAAACCTCATTTCTAGAGAGGTATGTTTCGAAACCCATCACGTCATGTTTCGAAACCCATCATGTCATGTTTCGAAACCTCTGACATTCTGTCAGCAGTTTATTTGAAAACCGAGATGCATTTGTTTTGCAATTTTGTATTTATCATAATGTTTCTCTATCATTTATTTAATGCACTCTCTATGCTTAAGAGATTCAAATTTGAATTTGAATGTGAGTGCTTATAAAATATTCAAAGTGGGCATAAGACTTTGTCTTCAACTATCTGTTGTCTCTAAGTGCAAGTACACCTGGAAAGCTTGTATGTTTCGAAACTTGTTGTCTATGTTTCGAAACCTTGGTCCATTTCTATGATATTTCAAAACCTACTTTTTTGTCTTGTCTCTAACGGTCAGATTTCTATCTCTTGGTATAAATAGAAGGTATTTGAAAACAAGAAGAATAAGATTGAGTAAGAACAAGATACAACAAGTGAATACATACTGGAGATACACACACAAGCACATGTGATCTAAATCCGTTTGACAAGCTTTCAAAGAGGATCCATTCATCCATTCCTAGATGTGCATTGTGATGTGAAAAATGAGAAGCAAGTGCAAACAACGAGTATCATCCTCCAGCTCTCCTCACCTCAAGTTAAGAGGTTTGTACAACCATGTGGTAAGGTATTTATTGCTCTTTGGGTTGTAAAGATAAATTTGATTATCTTGTTAATGTTGTAAGGTTTGAGTTTAGCCTAAAACTCATTTGGTGTAAAGGTTTGAGTTGAGTCTAAAACTCATTGTGTTGAAAGTTCGAGTTTATCCTTAAAACTCACTTGGTGCTAGATTTGAATTGAGCCCGTAAAAACTCACATTGTTAGGTTTTGGGGTAAACCGTGGTAAAACCCTTGTTGTGGTGATCACTAGTAAAAGTGATTGAGATTGCAAAATTCTTCAAGTGGGTAAGCTTGAAGGTAGTGGAGTAGGCGGGTGCCGAACCGCTATATATCTTATGTGTAAAGTGTTCTTTAGCTTTTATGTATCATTATTGTCTATTGCACATGCTTGCATAAGTTTTGTTATCAAAGTCTAAAATAGTTTTCTTGAGAACAAGTTTATACATATACATAGAAAACCTATCTTTGATATACAAACATCTTTGGTATACTCTTACTTATATAAATCATCATTGCCAAAGATCATTTGTTTGAAATACAAGGTAAAAGATTTCTAATCAAGCAAAACAGTGAAATAGATTTCGAAACATATATAGTAGGTTTCAAAACTTACTTAATAGAAAAGTTTATTTCGAAACATAATATCTATATTTCGAAACATAGTGTTTTACCATCCATCAATGTTTTAAAGTATCGAAAATTTACCTAATCCCAATTCACCCCCCTTGCCATCATTGGGAACCAACAAGATTCTGTCGCTAAAAAATTAAAAAAATTAAAATTTAGCGACGGGGTCTCACCTGTCGCTAAAAAGTAAAAAAAAATAAATAAATAATTTCAAATTTAGTGAACATAAAATAAATAATTCAAATTTAATGATGGGGACAACATCGTACCTAAAAAAATAAAAAAATATAAACAAAATTAAAATTTAGCGATCGGGTTGACCCCATCGCCAAAAATAAATAAATTTAAAAACAAAGTTAAAAATTTAATTAAAAACTTTACATTTAAACATAACATAATTTTTCAATGCTAATATAATAATTAATAAAGTTTTATTTAAATTAATAATTAAATAAAATTAAAATTAATATTCATTTCCCTTTACTAATATTAATATTAAAATTAATATCATTAAATAGGTTTGAGAAATTTTGGTGTATAAATATAATTCTAAAATGTTTGGAAGTGAATACTATAAATATATTTTCTATATATCAATAAACAAGAAGGCTTCCAGATCGTCTGGCTCGTGTGCAAAACTTATTCATGAGAGGTTGGAGGTTCGAATCCAGTTACCTGGCAAGCAGATTTGCTAAAAAAGAATAAAAAAATAAATTAAAAATTAAAAATTAGCAACGAGAATGCATCCATTGCAAAAAAAGAAAAAAAAATATAAATTTAAAATACAAAACTTTAGCGACGGGAACACATCCATCGCAAAACTTTGGCAGTTCGATTCCAAGGTGCAACACTTTTAATTATTGCTGGGATTAATATCCCAGTGCTGCCACGTGACACGCTCATGAGGAGAGGGTAAAAGCTGGCGCGCGTTAAATTTTGGAGTATGCATTGAATTTAGCGATAGAATTCGTCGCTAAAAAAATAAAAAAAATTAAAAATTTTAGTAATGGAATAAATTTGTCATAAGAAAAAAATAAAAATAAAATAAAAAACTTGTAATTTCAAAACTTAATTTTTACACTTTAAAAAATGTGTAAAAATTTGAAATTTTTTTTATAAAATGTGAAATTCAAATTTTAATTTCACATTTTAGTAATTAAATTTATATTGTTGACGTAATTTATTTAAATATGCGTTTTTAATTGTGATAACTGATATATTACGTTATTTTGATTACATCTATTTACTTATATTTATCTTCTTCTTTTCTTACACATTAAAGTACAGTGGTTAAATTAAATTAAAAAAACATATATAAAAATAAATTTAACTTAAAAATATAAATAAATAAGTGCAATTAAAAAACAAAAAAAATAAAATGACTGTACAAAAAAAACGTAATAGTACATAAATAAAAATCTAAATGTGCGTTATATACACATACATTTTTTAAAGATATTGATTTTCATTATTGAGTAATATGTTATCTTTTAACGAATACCCATCTTTTTAAATGAATAATATGTAGATAAAATAAAAATAATATCCACAATGTTTAAATGATACGTTTCACTTGTTTCAAATTCTATCATTAACTATATGATGTCATACTATATAATTCAGGAATTTAGTAATGTTGCTGAAATTAACCTTTAACAAAATATTAATAAAAATTTAATGTGAAATTTATAAAATATTTAAATTAAATTTAAAATTTGATTTGAAAATGCAAATTTTCATAGTTAAATATATAATTTAAAAAATTTTCAATTAAATTCAAAATTAGTGAGGGAATATTCTTTTTTTAAGTTGTAAATTAATAAAATATGAAATTACAAATTAAAATTCAGAATGAGTATGCTAAAAAATATAATTTATTAATTGTAATATCATCTAAAAAATATATATACTAAAAAATATATATATTTAATATAATAGTTTATTAATTGTAATATCATATATACTAAAAAATATATATTTAATTAGGTAACTCTATTTTTGACTATGCTACACTCCAATTAATTGTATAATTGAGATGAATAATAATTTTTTTATAATATTTTAAGTACTTTTAGTGAAAAATATAAAAGTAAGTCTACAAAATCTTTTTTGCTACTATATAATATCTATATTGTTTTACTCATTTGAATAATAATATAAAATTTTATTATTTAATAAATAATTTTATATTCAACTTTATCTCAAAGAAAACACTTTTAAATAAATGATTATTCATTTTCTTTTTCTCTTAGGAGACTTATGTTATCCACAATATAGACTTCTATCAATAATGCTAGATGATAGAACATGCTATTGCTAAGTAATACAATACTTGGCCTATAGCACATGCTATTGCTAAATAATACAAAAAACAAAATGCTTCAATCAAAAAAGATAATTAATATGAGAATTAAACTTCTCAGTTACAGTATTTCTCAATTTATTGAAGGCTTACAAAATAAACATATAACAATGAATGCAACAATAGCAATTGAAAAATTGTGTCAATTTAAAGTATGAGAGATAAAATATATGAACTCGTAAGTTAGAACACTTGCAATGAATGTTCTCTAACCCCATAATTAATTAATGCTACACCATCCAAGTATTTATAGTTGACGGTTGAACTATTGAAAACGGTTGAACTGCATTAAATGCACTTTGAATAAATAATTACTCTTTAGTATTTTATTTCTATTACTTTGTTTACTTATTTCTTTATCTTTTATACTTATTTTTTTAATTAATGTGAAATCGTAAAATCAAATATCTATAAAAGAATTATATTAATTTTATTAGTTAAAAAATATATATTAATTTTAAAAAAATTATTTTCCAGCGACGAACAATCACTCGACACTAATTCTCCATCTGCAATGGTGACTATCTGTCACAGATGATTGTTGATTTTAATTTCCTCTCAAAAGACTTATCATTTTTAGTTTACAAAATATATGTAATTTTTAATTTAAATTAATTAGTAAAATATTTTCTAAAATTATATTTATTTATAACATAAATATTATTAATAATTTAAAAAATAAAAAATACTTTTTTATCTCTTCTTCTAGAATTAATAATAAATTTACAAATTCTTAAAAAATATTTTATTTATTTTTTGGTCATTATTCTTTAAACAATTTTAATTGATTTATTTTTATTAAATTTTCTTCTCTCTTGATTGTAAAATTTTGTTTTCCTGATTAGCTTAATGTTGTAAAATTCAATAACTATAAATTAATTATATTTTAATTAGTTAAAAATGTATATTAATTTAAAATAATTTATTAATATATATTTTTATTATTATATATATTTATTAGTGACAGGCACTGCCCCTCGCTAATTAGTGATGGGTAGGTGCCCGTCGCTAATTCTGGGGCACTGTCGCCCCCTCTACCCAATGCGCATTGGGCAAAGGGGGGCAGGTGCCCCATAATTAGTGACGGGCATCTGCTCGTCGCTGATTCTAGCAGGCACTACCCTGTCCACCCCTCTCCCTCTCCTCTTGACAAGTGCCCCCCTTTTCCCCCTCTCCTCTTAACACTTGCGCCCCCCCTCTCTCCCTCCTTCCCTCCCTTCCTCTTTTTAAAGCTTCCCCTCCCCCTCCGATTCTCTCCATCTCTTTTTTGCAATTTCTTCCCTTAATTTCATTTCCTCAGTATTTTGCTTTATCTCTTCTCCATTAATTAGTGTCTCACTCTCACTCTCATTGAAATCGTGATAGTGGTTTTACTTTGGTGTGATTTACATTCGAAGCTCATCAAGAATTGAAGGTATTTTTTATTTTTAGTTGTTAATTATTTAAGATTTAAATTACAATATTGAATGTTTCTTACATAATAGGTATTATTTATGTTGTTGCCAAAATACAATAATCTATTTTTTTTTATTACGGACAGCCGCAAGAGTCTTGAGAGTCATGGCTTCACTGATGAGAACCTTGACGAGTAACTGGATCTAGTAGAGGCCCAGGTCTGGTGGTCTTATAGAGCTGATGGTCTAATAGATCTGAGGGTCTGATGGATCTGGTAGATCTGGTGAGCTAATGATCAGGTGGCCCAAGATGAACGAGTGACATGAGGGTGACGAGTGGCCTTGACCGAGTGACCTGAGGGTGACGAGTGGCCTTAGGTGACGGGTGGCCTCGGATGAACGAGTGGCCTTAGGATGACGAGTGACCTTGATCGAGTGACCTGAGGGTGACGAGTGGCCTTGACCGAGTGACCTGAGGGTGACGAGTGGCCTTAGGATGATGAGTGGCCTTGACCGAGTGACCTGAGGGTGACAAGTGGCCTTGACAGAGTGACCTGAGGATGACGAGTGGCCTTAGGTGACGGGTGGCCTCGAATGAACGAGTTGCCTTAGGATGACGAGTGGCCTATAAAACGAGAGTACCGTTAGGACGCGGGTGGGGGTCCCCATGTAAACCCTCCGATGCTTAAGTCAGATCTTGAGAGAAAATGAGAAAATTGTATTTGAATTACTCAAAATTGCGTACCTTGTGATGAAGGCTTGGTCTCATATTTATAGCAGAGGAGAGAGAGAAGACGTGCGAGAATCGGGGCGAGAATCTCGTGGCCCATTTCGATGATTTTGCGACCCATCCGAGAGGGAAAAGAGGAGAGATTAGCCTAAGCCCACACGACCATGACCGAGTAGGGGGCCACTCGGTCATGATCGGGTTGGGGGTAACCCGATCATGCCTTCTTTTGCCCTTTTCCTTGGCTCGGTTTTGAGTGGTTCTTGTACCTCAAATTTATGCCTAATTTTCATATTGATTGAGCTCAAATCTCTTAAAACACAAAACATAAAAGTTGTAGATAATTATCTTATCTTTCTATAGAACTTTGAATCAGCTTAATCGGAGCTCGTATGAGAAAGGTATGGCCAAGAAACCAAAGCAATTTCGTACCTACTTGGCATAACCGAGTGGGTCATGAAAAGTGAAGGGAAATTGGTCTCCCCATGACTGAGTGGGGGTCCACTCGGTCATGTCTTCTTTTTCCTGACTGAGTGGGGGTCACTTGGTTATGCCTTCTTTTGCCCTTTTGTCTCGGTTTGAATCTATCTTCCTTCAATACTTAACTCCAAGCCTTAATCATGCAGGTGCATCAACTTCATGCCCAATTTACACCTTGATTAAATTTGAATCTCTTAAAACTCAAAACATGAAAGTTGTAGATAATTCTCTTATATTTCCATATAAATTTGAATCACCTCAATTAGAGCTCATATGAGAAAGTTATGCTTGAAAAACCAAACTAGTGTTGTACCCACTCGGCCTAACCGAGTGGGCCCTCCTCACTTGGTCTTAGCTCGACCTCTTGCTCCTTCGGCTTATTTCCATGATCTCCTATAACCCATTGGGCCTTTGGGCTTCATGTCTATGTCTCACGACTTTTTTAGGTCTTGTAATTCTCCAAGTTTGTAGGGCATATCAATTGCTCCCTACTCTTTTGGCCGGAAGGTTCGGGTGAAAGAGTATCTTGTCCTGTAAACTTTTGAACACTACTTATTTTTTAGCTGCTTAATCTTCTACACATCCTCTCGAGCTTGTTTTCACATCGTGCTTTTAAATTTCTGGGCTCTTGTGATTTTTAATTCCTTTGCAGAAGTATGAGGTCGATATACTAGTAAGTTCACTTTCCATAGATGTCGAATTATGCATTGAACAATGAGTTTGATTCTACTCCTAGTTATTGCATTATGCACAGGACAATAGGCTTGCATTTACTTTTTCTTTGTTGTTGGGCTTTAAGCAGGACCATGAGTTTGCATTTGTTTTTTCTCCCATTGTCGGGCCATAAGCGGGAGACGGGCTTGAATGTACTTTTACCTCATTGTCGGGCTATGAGCGGGGCAGCAGGTTTGAATGCACTTTTACCTCATTGCCGGGCTATGAGCGGGGCAATGGGCTTGAATGTACTTTTACCTTGTTGTCGGGCTATAAGCAGGACAACGGGCTTGAATGTACTTTTATCTTGTTGTCGGGCTATAAGCGGGATAACGGGCTTGAATGTATTTTTACCTCGTTGTCGGGCCATGAGCGAGACAACAAGTTTGAACGTATTTTTACCTCGTTATCGAGCTATAAGCAGGACAACAGGTTTTAACTTATTTTTACCTCGTTGTCGGGCTATAAGCGGGACAACGGGCTTGAATGTATTTTTACCTCGTTGCCGGGCTATAAGTAGGACAACGGGCTTGAATGTACTTTTACCTCATTGCTGGGCTATAAGCGGGACAACGAGCTTGAATGTATTTTTATCTCGTTGTCGGGCTATAAGTAGGACAACGGGCTTGAATGTACTTTTACGTCATTGCCGGGCTGTGAGCGGGACAATGGGTTTGAATGTACTTTTACCTCGTTACCAGCGGGACAACGGGCTTGAGTTTATTTTTCCCTTGTTGCCGGACCGTGAACGGGACAACGGGCTTGAGTTTATTTTTCCCTCGTTGTCAGACTGTGAGCGGGACAACGGGCTTGAGTTTATTTTTGCCTTGTTGCCGGGCCGTGAGTAGGGCAACAGGCTTGAGTTTATTTTTTCCTCATTGCCGGGCCGTGAGAGGGGCAATGGGCTTGAGTTTATTTTTTCCTCGTTACCAGGCCGTGAGCGGGGCAACGGGTTTGAGTTTATTTTTCCCTCGTTGTCGAGCTGTGAGGGGGGCAACGGGCTTGAGTTTATTTTTCCCTCGTTGTTGGGCTGTGAGCGGGGCAACGGGCTTGAGTTTATTTTTCCCTCGTTGTCGGGCTGTGAGCGGGGCAACGGGTTTGAGTTTATTTTTCCCTCATTGCCGAGCCGTGAGCAGGGCAACGGGCTTGAGTTTATTTTTTCTATACGCAAAGCATAGCAAATAAAGTTTCACAAAACAATGTGTAATGAAAACACTTTCATTTTTTGAAATAAGTGAGTACATCCACTGTTTCATTTTGGGTCTTATTGTTACCTCTGAGCATGAAATGTTTAGTTTCTCGTTCTTTAACATAGCCTCTCTTCAATGTGTCTGAATTTTGCTCCCAGTTTTCTCTTTAAGGGCATTAATGGTGGCTGACTGCCTTTCTCTAAGGGCATCTCCTTTCATGGCTTGTCTTGATGGAATAGGAGGAGTCCCCTGCCATAGTTTCACCACCCGAGATGACATGTATGGGCTCATGAATGGGTTCATTGTCTAGAGTTGGATTCTCTCTGTAATCCCTTCCTCTCTCATGACATCTCTAATTTGATCTCCCCCGCTCTTCCTGTTTATCTTCTCCTCTTCGAGGCTCACTATCTTTGACCTGTACGTATCTTTGAAGATGTCCTTCACGGACTAGCATCTCAATCTAATCTTTTAACTCTCGGCACTGGTCAGTGCAATGACCACGAGTTCTGTGATATCTACAATATTCTTCTCTATTCTTCCCCATGGGATGGTCAACCTTTTTCGGGAGTCTAATGAGACCTGACCCTTCGATGGCTGGAAGTATGGTTGACCGAGGTTGGAGAAGTTTGGTGTAATGGTGGAACTAGGGCTGAGGTATATCTGATCCCCTAACCCGCCTGGAGTCCTCTTCAACATCGCTTTCCTTCCTTTTTCGCTCTCTGCCCTCATTCCCACCTACAGCTCTCATAACTTCCGTATAGAGCACGTATTTATTTGCTCTAGTAAACAAATCTACTAGGGATGTTGGTGGGTCCAAAGATAATGATTCTTGTAGGGGAGTTAGTCATGTTCCGTGTAACATGGCAGACACTGCCATTACAATTGGTAAATCATGAACTTCGAGGGTGGCGTTCTGAAATCTATTCACATACTAACGCAGAGTTTCTTTGTTCCCCTGTCGAATACTAAGCAAGTATGTGGCGTCTTTTTTTCTTCGACTATTAATCATAAATTCCTTAACAAATTCCGTTCTAAGCTGACCGAACGAAGAGATAAAGGCCTTAGGTAAACTATTGAACCATGTTTGGCCATGCTCTAACAGAGTTAAGGAGAAAGCTCGACACATTATGTCATCATCCCATCTGTGCAATATCATCAACGACTCATAGCTTTGAATGTGATCCTAGGGATCTTCCTTGCCGGAATAGGGGTGATTTGAGGCATCTTGAATTTTCTAGGCAGTGGCTTCTCTAATAAATCTGTAGTAAATGGACATTTTCTGTGTTGTTGTTCCTCCGTGGCTAGGATCAATTTCTTTCATTCAAGTACTTCTTCAACTACCCTTTTCATGTCATCTCGTATATTTGCTACTGTTTGGTTATCATGTCTTGTTGGCGTGCCGGCCCCAGTTTCATGGTATCTTTGTCTTTGGGCGCTTCTAGCCCTGTTTTTCTTTCGTGGGCTTTCCTTTCTTCGGGGCATAGCGCGAGGATTCTACCTTGGTGGTGGTGATCTATCCTCCCGACGAGGAGTGGATTGGGAATGAGAATTGGGAGTGGCCTCTTGATAGGAATTAGCTCCCACCTCGGGCTGAGGCTCAGATGGTGGCATAAACTTTTTTGAAGTATCGGGCAACATCCCTCCAAGCATCATACCTTGGAGTATACCAGCCATGTCTCGAAGTGCCTGCATGCCCTCAACGTGTTCTTGTCTCAATGTTTCATACTCTTCCCAAGGGACCGTATGCAGTGGCTATCGTGAAGTCCCAGCTTGATCAGTAGGAAGTGGCCCTGAGCCAATGTTAAATGGAGGTGGGACTGATTGGTTCCCCACCTGCGAGATGGGGGAAACAGAGCGATCACCTCCTTGGGGTTGAGCATTATGAGGGGGAGGAGGTGCTCCTTGTGGGTGAGAATTGGGGATAATGGGAGGCGCTCCCTGTTGCTGAGAGTTCCGTGGTGGTAGGCATGTTTTTATGCCTTGAGAGAGAGTTCGTCGGTGTCCACGGGTGTTTGTCATTCTTAAGTTGACTTTTTATCTTGTGTTTCCCACAGACGGGGCCAATTGTTGTTTCCAAAATACAACAATCTATTTTTTTTTATTGCGGACAGACGGAAGAGTCTTGAGAGTCATGCCTTCACTGATGAGAACCTTGACAAGTAACTAGATCTGGTAGAGGCCCAGGTCTGGTGGTCTTATAGAGCTGATGGTCTGATAGATCTGAGAGTCTGATGGATCTGGTAGATCTGGTGGACTGATGATCAGGTGGCCCAAGATGAACGAGTGACCTGAGGGTGACGAGTGGCCTTAGGTGACGGGTGGCCTCGGTTGAACGAGTGGCCTTAGGATGACGAGTGACCTGAGGGTGACGAGTGGCCTTAGGATGACGAGTGGCCTTAACCAAGTGACCTGAGGGTGATGAGTGGCCTTGATCTAGTGACCTAAGTATGACGAGTGGCCTTAGGTGACGAGTGGCTTTAGATGAACGAGTGGCCTTAGGATGATGAGTGGCCTTGACCGAGTGACCTGAGGGTGACGAGTTGCCTTGATGATGACGAGTGACTTGAGGGTGACGAGTGACCTTAGGTGACGAGTGGCCTTGACCGAGTGACCTGAGGGTGACGAGTGGCCTTAACCGAGTGACCTGAGGATGACGAGTGGCCTTAGGTAACGGGTGGCCTCGGATGAACGAGTTGCCTTAGGATGACGAGTGGCCTTGATGATGAGGAGTGGCTTACAAAACGAGAGCACCGTTAGGACACGGGTGGGGGTCCCCGTGCAAACCCTCCGATGCTTAAGTTAGATCTCGAGAGAAAATGAGAAAATTGTACTTGAATTACTCAAAATTGCATGCCTTGTGATGAAGGCATGGTCTCATATTTATAGCGGAGGAGAGAGAGAAGACGTGCAAGAATCGGGGCGAGAATCTCGCAGCCCATTTCGATGATTTCGCGGCCCATCCGAGAGGAAAAAGAGGAGAGATTGGCCTAAGCCCACTCAACCATGACCGAGTGGGGGGCTACTCGGTCATGATCAGGTGGGGGGGCACTGGGTCATGATCGGGTGGGGGGCCACCCGATCATGCCTTCTTTTGCCATTTTCTTTGGCTTGGTTTTGAATGGTTCTCGTACCTCAACTTCATACCCAATTTTCATATTGATTAAGCTTGAATCTCTCAAAACTTAAAACATAAAAGTTGTATATAATTTTCTTATCTTTTTATAGAACTTTGAATCAGCTCAATCAGAGCTTGTATGAGAAAGTTATAGCTGAAAAATCAAAGTAGTGTTGTACCTACTCGACATAACTGAGTGGATCATGAAAAGTGAGGGGGAATTGGTCTCCCCATGACTGAGTAGGGGGCCACTCGGTCATGTCTTCTTTTGCCTGACCGAGTGGGGGCCACTCGATTATGCCTTCTTTTTCCCTTTTGTCTCGGTTCGAATCCATCTTCCTTCAATACTTAACTTCAAGCCTTAATCATGCAGGTGCATCAACTTCATGCCCGATTTACACCTTGATTCAAGTTGAATCTCTTAAAACTCAAAACATAAAAGTTGTAGATAATTCTCTTATCTTTCTATATAAATTTGAATAACCTCAATCGGAGCTCATATGAGAAAGTTATGCCCGAAAAACTAAAATAGTGTTGTACCCACTCGACCTAACCGAGTGGGCCCTCCCCACTTGGTCTCGGCTCGACCTCTTGCTCCTTTGGCTTATTTCCACGATCTCCTACAAGTCGTTGGTCCTTTGGGCTTCATGTCCATGTCTCACGACTTTTTTAGGTCTTGCAATTCTCCAAGTTTGCAGGGCATATCAATTTGATTAATTGTTAAGTTGTAAATAGTTGTTAATGTTAATATTTCTGTTAATGTTGTTAATGTTAATATTTATTATAATATTAATTAACTGTTATTTATTAATGTTAATATTTGTTAAGTAATGAATATAATTTGTTTATTTATATTTATTACTGTTATTTATATTAAGTAGTAAATTACAATATTGAATGTTTATTATTGTTTATTTTATATTTATATTGTTATATATTATATATATTATGATATATTCTATATTTCTATATAAATTATTATTATGTATCATGTGATTTAAATAAACTAATTAAATTAAAAAACTTAGTGATGTGTTCAGTGGGGGGGGGGGGCGTTAGGGGGCGGGGGTTAAATTAAAAATATAAGTTTAATATAAAAAAATATTATATCCTATATAAATTATTATTATGTATTATGTGATTTAAAAATTCAAAAACTTAGTGCGTGTGTTCGGTGGGGGTGGGGCGGCGGGGGGGGGGGGGGAGGAGCGGCCGATAGGGGGGTTAAACTAAAAATAGAAGTTTAATATAAAAAATAAATAAACTAATTAAATTCAAAAACTAAGTGAGTGTGTTCAGTTGGGGAGGGGCTAGAAGTTTAATATAAAAAATATTATATTTTATATACATTATTATTATATATTTTGTGATTTAAATAAACTAATTAAATTCAAAAACTTAGTGAGTGTGTTCCGGGGGGGTTAAATTAAAAAAATATTATATTAAATAATTAATAAAATGATTAAAAATAGTAGAAATTGAATAAAAATAGGAGTTTTAACACAAGAAATTAAATAATTAGTGAAAGTTTTAATGTATAAATTAGTGAGAGTTTTAACACAGAAAAAATAAGAGTTTCTTCTCTCTTTGGCTTTTATACGTTAGATTTTAGATTATAAGGAAGATAAGAAATGAATAAAAATAGGTAGATGATATTTTAAATAAAAAAATTATAAATAAAAAAAATATAAGAGTTTTTTGTAATTATTATTTTTAATATCAAAAATAATTATTCAATCAAAAAATAGATATAAATTTTATAATGATTTTAAATAAATTTTAAAAAAATTAAAATTTCTTAGTAAAATTTCATCTCGAATTATTTTTTTTTGTTTCTAAGTTAAAAATGAATTATTTTTCATTTTTAATTTCTTTGTGGATGAAACTGTTTTTAATTTCAATCTAAAAATGAATTTGTTTTTAATTTCATTTTTTTGACACAGAATGAATAATAAGAATAGGAGTTTTAATTTTTAATAATATATGTATATTAGGTGATTTTGTTTAGTTTATAAGTCGTTGATTAAGCATGAAAGTTTAATCAATATTAATTGGGAAAATTAGAATTAAAGAGAAATCAAAACATTAAACATTAGAATTAAAATTAAAACATTAAATGAGGTGGATTCTTGAATGTTTTAATTTAAAATTTATGATGTGATTTAATTTATAGCTGAAAAATGATTTAATTTGTGATGTGATCATTCAATTCAATACTCTAGCCACGGGCATGACAAGCACTAGAATGAAATATGGAATTTTTCATGTTGATACTACTATAATTGCAATTGCTTGCACAAAATTCATAAATTAATTTAAAAATGATTTAATTTATGATGTGATCATTCAATTCAATGCTCTAGCCACTGGCACGGCAAGTACTGGAATCAAACACGGAATATTTCACGTTGATCCCACTATAATTGTAATTGTTTGCACAAAATTCATAAATTAATTTATGTCTGGCATTAAGTGTGGAGTTGTATTTATGTTTGACATGTTGACAGTGAGGGTTATGAGGTATCAAATTAATTTATATCATACTCAACATTTTCAAATGCTAATGAATTGCGATGCCAAAAATTAATAGCAAAATTTGAAGAGTTATATAATTTTCTTACATGTCTCATGTTTTGGGATATATAAGATATATGGGGTTTAATTAATATTAAATTTAAATTATAAATTTAATTTTAATTATTAAAAAATTATAATTAAATAATAAAATGGGCCCGGTTAGGGGTTTAATGGGTGGGGGAGTGTTTTAATAATAAATTATTAATAAATTTTAAATAATTTTTGAATTTTATATTTAGTATTAATTTTAAATTTTCATCTTATTAATATCAATAATATAGTTAAATAATTTTAGTAGGTAAAAATAAAATTATTTTGCACAATGGGGGTTTTAAATGTATAATCTTAATAAAATTAGATAATAATATATAATTTTAATTAAATTAATAATAATCACAATTAGGGTTTTAAATGTGGTGTGGCGGGGCTTTGGTTCACACTTGGGGTTTGGTTAATTGTAAATTTAGAATAAAATTTAAATTTGTAAAATAATTTATATTAAAATTTTATTAAGTTATTAATATTACTATAAATTTGGTTGTTAAATAATTTTTTTAGGGCCAAATTAATATTTTCTTAATTAATTTTGATATTTTGACTTTAATTTTAATTAAAATAAATATTCACAAAAAAAAAAATTGTGTATTAGTTTTGTTGTTAAGAATATAACCTAATTTTTTAACTTAATTTTTTTTTATTAAATCTCTTACTAGAAATTAAAAGAATTTAATTTTTTAATTTTATTAATTATATATTATAAATTAAAAATATTAAATACATGTTTTTTAATAATAATGGGTGGGTTTCAAGATTTAAGCAGGGTTTAACTTTAGGTTTAATGAAGACTAATCTTAACAAAATTATACAATAATACATAATTGAAATAAATAAAAACTTGTCGTCTAGTCTAATTTAATTGTAAAAAATGATTAGTTTAACGATAAATAATATGTTTAAATATAACAGTTGAATGTCGATAATATTGTTGTCGGGTTAGTTATTTATTTAATACAATTTTAAAATTATAACTACAAATATAATGTTATTATTTGGTTAAACTTTTGTTACATGGTAAAAAATTTAAAGTAGTGTATGTCTGAAAGTACAATTATAAATTACGTTGGTCTGTAGTACTAAATGGTGGTTTTGTGAATTTTCAGGATAGTTTTTTTCATCATACATATTTAATTTAAAATAGAAATTCCGTCACAATGTAAGTGAATTGATAATAGGTGTAACCCAAGAAGGGGTGGGATTACTAGAGAATTTTATGAGGGTGTCGATGAGTTCATTCAATTTACGTCTACCCAAGAAAATTTAATAAAATTGAAGGAAAGTTAAAGTGCCTTTGTATGAAATGCGAGTGTAAGGTTGAAATCAGTCAATGAGGTGAAAAGAGATCTTTGTAAACATGGATTCATGAAAGATTATTATTATTGGACGCATCATGGTGAAGAAGTGCCCGTTGTGCCTCATTCGGTTGTTGAAAATGAATATTATAGAGAAGACAATTTTAGAGATCAGTTTAATTCTTATGAACAGATGGTAATGGATGTGGCTGGACCATCAAATGCGCCATATATAATGCAAGAGACTAGTACTGGAAGTGGTTATCAGACTTACAATGTAGATAAAACACCGAATGAAAATGCACAAGCATTTTATGACATGTTATCTACTGTACAAGCTCCATTGTATCCAAACTGCGAAGTAGAAAGTGAACTTTCTACTGCAGTTATGATGTTGAGTATAAAATCTGATTACAACATTTTCGAAGGTGGATATAATGAAATCATGTAGTTTAAGGATCAAACAATGCCAACTGGTAATCGTGTGCCAACTGATTTTTATCATACCAAGAAATTGGTTTCGCAACTTGGCCTCAGTTATCAGAAGATTTGATTGTTGTTCAAATGGGTGTATATTGTATTACAAAGATGAAGAATCTGAGATGAGTTGTAAGTTTTGCGGTCATCCTCGTTTTAAACCTATAAGAAGTGGGAAAGGAAAATTTAAACAAATTTCTTATAAAAAATTATGGTATTTGCCTCTCATACCAAGACTACAAAGAATATATGCTTCTACGGTTACAGCTGTGAGTATGAGATGGCATCATGAAAGTTAGAGGGAGCCTAGTGTCTTGTCTCACCCGTCTAACGAGAAAGCATGGAAACATTTTGATCAGAAATATCCTAACTTCTCCACTGATCCTAGAAATGTGAGGCTTGGTTTTTGTGCAGATGGATTTAGTCCATATGGTAAATTGGATCGGCCGTATTCTTGTTGGCTGGTCATTGTGACGCCATATAACTTGCTGCCTGGATTATGTTTGAAAAGAGAGTTTCTTTTTCTGACTGCTATTATTCCAGGTCCATCAAATCCGAAAAACAAGATAGATGTGTTCTTACAGCCTCTAATTGATGAACTAAAATTATTGTGGTACGAAGATGTTCTGACTTATGATATATCAACAAATTTTTTTTTTCATGAAGGCTGCTTTATTGTGGACCGTCAATGATTTTCCTGCCTATGGAATGTTATCTGAGTGGATGACATCGAGTAGATTAGCGTGTCCATATTGTATGGAGAAAACTACAAGTTTCAACCTCAAGTATGGTGGAAAGACGTCGTTTTTTAACTGTTACAAAAAATTCTTGCCTATGGATCATGCTTTCCAGAGAAATACAAGTGCATTTAAAAAAAATAAAGTCGATAATTCTTCTCCACCACCACGGTTAACTAGAGATACCATTTTTCAGAGAGTTTGTAATTTTCCATCTATCTTCCAACTACAGGACTGTGCAATGCCTGGGTATGGTGTTGAGCACAATTGGATAAAACGAAACATTTTTTGGGAATTACCATACTGGAAAGATAATCTGATCCGACATAACTTAGATGTCATGCAGATTGAGAAAAATATTTTTGACAATCTTTTCAATACAATTATGGATTTAAAGGGTAAAACTAAAGATAATACCAAGGCTAGAATGAACCTTAAAGAATATTGTAGGCGCAAAGAACTTGAACTAATAAACCGTGGCGGGGGCAAATATTGAAAACTTAGGCCCAATACACGTTCACAAGGGAACAAAAGTTAAGTATTTTTACGTAGATAAAAGAACTTAAACTCCCCGATGGATATGCTTCTAGATTAGGTAAGTGCGTTGATATGATAAACGCAAAGTTATTTGGGTTGAAAAGTCATGATTGTCATGTTCTCATGGAACGATTACTTCCAACGGCATTTGCAGCATTACCAGATCGAATTTGAAATCCGATCACTGAGTTATGCTAGTTTTTCAAAGACATTTACTCAACAATATTGAGGATTGAACACCTAGATGTCATGGAACAAAATATACCTATCATTTTATGCAAATTAGAGCATGTATTTTCTCCTGGATGGTTTAACCCAATGGAGCATCTCCTAGTGCACTTAGTTTACGAAACAAAGGTGGGGGGACCAGTACAATACAGATGGATGTATCTGTTTGAAAGGTACGTTTGATATAATTTGAATCATTAATTTTTAAAGATAATAAAATTCTTTTATATTGAGGAGATTTTCGAATGATTTAGATTTCTCAACACTTTAAAGAAGAATGTTTGTAATAAAGCTCGTGTAGAAGGATCTATATGTGATGCATATTTAATTGAGGAGACATTCACATTTGGTTCATATTATTTTGCACCTAATGTTCCATCAAGAAGAACGAGAGTCCCTCGAAATGACAATAGGAGAGATTCTTTATATCCACAAATTTCTGTGTTCAATTATCCAGGCCGTGTTGCGGGAGCAATGAAAATTAAGTGGATGGATGGGAAAGGGTTTGAAGCCGCCAAATTGTATGTCTTTTTGAATACTCCAGAGGTCGAACCTTATATCGAGTAAGAATTAAAATTTAAATGAATATATTTATAAGTTTATACTTGGTTCATATTAAATGATTGATATATCATTTAAATTTTTCAGCATGTACACCAATCTATTGCGTTAGCTATCTTCAAATATCACAGACGCAAAAATAGACAAACAAATCGAGAAACATTTTCCTAAGTGGTTCCATCATCAAGTATGTTACTTCATACTAGATGATTTTTTAATTGAATTTTAAAAATACATTAAGTGATTCAAATATTTTCTCAGGTTAATTCGAATAGTCAAGTTGTTACAGATCCATTAATTCAAAATATAGGATGGGGACAGACTCCAAATGTGTGGTATTGGCCAATGTATTTCGTGAATGGATATAAATTTTATACCGTCGAATGGAGTTCTAGTAGATCTACCAAAAATTTTAGTGTTTGCGTGCCTGGGACAAGGGTTGGATCCTCAAAGACCTATTATTACGAATTTTTTTTAGATATTATTGAATTGGAATATGCATGCCTACCAATCAAAAGGGTAGTTATGTTTAAATGTGAATGATACGATCCAAGTCCAAAGTGAACCAAAATCCATGAAAAGTATGGTATTATCGAGGTTCGATCGTCAAGAAGGTATAAGAAACATGATAATTTCATTTTTGCTCAACAAGCTGAACAAGTGTATTATGCGTCGTACCCTGACACTTGCCGTGATAAACATGATTGGATGGTTGTTATTAAAACAAAGGCACGACCTACAATAACGGCTCCCGAGGCTAACATGGAAGAACCTTTCTAGGATGATGAAAGACCAGAACACCCGCAAATTGATCAAAATGATGACCTTAGAGGTAGTTTACAAGATTTAGATGAGATAATTGAGGAAATAGATGTTTTAAATATTGTTTAGCAAGAAGAAGATGATAATGCAGATGAAGAATCTATATCAGAAGATGACGAAGAAGAGTTATTGTCTAATGATATAGATAGTGATTAATTTGTAGAAGAAGATTGATATATTTATGAATACATGTGAATTCAAATATATATGTTATAATAAAATATATTTTATATTTTTTAATGTCTGTGACCTTGTACATTTTACTGTATTTTTATGTTTCATGTAATTCTCAAAAACAGATGTTAGGACATTCATCTCCTGAACCAAGTAAAGGTAGGGGTAGTAAGGGTAGAGAAAGACGTCGATCTTATAAAGACACACTTTCCCTAGATCCTAGTAGTGCTGGTTCACAGTCTTTTCCTTCTGTCTCCACACATGTTGTTCCCTCTACTCCTTTATATCCTCAGCTATTGCACCTACATGGTTTCATTTGTATGCTTAAGTTCCAACAAGCATTTCCTTCTGTCATATCATATGGGTTATACTACAGTCCCACCCACATCTCACCCACCTGAGACTGCACCACATTTTGTCCCCTATCCTAGGTCTACTTTTCATCCTATAGGAGGTTCATACTCATACTCATTTATGCTGACACCACATGCACATCCTTCGACATCTTTTCTTGCATAGAATGTTGACTTGACTCCATCTGAGCCAATTAATACTGATCGAGCTGATCACTGAGTAGAGTTATCCTGTAATCAGAACTGTGATAAGTGAGTATCTTATATATATTATTTTTAATTAATTATTTGTGATTGTTTTACATAGAAATGCAATTTCTTATTTGATAAATATTGGTTTTACAGTTTTTTCCCTGAGGTTAGCCCACTAGGTGTACAATCCAAGATTTAGAAGAAACGGTACACTGAAGCTTGGCTTATTGGGATGACATGCCTGAATTAACACGACAAATGTGGTTGGACGAATTTAGCGTAAGTCTAATTGCAATTCTTAATTATAGAAAGTTTCAATTTAAAATTTTATACATATTTATTCATATTTAATTTCTTGTATAAGGAGTTTAAGTGGCAATCCGATGAGAGTGATCATATATGGATCACTTGGAATAAATCTGGTTGGAGAAGTTTTAGAAATAATTTGAACAAAATTAAAGGAGGTGCAGATAAGGGCGAGTGGATTGATTCGATGGTGCAGTGAGCATTGCAGGCCAAGTGGGATGAAGACGAATACAAGAAGAGAGTAGAACAAAACAAAAAGAATCGCACATCCGAGACTGGTGGGTCAGTCCACACAGGTAGATCCATTCATTTTACAGAGAGCCGAAGAAGGATGGTAATTAGTTTTTCTACTAATAAAATGTAAATTTTATAAATTTATATAATTATTTATATTATTTTTTATTTATTTCATATATTTGTCATGCAGATAAGGGAATTAGACCGTAAGCCCAATGAATTTGAGATTTTCAGGAGAACCCACACTCTGAAGGATGATCAAGGACAAGAAGTGTGGGTTGACCATACTTGTAGCCACAAGACTTCTTCAACCTCAGCTCAAAATGCGGGTCACGCGACCTCAGCTCACCTTGGTCATGAGACCCTCAGCTCACCTTCCCTCAGCTTGCCTTGGTCATGAGACCTCAGCTCGCCTTGGTCACGAGACCCTCAGCTCACCTTAGTCACGAGACCCTCAGCTCACCTTAGTCACGAGACCCTTAGCTCATCTTGGTCACGAGACCTCAACTCACCTTGGTCATGAGACCCTCAGCTCACCTTGGTCCCGAGACCTCAGCTCACCTTGGTCACGAGATCTCACCTTGGTCACAAGACTTCTTCAACCTCAACTCAAAATGCGGGTCACGAGACCTCAGCTCGCCTTGGTCAAGAGACCTCAGCGCGCCTTGGTCATGAGACCCTCAGTGTGCCTTGGTCATGAGACCCTCAGCGCACGTGCACGTTGGAGACGAGATTCTACTCTCATCACATGTACATGTTGGAGACGAGATTCTATTCTCATCGTACCTCGACGATAAGACTATCGGGACACTTGACTCTCAGAACCCTTAAGACTCACACGTCTCTAGAAACTCCTCTCGTTTTGTAGGCCACTTGGTTGCCTCAGGTCACTCGTTCGTCCAAGGCCACCCGGTCGCCTCAGGTCACTCGTTTATCCAAGGCCACTCGGTTGCCTTAGGTCACTCGTTCATCCAAGGTCACTCGGTTGCCTCAAGTCAGTTATGTAACGCCCTGCTTTTTCGAGCGCGTTATTTAAACTGGGACAATTCTGGGATAATAAATTTTTTTCTTTTTAAAATTACGACTAAACCATATAATTACTTTTATCCATCCCAAAATTTTCATACATTTATCTCAAAAGAGAATCATCGTATACATCAAATGCGGAAGCTAGAATCGAACCTGACATCTTAACATTAATCATAAATCGACTCTTACATCATCGCTTTTCAAACTTTATCCTCAATACAAGGCTATTCATCAATGGGACATAGATCTCAACATAACTTAATATATAACATAAGTTCTCAACTAACATTAACCCTAAATAGGGTTATACATTATCATTCCTTAAACTTCAATCACAAATCATATCTTACATCATGGACTTTCAAAACGTTCAAAGTATAAAGTAGCAGAACTTAAATACATGGGCTACATATCATACATTCCATTCACATTTATTTCAGATTCATTTTATCATGCATTTTGCCAAGTGCCATTTCATGCCTCATTCATCCTCGTTTCTACTACAATCTCCATCTAGAACATTTGAATATTCCAAGGGCAAAGCCCAAGTTAGATGATGAATCATCTAAGTAAGCATTCATTTATAAATTTGTATGCGTGAGTGCAAAATGCAACAATGTCCTTTCCACTTGGTCGTTTGAGCCGACAAGCCTTTAACAACTTTCATACCGGCCTGAGCTGACGTTGCTTGTCCGTACTCTCAAACATATGCAATGCATGATGGATGGTAACGTTTATGTATGTATGCATCTCATCATAACATGTCAATGCATCTACGTGCAAACACATCGTAACATAACATGTCAACAAGCAAAAACATACTTTGAAGCATACATCATATCAAACATATAGGCATACCATTTCAAACAATAGGGTACGTTTTTTAGAAAATACCTTTCATAAATAAATTAAGTTTGAAAAAACTAGCTTACATTTGAAATTTGCTTAAGCCTCGAGAAGCGTGCTTTTAACCTCAAGTATGCGACTGCATCAATTTACGTGCATCGTCTCGATTTACGTGCCAACCTCAAAATTCGCACCAGTCACTTCAACTTAAACCTCAACGCACCCTAATCATCATATTTGTTTAAATAAGTATTAAAACTTATTTTTCCATAATTTCTTATATTTTCTTTATTTTCCCTCTTATTTCTTCTTATTTTTCCTCAATAAATCTAAACTAAATATTTTTCAAATATTTCACTATGAAAATTCATAAAATAATATTCTTGAATTTGTAGAATTTTCTAAAGAATTTTACTTACCCTGACTTAGCCTCTCTGACTTTCTCGGTATGCGTGCACCAACCTCGAAACGCGTGTCCAAACCATTTCCTAGCTCTGGGTATAATCTTGAAGCCCCGAATTAATTCCGAGAATTTTCTATAAATTTTCGAAAGCATTTCCTTATTTTTCTTCATCTTTTTCTTATTTTCTTTCTTTTTCTTTCTTTTCCTTTTCTTTTCTTCTTTTCTTTATTCTTCCTCTCTTATTCACTTTCTTCTTCCCTGCTTCTTCTTCCACAAACCAGCCATGCCCATCCCTTCTTCTTTTATTCTTTCTTTCTTTTCTTTTTTTTTTCTTCTTTCTTCCTTTCTTTTTCTTTCCTTCTTCCTTTCTTCTTCCTAACTTCTTCTTCTCCAACCTTTCTTTTTCCTCTTATGCACCAGCACCTACAACCCGAAATAGCCATGTGTGCATAGCCCAGCTTCGCCGGCCGTCACTTGGGCCTCATTCGGTCGCCACCGATCTCTCTCTCTCTCTCTCTTTCTCTCTCTCTCTCTCGGCCATTGCTCTCAAACTCCCTCTCTGCCTCCATCTCTCATCTCTTTTTTTTCTCACCCAAGCTCTTTGCAACTTTCTACTTGTTCATTTCTTCTTCATTTCCATTCTTATAAGTATATATATATATATATATATATTATACCAAATCCTATCTCAATCTCCTCCCTCTTTCGGCGCATGCAATTTGATCCTCAAATCCCGCAGCCCAAATCTCCCCACAAATTTCCTTCAAATCTTGGGCAAATCTTGGCCCCCTCACACACCTCCATTCGCATACATTTTTGCTCCCCCTTGTCATCTCACGAGCACACATATGCACAACTAATATACATAAAAATATATATATTTATGTAAAAAAAAAATATAATAGTATATATATAAATATACTATATATAGTGTATATATATACATAAAAATATATAATAGCATATATTATATCAATTTATATAAAAATTACACATTTAAATCCTAAAATTCATCTTTATTTCACTTAGGAAATTCTCTAATTGCACTAATATCCTCAAACGACATATTAATTTGCGTTATGATACATTAAATCTATAATTAATAACTTTGAATTTACTTGATAAGGAAGATTTCACCCCTCGGGTTCTCATCGGGCCCTTAATTCATCCCACAACCACTAAAGGGTTGATCCTTACGAAAAATCGGAGCCCCCTCAAGGTTCCGTTGACTTCCCGGAAGTCTCTTACGATAATTTAGTATTTCAGCTGAAACAAAACTGTATTTTAGTTGTACCAAAAACCATCTCAATTCAAATTTCTTTTACTTCCATATGTCCTATCTCGGAATGCTTATCGAGACCATATCTTTTCTCTTAGGTATTTACATTCTAGGGTATTCCCTATAGTTGATTCAGTGATCCATTTTGTTATTAAACTATCTTTTCGGTATTTTAATCTCACTGAAATTACGTGGCAACCTTATGCCGAAACGGGGTCTTACAACTCGATTATCCAAGGCCACTCGGTTATCCAAGGCCACCAGATCATCAGACCCTCAGCGCACCTTGGTCACGAGACCCTTAGCTCACCTTAGTCACGAGACCTTAGCTTACCTTGGTCACGAGACCCTCAGCTCACCTTGGTTACGAGACCTCAGCTCACTTTGGTCACGAGACCCTCAGCTCACCTTGGTCACGAGACCTCAACACACCTTCGTCACGAGACCCTCAACACGCCTTGGTCGTGACCTGAGGCGACCGAGTGACCTTGGATGAACGAGTGACCTGAGGTGACCGAGTGGCCTTGAACGAATGTGTGACCTGAGGCAACCGAGTGGCCTTGGACTAACAAGTGGCCTAAGACGACCGAGTGGCCTTGGACGAACGAGTGACTTGAGGCGACTGAGTGGCCTTAGGTCACTCAGTTATCCAAGGCCACCAAATCATCAGACCCTTAGCGCACCTTGGTCACGAGACCGTCAGCTCCCCTTGGTCATGAGACCCTCAGCTCCCCTTGGTCACGAGATCCTCAGATCCCCTTGGTCACGAGACCCTCAGCTCCCCTTGGTCACGACTCCCTTAGCTCGCCTCGATCACGAGACCTCAGCTCACCTCGGTCACAAGACCTGAGCTCACCTCGGTCACGAGACCCTCAGCTCACCTCGGTCACGAGACCCTCAGCTCACCTCGGTCATGAGACCTCAGCTCATCTTGGTCACGAGACCTCAGCTCACCTCGGTCACGAGACCCTCAGCTCACCTCGGTCATGAGACCCTCAGCTGACCTTGGTCACGAGACCCTCAGCTGACCTTGGTCACGAGACCTCAGCGCGCCTTGGTCATGAGACCCTCAGCGCGCCTTGGTCATGAGACCCTCAGTGCGCGTGCACATTGGAGATGAGATTCTACTCTCATCGCACCTCGGCGATAAGACTATTGGGACACTTAACTCTTACAACCCTCAAGACTCACACGTCTCTAGAAACCCCTGTGGTCAACTGATAGCATGCATATTTATGCTATATTTTGGCATTTCACCTCATTCTTATTACACAATTTGAAGTAATTTTGCTGATCTTTCATTGTTTCTATTTTATGATACTTCAAATTGTCCTTACACTATTTTCTATCTTGCTGTTTATGCATTTATACAGGCAAGCAAGCGTACTTTAATGACATTCTGGTATCAACCTACATTATTGCATCAATGGTTTGCGAAATGGAAACTGAAAATGTAGAAGAAATGGACATTGAAGTTGTCTCTTCAATGTGGCCTGAAGATATGAATGAAGCTGGGAAACAATTCAATATAGAAATGATGTGGCTGTTCAAAACAAAGGACTAAAGATAAATGCCGAGTATGATACTGTTGTATACTGGAAACAGCGGGCCATGCATTTAGAGAAATTGTTGGAGGCTAGCATCCAAGGAGCATTTGGGCTGCTCAATTATACTGTTTTGGGCTGCATTTGGGCTGCTCGTTTTTGTTGTCTTGGGCTCATATATGTTGGGCTAGGCTAGGCCCAACCCTAGCCTTCCTAGGTCTTCATCTCTTAGCCATGTATTTAAGACTTCTTAGCACTTATTTTCCGGGATATAGAGAGAGGAGATAGAGAGGAGAATTCTGGCCGTTTTTCTGATTGTAGCATTTTTCTGTTTTCTCCATTTTGTTTCCATTTTGTCTTCCTTGTTGCAATGAAAGGCTAAGGCTATTATAACCGGTTGTGTAATCTTGAACCCATGTGGAATCTGAGTCCCGAATGAACTACAAGAACCTGGTTTGTTGTTTTAATCTTATTCATTTCCATTTGGTTTAGTTTGAACAGATTTTGGAATGCATGAAGTTCATGGCAGGTTTGTGTGAATTTACATGGATTCATTTTCTGTTAAATGCTTAAGAGAATACAGTGTTGTAATCGATTGGTATAACATCTTGGAAATGAATATGATATGCTTGAATGGTTGTTCTTGCATAGCTCCGGATGGGTTGAATAGAGAGTGAATGGTTGCATTTTGTTTATAAGAGATTTCTTTATTCATTTTGCTTTTCCAATCATTCTAATCCTTGGACGGTTGTTGGGGATGCTTTGAGTTAGATATCCAGAGATTATAACATCTAACCAACCAAGATCTATAGGTTGGACAAGGAAGATTTCATATAGGGGATAAATACACAACTGGTTGCTCTCCATTTACTGATTTTCATCTATATTTGTGTTTCTGTTTTGTTATTTAGATTTCTGTCAAAACCCCCCCCAACCGTTGTGTTGCTTATATTGGTTCTCATTTTTGGTAGAAGAAGATAAGGCTCCTTGTGAGAGACGACCTAGGGTGCACTTTGCTGCAAACTAGAGAAGGATAAAACAATTCTGGAGTGGTTCGACAACTGCTCGACCATCAACCACACACCTTACATTCTCCCACATAAAAGAAAATGGATTGTTGTATTTTTGCCCAAGGTGAGCTGAGGTCTCATGACCAAGGTGAGCTGAGGGTCGCGTGACCAAGGTGAGCTGAGGTCTCGTGACCAAGGTAAGCTGAGGGTCTCATGACCAAGGTGAGTTGAGGTCTCGTGACCAAGGTGAGCTGAGGTCTCGTGACCAAGTGAGCTGAGGGTCTCGTGACCAAGGTGAGCTGAGGTCTCGTGACTAAGGCGAGTTCAGGTCTCGTGACCAAGGCGAGCTGAGGGTCTTGTGACTAAGGTGCGCTGAGGGTTTGATGATCTGGTGGCCTTGGATAACCGAGTGACCTGAGGTGACCGAGTGACCTGAGGCGACTGAGTGGCCTTGGACGAACGAGTGACCTGAGGCGACTGAGTGGCCTTGGACGAACGAGTGACCTGAGGCAACCGAGTAGCCTTGGACGAACGAGTGACTTGAGGCAATCGAGTAGCCTACAAAATAAGAGCACCGTTAGGGTGCAGGTGGGGATCCCCGCTCAAACCCTCCGATGCTTAAGTTAAATCTCGAGAAAAAGTGAAAGATTGTACTTCAATTACTCAAGAGTGCGTACCTTGTGATGAAGGCATGGTCTCCTATTTATAGCGAAGGAGAGAGAGAAGACGTGTGACAATCAGGACGAGAATCGAGTGGCCCATTTCAATGATTTCGCGGCCCATCCGAGAGGGAAAAGAGCAGAGAGACAACGAAGAGCCAATTACATTCGTCCCTACCGATCGAGGTGATATAATACTCCCGCATGATGATCCGATGGTTATTTTAGCAGTCGTGGCCAAACACCCCATTAGTAGAATCCTGGTAGACAATGGCAGTTCTATTAATCTGATTTATTGGAATTGTTTTGAGCAGATGCATTTATCTCATGACTGATTAAGAAAAGTGTCCTCACCCCTGTACAGCTTCATCGGGGAAGCAGTCTTAGTGGTAGGGTCAATTCAGTTACCCATCACATTGGGTGAAGATCCCCAAATTGTGACTCGAAAAGAAAATTTTATGGTGGTTAAAACCTCCTCAACAGCCTACAACATGATTTTGGGTCGCCCACTACTTAATGATCTGAGGGCTGTGGTGTTCTCATGTTACTTATTGATGAAATTCCCTACACCCGTCGGGGTTGGAAAAGCTGTAAACTTGGAGACTCATAAGACCTAAAAGAGTCGTGAGAAATGGACATGAAGCCCAAAGGCCCAACGGGTTGTAGGAGATCAAGGAAACAAGACGAGGGAGAAAGAGGTCGAGTCGAGACCAAGTGGGGAGGACCCACTCGGTTATGCCGAGTGGGTACGACACTGCTTTGAATTTTTGAGAATAACTCTCTCATACGAGCTACAATTGAGGTGATTCAAAGTCTTGTGCAAAGCTAAGATAATTATATACAACTTTTATGTTTTGAGTTTTGAGAGATTCAGACTTCATCAAGGCTTAAATTGGGCTCTCAGTTGATGCACCTGCATTATTAAGGCTCAGAGTCAAGTATTGAAGGAAGATGGATCCGAACCAAGATAAAAGGGAAAAAGAAGGCATAACCGAGTGGCCCCTCACTCAGTCATGGGGAGACCAATTTTCCCTCACTTTTCATGACCCACTCGGTTATGCCGAGTAGGTACGATACTACTTTAGTTTTTTGGGCATAACTTTCTCATACAAGCTCTGATTTAGGTGATTCAAAGTCCTATGGAAAGCTAAGAGAATTATATACAACTTTTATGTTTTGAGATTTAAGATATTCTAGTTAAATCAAGGTTTAAATCGGGTATGAAGTTGAGATATGGGAACTACTCAATACTAAACCAAGGAAAAGGGCAAAAAAAGGCATGACCGAGTAAGCTCGGGCCAATCTCTCCTCTTTTCCAGAATATTTCTGTGAGAAGTATTCTGGAAAAAAATAGGAAATTTAGTTTTACTAATTTTCCTAAAGATTTGGCCAGAAAATTATATGGGCACGCGTTTCAAGGTTAGGACACGCATATCGCAGTAGGTCGATAAGCTTGAACAAGGTGAGTGGTTCAATCCAAAAGTTGATTTATTTCTTGCAAATGTTTTCTAGTACCTTTAAACTATATGAATGGTACTCTAAATGTTTGAATCATATACATATTGAGCATCTTGATATTTATTTTGAAATGCATCAACGAGAAATGTTTTAATGAAATTGCATGGCAAATGATTCTCATGAAATTGTTATATTTTAAATTCATGTCATTGTTATGATGTCTAGTGGGACAGGACGGGGTCATCCTTAGAATGGGGCAAGGTTAATCTTAGCTAGGGGTGATGTTGATGTCCACCCAGAGGTTAAGTATGACGCGGCAAGGTCAATCCGAGTTATATGATGTGGAATGTATTCGTACAATGGGAATGGTATTTCCCATGAGAGATTGTGGATGCCAGGGAGATTTCTCAGGGTTGACATATTGTGTTGTTTTTACATGCCATGCTCATGAACATACATGCATTCTGTAAACTGTTTTATGCGATCACTTAGATGATTCAACATTTAATATGGGTTATACCCCTAGAACATTCAAACGTTCCAGACTAGGGTTGCGGCAGGGGCGAGGACATGGTCAATTAGAGCTGATGAAGTATGAGCATGACAGTCGTAGTTTACATTTATGAAGTCTTGTAATCTTTATTTGATTTGAAGACAGTTGTATGAACGATTTTGGTAATCTATGATAATAAGTTTGTTTATTTTCGCTGCGTGATGATATGCCTTGTTTAGCTTAGGTTTATTGATCTTGATAGTTAAATGGGCAAGACTGGGGTTCTGGGATTTTGTGGGCATGTGAATATTGTTCTTTGAAACACTACGTGTGTGGAACTTATTCATGGAAGAAAAAAATAAAATCCCAGTAAATTCCTTATAGTGACATGCCCGGCGAGGCGGGGTGTTACACTTTGTACCTTTCAACTATGCCATCTAGTCTATATTTAACTGTGAAAACCCATTTTCTACCAATTGTCTTCTTTCCTTCAGGTAAATCAAGCATTTCCCACGAATGAATATTTTTGGTACATGAATTTCATGAACTTTTGTAATAAATGCTCTAAAATCACTTGATAACTTGGAATAAGTAAGATAGTTCGAAATTGGATGTTTAGTACAATTTATTTCCCTTTTCCTTATAGCAATTAGAAGATCCAAATCATCAGCTACTCCTTCAAAATAGGTCTTTGCCTCCTCCTCCTCCTCCTAAGTGTTTGTTATAGGTGAATATGCCACTAGCTCAAATTCATAGATTAGAGCTCATGGTCTTTGTGATACCTAGAATCTTACATATATAATATTTTGAAATTTGTGGAATTTTTCTAGGTCAAAATGTAATTTTTGGTACATAAGGGGCAAAAGTGTAATTTGTGAATTTGGCCAAGAGTGATGAAACGATTGTCAAAGACAAAAATTAGAGTGAAAAGTGAGGGATTGAGGTTTAGGGACTTGTAAACCCAAGAGATTCGCAAAATAGGAGTCAAACGCAGTTTCTGTGCAGTCAGACCTAAGTGTAGGTTTTGAAATTTTGGCAGAGGGAGGTCAAAAAGAGGTTTTTCCCAAAGTTTTGGGGTTGATATGAGGATTTTGGAACTCAGGGGGTTTAATGGAAGTGTTGGAATTCTCAAGGGCTTTGTGGAAAGGTTCAAACTATGTTTAGAAATTAATTTGGGGACTGAAGTGTAAATAATAAAAGTCAGGTGGGAAACCTGTCATTTTCCAACTAGTCGCCCATAGACTGTCGACCAGCCACCTGTGGCCGTCAGGAAGGTCGCCCAAGGGGTCCAAAGAATGCCCCAAGTCATGATGGTTTGACTTGTGGTGGCCATTGGCCAAAATCGACCACGTCTTAGACGAATTTAGTGCCAGAAAATTTAGCTAGCAGAACGTGGCATTTTTCTCGTCATTCAAGGCTACTTGAGCCACTTAGTGGCTAGATTTAGACCTTAGGGGGTGAGTAAGCTCAAGATTTGTAGGTTAGTGACTGAAAGTTAACTATAAATAGAGGGTTTAGGGCTGAGGGTTTTATTCAAATTTTTACTTCAAATTCATGTTGTTTTAGTGAGAATCGAGGGTTCTTAATAAGGGGTTTTTGTTCCTTGTGATTTATAGAGTTTTTATGCAGAGTTTGGAAGCATTTGGTATAGGTTTAAAGAGGTTTCAGTGGCTTCATCAAAAAATCGGGCTTTGCCTAAATTGAGACCTGCAACGTTTCAAGCATCTAGAGGTACCCCTATGACTAACGTGTGAAGCTTTTCAAGGTAGTAGGGTCAAATCAATCATTGGAGCAGTCATCGACGGCTAGAGCCCGAGAAGACAGTCCGTGCACGCTGCACGCGTGGACTTCACCCTCAGTCCACGCGCTTGGCATGTGAGGTACAGGTTTTTCCTGAAATTAATTTTATAATTTTTAAAAAATTATTTTATGAATATCTGTGGAAAAATATTTAAAGAAAATAGATGATAGATATTTATTGTGTAATTTTTGAAAAAATAAGAGTTTAAGGAAATTAGAGAAAAATAAGAAAAAAAGAAAAAAAAAAGAAATATTGATTTTCTTGGATATGACGTTGGTCAGGAGGTGATTCAGCCATCAGGATCGAGGATTGCACGACGTTCAGAATCAACACATGTTTCAAGGTTTTAGCATAAATCGTGTTAAGGTGAGTGATTTGATCTAGCATTGGGTTTTGGTTTATTATAAATGATTTTGGTGACTCATGGTTGGTTAGTGAGTGATTTTACCCACCAAACCTGTGGCTCGTGGTTGGTTAGTGAGCAGTTTTACCCTCTAAACCTTGAATTATGCCTTATGAGTGCTTCGCTATAATGCATCAATTGAGTATGTTTCGTAAAAATGCATGGCGTGTGGTTTTCATGGCATCGATATGTTGGGACTGTATCATTGTTATAATGTTCGGTGAAATGGGATGGGGTCTTCCTGAGGATATTGCTATGTTAATCCCGCTGGAGCTATGGAATGGGTTTCCACGGGTGACCGCTAATATGCACCCCAGGGATTGATTATGCTGAGGGGTTTTCTCTAGGTTGATATGTTTATATGTGTCATGCATTCTATAAATCTATAAATCTATTTTTGTGCCATCACTTAGATGTTTCAGCATCTACTTGAGATTGTGCCCTTAGAACATTTAAATGTTCCAGACTGGAATTGCAGCAAGGGCTAAGTCATGGCCATTTGAGGACCTTCGGAGAGCGAGCGTGATAGTTACTATTTATATTTATCAAGTCATGTAATCCTTATTTGATTTAAAAGTCAATGTGTTTGAACGATTGTGGAAATCTATGATATTTAGATCTTGTTATCTCCGCTGCTTAATGATATGTCTTACTTGGCTTAAGTCTATTGAACTTGTTAGTTAAGTAGACAAGACAGGAGTTCTGGGATTTTTGTGAGCATGTGAAGATTGTTCTTTGAAACACCGCATGTGTTGAACTTATGTATGGTGAAAAAAAAATCTCGGTAAATAACTTATAGTAACACGCCCAATAAGGCGAGGTGTTACAATCTCCTAGAGTATACCAGGAATGGTTTTGGTTTGTGTATAACTCTCCCCCTTGACTTCGGACTTGAGTTAAGTAGTGGAGGAAGTGGTAATAGCTAGGCTCGATTAGAGGCAATTCCGATAAGGCTATAGGTACAAGAATAGTTGGATCCCAATGTTTATCTCATTGATTATCAAGCTTCCCTTGGAAAGAAACCTTTGGATAGAAGGTTTGATGTTCGTCAAATGAAACATCACATGAAACAAAAAAATCATTTTGAAGGACATATTTAAGTGTCTTAGGATCAAACATACACTGAGTAGAGTGGATAGTGTGAACAAACACTATGCAACTAAACACCTGAATTGGATGGGAATTATGAACTCTAGATGAGGGAGATGTAGATAATAGCTTGCTGATAAGAGTACGATATTGCAAAACTTTTGATGGAAGCCAATTAATAAGATAGGCAGAAATAAGAATGGCTTCACCCCCAAAAAAATGTGGGACATTACTTGTAAACATAATGGCCTTTGTGACTTCAAGTGTCAATTGTTCCTTTTTGCAATGTTATTTTGTTGGGGGTCTAAGTACAAGAGCTTTGGTAAAATATACTATGCTCTTCAAGGTATTAGTTTAGCTCATGAAAAAAATAATCCCTTCCATTATATCTTCGTAGAATATGAATTGAGGACTAAAAAACATTAGTAATGAATCTATGGAATTGTTTGAAAATGACTTTCACATCGGACTTTTCTTTCATTTAGTACAACAAATTCGGGTATGGTCATCTATAAAAGTGATGATGATTAAATTAGGTACTCTAGATGGTCCCATTCATCACTATGTATAAGATAAAAAGGAGTAAATGGTTTATAAGGGTGAGAAGGAGGATGTTTTGCCAAAACACAATGTTCACAATGAAACAAAAAATGATATTTTTTATAAATAATTGACGATACAAATGTTTTGTATGGAATGATAGACACCCAAGAGGGGGTAAATTGAGTTTTCAAAAATTTTTCTTGATTTTAAAGATACTTTGAATAAAACAATTTGGCCTTTTTCAAACTATGAATGCTAATGTTTTAAATAAATTCTTGTCAAAAAATAATGTGAAATAAATGTAAGATAAAATCAATACAAGAAAACTTTTTCTTTTTAAGTTTTAAAAGGTTTTTGCTAAAATAAAGGAAAATAAACAAAGCAACACAACAAATTTATAGTGGTTTGGCAACAAAACTGTACTCCACTCCCTTAACTCCTCACCAAAGACTCAAGTTAGGCACCAACCAATACCCAACTTTCTTAAAATTCTAAGCACTGGTTATCATAATAATAAGGAATATAATCGACTCCCATCTGCACTGAAGAAAGCAAAAGCAAACCAAAGTGATATTTGGATATGAACTCAAATTGATCAAGTTCGAACATCAAACATAAAGCAAACCAAAGAAGTTGATGCAGAGATCCAGTAATTTGGAACAGTTTGTATTTAGAAAGTGAATTAGGTTGCGGTGAACTTGTAAGAGGAATAAGAAAGTGTGCCCAAGCTCCAGCTATGGTGGACAAGTTCAGCTTTGGCATTTTGGCCGGCGGCACCCATGGCCACATGCAATGGGTAGAAATGGTCAGGCGTCGGGTGGGCCATTTTTCCATATGGTGCCTTCTCTTCATATTTGTTCACATCCTCAAACCTGCAAAGAGATAAAATAAGTAGCAAGATTTTATTTGGAAAATTCTCTTCAACTAATTAGAGAACTGAACTCTCTACATAAATGATGTACGTGTAAATTAAAAAAAAATAAATTTAATAATCAAAATTTATTTTTTATTTTTTAAACAATATATGTATATATATATATATGAGTTTAAGTGTAATAGTACGAATATGCCTTCAAATCTTGTTTAAATGATAGATTTTTCTCCTTTTAAATGAAACATTCTAATGGTATGAATGAGATTTTAAAAGTTTAACAAAATTTCAAAGAGAACACCGAAAGTACTTTGTTTGCTTAAAAATAAAATAGATATACATATATTCCATCATTTTCCAAAAAATATATATATACTTATACTATTGCAACTTTTAACCATGAGTTTTCATATAGAAAAGAAGGTTGTATAATGAATTATTATTAGTCTTGCCAAATAAATCCAACTTTAAAGGTAAATACAAGAAGAATCGAATAATACTTTTTGTCTAGCCTAACTTTATAGCAAACTAAAAGCGAGATTGTGCTTAGATTTTTGTGTACTTGGTGTTTGTAGTTTATAATCTTCTAAAAAGTGGAGTGAATTAAAGATTTTTATTTTTGTAATGGTCCAACTATTATTAACCTTTAATTTTGTATATAAATTATAAAATAAAAAAATAATTCTAAGAAAATAGAGGCATATTAACTTGAACATGATTAAAGATAGAGAGAAGGAAACAATGAGGAGTTGTGTATGCATAGAAATACCTTCCAGAGAGAAGGGCATCTTTGAGCCAGGTGTCAAAATCCAAAGCCCAAGAATCAACAACAGATGAGACATGACCTCTGGAAGCGCTGAGCTTATTGAGGTTGTGAGTGGCAGCCCCAGAACCAAGAATGAGGACGCCTTCATCCTTGAGAGGGGCCAAGACTCTGCCCAGATTGTAATGGTAAGTGGCGTCTTTGTGGGTCTGAATGGAGAGCTGGCACACTGGAATATCTGCCTCTGGATACATAAGCATCAGTGGAACCCAAGCACCATGATCAAGCCCTCGCTTCTTGTCCACATCCACCCGCTCCAACCCACTTGCATTTAGTATTTCCTTCACCCTCTCTGCCAATTCTGGAGCTCCAGGAGCCAAGTACTTGAGCTTTATACACACACACACACATATATGTTTGGGAATTACCCAGCATTAAACTCAAATGAAAACCCAGCCAAAACCAAAAACAAAAATAGAATGAATTCAACAGAACATGCTATAATATATATTCCCTTCATATATATATATATATATATATATATCTGGAGGTAAGTTTAGGTTTCATTTGTTCCGATCCCAGGGTTTTGTTAGTGTTGGGTTGTACTGTCATATGTCAAGGATCGAACGAACTCCTTAAAGAAATTTTTCTTAAACATGAATTTAATAATAATACAATATATCACTAACATCACTTTAAATATACCCGACAAAATTATAGAATACGACAATAAATAGAACACAATAACTAGGGATAAAAATTGTAACTGAAATCGTGGGAAACCGAACCGAAGCCAAACCGGTCAACGTGGTTAAAAACTGTTTGACTGGATAATGATTTGGTTTGGAAAAAATTCAAACACTGTGTTAATAGGTATGGTTTGATTATGATTTTCACTAAATCCAAACTAAAATCCGAATCGAAACTGAATCAAATGTGTGGGTAACCAAACCAAACCGAACTGAATATACATATATATAATATATATTTATTTAATATATTATATATACACATAATATATATATATATATATTGACTAATGCATTTTTTTACAAGTATTTTAACTAATGCATTACAAATATATAAAATATTTAACATTTACAAAGTAATTAAAAAATAAAAATAAAACATAATCTTAAATTATTTTATTTTTATCAATCAAATAATTATTAATAAAAATAACTAATTAAATATTTAAAAAAATAAAATCTAACGAGAGATTTGGATCAAACTAAAAAATCATGGTTAAAACCGAAACCGAACCAGAACCAAAATCGAATGGTGTAGTTATGGTTTTTAATTTTTAAAACCAATGGATAATGGTTTGATTTTGGTTTCAGTAGTTTAAGTTTGGTTTGATTATGGTTTTGGCAAAAATCGAAACAATCAAACCGAACTATTACCAACCCTAACAGTAACAACCTGCATCATTAGTGTTATAAAATAATGAAGGATGTTAGAAATTTTCAAAAAAATCCCGAAGAAAGTGAATAAATAGGAATAATGATGTCCTAGGAGAGGGGCATTTTGGTAGATTGAGATAGTGAATCCCATTGAGGGTATTTTGGTGGTTTGGAAAATAATTTCTCTTTGGAATTATGTATAGTTGTGAATTATTCTCATTTGTGCATTTATGTGGAGATAAATGGGATTGATAATTCACTAAGGGTATTTTGGTAATTTGAAGTATATTTTCATGAGAGAATTAAATTATTGAAGAGGGAAAAAATAATTATAATTCACTTAGGTGAGTAAAAGTAATTTATTTTTCCTAAAATGGTGAATAAATGTGATAAAGGCACATGAATGGTTGAGATTGAAACTTCGAAGTCAAGATTACTGTTTAAAAGTGACACTTGGCAAGCCTTTGTCTAAGAGAAATGCAGAAATTAAATTAATGCAAAAAAAAATCATTTATGTATTAATGAGAGAAATGATTATGGTGGAATAAAAAAATCAAAAAGAAAATAGAAAATTAGTTTCCATTAATGTTTGAAAATGGGGAGATTTATTTTAAATGAAAAATAGGTGAAAATGGTCACTCAAGTGATTGGTGAAAAATTGTCAAGAATTAAAATAATTCTTGAAAAAATTATTTTTAAACTAGACAACAAAAGTGGATCCAATGGTTGGGATGTCCTGAGAAAGGTGAAAGATAATCCAATGGCTTATATTAAAGTCTCCAAGATGGCATGGATTGTGCTTTTTCCATGTGGTGGAGATTTAATCTCTAAAGTAAATCCAATGGCTAGGATTTAGTGTCCTGTAAGCACATGGATTGTGCTAATTTAGAAGGATGAGATCTATCTTCATAAAGTAAAAGGAAGGGTTAGGATTTAGCTACTTTGGAGGGATGAGATTTGTTCTCATAAACTTAAATCCAATGGCTAGAATTGGATCTTGGAATTGAGAGATATAAAAATAAAATTTGAAGAAAGAAATTGGAGAAAGTCTTCCAACATGAAGGGAAAAAAATGAGAGGAAAGAAGAAAAGAAAGAAGAAAAAAAAAAGAGAAGAAGAATTGGGGAGGAAGAAAAGGTAAGAATTCTTCCTTATAATGGTGTGTAAAGTTCTCTTTACTTTATTTTTCTTCGAAAAGTGGCTTAGCCTCTTTGTTGTCTTAAGGTTTTCTTTGAATAAGAGAGTTGGAAGTAAGAGGATTGGAGGCTAGCCAAGGAGCACCAAAAGATAAAGGATGGCCCCATGGGAAATGGCTTTGCAAGCTTTGTAAGTATGTAGGATAGATTTCATTATGTTGCAAGTTGACATGCTCCATTATGTACATGAGACCAATGGCCATGTGGGTAGTTAGGGACATAGTAGGGAAAGGTAGGTTAATGCCTCAAACCAAGGTGGGATGGGGGGGCAAAAAGATCAAGCCACACTTGCATGTACTTGGCTTTTCACTTTTAATCTATAGCATATTTACATTTACATTTACATTGCACCCTTATTGAGCATTGTAACTCATGAGGTTTTTATCCTCACTTTGTAGATTTGCAAGTCTCACAAGAAAGGGAGTCATGGAGACTTAGGCCGCGTTCTCTTTGTTGTCACCCCATGCTTGTCGATGACATGATTGGTTGCAACGTACACAATTGCCCATTCACATCGGAGATGACGATGGATCTCAACATAACCATGGAGATTGCACAAAAGACCCAGGCCATGGTAGACCCAGATGCGATGATTCATCCTATTAGCCACGACGAACGCGACTTCCAGTAAAACAACCTCAGTCTTCACAATCAGACGATAGTAGCTCCATCCCATCGATCGTGACGTACTTAGCTGCCAGCGACAAAGCCTTAGCTATGGCGAGATGAGCAACAAGCAAACAAAGAATGAACTACAAATTTCTAAAACCGTAGTTGCACTACAAAAAATTCATAATTTAGTGACGGATTTAGCGACGAAATTTTTCCGTCGCTAATTTGAGACGGAAATATGGATTTGTGACAGAATATTCCGACACCAAATTTTTTATTTTTTTTAAATTTCGCAACGGAATTAGCGACGAAATATTCCATCATTAAATAATTTAAAAATTTAATTTATTTTTTATTTTTTAGCGACGGGATTGCCCTGTCACTAAATTTTGGATTTTTATTTTTTATTTTTTAGCGACAGAGTTGCCTCGTCGCTGAATTGTGGATTTTTTTTTTAGCGACAGGTGTAACCTTGTCACTAAATTTTGCATTTTTATTTATTTTATTTTTATTTTTTAGCGATGGGGGTTGCCCCGCTGAATTTTGAATTTTTATTTTTTTTATTTTTTATTTTTTAGCGATAGGGTTGCCTTGTTCCTAAATTTGGTATTTTTAATTTATTTATTTTTATTTTTATGTTTTAGCTACGGGGGCTATCCCGTCATTAAATTTGGTATTTTTTATTTAATTTATTTTTATTTTTTAGCGATGGGACTATCCCGTCGCTAAATTTTCTATTTTATTTAATTTATTTTTATTTTTTAGTGACAAGGGCTATCCATTGCTAAATTTTGTATTTTTTATTTAATTTATTTTTATTTTTTAACGATAAGGCTTATCTCGTCGCTAAATTTGGTATTTTTTAATTAATTTATTTTTATTTTTTAGCGACGGAGTTATCCCGTCGCTAAATTTTATATTTTTTTATTTAATTTAATTAAATATATTTAGCGACGGAATATTTCGTCGCTAATTAATAAAAAAATTAAATTTAAATTAAATATAAAATCGTTAATAATTAAAAAATTTAGCTAGTCGTTACAAATGAAAAAAATAAATTTAAAAAATAAAATTTATTAATTATGTATTAAACAAAGATTAAATAAATATTAAAATGTATTAAATGCATATTTTATGTATTTTATTTACAAACCAAAAATATATAAATTGATATGATATTGTAAAATTTATAATAACAAATATGTATTAAACTAATTTTTAATCAAATAAAACTTAAATATTTAAGAGATAAATTAATTACAACATTTAAGTGGTATATTAGTTAAGTTAAAATTTACCACATTTATTTTTTTAAGTATTAATTTATAAATTTAAAAAATTTGAAATTTAAAAAATTAATTTAAAATAAAATTAAAATGACTAGCAGCTAAGTATATTATATAGTTAATATGTGTAGTGTATATGATAAGAAATCTCGCAACTCAAATGGTTGTGTGCGCGTGCGCGCACGAGCGACCAGGGATCGAAGCTGAGAAAGGGAAGAAAGGATTGCACTGAGAAATTATCTCAGTGCTACATGTGGTGGCTTAAGGCGACGCCACGTGGCGCTGCAAGGTAGCGTGTGCGTCCTTCCAACGTGGGCTATTATTATTTTTTTTTAAATTAAAGTCAGGGACGGAAATAGTTTCGTCGTTGATTAGCGACAGAATTGTTTTCGTCATTAATTATAATTTATTTTAATTTTTAAACATTCTAATTTTTATTGTGTATTAGCGACGGAACGTTTTTCCGTCGCTAAAATAATAATTAATTTTTTAAATAAATTTAATTTTTTATTTTTTAATCAGTGATGGAAATTTTCGTCACTGATTTTCCCCATTGCTGATCCTGTCGCTAAATTTCAGCAACGCCACTTTTAGCGACAAGAAGCTACCCGTCCTTAAATTTTTTAGCGATGAATTTTTCCGTCACTAAATTCCGTTTTTCTTATAGTGCCCCGATACCATTTTTATTAGCTATTTTATACATCAATTGTAAATATCACAAAGATAAAATACCTAATTAATAGAAAAAATCGAATCTTCAAAATTTGGCATGCCACAAGTCTTCTCGGACTTTTAGGTCAAGTGCACAATCATAGTACGAAAAATACACTCCAACCACAATCTAAATATCCACTCAACTAATAAGAACACTCAAAATATAGATGCTTTGTGTTTTTTGTGTTTCTCAATGTGTCCTATACCTTATGCAAGGATTTCTATTTATAGATGAGAAAACTTTATCTGATAAGATTTAAAAGATAAAGATTAATCAAAATTTGAATTTCAAAATTATCTCATTTAGGGATAATTTTATCAGATTATCTCACTTAAAAATAATTATATTTTAGGATAAAAACTTATCTCATCTCATTAAATTGACTCATGTATTTAAATATTAATCGATAATTATCAATTATCTACAGTTTTATCGTTGGTGGGTTGTACTGTCAAATGTCAAGGATTGGGCCAGAGATGAATTGATAGTGGATCATTGAACCCAGAAAGAGGACCCCCCAATTAGCGAAGGAAAATTATGAGAATCAATTCTTCAGACCAGAAATTAAATACGAAGAAAATGATCACCTGGTACATCTCGGCGGGGAAGCCGTAGAAATCGTAGATGGTGGGGGAGGGGCCGGAGACGGCGTTGACGGCGGGGTGGGAGGTCTCCCAATGGGCGGAGATGATGAGGATGGCGGTGGGTGCAGCTGATCCGTACACCTTCTTCCTAAATGATTTCAGGAAATGCCTCGCCGGCAATGATTCGTCGATCGACAGCGTCGGCGATCCATGCGAGATGAAGAATGTTTCCTTTATCTTCAACCTCCCCATCTCTCCTACCTGCATCTTCGGGAAGACTAAACATATCAACGCTGAATCCATTAAATAGGGGTCCGCTAGCTAACGTCACCATAAAAACAAAAATAGAAATAAAAGAGGTAATTACTAAAAAAAACACCCTATAAACACCACATGAATTCAATATTTTATATTTTTTTAATAATGCCTTAATATCTATCACCATCCATACCTTATAGTGACGTCCCCACCATGGCAGGCCTCTGCCCCAAGGAACTTTTGGTGTGGCCTCGGGGATGTTTGGTTTGGTTTACCTACTTACCCTTCATGATTACAATGTCTTATATATGTTCATATAATATAATTAATATATTTTTATTTTTATAATTCATTTTAACGTATCTTTTCTTCACCAATATATTTGTTTCAAGTACTTGTAAGATAATTTTTTATTTATTATACCCAAAATTTCTTATTTTTTATATTTTTATGGTTTATTACTAATTTCCATATTAGTATTTGATGGAGAAACCAATAGAAAGGGAGAGAAAGAAGAAAAATAAAAACAAATTTAATGTTTCCTTAAGACAGAATCTCAACTACAAGAATTTTAGCATATTGTGACAAAATAATTATGATGGATTAAATTTTATCACAAAAAATATCTTTTTGTGACAAAATTATGACAAAATAGAATTTTCTCATGCTAAATTTAAAAAGTGAGTAAAGTTGTAACAAATAATATTTTGACATAATATGGTGAGGTAGCTAATTTATAATGACAATAATTTTTGTTACAAAATTTTGTCACATTAAATTGATACCAAATTTTTGTCGCCAATTCCACTTAACATAATATGACAGATTAATTTTGTCACCAAAAATTTTGTCACAATATTTAATGATATAAGATGTAATTACAATTTTTTTTCTAACAATAAGTAATAATTTTTATAACAAAATAGTTTGTTACAACATGGTATTATAAAAAAAAAATAAGACAAAAAAATGTGTAATACCCTAAGCCACATTGAATAAATTAAATTATGCTCATATTTTTTTAGTCTATATGATATGTAAACAATTTATTAAATTAAGTTTATGTAATTAAGTTTATTAAATTAAGTTTATGTAATTAATTATGTTTATATGATTAATTTATTTAGCTTAAGTATGTTTATGCTATAAATTATATAAGTATGTAAAAATAAATAAATATGTAATTAGGTATGTGAAATATAAATAAATATATAAATATGTAAATAAATATAAGTATGTATAAGTATATATGTATATATATATATAAAATAAAAAAATATAATAAAATCCAAAAAATCCAGATTTTGCAGAAGCAGCGCGTGGCCATGCAGCGGCCAGTGCATGGCCGCGCCTACACATGGATTTCAGGGCAAGGGGGGGTCATTAAATGCCGAAATGACGCCGGAGTGGCCTCTAGGATGCGTGGCCGACGATGGTGAGGCAAGGCACGTCAAAATCGGGCTATAAATATCCGCTCCAAGACTGCCCATTTCATCCGAAAGTTGCGAGGCTTAGATCGGTCGATTGGAAGAGAGTTTGAGAGATTTGGGAACGGGGTTTTGATCTTCAAGTTGTGGGTAGCATTTCTGCTAAGTTTGGTGGCCAACGGAGCAGTGAAAAGGAAGACCCAAGCATCGCCGGAAAGTCACGATCTCCCCGAAATCGAGGTTTCGACTGACGATTGGAGGTAAATTTTGTCATTTTTTCTTAATTTTGAGGCTGAAATTGGGTTCGGGGGGTCGGAATTTAGGGGAGTAGAGGCTTCTTTCGAAGCTTCGGGAAACAGCAGCGTCGCTAGCAGCTAAAGAGCCGCCGGAGAAGACGACCGCGAAGGGGGGTTGGGCGCGTGGTCGCACGCACATGCGGTTGAGGTGAAGCCGCGTGGTCCACACACGCCCGCCAGGGAAATTAGAAAAAAAAAAGAGTAAAATTTTGAAAAAATTTTATTAAATCTGAAATGTTGTTTATGATATATTGGTGAAGAAATTTTCTGGAAATGTTAAATTTATTAATTTTTAAGTAGATTTTTCTATTATGGAAATAAAGAAAAATAGGATTTTAATTCAACAAATTTCAAGAAAATTTCAGAGTGTTAGAAGTATTATTTAAGAGATATTAGTGAAAAGGAATTAAATAAAATGAAAGATTAGGTAATTATTATGTAATAATTACATATTTAGCTATTATGAAATAAGGGAAAAATAGGAATTTAAGTTAGAAAATTCCAAGAAAATTCCAGAATACTAGGAATATTACTTAAGGAATATTGGTAAAAAGAGATTAAATTTTTATGAAGTCTAGATAATTATGGTGCAATTTCGAAAAGATAAAGCTGAGAAATAAAAGAAAAAATAGAAGAAATTCTGAAAAATAGTAAATGGTGTTCTAAAAATAAATTTATGTTGTAGGAGTCCTTGTGAGCAAGGGGATTAAAGAATATCCACTTAGCACATTTTTCGAGACAAAATAGCTATAAGTATGCTGCTTGAATTTAATACAGTTATAGATGTAAATATTGAAAATACTTTTATCATATTGACATGCTATGATATGAAATCATCACGTAGACTGCATCAATGACATGACTATGAAATGCATACATACACAATTATACTGTTGATCACACACATATGAGGCTGTAAGGAGTACGAACTGACACCGCTGTCCTATCAAGGGTGCACCCATACACCCCGGCTTCGAAAGAGGTGGCCGCTAAAATGATAGGCAGCATGAGGGGTGCAGTTGACACCTACGATGAAAGACATTGCATACACTCATGACATTGCATTTGGTGTCCTTACTTAGATGGTTCATTATCTAACATGGGTTTGCCTCTAGAACATTCAACGTTCCAACCGGGACTTGCAGAGATGATTCTGAGATTAGTGATGTATAGTGACACGAGACATCAAGATGCGAGTAAATGTACCATATTATAATATGACTAGCTTAAGATTTGTGTACATTGTTCTATCGTCAAACGCTTTATGTATTAACTTGTATTAAATGCCATGTACAATTATTAAATTATGCGTTGCCATGAGCAGGTTCGATTCAGCTTCTGCTTTGTATTTATTTTCTAGTCTAGATATCTCATCTAACACTAGACACGGTCTTAGGGAATTTAAAAAATAATGGATTTTTTTTAAAAAAAAAATAGACCAAATTTCCTAAGGCATAACAGGCCCGAGAAGACGGGCTGTTATAGTTGGTATCAGAGTTCAACCTAGAAGGATACCTAGGAAGAAAATTTAGACTAGGCCTAGCAGGAGGGAAGTACCAACTCGAGAACAGTTAGGAATACTAACGGAAGTTGTGATGATAGATGGCTGGAAACTTCTCGGAGCAGGATTTGGTCGATCATTGGGCCCATCGTATGGAGCATCAGATTCCGGAGCCGAATGAGGGTATCATGGAATACCTTGTCCAAATAGAAGAAATTATCGACGACGTGCCCCCAAGCTACCGACTTTGGCCTGATCTCGCTCGATTTTAGATAAATATGATGGTCGGTGTATTGGAAGATGAGCTATAGGAATTCGCAGATTGGGTCCGGCATCAAGACGAGCAGTTCCCAGAATTCCATCTTTATTGTGCACGTGTTCGCGAGCTACTCGTAAAAATGTACGAGCTAGTACTAGTGGGGGAGCTCGATGAAGACATGGAGGACCCGCTCGAGGAAGGAGAGGAAGAAAATATGGAGAACTCGATTGAGCCTGGAGAAGTAGAAGGTGTGGGAAATCCGGTTAACGCAGAAGAAGAAGAAGAAGAAGAAGAAGAAGAAGAAGAAGAAGAAGAAGAAGACATACCCATATTCTGGGCTGAAGACGACTTCGAGGATACGGATTCGGAAGATGAGGAAGAGATTGAGGAATTAATGGACAACCCCGAGGCACCCTCGTATGAATCTGAAGATGAAAAGAACGTTTGGATTTGGAGGTCATCAGGACCAAAATAGACCCATCTCAGAAACACTCTAACTAATTACGTGACTTGTATGGTGTTGTCTGTAATCTATGTGACTTTGTAACATGTATATATAACATTTTACAAGCCGAATGTATTATATCTATAGAACTAATCGGATGGCAAGATCCTGTTGTCTAATCTCGAATGTTATTTTCCTTCCAGATGGTAAACACTCAAAAAAGGTTAGTAGTTGGGCCTAGAACGCCGAACCCACAAGCTGGCAACACTGAAGGAAACACAAGTGGGCACTCGGAAGGCGACTCCAATCAAAAGACCGGGAGTAGCAGACTGGATCAGATGGAGCAAATTCTGGGAAGTGTGGTGGGTTTCATACACGAGACTCACTCCCGGGAAGGCCATGCCGGCTCGGGACAAAGGGTTGCTACAATTATGGAGAAATAGGGCATCTTAATCATAACTGTCTAAAGAAAGGAATCACTTGCTTCAACTTCCAGCAAACAAGTTATTTCGCAAAGGACTGTCCTAAGCCGCGACTGGTTAGTCAACCCCAGGGGACGTCCGGAAATGCCAGAGCACATCAAGGAAGGGTGTTTCACCTAACACGGCAGGATGCGGCAGAAGATCTATCGATAATTGAAGGTACCATGTTTCTATTCGGTAATCCTATGCATGTTTTAATAGACTCTAGAGCAAGTCATTCGTTCATTTCACATGCATCCACTAAAGTGTTAGGAGAAAAATCGAAAAAAATTAAATTGTCGTATGATTGTGGCAACCCCAATGGGGAAATCTCTAGAAACCTCTTCAGGATACATAGATAGGAAGATTCAGATAGGTGAAGTTGAGTTCCTGGCGGATCTGATCCTTCTAGAATTTCAAAATTTTGACGTGATCTTAGGAATGGACTTCCTAACTAAATACAACGCCACATTAGACTGTAAAGCTAAAACAGTCTGCCTTAAGAGTGGAGACTTGAACGTCAAGTTTCAAGGGCAAAAGAGGGCAAGTGAACGGAAGATAATCTCGGCCCTAAAAGCTGAGAAACTATTACGTCAAGGGGCACAAGGATACTTGGCTTGTGTTCAAGAGAAAAGTAAGGAGCCCTTAAAAATCGAAGAAGTGTGACTCGTTAACGAATACGGGGACATGTTTCCCAAAGAATTGCCTAGATTGCCATCCCAGTGAGAAATTGAGTTTTCAATAGAGATCATGCCAGGAACAGGTCCGGTTTCGATACCCCCGTATAAAATGGCTCCTGCAGAATTGAGAGAATTAAAAACCCAACTTCAAGAGTTGTTAGACAAGGGGTTCATCAGACCAAGTATGTCGTCATGGGGAGCACCAGTACTCTTTGTCAAGAAAAAGGACGGGAGTCTGAGATGTGTATCGATTATCAACAGCTAAACAAAATAACAGTCAAGAATAAGTACCCACTCCCCAGAATTGAGGAGCTGTTCAACCAATTGCAAGGGGCCAAGCTCTTCTCGAAAATTGACTTAAGATCTGGGTATTATCAATTAAGAATCAAGGCAGAAGACGTGCCTAAGACAGTTTTTCGCTCTCGATATGCGCACTATGAATTTTTGGTGATGCCGTTTGGATTAACCAATGCCCCAGCAGCTTTTATGGACACCATGAATCGGGTCTTCAGGCCATTTCTGGACAAGTTCGTGATCGTGTTTATAGACGACATACTGATATATTCTCCCTCAGAAAAGAACATGAATCACATTTAAGGATAATATTGCAAACGTTGTGAGAACATAAGTTCTATGCCAAGTTCTCAAAATGTGAGTTTTGGTTATACCAGGTATCATTCTTAGGACATGTTATATCGGCCGAGGGAATATCGGTTGACCCAGTCAAGATAACAGCTGTGACGACTTGGAAGCAACCCCAGTCAGTTACTGAGGTTAAGAGTTTCTTGGGACTGGCAGGGTACTATAAAAAGTTCGTGGAAGGGTTTTAAAAAATTGCGACACCCCTTACCAAGTTAACTCAGAAAGGGGTAAAGTTCGACTGGAACGAACAGTGTGAAGAAAGTTTTCAGACACTTAAGGCTAAGCTGACAACCGCTTTAGTCCTGGCTATGCCAAATGGATCAAGAGGTTTTATGGTCTACACTGACGCCTCGAGAAACGGTTTAGGGTGTGTGCTGATGCAGCACGGGAGAGTCATTGCTTATGGGTCTCGACAGCTAAAGAACCATGAAAGAAACTACCCGACTCATGATTTGGAATTAGCTGCAGTGGTATTTGCTCTAAATATTTGGAGACATTATTTGTATGGTGAGAAGTTTGAAATTTTCACTGATCATAAGAGCTTACAATACGTCTTCTCACAGAAAGAGCTAAACATGAGACAACGGAGATGGATGGAGCTGTTAAAAGATTACGACTGTACTATTCAATACCATCCTGGTAAAGTTAACATTGTGGCAGATGCCCTAAGCAGGAAAGAAACTGCTTGTGTAGTCGAAATGATGGTGGCAGAATGGAAACTAGTTGAAGCATTTAGCCTAATGACGATAGGAGTAACTTTCCGGGGAAACTCAGTTTACGCAGCTAGTCTCACACTACAACCAGAATTAATGGATTAGATACGGCAAGCCTACTCTAAAGACTCTTGAATAAAAATGTGGGTTGACCAGCATGGGCGAGTAAAGAGACCAGAATTTGAGGTAAGAGAAAACATCCTTCGATTTCAAGGAAGGATATATGTACCTCGTGTGAGGGAATTGTGATAGACAATTTTGGGAGAAGCCCATTGATCCAGATACTCAATCCACCCTGGAGCCACTAAGATGTACCAAGACTTGAAGGTTGTGTATTAGTGGCCAGGAATGAAGAAAATCGTGGTAAGGTACGTTAGTCAATGTGACACATGCCAGAGAATTAAGATTGAGCACCAAAAGCCCGGTGGGAGTTTACAGCCATTGGAAGTTCCAGAGTGGAAATGGGAGCACATTACAATGGATTTCGTGACAGGATTGCCAAGGAGTCCTAAGGGAAATGATGCCATCTAGGTGATAGTTGATAGACTATCTAAGTCTGCTCATTTCTTAGCCATGAAGGTAAGCCAACCAATCAGCAAATTAGCTCAATAGTATGTGAATGAGATTGTCAGATTACATGGAGTGTCAGTGAGCATTGTATCAGACCATGACCCAAGATTCACTTCTAGGTTTTGGGGAAGTCTGCAAGAGAGTTTGGGTACTCCACTTAGGCTAAGTATAACCTATCATCCCCAAATAGATGGTCAATCAGAAAGGATCATTCAAATCCTAGAAGATATGCTGCGAGCTTGTGCGATTGATTTTCCAGGTAGTTGGGAAGAGCATTTACCATTAGTGGAATTCGCTTACAATAATAGCTACTACAGCAGCATTGGGATGGCTCCTTATGAGGCCCTGTATGGACGAAAATGTAGGTCCCCGATATGTTAGACGGAGGTAGGTGAACGTCAAATTTTGGGAGCCGAGATAGTCCAGAGAATGACAGAAAAGATAAAAATCATTCAAGAAAGAATTAAAGAAGCTCAGAATTGCCAGAAATCCTATGCGAATACAAGAAGAAGAAAATTGGAGTTTCAAGAAGGTGACAAAGTATACCTGAAGATATCTCCACTAAGAATGGTGACTAGAAGCAGCAAGAAAAAAGGCAAGTTAAGCCCTCGATATATAGGACCGTACGATATAATGGAAAGAATTGGACCAGTCGCTTATCGACTCTTTCTACCTTTGGCTCTATCAAACCTCCATGATGTGTTTCATGTATCGCAACTTTGAAAGCATGAGCCAGATTCTTCCCAGATAATGCCAACTGAGGCTATCGAGATTCAAGAAAATCTTTTGTACGTTGAAAAACCTGTCAGCATTTTGGATCGTAGGGATCAAGTCCTAAGGAACAAATCAATACCCCTGGTGCAAGTTTTGTGGAGAAACCCCGTGAGACAAGAAATAACTTGGGAACGAGAAGAAGATATGAAACTCAACTTTCCATACTTGTTTGAAGACCCTATAGTTAGAATCAGTCAGAAATGATCAAATTTCGAGGACGAAATTTTTGTAAGGAGAGTAGAATGTAATACCCTAACCCACATTGAGTAAATTAAATTATGCTCATATTTTTTAGTCTATATGATATGTAAACAATTTATTAAATTAAGTTTATGTAATTAAGTTTATTAAATTAAGTTTATGTAATTAATTATGTTTATGTGATTAATTTATTTAGCTTAAGTATGTTTATGCTAGAAATTATATAAGTATGTAGAAATAAATAAATATGTAATTAGGTATGTGAAATATAAATAAATATATAAATATGTAAATAAATATAAGTATGTATAAGTATATATGTATGTCATGTATATATGTATATATATATATGTATAAAATAAAATATATATATATATAATAAAATCCAAAAAATCTGGATTTTGCAGAAGCAGCGCGCGGCCAGTGCATGGCCTACAAATGGGTTTCAGGGCAAGGGGGGGTCATTAAATGCCGAAATGACGCCGGAGTGGCCTCTAGGACGCATGGTCGACGATAGTGAGGCAAGGCACGTCGAAATCGGGCTATAAATAGCCGCTCCAAGACTGCCCATTTCATCCGAAAGTTGCGAGGCCTAGATCGGTCGATTGGGAGAGAGTTTGAGAGATTTGAGAGCGGGGTTTTGATCTTCAAGTTGTGGGTAGCATTTCTGATAAGTTTGGTGGCCAACGGAGCAGTGAAGAAGAAGACCCAAGCATCGCCGAAAAGTCGCGATCTCGTTGGAACCGAGGCTTCGACCGACGATTGGAGGTAAATTTTATCATTTTTTCTTAATTTTGAGGCTGAAATTGGGTTCGGGGGGTCGGAATTTAGGGGAGTAGGAGCTTCTTTCGAAGCTTCGGGAAGCAACGGCGTCACCGGCGGTGAAAGAGCTGCCGGAGAAGACGACCGCGAGGAGGGGTCGGGCGTGTGGTCGCACGCGCCCGCAGTTGAGGCGAAGACACGTGGTCCACATGCGCCCGCCAGAGAAATTAGAAAAAAAAAAGAGAAAAATTTTGAAAATTTTTTATTAAATCTAAAATGTTGTTTATGATATATTGGTGAAGAAATTTTCTGGAAATGTTAAATTTATTAATTTTTAAGTAGATTTTTCTATTATGGAAATAAAGAAAAATAGGATTTTAATTCAAAAAATTTCAAGAAAATTTTAGAGTGTTAGAAGTATTATTTAAGAGATATTAGTGAAAAGGAATTAAATAAAATGAAAGATTAGGTAATTATTATGTAATAATTACATATTTAGCTATTATGAAATAAGGGAAAAATAGGAATTTAAGTTAGAAAATTACAAGAAAATTCTAGAATACTAGGAATATTACTTAAGGAATATTGGTAAAAAGAGATTAAATTTTTATGAAGTCTAGATAATTATGGTGTAATTTTGAAAAGATAAAGCTTAGAAATAAAAGAAAAAATAGAAGAAATTCTGAAAAATAGTAAATGGTGTTCTAAAAATAAATTTATGTTGTAGGAGTCCTTGTGAGCAAGGGGATTAAGGAATAGATGCTTGGCACTTTTTTCGAGAAAAAATAACTGTAAGTATGCTGCTTGAATTTAATATAGTTATAGATGTAAATATTGAAAATACTTTTATCATATTGGCATATTATGATATGAAATCATCACGCAGACTGCATCAATGACATGACTATGAAATGCATACATACACAATGATACTGTTGATCACACGCATACGAGGCCGTAGGGAGTACGAACTAGCACCGCTGTCCTATCAAGGGTGCACCCATACACCCCGACTTTGAAAGAGGTGGCCGCTAAAATGATAGGCCGCATGAGGGGTGCAGTTGACACCTACGATGAAAGACATTGCATACACTCATGACATTGCATTTGGTGCCCTTACTTAGATGGTTCATCATTTAACATGGGTTCGCCCCTAGAACATTCAACGTTCCAGCCGGGACTTGCAGAGATGATTCCGAGATTGGTGATGTGTAGTGACACGAAACATCAAGATGCGAGTAAATGTACCATGTTATAATATGACTAGCTTAAGATTTGTGTACATTGTTTTATCGTCAAACGCTTTATGTATTAATTTGTATTAAATGCCATGTACAGTTATTAAATTATGCGTTACCATGAGCAAGTTCGATTCAGCTTCCGTTTTGTATTTTTTTTCTAGCCTAGATATCTCATCTAGCACTAGATACAGTCTTAGGGAATTTCAGAAATAATGGATTTTTTTTAAGAAAAAAAATAGACCAAATGTCCTAAGGCATAACACGTCCGAGAAGGCGAGCTGTTACAAAATGTATGTCACAAGAAATTCAGTTTTTTTGTGACAAAAATAATTTTATTGAATTTAAATTTTTTCATAAAAATAGGTCATATTAGGAATAAAAAATAATAATCTAGTGACAAAATTTAATTTAAATTTTTTATTTTAAAATGTTAGTGATGGAAACACTGTTCCGTCGCTAATTTTAGCGACAAATTATTATTTTGATTCCTAAAATTAAAAATTAAAAATTAATTTTAATATTTGTTTAAATAAAAAATTTAAAAATTAATTTTAGTTTTTATAAATATATTCAATCATTATAAAAATATTTTTAATTTGTTTTAGCGGCCGACTTATAATTTGAATTTTCAATTTTATTTTTTTATTTTTTAGTCAATTAATTTATATATATTTAAACTTAAGATGAAAATTTAAACATATAAATATTTAAATTTTATAAAAAATTAAATAAAATTAAATATGTTAATGTATAAATATAAAAAAATAAAATAAATTTAAAATTGCATATACATTTAAACATGAGATGAGTATAAAAAATTAATTTATAAAATTTAAAATTTTTAATTTAAATAAATATATTAAGTTTAAAAACCATAATATTGTTAAATTCTAAATATATCAATTAATATATTTCATGTGCATAAAATAAAAAATAAAAAATATATTAAATGTATAATAATTAACTATTAGTAATATTTATTAAATGTGTACAAAATGTAAACAAACACCACATTTGAAAAATAAATAAAAATTTTAAAAACTATAATATTGTTAAAGTTTTTATTACTTTAAATTTTAAAAATTACAAAAATAAAACAATATCGATGGATTGTATTTTATAGAAAAGTGTCCCATTCTATATTGTCAGTCTTTTTCTCTCTATAAATAGAAGAACTTTCTACTAAGTTAAGATATGCTTACAATCTTAGTGAAACTATAATTTTACTTTAAACACAAAACTGATTTATGTATCAAAAGGTTTGCACGTGATTTTATTGGCGCCTTAAACTTGTTTTTCTCTTTGCAACCCTCTCAAAGATACCAAGAGACACTTTCTTACATCTTGATCGAGACATTCTCTCACTTAAAAAAATCATTATTATATCTTGACAATAATAATATAAATTCAATATATAATAATAATTTTTAAAACTTATCTAGAACATGCAATTTTTATTAGAAATAAATTATTTTTAAAATAAATTCACAAAATGTCTCCTTATTTTTTATGGAAGTATTATCAAAATCATTTCTAAACTCTCTCAATACTTATCTTCGTGTGTTGGGCTCTTCGTTATTTTGTTAATTATCGCTTGACCTATTTGTATGACAGTCATATGTTACTAGTTTTGAAAATTTATTTTCTTTTCAATATTTAGTTTTACTTTCGATTTTTACAAGTTTTGTCTCGTTATTTTTTTATGAGACTCGAGGTATACCCTGGCAATCTGAAGATGTTATGCGGTGTTCATTTAATTTAATTCTTATTTATAAAAAAATAATTATTTGAGGTAACAAATTAATAATAAATAATTCAATATATCAAACTAATTTATTATAATTATTAGATTTATAATATAATTATATTTTTAAATAAATATTAATTTAAAATAAAATAATTTAAATTATTCTATTATCATATTTTAAATGATTAAAATAAATTATTATTTAAATTATTTAATAATTATCATAATTTAAATTATTTTGCCTACTATCATAATTTTAAATTATATTTTTTTATTAATTAAATAATTATTCATATTATTTTTATAAATTATATTATTTTTATTTAATTATTAAATATATATTATATTAATAAAAATAAGTAAGTAAATTAAAGAGGTGGGAGATTCCCCACCTCCTTCCCTAGCCAAATTCTGCCCTCCCTCCAAATTCCAAATCCCACCCAATCCCAAACCCAATCTCTCACTCTCTCTCACTTTCTGTCTCCCTCTCTAGCCACTGTCGTCTCTGTCTCTCACCCTCTCTCGCACTTTCTCTCTCTCTCCCTCCCGCCACCGCCGTCGACCCCTACCACCAACGTTATCTCACAGCCGTCGACCCCCACCGCCAACGTCGCTACACCACCATCGCCCCCCAACGTTGCTGCTCCAGACCTTCCTTCCTCAACCATCACTCTCGCCATCCCTCCCTACTCTGATAATCCTGCCTCTCTTCCACGATCGCTCCCAAACTACCTCGGATGGCAACGACACTCTACGTATTAGAGACTGTAATTCGGGTGACCACAAAAGTGGTGTTTTTCTCCTAGGGTTTCATTTCTTTCCCCAACACGGAATTTGGATTTATGGTTCGATTGTTCAAATCCTCACCCAGATGTCCATCTCAAACAGCCAACAGGTAGATTCATTAGAATGACAGATTCAGGTGCCTTCCTTCTCTTTTATCTATGAAAACAATTTTTGAGATTCTTCTATTGGAAGTTATTATTATTATTATTATTATTATTATTATTATTATTATTATTCAGCTTCTACTCATGTTCTCTTTTATCTGTAAGCATTTTATCTTTGTTATTTATGTATCTAATCTTCAGGCTTCATCAGCATATTAGAGGGGAAATAAAGATCGTAAAAGTTTACAAAGAGTGTATGGGATATCATTTCCTGATAAAAAACGATTGAAGGTTGTGCTCCATTTTTATGTTTTTCTTATAAAGTGTATCTATTAACCTGCTACACAGACACCCACACACTTTTTTTTACTTCCCATACCTATTTTATTCACTTTCAAAGTTAACATTTTCTGGCATAGTAATTTGTTGTGGCCATCACTTGTTACTGACTGATATTTGTTTTCAATCTTAGTATTCATTGGAACTAGAAATTTAATCCATGTAAAGGCTTTTGCTTGAAGTAAGATCATTGCAGTAAATGAAAAATAGAATATATTAAGAATAAGAAGTCCAAAATTTGCTTTAGTTTAAGAAAAGCTAGAAACAATTTTATATCATATTTTTTCGTGAGATATTTGAGGGCAAGAATGGGTATAAAAAGTTATGCTCTAATATTACTTGTATCAATTATTGATTTGAAAAAATCACTTCATCTTGTAAGCTATGAAGCAACACAACAATATGTTGGCATTGCGATTATCAAAAGGTATTTAAAATGACATGAAAGGGATATAACATAAGTATATATACGTGCAATTTAATATTTAATTCAAAGATTGAAACATACAAACTAACCATAACTAAAAACAAAAAGATTTATGCCATAGCTTAATTATTTAGTAAACTATTTCATTCCATCAAAGGAAAGCCAAATCAAAATGTGACTCTGCACTACCCTTACAGAGTGCAGAGCCAAATAAAAATGTGACTCTGCATTTAGTCTTTTATTTTTCTTTAGTGATTGAGTGGAACTTGCTCTGATATTGTACATACCAATTGCAGGTGTGAGGAATGAAGTTTGTCAGAGATGTTCAAAGACAGTTATCTCAAATAATGCAGAAGATAGCTAAAGGTTGGAATTCAATCATTAATGAACCTTTTAGGAACACTTTGTCCTGAAGTCCTACCCTGATCATGCCACCATGAGAATTACTAACCATAGTTCAACTACAGGCTTTTACCTTGTCCTAGAACTTATTTTCTTGGATGAATTTTTTTACTATTAAGTAATCTTTTTGATTTCTAATTGGAAACAATTTAATAGCTTTGTGTCTAGTACTATATTAATAACTTGGTTGCTGCAAGTTATTTACAATGGTATTTACACCTTGCAAGTGCATTTGCTGCAAGCTTACTATTATTGCCCTATTGGGTGCCTTGAACTTGCTAAGTGTAGAACAACTTTCACATTGATGTTCACCAAAGCTTCTCCTTGGCCAACTTTTTTGTGGTAGAGACAATTGTACCCATTACTAAACAATAAAATGCAACAGGGTTTTCTATTATACTCCCATATTTTGGTCTTTGGTTTTCCTACTAATGTTGGCTCATCACCTCATGATTAGTAATTATGTTGGTAGTTTTATGATTGATCCATATATATATTTAGATGATCCAGAACACTAGACAACACCAGTACTTGAGCTTCAGTTTTTGTTGTACAGATGCATTTACTATTAGGAGAAGTTGGCTCAAAAGTCAAAACCTTTATTGTTCTATGTTGATGCCACAGTTAATGATAGAGCCACTAGTGATGTGGCACCACCTAAAATTACCAGAATACCCCTACGTGTTAATAGTCTCGCTCGCCACGTGGGTTGCTTGAGAGACTGACACATGACAAGTTAACAATCCGGAGCAGAACCCGAAAATTTTGGGTCGGGCTGCAAGACTCATTCCAACTTAACTGGGATTCTTAGGAGTTGTGCTCGCTCATCTTAGGTCTTATCTGGATACCCCATAACGGGTCAGCTTATAAAAGACAAGGGTCCTCACTAGGTATGACTAAGCTCTACAACTCTCACATTTATTACAACTCGCATTTACTCTACTAATTTGAGCATCGGAGTCTACCCCAGGGGATCCTAGCCTCGACCCTCCATTGTCTTGCAGGTTCTATACTCGAGGTTCGACATTGCCAAGTTCGAGGTACTATTCCTGAGGTTCATTCATAGAGGTGGCACGTAGTGGTCGGTCCCAAAAACCATCATCACTTGGGGTCCATCGTGGGGCCGACGTCCATACTCGCTAGCCTCTTCCTTCCCTACCTCGCACTTCAAACTTCAACTCCTCACCTCGGACCTCAATCTTTCCATAAGTGTCAAATGACTTTCGCTCCTTGCCATAACTAACTACATGGCTCCCCGAAAGTATGTGACTCATAGTCAGGTTGGTGCCAATCTAGAGGCCCCACCGCAATGGGAGAATCCACCACCTCTGGCAAATCCAATGCTAGAGGACCGACTCACCAGGCTAGAGAATCAGGTCCAACAGTTAACTAAGTTGTTGATTAGTTATTTGCACTAGAAAGAACAACATCGTCCACATGTGTCCTCTCAGCGGGTAGAGCACCAGTCACCTCTTCTTACTCGGGAGCCTCGTCAATCCCGCCAGTCGGGGTAGGAAATCCACCCCTCTGAGGCGACAGGATCTACTTCTTCCCCCTCACGAGAAGGAGGGACTTCGTAGGAGAGACGATTGCGTTTCCTAGAGAGGCAGATCCAAGAACTCAAGAAGGGAAATGAAGAGTTGCCCCACCTCGACTCTAACTAACCCTTAAGCAAGGGCATCATGTCAGAGGTTCCACTAGAAAGGTTTTGTATCCCATCCATCAAGCTTTATGACGGAAGCACAGACCCTTATGATCACGTAGAGCTTTTCTCCTCCCATATGCTGGTGCAATTAGGGTTGGACGCGATGTGATGCCAGGCATTTTCGGCTACTTTGGGAGGTTATGCCCAGACTTGGTACTCCTGTCTTCCCTATCGTTCCATCAATAGCTGCGAAGAGTTGAAGACTTGTTTCTTAGCCCATTACGCTCCCTTGAAATGCCACCAGAAGTCTTCCATGGCTCTAGTGAACATCAAGCAAAACCAGGGTGAATTCTTAAGGGATTTCATGGCTAGGTTCAATCAGGAGGCATTGAGCATTGACGAGTTCGATCAGCAGATAGCAATGGTGGCTTTCCAGAATGGCTTGAGGGTTGGGCCATTCGCTCAGTCCTTGGCTAAGACTCCACCTCATACTTTCATAGAAGCCCTTGCACGGGCTAATAAGTACATCAACGCTGAAGAGGTGATGAAGGTGAAGCAGGCTGAACAACCTGATAGAAAGGAAAGAGAAAAGGAGAAGAAAAAGTCAATGGTGGGACAGAAGATGGACTATCACCCCTCCCGAACCCAAGATCGTCTAGGTTTTGGGGGTACTCATGGTAGCCCAGTGAGTTACACTCCCTTCAACGCTAGTCGAGCAGAGATTCTACTAGCACTAAAGGATAAGGATTATCTGCGGTGTCCTCCACCGTTGAGGTCTCCATCCAACACTCGAAGTAAAAAGAAGTATTGCTGATTCCACCGCGACTAGGGCCATGTTATAGAAGACTGCATCCAGTTGAAAGAAGAGATTTAGGAGCTTATCAATCGGGGTTAGCTATGGGATTTCGTTAACTAAGAAGGTGCGAGTTTAGGTAGAGTTGAGTCCAAGTCGGATAATAGGAGAAGGTCTCCTACTCGGATTTCTTTAGAGAATGAAGTCAGACACAGTCTCGGAGTGAAGGAAAACAGCCCGCTGGGGATGGTTGAGCTCTGAGACCTGGGGTAAATTCAACAAGTTGCGTATAATTAGCGCATTGCTAGGTACTATAATCAACGAGTCCACGCTAGGATTTTTATGCCAGGAGATCTTGTATTGCAATGGTTCGATGTGAGTCATCCTTGGGACGTGAATAAACTAACTTCGAATTGGGAAGGACCGGGCCAGGTGGTAGAATCCTTAGGTTCGGGGGGCATATCGACTATAAGACATAGAAGGCAAGCCCTTGAAGCATACTTGGAATGTCCAAAACTTACGGTAGTTTTATCAATGAGGAGGGGAATTCCCCGAACATCTTTGTACTCTTTTTTACGACTAATGGCAAGACTTTGGATTCTCTCCATCTAATAGAAATCTCACAAGGCCAACACTTCGCCAAAGAAAAATCCAAGGGTCATGAGCCTTAGGCTGTCCCCAAATGTGGACTAATAGCCACAGAGAAACTCATCCAAGGGTCACGAGCCCTAGACCGTCCCCACAGGTGGACTAATGGCCACAAAAAAACTCATCCAAGGGTCACGAACCCTAGGCCATCCCCAAAGGTGGACTAATGGCCACAGAGAAACTCATCCAAGGGTCACGAGTCTTAGGCCGTCTCTAGAGATGGACTAATGGACACGAAAAAACTCATTCAAGGGTCACGAGCGCTAGGCCGTCCCCAAATGTGGACTAATGGTCAAGGAAAAACTCTAGCCTAACACCCTCTTTAGCGAGGGAGTGGTTAAAATCTAAGGGTCAAGAGCCCTGGTTGTCCCCAAGACGAAGGTGGACTAATGGTCGGAAGAAAATCAACACCGTCATCTACAAGGGAGGGGCTAAAATCCAAAGGTCAATAGGTGCGACTTAACTTGGGAAATCTCTAACCATACTTGCAGCAAAAAAGCCAAAAGAATCAGGTTAGTCAAGTTAAGGCTTACTTTGTTGCTATTAACAAAAATATATATATATAAATATATATACTAAAAAAATAGAAAGAAGAAGCAAGCAACAAAAAATAAAAAAAAGAAAGGAAGGAGGGGGGGGGGAGGGCAAGAGCCCCCCAATGTATATCTATATATATATAAAATGAGAGAGAAGGGAAAGCGGCAAATGCCCTAAGGAGAGGGCGGCTATGGTCGACCTTGGTTAGGCTGGCCCTAGCTGAGGGTGGCTAGGCTGGTCTTGGCCGCGCCTCAGCCATGGCCGAGCCAGGCGCTCGGCTAGGCTGAGCCGAGCACTCAACCATAGCTGAGATCTGGCCAGGCCAACCTCGGCTAGGTAAAGGTCTGCCTAGCCAAGGGAGAAGATAATAAAAAAAATAAAATAAAAATAAAGAAAGAAATATAAAAGAAAAAAATAATAAAATAAAATAAATAGAAAAAATAAAGGAAGAAAAAAAGAGAAAGGAGGATAAAACTAACCTCAAGAGTTTGGGGCTTGGTTGTCTCATACTTAAAAACACTTCTGCGCATCTCGAGAAAAATCTACAGTCAAATAGCCTCAAAAATTAAGCTACTCCTCGACCCAGTGTGATTCTCAGCTCAACTCAAGGAGTAGGGGGCAAGTGATGTGGCACCACCTAAAATTACCGGAATACCCTTACGCATTAATAGTCACGTTCTCCACGTGGATCGCCTGAGAGACTGACACGTGGTAAGATAACAATCCGGAGTGGAGCCCAAAACATTCGGGTCGGGCCGTAAGACTCATTCCAACTTGACTGGGATCCTCAGGAGTCATGCCCGCTCATCTCGGGTCTTATCTCGGATACCCCATAATGGGTTTTCCTATAAAAGACAAGGGTCCTCACCAGGTATGACTAAACTCCACAACTTTCACATTTATTATAACTTGCATTTACTCTACTAATTTGAGCGTCGGAGTCCACCCTGGGGGATCCTAGTCCCGGCCCTCCATTGTCTTACAGGTTCTATACTCGAGGTACGACATCGCCAAGTTTGAGGTACTATTCCCGAGGTTCATTCACAGAGGTGGCACGTGGTGGTCGGTCCCAAAAACCATCATCAACTAGGTGTATGGTGATTTTGTGTCCTTGAATGTTTTCCATATGGATGATTTGGCTTTACTTGTCTCTATATTTCTATTGTTTAGAACTTGTCCTTAATTGTTATTATTATTATTGTATTCTTTGTGAATGGATCTCATAATATGTAGCCTTTTTGATTAAATTTTTAACAACAAATTACTATATTTGATTATCTATATGAACTCCCAAATGTTATCACATAAGAAGTACATACATTAAATAATATGCATTGCAAAGATTTGATTATAATTATTTTGCATGATTTGTTTGTTCTAATTGTTCCTTTTGTTTGAATTGCAGGCATGCCTTAGCAAAGAGAGCTAGACAATCAATGCCTTTGAATGGACTTTCTAGTCTAGTGGTTGTAAGACCTTCTTCAAGAGACTTGTCGAGTTCATTTGTTAAATAAAATAATTTTCTTTCATTTTAAATTTTATTTTAGCTCATTTAGTTTATGTGAGTTAGTTTTAGCTTATGCAAGTAGAAATAACATATTTGTTTTTGTTTAGATTGTTCAATATCATTAACTTATTGAAAGTAATTATCAATTATCCACTAATATTAGTTATAATATTTGTCATACATTATGTTGCTCCTATTTGAGTTGCCATTTCCTCTTTTTTTGCTTGGATTGTTTTGCTACTAATTATTATAGGTGTACAATTATTAAAAATATTAGGCAATATTAGATTTGTAACGGCCCGCCACTTGGAGCCCCTACTGCGCATAGAGAGTTTGTGAGAGGGTCATTACTTGAGTGATATAGAATAATAACCCAAACTAAAAACTCAAACACCACCCTTATTAAAACCATACCCTGTAAATCTCATAGCATCTCATAGTCATTTTTACATAAACATTCATAAAATGAGCCCATCTGGCTTACATAACATATTTCCATCTCAGAATTATAAAACATTATTCTAACACAAACATAATGACACCCAGGACTTAGTCTCGGGAGGACTTTGCACTTGCTATCATGACTCGACGATCTGGACCCAACTCTGTCGAACGCATCTGCGATCTCAGGATACTCTTACCTGGAATGATGGAAAGCAAATGTGAGTTACGAGACTCAGCAAGCTCTAGAAAGAAAGGTATTAGGTTATCGATAGACCCTTCCCCAATATCCCATGCAATTTATGCCAATGCAACCACACCATACCATGATCCATACGTGCCTTATTTCTAAATACATAACATAAAATCAACTGCACATTAAAGGTCCTTGGGGCCCACATAAGCCACACATTGGCACCCAAGTCTCGCATGTAAACCTGTTGCAGCCTATTATAGGCTACCATATCATCATTCAATAAGACTCGCCTTTTCCTGTCCTTGGTCAACTTTTCCTGACATTTATAACATGTTTTTCTTGTCATACATAACATATCACCATAATTGGCCTTTCCTGTCATACATAATTTATCATCATAACATGTCACTGCCATGGACCCATTCCACGGTTTTACTCTGTGGACCTAACCCACCTCTCATAACCACTCATCCTCACCATGCAATGCAACACATAAGAAATGCAATGGCATCTGCAGCATAAATGTGATGTCAAGGCCCCTATAAATAGAGCATTAGGCCATACTACTCCCACATAAGAATACACACATGCGAAATGTTCTAAATGCATGTGCTCACCTAGAGAAACCAAACTTGCTCTTAGGCCAACCGGGTTATGCCAATGCTTACCCATCCCATCACCCACAAGGCATGTTTCCTAAATGAATGCAACTCAACCCCCTACAGCACACACATCATGATATGCACACAATCAAGGCAGAAATCTGGCAGTACCAACTCTTCTGGCCTATCTTGCGCTTATCGTAACGGTCGATTACTGACGCCCATACATCCAGCCATCAACTGCCACGACCCACGGTCGACAATCAGTGGATTTGTACCCTATACCCTTAAGATACACTCTTAAATGACATCAACTTATCCGCATTACACTTAGCATTTCATAAGCATTCATCATAACTTTTCATACTCCTGACAACACAGACACCGTTATGTCATTTGCGTTCCCATCTCTTCTCATACACAGGAAACCGTCTCCACATTCATAATAAATTATTAACATAGCCCTATAATCTTGACCATAGCCACTTCCTAAGAACCTAGTCCTAACGGGTTCGACATCATTCCCAAGCAAAGTGGAGCGATACAAAACTCCGTGACAGACAAAATGAACAACACCAAAATATCATTTACCTAACCTATTTAATCACCAATAGACCCATTATTAACAAACAAGTTATGGAATGGTTGCCACGCGGATTATCGTTATTAATGTGTGGAATCGAGTCACGGTGAGAGAGGGGTTAAAATATAAAAAATAATGAAGTCTCTCTTAGGAAATGAAGAACATAAGGGAAGGGTTAGGAGCTTTCTTGAAAATGGTTGATTCTTGACTTTTACGCACTCCTATTGCGAAGTAATACAATTAAAGTATGTAATGAGTTCTTGGGCCCAATTAATTATTTCGACCGTAAAAAATTAATATCTCTATGTGTATAATATTCTAATAATTTATTTAACTTACCTGAACACCTAAAACACGGATTAAACCAGATTTTTTCTCACTTTTTCTTCAATTTTTCACCCCGCGAGTTGTTGGCCTATCCTTTCTTTCTCCCTCTCAATCATTTTCTGATTACTGGCTTGAAGAAGGCCAAATTCAGCCTTAAATTGGCAAAAAAGTAAGGCAGAAGCGCAGCCACGTGGCAGTCGCTGGGCCGTACACACGGCCATCGCCTTTGGGGCCAAAACGATGTCGTTTCGGCCTTCTTTCATGGCCAAATTGATTGGCCTTTTCCTCTCGCGCGCGCAGCCAAGGAGAATCAAACCCGCTCCTCGCCCCTAGTCGTCCTCGCGCGTGACCACCCAACTACCACTTGCCTTCAACCATCATACGCCTCCCATTATACTTTAAGTGACCCTCGGCCCCTTTTCTAGAAATTGCACCTCAGCCCCCAAATTTCCAGAATATAGACACACACCCCCACTTAATATTTACACTAACACCCCAAAATTTCTAAAATTCTCTATTACAATCTAATTTAATAATTCCATAAATAGTCCAAAATAATTTAATTAATTGTCTTAATTGCTCATTTCTTCAAAACATCATAAATAAATATTTTTCTCCTAAATCCCCAAATATTCCATAATAACCTCAAATGCCAAAATTAATAATAATCATTATTATTTATCAACAAATTTTGGAATGTTACAAGATTATTGAAAAATATTTTAATTTTGATAAAAATATTTGTCACTTTTTACGATTTTGTAAAAAAATAATTTCATTATTGTTAATATTTTTTTTACTAAAAAAACTTGTCACTTGTGTGAATTATTGACACAAATATTTTTGTTAATATTGGGATATTGACAAAAATATTTTATCACGATTGAACAATTTTAAAAAATTTGTTTTATCACTTTTTTTATATTATCAAAAAAATATTTGTCACAAAATTAAATGATTGATAAAATTATTTGTCATTATAAAATGTGTAACAAAAATTTATTCTCAAATTAGTTAATAACTGACAATTTATTTTATCACATTAAAAATTATACTAAATAAGTTGCATCTATTTAAATTGTGACAAATTTTTTTTTTCTCACAAGATACACTTTGTCACGATAAAACATATGATTTATATCTAAAATTTTGGATTTATTATGACTAAATAGTATCTATTGTGACAAAAATAAATTTTCTTACAACAAAAAAATCTGTCATGATAAACTAATTTAAGTGACAAAATACTCTTTGTCACAATAAAATTGAGATATTGTGACAAAACTCGATTTTGTCATAATATACTTATTAAGACAAGTTTGTTGTGACTAATGTGTGAAACTAATTTTGTCCCAATAAGTATATTGTGATAATTTTTATAATTATTTTGACAAATTAATTTATCACAAGAAACAAAAATTCTTGTGGAGACTTTTTTATTTCTAAATTATTTACATTTTGTCTCCTTAAGACAGACTGTATTGGGTGTAATGACCCGTTAGTGGGTCCGGGCAACATATTTTGGTTTAAGATATCTATGTCACTAGAATAATGTTAATTTCGTGGAATGTATGTGATATTGTAGGTAATGTGTAATGGAAGTAGAAAAGTCAAATATTTGACTTAAGTGGCGGTGGGACCCGACATAAGGCATGGTATTCGTTGAAGTATTAATTGGAGCTTAAATGGTGTCCAAATTAATATTAGAATGATTTTCATTTAAAATGTTATATAAAAAGGGCATTTAAGTAATTATGGTGAGGTGTGTATGTATATATAAGTGAAGGGCCAATTTACAAGAGAGGAAGGAACGAGAAGAGCAAGAAAAGAAGGGAAAGATGAGAAGGGGACGTTCGGGAGAGGAAGCAAGAAAAAGGTAAGGGATTTCTTCTTCCTCATTTTCTCCTCCTTTTCTCTTTGATTTATTGTGTGAAAAGGGCTTGGGAGGCTAAGGGTTCTTCTCTATTTCTTCTCCCTCTTTGCTAGGTTGTTGGAGGAGGTGTGAAGAAAAAGGGTTTTGAAGGCTTGTGGCTCAAGAAGTATCATCAAAAGGGCTCTTCAAGGCAAGTTCTTCTCCTCTCAAACTCTTTCTCACTTTTGATCTTGATATTTTGGGAATTTGAGTGTGAAAACTCCATGAGTTCTCAAAGAATGGTTGGTTTGAAGGGCTATGTAGAAACCATTGTAAATATCTCTCATCCTCGGTTTAATCTTGTTAATCTCCCTTGGGTCTCAAAATAGAGCCTATCTACCTCATAAACTTAAAGGAATTGGTGGTTTCTTGTTTTGGTGGAGTTTGGGCAAGTGTTTTGGGGATGTTGTGCATGTTTGGGAGGAGTTTCGGGGGTTTCTGGTAGCCACCGGTCGACCGTTTGTCCATAATCGGTAGACAGATGGGTGCAGAGGGTTCTGCCGGTCGACCGTTGCCTTTGAACGGCCGACAGTTGGGTGTTAAAGCTTCTGCCGGTCGACCGTTCATTTCCATCGGTCGACCGTTTTTCACGTTTTCAGCCTGCGCATGCTCCACTGTTTCGATCATAACTTTTTGTAGAAAAATCGGATTTGCGAACCGTTTGAGGCATTGCAAACTTAACTCGATGGGCTTCAATTTGGTATATAATTAAATGTATTTTTATTATCTTTGAATATTACCATCTTGGTTCCAAACTATGTTTGGAAGAGTTAGGGTTCATAAAAGGCTTATGTTAAAAGAATGAGTTTGGGGGAAATTCTCCATGATTCCCAAGAATGTGTATACCCTCTTAAGGGATTATTTGGGCATTATTTGGTATAGTTGGGGCATGATTTGGGATTATACGAGTTTGGTAATTCGGTGATATATTATTAAGAGCTTGCTTAGAGATGTTGGGGTGGACACGTTTTATGGATGAGCCAAGGCATTGAGTGGAGCTGATTGGCCTCTAGGGTTGCTTGCGTGGGAGCGCATGCCCTAGGTGTTGAGTTATCTGCCCTCAATGGCCTCGTGGCACATGATATATGTAGGCCTTGGGTGGAGCTGGCTGGCCTCAGGTAGACATGGCCACGGTTCATGAACCGCCGGTTCCAGTTCAAGAAATCTTTGAACCTGAACCGAACCGCCCAAGGGCAGTTTGGGACGGTTCAGTTCCGGTTCCGGTTCGTGCCGGTTCGGTCAACGGTTTAGACCAGTTCGGTCAACGGTTTGAGCTGGTTCGGTTAACGGTTCAGGTTCCGATTCAAACCGAATTTTTTAAATTTTTTTTAAATATTGTTGTATTCAATTTTGGTCCTTGTTCCGTTGTTCGGTTCGGTTTGGTTTTGATTTTTAATTGTTAAATGTAATTGTAAATATAGATATTCTCAACCATATTTTTAATAAAAAACACTACTAAAAATTGAAGAAATATAAGTAATAATTTCATTAAAAATAATTAAAACAACTAAACAAGTATGTAATACAAGTAATTAATTTTTAAAAATGTGAAAAATAAAAAATAAAAAATAGAATTAGACTTAATTTCATTAAAAAATAATTACAACAAAAATGTAATACAAGTAATTAATTTTTACAAATGTGAAAAAAAATAAAAAATGGACTTGGATCCTACGCATCTTCATTGGAGTCGGAAGTCGCTGTTGTTGAACCATCATTAACCCATTCGTCAGATGATGATGAATGGAGAAGTTCTTCTTGACGTCGAATGTTAGCTCTTTCCCAATCATCGAGGCAAACTTGAGCTTCCAATGATTCTGGAGCCAATCTTAATCTTCTTTCGTCCAAAATGTTGCCTCCACTACTGAATGTTTGTTCAACGGCTACAGTTGAAGCTGGAACTACAAGAAGTTGACTTGCAATAATTGCAAGAGTTGGAAATGTCTCCTTGTGCCTTTTCCACCACTCCAAAATTTCAAAATTTAAACCTGTATCATCACCAAACTCAAAAGCTGTGGTTAGATAAGTTTCGAGCTCCAAATGTGAGCTCGATCTAGGTTTTTTCCTCATTTGATCTAAAAATTTATGACCCCATTTCATTGGTTGGGAGGAAGAGGAATGCGAAGCCATGGATGGAAATGATTCTTCACTACTAGGAGCAATAACATATGCTTCATATAATTGATTGCATAAAGTTCTAACCTTAGAAATTATAATATTCACATCAATTTCTTCATTATTTTCTAATCCTAACAACGAATAATAGTTAGACAAACACTCAATTAAACCATCAAATTTACACCTAGGATCAAATACCATAGTAACAAGAAAAATTTCAGGAATAAATTGATAATAACATAACCATTTTTCTCTCATTTCTAAAACAGCATGACAAATTTCTTCAACATTAATTCCTTCCATTAATACACTGGCCACATTCATTGCTTCTATTAAAAATTGATGTGAAGTTGGTTTATAAACACTACTAAGTGTATGAGTAGCATCATTAAAAATTCGTAAAATATTCAAAATTGAACTACAAACATTCCACATAGTTGGAAAAATAGGATATTGTGGAATATAATTTGCTGCAAAAGAACTCAATAAATCTTTATATTCAAAAGATTGATTAAGTAATTTAAAAGTTGAGTTCCAACGAGTAGGAACATCTTTTGAAAAACGTTTTGGGGTTTGACCATTGGAGGTGCAAAAATGTGCCCATGCTTTTGCAGTTCGAGGGTGTACCCAAATATAAGAAATAACATTTCTAATTGGATCTAAATAAGAATTAAGTGACTTAATACCATCTTGAACACATAAATTTAAAACATGGCATGCACATCTAACATGAAAAAATCTTCCACCAAAATTTGGTTGGCAAATTCTTTTCAATTCATTAATAGAAGCAGTATTAGCCGATGCATTATCAAAAGAAATTGAAAAAATTCTATTAACTAATCTATATTCTTGTAAAATTTGTTGAATTAATCTACAAATATTTTCAGCATTATGACTTTCATCAAAACATCGATACGCAAGAATTCTTTTTTGTAAAACATAATTTTCATCAACCCAATGACAAGTAATACCCATATATGAATGAGTTTGCAAATGATCACTCCAAATATCACTACAAATAGAAACATTAATATTATTGTTTTGAAAATATGTTATCAATTCAATTTTTGAGTTGTTAAACAATTTTAACAAATTCCTTTTCAAAGTATTTCTAGGAATTGATTTAAAACTAGGATTAACAAAGTTTTGACAAAATCGAGTAAAACCTAATTTTTCACCAAAACTAAAAGATAAATGATCAATTGCTACCATTTCAGTTAAACCAGACCTACAATTAGCTTCATTATAATGAAATAATTGAGGAGAGTTTGAAGAGGTAGCAAACCCGGATATCTGTGTTTGATCGCGATTCAATACAATTAGCTTTGTTTGCAAATGTCGGGCGAAAGTACCATATCCACCTCCTTGCTTGAATTTGTATACCTGATTACAATAATTACAAGATACATCAAATTTACCATCTCCTTTTGGTGTTTTCTTGAAATGAATATTAAAAATATCAGAAGTAGAAATTTTTCCACCTCCCTTTTGTTGAGTTTCACTCTCTTGTGTTTGAAAATTTTGAGTTTCAAACTCAGCATTTTCAACATTTTCAAAATTTCTACCTTCACTTGCCATTTTTTTGAAAAAAGTATGATAATAAAAAAATATAATAATGATAAAATAATATAGTAAAAAATTGACAAATATAATGAAATTATTAGTAATAATATAATATAGTAACAAGTAATAAATAATTAACAATATAATTGAATAAATTGACAAATAACAAAATGAGAAGATTGAAGAAATTGAAATTGAAATATTAAATGAGAGACAAAATAGAGAGAATAATAGCTTGAGACTTGAGAGAGAGAGAGAGAGAGAGAGAAAGTGTGAAAAATGAGTGGGGGAGGGAGGGGTATATATAGATAGGAATCATAGGATTAGAAAAAATAAATAAATAAATAAAATTGGGCTGCTGCCCGTTGGCAGCAGCCAACGGTCCAATTTTGGACCGTTGCAACGGTCCAAAATTGGACTGTTGCGGGGGGAAGGGGGTGCTGCAGTGCAGCACCCCTCCGCGGTTTCGCGGAACCGCCGGTTTAGGTTCCGCGGAACCTCGAACCGGAACCAGATCGAATTTCGCCGGTTCGGTCCGGTTCCAGTTCCGGTTCCGATTCCAGTTCGGCCGGTTCCGGCCGGTCCGGTTCCGGTTCGAACCGTCGGTCCGGTTCAATTTTGGCCATGTCTAGCCTCAGGTGTTAACCTGGAGTTGAGCTGCTCGGCCCCGAGTGTCATTCGATGTACATAGATCTTGGGTGGAGCTGGCTGGCCTCAGGTGTTAACCTGGAGTTGAGCTGCCCGGCCCCAAGTGTCATTCGGTGTGCATAGATCTTGGGTGGAGCTGGCCAGCCTCAGGTGTCATCCTGGAGTTGAGCGGTTTGGCCCCAAGAGTCATTGGATATGTATGTAGACTTGGGTGGAGCCGACTGGCCTCGGGCATTTGCCTTGGGAGTGGAGCTGTCTGGCCCCAAGTGTTTTGTATTATTTGGGCTTATAGCACTGAGATATGGCCTTGGGCACATTGTGTGGCTATGATATCACAGACGTGTACTGGCAACCTAGAGTTGTGAGCGGGTTGAGAGTATTGTTGTAGTGAGACCACTGCTTGCTCGATATGTGGCACCGTAAATGTGTGATAGTACCGTGGAATGGATGGGTTTTATGAGCCCAGAGTAAGATGCCTTGTGGCGTGATCATCATGTTTCTGCGAGACAAAGGGTGTGGTGCTTATTGCATTATGTGGGTTCTAGAGACACCGGTTTGTACTTAAATTATGGTAGGGGCTGGTTACTTAGGTGGATTATAATGGTTATGTTATGTTCTTTTAATGGTGCACCTTATTTCTATTCTGCCAGTAGTATGTTACGTTATGATCCTTCCATGTATTGCTTGTTTGCCTCCTGAGTTTTCATTGTGCTATATTCGTGTTGAATTTTGTTGTGTTATACTTGCTGAGCCTTGTGGCTCATTCTTTTCCTTCTGCACCATCCCAAGTACAGGTAAAGAAAGTGATGAGAAGAATTCTAGCAGGGCATGATCTATTGAGTTAGATGTGTACAGAGCTCACTTGAACAAAAGGTCTTGGGGACATTGCTGAGTTGTACTATACTGGCGCTTGTATGTTTCATTAATTTGGGAATTTTGTACATCCCTTAGGGTAGCCTAATGGATTGTAAATGTAAATGTTGTTTTGTTCTGTATGAAAAAGAGCAGAATCATTACTATAGGTGGGTATTGGATTGTGGGTCATTACAGTTGGATTGTGGGTCATTACAATTGGGCCATATGGAAACTTGTGTTTGGGGAGCATTACGCATGTATGAATTAAATGGGAAGATTTTAGGGGTTAAATGTGTATGTAAGGGTTGGTAAATGAGTTGGGAAATGGATCATTTAGAGATATGAAGTGGGAGGTAGAATTCACGGATATTCTCTTTTGATGTGTGGACATTTTCCTTGAGGATTGCTTTATGAATTTGGTTGTGGAAGAAGATGTCAAAGTATACACCATGGGTGTAATTATAGTTCTGGGAAGAGATAAGAAGTACCACATAAATTCATGCACATGTGTAGACTATGGAGGTGATGATGATTTTTGGAGAATAAGAGTTGTGATTATATTGATTGACCTCTCTTCCAGACTAGAGCATCGTGACGATGAGGCCACTACACACTTGGCGTATGGTATCGTAGGCGTGTGCTAGTTTGACGGGAGTGAGTTGGGAGTCGACCTAGATGAAAGTTTAACAAGATCGCTATAGGGCAAGCAATGTAGTTCAAAAATTTTGAACCTTTTCTTGATCCCAGTTGTAATACCCGATAAATCCTAAAGGACACAAGGGTAAATTATCTTGGTGGCAAAAATGGAATTTAAGGATAAATGAAAGGTATAACGGTAATTTATTACCATATAGATGACCGAATCAACTACCGAGAGTGTCCTAGAGCTGAGATGCCAAAGGAAAATGATGTGGCATTAACGGGCACGCCGAAATATGATTTATAGCATCGAAAGAAATAAGATCGGGAACAGTTTTCGGTACAGCTAAAATGCAGCTGCCAATTAGGCTGCAATATCGAATTGTTCTAGACGACTTCTCGGAAGTCAACAGAAGCTTGAGAGGGCTTCTGTTTTTCATAAGAAACAACCCTTCAGTGGTTTCAAGAAGAAATGAAGAGGTTTAGGGCCAAAACGAAGATTTGAGCCTAAGTGTAGTTTTTTGAAATTGCTAGACGGAGGCCGAAACAATATTTTTTTGGAATACTCAGGGGTCAAATTGATGCTTTAGGACTCGAGGGTCTTGAAAGCAATTATCAAAAGTTGAGGGGCTTGGTGAAAGAGGGCCAAAATGAGAAAACCAAAATCAGTGGGGTAAAAGTGCAAAAACTCAAAGATGGCAGCATGGGCAAATTTGACCAGCACATGGCTGGTCAGCGATGGCCGATTTCGGCCACAGGGATGGCAGGAGGGTGGCTCAGGGATCACGTGGGTGTGATCATCATCCAACAAGGGCCATCATGGTGGCCGGAATATGAAGAAAAAACGGCCAAAAGTTGGCCAAAATGGTGCAGACTTGCAACTCACTTTTGTGACTGAATAAGGATGCCTCGAGGTCGATCTAGGGTAGGTTGAAGCTCTAAGGCAAGTGGGTTGGTCGGCCATGGGCATTTGGGTGCCTGATTTCACCTATAAATAGGCGTTAATGAAGGCCGAAAATGGGGGAGATTGAAGCTTCAAATTGGTCGTGATAATGAACAAATTGGCCATCCATTATAAGGGGCTTTTGAATTCCATGAGGTGTAGAATCTATCTGAAAATTTTGGAGCGCTTTGGTGCACGTTTGATGGTTGTTCGAGGGTTGCCAGAAAAGAAAGGCGGTCTGTTGGCCGAGCATTCAAATGACCGGTTGGCTATGCTTCAATGCTTATTTTGGCCCCCAAGTTACACCATCGTGATCGACTAATAAGAAGGAAGAAGCTGGTGGAGTCAGCTCGGATCGTCGAGACGGCCGTCGCTGGAGAAGACGACCGGCGGGTGCCGGTCACGCGCTGCTCTCCACGCATGCCCAATTGCCTAGCGCATTCAAGCGCGTACAGGCATGTGGGTAGAACTTCGTTTTGCGTGAAAATGCAACATTCAAGTAAGTTCAGTATTTTTCCCTTGAAGTTCATAGCCTATAATGAATTGTTGTCAAATTAGATTAGAGAAAATAGTCTCGAGGAATTTATTGGGAATTTTGGAATGGAAAAATGAGAGAAAATGAAGAAAAAAAAGAAATAAATGGAATATTGAGGATATTTAGTGATTAAATATCATTTTGATGATTGAGGTGATCAAGATGATGTGATTGGTGTAACTTTTGAGAGTTGGCATGAGAATCGAGGTCGAGCACGCATATCGAGGAGATGCGCACTTTTCGAGGTGTCTTAAATCTTTAGGCAAATGTGAGTTTTCCTATCCTAACTATGGTTTTGTGAGTGGTTTACTCCCAAGAACTCATATTCATGATATATTGTTATATATTGCATGGAAAGTCGTGATAATTGCATAACATGACGTGATTGTCATATTGATGTTTGTGCATGGGAATGAGATGTCGCCCCCAGAGTATAGCTGTAATTCCCCTAGGGCATTGATGAAATAACGTTAGGCTTGTCCTGTAGAGGTTCAGTATTTGCCTAGGATTTTGTGCTAGGCTGGTGGGCCTGGGAAGTTACTTTAAGGGCAAATGTTATTCATATTATTGTATCATGCATTCTTGTATATATGTTTTTCGACCCTCACTAGAAGTTTCATCTTCTAATGGGTTATGCCGCTGAAACATTCCACGTTCCAGTTTAAACTTGCAGCTTAGGCAAGGAACAGGTTGAGATGAGACAGCACGTGATGGCGTGGCTGATGATTCAGCGAGCTGATGCTTTATTGATGATTAACCTTGTTAGAATATTATGGATTCTTCATGTATTAAGGCTGTTAAAGATATGATGTAATATATGGTACGAATTCTTTATGATATAATATAAGTTGAATTCAGGTATGTATTATATCAAGTTTCGATTATCGCTTTTGCATTTTTAATGATTTGCTAGGGGGTTTCCCTTTGTCATACGACATTTTGATGTATGAGAAATGTATAAGTAAAGGGATTACGTATGGATATGATGGGCCCCAGCATAGTGATACACTCGATAAGAGAAAAGTGGGGTGTTACACTAGCGATTAGATCAGCGTCGAAATTAAATCAGTCACATACAAAATAAAATAAATCTAACCTTTAGATTTACGAATCGTTTGCAGATTCAAGCCGTCCAAGTGTCCGACCTCTAAGTCGTGATATGCGACACATGTCCATTAGTGAGGAGAGCGGAATGAGAGTCCTAGCTCCTTTTCTTTTTTGCAGCTTGTGTACGGATGGAAAAGAACACCCATTTCAAATCAATGCGGAATAGAAACGGGAGAGTGTATGTCAATTTTTCAACTCTTGAAAAACTATCAAATAAAATCTTAATTTATGCAACCCTTAAAGGAGTATTTATAGAGACACCTCCTAGGGTTTCTTAAACCCTAATGGATTGGGTGAGTCCATTTATTCTAGTCTAATTAGGAACTTAATTAAATAGGTTTATTCTAGTCCAACTAGAAATTTAATTAAATAGCCCAAATTCAATTATAAGTTTAAATAAAATATTTGGCCCAAATCTAATTCAAACCCAAATATAATATTTAATTTAATATTTGACCCAAATTTAATTTAGTCTAAATATTAATTTAATTTAATATTTGTCCCAAATACTTTGTTTTGACTAAATATTAATTTAAGCCCAAATATATTTTATTTCCTATTTGCCACTCCAACAAATAGAAAATTATTAAATTAGAAACTCTTTCTAATTTAATTAATTGCCATTTTAGGAAACTTTTTCCTTTATTACGACCCCTCGTCATATCGACATCATTACGTCTATTTGTTCTTTTTCCATGATATCCTACGATGGCATAGCTTCTTGCTGAAGTGTCCCACTTAATCATACGTCTACTCTCCTAGTTTAGCAAGGGACCGTACCTTTTGCGTATGACTCATTAGGCTTTCGAATATGTTGGCAATGTATCGATATGAACACATAAGACAAGAGTTGGCTTCTAGCAAGACATCATTCCTTCCCAATTATTCAAAATGACTCATAATCCGTAAACAACCTTTTACTAGCATGGTTACTGTGTAAGTCGATCCTCTGGTCAATGTATCTTCTATGATCTCAAGTATGGCTATGTGTTACTTGATTACGTTCACATGAGTTTTCTTCAGTCTTCTGGATATCCTCACTTAATATAAAGGGAATCAGTAACTCTTTATTGATCTATTTCACCATGGCCATTGATTTAAAGTGAATATCCACCGAAAGTCCCTTAGATACATCATTCTCTATTAAGGGATAGACAAGTCCCATCTTGGTTATGCATCGATCTCCATAAGCCTCACGATATGTCCAATGATCGCCCATGTGCAGTCTTTGTTTAGGCCCATCGAAACGATGTCAAAGCATACAGGTCTTCATATGAGATGACCATGACAACGTCAGGTTCAAGGATTAGTTACATGAGAATTTTATCAACATATAAGCAAAATGGATTCTCATGGCGAGTCATGTCTAGTGATAGGTTCTCCAACATTGGTCACCTATGTACTTGCCTAGGAATCCCCATGCCTATGAGTGTGAGACCCTTATTGCTATCACATAGCAAAAACATAGCACATACAAGTCTTACCGCAATTGTCAATGTCCATTCTTGACATTGCTACAACTTGGGACATTTAATGATGTCTAGAAACTGTGATGCATCATCTTACATCTTTATAGATTAATCACAGTATACATCATATGGACTTTTATGTAGTTTCATTTGGTCATTACAATAATAACAAGAAACTGATAGAATAACTTCTTGTGAGATTGAATAACTCCTTATTTAATAATAAATATGACTACAAATGTTAGTGTATAACATGCACAATCTGATTGGGTTTAGAGCACCTACACTAACACGAGAGTTCTTTTATGATGAGACCACTTCATGCCTGGCGTGTGGTAGTATAGATGTGTGTTGGTGCCGTAGAGCTGAGCTGATTGAGAGAACCACTATGATGAGACCATTGCATACTTGGCGTGTGGTATCATAGGTGGGTGCTATATAGTAGGGGATTGTAGAGCGACCTGAGGGCACTGCTATGATGAGGCCACTGTGTAATACCCAGTATTTAATATTAAAGGTATTTTTGAAAATTATGGCATCAAAATGGAATTTATCAAAATTTTGGGCCAATGTGTAATATTCAAAACATGAACAAAATGTAAGAGACCGAACCAAAATGAAACTTGGAGGGTAAAAATGTTCAAAGAGTCATGGGATGTCAAAAATAAGAGATTTGCAAAGGTTTTGGGTCAAAATTACGCAATTAGGGGCATTCAGGCCAAAGTATAGAATCTAGGAATTGATGGAAGGAGCTCAAAACGAGGGTTTTTCTAGACTTTCAAGGGTGTAGTGACACATCCAAAACTTGAGGGGTGTAGTGGAGTAAGTGGAAAGTCTAGGGTTTGAGTAAAAAGGGTAGCATCTTGAAATACCAAAAATTGGGGGGTGAAAGTGCAAATACTGAAAGATAGGTGTGAAACCTGCAAATCACTGGCTAACTTTGTGGCTGCCATCGTCGAAACTCCCGAAGGGCATCAGAACGATCCCCATGCCATAATGGCTCGATTGAACCTAGCCATTGGCCAAGATCTATGGTATATCGATGGGAATTCATTTTTAAAGAAAAATCGAATCTGGCCAAAAATTTTGAAGCAATTTCATCATGATTTGGCTTGATTTTGAGGCTTCTAATGATCTTATTCTAGGCTTAGGAGGTGGGAAAGCTTCTGATTAGTCGAAAACCTAGTCGAAATCAGTGCTTTTGATACTGAGGGTTTCAAAACAAAATTGAAGTAGATTAGCCTCGTTTTAGTGTGAATCGAGCCTCATGAATAAGGGGCTTTTGTTCCTTGAGTGCTAGGGAGGATTTTTTGAGATTTGGGGAGGTTTTGGTGTAGGTTTTAAGGGGTTTCAGTGGCTTGGCCGATAAATCAGGCTTTGTTGGAGCCAACCCTATAAATGGTTGTTTGAGGCCTTTCCGATGGTGGAGGGTACCCCTAGGATCGCCTCTTCAAGAGCTTCAAGGCTATATAGCTTGTTTGGTCGTTGGAAGCTGTTGCAGACCGCCGTCATCGGAGAAGGAGGCCAGAGAAGACGAGGCATGTGACTACACGCGCAGACTTTAGTTGCAGCCCACTCACTTGGCGAGTGAGGCACTACCTTTTCCCAAAATTAATTTTAATATGTTTGTAAAATTATTTTAGGAATATTTATGCAAAAATATTTGTATAAACTAGGTGTTTGGTACTTATTATGGATTTTCGAAGGAAAGAAAGGTTTGAAAAAAATAGGCAAAAAAAGAAAAATTGAGGAAATTATGAAAAAATAGAAATATTAATTTCTATAATCATAATGGTAATCAGGAGACAACTTGACTATTAGAAAGAAGGATTACATGATTTTCGAGGTGTGACATGTTTTTCGAGATAAAAATCAAATTTTTCTGATTTAAGGTGAGCGGTTCGATTCCGGTCTTACCATTGTTTTGAAAGTGTCTTCATGTGTGTGTAGTAAGTTCAGGCAAGCAGTTCTACCCTCCCGAGCTTAGGATTGCATGAGTTTGAACCAGTTCCGGTGAGCGGTTATACCCTCCGGAACTTGAGATATATCGTACAGGCATTTTACTTATGTACTTGTAGCATCATATGCATATTGTTTATGTTAAATATTGCATCAACTTTTTTATTTACGAAAATTTGGTGGATGGTACGTGTAACACCCGGTGTTACAGGTGTTAAAAGAATGAGGAAATGAAGTGAGAAAAATTCCAAAAATGCCCTTGAGAAGGGGATGGACCCTTGAGATTAAGAATGCTCATGGGAAGGGTATTTTGGTAATTTGGATAGTGAAATCCAATGAAGGGTAATTTGATAAATTAAAAATAATTCCTATGTGGAATTAAGTGTGTAAGTGAATAAAAATCCCAATTTGGTAATTATGAGGAGATATATGGGATTAATAAATTCACAAAGATTATTGAGGAATTTTGGAGTGATTCCATAAAGGAAATTAAATTTTGGAAATAGGGAAAATGGTGGATATTAAAATTATTTGAGGAGAATAATTCTATTTTCCCTAAATTGTGATTTAATGTGGTAATGCCACTTGGAGAGATGAGATTAAATTTGGAAGCCAAGTTAGTGTCTTGTTGTGACACTTGGCATTATGTGGTTCAAGTATAATTGGGTGCATTAATTAAATGCAAAAGAAATGTTAAATAGTCTTTCAAGCATTTAATGAGAGGCATGATTATTTGGATTAAAGAAAATCCAAAAGAAAATGGTAAATGGTCACCATTAATGCCTTGGAAAATATGAGAGTTAGATAAATCCAAAGGAAAATGGGAAATTAGTCTCCCATTAATGATGGAAAATTGTGGGATTTATTAAATGTGAAATAAATGTATTATGTCTCTCAAGTTGATGGATGAAAATGGTTAAATTAAATTAAATGGGATATTATGTGATATTAGTCTTTCAAGATGATAGCTTGAAAATAGTCCCATTTAAATAAATGAGAAAGAAATGGGAATTCAAGATAATCCAAGGGTGGAGGATTTGTCTTGAAAGTGGAATTTAATCCAATGAATAAAATTAAATCCTTTAAGTGGGCATGGATTGCCATCATGTTTTAAAAGTGTGCTTTCTCTAAGAGATAAACCTTGTTCTCTTGAAATCAAGGGTTGAGATTGAGATTCTCAAAAGCACATGGATTGTGCTTGTTATGAATGGCTAGGATGCATTCTTGAAATATGGGAAATCAAGTATAAAAAGGCAAGTGTGGGAGACTTGTCTCCCTTTTGGCCATTTGTAGAAATGAAGGAGAAATAAAGAAAGAGAGAAGAAGAAGTCTCTCATGGAGGAAAGAAATGGAGAAGAAAAGAAGAAGAAGTAAGGTAAGCTTTAATCTTTCTTCTCTCCATTTTAGTATTCTTGAATGTAAAGTGAGTGGTTTGTTGAAATGCCATTTTAGATGGGGGAAAATGAAGATGGAAGCTCTCTTGAAATGGAGATTTAATATTCAAGAAGAGGTAAGGGATGGCCCCATGGGAGGGTGGCCTTGCAATGGATTTTAAATATGTTTCATAAATGTATATGTTGCATTTGGCATGTTCTTTTATGTTCATGAGACTTATGGCCATAGGTTAGTTTGAGAACATGGTTGAAAAGGTGGGTTGATGCCTCAACCTAGGAGGGTTGTGAAGGCAAAGAAACCTAGCCACATTTGCATGCATTTGGCATCATATAACTTGTTATGTTCATATTTATTTGTCATTGCACCCTTATTGAGCTTAATGGCTCATGAGGTTTTTACCCTCACATGTAGGTTGTGAAGCATGGTAAAGTCAAGACAAAGTGAAATGACATGGGGAAAGCATAGAAGAAGATTCAAATGTACATATTTGGCTTATGGAAGCCTATCTTGTTATGATGGATTTATAAAATGTAAACTTGTTGGTTGGTGATGGCTTATTTAAGCCTAAGATCATGTATGTAATTTATATTTTAGGATGTTTGATTTTATTGTGAAATGAGGCATTGGCTTAAGGCATGTTGAAGCCTAGGTTGGATGAAAGCCTCATTGTTTGGTATGTTGTGTGAAGCAACTAAGATGTATAGTGAATGGTTTTGTTGGAAAAATTGTGTGTATTTGATAATGTGGTGGAAGCATTGAAAGTTGGAATTAAGCCTTGATTATGGAGAATTAGAGGCAAAATCAAAATGAATGAGGAGGATTTTGATTATTTTGAATTCTGGAAAAATTTGGGTTAGGAGACCCAAGAATTTTTTTAAAAAAAAAAAAAGGGAAAAGGTAGCAGCAGAAGGCTGCTGCAGCAGCAGCAGGCGCGCCAGGCGCGCGCGCGGGGGAGGCCGCGCGCGCAGGCGGCCGCGCCCGCGCGCGGGGGCGCGCGCGGGCGGCCGCGCCCGCGTGCGGGCGTGCACGGGCGGGCGGCCGCGCGCGGGCAGGCGTGGCCAGCGGGCCCCGCCGGGCAATTTTTTTTAAAAAAAAATGGAAAATTTGGGGATTTTGGGTCATTTCTCAATTGATTTTGGGCCCCGGAGGAATTTTCAAAATAAAGGTATTTTTCAGGCATTTTTGGAGAAAATGCCAGAAATTTGGAAAAATTAAAAATTTGAGTTTTTCCTCCAAATTGAGTAATCAATCAATGGATTGATTTAAATGGTGAATTATGGAGCCCGGTAAAATTCTTTGTTTGGAAAAGAATTAAATAAAATTGTGAAAATGGCGATTGGGCATCGGAATGAGGTTTCCTCTTTAACCAACGCGGTGTGGTTTAAAGCCCAATTCTGCTAGTAAATCCTGGGGTTTAAGGAAAGGGGAGGACGAGCCTAGTTCCCACCTAGGACGTTTCTTATTGAAACATGGTCCGCCCTTCGCCAAAGACCGGGCAGGTGGATAATTTGGGTAATTATTCACGAGTAACACCCGTAAGTAGGAGCGAGGCGTTACAGTACGCATTTTTCTCATATTATCGAGATCTTGATTTTGTGTTGTGGATATCGGTGTGGGGTCTTCTTGAGAATGTAACAAGGTTAATCCAAGTGAACGAGTGACATGGTAGGGCACCCGAGAATTAAGTATGTCGCGGTAACATCAACCCCAAAGGTGTGTGGAATGGATTTTCCACGGGAGGTTGAATATATCAGGGAGATTTCTCAAGTTAGACGTGTTGCATGTGGTATTTGTTTATATATGCCATGTTCATATCCATGCATTCAGTAAATTGTATCATGCCATCACTTAGATGTTTTATCATTTAATCTGGGTTATGCCCTTGGAACATTCAACGTTCCAGCCAGGGACTGCTACAAGGGTAAGGACATGGCTATTTGAGGGCCAATGGAGTTTGGTGTGATAGTTGATGTATCGTTTTGGGTTGTTAGTATTTATTTTGATATATGTATGGACAGGCATATGATAGCGTTATTTTGATTTTGTAGCATTGTAATACGTATCTTGTTGTGTATGAACCCCATGGTAGGTCATGGTATTTGATGTTATGATATTATTTTTTCGTTGCATATGTTATGACTCGTTTAGTTTGAGACTACAGATCTTGTTAACTAAATGGGCGAGACTAGGGTTTTTCGGGATTTTCATCTGCATGTGAAGATTGTTCTTGAAATCACCGCGGGTGCCGGCTTATGTAAGCATGTGAGATTGTTGGATGGTTCGTCATATATGTCAGGCATGTTGAGAGCTGTTTATGCTGCACTGCGTGTGATATTCATGAAAAATAAATAAATAAATAAATAATCCTAGGAATTTCCCTTATAGTGCCCGACGAGGCAGGGTGTTACAATTGGTATTAGAGCATAGGTAAAAATCCTAGGATGGTTAGGCTAGGTTATGGAACTTAGCATGGTGAGAACTGTCGAACAAGAACTTAGAATAGGGTTATGAATTCTAAGAGACATTCGAATTTTAGAAAGAAATGATATGGAAACTTTAGGAAAGCACATGTTCAAGGTTTCTGAGTAAAATTTGTGTGTATTAGCAAGCAATGGTGGATCAGGTGCTATTGTTACACTAGACGCATAGGATCGAAGCTCGTGGAAACCCACAAGAGAAAGACTTGGTTGTATTTCTGAATGCAATGGAGGAAATAATAGATGATGTACCTCCGAGTTACCAACAATTGATAGATCTGCTGGAGTATCAAATTGACTTTCTTATCAACCAGTTGGTAGGGGAGTGGAAGACATTTGCTTAGTGGTTATGGCATGATTGGGTATTCGAATCCTTACATGAATTCTGCATAAGGATGTGAAAACAATATGCAGATCTGTACGGAGAAGCTTTGGAGGAGGAAATTGAGGAAGAAGCCGCTGCTGAGGAACTTGAAGAGGAAGAAGAGGACATCGTCGACTTCAGTACTAACGAGGACTCTCATGAGGGTAAAGAAGGACCCCTGACCGAGTCGGACGAGGACATCGATACAAAGGAGCCATGGATCTGGAGGCCGAAGGATTAGCAAAATAATAATAATAATATAATGAGATGTTATGTTTATTTTTTTTTTATCATGCTATGTTAGGAAACTGTGTTTCGTGTTTTACTTTTAAGGAATAAGACTGTCCTTCTTTTAAGAAACGAGTTTGTTTTGAGTATAACTTATGTCTATGGTTCACTCCAGATGGTGAATACACGAAGACCCCGAGATACTATCAACAATGATTACGGGAGAAGAGAATAAGATAATCTTGAGAGTTAGGGTGACCGTAGAAGTCACCTGGGAGCAAACAGGAGATATGTCAGGGAATCAAGCGTTGGTGAAGATCGGTTTGGGCGAATAGACAGATTTTTGGAGAACATGTTAACTTACGTGAGTAGAGAGGAACCTACTCAGCCTACGACCACAGCGCTGGAACGATACCGACATCTAAGGCCCCGTGTTTAAGGGTAGAACTTGCGATGATCCCAGCTTAGCCAAGTACTGGCTCGAGCAGACGGAGAAATTTCTACAACACCTCTAGTATAGTGAGGACGAAAAGTAAGATGCGTGGTTTACACATTGGAAGAAGAGGCAGGATGATGGTGGCAGTCTATACAACGTTCTATACTGAGATCTCATCAAGAACATGAGGACGAAGATGAGGATGTGCCAATCTACACTTGGGCAGGATTCAAGAAGGAGTTTAACGACAAGTACTTCCCTAAGAGCTGGAAGGAGGAAAGGATCTGGGAGTTCATGAGGCTCAAGCAGACTGAAGAAATGTCTGTGAACCAATATGACAATTGATTCACTCAACTAATCAAGTATGTGCCCATGTACGAAATTAACGAGAGTCAAAAGGCACAAAAATTTGTTTCAGGGTTGCGAGTGAATCTCCAACAAGTTTTGAGTGGATAGGACATTGATTCCTACAAAGAAGTGTTGCACCGAGCCCTAACCATTGAGAGAAACTTGACGCGGGTAAAAATAATCAAATCTGAGGAAGGAGCAAGGGTGGTAAGCCAGGATGTGCAATGACTCAACTTAAGGATGAGGGGAAATGCCCTTGATGTAAGAAGAAACACCCTGGGAAGAGATGCGTTGTAAGATGTTATGGATGTGGTAAAGAAGGTCACATCGAGAGAAACTGCCCAAAGAGAAAAAGGAACGCCCCAAGTTGGGTACTAGGGAAAGATTGTGTGTTACAATTGTGGGCAATTGGGGCACATCTCTCGAGAATGCCCAAAAAGGCAAAAGATGGAACAACCGGACGGAGGAGCCCTGAATGTTCGTTCAGGCCGAGTGTACAATTTGACTTGTGACGACGCTGAGGCCAATCTTGCAATTTTAAAGGTTCACTGTTCTTTTTGAATATTCCAGTTCAGGCATTAATAGATCTGGGTGCTACGCATTCATTTGTTTCACATGCATTAGTAGAAAGTCTAAAGCTAGAACCTAGAGAATTGGGTTATCAAATGGTAATAGCTACTCCTATGGGCTCAACCCTTGAAACTGCGATAGGTTGTCAAGGATGTATTTTCAATATAGGAAAAGAAAATCTTAAAATAGACTTAGCAATACTGGACATTCAAGATTTTGATGTGATCATAGGAATGGATTTCCTATCGATACACGAGGCTAAGGTAGATTGTAAGCATAAGACAATGAGCTTACTCAAACCTAACAAAGAATGGATTATGTTTCAATGCAAGAATAGTAAGAGTAAGAGGAAGCAAGGCATGACTTTGCAAGCATTGCAATCAACCAAACCCGAACCAAGTAAGAAAAGTCTCAAGCTGGAATTAGTAAGGGTTGTGAATGAATACCCTGAGTTTTTCCCTAAGACTTACCAGGATTACCTCCCCATAGAGAGATTGAATTCTCAATAGACCTTGTACCAGGTACCCAACCTATATCCATACCCCTGTACAAGATGGCTCCAGCCGAAATGAGGGAATTAAAAGAGCAATTACAGGACTTGATCGACAAAGGATTCATTAGACCAAGTGTATCACCTTGGAGAGCCCCGATACTTTTCGTAAATAAAAAATATGGTACCTTATGGATTGAGGAACTGACTATTGGCAGTTAAACAAGGTAACCATAAAGGTTAAGTACCCGCTACCTAGGATTGAGGAACTGTTTGACCAACTTCAAGGAGCTAGGGTATTTTCAAATATAGACCTCCGGTCAGGGTACTATCAAATGAAGATCAAGCCGAAAGATGTACTAAAGACTGCTTTCCGATCTCGGTATGGTCACTATGAATACCTAGTGATGCCATTCGGACTAACAAATGCACCAGCTACATTCATGGATCTAATAACAAAACTTTTAGACCCTATTTGGACAAGTTCGTGATAGTGTTCATAGATGACATTCTGATATACTTTGCAAGTGAGGGTGAGCATGAGGAACATTTGAGGGTAGTAATGCAAACCTTAAAAGGCCACAAGTTGTATGCCAAGTTCTCAAAGTGTGAGTTTTGGCTTACACAGGTAGCATTTCTTAGACATATAATTTATGTAGAAGGTATAGCTGTCGATCCAGCAAAGATTGAAGCAATTCAAAATTGGCAAGCACCTAAGACCGTTGGGAAAATTCGAAGTTTTCTTGGACTAACTGGATACTACAAAAGATTCATGGACGGATTCTTGAAGATATCTGCTCCACTTACCCAACTGATGCAGAAGGAAGTTAAATTTGAATGGAACGAAAAGTGTGAGCAAGGCTTTCAAGAGCTCAAGGCACGTTGACTATGGCATCGATTCTAGCAATGCCAACGTAGTCGGGAAAGTATGTGGTGTATAGTGATGCTTCTGGGATGGGTTTAGGATGTGTTTTAATGCAAGACGAGAAGGTAATTGCTTATGGATCTCAACAACTAAGAAGGCACGAGCAGAACTACCCAACCCACGATTTGGAATTGGTAGCCATAATCTATGCCTTGAAATTTTAGAGACACTACCTATATGGAGAACAGTTCGAGATTTTCACAGACCACAAAAGCCTGAAGTACATATTTTCTCAGAAAGAGTTGAACATACAACAAAGAAGATGGATGAAGTACTTTAAAGACTATGATTGTAACATCTCCTATCATCTAGGGAAGACGAATGTAGTCGCAGATGCTCTTAGTCGAAGGTGTTCAAAAAATTTGGCAAACATGATGGTTAAGGAATGGAGAATGATTGAGGAATTCAGTCACCTGATAGTAAGTGTCAAGCCGAAACTAACCAAAGGGTATTTGACAAATTTAACCATCCAATCGGATGTGGTAAAACAGATCAGATCAACTTTTTAGACGGACGCAAGAAGAAGTTAGTGGATAGATGAAAATGAACAGGTAAAGGCCCCTGAATTCAGTTACCATAACGGTATACTTCAGTTCCAAGGAAAGACCTACGTGCCAAAAGATCAAGACCTAAGGCAAGTTATCTTAAGAGAAGCTCATCGAGCTAGGTACACCGTTCATCCAAGGTCCACAAAAATGTATAAGAACCTTAAGGAAATTTATTGGTGGCCCGAAATGAAAAAGGATGTGGCACGGTACGTGGTGCAATGGGATACTTGTCAGTGCATCAAAATTGAGCATCAACGCCCAGGAAGAATGTTGCAACCTCTAGACATTCCCGAATGGAAATGGGATCACGTCACCATGGACTTTTTGACCAACCTACCTCGAAGTCCCAAAGGAAATGATGCTATTTGGGTAATAGTGGATTGATTGATCAAGTCGGCACATTTCTTACCTATTAAGATAGGGCAACCGATTCATGCCTTAGCTTAGTTGTATATTGAAGAAATAGTTCGATTGCATGGAATTCCTGGAAGCATAGTGTCAGATCGAGACCCACGATTTACATCAAGATTTTGGGAAAGTTTCCACAAGTGTATGGGAACACAACTGAATAAGGCATGGCTTATCATCCTCAGACCGACGGACAGTCTGAGCGAACAATTCAAACATTTGAGGACATGTTGAGGGCATGCATTTTAGATTTCCCAGGAAGTTGGGAGAAGCAACTACCACTAGTGGAATTTGCCTATAACAATGGACACCATAGTAGTATTGGAATGGCCCCTTACGAGGCGTTGTACGAACAAAAATGCAGAACTCCACTTTGTTGGGTAGAAATTGGGGAAATAGGATTGATTGGACCTGAGATAGTGCAGACCACTACTAAAAAGATCAAAGGAATTCAGGAAAGAATGAGAACAAGTCAGAGTCGTCAAAAGTCGTACGCTGACCACCAAGGACGAAATTTGGAATTTCTAACCAGTGATAAGGTATATTTGAAGGTCTCTCCATTCAAAATAGTGATTCGAGGTAAAAAGAATGGAAAACTAAGCCCAAGATATATCGATCCATATGAAATTTTTCAAAAAATTGGACCAGTAGCCTTGTCAGTAGCACTAGCAGGTATTCACAACATGTTCCACGTATCCTAACTATGGAAACATGAGCCAGATCCTAGCAGGTTCTTCGAAATGAGACCATAGAGATACAAAATTATCTCACGTATCCTGAAGAGCCAGTCCAAATCTTAGATTAAAGGGATCAGGTCTTAAGAAATAAGGTTATCCCATTGGTAAAAGTGCTATGGAGAAACCATGACGAAGAAGAATCCACTTGGAACGCGAAGAAGAAATGAAAACTTCTTATCCACATTTGTTTAATTGTGAGAATGAGTGATTTAGAGGACAAAATTCCTTTTTAGAGGGGAAGGATGTAATACCTAGTATTTAATATTAAAGGTATTTTTGAAAATTATGAGGTCAAAATGGAATTTAACAAAATTTTGGGCCATTGTGTCATATTCAAAACTTGAACAAAAGGTAAGAGACCGAACCAAGATGAAAGTTGGAGGGTAAAAATGTTCAAAGAGTAATGCGATGTCAAAAACAAGAGATTTACAAAAGTTTTGGGTCAAAATTACGCGATTAAGGGCATTCGGGCCAAAGTGCAAAATCTAGGAACTGATGGAGAGAGGTCAAAATGAGCATTTTTCTAGACTTTCAAGGGTGTAGTGACACATCCTAAACTTGAGAGGTCTAGTGGAATAAATGGAAAGTCTAGGGTTTGAGTGAAAGGGGCAGAATCTTGAAATACCAAAAACTTGGGGGTAAAAGTGCAAATACCGAACGATAGGTGTGAAACCTGCAAATCACAGGCCAACTTTGCGGCAGCCATCGTCAGAACTCCCAAAGGGCATCAGAATGATCCCTATGCCATGATGGTTTGATTGAACCTAGCCATTGGGCGAGATCTATGGTATATTGATGGGAATTCATTTTTAAAGAAAAATTGAATCTGGCTAAAAATTTTGAAGCAATTTCACCGCAATTTGGATTGATTTCAAGGCTTGTAATGATCTTATTCGAGGCTTAGGAGGTAGGAAAGCTTCTGATTGGTCGAAGAACCGGTCGAAATCGGGTATAAATAGGGCTCTTGAGGCCGAGAGTTTCAAAACAAAATTGAAGTAGATTGGCCTCGTTTTAGCTTGAATTGAGCCTCATGAATAAGGGGCTTTTGTTCCTTGAGTGTTAGGGAGGATTTTTGGAGATTTTGGGAGGTTTTGGTGTAGGTTTTAAAGGGTTTTAGTGGCTTGGCCGAAAAATCGGGCTTCGCTGGAGCCAACCCTGTAAACTACTATTTAAGGCCTTTTCGATGGTTTTTTTTTATGGTGGAGGGTACCCCTAGGATCACCTCTTCAAAAGCTTCAAGGCCATATATCTTGTTTGACCGTTGGAAGCTGTTGCAGACCGTCGTCGCTAAAGAAGGAGGCTGGAGAAGACGAGACGCGTGACCAGCACGCGCGGACTTCAGTCGCAACCCACTCGCTTAGCACGTGAGGCATGGTATTTTTCCAAAATTAATTTTAATATTTTTTTAAAATTATTTTAGGAATATTTATGCAAAAATATTTGGATAAACTAGGTGTTTGGTATTTATTATGGATTTTCGAATGAAAGAAAGGTTTGAAAAAAATAGAAAAAAATAAGAAAAATCAAGGAAATTATGAAAAAAAATAGAAATATTAATTTTTGTAATCATAATGGTAATCAAGAGACGACTTGACTATTAGAAAGAAGGATTACACGATTTTTGAGGTGTGACATGCTTTTCGAGATAAAAATCGATTTTTTCTGATTTAAGGTGAGTGGTTTGATTCTAATCTTATCGTCGTTTTGAAAGTGTCTTGATGTGTGTGTAGTAAGTTCAGGCGAGTGGTTCTACCCTCCCGAGCTTAGGATTGCATGAGTTTAGACCAGTTCTGGTGAGTGGTTATACCCTCCGGAACTTGAGATATATCGTACATGCATTTTACTTATGTACTTGTAGCATCTTATGCATATTGTTCATGTGAAATATTGCATCAACTATTTTATTTACGAAAAGTCGGTGCATGGTACGCATTTTTCTCATATCATCGAGGTCTTGATTTTGTGTTGCTGATATTGGTGTGGCGTCTTCTTGAGAATGGGACAAGGTTAATCCAGGTGAATGGGTGACACGGTAGGGCACCCGAGTATTAAGTATGTCGCGGCAATGTCAACCCTAAAGGTGTGTGGAATGGATTTTCCACGAGAGGTTGAGTATGTCAGGAAGATTTCTCAAGTTAGACGTGTTGCATGTGGTATTTGTTTATATATGGCATGTTCATCTCCATGCATTCAGTAAACTGTATCATGTCATCACTTAGATGTTTTATCATCTAATCTGAGTTATGCCCCTGGAATATTCAACATTCCAGCCAAGGACTACTACAAGGGGAAGGACGTGGCCAGTTGAGGTCCAATGGAGTTTAGTGTGTCGTTTTGGGTTGTTAGTATTTATTTTGATATATGCATGAACGGGGGCATGATAGTGTTATTATCATTTTGTAGCATTGTAATACATATCTTACTGTGTATGAACCTCGTGATAGGTCATGGTATTTGATGTTATAATATTATTTTTCCGCTGCATATGTTATGACTCGTTTAGTTTGAGACTACGGATCTTGTCAGCTAAATGGGCAAGACTAGGGTTTTTCGGGATTTTCATCTGCATGTGAAGATTGTTCTTGAAATCACCGTGGGTGCCGGCCTGTGTAAGCATGTGAGATTGTTGGATGATTCGTCGTATGTGTCAGGCATGTTGAGAGTTGTTCATGCTACACTGCGTGTGATATTCATGAAAAATAAATAAATAAATAAATAAATAATCTTGAGAATTTCCCTTATAGTGGCACATTCGGCGAGGCGGGGTGTCACACACTGCATAGTTAGCGTGTGATATAATAAGCGTGTGCTAGTGCCACAAAGTTGAGAGCAAGCTGAGGGCACTATTACGGCGAGGCCATTGCATACTTGGTGTGTGGTACCGTAGATGTGTGCTAGCACCGTAGAATAGATATGATTCATTAGCCTAAAGGGGGTTACCATATGATGTGAGATTTGTGTTATTTCTACACATTGAGTGTTGTGCCTTGTGCATTACTAGGTCTAGGAGACTAAATGGTAGGAAGGTTTCAGATTGTGCTCTACCCATAACATAGTAGGAGGTGCTATTGGTATGGATTATGTTGCTTCCTGTTATGGCTCCACCTGTGCTACTTCGTGTTACAACTCTACCATTTACTAGTTGTTATTGCTTATTAAGTCTCCATTACGATATGTCTCATGTTTCATTTTGTTGTATTATACTTGCTGGGCCATGCGACTCATTCTTTCTCCTTACATCATTCCAGGTATAGGTAAAGCGAAGGACGAGAGGCGTCCTATTAGGGTGCGATTTGTTGGGTTAGATGTGTACAGAGCTCACTTGAACAAAAAGTCTTTGGGCATTTGTTAGTTTATGCTATGCTATAATTGTATCTTTGTTATTTGGGTTTGTTGTATTCCCTTTGAGACAGCCTAATGGAATGTAAATGATAATGCTTATTTTGTTTTGTATGGAAAAAAAAGTGGCTTCATTGCTATTTGATGTTGATGGCATGCATTTTTTGGATTGAGTTTTACTCTATTTCCATCTTGTGAGAACTTTCCCTCGGAATTCCTATGTTAGTGGGACTTCCAAAGACAAGCCCTAGTAGTTTGGTAATAGAGCCTTTATATTGGACTTTTGGGTCATTACAGGGCGATGAAGCCCTTCAACATCAATGCTTTCCTCTTGTGTTTAACTTCTTGTTTATAATTATTTCAAGACTTTGGTAGTTTCTTAATAAGAATCCAACCATGAACTCATCTTGTCGTTTTATGTTCTCATTCTTCTAGTCCTCCAAAGTTTGTGAAACTCATTAATCTATGACTCTCTCATATGTTATCTAGAGATATAGCAACTTTTTTATGATAAACTCTTGAGAGCCAATGTCCTCCATGCTATACTTCTTTTGTAGCAACTACTTAATGTCTCTAGCTTCCTTGATTGCACAATAAAAATAAAATAGATAATTAGCATGGGTGCTTAAAATGGTATGTTTACACACCTTATTGGTGTGATTCCACAGTTTGACATTAATTGGGTGCCAAGAATGTTATTTTACCTTTGATATTATTTTGATGATTAAAAACTGTATATATTTGGCATTTGAAAATGAATTATATTTTTGTTGGAAAACTTAGATCTAATCATTCGCAGCGGAATAAAAATTTATTTTTCAGGTAGCACGTTTTTCAGAACTTTAAGATTTACAAAATAAGGAATAAACAGAAGAATATCTATTAACGAAATATGATTTCACTATTAGGTCAGGATGTCGAGTCGGTCCACCAAAAACCACCTTTAACCTAAGATCATCTCGAGAAAAGAAGTAGAAATTTTTTGAAAAATTTATAACTGAATTCTGATTGCAAACCTTTGATTTATGGTCCTATTTATAGGAAATCATATGAAACCCTAAGCACCCTTGGGCAGGGCTTAATGTGCTAACATTAAGCTCGATCTAATTATTAATAATTAAATAATTTTATTCATAATATAATTATTTAATTATTTTTATTTATCTAATAAATATGTGCCAAAATTACTAATTTATCTTTTTTCTCTTTAAAATGTGATTTCTTATTGGATGGGACTTTCTAGGTTCATAATTAAATTGGCAAAAAAAATAATTAATTATTAATTCTTGTAAGTCATGAGTGACATCTGGTAATATATCATGATTGTCTAATTTAACATGAAATAGGTATAGTGAACTTTTTTACTACGATACCGTGCAATACGGTCTCTCTATCATCCTATATCCTGACAAGGTATGAAACCATGGATAGTAGATCAAATCTCTTAATCTCTTTATATAAACAAATTCAAAATCAATATTAACTAATATGACACAAGATATGGAACACGGATTCTATCGTCATATTACCTTGACCAATGATTTACCGTCAAGTGATTATCGGATCGCATAGGATATTCTTCTCACAAACCTCAAGGTGATAGATTTTATGTCTGATACACACATACCTCATACATCATTGAATTAAGCACATAGATACGTATAATCGTTCCTGATTAGAACGACCACATAGTATTGCTAATTTCCAAATCCACCAATGCACAAATATCTATGTCATCTCAGGTCTAAGGATTAGTTGCACATTCGTAGCTAACATTGAATAATTAACCAGTAAAAAAGAGCCCATATAATTCAATGTTAATAGTCTCACACTACAAAAAAATTGATTTTTGAGGCCATTTTTTTAAAATTTTGCGGCAGTTTCATAAAAGCGCCCAAAATTCAGTAAAACATGTTTTTTTGTGGCAGTTTCTAAAAAACCATCACTAAATTTAAAAAGTAATTAAATAATAAAAAAATTAAATTCTATTTCGCGATATTTTTAAGAAATCGTCGCTAAATTCAAAAAAAATAAATTAAAATTAAATTAACATTTGTGGCGGTTTTCAAAAACTGTCGCAAAATTCAAAAAAAAATAAATTTAGTGATGGTTTTTGAAAAATTGCTGCTATATTTAAAAAAAATTAAAATTAAAATTAAATTAACATTTGCGGCAGTTTTTGAAAACTATTGCAAAATTTAAAAACAAATTAAATTTAGCGACGATTTTTGAAAAATCATAGTTAAATTTAAAAAAATTAAATAATTAAAAATTAAAAATAAAATAACATTTGCGGCCGTTTTCAAAAATTGCTAAAAAATTAAATTTACCGCTGCTAAATTAAAAAAAATAATTAAAAATAAAAATTAAATAAAAATCTTAAATATTAAAATTCATTATTTTCATTAAAAAATTAAATTTTGCTTAAGAAAATAATTAAAAATTAAATAAATATAAAATCTTAAAAATAAATTTAAAATTCCATTTAAATTAATAGAAAAATTCATTAAAAATATAATTTAAAAAAATAAAAATAAATTTAACAAAATTTTAATATATAAAATTTTGATCATTTTTAAAAAATATATAAAATCTTCTTTTTTATTTTTAATCAATTAAATTATTTAATTTAACTCAATTAATTTATTTTTAATTTATTCTATTATTCTTTTAAAAAATAATCAATTAATAAATGTTTTTAACATATATTAAAAATATAAAATATAATTCTAAAAATTAGTTGTTAGATTAGTATGTAATATATATATATATATATATATGTGCATATATGTTAAGGGGTTTTTTGCAGATCAAGCTGTTCGCGTGCGTGTGTGCACAATGGGTCTTGGGTTCGAAATTTGGGGAGAGTGCGCTGAGATTTAATTTCCAGCATTGTCACGTGGTGCGCAAGGGTTGGGCGGGCAGGGCAGGTCGGGCTGGCTTGCGCGGGCAATAAAAAAATAAATTGTTAATTTTAGTGACGGTTTCAAAACCGCCACTAAAATTAACAATTTAATTTTTTTTATTAATTTTAGTGGCAGTTTTGAAACTGCCACTAAAATTAAAATTTTCTTTTTTTTTAAATTTTTAGCAGCAGTTTCAAAACCGTCGCTAAATATTATAGAAACCATCGCTAAATCACTTATTTAGCGGCGGTTTTTAAAACCGCCTCAAAATTTAAAATTAGCGGCGGTTATTCCAGCGGTTGCTGAAAACCACTACTAAACGCTCCGCGACGGCTGACTTAGCGGTGGTTTTAACTGCTGCTAAATACTGATTTTTTTGTAGTGTCATTCAATAAACTTGTTCCTATAATGAGCACCCACTCATCTTCCTTTCATATTTCATATAGAATGGCATGAGACTCACCAATCTTAACTTTAAGTATCTCATACTGAACAAGGAGGAAGACAATGTACTAGCTTTTACGAGTTGCTACTATTCACATTAGGAACTCTACGGCTAGAAATTTGTTTATAGTATAACGAATGGCAGATTAATCGTTGCTCATATTCTTAACGCTTAAAAATGGTATCTACTCCTTATTATACTAATAGATATATGTTTAATTTTAATCATATTTCAATTGAAATAAAAAACATAAACTTAGTATTTAAATAATATTTAAAAAATAACAAGATCGAGTCTTTTTGTGTCACTAGAATTAGTCTTAAGGGTTCATATCCAATGATTTTATCTTCAAAAATTGAAAGAAATTGAAAATGAAATATCTAAATAATGACAAAAGAGAAATATGCTTTCAATGTATGCAAGAAATTTTATATTTATTTTTGATGTGGCACTACCTAAAATTACAAGAATACCCCTATGCGCTAGTGGCCTCGCTCGCCACGTGGATTGCCCGAGAGACAAACATGTGGCAAGTCAACAATTCGATGCAGAGTCTGAAAGATTCGGGCCAGACCGTGAGACTCGTTTCATCTTAACCAGTGTCCTCGAGAGTCGTGCCCACCCATCTTGGGTTTTATCTTGGGTGCCTCAAAGCGGGCCTGCCTATAAAAAACAGAGGTCCTCATCAGGTATAAAAAGGTCTCCAACTCTTACATTTTTTACTACTTGTATTTACTCTACTAATTTGAGCATCGGAGTCCACCCTAGGGGACCTTAGCCTCGTCACTCCATTGTCTTGCAGGCTCTATCACCGAGGTCCGACATCTCCAAGTCCGAGGTTCTATTCTCAAGGTCCATTTGCAGAGATGGCACGTGGTGGTCGGTCCCAAAAACCATTATCAATTTTGAAATCAAATCTTTTTATCTGTTTTGAAATCAAATGTGTTATAGTGTAATCAAATGTGTTAAGAGTTTCAAAAAATATTTTTCAAATCATAACACTCTTTTTGAAATCAAATGTATTTATTTTGAAATCAATCATTTTTTTATATTTTTAAATCAAATGTGTCAGAGTGTCAAAATGTTTTTCATATCATTAACAATCTATTTAAAGTCAAAACAATATATCAACAATGTTAGTGAAATTTTCAATCATTTTGTACATTTGTATTTTGGGTTGTCAAAGCAAAGTGAAACCATTGACTAGTTTGTTAAAACTGTTGACCATTTTTGGGCTTTTAGCAAAAATAGTTGATCATTCTCTTAAACTGTTGATAAGGAAAATTTCAAGTCTTAATTATTTTTACGTAGATTCAAAAAATGTTGAGAGTTACTATATAAAATTGACTTGTTGTCAAAACAATGAACCGTCTTTATAAAAATCTTGATCATTTTTCCAAAGCCATTGTGTGCTTTGAATTTTTTGAATAAAACTGTCAACCATTTCTTCACTAACATGTTTAACAACAATTTTTGCAAGTTTTAAGTGTCTCCATCCCAAATATGCACTAGAGAGGCTAATAAAGTGATAAGAGATTACAAATGTTTTTATTCTTCTCAATAATGCTTATATTTTAAATTTTTTTATCAACCAAGGCTAATTATCTTATGTAATATCTTGTTTAAAGTCTTTGTGTATTTATTTGAGAGATATTGTAATTGAAAGACTCATCTCTCGTATCATTTCTTTTTTATTCATTGTTGTAATTCTTAGTGGTTATGCTAGAATAGTTTGGTAAAGTAGAAGGTTATTGTGGATTTTGAAATCTCTAGTGAAGAGTTAAAGTAATTAGGGGTGTTCGCGGTTCGGTTTAGCCAGTTTTGAACCAGTTTAATGCACTGAACCGCAGGCTCGGTTTGCTACCAAATCAAACCGAGCGGTTTGATTTGGTGTGGAAAACCGAACCGAACCGCACTGTATTTTGCGGTTCGGTTTCAGCAGTTTCAGCACAAGGATCGACTCGCTGAACAAAGTCACTGCAAAATGCATTCTCAATACAACAGATTTAGACTACTTTATTTGGATCAAGGCACTTAACAGACACACAAATAACCAGAACAATATAATGTTAACAAAACAAATCGAAAATCCAAGCTAATACAGATATACACGCTATAGCATTTTCTAAAAAATAAGTAAAAATGCAGAAAATACAAGATGTCATTGAAAGGAAGGATCGACAGTCGCTGAAAGTTTTTCCTCAGAAGCATTTTGTGACTCAAAATAAGTAAACAACAAAAACATTAAGTGTGAGAGAAAGAGAGAGACTCGGCATACCCGCAACTGGCGATCGGAATGGGAGGAGCAAGAAGGCGACGGGCGTCAGGCTAGTGGAACGCTCAGTTTGAGGTGCGTCAGCTGCGATCAGAGCTTGCGACGTGGGGGCTATCGGTGGGTTGGTGCCGATCGGCAATATCCGAGGGAAGGGGGAGAGAAAGACGATGCAGCAGGTTGGTGGGTTAGGGTTTGGTTGGGGGGGAAACGAAGAGAAAGAGGAGAGCTAGCCCGTAGCCGAAGACGAAGAGGGGCGGGTTTTATATTTATAATTTTTATGTTTTTTTAATTATATATTTTATGCGGGCGGTTCAATTTTGAACCGAATCGCCGGTCTGTCAAACCGCGAACCGCGTGGTTTGGCAGTTTTTCAAACCAAACCGAACCGCCAATTCTAAAAACTGACCGGTTTGGTTCAGTTCTGCTGGAAACTGCTGTTCAACGGTTTTTTTGAACACTTCTAAAAGTAATGACGTAGGGTGGGTTGAGTCGAACCATTCTAAATCTTTATCTCTTGCATTCTTAATTAGTTTTTCTATTTTCTAGCGTACATTTCACTAATTTGTTATTTATCTTTGAAAATCTCCACAAATTTTTAAAATTTTAAAACACCCAATTCACCCTCCCTCATTTTAATGTATGGTGCCATTGATTACACAAATCTAACAGAGAACACAACAATAATCCCACATTTTAACGGGAGCACCAATAAACATGCCAATCTTGGAAGTGTTTGAAAATGACTTCATAGACAGAGTGCTCTACTCCATGTCTCCTTTAAGATTGTTGAATGAATGGAGTGATAGGGCAGCTATAGTTTCATGCGTGGTGTGTCTAGGATATATGTTTTCCTTAAAAGTAGATTCAACTCTTAGATATATTGTCTCGGTCAAATGATTATAATGGCTACCTTCCCAAGATTCAACAAATGCTTCTTGCAAGTGTGCAGACACGATGCAAGGTTTCCAGAAACAACAAAGAACAATTGTTTGGAGAGAAGTAATTGATTTGAAGAGAAGCTTTGAAAAATGTGAGAAAGCAAGAGAGAATGAGCAGCCAAGCTTGTGGTTTTTGATTGTGGAGGAGTTTTGGGAGAGCATTGCCTTTGTTATCTTTTGAGTGTAAGTTAATACTTCAATAATCTATATATATATATATAGCTTCAAGTAATAACGAACAACAGGAATTAGCAAAAAATTCTGCAACAATAAGGAATGTTGCAGATTACTAACTTATGTTCTTTAAATTTTGACCTAATTGCATAAGCTAATAAAACTGATCACTAGTTGGTTAATGATTAATCAAAATTTAAGAAGAACTTTGGAATCATCTCAACCAAGAATAATGGAGATCATTAGTTATTATTTAAATATTAATTTGAATGTTTTGAACTAGTCAAAACAGATAATGGAGGTTGTGAAATTTATCATTATCTAACATGTATATGGATAATGGGATTATAATTTAGGGAGTAAATAAATAAGTGAAGACAATTAACTTTTAGATAAAAATCTTCTGATATATTCATTATTCACCGTTCAGTTTAAGTGTGGATTCTTGTGAGTTTGGAGGGTCTGGTTCAGTGATCCTACTGTGGTGGTTCAGGTAGGGGGGCCCTGGTTCTCGGCCTTTGGTGTTGGTGGCTTGGTAGGTTCGTCAAATGCTCCACCGTGTCCCTATTTCGCTGGAGTACAACGCTGCTGCGTTTCAGGTGTTCGTGGCAAGCCAGCGTGGATCAAGTGGCCAATAATCGGATCTAGTGGATGTGGAGATGCAGGTGGACCACGGTGGCACTCATCGGCGGCAAGAACCCCTATATATAGGAGTCGTGATGAAGCTGGCTTGGACGAAGAAGAGGGGCAGTCCAACCAATTCCCAACTTTCTTAAAATTCTAGGCACTAGCGCTATGGTGAAGAAACCGAAAGCAAACCAAAGTGATCCTTGGACATGAACTCAAACTGATCAATAAGTTCGAACATCAAACATGAAGCAAACCAAAGAAGTTAATGCAGAGATCCACCGGTAATTTGGAACATTTCTATTTAGACTCTGAATTATTAGGTTGCGGTGAACTTGTAAGAGGAATAAGAAAGTGCGCCGAACTCCCAGCTATGGTGGACAAGTTCAGCCTTGGCATTTTGGCCGGCGGCACCCATGGCCACATGCAATGGGTAGAAATGGTCAGGCCTCGAGTGGGCCACTTTTCCATATGGTGCCTTCTCTTCATACTCGTTCACATCCTCAAACCTGCAAGGAGATAAAGAAGTACCAAGATTTTATTTTGAAAATTCTCTCCTATAAATTAGAAAACTAAACTTTCTACATATATAAACGTATCAATTAAAAAAAATTAATAATTCAAATTTATTTATTTTTTATTTTTTAAGACAATATTTGTATAAACATGAGCTTAAGTATAGTAGTATAAATATGCATTTATTTTTTCAAACAATATTTATACCTCTAATTTTGTATATAAATTATAAAATAAAAAATAATTCTGAGTGGGTCAATTCACCCGTTGATGATGAGGCTAGTGACCCCGAGGTCTCTAATTTGACTTTCGCGAGCTTCATTTGCTTTATTCTAAATTTTTAAATAATATAATCCCACCACAAAAAGAAAATTGAGGCAAATTAACTTGAAGATGATTAAAGATAGGAAGAGGAAACAATGAGGAGTTGTGTATGTATAGTAGAGTCATGCTATTTGTATAGGGGCGAGTTTGACAGGTGAGTATACACGGTGATATATCGTGATAGATATATCACAATTTTTGTTCACTCTCTTTTCTCTCTTTCCTCTTCCCCTACTCTAGTAAATGACCTCTGCCATCGACCCTCTTATTGACATTTTTCATCTCTCATCGCTGCATCGCCTCCTCTCGTCACTACAACCTCACCACCTCACGGTTGTTGCCTCACTTGGTCACCGCTACATCCTCCAGCAACCAACTTGCCTCTCACCATCACTTCGTTGTCGCCTTACTGTAGCACTGCGAGGAGATAAGGTTGCAGCAGCAAGACAACAAGAGGTGAAGAACGACAACAAGAGAGTCAACGGTAGAGGGTCAGTTGCAGTGGCGAGGATGCGGCAACAGCAGTGAGAGGAATGGGAGAGAGATGAAAGGTTGTTTGAGAGGGAAGGGGTAAAATGGTCATTGAGAGAGGAGGGGAAGGGGCAAAATGGTCCATCAAGCCACCTGTAAACCCATCTATAAAAACCCTATCTGTACAAATAGCATTATCCATGTATAGCAATACCTTCTAGAGAGAAGGGCATCTTTGAGCTAGGTATCGAAAGCCAAAGCCCAAGAATCAGCAACTAATGAGTCATGGCCCCTGGAAGCGCGGAGCTTACTGAGGTTGTGAGTGGCAGCCCCTGCAGAACCAAAAATGAGGACGCCTTCATCATGGAGCTTACTGAGGTTGTGAGTGGCAGCCCCTGCAGAACCAAAAATGAGGACACCTTCATCCTTGAGAGGGGCCAAGGCTCTGCCCAAATTGTAATGGTAAGTGGCGTCTTTGTGGGTCTGAATAGAGAGCTGGCACACTGGAATATCTACCTCTGGATACATAAACATCAGTGTAACCCAAGCGCCATGGTCAAGTCCTCTCTTCTTGTCCACATCCACCCGCTCCAACCCACTTGCATTTAGTATTTCCTTCACCCTCTCTGCCAATTCTGGAGCTCTAGGAGCTGGGTACTTGAACTTTATACACACACATATATGTTTGGGAATTACCCAGCATTAAACTCAAATGATTAACCCAGCCAAAAGCAAAAAACAAAACCAAAAACAAAAACGGAATGAATTCAACAGAACAGGCTATAATATATATATATATATATATATATCTGGAGGTAAGTTTAGGTTTCATTTGTTCCCATTCTAGGCTTTTGTCGGTGGTGGGTTGTACTGTCAACTGATAGTGGATCGTTCAACCCAGAAAGAGGACCCCCTATTAGTGAAGGAAAATGATCACCTGGTATATCTTGGCGGGGAAGCCATCGAAATCGTAGATGGTGGGCGAGGGGCCGGAGACGGCGGGGTGGGAGGTCTCCCAATGGGCGGAGATGATGAGGATGGCAGCGGGTGCAGCTGATCCGTACACCTTCTGCCTGAATGATTTCAGGAAATGCCTCGCTGGCAATGATTCGTCGATCGACATCGTCGGCTGTCCATGCGTGATGAAGAACGTTTCCTTTATCTTCAACCTCTCCATCGCTCTCCTGCTTGCATCTTCCGCAAGACTATTACATCAAACCCTGAAACCATTAAATAGGGGTCCGCTAGCTAACGTCAGCATAAAAATGAAGATGTAGTTAATGATACACTCCACAGCGATCCAATTAAAAAATTCTATCATATACTTGTTTTGATAATAACAAAAAAAACCCAATATTATATACTTTTACCATTACATTAATGTAGCGTTACCCCAATATCTTATAATTTTCCAATAATTACTTTTTATCTATCACCATCCATACCTTACTTTTTCGGCGTGGACGCGTGGGTGTTTGGTACACCAATTTACCCTTTTATGCTTACAATTAATTAATGTCCTATGTTTATATAATATATTGATTATATTTTTATGTTTATTTTTATAATTCATTTTAATGTATATTTTCTTGTGCAATATATTTGTTCAAGTACTTGTAAAACGATTTTTTTTTAACATAACCAATTCTTTTATATTTTTTTTTGATTTTTTAGTTATTTCCATATTAGTATTTGATGGAGAAACCAATTGGAACGGGAAGAAAGAAGAAAAACAAATACAAATTTAACGTCTTATTAAGATAGAAAGTGTCTCTCTTTTTTATTCCTAAATTATTTAGTAGAATAATTTATAATTTAAAATCATTTTTTATATTATATAAGCAAATTTTTCGTATCACACTTCTTCCAAAATCTGTGGAGTGCCCACTCTGCATTGGAACTCACTATCAAAATCATGCCAAAATGGGTTTCTTGCCTGTATATAGGTAAAAAGGGTGAAACACTAAAAGTTATCATCACTGAAATTGTTAGACTTGATTATTTTAAGCTAGAGGTGAATTCGAACAAGATAGAGATAATGGGTTAGGTTAAAAGGAGCCGAAATATTTGCAATTTATCTCCAATACTCCTATGCTCAATTATTCAACTCTAGTAAGGAGTTTATCGAATCAAATAATGTGGAACCTCCACTTGAATACCCCCACAGAATGGAAGGACCAGAGCAAGTGCCCTAGAGGGAAAAAGAAACAAAAAAGAATCACTCAAACCAACAAGCATGCATCTCTACTCCTGGCCATACACTGAAAGGAACAACAACAGAAACATCTGGCCTATCATGCATAGACACATATAAAAGACACATATACTTGAACATGAATCTGACATCAAGGTACAAACCACCACCCGGGGTCAACCACAAAAGATCACTATTTCTCAAGGTTTCATGGGTAACGCATACAAAACATAAGTAAAGCCAGAAAATAAACCCGAATACTACAAAAGACCCCAAGCCACAGGATATGACCAGTTAGAACAACCATGTACACCATCTAACAGGTGAGATCATAAACTGCTAGGCTCGCCCCCATCCTTGTCCTTGCCCTCACTTAGAATGAAGAGAAACAAAAGTGAGTTACAAGACTTAGCAAGCATATACGGAAGAAAAGGAAAGCAAGAGTATGGAAGCTAAAGAGTCACCCGCACTCCACGTACAACAACCATACATAGCATGCCCATAAATCATACAACGGGTAGACAAAATGTCACATAATAAAATGTGTACGTACCGGTCCTTGAGGCCCACATAATTCACACGGCACTTAAGTCCCTATCATAAACTTGCCACAACCCTATAACGACCCGCTCCCACTTTCGGGCACCACCGGTGAATAATCACCAGGATTACTCACCCGACAGACCACAACTGAAGGGTTGGACTATGTTTCAACAGGAAATGCCCTAGGTGGGGACTAGGCTTCGTCTTTCCCTTCGCTCCACTCAAGGAATCGATCCTAAAATCAAACAAGGAAACACAGCGGATTGAGACCCAAAACCCGAGTAAGCTTCACCTTTCTTCAACTCACCTCACAGCGAGCCTAAGGTGAGCCAGGCATAAAACTAACGCATCAAATATCTGTTAAGTACTGGGGGTCTATGGGAACATACATTTCTGATCTTTACTTGATCCGAACTTGGCTCCACCAACTAGGACCATATACATCCAGCCTTCTCGCAATCACCTACCCCACTATGATGAATACAATAGCTAGATACATCTAGTGCTCAATAACATTTACATTCACAACAAAGGTATATACACATACCACCACATGATTACATACATGAAAATACTACATACAATTGCAGGAGAATATTCAACAAACATCTCGGGCAACAATGTTAGTTGTTACTTCATCCTCCCTATGCCATCCCTGCTTGCATCTACACTTGCAACATCTACACATGAGATAAAACCTCATGAGTCATACAAACTTAGTAAGGGTGCAATGCATAAGTAAATGAAGGTTGAGAGAGTATGTAATGCAAAAATGCAATGCAACATGGGTAGTCTTCCATACCCTCATAACGTCCATAGGTTAACGCACCAACCAACCCTTCCCACCACACTAGTCCTCCATATGGCCATAGGTACACTAAAACACATATCATGTAATGTTGACCACTACATGCAACACATAAAGAAACATTTACAATGCAAACAAGACCACCACCAATTGGGGTCATCCCTTACCTAGCTCGAAGCCTCTCTTGCCTCGGCACAAACTCCAGCCTGAATTCCAAGCTCTTCTAGGATCACTGCCTCCTCGGTCGAACCTAGATACCGGTCACATAAAAACCCCACAATATCATAAATTACACCAAACCGGGGCCTTCACTTTTTGCCAAACACTACAAACATCACCCAACAACAAATTCCAAACAACCCAACCGTAATACCCTAGAATTTAATGTAAAGCTTAGATGTTGCAATAAAATGTTTCAAATGGAAGTTTAGGGCTTAAGTGTAAACATGAATGGTTTTAGGGCATTAAACCGAACCCAAGTGCAAATATCACAACTTGCAAAAGGATTAGCTTGTTTCTAACAAAAGGAATGAATGCAATAATGACTCCTTATCATTGAAGCCATGTGTTGGAGAGATAGGATTGGTTTGAGAATTTTTCGTAAAGTCTTAAAGTGTTATAATTGTAATTATTGATCTTTATCCTAAAAGTCTAAACTTAGAGGACTAGGATTGGCTAGGATTTACTTGCAAAGGAAGAGGATGATGGAGCTTATCTTTAAGGCCACATGAGGGTGCATTTGGAGGCCTAGGATTGGAAAGCATAGAGGCTTGCATTGGAAGATTGTATCAAAGGAAGAAAATTTCAAAGTTGTAATAATTGCTAGGGTAGAAAAAGGGGGTTTACTTGGAGGCTAAGTGAAATCTTAAAGATTTGGGATTTTGAAGGCTATATAAAGGGGAGGAGAGAAGCCACATGAAGCTAAGGTGAAGGAAAGAAAGCAAGTGCAAAAAAAACCAAGAAAAAGCAAAGAAGAAAGGAAAGAGAGACCTGGTCGGAAAACTGAAAAAATAAAAGGGAATTTGAAGAGGTAAGCCAATTTTATTTGTGTAAAATCATAGAGCATGAAAAGAGGAGTTCGTAGGTTCAAACGAAGAGCGAATTGGATAAAAAATGAGCAAGATATAGCCGTTTTAACTTCTAAGTCCAGAATCCGTAACAGGGAGGAGGGCAGCGCATGGCCACCATTCTAGGGGCACGTGAGATGCCTTTTTCCCTGAAATTTGTATGAAATACTCCTATTTTAATTCCCTAGAATCTTGTATAAAAATATTTTGATTTGGTGATATGAAACTTCTGTAACTACAGCAAAACCAAGGCCGATACCTTGTAAAAAGTAACTCCGAAAGGTAAACTGACAAGGTGAGTGGTTCTTGAATCCAATAAGCTTCATATTGTTCATATGTTGGTTCATTTGTGTGATGATTGTGGCTTACACTTCATGCTACTCTTTGTTAAAGCATATTTCTTCGTTCTTGCATGCATCTTCGGTGTTGTGAATGGTTGATGAGGCGGGTGTGGTGATTTGGGGAAAGAATCAGATGCCCTCGGTGGGGCTAAGGAGTCCAGTGCCCTCGGAGGGGCTAAGGACATCTAACTCCAATCACGTGCCTTGGTGGACTAAGGTGTTTGAGAAGACTTCATTCTCACATTGCATTTTACATCTGCACTCATCATTACTTTTGAACCATCTCACTTAGATGTCAATATCTAACTTGGGTTGATACCCTTGGAACGTTCTACGTTCCAGGTATGGTAGATGTGCCAGGTACTGGGGAGTCAAGCAGAAGGACCGAAAAAGAGGTGGCCGAGACTTAATTTCCATTGTATCTAACTTAAAGTACTATAAACATATATCTCAAGTGATGTACTATTAAACCCTATAAAAGTGTGGAAGTTATATGTTGTACTTATTTCTTTGATCTTGAGAAGGTTATGCTATGTTGGGAAATAACTGTTGTTTGGATGGGTACGTCTTAAACTTGAAAGGTTGTGTTTGGTGATACTTCTACTTGTGTATGGGTATACATGTGTTCGTGATGTCGCAATTATGTCGTAGTCGCGTATTGTAAACAGTTGTTGAGATATTTGGAAGTCACCTAAGCATATGTATGCATCCTTAATAACTCGTAGAAACCCTGGCTATTTAAACTCTCAGGTTCGGTCCTTGCTTCTATTAATAAAGGATTTCCAATAACGTTCGGTGTTGTAAACGCTAAACATAGCCACCTTGTGGATTGAAAATATGGGGCTATACACCAACCAAGGGCCTTATTTAACTAACAGCTCACACTACATTTTCTCACATAATGGGGAAATAACTCAAAGAAATAACTTATTTACCTCGATGAATCTGGAGGGGAAGTTGGGAAAATGCCCACCCGGCGTTGCCTCTTAAGTTGCCACATCACACCTAGATTCCCATTTTCAAGCCTCCGGCACACTTCTCGAGCCCTAAAATAATTTCTTGAATTTTATGGAATTTTCTAGCATTTCTTTCCTATTTTTCTCCATTTTTCATATTTTCTTTATTTTTTTTATCTTCTTTTCCCTTTTTTTTCTTTATTTCTTCTCCTTCCTCTTCCTTCTTCTTCTCTCTAGCGTTCGACCACTGCTCCTTCTTTTCCAACCTCCAGCACTCACACACGGCTGGCCACCGCCGCTGCTCCCGTTTCCATCACCTTCGGACACTAGTTGGCCACCTCCAACTGTCGCACAGCCGCCACAAGAACCGGCCTCCTCGCGCCACGATCGCTGCCATCATGAGCAGCCATGGCAGCCTCTCGCACGCAGCCTGCACGCACAGTCGTTGCCATCACAACTAGTCGCTCGGCCAATCATTGACGCACCTAGGCAGCCACCTCGAGCCACCATGACCCAACTCCTCCTCTGGTCTCCATGAGTTCCACCTCACGCCCTTACTAGTCTATTACTGTTGCCTCTATCTACATCCGCCATGGCCGCTCCAACTAACTTCGCTACAACGCCTCTGGCCGCGGTTGCTGCCGCCGGCCACCTCTCGCGATCATCTCTCTCTCCCTCAATTTCTCCATGCTCAGTCAAGCTCTTACGAGCTCTCTCTCTCTCTCTCTCACTCTCTATTCCATTGCTCTGCCATTTAAAATATCAAAGGGGAGGAAGCTTTCTCCCCACTTTCGAGCTCACACAAATATATATATATATATACACACACATTTATATTTATTAGACCCTCCAAAATCTTACTAATTTCACTTGAGGTTTTATTAATTGCGCTTGAACCCTCCAGTACTTTAATTTAATCACCCTCAAGCCATTTAATTGCCTTCATTTCTCAAAATTAATAACTGGCCTTTACTCGAAAATGTTAGTTTCATCCATGCGCCTTCATGGGACCTTCATTCCACCCAAAAACACTACAAGGTTTCCTTACTCACAAAATCGACCACCCTAGGGTCCCCTCAGCTTCTCAGAAGTCCCTTACAACTATTCGATATTGGCACACTTTCGGGCTTATATAGAATTTTTTTCAAAAATTATTTCCGATTGGACTGCTTCTAGCATCCTTAGCCTCACCTCGAGACGCTTGCCAATCGTATGCCCTCTCTCCTGGACATCCAATTCTCGGGACATTCCTTGTCAACTATTCGGTAATTTTATTAATTAATTTCTCGAAATATACTTTAGGGCTCCCCGGACCACCCGAGGTCCTTTCAAAATCACTGGAAATTATTTATTTTCTAATACCATGTAACATAGGGTATTACACAATGTAACATCCCAGATTTTCAAACTTAAATATGTTGTAATACCTGAGGTTATTAGGTTTTAATACTTGAGGAAATAGTTCATTTCAAGGGATTATAGAAGCCTTGAGACAAAGGTTCAATTTCTGAGCCAATGGCAAAATCGTAAATATTGAAATTCGAGTAAAAGTGTAATTTACCTAAAAATCTTGGGGTATTAGCATAATTTATCCATTTTTTGTGGACCAAAATGTGCAATTAAAAATGGTCTGGGGACCAAGTTGCAAGGGCCTAAGTGCAAATTACCCAAAAAGTTCAGGCCAAGGTGTAGTTCTTGAAACTTCTAGTTAGATCATTGAAATAATGAATTGGGCCAACTAAATGTTGTTGTACTTTTTGTAAAATAGTTTTAATGATGAAAAACATATATTAGTTTAATCCCTAAGTCATGAGTCAAGTATGTGGTTTTCAATATATATCAATTTCAATATCAAGTTTCACTGTGTGAAAATGAAAACCCTATTTTGATTAAGTCTGGAAGGTTAGCACTTTATAAGGAGAAGTATAAGATAATGTTTTCATTTTAGAAAACTATCTCCCGATAATTTGATATCTAACATTCATTAGTGCTAAAATAATTTTTAATGAATTTTTCATCAAATAGAAAGTATATATTTTGGAGGTGGTCAAATCGCAAAATTGTAAGTTTGTATTGAAACCCAAAATCTACTTTCTTATTGATTTTTGATTTTGATTTTCTAAGTATTTTTATTGAATCCAAATAGGGGGTACTTTGTTATTTTCATTTATGTATTAAAGTAAATAGAGGTAAAATATAAATAAAAGAAAATGTGGACATTTATTTAAACTAAAGAAATGTAAATAACCTATAATGTATTCATGCTGTGGATTGTGCTTTCATGCAAATGTTTCTGAATATCTGTCATGTTCCTATGCATGTTTTGAAACCCCTTTGAAATGGTTTTCTATATTTTCAATGTATGTTATTTCGAAACATCTCTGCATTCATGTGTTTTCAAATCAGGTTTTGGACTATGTTTAGAAACCTCATTTCCAAAGAGGTATGTTTCAAAACCTATCATGTCATGTTTCGAAACCTATGACATTCTATCAGCAGATCATTTGAAAATTGAGATGCATTTGTTTTGTAATTTTGTATTTATCAAAATGCTTCTCTATCATTTATTTAATGCACTCTCCATGCTTAAGAGATTCAAATTTGAATTTGAATGTGAGTGCCTTTAAAATATTCAAAAGTGGGTGTAAGATTCTGTCTCCCACTATTTACTGTCTCTAAGTGCTTTGTCCAGCTGGAAGCTTGCATGTTTCGAAACCTCTTGTCTATGTTTCGAAACCTTAGTGCATTTCTATGATGTTTCGAAACCTACTTTTCTGTCTTGTCTTTAACGGCTATAAACGACTAGATTTCTATCTTTTGATATAAATAGCATGTATTTGAAGACAAGAAGAATAAGATTGAGTTAGAACAAGATACAACAAGTGAATACACACTAGAGACACACACATAAGCACATGTGATCTAAATTCGTTTGACAAGCTTTCAAAGGGGATCCATTCATCCATTCCTAGATGTGCATTGTGATGTGAAAAAGGAGAAACAAGTGTAAACAATGAGTATCACCCTCCATCTCTCCTCACCTCAAGTTAAGAGGTTTGTACAACCATATGGTAAGGCATTTATTGCTCATTGGGTTGTAAAGATAAACTTGATTATCTTGTTAATGTTGTAAGGTTTGAGTTTAGCTTAAAACTCATTTGGTGTAAAGGTTTGAGTTGAGCCTAAAATTCATTGTGTCAAAGGTTCGAGTTTTGCCTTAAAACTCACTTGGTGTAAGGTTTGAGTTAAACCCGGAAAAACTCACTTGGTGCTAGGTTTGAGTTGAGGTCGTAAAAACTCACTTTGTAAGGTTTTGGGGTGAACCGTGGTAAAACCCTTGTTGTGGTGATTACTAGTAAAAGTGATTGGGATTGCAAAATCCTTCAAGTGGGTAAGCTTGAAGGTAGTGGAGTAGGCGGGTGTCGAACCACTATATATCTTGTGTGCAATTGTTCTTTAGTTTTCATGTATCATTATTGCCTATTACATATGCTTGCATAAGTTTTGTTATCAAAGACGAAAATAGTTTTCATGAGCATAAGTTTATACATATACATAGAAAACATATCTTTGATATACAAACATCTTTGGTATACTCTTAAATATATAAATCATCTTTTCCAAAGATCGGTATTTTGAAATACAAGGTAAAGGATTTCGAATCAATCAAAACAGTGAAGTAGATTTCAAAACATACATTTCATATTTCGAAACTTGCAAAACAGTAAGGTATATTTCAAAACATATATAGTAGGTTTCGAAATCTACTTAACAAAAAGGTTTATTTCGAAACATATAGTCTATATTTCGAAACCTAGTGTTCTACCTTCAATCAAAGTTTTAAATTATCAAAAACTTACCTAATCCCAATTCACCCCCCCTCTTGGGATATATTTGCCATCATTAGGAACCAATAAACCATTTGGGAGTAAAGATGGCGGATTCCAAACTTATTCCAATATAGTTAAATCATGATTGCGGATCTCAAATAACATTTAATCCATCATTGGATCATTTTGAAATTCAAGACTTAGCTTCCAAAAGTCTTCAAACCTTATCCACAAGGACACATAGCAATCAACCATTGGCCACTTGGAAGATAAGATAAGGTCATATGATGCTCATAATGACCCCCTGAGGTGGCATTGCGTGATTGGCCAAGGAAAAGCTTAGTTAGTCTCCAAAGTTTACAAAAGTCTTCAAACCATATCCCTAAGGACATGTGGCAAGCATTCATTGGCCACTTTGAGATAGGATTTGAAGTGTAATGATGAGAAATGTGGAAAATACAATTAACCATGTGAGATGTAGTTGTTAATTAAAGATATAATGATGGAAAATGTAGAAAATGTAAGTTACCGTATGGGATGTAATGATGGGGAATCTTGAAAATCTAATTAAACATGTGGAGGCACAAATCTCTAGGGACACGTGGCATATTTTAATTGGATGCTCATAGATGGAATGATGACGCGACACTTGGTGTGATTAGTCCAAATAAGATGTTGAATCATCTAAGTGAGAGTTCAAAATAATTTCATGAATATATGCAAGATATGAAACAAAACTGACATATCCCCAACAAGTCCTAGCCCAAGAGAATCTCACACAACACTTAACCCTAACCGAGGAAAATGCAATCTCTCTAAAGGAAACACAACCACATTGGCACGACACAATCCTAGCTTAAAAGGGCAACATCAACCCCTCTCCCTGACACAACGAAAAACCATCATTACCACTTCCAACATGGAATGATCAACATCAATTTAGGAACTCGGGGAATCACCCCACAATCATGTTAGGGATTACGTTTCCACTCAAAAGTATATCAGATCACGTTAACACAAAACCCTAGCCATAAGATGATCAACACTAACCCTGGGAATCCACGTCCACGTCGAAAACAATGCTATCTCTCAAAGGACACTTGGGTGCTGTCCACTGACAACCCCATCACTTAAGCTAATCCAGGGTGTTGTCCATTCTCAGCCCTGCCAATTGTCGACTGCCAGGGTGGTGTCCACTCTTAGCCCCCGTCACAAGTGGGCATTTTTCCTTGGCACGCTTCCCAACTACTATCACTTAAGTGCTAGAATCCCATATGAACCACCAGTCACCCTAGTGTAACTTCCCTAGCAAACTTGTCTGACACGGAACCCCAAGTAGTCATTTTTTCAAGCACAACCTGCACAAGATACCCCTGCACGTTATTCTGGCAAACACCTTTGCGGAATTACTACTACACCATCCGAGCAATATCCCAGGTTTACATCCCACTAGACAACACAAAAACATGTCAATGCCACATGTTATGATTCGATGCATCATATAAAACAACATTTCATGTACATAATTGATCGCACAAAATTTAATGCACATGCATAAAACATTTTGGGATAAACTCCCACATGAAAAAAACCATCATAGGTTACTGTTTACATGCAACAAAACCCTTTGCTTGTAATCAAATCAAGTTTAGGTAGAATCATAACCGAGTTTAGGATAGAACCACTCACCTCCAATGTAATACCTCGTGTTAATATAAAGAAAGTGAAAAAGGAAGTGAGTAAATTTCCAAAAAATGCCCTTGGGAATGTGAAGGATTATTAAGAATAGTGGTGCCCTTAGAGAGGGACATTTTGGTAATTTGGATAGTAAAGTCCAATCGAGGGTATTTTGGTAGTTTTGAAAAAAAAAATAATTCCTTGGGGAATTAAGCAAGTTTGTGAATTTTTCCTATTTGGTATTTATGAGGAGAATAAATGGGGAATAAAAATTCACAAGGGGCATTTTAGTAATTTTGGAGAGAAATTCCATAAAGGAATTAATTATGAGAAAAAGGATAAATTAATTATGGGAGTGATCGGGGCTGTCGAACACCAATAGATTAGATAGTATGATGATACGGATTTGTAATAGAGGTGCAACCCTAAGTCGTCTCCCAACGAACCTCAAACGGATCTGTCAAAACAAGGCTAAACGGGGGGGAAGTTTTTGATAAAAAATAGAAAACAAGATGAATAAGAACACAATAAATCAAGATGCAATCAGTTGCAAACCAATCCTTCTATCCCAGTTTTCATTGCCTTCTCAATAAACCATTTGTTTAGTTTTAACCCTCAAATCGAAAATCAGAAAAATCCTTTAACAACCGCCAAAGATTTGGAAGAAAACCAATAAACAGATTTCAGAAACCTCTTAGTTCAATCTATCAGTTTTGATTCCCCTTATTGCACAGATTCGAGACTGATTGGAATACCATCCAAACAGGTTGTTCTTGATTCCAGTTAAAGCCTCAACCGAGCACAAAAACCTTGGATTCTCAAACAAAGACAATGCATGCATTCATCCAACCGGTATCAACACATACACAGATTTAAGAGAGAACGGAAACAAGAAAACAACAAAGTTAAAACTAAAACAAACATATTTCCATTAAATCCAAGACTCAAACCGGGAACAAGGATGGTGTTGCAACTTGATTACAGAATCCTTAGCCCTCCATCTTGACAAGAACAATGGAGAGAAGAGAAAAATCGACTACTGTTCACGTCCTTCAAGAATCTCCCTTTAATGGCCTCTTAAGGTGCTTAAATAGAGCTTAAGGAGGAAACCCTAGGGTACTGCAACTTGACGGCCGATTTCGGAAAGGTTATCGCGCGTTCTGGGCTTCGGCCTCTTCATAAGAATTTTAGATCAGAAAGAGTAGATGAACTTGGGATTTTGAATCACTTGATTTGGATATTGGACGCCCAAGATATGCTCATCTTCTAAATCTCCACTCTCAGTGCTTATGCATGCAAATCAAAAGGACTTTTATTCATGGCTCAAACATGGTAAGGTGAAAGGGATAGGAAGATAACAATGAAAAGTAAACTTTAGGAGGAAAGAAAACATTCAAGACAATCCCAAGATCAATGAAGAACTATTAAGCAAGCAGAAAATAGAACCCTTCTTTTTTTTCTTTTTTTTTTCGCATGGTGGGTGCGTTTTACGCTCCATCTCACCTTGGCCTTTGGCCTTTCTATCTATTTTTTTTTTCCTTCTTTTGATTCCAAAGGACTTGCTTAATTTTTTTTTAATCAAGGGATGTAATGAATGTTCTCCAACCTAAAGATGGGAAAAGATCACTTTTTTTTTTTTTTTTTTTAGGTATGACGAGAAAAATGAAAGAATGCCTTAATCATCTTTTCACATGCATGAGCACTGATAGCTTCAATAAAGATTCAAAACAAGTTCTAGAATGATACCCATAATTTAGTGGATGCAGGCATAGCATAAGAAAGGACAAGAACATGCACAAATATTCCCACAAAGACTACCTCAATCAACTCACCAAGCCAAACTCATTTCCAATTTACTTGAAAGCCCAAAAAGATAAGATCAACTTTCTAATCATGCTAAATTCTTTCAAACTCAATTTGCCTCATTTTGCAATTTTTTTTTATTATTATTATTTTTTTTTTTGTTTTTTTTTTTTGGTAAATTCAATTTTCTAAAACTCCTCCCCCCACACTTAAACATTACATTGTCCTCAATGTAAGCATGCAGCAAGAATCAGGTATAGGACAAGTAAATAATAAAGAAAATAAGGAGAGAGGAACAGCCTGATTTTGTTAATTGTAGGCGGCGTTGAGGAGATGCAGCTCCTCCATAGTATGCTCCTGAAAGCTCTCGTAGAATGGCTTAAGCCGCTGCCCGTTGACTGTGAATCACCTTGTGGTTGACTCATCCATAAGCTCAACTGCACCATAAGGAAAAACATGAGTAACCACAAAAGGACCAATCCAACGAGAACGCAACTTACCTGGCATTAATTTGAGACGGGAGTTGTATAGGAGGACTTTCTTGCCAACTTCAAACTCTTTCTTGTTAATCAATTTGTCATGAGCAGCCTTAGTTTTTTCCTTGTAAATTCTGGAGTTCTCATATGCTTCCAATCTCAATTCCTCAAGCTCTTGCAATTGAAGCTTTCGTTGGGAACCAGCCTCTGTCATATCCATGTTGCATTGCTTTACCGCCCAATAGGCCTTATGCTCGATCTCTACCGGCAGATGACATGCTTTTCCAAAGACCAATCGATATGGGGACATGCCAATAGGAGTCTTGTAGGCCGTGCGGTAGGCCCAAAGTGCATCTTCCAACCTTTTGCTCCAGTCTTTCCTGTTGGCCTGGACTGTCTTCTCTAGAATATGCTTGATCTCTCTATTTGAAACCTCAGCCTGCCCATTGGTCTGTGGATGGTAGGGCGTCGCCACTTTATGTAAAACTCTATACTTTTGAAGCATGGATTGCATCGTTCTATTGCAGAAGTGGGATCCTTGATCACTGATGATGGCCTTGGGAATGCCAAACCTGTAGAAAATATGAGATCTAACAAAATCTGCAACCACAGAAGAATCATCAGTCCTGGTGGCTTTAGCTTCCACCCATTTCGAAACATAATCCACAGCCAAAAGAATGTACAGAAAACCAAAGGAGACAGGAAAAGGACTCATGAAATCAATGCCCCAAACATCAAAGATCTCACAAAATAGTAAGGGTTGCTGAGGCATTTCATTCCTACGTGATATTGATCCTGTGTGCTGGCAACGTGTGCAATTCTTACAAAATGTATGAGCATCTCGAAAAAGAGATGGCCAATACAAACCTGAGTCTAGAACCTTTCTAGCTGTGCGTTGAGGACCAAAGTGACCACCACATGCAAGTGAATGACAGAAATGCAAGACTGAAGCAAACTCAATATCGAGCACACATCTCCTAAGGACTTGGTCACTACACATGCGCCATAGATATGGATCATCCCATACATAGTACTTGGCCTGACTTTTAAATTTACTTAGCTGATCTCTCTTAAGATGGGCAGGGATATCAGATGCAGCTAGAAAATTAACAATGTCAGCATACCAGGGCTCAGTACCATGCAAGTGATAGAGTAACTCATCTGGGAAGTCATCTTTGATAGGCTGACAGTCCATGGTAGTGGCATCTGAAGAGGAAGGAAGCCTGCTCAAATGATCAGCCACAAGATTCTCAGCTCCACTCTTGTCTTTGATCTCAACATTGAACTCTTGAAGTAGGAGCATCCACCGTATCAACCTGGGTTTGGCATCGTGCTTCTTCAAGAGATATTTCAAAGCTGCATGATCAGAAAACACAACAACATTAGAACCCAGGAGATAAGAGCGAAATTTATCTAAAGCAAACACAATGGCAAGAAGCTTCTTTTCAGTAGTGGTGTAGTTTGCTTGGGCGTTGTCCAGAGTGCGCGAGGCATAAGCAATGACATGTGACTTCTTCTCCACTCGTTGTGAAAGGACGGCACCAACTGCATAATTGGAAGCATCACACATAAGCTCAAATGGCAAGTCCCAGTTGAGTGGCTGGATGATGGGTGGGGAAGTCAAGCGCCTCTTGAGCTCCTCAAAGGCCATCTTGCAAGACTCATCAAATTTGAATTCCACATCCTTCTGAAGCAGGTTGGACATTGGAAGGGCAATCTTGCTGAATTCCTAGATGAATCTCCTGTAGAATCCTGCATGTCCAAGGAAAGAACGTACCTCCCGCACAGACGCGGGGTAAGGTAAAGAAGAAATGATATCAACCTTGGACTTATCAACCTCTATACCCCTCTTGGACACAACATGACCCAAAACAATCCCCTGCTCAACCATGAAATGACATTTTTCAAAATTTAGGACAAGATTCTTCTCAACACATCTCTCCAAGACTCTACCCAAACTAATTAAACACTCATCAAAGGAGGTCCCATAAACAGAAAAGTCATCCATGAAAACTTCCATGCAATGCTCAAGTAAATCTGAAAATATACTCACCATGCATCGTTGGAATGTACCTGGGGCATTACATAGACCAAATGGCATCCTCCGGTATGCAAAAGTGCCAAAGGGGCAGGTGAAGGTGATCTTCTCCTGATCCTCCGGTGCTATGCAAATCTAAAAATAACCAGAAAAACCATCAAGAAAGCAGTAATGGGACTTTCCAGCTAACCTCTCTAGCATCTGATCAATGAATGGGAGTGGGAAATGATCCTTCCTGGTAGCTTGGTTGAGCCTCCTATAGTCAATGCAGACTCTCCAACTGTTCTGCACTCGCATGGGCACTAGCTCATTCTTCTCGTTGGCTACCACTGTGAATCCTGTCTTCTTTGGAACTACCTGCACTGGACTCACCCACTTGCTATCAGAGATAGGATAAATAATGCCAGCCAAAAGTAGTTTACTTACCTCTTTCTTGACCACATCTAGAATGGTGGGATTGAGTCTCCTCTGGGGCTGTCTCACTGGTCGAGCTTCTTCCTCTAAATGAATCCTGTGCATGCATAAGGAAGGGGATATACCAGGAATGTCTGCAAGTGACCAACCTATGGCTCTCTTATGTTGCTTCAACAGATTCAGCAACTTCTCCTCTTGGTCAGGCTGAAGGTTGTTGGCGATGATCACGGGTAGCTTGTCTCCATCCGCCAAGTAGGCATACTTCAGATTCTCGGGCAGGGGCTTGCACTCCAAGGTGGGTGGCTGTTGAATTGAAGGCACCAGTCTGCTTATGTTGCCACCTACCTGCACTACATTCTCAACAACAGAAACTTCCTCTATGGGAGGCACATGAGAATCACATATAGTATGAGAAGGTGCACTTTCAACAATACTCAAAAACTCATCTATTTCAGAACAAATACTACACTTACTGGGTCCATCATGACACTGAAGGCAATGCATATCATCAGGAAAATTATGAATGGTGGGGAATTCAGACTCAAGATCATACAACTCAACACATGATTTCTCCACCATTAAGTCAATAAAGTTAACATGCAAGGCAGAATGATCTTCTAAGGGATACTTCATGGCATCAATGATATTGAATTGAATAGTGTTACCAGCGAACTCCATAGATAAAGTACCCTCATGCACATTAATTATTGTCCTTGCAGTTTTCAAGAAGGGTCTACCTAGAATAAGTGGTGCGTGTCCGGGTGTGTGATCATCCTCCATATTCAAAACATAGAAGTCAGCAGGGAATATGAAATCTTTTACCTTCACTAACACATCCTCTAATACTCCCTCAGGGTATGCTGTGCTCCTATTTGCCAACTGGACCACCGCTCCTGTAGATGTCAATGTACCTGCACCTGCCTGCAAAGAAGAATATACAGATTTAGGCATTACATTAATAGAGGCTCCTAAATCCAACATAGCATTATGAAATTGCAAATTTCTAATAGTGCAAGGAATGGTGAAAGTCCCTGGATCTTTGCATTTCTCAGGCATGGCAGGTTGAATCAATGCTGACACATTTCTTCCCAAGTTGATCTTTTCATTTCCTTTCAGTTTCCTTTTGTGGGTGCACAAGTCTTTGAGAAATTTGGCATACTTGAGAATCTGTCTGATGGCCTCCAAGAGTGGTATGTTCACCTCAACTTTTTTGAAAGTCTCCATGATCTCCTTGTCTAACTCAGCTTCTGCTCTCTTTTTATTTTGAGTGGCTCGGTGAGGAAATGGCAATGGATGGCTGTAGGAAGTCTCTCCTTTATCTTGATCAATGGTGGTGGGCTGCTTGTCCTTTTGAATGGGAGGAGGCTGATCTTCCTTTTGGCTTTCTTGTTGCTGCCCAAATTCTGGTTGTGGAGAGGGTGGGCTGCTCAACTCCTTGCCACTGCGAAGAACGATAGCACTTACATTGCCCCTTGGATTTGAAACTGGCTGTGAAGGCAACTGACCCGAACCTTGACTCTGTAGCTCACTGATATTGGTTGCAAGTTGTCCAATCTGTGTCTCCAAATTTTGTATGGCAGTATCGGTCCTTTGCTGAAACTGGAGATTGTTGGCAACGAGCTGCTTCATGATATCTTCCAAGCTTGATTCGGATTTAGGGGCTGGTTGTGGTTGCTGCATTGGTTGACTTAGTCTTTGTGCATTGAATCTGTGCTGCTGAGGTTGCTGCTGCTGTGGCTGGAATGGCTGGTTGGAAGGACCTCCATACCTCAAGTTTGGATGATCTCTCCACCCTGGATTATAGGTGGCAGCATATGGATCATATCTGTGTTGCTGTGGCTGTTGATGATGCTGTGGCTGGAAGGGTCTTCCTGGAAAAATGCTAGCACAAGCTTCTGTATTCTCCTGCAATTGAGGACATTGGTCAGTAACATGGGAAGATAATGAACAAATACCACATACCTGCTGAGATTGGGACTGTCCTTTATCAAGGGCTAGCTGTCTGACCATGGAGGCCAATTCCTCCAGTTTGTTCTCTATCCTCTGTTGGTCATTGATGGCAGCAACACCAATCTCATTGGCCTGCCTCATGGGAGTGGCTGATCTGGTACCAAACTGTTGGGCATTCTGTGCCATCTTGGAGATTAGCTCTTGAGCAGCTGCTGGTGTCTTTTCAGAGAGGGCTCCTCCACTAGCTGCATCCACCAAATACCTATCCATTGGAATAAGACCTTCATAGAAGTATTGGATCAGCAGTTGGTCACTGATTTGATGGTGTGGACAACTAGAACACAGTTTCTTGAATCGCTCCCAATACTCATGTAATGTCTCCCCATGATTCTGCCTTATGCCACAAATTTCTTTCTGAATGGCGGCTGTTCGAGATGCTGGAAAGAACTTCTCCAAAAAGATCCTTTTTAGCCCATCCCAACTTGTGATGGCAGCAGGTGGTAGGTAGTATAACCAATCCTTTGCAGCTCCATCCAATGAAAATGGGAAGGCCCTAAGTTTTATCTGCTCCTCATCAACTCCTTGTGGAACAGACAACATGGAATTCTTTGAGGTGCTTGTGCGGATCTTCACCTGCAAGGCCATGAAACTTGGGAAGCAAATGGATTAGCCCAGATTTCAATTCAAAGGTTGCATCCAATTGGGGATATTGAATGCATAAAGATTGATAGTGCACATCAGGGGCAGCCAATTCTCTAATGGTTCTACCATCCAAATGACCATGATTTACAATATTTCCATTATTTCCATTTCGATTGTGTTTAAGTCAGGGATAGGTGTAGAAACAGAAGGAATATCAGATGCAATGGCAGAAAAGGTAGGAGGATTATCAGATTCTTTGAGGTGCTCTAACTCTCTAGCCTTCCTTTGCTTCCTAAGGGTTCTTTCTATTTCAAGGTCTAGGTCAATTGGTATGTTCTTAGAGGATCTGGTCATGCACTAAAGATCAGCACAAAAACATTCTCAAAATGACTCACAAAGAACAGCACACAAACTGGCCTATGCACAGCACACAAACTGGCCTATGCACACAAAAAATGCAAAAACGTAGGGCACATAAAATCTATCATTCAAAAAGCCCTAAGACAATTTTTTTATGCAATTTTTCATAAAATTTCAACACAAAAACACTGAGGGACCTAAAAACACTAAAAACCACACAAAATCAGCCACTGAGAAACACAAAATGGCCCAAAAAGTGGTCTAAACGTTGGAATTTGGCCAAAAAAGGGTCTCCTCACTGCATAGAAGTGACATTGATTCCTCACACCCCCATTTCTTTGGACACCAAAAATCATCCCAATCGGAGCAAGTTGAAAAATGTGAACAGTAACTGTTTGCCTCAAAATCGTTTTTTTCCTAAAACCGGCTCCTATTTTGCCTCTAAAACCACTCTAAATGCAAGAAAACATCAAGGGAAGCATAAAGACATGAAAGAACATCAAGTAAGGATGAGAAAGGAAGAGGATAGAACCAGTTTCTTGATTTCAATCCTTAAATATTGCTATCTGTCATGGAGGCTATCAAATCTGCTGAATAGGAATTTGCTGTTTTACTTTTGCTGAGTTTTGCTATCTCTTGCACTTGGATGCAGCTTGTTGGTATCCTACAAAACAGAGAATAAGATTTTTCTATCAGCAAAGAGAATAAGAGAATAAGAGAAGAAGAAAAGAAGAGAATAAGAGAATAAGAGAAGAAGATAAGAAGAGAATAAGAGTTTTCTGTTTTTTTTTTTTTTTTTGCTGGTCTTCTTGATCTTCTTGATTTATTTATGGCATAAACTTGGTACGTGGCGTTGTATCTAGCAGTGCCGAGTATGGTTAACTCGCTTTGGACCAATAGCCCGCAACCAGCTAGTTTCCAACCTATATACCAAGTAGCAACCACAAATTTCTTTAAAATCAGTCTTCTTTTGACAAAAACGAGATTGGTTCCCCGGCAGCGGCGCCAAAATCTGATCGGGGCTGTCGAACACCAATAGATTAGATAGTATGATGATACGGATTTGCAATAGAGGTGCAACCCTAAGTCGTCTCCCAACGAACCTCAAACGGATCTGTCAAAACAAGGCTAAACGGGGGGAGGGAAGTTTTTGATAAAAAATAGAAAACAAGATGAATAAGAACACAATAAATCAAGATACAATCAGTTGCAAACCAATCCTTCTATCCCAGTTTTCATTGCCTTCTCAATAAACCATTTGTTTAGTTTTAACCCTCAAATCGAAAATCAGAAAAATCCTTTAACAACCGCCAAAGATTTGGAAGAAAACCAATAAACAGATTTCAGAAACCTCTTAGTTCAATCTATCAGTTTTGATTCCCCTTATTGCACAGATTCGAGACTGATTGGAATACCATCCAAACAGGTTGTTCTTGATTCCAGTTAAAGCCTCAACCGAGCACAAAAACCTTGGATTCTCAAACAAAGACAATGCATGCATTCATCCAACCGGTATCAACACATACACAGATTTAAGAGAGAACGGAAACAAGAAAACAACAAAGTTAAAACTAAAACAAACATATTTCCATTAAATCCAAGACTCAAACCGGGAACAAGGATGGTGTTGCAACTTGATTACAGAATCCTTAGCCCTCCATCTTGACAAGAACAATGGAGAGAAGAGAAAAATCGGCTACTGTTCACGTCCTTCAAGAATCTCCCTTTAATGGCCTCTTAAGGTGCTTAAATAGAGCTTAAGGAGGAAACCCTAGGGTACTGCAACTTGACGGCCGATTTCGGAAAGGTTATCGCGCGTTCTGGGCTTCGGCCTCTTCATAATAATTTTAGATCAGAAAGAGTAGATGAACTTGGGCTTTTGAATCACTTGATTTGGATATCGGACGCCCAAGATATGGCCTTTTAAAGAATTAGTATCTGTGCAGTTTTCCTAATTTGCCCCCAACTTCTTGGCCCCGACTTTGAAGCGCTGTTTGAAGGCCCAAACGAACTCGGATTTGGACAAACCATAGCATTCCAGAAATCTAAAGAAGTCCGCTACAATATCTCTTAATACATCATCTTCATTCTAGAATTTTATATTGGCTAAAATACTGAAGGAAGTGCAGGAGGTCAAATCTGCCAAAATTGCCCTTATTTCTCTATCTCCAATTTCCAAGATATCTCATTGCCATCAAGATGTCTCATGCCCCATCTCATGCTCCATGGCCCTAAACCTGGCAAAATAAAATAAAATAGTGTGAAGCCCAATTCCTATAAAATAAAATGAAATAAAATCAAGATGAATGAAATAACACAACTAATGTGCAGAAAGGACTAAATATGAGGGCTAAATAGTATGAAAATATGTACTCTATCAGGGAGCGAAAATAATTAATTTCTCCTAAATTGGTGTATTTATATGGTGGTGCCACATGAATGGATGATTAAAGCTTGGAAGCCAAGAATGGTGTCATGGAGTGACACTTGGCAAGTAGTGGTCCAAGTTAAATGAAGAATTAAATAAATGTAAAAGAAATGATATTAGTCATTCTAGCATTTAATGAAGGCAATGATGATGTTGCTTAAAAAGAAAATGCAAATGGAAAAGAAAATAGTCATGCATTAATGGTTGGAAAATGGTGGCATTTAATTAATTCATTATGGAAATGAATTATGTCTCTCAAGTGGTCTTTCAAGTGATGGCATGAAATTAGTCCCCTTAAAAATAAATGAGAAAAATAGCTATTTTGGCATGGAAGACTTGATCCAAGGGTGGAGATTAAGGCTTGAAAATCTAATGGTTGAGATGATTCAAGAGAAGTGGCATGGATTGCCACATGTAAAGGGATTTGAATGGTTGAGATCTAGTCTTCAAAAGTAAAAGAAATCTAATGGTGGAGATTAAAGAAGACAAGAGCACATGGATTGTGCTAGTTTGGAAGGTGGGGATTTATTCTCATAAAGTGAAGGAAGATCTAAGGGTTAGGATCTAACCTTGAAGTTGTTAGAGATAAAAGGGTATTTGGAAGGTGCTAAGTCTTCCATTTTTCATTTTGAATGGATTGCAAATGAAGAGAGAGAAAGGAAGAAAAAGAAGAAGAAGAAGAAGGAGAAGAAGAGAGGAATGAGAAGAAGCCTAGAGGTAAGGTGTGAAATTATCTTATTCTCTTCATCTTTCTATGGGGTTTTGAGTAATCCACTCTTTATTTTATTTAAGAAGGTTTGGGAAAAATGGAAGAGTGGCCATGGAAGCTTGATGGAGCTTGAAGAACCTTGAAGGAAGCTAGAAAAAAAATAAATAAATAAAGGTAAGGGATGGCCCCATGGGATGGTGGCCTTGCATGGTTGTAAGTATGTTTATAAACTTTCATGTTGTATTAAGCATGCTCTTCATGTACATAATAGCTATGGCCATAGGGATTGTTATGGTACATGGTGGAAAGGGGTAGGTTAAGGCTTCAAACCTTGAAAGGTTGTGAGAGCATGGAAGACCTAACTATATTTGCATGCACATGCCATTACATGATTTATGTTTATGTTCATATTTATTGCATAAGCACCCTTATTGAGCTTAATAGTTCATGAGGTTTTTACCCTCACATGTAGGTTGTCAAGGCATGAGAAAGAGCAAGGCAAAAGGGGAAAGCTTAAGGATGAATGAGAAGTTTTAAGGATGTGTTGTAATGGCTCGATAAAGCCTTAAGCTATATGTATTTTCATTTGTGTTGTACGTTGTCTTAAGCATCAAGAGAGTGTATAAGCTTCATTTATGGGAAAAAGTTAAAGTTGGGGTGTATATTTATTGATTTTTAATTTTGAAATTTTTGAATAAATTTGGCCTAACATAGAACTCAAAGTGTGAGACTTGAAGGAAAGATGTATTTTTGCCTAGTGTGAAAGGCATCTAGTTGGATAAATTTTTGAGGGTTTTTGGAGGCCAAATTTTGGAATTGGGAGCCATATATTTCAGAAATGAGATCTGGAGAGTTTGGAAAAAAAAAAAAAAGGAAAGAAGTGAAGAGGCAGCAAAGGGTTGCCAGCAGCACTTGCAGGGCTGTAGAGGGCGGGGGCGGGAGCGCACAGGCGGGCCTGCGCGTGCAGGTGCGCGCGGGAGGCCGTGTGCGCGGCATGTGCGGCCAGCCCGCGTGGCCAGCGCCCAGCGGGGCCCCGCGGGCCAATTTTTTTAAAAAAATTGGAATTTTTGGGAATTTTGGGGCATTTCTTAATTGAATTCGAGCCCCGGAGGAATTTTCAAAATAAAAGGATTTTCGGGCATGTTCGAAGAAAATGTCAAAATTTTACAAAATTAAACATTTGAGTTTTTCCTCCAAAATTGGTAATCAATCAATGGATTAGTTTAAATGGTGAATTATGGAGCCCGATAAAATTCTTGAATGGAAAAGAATTAAATATAAATAAGAAATGGCGGTTGGGCATTTTCATGAGTTTCCTTTTTAGCTAATGCAGTGTGGTTAAAGCCCAATTTCGCTAGTGAATCCTGGGGATGAGGGAAGGGAAGGACGAGCCTAGTTCCCACCTAGGGCGTTTCATCTTGAAACATGGTCCACCCCTCATCTAAGGCCGGGCAAGTGGATAATTTGGGTAATTGTTCACGAGTAACACCGTAAGTGGGAGCGGGGCGTTACATCCAACGTACTCAGAATGTCTCAATTTTCATGCACAACCTCGATTCTCATGCCAAACCTTAAATAATTGTACTTTTACTTAACCTCGAGTCTCAACAATCCCTAGACATCATATTCATTTAAAGGAACATTAAAATCCATTTTTCTCAATTTCTTCATAATATCCACCCATTTTCTTCTTATTTGCCCTCAAAAATTCTAAAATAAATATCTCCTCAAACATTTTTCTAAATTTTTCAACACCATAAATCATAAAATAATTTTCTAAAAATTATAATAAAAAAAAATCATAATAAAATAGCTATGCATGCGCCCTCATGCGCCTATCCCATGCTCCTGAAATAAAAGGTCAACGCGTAAAGTCCACACACCGGTTGTCTTCCCCAATCTTCTAGTCACCGACGGTTGCTTCGATCACCAATCCTTTTGCACCACCTTGAAGCCCTTCTCAAGCTGATCCCAATGGCACACTCCTTGGTCTGAAACACTACTAAAAAATGCCCCAATCGAATGATTAAACTTTTGGCTCTAGCGACCGCTGCAATTTTCAGCCACCTGTCAAAACACCCTCAAACCTTGATGAAACCTCACCAAAATCTCAAAATTTTCTCCTCTTGACACAAGGATCAAAATCCCTCTATCGAATCCCTCTAAAACACTCCAAAACTTCATAAATTTGATGCCCAAAACCTTGAAACCCTTGGCCCTATTTATAGCTAAAAATTGGTACCTCTCGGCCAATCAGAGGCCGAGGCTTGGCCTCCAAAGCTTCCCTAGGCCACAAGAGACCTCTTCCAGGCCAACATTTGTCATCCCATCACCGAATATCATGATTTTCAATGGTGGCAATGAGGCAGCCAAATTGCAATGTTCACACTACAGTTTAAAAAATTACACTTTAACCCCTCTAGCTTTTTCTTTTTCATTTTGGCCTTTTCCTAGAAGCCCCTGATTTTTTCAATAATTCCATTATGACCCATAAGTTCTAAGTTTCTCCTTTCATCCCCAAAAATTTAGGAATAACATCATTTCGACCTCTCTCGGGCAAAATTAAGGATTTACACTTAAGGCCCAAATATATGATTCGACTGTGAATCCTTTTGTTTCAACCCGAACCCACTTCAAGGTTGTTCTACTTACAAAATCAAAGTCTTCTCAGGGTTTCATTAACTTTTCAGATGTCCCTTACGTCTATTCAATTTTTCAGCCTTAACCAAACATGTATCGAAAACTGTCTCTGTTTCAATTTCTTTTAACACTTTAAATCCTATTTCGAAACACTCGTCAATACCATATCATTTTTCTTAGACATCTAGGTTCTAAAGCACTCCTTGCAGTCAATTCGGTTACTCATCACTGTGAGAAATTACACTATAGCCCCAGACTTTTCAAAAATTTCACTTACACACTCAAATAAAATTACACTTAAAATCTTATGAAATTCTCGAGTGTTACATTCCCCCCCCAGGAAATTTCATCCTCAAAATTTCTTTTGTACTTTACAAACCAAATCACTAATATTGACAATAACTCTTAATTGAAATAACCTAAATTGTAACATCCCAGATTTTTAAAATCAAAAAAAGAGATAATACCTAAGGTTATTAGGTTCTAATACTTGAGGAAATAGTCCCTTTCAAGGAATTGGGGAAGCCTTGAGGGAAAAATTCAGTTTCTGAACCAGTGGCAAAATCGTAAATACTGAAGTCGGGTAAAAGTGTAATTTACCTAAAATCTTGGGGTGCTAAGTGTAATTTATCCATTTTTTGGGGACCAAAAAGTGCAATTAAAAATGGCTCAGGGACCAAGTTGCAAAGGCCTAAGTGCAAATTATTCGAAAAGTTCAGGCCAATGTGTAGTTTTTGAAACCTTAAAAAAATATCTCTTCAAAATATCAACCATGAGCCAATCATGGATGGCCAAGTGTCCCCGCTAGGTGTCACAATTGGATTGGTTGAAATCTTATAATTATGGGTGTAATGATGAGCATAGTGTGAACACTCAAAACAAATGAAATTTTGGATTCCAAACTCTATTAAATTCAATTAAGAGACGAGAGGTGCATTTGAGTTAGAATGCACATGGGAGAAATGATGAAGCCTTATATTCAATGACACATGGCAATCAAGCATTGGGTTACTTGGAAGTTAAGTTAAGGTCTCATGATGGCTCATAATGACCCTTTGAGGTGGCATTGCATGATTAACTAAGGAAAAGCATACTTAGCTTCCAAGTTTGAAAAAGTCTCCAAACATTATCTCTAAGGACATGTGTCAAGCATTCATTGGCCACTTGGAAATAGGATTTGAAGAGTAATGATGGGAAATGTAGAAAAATGAATTAACCATGTGGGATGTAATGATGGGAATATTGGAAAATCAAATTAAACATGTGATGGCTCATATCTCAAGGGAGACTTGTCGTAAGGGCATGAAAATACACAAATCTTTAGGGACACATGGCATATTTTAATTGGATGCTCATGGGTGGAATGATGATGTGACACGTGGCGTGATTTGGTTCGTCGAAGTTTCCTATAAATAAGGGCTTTGGGGTTGTTCATTTGGGCACCAAGAAAGGAGGAAAAGGAAAGGAGTTTGAGAGAGGAAATGCTACCAAAGAGAAGGGAGAAAGTCGAGGGAGAATAAGCCTTGACAGAATTTTTGGGTCTTTCTCGAAGTTCATGCCAAGCAATAAGAAAAACTACGTGAAAACCCATTCCGCTCGTTATAAACCATGTTTCCTAAGGTAACCGATTAAGGTGAGTGATTCCTGCATGTTTGTGACATTTTGAGCATTTGTTGCTTCACTTGTGTGTTGACTTGCACATCATGCCTTTGTGGCTTACATGTCATATTTTCCCTTGTTTATGCATATTCCTTCTGCTTTGTCATATATCATGTTCGTATTGGTGACTGTGGCTAGTTGTTGGGACATCATGGAAGACCTCGTGCTCTGGTGATGAGCCAGGAGTGACTATGATGACCGCGGAGGTGATTGCAACACCTTGACATTGATACCACAGGGGTGGATTTTATAATAGCATTATTGCATTTACACGCATGTACTCTCCTTTTCTGAGTCACTCACTTAGATGTTAATATCTAACTTGGGTGTTTCATACCCCTGGGACATTCAACGTCCCAAGTATATCAGATGTGCCAGGTGATGCAGGTTCTCGTTCAAGCAAGGGCAAGGTGGTGGAGCTTGGCTAGCTTTGGTTTTTATCCCATTATGTACCCTTGTAATACGAATGATGTATTGTAAATAGTAGCTAGGATACTCAAGGTTGTAAGAAGTGTGTGTGTGGGTGTCCTACGATTGTTCCTACAGTGATGTGTTACCTTTTTGGAGTATTGGAAGTCGTGAGCATTTCTTGTACTTGTAAAGTAAATCTAGTGAAAACCCATTTATTTAGCTTTGGTTAAGCTTTTAGGTTCAATCCAACGCTTCCGTTGGTAAGGGTTTCCCTAATGCCCGCGGTGATGTTAGCTTATATTTTACATTGTAGTGTATTTGGAAAAGTGGGGCGTTACATAAATACATCAATCACATACCATCCCTAATCTTTGGAAATTATTCCAATTCACATTTATTATACAATCAATGCTTACAATGCATGTCGTATCTTTCACAGAATTTCCCATTATAGCTCTTCACAAGTGGTCACACATATCTCAAAATGTTCTACATCATTTGATACCATCCAATTTTCCTAATTTACTTTTAAGTTAATGCATATGATATGATCGTGAATGCATCAAAATCTATTTGAACAAAATTAGCGTACCTTTTTTCATCATCAGATAGTTCTCCTCGTCCTCTCTTGTCAAGCAATAAACTCGTGCAGTGTGAGGTCCTCGTGTCCCATCTACTTTCCCTGACTGCTCCAATTTTTGTCTTTTCGGACATTCATTTGCATAATGCCCTGGGAATCAAGTCAAGGAGATCATCCATAGGTTCCCGGTAGGTCTAGTAGAGTGCCCCATCCTCCGAATCAGTGGTATGGCTTATCAATAGAGGAAATATATGAACTGCTCTTGTATGGGGACAGTGACAAATTGGTTGACCCTACCACCTATGAGGAGGCAATATCTAATATCTATGCCTCGAAGTGGAAAATAGCTATGGAATCTGATATAGAGTCTATGTACTCCAACCAGGTCTGGGTTTTGGTAGATTCACCTAAAGGAATTGTTCCTATCAAGTGTAAATGGATCTTCAAGAGAAAGATCGGTTTAGATGGACAGATTTTGACCTATAAAGCTTGGTTAGTGGCAAAGGGCTATCATCAGCATCAAGGTGTTGACTATGATGAGACTTTCTCACCTGTCACAATGTTGAAGTCCATCAAGATGATGTTAGTTATAGCTGTTTACTATGACTATGAGAAATAGACATCAAGATGGCTTTTCTAAATGGAATTCTTAAAGAAAATATCTATATGGAACAACCAAGTGGATTTGAGTTTGTCGATCCACGTCAAGTGTGTTTACTGAAGAGATCAATATATGGTCTCAAACAAGCATTAAGGAGTTGGAACATCCATTTTGGTCATGAGATCAAAGGGTTTGGGTTCATGAGAAATCCAGATGAACCATGTGTATAAAAGAAGGTTAGTGGGAGCACCATTGTATTCCTAGTCTTGTACATGATATTTTAATTATGGGTAACAGTGTGGACGTGATGATGTTTGTAAAAGCTTGATTGTCTAAAGTATTCTCCATAAAGGATATAGGAGATGCTACCTATATTTTAGGGAATAGACTTTATAGAGATAAAGTCAAAAAATTGATAGGTCTCTCCCAGATCTTGTACATAGAGAAGATGTTAAAACGGTTTATCATGTTGAATTTCAAAAGGGGACAGTTGCCTGTCTGGGTTAGAGTTCATCTCTCTTAGGAAATGTCCCTTAATACTCATGAAGAAATGGATCTTATGAGTAAGGTACCTTATGCTTTGACAATTCGGAGCCTCATGTATGTGATGATATGTACGAGCCTAGATATTGCATACGTCATGAGTGTTGTAAGCTAATATCAGTCTGATCCTAGTGATAGATGCTGGATCACAGTGAAGCATATTCTGAAGTACTTGTGAATGACTAAAGATATGCTACTGATTTATGGAGGGGGTGATTTCCATATGGATGGATTCATTGATTTGGATTTTCAATCGGATGTTAATGATCACAAATCAACGTCTGGTTTTGTATATCTCTTAAATGGCGGTGCTATGAACTGAAAAAGTTCTCAACAAGCAATCATAGCGGATTCAACCATTGAAGCCGAGTATGTTGAGGCATGTGATGCTACTAAGGAAGCTGTTTGGATCTAGAAGTTTCTTTCGATGGTTGATGTTGTTTTGGCCATTCTTTCACCAATACCTTTGTATTGCAATAACAATGGAGCTATTGTGTAATGACCCATTAGAGAGTCTAGAATCTATTTGGAGATTATTTAATTTTCTATTTAATTAGTGTTTAAGATTTTTTGTTATTTAATATGGCAATTTAGAGATTTTAAAAGAAAAGAATAACATTTAATTTTATATAATTATTGTGAAAATTAGATGCAACGGCATGGAGGTAATTATAAGAGTTTAAATAATAATTTCTCTTAATAGGAATTATTTATTAAGAGATATTAAGAGTGAGAGTCCATGCGGGAGAAGGAGAAGGATTGAAGTCTCCTAGTTGTATAAGGAGAAGGAGATGTGGGCTTTAGGGCTACCTCTCCATTATATATATAGATTCATAGCACTTAGTTTCTTCACGCCGTAAAGAACAGAGAGTGGAGAAGGTTGCAACAGAGAATTAAAGAGATTGTAGTCTGTGAGGTATTCTGTGAGAGTTTGTGTTACAATTGTTGAGTCAATGAGAGAATCATAAGGCAAGTATCTTCCCTATAAATCTTTCCTCTACAGGTTCATATCAGTGTTTTTAGATTAATCAAGAACTCTTATTGAGTTTTAGTTTTTACAAATATGTGTATATATATATATATATGCATTTACAGTGAGTTCAAGGCAATTCATGCTTGATTTCTTTTATCGATTCAATTAGATTAATGCTTGAATCATCCATGATATTGTTCTTGTCAATTGGGATTTGTTTTCCCAAGATTTTATTTGGAATGGTGTAGATTTGTTAGTTTTTGTTTCAAGGCAGAGTCTCTATGAGCGTTTGTTTTTGGGTTTAAGAGTTGTAGATATCCGAATGTGAGCTTTCATATTCTGATGGATTTTCCCAAGTATGTGAGTAACATCCGGATAGGCTAGAGGCTATTTGGATGTGTTAAAAAAATTTATGTAAGTGATATCCGGGTGGGTTATGAGATATCCAAATGTCTCAGTTGTTCTCTATGAGTGGTATCCGGATAGCTCTTGGTCATATTCAGATAGCCTAGTGATATCCAGATGCTTTGTTTCTGTATCCAGATGTGTCAAGCATGCATTGAAAGTGATATCCGGATGTCTTGAGTCGTATCCGGATAGGTTTTATATGAGTAATATTTAGATGCTTCAAGTCGTATCCAGATGCATCCAGTTCTTGTTGAGAGTAATATCAGGATATATTGATTCATATCCGGATGAGTTCCAAGTTCTTTGCGTGTGATAACTGGATGGTTCTTCGTACATCCGGATGCCCTTCCCTTCTATTCGGATAAGACTCATATCTGGATGAGTTCCAAGTTCTTTGCGTGTGATATCTAGATGGTTCTTCGTTCATTCGGATAGCTCATATCCGGATGCCCTTCCTTTCTATCCAGATAGGCCCAGTATATTCAGATGCCTTGTTTTATATTTAAATGTCCCTCTCAAGTTTTGGAATTTTATATTCGAATGCCTCAGTGAGATATTCGAATGACCTGAATCATATTCGGGTGTCCTAGTTCTTATCCGAATACATCCTAGCGTATTCGAATAGCTTTTGATTTGAACGCCAGTGTATTCGGATGAACCTTCTTCAGATTCGAATGTCTTTCATCATATCCGAATATCCTTCCTGATATCTAGATGGCTTTTTGGTCGAGCAGCTGTCGAGCCTCTCCAGAATTGTTTATCTATCTTCTAGTTTGCAGCAAAGTGCACCCTAGGTCGTCTCTCACAAGGAGCCTTATCTTCTTCTACCAACAATAAGAACCAATATAAGCAACACAACAGTTTGTTTAGGGGGGGATTTTGACAGAAAATTAAGTAACTAAACCGAAACACAAATATAGATGAAAATCAGTAAATGGAGAGCAACCAGTTGTGTATTTATCCCCTATGTGAAATCTTCCTTGTCCAACCTATAGATCTTGGTTTGTTAGATGTTATAATCTCTGGATATCAAACTCAAAGCATCCCCAACAACCGTCCAAGGATTAGAATGATTGGAACAACAAAATGAATACAGAAATCTCTTATAAACAAAATGCAGCCATTCATTCTCTATTCAACCCATCCGAAGCTATGAAAGAACAAACATTCAAGCACATTATATTCATTTCCGAGATGTTATACCAACCAGCTACAACACTCTGTTCTCTTAAGCATTTAACGAAAAATGAATCCATGCAAACTCACACAAACCTGCCATGAACTACATGCATTTCAAAATCTGCTCAAACTAAACCAATGGGAATGAATAAGATTAAAACAAACAAACCAGGTTTTTTGTAGCTCATCCGGGACTCAGATTCCACATAGGTTCAAGATTACACAATCGGTTACAATAGTTCTAGCCTTTCATTGCAGCAAAGGAGACAAAATGGAAAACAAAAATGAAGAACATAGAAATATGCTAGCAACAAGAAACGGCCAGAAAAATCCTCTCTATTCTCCTCTGGAAAATAAGTGCTAAGAGGCCTTAAATACATGGCCAAGAAAGGAAAAGCTAGGAAGGCTAGGGTTGGGCCTAACCTAGCCCAACAGATATGAGCCCAAGACAACAAAAACGAGCAGCCCAAATGCAGCCCAAAACAGTAGAATTGAGCAGACCAAATCTGCTCTCGCTGGATGCTAGCCTCCAACAATTTCTCTAAATGCATGGCTCGCTGCTTCCAGTATACAACAGTATCATACTCGGCATCTATCTCTAGTCCTTTGTTTTGAACAGCCACATCATTTCTCCTCCGAGGAACCTTAGGCCAAATGTCATAAACATCATCCAATATAGAAACTGGGCGTTTATCACCACCATAGCTTTCTTCCTCAAAACGATGTTGCTCCAAAATCTCCAACTGCTTGAGCTCAAATTTCAGCCTTTGTTTAGTAAGGCTGTCAAGCTCTTCTCTGAGAAGTCGTACAGCATTTGCCTGCTTATACTCCCAGTTTTTCACAAGATATGCCAACTGAGAAGACCCCTTTTCACTGTAATTAGTTAGCTCTAACAGACGCTTAAAATCAACGATTTTAGGCTCCTCGATGATTGTAACCTCCTCCAACATATCCTGATGGTATGCTCCAGGCCTTTCTATATTGAATTGCTTCCCAGCTTCATTCATATCTTCAGGCCACATTGAAGAGACAACTGTATAAATGCATAAACAGCAAGTTCAGGCTACACCAGCTGCTTCTCTAGCTTGGATTCATAGAAGTAAGATAGAAAATAGTGTAAGGACAATTTGAAGTATCATAAAATAGAAACAATGAAAGATTAGCAAAATTACTTCAAATTGTGTAATAAGATTGAGGTGAAATGCCAAAATATAGCATAAATATGCATGCTATCAACTCCCCCATACTTATACTTTTGCACTCCTGGGCAAAACACTAGACTCTATGACTCAAAAATAAAAACGTGGAAAAACACAAATCAAATGCAAGGTAAGTCTTCAAGAATTCATCATTCAAAGATCATCTTTCCTCTACTTCCAAGAAAACAAGTGACATGGCAATTCATTCAATAAGACAAATCAAAAGTAGACGCCTCTCACAGGACAAGTGTATACTCAAAAATCTCTCAAGAGGTGGTGGTGACTGTTTCGCTCAAATTCACCCAATCACAATTCCACTACCATAAGCTTGTTTATCTTCTCAATCTCCACTATCCATGTCACATGCATGCCACAAATCAAAAGGACTTATTCGGGGTTGTAATGTGGGGAAGAAAGAAATGGAAAGACAACAATGAAGGAAAACATGCCTTAGGTCGAGAAAACATTTTATGCAACTCCAAGATCAAGAGATAGAATTTCCAAGCATTATGAAAAACATTGCATCTTTATTCGGTTGAGTGCGTTTTACGCTCCATCTCAACTTTGCTTTCTTCTTTTTCTCATCAATTTTTTCATTTCATTTTTTTTTTAAAAGGAGGTGAGTGCGTTTTACGCTCCTTCTCATCGTTCTATCCTTTGCTTGCTTTTCTTTTTTTCTTTTCTTTTTCATGGATGCAAATGGCCTTTGGCCTTATGTCTTGCTTGATGAATTCAATCTCTCTCTCTAGAATGCACTTAATATTCCTCTTCCTAAGGTTGGAAGGTCCAAAAAGGTGTATGAAAATGAAGGGTAAGAATGATGGCTCTAAGTGGCAAGCGAAAGGGATTGATTGATTTTTTTTTTTTTAAAAAAATAACAAAATGGTCAAATGGGGACAAGAAAGAATGCCTTAATCATGTTTGAGTCATGCATGAACAAATATAGCCTCAACCAAGAATCAAAACAAGTTCTAGAGTGGAGATCATGATAAGTGAATGCACACACAAGAAAAACAATAGGCTCAAAATCCTCACGGCTGTAGACTACCCAATCAATCTATCAAATCAAACTCATTGCCAAGTCACTCAAAATCAAGGAAGATAAGATTGAAGTTCTAATCATGCTGGGTTCTTTTAGACTTAATTGCTTAACTTGCATTTCCACACAAAACAGACTCAACTAGACCCAAGGGAAAAGAAATATGAAAAGATAAAGAAATTGCTGCAAAAATAAGAATGCTACCCCCCCATACTTAGACTTTATATTGCCCTCAATGTAGACATGCAATTCCAACCAAGAATAGGACAAGTAAATGTAAAGTATTAGGGAGAGAGAAATAGCCTGATGTATCAAATGGAGGTGGCATTGAGGAGATGCAGCTCCTCCACAATATACTCCTGAAAGCTCTCGTAGAATGGCTTAAGTCGCTGCCTGTTCACTGTGAATTGCTTTGCATTGGACTCGTCCTTGATTGCAACTGCACCAAAGGGAAAAACATGAATAACTATGAAAGGACCAGTCCAACAGGAACGTAACTTACCGGGCATCAACTTGAGACGGGAATTGTATAGCAGAACTTTCTGGCCAACTTCGAATGTCTTTCTCACAATATGCTTGTCATGCACAGCCTTGGTCTTCTCCTTGTAGATGCGTGAGTTCTCATATGCGTCCATCCTAATCTCCTCAAGCTCTTGAAGTTGGAGCTTTCTTTGGGACCCCGCTTCACTGATATCCATATTGCATTGCTTCACCGCCCAATATGCCTTATGCTCCACTTCCACCGGAAAGTGACACGCTTTTCCAAAAACCAACTTGTAAGGGGACATGCCGATGGAGGTTTTGTAGGCAGTGCGGTAGGCCCATAGCGCATCTTCTAATCTCATGCTCCAGTCTTTCCTATTAGGCTAGATAGTCTTCTCCAAAATCTGCTTGATCTCCCTATTTGAGACTTCAGCTTGCCCATTAGTCTGTGGATGATAAGGAGTCGCCACTTTGTGTATTACCCCATACTTACGAAATAGGGTGTCTATCTTTCTATTGCAAAAGTGGGATCCTTGGTCGCTGATGATGGCCCTGGGCACGCCAAACCTGCAAAAGATGTGAGAACGAACAAAATCTGCAACCACAGAAGCATCATCAGTCCTGGTGGCTTTAGCTTCCACCCACTTAGAAACATAATCCATAGCTAACAGGATGTACACATAACCAAATGACACAGGAAATGGACCCATGAAGTCAATGCCCCAAACATCAAAGATTTCACAAAACAATAAGGGTTTTTGAGGCATTTCATTCCTACGTGATATAGTGCCTGTGTGTTGGCAACGTGTGCAATTCTTACAGAACTCATATGAATCCTTAAAGAGTGAAGGCCAATATAATCCAGAATCTAGGACTTTCCTAGCTGTACGTTGGGGACCAAAGTGACCACCACATGCAAGTGTGTGACAAAAATTTAAGACAGATGCAAACTCATGGTCAGGCACACATCTCCTGATGACCTGGTCACTACATATGTGCCACAGATAGGGATCATCCCACACATAATACCGAGCCTGACTCTTAAATTTATTTAGCTGTTCCTTCTTAAAATATGCAGGTAATTCAGAAGCAACTAAATAATTTACCAAATCAGCATACCAGGGCTCAACACCATGAATGTGGTATAATAACTCATCTGGGAAATCATCCCTGATAGGCTGGGAGTCCATGACAGATGGATCTGAGGTGGAAGGAATGCGACTGAGGTGGTCGGCTACCAAGTTCTCTACTCCACTTTTATCCTTGATCTCAATGTCAAATTCTTGGAGCAAGAGCATCCACCTTATCAAACAAGGTTTGGCATTAGGCTTCTTCAAGAGGTACCTAAGAGCTGCATGGTCAGAAAAGACAATAACTTTAGAACCAACTAAATAGGATATAAATTTATCCAATGCAAAAACAATAGACAAGAGCTCTTTTTCCGTAGTGGTATAATTAGACTGTGCCGCATCCAATGTACGCGAAGCGTAGGCTATGACATGGGATTTCTTCTCCACACGCTGGGAAATGACGGTACCCACTGCAAAGTTGGAGGCGTCGCACATCAACTCGAAGGGCAACTCCCAGTCGGGTGGCTGTATGATGGGTGGAGAAATCAATCGACTCTTCAGTTCCTCAAATGCCCGCTTGCACTGCTCATCAAAGTGGAAGGTCACTTCTTTCTGGAGAAGATGGGAAAGTGGAAGTGCAATCTTGCTGAAGTCCTTGATGAACCTCCTGTAAAATCCTGCATGGCCAAGGAAAGAACGCACCTCCTTCACAGAGGTGGGGTAAGGCAACGAAGCAATAACATCAACCTTAGACCGATCCACTTCTATACCCTTCTTAGACAGAACATGCCCTAAAACAATTCCTTGTTCTACCATGAAATGACATTTTTCAAAATTTAAAACAAGGTTCTTTTCAATGCATCTCTCTAGGACTCTACCCAAGCTAACCAAGCAATCATCAAAAGAAGTGCCATAAACTGAAAAATCATCCATGAACACTTCCATGCAATGCTCTAGAAAATCTGAAAATATACTTACCATGCATTGCTGAAAAGTACCTGGAGCATTACATAGACCGAAAGGCATTCTTCTATAAGCGAATGTGCCAAAGGGGCAGGTGAAGGTGGTCTTCTCTTGATCCTCTGGGGCTATGCAAATCTGAAAGTATCCAGAAAAACCGTCAAGGAAACAATAGTGTGACTTACCAGCCAACCTCTCTAACATCTGATCAATGAATGGGAGGGGGAAATGATCCTTTCTGGTTGCTTGGTTCATCTTCCTATAATCAATGCAGACTCTCCAGCTGTTCTGCACTCTCATGGGGATAAGCTCATTCTGCTCATTTGGAACCACCGTGATGCCCGTCTTTTTTGGAACAACCTGCACGGGACTCACCCACTTGCTGTCAGAAATAGGGTAAATAATATCGGCTGCAAGTAATTTACTTACCTCCTGTTTTACCACATCAAGGATGGTTGGGTTAAGTCTTCTTTGAGGTTCCCTTTGTGACACCCGTAATCTTAAAAGCATGATTAATAATAATAATGATAATAATAATATCCATATGAAATTCAAGGTTTAACGCAGACGAAAACTTGAGAAACAAAACTTTAATAAACTTAAGTAAAGTTTAGAACATAATAAGATTCAGAGTATTTTTCGTGCAAATATAAAGTTTGATACCAAAAACATGGCTTCAATAATATAAAGAAAGACCTAGCAATTATAACAGCATTCATACTGAGAAATCCGAATTTAAAATGAGACTTAGCTCTTTTCATAAACTTATATAAGCTTCAAGAACGTACGGTGTAGCAAAAGTGTACAAATATCATAAGAGTGCAACGTTGAACATCTTAATGATACAAGAAAGAGAAACATCGTTTTGACTACTAAAATTATCTTCGAATAGTCACTAGATTTACATAAATCCTTCTTAAAAGAGCCACCATGTTCCACGTCCGTTCTCCAGTCTCCTCATTCATAATCACCTGGGGGAAAAATATGGGATGAGATTCTTGCGAGTCTCAGTAAGTACACGAGAACTATCATATGTATTTAAACAAGTCATGACATAACATAACATAACATGAGGAGACACGAGAGGTTCCACCAACTACGGGGGCACGAACCCTCATGCGTAGCGCTACCAAGCTCTGGTCCCAAAACTTGCGTGAACATAACATATCATAAGGGACCACATAACATAATTCATGGGCATGTTTAAACATCGTAAATAGTTCATAATGTACTTACCTCAACTTGCTTGGATGAGATTCGAATGTTTAAGGCTTCACACCTAACCGAGTTTGTATTTCTGTAGACAAAATGCATATTTTCGTGAACTGAAACTCATGTAATCTTATATTGGATTGTAGGAAATCAAATAAGGGGTTCATATGTGAAATCTAATGGAAAAAGGGGCTGCCACGCGCCTACACGCGCCCCAAGAAGAGGTGGCGCCTATTTTCGCGTCTTGGGGGCAGATTCGACACCCTTTAGTATTTTTGCCATATCTTTCTCATTTTAACTCCGAATTGACTTCTGTTTGAACCTACGGACTCCTATTTCAGTCCTATACATGATTATGGAAAGAAATCATACTTACCTCTCCGATTGGAAGACTGTTATGGCAGATCTTCGAGGCTGTCTTCGAGGCTGTCCACTTTTCAACCAAGTCTCTTTTTCCTTTCTTCTTTGCTTTTTCTTTGTTCTTTCCTTGCACTTGCTTTCTTTCCTCTTTTCTTAGCTTCTCGTGGCCCTAATTCCTGCCCAAATTCTCAAGATTTTACTTGGCCTCCAAGTTGCTCATTTTTCCACCCTAGTCATTATTACAACTTTGACTTTTTCTTCAATCTTCCCATGTAAGCTTCTTCTTCTTCCAATCCTAGGTCACCACATACTCCTTCAAGATAACTCTTGCCATCTTCTTCCCTTGCAAGCTAAATCATAGCCAATCCTAACCTTCCAACTTTAGACTTTTAGGATAAAGACTAATTATTACAAACTTTGAATATTTCCTTCTTTGATTTTTAGCTTCCTTTACAAGCTTCTATTCTCTTCCAATCCAAACCCTCACGTGGCCTCCAAGATGAGTCTCTATTTCTTTTGTAAGACAATACAATTCTTAATTTAAGTCTTCCAAGTCAAGTCTTACACGTTAATCCATTCCAAGACTTTTGTGTAAAATTCATCATTACAAAGACTTTAGGATAACATCCATCATTGCAAGCTTGCTTTTTACTCTTTGATTTTTATCTTTTCCTTTACCTTTACTTCCTTCCAATTTTAAGCCATCAAGCCTCCCCTTCACGTGGCTTTAGGATAGAAAACCACAAAACCCTTATCTTTTCTCTTCCTAGCCACTCATAGCCCTCCAAATCATGCCACTTAAGACTTTTGAGGCTAAAATCAATCATTACAATTATAACACTTTAAGACTTTAGGGATAAATTCCTAACCAATCCTATCTCTCCAACACATGGCCTCTAGGATAAAGATTCATTATTGCATTCATTCTTTTTGTTGGAAATAAGCTATCCCTTTTGAAGTTGTGATATTTGCACTCGGGTTTGGTTTAATGCCCTAAAAACATTTATGTTTATACTTTAATTTGAAACATTTTATTGCAACATCCAACCTTTACACAATTTTTGGATATTACATATTTAAACCAAGAAAGAAAATAAGAAAAGTTTCGGGTGTTACATTCTCCCCCTCTTAAAATAAATTTCGTCCTCGAAATTTCCTTCAGTTGAGGTCATCAAACAGTTGGGGGTATTTGGATCGCAACTCATCCTCACGTTCCCAAGTTGCTTCTTCGACTGAGTGATGTTGCCATAACACCTTGACCAATGGTATTTCTTTATTACGAAGCTTTCGAACCTCTTGAGCTAGAATGCGTATTGGCGCCTCTTCAAACTTCAGATCTGGCTGGATATCCAATGGTTGATGCTTGATTACGTGAGCTGGGTCAGGGACATATTTTCTAAGCATTGATATGTGAAAAACATCATGTACTGCTGAAAGTTCTGGTGGTAAAGCCAGCTGGTAAGCAACATTCCCAACCCGCTTCAAGATCTCAAATGGACCTATGTACCGAGGTCTGAGCTTTCCTTTCTTTCCAAACCGTAGGATTCCCTTTATGGGCATAATCTTTAAAAATACCTTATCACCTACAGTAAATTCCAAATCTTTTCTTCTTTTATCCGCATAGTTTTTCTGTCTATCCTGAGCCTTTTTCATATTAATCTTGATTCTTTCAATGGCCTGAACTGTTTGCTCCACGATTTCTGGACCCAGTATCTTTCGCTCACCAACTTCATTCCAATGAATAGGTGATCTGCACTTTCTTCCATATAATGCCTCATAGGGTGCCATGCCAATAGATGCCTGATAACTATTATTGTATGCGAACTCAATTAATGGTAGATGCCTTTCCCATTGACCACCAAACTCTAAAGCACAACTTCGAAGCATATCCTCTAAAGTCTGAATTGTTCTCTCAGATTGTCCATCTGTTTGAGGATGGGAAGCTGTACTAAAACTCAATTTGGTGCCCATAGCATGGTGTAGACTCTTCCAAAAGTTCGATGTAAACCTAGGGTCCCTATCAGATACAATAGATACTGGAACACCATGCAATCTCACTATTTCCTTGACATACAGTCGTGCAAACTGGTCCATTGTGAACGTCATCCGAACGGGTAAGAAGTGAGCAGATTTGGTAAGTCGATCCACGATCACCCAAATAGCCTCATGGCCTGTTACTGACCTTGGAAAACCTACAACGAAATCCATTGTCACATGCTCCCATTTCCATTCTGGCACCTCTAGTGACTGCAACAATCCTGACGGTCGCTGGTGCTCAGCTTTCACTTGCTGACATATCAAACACTTTTCAACAAACTTAGCTATGTCTTCCTTCATATTTCTCCACCAAAAGACTACCTTTAAATCACGATACATCTTTGTACTTCCTGGATGTACCGAGTAGGGAGTGGAGTGGGCTTCCTCTAGAATTTCTTGCTTTAGTTCCTCAAAATTTGGTACACAAAGGCGCCCCTGGTAATAAAGTGTGTTGTCATCCGCTATTGTGAAATCCTTTCGCTTTTCTGTATCAATTTCAGCTTTGACATACTCAAAATATTGATCTCCCTTCTGGTGACTCTTAATTCGATCATGGAGGGTTGGATGGGCAGACAGAGCCGCCATTTGAGCATTAGAACTAGATGGTTCAGCAACTATCTCAAGGCTTAACTTCTCAAATTCTTTCCACAAAGGTTTTTGTGTTGTCAAGGCTGCTACTTGGCCCATTTTCTTTCTACTTAAGGCATCAGCTACCACATTTGCCTTACCCGGGTGGTAATGAATTTTACAGTCATAGTCCTTTACCAATTCTAGCCATCTCCTTTGCCTCATATTCAACTCTTTTTGCGTAAAGATGTACTTGAGACTCTTATGATCGGTATAGATGTCACATTTTCCTCCATATAGGTAGTGTCTCCAAATCTTTAAAGCATGCACAACTGCAGCAAGTTCCAGGTCGTGTGTAGGATAGTTTTGCTCATAGGGTTTCAACTGCCTTGACGCATAAGCAACTACCTTACCTTTTTGCATCAATACACACCCAATTCCCTGTTTGGATGCATCACTATAGATGACAAAACCTTCAGATCCTTCAGGAATAGTTAATACTGGTGCATTGACCAGCCTTCTCTTTAATTCCTCAAAACTAGATTCACACTTCTCTGTCCATTCAAACTTAGTGCCTTTACGAGTGAGCTGAGTCAGTGGTCCTGCTAGTTTGGAGAATCCTTCAATGAACCTCCTGTAGTACCCAGCTAAACCTAAGAAGCTGCGTACTTCACTTACATTAGTTGGTCTTGACCAATTCAACACTGCTTCTACCTTGCTAGGGTCTACTTCTATTCCTTGAGCTGTTACCACATGCCCAAGAAATACAACCCGTTCCAACCAAAATTCACATTTCTTGAATTTTGCATATAGCTTCTTTTCCTTTAAAATTCCTAACACCATCCTTAAGTGTTTCTCATGTTCTTCTTCGCTTCGCGAATACACCAAGATATCATCAATAAAGACAATAACAAACTGATCCAAGAACTCATAGAAAATTCGATTCATCAGATCCATGAAAACTCCTGGCGCATTAGTCAAACCAAAGGGCATGACCAAAAACTCATAATGGCCATACCGTGTTCTGAAAGCTGTCTTTGGAACATCCTCAGCTTTGATCCTCAGTTGATGGTACCCTGACCTTAGATCAATCTTTGAAAACACTCGTGCACCACGTAGTTGATCAAACAAGTCCTCGATTCTGGGAAGAGGATACTTGTTCTTAATGGTGACTTTATTCAATTCTCGATAATCGATGCACATCCTCATTGATCCGTCTTTCTTCTTAACAAACAATACGGGTGCTCCCCATGGAGACACACTAGGTCGGATGAATCCTTTCCTTAATAACTCTTCTAATTGAGTTTTCAACTCTTGTAACTCCTTTGGTGCCATCCTATAAGGAGCTTTAGAAATAGGTGCAGAACCGGGCACCAGGTCAATAGTGAACTCTACTTCTCGCTCTGGTGGCATTTCAGTCAGGTCATCAGGGAATACTTCTGGGAAATCCTTGACTACCTTAACATCATTCACTACCAATTCGCCACCTTCCTTCACTACAACTGACATTAAGAATCCAATACAGCCTTCCGACCATAGTAGCTTTTGAGCCTTTATTGCCGAAATGACACAAGGGGGGTGTTTCATTTCTACCACAAAATGGTGAAGTTTTAGCCCTTCGGGATTCTTACAAACTATTTCCCTCTCAGAGCACAATATGGTTGCATGGTGTTTGGAAAGCCAGTCCATTCCCAAAATCACATCGAACTCCTTCATATTTAAGACATATAGGGTTGCTTCTAAAGACTGCCCACCAATCTCTACATTAGCTACTTCCACCATACGATTTGTGCTTACTATTCCTCCTGAGGGCATAACTATCTCTAAGGAAGTGCTTACATATTCCACATATGTGCCAAGTTTACTTGCAAAATTTAAAGATATGAAAGAATGAGTGGAACCTGAATCAAATAAAGTATAAGCAGACCTTCCAGAGATGAGGACATTACCGGCCAACACATGAGGATCTTGATCCTTCTCTTGACCTGAGAGTGCATACACTCTAGCTTGAGCCTTAGGGGGATTTCCTGGCTTTTGATGATATGGTTGTTGCTGCTGCTTCTTAGGACAAAATTTAACCCCGTGTCCTGTTTCGCCACAATTGTAGCATACACCTGTTCCGATCAGGCATGTTCCCAAATGACGCCTTTGACACTTCCCACACACTGGGTACTGTTGGAAATTACTTAGTGCTGGTCCCTCTCGATTCTTCTTTGCAAAGTGTTGCTTCCCTTTGCCCTTGTCTTCCCACTTACGCTTTTCTGATAGCCCTGACTGCGACAGCTTACTATTACTACTGGAGCCTTCCTTAAAGTTAGCTAGTTGGGCCTTAGCTAACACTTCATGATATGTGCCCAACTCAAAGGTTACGACCACCTGTCGTAGATCATCCCTCAGGCCTTGTTCAAACCGCCTGGCTCGTTTTTGCTCCGTATCCACAAGCTCTGGAGCAAATCGTGATAGTTCATCAAATTTTCTTTCATATTCAACTAAGGTCATACTACCCTGCTTCAGCACAAGAAATTCTGCTTCCTTTTGATTACGGATATTGGCGGGGTAATACTTTTTAAGAAAGAGTTCCTTGAATTCCTCCCAAGTCCACATATGCCCTTGTGGTCGGGATCTGGCAGTGGAATCCCACCAATGCCTTGCCCCATGCTGTAACATGAATGTGGCGCATGCCACTTTCCTAGCGTCTGGACAGTTAATGAGATTGAAAATCCGCTCAATTGAGGATACCCAATCTTCAGCCACAAGAGGGTCTATGTCGCCCTCAAAAGTTGGAGGCTGTAACTTTCTGAATTGTTCAACTAATGCCACATTGTTTTCTGGATTTTCAGGAGGGGGTGTAGCTCGAGGCACCACGTTACGAAGGGCATCAATGAGCTGCATAAGTTGATTGTCGAGACCATTGCCTTCGTTAGCTGTAGGTTGTGACTGTCTTCTCCTATTGCTTCTACCCCGAGCCGCCATATCCTATATAAAATACTAAATCAGTGCTTAATTATAAGGTCCCTAATGAAGAGTACTTACTTAATGGCTATGAATTTGCACTGTACTGATTTAATCATGTGCATGACAAACATTTATCAATAGAGCTTCAAAACATGGAGGGGACCATATGATCTAACTATACTTTCTATTTAGGACACCTATTCTACTAAAACACATTCATCATTTGTTCATCCCCAAAAATCATACATACCCCATATTGGTCCTAACATAATATCAACATGGTCATACTTGTGCATACGTAGACAAATATCATCATGATCACATGGTCAGGCATGTGCTTACATACATCAACGTATGCTCATAGTCATAGCTTGAGAGAATAACAACGTAATCATAAGGAACAAGGCTTTCATGAGACTAATCTATGAGGTATAAACATGGTATTCATAAGCGTAGCAATTCTTATAACGTACCTGGAGACTGGAAGCTTGGACGGGACGTGGTGGTTTTCATGAAAATAATTTCCTTACAAATCCTTCAAAACTAAAAATTTCCTTGGAAATAATTTGAGTCTACAGGAAAGTAAACCTGCTCTGATACCACTATGTGACACCCGTAATCTTAAAAGCATGATTAATAATAATAATGATAATAATAATATCCATATGAAATTCAAGGTTTAACGCAGACGAAAACTTGAGAAACAAAACTTTAATAAACTTAAGTAAAGTTTAGAACATAATAAGATTCAGAGTATTTTTCGTGCAAATATAAAGTTTGATACCAAAAACATGGCTTCAATAATATAAAGAAAGACCTAGCAATTATAACAGCATTCATACTGAGAAATCCGAATTTAAAATGAGACTTAGCTCTTTTCATAAACTTATATAAGCTTCAAGAACGTACGGTGTAGCAAAAGTGTACAAATATCATAAGAGTGCAACGTTGAACATCTTAATGATACAAGAAAGAGAAACATCGTTTTGACTACTAAAATTATCTTCGAATAGTCACTAGATTTACATAAATCCTTCTTAAAAGAGCCACCATGTTCCACGTCCGTTCTCCAGTCTCCTCATTCATAATCACCTGGGGGAAAAATATGGGATGAGATTCTTGCGAGTCTCAGTAAGTACACGAGAACTATCATATGTATTTAAACAAGTCATGACATAACATAACATAACATGAGGAGACACGAGAGGTTCCACCAACTACGGGGGCACGAACCCTCATGCGTAGCGCTACCAAGCTCTGGTCCCAAAACTTGCGTGAACATAACATATCATAAGGGACCACATAACATAATTCATGGGCATGTTTAAACATCGTAAATAGTTCATAATGTACTTACCTCAACTTGCTTGGATGAGATTCGAATGTTTAAGGCTTCACACCTAACCGAGTTTGTATTTCTGTAGACAAAATGCATATTTTCGTGAACTGAAACTCATGTAATCTTATATTGGATTGTAGGAAATCAAATAAGGGGTTCATATGTGAAATCTAATGGAAAAAGGGGCTGCCACGCGCCTACACGCGCCCCAAGAAGAGGTGGCGCCTATTTTCGCGTCTTGGGGGCAGATTCGACACCCTTTAGTATTTTTGCCATATCTTTCTCATTTTAACTCCGAATTGACTTCTGTTTGAACCTACGGACTCCTATTTCAGTCCTATACATGATTATGGAAAGAAATCATACTTACCTCTCCGATTGGAAGACTGTTATGGCAGATCTTCGAGGCTGTCTTCGAGGCTGTCCACTTTTCGACCAAGTCTCTTTTTCCTTTCTTCTTTGCTTTTTCTTTGTTCTTTCCTTGCACTTGCTTTCTTTCCTCTTTTCTTAGCTTCTCGTGGCCCTAATTCCTGCCCAAATTCTCAAGATTTTACTTGGCCTCCAAGTTGCTCATTTTTCCACCCTAGTCATTATTACAACTTTGACTTTTTCTTCAATCTTCCCATGTAAGCTTCTTCTTCTTCCAATCCTAGGTCACCACATACTCCTTCAAGATAACTCTTGCCATCTTCTTCCCTTGCAAGCTAAATCATAGCCAATCCTAACCTTCCAACTTTAGACTTTTAGGATAAAGACTAATTATTACAAACTTTGAATATTTCCTTCTTTGATTTTTAGCTTCCTTTACAAGCTTCTATTCTCTTCCAATCCAAACCCTCACGTGGCCTCCAAGATGAGTCTCTATTTCTTTTGTAAGACAATACAATTCTTAATTTAAGTCTTCCAAGTCAAGTCTTACACGTTAATCCATTCCAAGACTTTTGTGTAAAATTCATCATTACAAAGACTTTAGGATAACATCCATCATTGCAAGCTTGCTTTTTACTCTTTGATTTTTATCTTTTCCTTTACCTTTACTTCCTTCCAATTTTAAGCCATCAAGCCTCCCCTTCACGTGGCTTTAGGATAGAAAACCACAAAACCCTTATCTTTTCTCTTCCTAGCCACTCATAGCCCTCCAAATCATGCCACTTAAGACTTTTGAGGCTAAAATCAATCATTACAATTATAACACTTTAAGACTTTAGGGATAAATTCCTAACCAATCCTATCTCTCCAACACATGGCCTCTAGGATAAAGATTCATTATTGCATTCATTCTTTTTGTTGGAAATAAGCTATCCCTTTTGAAGTTGTGATATTTGCACTCGGGTTTGGTTTAATGCCCTAAAAACATTTATGTTTATACTTTAATTTGAAACATTTTATTGCAACATCCAACCTTTACACAATTTTTGGATATTACATATTTAAACCAAGAAAGAAAATAAGAAAAGTTTCGGGTGTTACACCCTTGCTTGTTTTGCTCCTTCCTCCAATAAAATACGGTGCATGCAAACAGATGGGCTGATTCCAGTTATGTCTGCTAAAGTCCACCCAATTGCTTTCTTATTCTTTTTTAGCACATCCAGCAACTTTCTCTCTTGGTCAGGCTGCAAGTTGTTTGCAATGATGACTGGCAGCTTCTCATCTTTCTCCAAGAATGCATACTTGAGGTGCTGAGGCAAGGGCTTGCACTGAATGGTGGGTGGCTACTGCAAAAAGGGGGCTGATCTATTTGACTGCAAATCTAACTCGAAAGCACTATCAACCTGCTCAACAAGGTCAGCAGCACTATCTTCCACTTGGGAAATGTTAGCATCAAAATCAAACTCATGCCTATGCAAAAATTCAGCAATCTCTAAGCATGCAGCACATTGACTCTCTCCATCACTACAATCAGTGCAAATAATCGTATCTGGGAATTCATGCACAGTGGGGAGTTTATCAATTAAATCAGAAGACTCAAAACATGCTTCATTCACTAACAGGTCAACTCTATTTACTTGAAAAGTGGAATGATCCTCAGCAGGGAATTTCATGGCATCAAGTATCTTGAAGTTAATTGTGTTACCAGCAAATTCCATGGAAAGTGTACCCTCATGCACATTGATAATAGTTCTAGCAGTTTTTAAGAATGGTCTCCCTAGTATCAAGGGTGCATGCTCAAATGTGCTATCATCTTCCATATTCAAAACATAAAAATCAGCTGGAAATATTAAATCCTTAACCTTAACCAGCACATCTTCTAGGACTCCAGTGGGGTGTGCAGTACTTCTATTGGCCAGCTGGACAACCACTCCTGTTGGCTTCAAAGGACCACACTGCAATGAAGCATAAATAGAGTTAGGCATAACATTAATGGATGCACCTAAATCTAGTAAAGCATTGCTAAATTGCATGTCTCCTATAGTACAAGGAATGGAAAACGTCCCTGGATCTTTACACTTTGCTGGCATGGCAGGTTGGATAAGGGCTGAAACATTCCTCCCAAGGTTGACCTTCTCATTCCCCTTAAGCTTCCTCTTGTGAGTACACAAATCTTTGAGAAATTTTGCATACTTTGGAATCTGTCTGATGGCTTCAAGGAGGGGTATGTTGATTTCCACTTTCTGGAATGTCTCCAAGATCTCTTTATCTAATTCAACTTCTGCTCTTTTCTTATTTTGAGTTGCTCGTGTTGTTGTACTTTTTGTACAATAGTTTTAATGATGAAAAACATATATTGGTTTAATCCCTAAATCATTAGTCAAGTATGTGGTTTTCAATATACATCAATTTCAATATCAAGTTTCATTGTCTGAAACTGAAAATCCTGTTTTTGGCTAAGTCTGGAGATTAGCACCTTATAAGGAGAAGTATAAGAAAGAGTTTTCTTTTTAGAAAACAAACTCCCGATAATTTGATATCTATCATTTATTAGAGCTAAAACGATTTTTCATGAATTTTTCATTAAATATAAAGTATATATTTTTCGAAACATGTTTTCCAGAAAATCCTATTTCGAAACATATTGATCTAAGTTTCGAAACCTTTGATTTCAAAGAAAGTTCAACCTTTCATCTTTCTCAAATCTATCATTGGTTAAATCAAAGGACCATGCCATCAAGCTCTTAAATCTTTTAAAAAAGTTTATTAATGGCATATAGTATTCATGTCTTGAATCAATTAAAAATGCTATTTTTTTTTATGAAATAGCTTGCTTATTTTTGGTGAATGAATACTTAAGTAAGAAATTGCGCTTTATTTGCTAAAGGATCATCTTGCTTTTTGAAGTTATCTTTATGATCCTATATGTGATTACAAGTATGGCTATAATTATCAAAAGACAATTGTATGTTCTGAAAGCCTATCCTTAATGTGTATTGCATGAAATCTGCCATAACTTGTTTTGTGTTGTACTTTTGGATGACCACTTATGTTTGAATATATGGAAAGAAAATCCATGTGGTTCATTCCTCAATTACTTGGCCGTTGATATGTGTTATCCTTGTGAAAAACATTTGAAATGAGACAATTTCTTTTTTGTAAAAAATGTCTCTATGGCTAAAAACCTCCCGTATCAGTTTAAGGGGGAGTTTTTCAAAAGAGAGTCTTTCTATGTGCTTAAAATGAGATATGTCACTCCTATAGTGATCATTTGATGTATATGCCTAATATGATGTATGGCTATGCAATTGATCTATGTGCTTTAACTTCATACATGAGTGATTACTTGGAAAGATATAGATTGGCTCTGATATGATCATGAGTATGCAATTTGGTATGAAAACTTTTAAATCCTAGCATCTCATGAAAAAGTTTTATGTATATGGCATGTGCTCAAAAATTCTTTTATGATATTAACCATGTCATCTTAAGGGGGAGCTATCTCTAGTTTTTTAAAACTATCTTTTCTTGGTAGTATTATCTCCAACTTATTTCTATTAAAAAGATTTTGGTTTAAAAAGGGAGATTATTTATTTTAAGATATGTCTATCATTGGGGGAGAGTTAAAATGGGGAGAGAAATTATTTTTTGGTTTAACTAGGAGTCTATTTTTCAAAGACTTACCTTTTTGATATATGACAAAAAGGGGGAGAGAGTTATGTTAAATAAAAAATGTTTAGAAAAAGGGAGAGATAGATATATGATTTTAGGGAAAAGGATATATGAAATTGATTTAAGGTTTTGTCATCATCAAAAAGGGGGAGAATGTTGTTGTACTTTTTGTACGATAGTTTTAATGATGAAAAACATATATTGGTTTAATCCCTAAATCATTAGTCAAGTATGTGGTTTTCAATATACATCAATTTCAATATCAAGTTTCATTGTCTGAAACTGAAAATCCTATTTTTGGCTAAGTCTGGGAGATTAGCACCTTATAAGGAGAAGTATAAGAAAGAGTTTTCTTTTTAGAAAACAAACTCCCGGTAATTTGATATCTATCATTTATTAGAGCTAAAACGATTTTTAATGAATTTTTCATTAAATAGAAAGTATATATTTTGGAAGTGGGTTTATTGCTAAAACTTGAGTTTGTACTAAAACCCAAAATCTACTTTCTTATATATTTGGATTTTGATTTTCTAAGTATTTTTATTGAATCCAAATAGGGGGTACTTCGTTATTTACATTTATGTATTAAAGTAAATGGAGGTAAAATATAAATAAATTAAAATGTGGACATGCTGCGGTGTATACATGCTGCGAAATGTGCTTTCAAATGTTTCTGAAACTGTGTCATGTTTCTATGCATGTTTCGAAACTCCTTTGAAATGGTTTTCAATGTTTTCATGTATGCTATTTCGAAACATCTATGCATTGCATAAGTTTTCAAAATAGGTTTCGGACTATGTTTCGAAACCACCATATCATGTTTCGAAACTTATATGCATCATGTTTCGAAACTTCTTCTCCAGTGAGGCATGTTTCGAAACTTATCATGTCATGTTTCGAAACTTCTGACATTCTGTCAGAAGATTATTTGAAAACCGAGATGCATTTGTTTTGTAACTTTGTATTTATTAAAATGCTTCTCTTTCATTTTATATAATGCACTCTCCATGCTTAAGAGATTCAAATTTGAATTTGAATGTGAGTGCCTTTTAAATATTCAAAGTGGGTGTATGATTCTGTCTCCCACTATCTGCTGTCTCGAAGTGCCTGTCTGTTGTATGTTTCAAAACTTGTTCTCAATGTTTCGAAACTTATGTGTAAAATTGTGATGTTTCGAAACCTACTTTGCATGTTTCGAAACCTACTTTGTTGTTTTGTCTCTAACGGCTATAAACGGCCAGATTTCTATCTCTTGGTATAAATAGCAGGTATTTGAAGACAAGAACATCAAGATAGAGATTGAAAGAGAGTCAACAAGCAAGAACAAGTGAGCACACACAAGAGACACACACACAAGCACAAATGATCTAAATCCATTTGAGAAGCTCTCAAGAAGATCCATTCCATAGATGTGCATTGTGATGTGCAAAAGGAGAAGCAAGTGCAAACAACGAGCATCATCCTCTAGCTCTCCTCACCTCAAGTTAAGAGGTTTGTACAACCATGTGGTAAGGCATTTATTGCTCTTTGGGTTGTAAAGATAAATTTGATTATCTTGTGAATATTGTAAGGTTTGAGTTGAGCCTAAAACTCATTTGGTGTAAAGGTTTGAGTTGAGCCTAAAACTCATTGTGGTTTGAGTTTAGCCTAAAACTCACTTGGTGCTAGGTTTGAGTTGAGCCCGTAAAAACTCACATTGTAAGGTTTTTGGGTGAACCGTTGTAAAACCCTTGTTGTGTGATCACTAAGTAAAGTGATTGGGATTGCAAAATCCTTCAAGTGGGAAGCTTGAAGGTAGTGGAGTAGGCGAGTGCCGAACCACTATAAATCTTGTGTGCAAGTGTTCTTTAACTTTCGCATTTCACTATTGCACATGCTTTCATTAGATTTGTTATCAAAGGCTAAAATAATTTTCTTAAGTATAAACTTATACACATACATATAAATCATATCCTTGATAAACAAACATCTTTGGTATACTCTTATTTATGTATATCATCTTTACCAAAGATCATTAGTTTGAAAAACAAGTTAAAAGATTTCAAACTAAGCAAAACAGTGAAGTAGATTTCGAAACACACATTCTATATTTCGAAACTAGCAAAACAGTGAGGTATATTTCGAAACATATAGAGTAGGTTTCGAAACCTACTTAACAGAAAGCATTATTTCGAAACATATCCTATACATTTCGAAACCTAGTATTATTCCATCAATCAAAGTTTTAAATTATCGAAAATCTACCTAATCCCAATTCACCCCCCCTCTTGGGATATATTTGCCATCATTAGGATCCAACAATTGGTATCAGAGCCTAACTCCCTCAAGGTCTAACAACCTAAGGAGAGATTCATGGCTTTTAAGGAAGGTTATCCTATTGATGTAGCACCTTATTTTAATGGCTCATACTATGAACATTGGAGAATTAGAATTTCATTCTTCATGACATCTATTGATTCTTATTTGTGGAATACTGTGAAAAATGGTTTTGTTTCAAAACCAAAACTTGAATGGGATGATCATGACAAAAATAATTTTCTCTTAAACATTAGAGCCATGCATATTTTACACCATGCATTAAGCGATGATATTTATGTTAAAGTTTCTAAATGCTCAAGTGCTAAAGATATTCTAAATACTCTTGATTCTTTATATCTTTCTAACCAATCTTGTGAGAATGTTGATGAAAGTATACAGATTGAAAATCCTTTGAATCATCAACAAATAGAGGAGGAAAGAAGCTCCCACGTCTCTAGTGATAAAAGCTCAAATGAGTGCTTCATGGTAAATGAAGAAGAGGAGGTAACCTCTACTTCTACTCTTGCTATTGATATTGAAAGTGATCATGAATCTAGTTCTTTAAATGATATATATGATGATCATGATGCTTGCTAAAATGAAGAGTTGTTAAATGCATTTAATGAGCTATATGTCAATTTTGAAAAAATGTGTTTGAAAAACAAAACTCTTCAAAAGAAATTAGATTCTCTATCTAATGAATTGGAAGCTCTAAAATCTAAAAATGAATATATGCTTGCTTCCAATAATGATCTTCCAATGAAAAATGATTTAAAAGAAAATCAATTGAAATCTCCTAATGTTGCCTTAAATGAGAAACCTATTTTAAATAGGAAGATTTCAAGTTCTTATAATCATGACAAAGGTGTTCAAAATTTTCATTGTCAAAGAGCAAATTTTAAAAGCTCATCTATACACACCTCTCATGATATTAAATGCTTTCATTGTTGTAAATTTGGCCACATTGCATCTAGTTGTCCTTTTAGGAGGAAATCATCTAGTGGTCCAAAAATGAAATGGATTCCTAAGGGAACTAAGATATCTAGTAGTTCTCATATTAAATCCCAAGGATCCAAATATGTTTTGAAACCTAAAAATGATCATTTTAAAAGGAAAGTGCATAAGGATAAAAGGAAAACAAATTTCAAACGAAATTCCTTTGAGTCACATCCTAGTCATTGGTATCATTTTATAAACAAAGGTTTCATAACAAAGCATCCACATAAGCTTAAACAAATTTGGGTTCCTAAGGAGGAGCTCTATGCTAACAATGGTGAACCCAAGGTGGTTTGGGCACCAAAAGCTTGTGGATAGTGTTTTTTGTAGGTTGCTTGACATCCAAATGTACTTTAAAGAGAAATCTTTATGGATGGATCAAGCATGAAGGAAAGAGGAAGTGAAAAAGAAGATCACTCCTCGCTTCACCAACCAAGTGTAAGAAAGATTTTATTAATCAAAATCTTGGTGGTATGTTTCTATCCCTTAACTCCCTATGCTTATTAGTTTTTGATGCTAAATGAAAAGCTTGCACTCTATTGTGTTTTGATATGTGCATTGAGTAAGGGAAGAATGAAGTTTGTTGATATATGCTAGTAAGTGCTTTCTTGATAAATGCTCCTATGCATGACTTAACTAGCATAAATCAATTATGTGATAAGAGATATAAGTATGCTTAAATGCTAATTCATGTGAAGTATCTTGTCACAAATGAAATAAAGATCATAGAAAATAGGATAGAATTGTGCATAGACTTATTCTTGTCTAGTATAAGAGAAATGCCTAGTATAATCAATATCTCAAATATTTGACTATGGCATAATGGACTAAGTAATGCAAGTGTGAATATTCTTAATCTATCCAATCATGATCTTGTTGAGAAATTGCCTAAAGCTCAAATATGAAAAATATTTGTGAGGCATCCATAAAAGGCTAACAAATAAGTATATCATTTAAGCCTTCAAAAATCTCAACCTCTAGGTCTTTAACCTCAATCTATTTAGATCTTCTTGGACCTATGAGAATCCAAAACCTAGATGAAAAACATTATATCTTTGTCATTATAGATGACTTCTCTAGGTAATCTTGGTAATATCTCTTGCATCTAAAAGTGTGATCTTTTAAGAGATTTCGAAATGAATATTTCAAGCACCATTGTGAGGAAAATGATGCTAATCGTAATGCTTAGTGCTAGATCATCTTCACAAAATGAGGTAGTTGAAAAGAAAGATAGATCTTTATAAGAAATGGCTAGAGTTATGTTATGTATCAAAAATCATTTGATCTAAGCCATTAACACCTCATGCTACATGTCGGTTAGGAATTTATAAAGCCCATCTTAAAGAAAACCTCATGTAGAAGATAATGATATTATTGAAGATCCTTTCAAAAAATTATTAAGATAAGTGAATCCTTTAGAAGTAAATGTCAATTTGTAATCTTCTTATCTCAAATGGAAACATCAACTTCTACTTCAAAAACAAATTGTCTATAGTTCAAAACTTATCTTTGCAATTTAAATCTAGGATTATCATTTGCAAAAAGGGATTGTCTTTATACGGTTGATACCTCATCGTGCCATTTCAAGGTCTTGAGGTCTAACAAAGCCGTTGCCTTCATCGGTGACATCCTTTCATTTTTTGAAAAATGTTTAAAAAGGGAAAATCTTTTGTTTTTCCAAATTCACCCCCTATTGTGAAAATTAGCTCCAAATCCTAAAGAGCACCCAACCATATGATCCAAATGGGTTTTTTAAAATCAAAATGGATAAAAGAGGAATAGAGGTAAATTAGTAGCTTAAGGGTGTAGTTAAAAAGAAGGAAAAGATCATGATGAATCCTAGGCTCCCAAAGCAAGTCTAGAAATCATAAGAATGTTGTTGGCATTAGCATGCCACAAATCCTTTAAAGCTCATCATGAGAATGTCAAGAGTGCCACTTTAAAGTGGTTATATAAATGAGGAAATATATGTGAAACAAACTCCCAATCTTAAGAATCCTCAATATAAGAATCATGTGCTCAATCTCATCAAGGCACTATATTGGTTAAAACAAGCCCCTAAGTCATTAAATGAAAGTCCTAGCAAATTCAGTCTAGGAGAAAAATCTAAAAGAGGTCAAATAAGTCATAACATTGCTTCTAAGCCTTATATCAAGGAAATTTTTTGAATCTTCAAATAATTTATGTAGATAACATCATATTTGAATCCTCAAACAAATCCCAATGAAATTAATTTATCAATATAATGCAAAAGGGAAAAATGAAATGAGCATAATGGAAAAGTTAAAAACTTTTATAAGATTCAAATCTAGGCAAGAAGATAAATGAATTTATGTATATCTCGTCAAAATTACATCTTCTTAATAAATTCAATATTCTTGAAAGGAAATGAAAAGCCACTCAAAAGAGTAGTTAATCAAGCCTAGACAAATATGAGAAAAGCCAAATGGTGGAAAATGAGCTATATGGAAATATAATTGGATCTTTGCTATATTTGGTAGCTATTAGGATGAACATTGTGTTTAGTGTTTACCTATATGCTAGATTTTAATCCAATCCTAAGAAACTCCATCTTGAAGGGAAAATGGCTAAAAAGAACACTAGAGATCCATGTCAAAGTTATAAGAAATTTCCTAGTGTCTCTGTTTAGAAGGAAGTTAAATTCCATTCCATTCCATTATCTTTCACTAAAAATGAACATATACATAATTGCTCAAATCCTATGGATGGAACATCAAAACTATGGCATAATACTCCACAATATTCCAATCAATTGTGCCATAACAAAAATTCTGGATTTCATGACTCAACTTATTAATATTAATCTTTTATTCATAAGGGATCTTGCTCAAAAAGAAAATATCAATTGTAAAGAATTAGTATCAATTGGTATCATGTCCAAATCTATTGGAAATCAAACTTTAGATAAATCCCAGTCAATAGTTGAGTTCAAGTGCTTTAGTATAAAGAAGTTTCGAAACATCATAACATCCTATTTCGAAACACAATTTCCAGAAAGTGTAATTTCGAAACATGTTGTTCCAAGTTTCGAAACATGTTTTCCAGAAAATCCTATTTCGAAACATATTGATCTAAGTTTCGAAACCTTTGATTTCAAAGAAAGTTCAACCTTTCATCTTTCTCAAATCTATCATTGGTTAAATCAAAGGACCATGACATCAAGCTCTTAAATCTTTTAAAAAAGTTTATTAATGGCATATAGTATTCATGTCTTGAATCAATTAAAAATGCTATTTTTTTTTATGAAATAGCTTGCTTATTTTTGGTGAATGAATACTTAAGTAAGAAATTGCGCTTTATTTGCTAAAGGATCATCTTGCTTTTTGAAGTTATCTTTATGATCCTATATGTGATTACAAGTATGGCTATAATTATCAAAAGACAATTGTATGTTCTGAAAGCCTATCCTTAATGTGTATTGCATGAAATCTGCCATAACTTGTTTTGTGTTGTACTTTTGGATGACCACTTATGTTTGAATATATGGAAAGAAAATCCATGTGGTTCATTCCTCAATTACTTGGCCGTTGATATGTGCTATCCTTGTGAAAAACATTTGAAATAAGACAATTTCTTTTTTGTAAAAAATGTCTCTATGGCTAAAAACCTCCCGTATCAGTTTAAGGGGGAGTTTTTCAAAAGAGAGTCTTTCTATGTGCTTAAAATGAGATATGTCACTCCTATAGTGATCATTTGATGTATATGCCTAATATGATGTATGGCTATGCAATTGATCTATGTGTTTTAACTTCATACATGAGTGATTACTTGGAAAGATATAGATTGGCTCTGATATGATCATGAGTATGCAATTTGGTATGAAAACTTTTAAATCCTAGCATCTCATGAAAAAGTTTTATGTATATGGCATGTGCTCAAAAATTCTTTTATGATATTAACCATGTCATCTTAAGGGGGAGCTATCTCTAGTTTTTTAAAACTATCTTTTCTTGGTAGTATTATCTCCAACTTATTTCTATTAAAAAGATTTTGGTTTAAAAAGGGAGATTATTTATTTTAAGATATGTCTATCATTGGGGGAGAGTTAAAATGGGGAGAGAAATTATTTTTTGGTTTAACTAGAAGTCTATTTTTCAAAGACTTACCTTTTTGATATATGACAAAAAGGGGGAGAGAGTTATGTTAAATCAAAAATGTTTAGAAAAAGGGAGAGATAGATATATGATTTTAGGGAAAAGGATATATGAAATTGATTTAAGGTTTTGTCATCATCAAAAAGGGGGAGAATGTTGTTGTACTTTTTGTACAATAGTTTTAATGATGAAAAACATATATTGGTTTAATCCCTAAATCATTAGTCAAGTATGTGGTTTTCAATATACATCAATTTCAATATCAAGTTTCATTGTCTGAAACTGAAAATCCTATTTTTGGCTAAGTCTGGGAGATTAGCACCTTATAAGGAGAAGTATAAGAAAGAGTTTTCTTTTTAGAAAACAAACTCCCGGTAATTTGATATCTATCATTTATTAGAGCTAAAACGATTTTTAATGAATTTTTCATTAAATAGAAAGTATATATTTTGGAAGTGGGTTTATTGCTAAAACTTGAGTTTGTACTAAAACCCAAAATCTACTTTCTTATATATTTGGATTTTGATTTTCTAAGTATTTTTATTGAATCCAAATAGGGGGTACTTCGTTATTTACATTTATGTATTAAAGTAAATGGAGGTAAAATATAAATAAATTAAAATGTGGACATGCTGCGGTGTATACATGCTGCGGAATGTGCTTTCAAATGTTTCTGAAACTGTGTCATGTTTCTATGCATGTTTCGAAACTCCTTTGAAATGGTTTTCAATGTTTTCATGTATGCTATTTCGAAACATCTATGCATTGCATAAGTTTTCAAAATAGGTTTCGAACTATGTTTCGAAACCACCATATCATGTTTCGAAACTTATATGCATCATGTTTCGAAACTTCTTCTCCAGTGAGGCATGTTTCGAAACTTATCATGTCATGTTTCGAAACTTCTGACATTCTGTCAGAAGATTATTTGAAAACCGAGATGCATTTGTTTTGTAACTTTGTATTTATTAAAATGCTTCTCTTTCATTTTATTTAATGCACTCTCCATGCTTAAGAGATTCAAATTTGAATTTGAATGTGAGTGCCTTTTAAATATTCAAAGTGGGTGTAAGATTCTGTCTCCCACTATCTGCTGTCTCGAAGTGCCTGTCTGTTGTATGTTTCGAAACTTGTTCTCAATGTTTCGAAACTTATGTGTAAAATTGTGATGTTTCGAAACCTACTTTGCATGTTTCAAAACCTACTTTGTTGTTTTGTCTCTAACGGCTATAAACGGCCAGATTTCTATCTCTTGGCATAAATAGCAGGTATTTGAAGACAAGAACATCAAGATAGAGATTGAAAGAGAGTCAACAAGCAAGAACAAGTGAGCACACACAAGAGACACACACACAAGCACAAATGATCTAAATCCATTTGAGAAGCTCTCAAGAAGATCCATTCCATATATGTGCATTGTGATGTGAAAAAGGAGAAGCAAGTGCAAACAACGAGCATCATCCTCTAACTCTCCTCACCTCAAGTTAAGAGGTTTGTACAACCATGTGGTAAGGCATTTATTGCTCTTTGGGTTGTAAAGATAAATTTGATTATCTTGTGAATATTGTAAGGTTTGAGTTGAGCCTAAAACTCATTTGGTGTAAAGGTTTGAGTTGAGCCTAAAACTCATTGTTGTTTGAGTTTAGCCTAAAACTCACTTGGTGCTAGGTTTGAGTTGAGCCCGTAAAAACTTACATTGTAAGGTTTTTGGGTGAACCATTGTAAAACCCTTGTTGTGTGATCACTAAGAAAGTGATTGGGATTGCAAAATCCTTCAAGTGGGAAGCTTGAAGGTAGTGGAGTAGGCGAGTGCCGAACCACTATAAATCTTGTGTGCAAGTGTTCTTTAACTTTCGCATTTCACTATTGCACATGCTTTCATTAGATTTGTTATCAAAGGCTAAAATAATTTTCTTAAGTATAAACTTATACACATACATATAAATCATATCCTTGATAAACAAACATCAGAGCTACTCTTCCATTACATCAACAAATAATTCGTCTAGCTCCCATGTTGCTTCCTGATCAGAATAATGGTTCCACAGAACTTTAACTAGCGGAATTGATTTGCTCCTTAGCCTCTTCTCCCCGTAGTCTAAGATCTTTACTGGTCGCTCGATATAGGTTAGGTTCTGACGAACCTCAACCTCTTCCTCTGGGATTTCCATTCTTGGATCTGGTATGTGCTTTTGCAACTGGGACACATGGAATACGTCATGAAATTCGACCAATTCATTGGGCAAGGTCAATCGATAGGCTAAAGGACCCACTCGGTCGATGATCCTATACGGTCCCATAAACCTCAGACTAAGCTTCCCTTGTTTCCGATTCCTCATTGCTAGTCTTTGTGGTGAAATTCAAAGGAATACTCTATCCTCTTCTTGAAACTCCAAATCCCGAGAGTAGTGATTCGCATAGTACTTTTGGTGATCTTAAGCAATCTTCATACATCTTCTCGCCACTTCAATCTTCTTTGAGGCTTGCTACACGAGTTCAGTCCTAGCTAATCGTCTTTCGCCCACCTCAAGCTAGCACAAAGGTAATCTGCATTGCCTTCCATACAATGCTTCATATGGCACCATGCCGATGCTACTCTGATAGCTGTTATTATAGGAGAACTCCACCAATGGCCAGTACTCGTCTCAACTTCCTCCAAATTCCAGGACACATGCTCGCAACATGTCTTCCAAAACCTGGTTCACTCGCTCTTTCTGGGGGTGATATGCAGTATTGAAATTCAATCTTGTTCCCAATTCTTCTTGCATACATGTCCAGAATCTCGATAAAAATTTGGAATCTCTATCAAACATGATACTAACTGGTGTCCCATGCAGCTGCACAATCTCCTTAACATAAATCCGTGATAGCTCTTCTGCACCCTGACCAGTTCTAACAAGTATAAAATGAGCCAATTTTGTTAGCCTGTCGACCATAACCCATATCGAGTCTTTTTTTCTTGTTGTCCTAGGCAATCCCACAATGAAATCCATAAAGATGTGTTCCCATTTCCATTCTGGAATCTCCAACGGTCGTAACAATCTCACTGGTCGTTGATGTTCGATATTAATATGTTGGATGCGTCACACTGGGTTACATACTGAGCCACACTCCGCTTTATTCCAGGCCACTAATAGACTCTCTTAAGTCCTCATACTTCTTGTTTGCCCATGGATGAACAGTGTACTTTGACTTATGCGCCTCATCCAGAATCCTTTGCCTTAATTCTTCATTGCTAGGAACATAAATTCGCCCATTCATCCTCAAGATTCCATCTCTATACTCAAAACCCATCTTCATTGGCTACCCATTCTCATCCACCCATTGGCGAAGCCTCGATCCTTTCTGGTAACCTGACGTATCTCCTCCCACCAACCCAATCGAATTAGCAAATTTGCCATCATGGATGATCTATTCCTAGGCACTACACTCACTGTTAGGCTACTAAACACTTCTATCAGCTTCCATTCCCGCATCATCATTCCGGCTGTGACTACAAGATCCCTACGACTAAAGGCATCCGCCACAACGTTTGCCCCCCTGGATGATAATGGATGGTACAATCATAGTCCTTCAAGAACTCCATCCATCGACTCTGCCTCATGTTCAGCTCCTTTTGGGAGAAGATATATTTCAAGCTTTCGTGATAGGTATATATTTCAAATTTCTCACCATACAAATAATGCCATCAAATCTTCAAGGCGTGGATAATTGCAGCCAGTTCCAAATCATGGATGGGGTAGTTCTTCTCATGAGGTCGTAATTAATGCGACGCATAGGCGATCACTTTACCATGATGCATCAGCACGCATCCCGAACCCAAACCCAAAGCATCACTATAGACCATGAATCCTCCAAAACCCTCAAGTAAGGTCAAAATCGACGTTGTGGTTAACCGCTTCTTAAGTTCCTCAAAACTTTGCTCACACTTGTCATCCCATATGAACTTCATGTTCTTTTGAGTCAAACATACCAATGGCAGAGCAATTTTTGAAAACCCTTCAACGAATTGATGATAGTATCTAGCTAGCCCTAAAAAGCTTCTCACCTTGAACACTAACCTCGGTCGGTGCCAGTTCTTAATGGCCTCGATCTTGGATGAATCGACTGAAACGTCGTCACCTAAAATCACATGGTTGAGGAATGCCACTTCCCTCAACCAGAAGCTACATTTAGAAAATTTGGCATACAGTCTTTCGTTATGCAACATTTCTAGCACCATCCTTAAATTCTCATGATGATCCGCCTCACTAACTGAGTACACCAAGATATCATCAATGAAGACGATCATGAATTGATCTAGAAATGGTTTAAACACCCTATTCATGATATCCATAAAAGTTGCGAGTGCATTAGTCAACCAGAACAACATCACCAAAAATTCATAGTGTCCCTATCGACATCGAAATGTTGTCTTGGGTATATCCTCACTTCTAACTTTTAGTTGGTAGTACCCCAAGCTTTGATCAATTTTCGAGAATATTCTGGCACCCTTTAGTTGATCAAATAATTCTCCAATTCGAAGCAATGGGTACTTATTTTTCACTGTCACTTTATTGAGTGCTCGAAAATCTATACACAATTGCAAGCTGCCATATTTCTTCTTTACAAACAAAACTAGAGCTCCCCACGGAGAGACTGTAACACCCCACTCTCTCGGGCATGTTATAACTTAAGAAATTTTAACTATATTTTTTTTTTATATATAACTCTCCATGATATAATTTCAAAATTTCCCTACTACCTGCCTGTTATTAACTTTACTCACTCCATATATGTTAGGCTAGGTAATCATCAAAGAGGAAGCAAGAATCGAACCTTAATATACCTCAAACATTAATAATATTATATGATCACCTAAACATAATTAGTAACACAAGATTATTCGTCACTAGTACATAAGTCCCTCAACATAACATGAAACATGACATGAGTTTTTTTTTTGTTCAACATAACTTGAAAACATAACATATCATGACTTAAAGCATAACATAGCATAACTGATACATGATCGGGTCCTCATACAGGAGCTAAATGTAGAAAATAACTTCATAATACCTTGCGTCTTTACATTTTGCCCACTTCTATGTCTTTGCTACAAACCCCATCTAGAACGTTTGAATGTTTCAGGGGCAAGACCCACATTAAATGATGAATCATCTAAGTAAGAGTACATCATAATGCATATGTATGAATGCAATGCACATAACATCATAACTCTCATGTTTGGATCGACTGCACCTTAAAATTACCCGTCATTTTTACAGTCTCCCTGCTAGACCAAGGTGTATGGGTGCACCCTTGGCAAAGCAACGGGGCCAGTACCTAATCCCAAAACCCATGCAACGTATGACTATGAATCTCATCGTGCTCATATGCATATATCATCATCAGAAAATGTAAATGCAACCTACGTAATGCTTAGCATACCATGACATGTCAACATGATAAATAAAGCTTTCATGAACTGAGTTTTGTATTGAAAAACGCTTCCAAGTCCTTTTCATAAATTAAGTCAAATTGAGTAGTACCACTTACCTTGCAAAAAGATAATTTTGCCCCTAGCGTAATTGTGCCTCAAAATTAGTGTCGGACTTCCAATCGTACTCAAATTTGAACCTTAACGTACCCTAGGCATCATAATTACTTAAGAAAATCAGATTTCTAATTTTTTTTAATTTTTCTAATTTCTCCTATTTCCTCCTATTATTTCCTCAAGATTATGAAATAAATACTTCCTCATAAAAGTTTCTCAATTTATCTTCACAATAATTCCTAAAACAATGTTCTTAACCCCCAAAAATTCCCTCATAATTTTCAGAATCCATGTTCTATTTATTTCTCATTTTCCTTTAATTTTCAAGCATCTATTGCCTCAAAAATCCATAATAAATAACAATCATGTATTTCTCTTCCAATTTCATCATCAAAAATTCTAAAATACAATTCTCATATTTCTGAAATTTTTGAAGAAATTTTTGAAAAAAATTCACCTTCCCGTGGAGCGATTCGGTATTCTTCTATACTGCGACAAATCCTCGATTTGCGTATCTAACAACGCCTTCTACCAAAAATTTTCACACAGACTACTAAACCCAACCTATAGCATTTTTCTAGGAATTTTTGGTATTTTTTCTATATTTTTTTTTCTATTTCTTTCTTTCCCTTTTTCAAATCTCTCTCTCTCTCAAATCTTCCTTTCTTACAATCTTTCTCTTTCTAATCCAAGTCCTCCAATCTTTCAAGTGTTCTCTATTTATAGAAGGTTGAATTAAGCTTAGCATAATTGTAGTGACCCACTATCTTTAATTATTTTGTCACATTTCTTAATTATTTTTCACTAAATCTCATCCATAATCTTTAATTATTTGTCCACACCCTACTTTGTCTCTCACATTTCTCAATTATTTCACCCATTATCTTTGATTATTTGTCCACACCATACTCTGTCTCCCACATTTCTCAATTATTTCACCCATTATCGATAATTATTTTGTCACCTTTCTTAATTATTTTTCACTAAATCTCACTCATAATCTTTAATTATTTGTCCACACCCTACTTTGTCTCCCACATTTCTTAATTATTTCACTCACTATCTTTAATTATTTGTCCACACCCTACTTTGTCCCCCACATTTCTTAATTATTTCATCTATTATCTTTAATTATTTTGTCATCTTTCTTAATTATTTTCTACTAAATCTTCTTTTATTCTTTCATTTAATTCATTAATTTTAGGCCCACTTTCTAAGCCCATTTACTTAGCCTTTCCTTTTTCAACTTAGCCCACTAACTCTAAGCCCATTTACTTTGCCTTTCTTTTTTCAACTTAGCCCACTAATTCTAAACTCATTAGTTTTCTCAATTATAATCTCTAATGGATGTCAAAAATACACAAAAATTAATTATTATTATTCTCAAAATACTAGGATATTATAGACACTTGGTCGAATGAATCCTTTATTCAGCAAATCTTGAAGTTGGACTTTAAGCTCCCTCAATTCAGCCGATGCCATGCAATAAGTGGGTATAGAAATTGGCTTCTTTCTTGGCAATAGTTCAATGGAAAACTGCACTTCTCAATCTAAAGGCAGCTCTGATAAATCTTCTGGAAAAACATCCAACAACTCCCTCACCATTTCTACATCTTCTAGCTTCTTTTTGAACTTATCATCTACCACGATATGAGCTATAAATCCATATGCTCCCCTTTTCAACAATTTGCACGCCTTTAGGGCTGATACGAATTTTAACTGCCTGTCAAATTGTGCCCCCTTAAATTTCACCATCTTTCCACCTGAACATCCCAATTCCACTGTCTTTCCCAAACAATCCATACTGGCACAATATCGAGAAAGAAAATCCATACCTAGCATTACATCAAAATCTCGCATCTTCATAAGTATCAAATCTATCTTAAATTTCTCGTCCTCAATATCCACATCACAATCTCGGATTATCGAATTAGTCTCCATAGTCTCCCCAATTGGAGACTGAATCCTAACTCCATGCCCTATTATCGAGGGTTCAAGGCCCAAATTCCTAGCAGACTCATTTGCAATGAATGAATGAGTGGCACCAGGGTCCACCAATGCATGCATAGGAGTAGTGTGGATGAAGAGCGTACCTTCCACCACACTCAGGTTGATCTCTGCCTCTGCCTTCGTCAGATGAAACACTTGAGCTGGTTATGGACCTGATTTTCCTTTCGGCTTCTTCCCTTGCATAGCTTTGCCTCGTTGGGGGCAATTACATGAATAATAACCCCGTTGGTCGTAAGAATAGCATGTCACCTCCTTTCTTGGCACTTCCTCAATCTTCAATGGTTTCCTCAAAGGGCAGTGTCTGGCAAAATGTCCAAGCTCACCACAAACAAAGCAGCCTATTCCCTTGCCTTTGGTCCCACACTTCTTGCCGACATGTCTTTTCTGGCACTTTCGGCAATACCTCTCTTTTTTAAACTTTCCTCCTTTTGGTCACTTGAATTGAACGATTGGAGTGCCAGTCAGCTTCTCTTTGTCCTTTGCTTTTGCTTTCGACTCACCACCTATCCTGAGCTCTTCCTAGGATACCATATTCCTTTCGATCATAGTGGCTTTCTCAATGGCTTCTTCATAGGTGCATATGTTCCAAGCATACAACACCTACTTGACTTCCTTCCTCAACCCTTGTAAAAACTTTTAAGCCTTCTCGTGATCGTCTGATGTGGACATTGGCACATACTTTATCAGTTTAGAAAACTAGGCCTCATATTGCACCACCGACATCTCCGCTATCTACGTTAGGTTCAAAAATTCATGCTTCTTTATCTCACGCCAATACTCTAGAAAGTATTTTTTGTTGAAAGAGGTTTGAAATTGCTCCCATGTGATTGGAAACACTCTTACCTCTTCACCTTCCTGAATTGTATTCCGGGTCCTTAAGACTTCGGCCATGGTCTTCCACCAAATGCCCGTTTCCTCTTCCAACATGAAAGTCGTACAACTCACCCAGTGTTCTGTCGGCCATTATAAGTGTTCTAATAACTTCTGTAACACCCGAAATTTCTTGAGCGTGTTATAACTTAGGATTTCGGGAATATAAAAAGTTTTCATATCACAATAGTTGTCATACATTGCACAATATCTCAAAAACCCTAATTTTCACCTTCTTAGCTTAACAAACCCAATAATTGAATAACTAAGACAAGTGTTAAAATTTCAAATACGGAAGCTGCATCGAACCAGATATGGTTCAAAACCATAATGCTTTATTTATCATAAAAGTGTTCAAGATGTCTACAAAATGAATTTCATGGACATCATCTCTAGCAAGTGATAACTGAACATCTTAAACATATCCAAAATTACATAGGTTCGCACATAAACAAAAATATGCTAAACATGTTACAGGTAGTAATTTAAGCTTATTCTTCAGCTACCTCTTTTCCCTTAGAGCCGCTTGTCGAACCTGGAACATTTGAATATTCTAGGGACATAGTCTAATTAGAAGATGAATCTTCTAGTGAGAAACTCCCAAAAATAATTTATATCGATGCATGATTAGGTATAAAATGTATGAGAAGACAACGAGAACTACTCCGAAGTGCCTCGTGAACACATCAGCCTCTTCCAATGAGAGCTTTCTCAATAGCGCACGCATAGCGCCTCTCAGGAGGTCCCTAACCATGTCACTTCGGCCTGACCTCATAAAACTTATGCAAGCACCACATCCATTGTTCCTTAGACTCACGGTCTTTCCCACGAGAGCTTTCTCGATGGCGTACGCATAGCGCCTCTCGGGAGATATCCAACTTTTGCCCTCGGCCAACAACAAATAAGTGCAATAGTATGGCCATACAAATTTTTATAGATGAAACTGTTAAACAACCAACAATATATATTTTTCAAAAGAATACATTTCATATATGCAATATGATTTCACGTAAGAGAACAATAAGAGTTTACGTACAAGAACTTCACAAAACATGTCTCATGCAATAGAAGTCTCTCATCAGAGAATAGAAAATAGGATTTGGAAAATAGGAGTCTCACCTTGTTGGTTTATTTCTTGGACGGTACGGTTTCACTACAAACGACCTAGGTTTTTGCAGAAAACACGTATTTCGGTAAATCAAATCTCAAATATTTTTATATAGCGTTGAGGGGCATTAAAGTAGGGATAAAATTGGAAAACTCTAAGAAAAATAGGGCTCTCATTCACCCTAGAAAGGTGGGCCACGCACCTTCACAAGCAGCCACTTTTCGGAGCGTGTAACTCACACGCTGCACAACAAATTCAGATAGCTTCGCCTCGGTTTCATATTTCGGCCATAACTTCCTCATTTTAACTCCGATTTGACCCCTTTTGAACCTACACAACCCTCTCTTCCCTCTCTACAGGATTATCAAAAAAAAATCAGACTTAACTTGCCTTTTTTTTTACTGATTTTGATGAATTCCAATGAAGACCCTCAACTCCGACGAGGCTCATTCTCCTCCGCTTCTTCACTGCTTCTCCACTTAGAGTGCCTTACTCCTCAAAACTCTCTTGAATGATTTGAGAACAACCCATGGTGCCTATTTATAGATTATTTGAACCAATCATATTATACCATTTGTCACAAGCTTAGCCATGGACTCCAAAGACTCAAACCTATAGTTGAATGGCTTTTCAAATCCAAAGCTAGAATGAATTTAAATTTTGAAATCCAAGATAATACCCCAAACTTCTTCCAAATGACATTTTGGCCCTTATTTCAAGTTCTCAACTTTAATATTTTACCACATGAGCTTATAATTTCATTCTTATTTAATTTGGATAATTCTCTAATTACAATTACACCCTCAAACATCAAATTTATCGAGATATTTAAAATCTCAAAATTAATAACTGAAAATTACTTGATATGTACGATTTTTGGGAAGCCCTTACCATCATTCAGTCTTTTTAGGCTACAACTTAGCTTAATCAAAAATCGTGTCTTATTTTATTTCTTTCAGTGTTATAAATCTCACCTCGGGATGCTCATCAAAGGTATACTTTTGTCCTTAAGTATCTAAGCTCCAGGGCACTCCCTGCGACTGATTCGGTCACTTGTTTTCATTTTAAGCATATCTTTTGATATTTTAAACTCACTTAAAATATGTGACTTCTTCACGAAAATATGGGGTATTATAACTTCTCTGTTTATTCCAGTCAATATTCTCCAGCACTTGGGTCAGCCTTTGGGTCAACCTTAAAACTCGGTGGGCGCATGTCTCGGTACACTTTCAACCAATTCGTAGTCGGAGCTTCCTGTCATTCATAGAGTTTATCATTATCTCTATGAATCTTTCAAATGATCTTTCGCCTCCGAGAAGTTCTATGCTACTTCCCTCGGGAGTTTCTGTATTAGATTGAAACCTAGCACATAAGCACACACTAAACATAATATCGGGTCTACTAGTTGTTAAATAAAGCAAAGAGCCAATCATACTTCTATAAGGCTTGTTATCTACAGCATTCCCTAATTCATCTTTATCTAGGCTTTGAGAACTACTCATAGGTGTAGCCATAGGTTTACAATCTTGAACATCAAACCTTTTGAGAAGATCTCTTTTTTTTTTTTGTTGAGAAATATATATACCTTCTTCTTCTTGTTTTATTTGCAATCCTAGAAAGTACTTAAGTTCTCCCATCATACTCATCTCAAATTCTCCTTGCATAAGAGTTTCAAATTGATCACATAGAGATTTATTAGTAGATCCAAAAATGATGTCATCGGCATAGATTTGAACTAGTAAGATGTCCTTATCATGGCTTCTTATAAATAATATTGTATCTATTTAGCCTCTTTTAAATCCTTTTTCTAATAGAAACTTACTAAGTCTCTCATACCAAGCTCTAACGGCTTGTTTTAGACCATATAATGCTTTAGACAATTTGAACACATGATTTTCATATTTGTGATTTTCAAAGCCCGAGGGTTGTTCTACATAAACTTCTTCATTAATATACCCATTTAAGAAAGCACTCTTAACATCCATTTGATATAATTTGAAGTTTTTGAAACAAGCAAATGCTAACAACATTCTTATGGCTTCCAACCTAGCAACAGGGGCATAAGTTTCATCATAGTCTATACCTTCTTCTTGACTATAACCTTGAGCCACTAACCTTGCTTTGTTTCTAGTTACAATTCCATTTTCATCCATCTTATTTCTAAATACCCATTTTGTGCCTATAATCGAATAATCCTTTGGTCTTGGCACTAGTTCCCAAACTCCACTTCTTTCAAATTGATTTAGTTCTTCTTGCATGGCAATAATCCAATTTTCATCTTCTAAAGCTTCTTTGATATTTTTGGGTTCAATTTGAGATAGGAAGGCAGCATATTGACATTCATTCCTAATGGAAGATCTAGTTCTAATGCCTTTGGATGGATCTCCTAATATTTCATTCATTTTGACATATTTCCTTTCTCTTGGAAATGTTGGTTCTTTTTCAAGTTGTTGCTCATGATCTTCTTCAAATGGATCATTTTCTTGAGTATTAGACTCATTTTGTCTTGTAGAAAGTTTTTCAAAATTTTGGGTTACATTATTTTCACCATCTTCTCTAGGTTTTGGAACCTCAATACTTATATCATCAACTATTACTTGGATTGTTTCTTCTACCACTAGGGTTCTTTTGTTGAATACCCTATAACCTTTACTTTGAGATGAATAACCTAAAAATATACCTTCATCACTTTTAGCATCAAATTTACCTAGAGATTCTTTTCCATTGTTGAGAATATAGCAAGTACTACCAAACACATGAAAATGACTTATGTTAGGTTTTCTTCCTTTAAATAATTCATATGGAGTCTTTTTCAATAATGGCCTCATTGAAACTCTATTTAAAATATGGCAGGCAGTATGCACAGCTTCTGCCCAAAAGTACTTAGGAAGGTTTTTATCACAAAGCATTGTTCTAACCATTTCTTGTAAAGATCTATTCTTTCTTTCTACTACACCATTTTTTTGGGGAGTCCTAGTACAAGAAAAGTTATGATCTATTCCATTTTCTTCACAAAATAGTTTGAAAGATTCATTTTCAAATTCTCCTCCATGATCACTTCTAATTTTTGAAATACAAAAGCCTTTTTCTCTTTGAATTCTTTTACTAAATATTTCAAATGACTTAAAGGTTTCATTTTTAGATGCAAGAAAAATAACCCATGTGAATCTAGAATAATCATCTACTATAACCAAAACATATTGTTTACCTCCTAAGCTTAGAGTCCTCATTGGACCAAATAAGTCTAAGTGAAGTAGTGTTAGAGGTCTAGATGTTGATACTTCATTTATTGGTTTGAATGTTATACTAATTTGCTTGCCTTTCATGCAAGTGCCACAAATGTGATCTCTTTCAAATTTAAGCTTAGGCAATCCAATAACAAGATCATGTTTCACTAACTTGTTTATTAGGTTCATACTAGCATGCCCTAACCTATTATGCCACAGCCAAGAATATTGAGATGAATTTGCAACTAAACAGTTTTCCATTTTGGGAGATTCGAGGAATGTGAGATAGATGTTTCCTACTCTATTTCCTTTTAATTTCATTTCTTTTGACTTAGAGCACACAACTTTACAAGAGTTAGCATCAAAACAAACTTCATAGTTTAAATCACACAGTTGACTAATACTAATCAAATTATGTTTAAGACTATCAACAAGAAACACATTCTCTAAAGTAATATTTTCAAAAGAAATAGAACTCATACCTATAATCTTACCTTGAGAATTGTCACCATAGAAAACCTTACCTCCTTCCTTGAAAACAATGTTGCTGAGAAGATCTTGATCTCCTGTCATGTGCCTTGAGCAGCCACTATCAAGGAACCACTTGCTCCTTGAATCATTTGAAACCAATGCAGCCTACACAAGAAATCATTCACGTTGTTCCCTTTGGTACCCACATCTTCTTGGGTCAATTCTTGTTAGAAGATATTACATCTTTAGGAACCCAAACTTGTTTGAATTTTTGAAGAAAATTTCGTATGAAACATTTGTTAATTGAGTGACCATCTTTTCCGCAGTAGTGACAGGTAAAACCCCTTTTTGAAAACTTTGGTTTGAAAAACGGTTTTCTTTGAATAAATTTTTGGTTTGATGCTTTAACAAACACTGTTTTACTAGAGCTTGCTTGGAATGGATCAAATCTGATTCCTTGTTTATTTCCAAAATTTCTTTGAGCTCCAAGTATCATTTCTAGTTTATTTTTACCTTCAACTAACTTTTCTAATGATTCTTTCATATCTTTGCTTTCTTTCAAAAGATTTTCCTTCTCAGCACTTAAATTGTTTCTTTCATTTTCTAACAGTCCTACTTTATCTTTTAGATCATTTACCTCATTTTTTAAGGAATTCAATTCTCTTTTTAAAATCAATATTTTTCTCATTCATATGCTCACATTCACATAGCAAGTCATTAAATGCATCATGAAGTTCTTCAAATGTAAAATCAGATGATAGACTAGGATGCTGAGAATTTACCTCATTCTCAGTATTGGCCATAAAGCAAGCGTTGGCAACTTCATCATCTTGTGACTCATCACTTGATGAAAGATCTTCTTCACCCCATGCAGCTAGAGCCTTCTTCTTCATTTTTCTTTCCTTGCGATCTATCTTTTTCAGTTGGGGGCAGTCACTTCTAATGTGACCTAGCTTCTTACATTCAAAACATCAAAGCTCATTAGATTGATTAGATTCTTTTTTATCTTTTTCTTTACGAAATGTTCTCCTTTGATTAAACCTACCCTTCTTCATAAATTTCCTAAATTTCCTAGCTAATAGAGCAAAATCATCATCTTCACTGTCTTGGGAATCTTTTTCTTCTTTTTCCACTTTAAAGGCAACATTCTTATCTTTCTTTGGTTCTACATTATCACTTCGTTTCATCATGATTTCATAAGTCATTAGTGATCCTAGTAGATTATCAAATTCAAGTTTGTCTAAGTCTTTTGCCTCAGTAATAACAGTGACTTTAGGATTCCATGATCTAGGTAAGCTTCTTAGAATCTTCCTAACTTTTTCACCATTTGTAAAAGTTTTTCCCAAGGACTCTAAAGTTGAAACAATGTCATTAAATCTAGTGTACATGTCTTTAATAGATTCATCTTCTTTCATAGTAAATAATTCATAGTCATGAACTAGAATATTTATTTTTGTTTCTTTTACCTGGTTTGTACCCTCATGAGTTACCTCCAGTTTGTCCCAAATTTCCTTTGCTATCTTGCATGTTGATATTCGGTTGAATTCCTCTGGGCATAGTGCACAAATCAATGTGTTCATTGCTTTTGCATTTGTCTCCATACTCATTCTCTCTTCAGCTGTCCATTTGTCCATCTTTTCCATGTCAGCCAAGGTGACTCCTTTCTTAATAGCTTGCATAAGACTTGAGTCCTGCATAAGATAGATATTCATTCTAGCTTTCCAGTAATTGTAGTTAGTACCATCAAAATAAGGTGGTCGAGAAGTACTCTGTCCTTCATGATGATATGAGCTAGAAAAGTATGTCATTATGTGGATCTTGACCCTAGGTTGTTAGACCTAATTGAAAACAATGGGAACCTTGCTCTGATACCAATTGATAGAATTGAGCTGATGTGGTATACACCAAGAGGGGGGGTGAATTGGAATATTAAAAAAAATCTTTTGAAAAGTGAAAAAGCTTTTGTGTGAAGAGGAATAATAATGTAGTCTTATCAATGAATAAACAAATTCAAAAGTGCAAGGATGCAAATATAAAAGAGAAAGGATAAAGAGCAGTGAAGGCACAGATTTATAGTGGTTCAGCCTTCCAAACTTAATCCACTACCTTAGCTATCCACTAAAGATTTTAAAACCAATATCACTATCAAACCCCCTACTCAACATGAGCAGGTCCTCTAGTCCTTGACTAGGCAATGTACAACCTCCCAATTTAATGGGCCTTCTAGCTACTGCCATACCATAAGGAAGAGACCTAGTTTTTGTTGAAAGAGCATCTATCATCAAGTTGATCATCAGATAACACAGATTTGGTCTTCTCCGGCCCTTAATACATTGGAGTAGCCACAAGTCAAGTCTTGTAACAAGAGAGAAACTTTCATTTCTAGGGTTAATCATCTGACAACAAATAAGATGAAGAATCCTAGTGTTCAAGTCCATTCTTGATGTGTCAGAAATCTTAGTTGTAAGTGAGTTATCTCCTATGACTTCTTTACTGGCTTGAACAAAATCTTGAGTCTAAGAAGCATAGTCCTCTCCGTCTAAAAGGATTTTAAACTGTTCGTGGATTAGCATCGTGGTGATTTCCATATGAGCATCCTCAATGTTAGTCTTAAACTTTTTATCCGACTTTCTCTTATGATAGGTGTTGTTGGCATTGGAATAAAAAGCTCTAACCACATCTTCATATGTGCATCGATGAATTGTTAAGAAATCCCACCAACCAAAATCCTTAAACGTCTGAATGTAGGGAAAACCAATGGATTCTAGAAATGATAAATCCAAATAACGACCTTCAAGGACCTCACGAGACTCAAAGTACATGGAATACCTTTCTTGTTGCTCTTTAGAAATGAAAAGTTGGATTTAAGGTCTCGGTTGGGACGGAGGACGGCTTGAAGAGCCCGATTCTTTTTCCTTCCCTTTTCCTTTGCCTTTGCCCTTGTCTGTGTTCTTAGTCCATGCCATATGGAATGATTGAAACACGAGGAAATCGAGGGAGAGACACAGCAAGAGAAGCCATGCAAAATGGCTGAAAGAGCGAGCGACAACTAGAGCCGAGAGATAGCGGATGAAATGAAGTGATTTGGCACTAAGAGGGAGCATGAGAAAGAAAAACGATCGAATGCACGAGGTTAAAAAAAAATCGATACTTCGAGAGGAAGGAATCGGCAATAAGGACGGTTAGGGTTTTAAAATGAGGGCCGATAGTCGCCTATTCTTTAAATAGGAAGAATGGGATAGTCGACAGATGATAAGGGTTTGTCGACTATTTTATTAACATACTAAGGTATAGTCGACAGATACAATACAGTTGTCGACTAATTTTTGGTTTACACTTAGGGCATAGTCAACTAGGCTGAGCCTTCTGTCGACTATCTCACAACATCTTAGTCAACAACAACACAGATGCTGTCGACTATATTTGAGAATAAGACTGATTAACATACAGAGATGCCCCAAAACTTCACAGATGAATTTTGGCTCGAAAACATTCTGTCAATTATATATTGATTTGACATAATTGAATCTTGGCCTTATCAATAATATATATATATATATATATAAAACAAACATTAGAAAAGAGCACAACACACTTACTCACGTTATGATTAATCCCAGTTCATTTCTAAAATATTCAAACTTTTCTCTATCAAGAGGTTTTGTAAAGATATATGCTACTTGATGATTTGTATCTATGAATTCAAGACTTATGTCTCCTTTTTGAGCATGGTCTCTAATAAAATGATGTTTTACTTCTATATGTTTAGTTCTTGCATGAAACACTGGATTTTTTGTTAAAGCTATAGCACTAGTATTATCACATTTTATTGGGATGTTTCGAAGCCTTATGCCATAGTTTTCTACTTGGTATTTCATCCACAATATTTGAGCACAACAATTTCCAACTGCTACATACTCAGCCTCAGTAGATGATAGAGCCACTGTATTTTGTTTTCTACTTGACCAAGATACCAAACAATTTCCTAAGAATTGACAGGAACCACTTGTACTTTTTCTATCTATTTTACATCCATCATAATCTGCATCAATGTATGCTACTAGATCAAAAATATTTGATTTTGCATAAAATAGTTCTAGATTTGTAGATTCTTTTAGGTATCTCAAAATTCTTTTAACTGCTTTCAAGTGAGATTCTTTAGGATTAGATTGGAACCTAGCACATAAGCACACACTAAACATAATATCGGGTCTACTAGCTGTTAAATAAAGCAAAGAGCCAATCATACTTCTATAAAGCTTGTTATCTACAGCCTTCCCTAATTCATCTTTATCTAGGCTTTGAGAACTACTCATAGGTGTAGCCATAGGTTTACAATCTTGAACATCAAACCTTTTGAGAAGATCTCTTATGTATTTTTGTTGAGAAATATATATACCTTCTTCTTCTTGTTTTATTTGCAATCCTAGAAAGTACTTAAGTTCTCCCATCATACTCATCTCAAATTCTCCTTGCATAAGAGTTGCAAATTGATCACATAGAGATTTATTAGTAGATCCAAAAATGATGTCATCTACATAGATTTGAACTAGCAAGATGTCCTTATCATGGCTTCTTATAAATAATGTTGTATCTATTTGGCCTCTTTTAAATCCTTTTTCTAAGAGAAACTTACTAAGTCTCTCATACCAAGCTCTAGGGGCTTGTTTTAGACCATATAATGCTTTAGACAATTTGAACACATGATCTTCATATTTGTGATTTTCAAAGCCCGAGGGTTATTCTACATAAACTTCTTCATTAATATACCCATTTAAGAAAGCACTCTTCAGCAACATTGTTTTCAAGGAATGAGGTAAGGTTTTCTATAGTGACAATTATCAAGGTAAGAAAGAACTCTTACCTTTGCTCATTTAAATTGGTACTGACAACAAGCCACTGGATGGGCCTAGTGGCTTGTTCTTGAAATTGGGTCATTTACTCATTTAAAACTTTTTGACCTTCCATGAACTCTTGAAGGTTATCCTCTAAAGATTTCTCATACAGAGGTTGATAAACATCAGATGTAAACCCTTGCTCTAATTCAAATTGATGAGGTGGTAAAGGAATAGGTTCATGAGATTTAAATGCAGAATCATTGCTCCAAAAAAAATTTAGATGATTATGTGAGTTGGGGTAGTCATAAAAATTCAAGTCGTAACCCAACAAATGAAAATTATCCCATGGATTCTGAGAATAATGAAACCTATCCTCGATGTAGGGTGGGTAAAAAACAGAATTTTGCCTATTCACAATTTTCTTCAAATCAGGTATTTTAGGATAAAAATCTATTTTATGACTTGACGACTCACACACCGAACATCTAACCCCTATCTCATTAAAATTTTGAAAATTTTCTTTTTCTAACAACTCCACTTTCCAAGTTAAATAATCCAACATCACACTAAGATCATCATCCTCATTGAAACTCAGTTGTGAATTGACATGATTTCTTACAGGATCTACGGATGACAATTGACTAATGCATGGGTTGAGATTGAAGGTATGGTGATCGACCATAAACATGTTATAGGATGGAGTTTGTTGTTCGGAAGGTCTAGACTTATTTTGCTCAATGGGATCGGGATAGCCAAATGTATTAGAAAATCAAGACATGCTAAAATACTGAGACATAAAGAATATAGAAATGACAATTCAACGACAGATAATGATGCTAATGAATGATAAAATTAATTAATGATTTAATAATCATACCTGACCGTAGTCTTCTGCATTAATTGAAAACAACCACAAAAAGAAAAGAAACTAAACTAAAATATTTTTTTCGCAACAATAATTCCGTCACCGAGATTCCCGGCAACAGCGCCAAGATTTTAACTGCGCTTAAGTATGTGAAATTAATTAAACAAACACACAAACAAATAAAGAAACAAATCAAACATGAAAGCGCAAAGCGTTTATATTTGCTAATGTATGAGTGTGCGTTACAGTACAAATTTATTTACTAGATAGGAGTCCAGGTCGATTTACTAGGAGATCATTATTAAAATGAAAATAAAGTCGGATTACGTATTGGGTTGTCAAACCAATTCTCTTATTGATGGAAATAAAATAAGAGTGCAAAAATTAAATCAAAGTGTGAGCAAACAGACCGATTAATCAATTTTGGAAATCCTAATTAAATTGGTACTGACAACAAAATGTCTCGAGTCAAAACAATTTCAGTGTCAATCCAAATATTTTCCAATAATCACAAAAGATTGATCATTGGGTTAAATTAATTTTAAGATCTTTGCTATTGATTACATTTCGAGATGATGATGGTTCTACTTTTAATAACCGACATACATGGCATGCCAACTATGACTTAAGCAACTACCATAAACCGAAATAGATATAGTGCACTTAAGCTTGGGGATGAATGATGATATTTTCAAGTTGAACAATCCACATACATGGCAAGAAGGTTCCGAATTAGGCAAATATCTCAATTCAAACTCAAGTATTTCGACAAGAATCTAAAAATTAATTTAAATGCCTCAACTTTTAATGAAGTTCGGCTAACTCGAAAAATTTTGGCTTTTGACATTATCATCGCCCTAACTTGAGAATTATTAGCCACACATCTTCATTTACAAAATTAACTGACAAGAATTTAAATGGCAGAATTTTACTGACATAAATGTAAATTACTGAATTTAAATTACATAAATTAAAATTGTTGAAATTAAAGTTGTTAAAATTAAATTACAGAAATTAAAAGACAGTATTTAAATTGTAAAAATTAAACTACTTAATTTAAATGCTGAAAAATAATCACACTGGAATTTAAATAACAAGAACTGAAATATAAATAGAAACTAAATCTTGCTGGAATATAACTAGAACGAAATTTAAATAAACAATACAAGAAATTAACAGAAATTAGAAAAACAATAACATAAACTAAAGAACAGAAATTAAATGAACTGGAAGAGATACTGTGTGTTAAATCCCAGCGCTGTGCGCATACATATATTATATATATATCACGCACAGCCTGGTTCCGTTTTTCTCCAGCGCACCATTCCCTCACTGTGTTGCGCTCTCACTGTCCATCCCCTCACTGTCCAACGCACAGCCTCCTCCCAGCGCACTGTTCATCTTGTTCCCAGCGCACAGTCTCCTTCCATATGCTGTCCCGAGAAAACCAGCACTGTGCCCCCTTATTCGGATTGCAGAAAATGGCAAATGGGGGCCTCCCCCTCCACTGTGCGGCTCTTGCATATATATATATATATATATATATCATGCCCATTTCCCAGATTGCCCCTCTGATTGATGATTAATTTGCAGCCAGGGACCGCGTTTGAGACTGCCGCGTGCTGTTCTTTCATGGGCTGCATTTATTTGGGCTTTAAATAATCAGTGGGCTGGGCTTTAAACATGGGCCTTCAATTGGGCTTCACGCTGCATGTAAGTATATTAAGGTATATTATTATATTATATATGGTTATATTGCATGCACGCATATGTGTATGGAATATATATATGTTATAATATATTATATATATATGAATTACGCATGACTATATGTTTATGTATTATATTTATGTATTATGCACAAATATGTATTGAATTTATATATTATATTTCTATATGTATTATTATTATTATTATTATTATTATTATTATTATTATTATTATTATTATTATTATTATTATTTATTTTTATTTTTTTCAAATATTTGAATATGCCCAGATATTGATTTAATCTTTATTTTTCATATAAACTTGTAATATTCAATTAACCCCAATTTTAAGATTAAAATAGGGGTATAATTATAACAATTTTTTTCAAAATTGACCACTAATCAATGGATACAGTCTTAGTACAAAAATTAATTTTGTATCCCAACTTTACATCGAATAGTATGTATGAATTTATTTATATTCAATTGTCGAATATGTGTTGCTTAAATACCCAAGCTAGTGTATGGTGTGCATGTTTTATTCCGCTGTGTATCTGATAAATGGTAAAAATTTATTTTTGCCCATACCGTCATACATTCGATTCCCTTCAATTGCTTCTGCCCAATTTGCATTTGAGTAACCAACCACATTCTTATCCTCTATTTTCATGAATAGTAACCCTTTACATAGACTTCCCTTGAGATTTCTTAAAATTTGATTCACTGCATCCAAGTGTCTTTTAGTAGGAGCATGCATATATTAACTAACAATACTCACACTAAAAGCAATGGCAGGCCTAGTTAGAGACAAATAAATCAGTTTTCCCATAAGATGTTGATATCTATTCTGATCTAGATCTTCCCCCAAAACTTTCTGCTTTCAATTTTGTTCTAAGGGTGTTCCAGCTGGTTTATATCCAAGCTTACCAGTTTCTTTGAGAAAATCTAGGGTGTACTTTCTTTGAGAAATAAAGATTTCTCTTCTACTTCCTGCAATTTCCATACCTAAGAAATATTTCACAACTCATAGGACTTTTACTTTGAAAGTTGTTTGCAGTTTCTTCTTTAGATTCTTAATTTCTAGTTTACCATCTCCTATAATTAGCATACCATCAACATAAACAATAAGGATTAATTGTTTACCAAACTCACCCATTTTTATAAATAGAGTGTGATACGATTTATCCTTGTTTATAGATAAACTATTTCATTACAATACTAAATCGAGTGAATCATGCCCTTAGAAATTGTTTTAAACTATAAAGGGACTTTTAATTTTACGTACCTTGATAGACCCATTCTGGTCCTCAAATCCCGATGAATTCTTCATATACGCCTCTTTCTCTATCATGCCATTCAATAATGCATTTTTTATATGAAGATGATGTAATTTTTAGTCCAAATTTATAGCATCAAACAACAAGAATCTACACTACAAGAAAAATAGTGTTTAGCGACGAAACTATTCCGTCGTTAATTAACAACGGACAATGACCGAATTTTCGTTGCTAAATTTTTTAAATACTTTTTTAATTTAGCGACGGAATCGGCGACAGAAATACCGTCGCTAAAAAATAAAAACTGAAATAAAAAAATTAAAGTTTAGTGACGGGGCAAATCCTGTAGCTAAAAAATAAAAACATTAAAATTTAGTGATGGGGCAAATCTCGTCGTTAAAAAATAAAAAAAATTAAATAAAAACATTAAAATTTAGCTATAGGGCCAATCCCGTTGCTAAAAAATAAAAAAATTAAATAAAAACATTAAAATTTAATGATGGGGCCGATCCCGTCACTAGAAAATAAAAAATTTCAAATTTAGCAACGGGGCAAATCCTGTAGCTAAAAAATAATAAAAATAAATAAAAATTTAAAATTTAGCGACAGGGCCTATCCCATTGCTAAAAAATAAATAAATAAGTAAATAATTTCAAATTTAGTGATGGGGCCAATCTCGTCGCTAAAAAATAAAAAAATTAAATAAAAATTTTCAAATTTAGCGATGGGGAAGATCTGTTGTTGTACTTTCTGTACAATAGTTTTAATGATGAAAAACATATATTGGTTTAATCCCTAAGTCATGAATCAAGTATGTAGTTTTTAATATATATCAATTTCAATATCATGTATTACTGTGTGAAAATGAAAACCCTGTTTTTGGCCAAATCTGGAAGGTTAGCATCTTATAAGAAGAAGTATAAGATAATGTTTTCTTTTTAGAAAACTATCTCCCGGTATTTTGATAACTAACATTCATTAGTGCTAAAACGATTTTTAATGAATTTTTCATCAAATAGAAAATATATATTTTGGAGGTGGTCAAATCGCAAAATCGTAAGTTTGTACTAAAATCCAAAATCTATTTTCTTATTGTTTTAGATTTTGATTTTTTAAATATTTTTATTGAATCCAAATAGGAGGTACTTTATTATTTACATTTATGTGTTAAAGTAAATATCCATATTTTACTTAAACTAAAGAAATATAAATAAGCTGTGATGTATACATGTTGTGGATTGTGCTTTCATGCAAATTCTTCTAAATTTCTGTCATGTTTCCATGCATGTTTCGAAACCCCTTTGAAATGGTTTTCAATGTTTTCAGTGTATGCTATTTCGAAACATTCATGTTATGTATGTGTTTTCAATTCAGGTTTTAAACCATGTTTCGAAACCTATATGTCTCGAAACCTCATTTCTAGAGAGGTATGTTTCGAAACCCATCACGTCATGTTTCGAAACCCATCATGTCATGTTTCGAAACCTCTGACATTCTGTCAGCAGTTTATTTGAAAATCGAGATGCATTTGTTTTGCAATTTTGTATTTATCATAATGTTTCTCTATCATTTATTTAATGCACTCTCTATGCTTAAGAGATTCAAATTTGAATTTGAATGTGAGTGCTTATAAAATATTCAAAGTGGGCATAAGACTTTGTCTTCAACTATCTGTTGTCTCTAAGTGCAAGTACACCTGGAAAGCTTGTATGTTTCGAAACTTGTTGTCTATGTTTCGAAACCTTGGTCCATTTCTATGATATTTCAAAACCTACTTTTTTGTCTTGTCTCTAACGGTCAGATTTCTATCTCTTGGTATAAATAGAAGGTATTTGAAAACAAGAAGAATAAGATTGAGTAAGAACAAGATACAACAAGTGAATACATACTGGAGATACACACACAAGCACATGTGATCTAAATCCGTTTGACAAGCTTTCAAAGAGGATCCATTCATCCATTCCTAGATGTGCATTGTGATGTGAAAAATGAGAAGCAAGTGCAAACAACGAGTATCATCCTCCAGCTCTCCTCACCTCAAGTTAAGAGGTTTGTACAACCATGTGGTAAGGTATTTATTGCTCTTTGGGTTGTAAAGATAAATTTGATTATCTTGTTAATGTTGTAAGGTTTGAGTTTAGCCTAAAACTCATTTGGTGTAAAGGTTTGAGTTGAGTCTAAAACTCATTGTGTTGAAAGTTCGAGTTTATCCTTAAAACTCACTTGGTGCTAGATTTGAATTGAGCCCGTAAAAACTCACATTGTAAGGTTTTGGGGTAAACCGTGGTAAAACCCTTGTTGTGGTGATTACTAGTAAAAGTGATTGAGATTGCAAAATTCTTCAAGTGGGTAAGCTTGAAGGTAGTGGAGTAGGCGGGTGCCGAACCGCTATATATCTTATGTGTAAAGTGTTCTTTAGCTTTTATGTATCATTATTGTCTATTGCACATGCTTGCATAAGTTTTGTTATCAAAGTCTAAAATAGTTTTCTTGAGAACAAGTTTATACATATACATAGAAAACCTATCTTTGATATACAAACATCTTTGGTATACTCTTACTTATGTAAATCATCATTGCCAAAGATCATTTGTTTGAAATACAAGGTAAAAGATTTCTAATCAAGCAAAACAGTGAAATAGATTTCGAAACATATATAGTAGGTTTCAAAACTTACTTAATAGAAAAGTTTATTTCGAAACATAATATCTATATTTCGAAACATAGTGTTTTACCATCCATCAATGTTTTAAAGTATCGAAAATTTACCTAATCCCAATTCACCCCCCTTGCCATCATTGGGAACCAACAAGATTATGTCGCTAAAAAATTAAAAAAATTAAAATTTAGCGACGGGGTCTCACCTGTCGCTAAAAAGTAAAAAAAAATAAATAAATAATTTCAAATTTAGTGAACATAAAATAAATAATTCAAATTTAATGATGGGGACAACATCGTACCTAAAAAAATAAAAAAATATAAACAAAATTAAAATTTAGCGATCGGGTTGACCCCATCGCCAAAAATAAATAAATTTAAAAACAAAGTTAAAAATTTAATTAAAAACTTTACATTTAAACATAACATAATTTTTCAATGCTAATATAATAATTAATAAAGTTTTATTTAAATTAATAATTAAATAAAATTAAAATTAATATTCATTTCCCTTTACTAATATTAATATTAAAATTAATATCATTAAATAGGTTTGAGAAATTTTGGTGTATAAATATAATTCTAAAATGTTTGGAAGTGAATACTATAAATATATTTTCTATATATCAATAAACAAGAAGGCTTCCAGATCGTCTGGCTCGTGTGCAAAACTTATTCATGAGAGGTTGGAGGTTCGAATCCAGTTACCTGGCAAGCAGATTTGCTAAAAAAGAATAAAAAAATAAATTAAAAATTAAAAATTAGCAACGAGAATGCATCCATTGCAAAAAAAGAAAAAAAAATATAAATTTAAAATACAAAACTTTAGCGACGGGAACACATCCATCGCAAAACTTTGGCAGTTCGATTCCAAGGTGCAACACTTTTAATTATTGCTGGGATTAATATCCCAGTGCTGCCACGTGACACGCTCATGAGGAGAGGGTAAAAGCTGGCGCGCGTTAAATTTTGGAGTATGCATTGAATTTAGCGATAGAATTCGTCACTAAAAAAATAAAAAAAATTAAAAATTTTAGTAATGGAATAAATTTGTCATAAGAAAAAAATAAAAATAAAATAAAAAACTTGTAATTTCAAAACTTAATTTTTACACTTTAAAAAATGTGTAAAAATTTGAAATTTTTTTTATAAAATGTGAAATTCAAATTTTAATTTCACATTTTAGTAATTAAATTTATATTGTTGACGTAATTTATTTAAATATGCGTTTTTAATTGTGATAACTGATATATTACGTTATTTTGATTACATCTATTTACTTATATTTATCTTCTTCTTTTCTTACACATTAAAGTACAGTGGTTAAATTAAATTAAAAAAACATATATAAAAATAAATTTAACTTAAAAATATAAATAAATAAGTGCAATTAAAAAACAAAAAAATAAAATGACTGTACAAAAAAAACGTAATAGTACATAAATAAAAATCTAAATGTGCGTTATATACACATACATTTTTTAAAGATATTGATTTTCATTATTGAGTAATATGTTATCTTTTAACGAATACCCATCTTTTTAAATGAATAATATGTAGATAAAATAAAAATAATATCCACAATGTTTAAATGATACGTTTCACTTGTTTCAAATTCTATCATTAACTATATGATGTCATACTATATAATTCAGGAATTTAGTAATGTTGCTGAAATTAACCTTTAACAAAATATTAATAAAAATTTAATGTGAAATTTATAAAATATTTAAATTAAATTTAAAATTTGATTTGAAAATGCAAATTTTCATAGTTAAATATATAATTTAAAAAATTTTCAATTAAATTCAAAATTAGTGAGGGAATATTCTTTTTTTAAGTTGTAAATTAATAAAATATGAAATTACAAATTAAAATTCAGAATGAGTATGCTAAAAAATATAATTTATTAATTGTAATATCATCTAAAAAATATATATACTAAAAAATATATATATTTAATATAATAGTTTATTAATTGTAATATCATATATACTAAAAAATATATATTTAATTAGGTAACTCTATTTTTGACTATGCTACACTCCAATTAATTGTATAATTGAGATGAATAATAATTTTTTTATAATATTTTAAGTACTTTTAGTGAAAAATATAAAAGTAAGTCTACAAAATCTTTTTTGCTACTATATAATATCTATATTGTTTTACTCATTTGAATAATAATATAAAATTTTATTATTTAATAAATAATTTTATATTCAACTTTATCTCAAAGAAAACACTTTTAAATAAATGATTATTCATTTTCTTTTTCTCTTAGGAGACTTATGTTATCCACAATATAGACTTCTATCAATAATGCTAGATGATAGAACATGCTATTGCTAAGTAATACAATACTTGGCCTATAGCACATGCTATTGCTAAATAATACAAAAAACAAAATGCTTCAATCAAAAAAGATAATTAATATGAGAATTAAACTTCTCAGTTACAGTATTTCTCAATTTATTGAAGGCTTACAAAATAAACATATAACAATGAATGCAACAATAGCAATTGAAAAATTGTGTCAATTTAAAGTATGAGAGATAAAATATATGAACTCGTAAGTTAGAACACTTGCAATGAATGTTCTCTAACCCCATAATTAATTAATGCTACACCATCCAAGTATTTATAGTTGACGGTTGAACTATTGAAAACGGTTGAACTGCATTAAATGCACTTTGAATAAATAATTACTCTTTAGTATTTTATTTCTATTACTTTGTTTACTTATTTCTTTATCTTTTATACTTATTTTTTTAATTAATGTGAAATCGTAAAATCAAATATCTATAAAAGAATTATATTAATTTTATTAGTTAAAAAATATATATTAATTTTAAAAAAATTATTTTCCAGCGACGAACAATCACTCGACACTAATTCTCCATCTGCAATGGTGACTATCTGTCACAGATGATTGTTGATTTTAATTTCCTCTCAAAAGACTTATCATTTTTAGTTTACAAAATATATGTAATTTTTAATTTAAATTAATTAGTAAAATATTTTCTAAAATTATATTTATTTATAACATAAATATTATTAATAATTTAAAAAATAAAAAATACTTTTTTATCTCTTCTTCTAGAATTAATAATAAATTTACAAATTCTTAAAAAATATTTTATTTATTTTTTGGTCATTATTCTTTAAACAATTTTAATTGATTTATTTTTATTAAATTTTCTTCTCTCTTGATTGTAAAATTTTGTTTTCCTGATTAGCTTAATGTTGTAAAATTCAATAACTATAAATTAATTATATTTTAATTAGTTAAAAATGTATATTAATTTAAAATAATTTATTAATATATATTTTTATTATTATATATATTTATTAGTGACAGGCACTGCCCCTCGCTAATTAGTGATGGGTAGGTGCCCGTCGCTAATTCTGGGGCACTGCCGCCCCCTCTACCCAATGCGCATTGGGCAAAGGGGGGCAGGTGCCCCATAATTAGTGACGGGCATCTGCTCGTCGCTGATTCTAGCAGGCACTACCCTGTCCACCCCTCTCCCTCTCCTCTTGACAAGTGCCCCCCTTTTCCCCCTCTCCTCTTAACACTTGCGCCCCCCCTCTCTCCCTCCTTCCCTCCCTTCCTCTTTTTAAAGCTTCCCCTCCCCCTCCGATTCTCTCCATCTCTTTTTTGCAATTTCTTCCCTTAATTTCATTTCCTCAGTATTTTGCTTTATCTCTTCTCCATTAATTAGTGTCTCACTCTCACTCTCATTGAAATCGTGATAGTGGTTTTACTTTGGTGTGATTTACATTCGAAGCTCATCAAGAATTGAAGGTATTTTTTATTTTTAGTTGTTAATTATTTAAGATTTAAATTACAATATTGAATGTTTCTTACATAATAGGTATTATTTATGTTGTTGCCAAAATACAATAATCTATTTTTTTTTATTACGGACAGCCGCAAGAGTCTTGAGAGTCATGGCTTCACTGATGAGAACCTTGACGAGTAACTGGATCTAGTAGAGGCCCAGGTCTGGTGGTCTTATAGAGCTGATGGTCTAATAGATCTGAGGGTCTGATGGATCTGGTAGATCTGGTGAGCTAATGATCAGGTGGCCCAAGATGAACGAGTGACATGAGGGTGACGAGTGGCCTTGACCGAGTGACCTGAGGGTGACGAGTGGCCTTAGGTGACGGGTGGCCTCGGATGAACGAGTGGCCTTAGGATGACGAGTGACCTTGATCGAGTGACCTGAGGGTGACGAGTGGCCTTGACCGAGTGACCTGAGGGTGACGAGTGGCCTTAGGATGATGAGTGGCCTTGACCGAGTGACCTGAGGGTGACAAGTGGCCTTGACAGAGTGACCTGAGGATGACGAGTGGCCTTAGGTGACGGGTGGCCTCGAATGAACGAGTTGCCTTAGGATGACGAGTGGCCTATAAAACGAGAGTACCGTTAGGACGCGGGTGGGGGTCCCCATGTAAACCCTCCGATGCTTAAGTCAGATCTTGAGAGAAAATGAGAAAATTGTATTTGAATTACTCAAAATTGCGTACCTTGTGATGAAGGCTTGGTCTCATATTTATAGCAGAGGAGAGACAGAAGACGTGCGAGAATCGGGGCGAGAATCTCGTGGCCCATTTCGATGATTTTGCGACCCATCCGAGAGGGAAAAGAGGAGAGATTAGCCTAAGCCCACACGACCATGACCGAGTAGGGGGCCACTCGGTCATGATCGGGTTGGGGGTAACCCGATCATGCCTTCTTTTGCCCTTTTCCTTGGCTCGGTTTTGAGTGGTTCTTGTACCTCAAATTTATGCCTAATTTTCATATTGATTGAGCTCAAATCTCTTAAAACACAAAACATAAAAGTTGTAGATAATTATCTTATCTTTCTATAGAACTTTGAATCAGCTTAATCGGAGCTCGTATGAGAAAGGTATGGCCAAGAAACCAAAGCAATTTCGTACCTACTTGGCATAACCGAGTGGGTCATGAAAAGTGAAGGGAAATTGGTCTCCCCATGACTGAGTGGGGGTCCACTCGGTCATGTCTTCTTTTTCCTGACTGAGTGGGGGTCACTTGGTTATGCCTTCTTTTGCCCTTTTGTCTCGGTTTGAATCTATCTTCCTTCAATACTTAACTCCAAGCCTTAATCATGCAGGTGCATCAACTTCATGCCCAATTTACACCTTGATTAAATTTGAATCTCTTAAAACTCAAAACATGAAAGTTGTAGATAATTCTCTTATATTTCCATATAAATTTGAATCACCTCAATTAGAGCTCATATGAGAAAGTTATGCTTGAAAAACCAAACTAGTGTTGTACCCACTCGGCCTAACCGAGTGGGCCCTCCTCACTTGGTCTTAGCTCGACCTCTTGCTCCTTCGGCTTATTTCCATGATCTCCTACAACCCATTGGGCCTTTGGGCTTCATGTCTATGTCTCACGACTTTTTTAGGTCTTGTAATTCTCCAAGTTTGTAGGGCATATCAATTGCTCCCTACTCTTTTGGCCGGAAGGTTCGGGTGAAAGAGTATCTTGTCCTGTAAACTTTTGAACACTACTTATTTTTTAGCTGCTTAATCTTCTACACATCCTCTCGAGCTTGTTTTCACATCGTGCTTTTAAATTTCTGGGCTCTTGTGATTTTTAATTCCTTTGCAGAAGTATGAGGTCGATATACTAGTAAGTTCGCTTTCCATAGATGTCGAATTATGCATTGAACAATGAGTTTGATTCTACTCCCAGTTATTGCATTATGCACAGGACAATAGGCTTGCATTTACTTTTTCTTTGTTGTTGGGCTTTAAGCAGGACCATGAGTTTGCATTTGTTTTTTCTCCCATTGTCGGGCCATAAGCGGGAGACGGGCTTGAATGTACTTTTACCTCATTGTCGGGCTATGAGCGGGGCAGCAGGTTTGAATGCACTTTTACCTCATTGCCGGGCTATGAGCGGGGCAATGGGCTTGAATGTACTTTTACCTTGTTGTCGGGCTATAAGCAGGACAACGGGCTTGAATGTACTTTTATCTTGTTGTCGGGCTATAAGCGGGATAACGGGCTTGAATGTATTTTTACCTCGTTGTCGGGCCATGAGCGAGACAACAAGTTTGAACGTATTTTTACCTCGTTATCGAGCTATAAGCAGGACAACAGGTTTTAACTTATTTTTACCTCGTTGTCGGGCTATAAGCGGGACAACGGGCTTGAATGTATTTTTACCTCGTTGCCGGGCTATAAGTAGGACAACGGGCTTGAATGTACTTTTACCTCATTGCTGGGCTATAAGCGGGACAACGAGCTTGAATGTATTTTTATCTCGTTGTCGGGCTATAAGTAGGACAACGGGCTTGAATGTACTTTTACGTCATTGCCGGGCTGTGAGCGGGACAATGGGTTTGAATGTACTTTTACCTCGTTACCAGCGGGACAACGGGCTTGAGTTTATTTTTCCCTTGTTGCCGGACCGTGAACGGGACAACGGGCTTGAGTTTATTTTTCCCTCGTTGTCAGACTGTGAGCGGGACAACGGGCTTGAGTTTATTTTTGCCTTGTTGCCGGGCCGTGAGTAGGGCAACAGGCTTGAGTTTATTTTTTCCTCATTGCCGGGCCGTGAGAGGGGCAATGGGCTTGAGTTTATTTTTTCCTCGTTACCAGGCCGTGAGCGGGGCAACGGGTTTGAGTTTATTTTTCCCTCGTTGTCGAGCTGTGAGGGGGGCAACGGGCTTGAGTTTATTTTTCCCTCGTTGTTGGGCTGTGAGCGGGGCAACGGGCTTGAGTTTATTTTTCCCTCGTTGTCGGGCTGTGAGCGGGGCAACGGGTTTGAGTTTATTTTTCCCTCATTGCCGAGCCGTGAGCAGGGCAACGGGCTTGAGTTTATTTTTTCTATACGCAAAGCATAGCAAATAAAGTTTCACAAAACAATGTGTAATGAAAACACTTTCATTTTTTGAAATAAGTGAGTACATCCACTGTTTCATTTTGGGTCTTATTGTTACCTCTGAGCATGAAATGTTTAGTTTCTCGTTCTTTAACATAGCCTCTCTTCAATGTGTCTGAATTTTGCTCCCAGTTTTCTCTTTAAGGGCATTAATGGTGGCTGACTGCCTTTCTCTAAGGGCATCTCCTTTCATGGCTTGTCTTGATGGAATAGGAGGAGTCCCCTGCCATAGTTTCACCACCCGAGATGACATGTATGGGCTCATGAATGGGTTCATTGTCTAGAGTTGGATTCTCTCTGTAATCCCTTCCTCTCTCATGACATCTCTAATTTGATCTCCCCCGCTCTTCCTGTTTATCTTCTCCTCTTCGAGGCTCACTATCTTTGACCTGTACGTATCTTTGAAGATGTCCTTCACGGACTAGCATCTCAATCTAATCTTTTAACTCTCGGCACTGGTCAGTGCAATGACCACGAGTTCTGTGATATCTACAATATTCTTCTCTATTCTTCCCCATGGGATGGTCAACCTTTTTCGGGAGTCTAATGAGACCTGACCCTTCGATGGCTGGAAGTATGGTTGACTGAGGTTGGAGAAGTTTGGTGTAATGGTGGAACTAGGGCTGAGGTATATCTGATCCCCTAACCCGCTTGGAGTCCTCTTCAACATCGCTTTCCTTCCTTTTTCGCTCTCTGCCCTCATTCCCACCTACAGCTCTCATAACTTCCGTATAGAGCACGTATTTATTTGCTCTAGTAAACAAATCTACTAGGGATGTTGGTGGGTCCAAAGATAATGATTCTTGTAGGGGAGTTAGTCATGTTCCGTGTAACATGGCAGACACTGCCATTACAATTGGTAAATCATGAACTTCGAGGGTGGCGTTCTGAAATCTATTCACATACTAACGCAGAGTTTCTTTGTTCCCCTGTCGAATACTAAGCAAGTATGTGGCGTCTTTTTTTCTTCGACTATTAATCATAAATTCCTTAACAAATTCCGTTCTAAGCTGACCGAACGAAGAGATAAAGGCCTTAGGTAAACTATTGAACCATGTTTGGCCATGCTCTAACAGAGTTAAGGAGAAAGCTCGACACATTATGTCATCATCCCATCTGTGCAATATCATCAACGACTCATAGCTTTGAATGTGATCCTAGGGATCTTCCTTGCCGGAATAGGGGTGATTTGAGGCATCTTGAATTTTCTAGGCAGTGGCTTCTCTAATAAATCTGTAGTAAATGGACATTTTCTGTGTTGTTGTTCCTCCGTGGCTAGGATCAATTTCTTTCATTCAAGTACTTCTTCAACTACCCTTTTCATGTCATCTCGTATATTTGCTACTGTTTGGTTATCATGTCTTGTTGGCGTGCCGGCCCCAGTTTCATGGTATCTTTGTCTTTGGGCGCTTCTAGCCCTGTTTTTCTTTCGTGGGCTTTCCTTTCTTCGGGGCATAGCGCGAGGATTCTACCTTGGTGGTGGTGATCTATCCTCCCGACGAGGAGTGGATTGGGAATGAGAATTGGGAGTGTCCTCTTGATAGGAATTAGCTCCCACCTCGGGCTGAGGCTCAGATGGTGGCATAAACTTTTTCGAAGTATCGGGCAACATCCCTCCAAGCATCATACCTTGGAGTATACCAGCCATGTCTCGAAGTGCCTGCATGCCCTCAACGTGTTCTTGTCTCAATGTTTCATACTCTTCCCAAGGGACCGTATGCAGTGGCTATCGTGAAGTCCCAGCTTGATCAGTAGGAAGTGGCCCTGAGCCAATGTTAAATGGAGGTGGGACTGATTGGTTCCCCACCTGCGAGATGGGGGAAACAGAGCGATCACCTCCTTGGGGTTGAGCATTATGAGGGGGAGGAGGTGCTCCTTGTGGGTGAGAATTGGGGATAATGGGAGGCGCTCCCTGTTGCTGAGAGTTCCGTGGTGGTAGGCATGTTTTTATGCCTTGAGAGAGAGTTCGTCGGTGTCCACGGGTGTTTGTCATTCTTAAGTTGACTTTTTATCTTGTGTTTCCCACAGACGGGGCCAATTGTTGTTTCCAAAATACAACAATCTATTTTTTTTTATTGCGGACAGACGGAAGAGTCTTGAGAGTCATGCCTTCACTGATGAGAACCTTGACAAGTAACTAGATCTGGTAGAGGCCCAGGTCTGGTGGTCTTATAGAGCTGATGGTCTGATAGATCTGAGAGTCTGATGGATCTGGTAGATCTGGTGGACTGATGATCAGGTGGCCCAAGATGAACGAGTGACCTGAGGGTGACGAGTGGCCTTAGGTGACGGGTGGCCTCGGTTGAACGAGTGGCCTTAGGATGACGAGTGACCTGAGGGTGACGAGTGGCCTTAGGATGACGAGTGGCCTTAACCAAGTGACCTGAGGGTGATGAGTGGCCTTGATCTAGTGACCTAAGTATGACGAGTGGCCTTAGGTGACGAGTGGCTTTAGATGAACGAGTGGCCTTAGGATGATGAGTGGCCTTGACCGAGTGACCTGAGGGTGACGAGTTGCCTTGATGATGACGAGTGACTTGAGGGTGACGAGTGACCTTAGGTGACGAGTGGCCTTGACCGAGTGACCTGAGGGTGACGAGTGGCCTTAACCGAGTGACCTGAGGATGACGAGTGGCCTTAGGTAACGGGTGGCCTCGGATGAACGAGTTGCCTTAGGATGACGAGTGGCCTTGATGATGAGGAGTGGCTTACAAAACGAGAGCACCGTTAGGACACGGGTGGGGGTCCCCGTGCAAACCCTCCGATGCTTAAGTTAGATCTCGAGAGAAAATGAGAAAATTGTACTTGAATTACTCAAAATTGCATGCCTTGTGATGAAGGCATGGTCTCATATTTATAGCGGAGGAGAGAGAGAAGACGTGCAAGAATCGGGGCGAGAATCTCGCAGCCCATTTCGATGATTTCGCGGCCCATCCGAGAGGAAAAAGAGGAGAGATTGGCCTAAGCCCACTCAACCATGACCGAGTGGGGGGCTACTCGGTCATGATCAGGTGGGGGGGCACTGGGTCATGATCGGGTGGGGGGCCACCCGATCATGCCTTCTTTTGCCATTTTCTTTGGCTTGGTTTTGAATGGTTCTCGTACCTCAACTTCATACCCAATTTTCATATTGATTAAGCTTGAATCTCTCAAAACTTAAAACATAAAAGTTGTATATAATTTTCTTATCTTTTTATAGAACTTTGAATCAGCTCAATCAGAGCTTGTATGAGAAAGTTATAGCTGAAAAATCAAAGTAGTGTTGTACCTACTCGACATAACTGAGTGGATCATGAAAAGTGAGGGGGAATTGGTCTCCCCATGACTGAGTAGGGGGCCACTCGGTCATGTCTTCTTTTGCCTGACCGAGTGGGGGCCACTCGATTATGCCTTCTTTTTCCCTTTTGTCTCGGTTCGAATCCATCTTCCTTCAATACTTAACTTCAAGCCTTAATCATGCAGGTGCATCAACTTCATGCCCGATTTACACCTTGATTCAAGTTGAATCTCTTAAAACTCAAAACATAAAAGTTGTAGATAATTCTCTTATCTTTCTATATAAATTTGAATAACCTCAATCGGAGCTCATATGAGAAAGTTATGCCCGAAAAACTAAAATAGTGTTGTACCCACTCGACCTAACCGAGTGGGCCCTCCCCACTTGGTCTCGGCTCGACCTCTTGCTCCTTTGGCTTATTTCCACGATCTCCTACAAGTCGTTGGTCCTTTGGGCTTCATGTCCATGTCTCACGACTCTTTTAGGTCTTGCAATTCTCCAAGTTTGCAGGGCATATCAATTTGATTAATTGTTAAGTTGTAAATAGTTGTTAATGTTAATATTTCTGTTAATGTTGTTAATGTTAATATTTATTATAATATTAATTAACTGTTATTTATTAATGTTAATATTTGTTAAGTAATGAATATAATTTGTTTATTTATATTTATTACTGTTATTTATATTAAGTAGTAAATTACAATATTGAATGTTTATTATTGTTTATTTTATATTTATATTGTTATATATTATATATATTATGATATATTCTATATTTCTATATAAATTATTATTATGTATCATGTGATTTAAATAAACTAATTAAATTAAAAAACTTAGTGATGTGTTCAGTGGGGGGGGCGTTAGGGGGCGGGGGTTAAATTAAAAATATAAGTTTAATATAAAAAAATATTATATCCTATATAAATTATTATTATGTATTATGTGATTTAAAAATTCAAAAACTTAGTGCGTGTGTTCGGTGGGGGTGGGGCGGCGGGGGGGGGGGGGGGGGGGAGGAGCGGCCGATAGGGGGGTTAAACTAAAAATAGAAGTTTAATATAAAAAATAAATAAACTAATTAAATTCAAAAACTAAGTGAGTGTGTTCAGTTGGGGAGGGGCTAGAAGTTTAATATAAAAAATATTATATTTTATATACATTATTATTATATATTTTGTGATTTAAATAAACTAATTAAATTCAAAAACTTAGTGAGTGTGTTCCGGGGGGGTTAAATTAAAAAAATATTATATTAAATAATTAATAAAATGATTAAAAATAGTAGAAATTGAATAAAAATAGGAGTTTTAACACAAGAAATTAAATAATTAGTGAAAGTTTTAATGTATAAATTAGTGAGAGTTTTAACACAGAAAAAATAAGAGTTTCTTCTCTCTTTGGCTTTTATACGTTAGATTTTAGATTATAAGGAAGATAAGAAATGAATAAAAATAGGTAGATGATATTTTAAATAAAAAAATTATAAATAAAAAAAATATAAGAGTTTTTTGTAATTATTATTTTTAATATCAAAAATAATTATTCAATCAAAAAATAGATATAAATTTTATAATGATTTTAAATAAATTTTAAAAAAATTAAAATTTCTTAGTAAAATTTCATCTCGAATTATTTTTTTTTGTTTCTAAGTTAAAAATGAATTATTTTTCATTTTTAATTTCTTTGTGGATGAAACTGTTTTTAATTTCAATCTAAAAATGAATTTGTTTTTAATTTCATTTTTTTGACACAGAATGAATAATAAGAATAGGAGTTTTAATTTTTAATAATATATGTATATTAGGTGATTTTGTTTAGTTTATAAGTCGTTGATTAAGCATGAAAGTTTAATCAATATTAATTGGGAAAATTAGAATTAAAGAGAAATCAAAACATTAAACATTAGAATTAAAATTAAAACATTAAATGAGGTGGATTCTTGAATGTTTTAATTTAAAATTTATGATGTGATTTAATTTATAGCTGAAAAATGATTTAATTTGTGATGTGATCATTCAATTCAATACTCTAGCCACGGGCATGACAAGCACTAGAATGAAATATGGAATTTTTCATGTTGATACTACTATAATTGCAATTGCTTGCACAAAATTCATAAATTAATTTAAAAATGATTTAATTTATGATGTGATCATTCAATTCAATGCTCTAGCCACTGGCACGGCAAGTACTGGAATCAAACACGGAATATTTCACGTTGATCCCACTATAATTGTAATTGTTTGCACAAAATTCATAAATTAATTTATGTCTGGCATTAAGTGTGGAGTTGTATTTATGTTTGACATGTTGACAGTGAGGGTTACGAGGTATCAAATTAATTTATATCATACTCAACATTTTCAAATGCTAATGAATTGCGATGCCAAAAATTAATAGCAAAATTTGAAGAGTTATATAATTTTCTTACATGTCTCATGTTTTGGGATATATAAGATATATGGGGTTTAATTAATATTAAATTTAAATTATAAATTTAATTTTAATTATTAAAAAATTATAATTAAATAATAAAATGGGCCCGGTTAGGGGTTTAATGGGTGGGGGAGTGTTTTAATAATAAATTATTAATAAATTTTAAATAATTTTTGAATTTTATATTTAGTATTAATTATAAATTTTCATCTTATTAATATCAATAATATAGTTAAATAATTTTAGTAGGTAAAAATAAAATTATTTTGCACAATGGGGGTTTTAAATGTATAATCTTAATAAAATTAGATAATAATATATAATTTTAATTAAATTAATAATAATCACAATTAGGGTTTTAAATGTGGTGTGGCGGGGCTTTGGTTCACACTTGGGGTTTGGTTAATTGTAAATTTAGAATAAAATTTAAATTTGTAAAATAATTTATATTAAAATTTTATTAAGTTATTAATATTACTATAAATTTGGTTGTTAAATAATTTTTTTAGGGCCAAATTAATATTTTCTTAATTAATTTTGATATTTTGACTTTAATTTTAATTAAAATAAATATTCACAAAAAAAAAAATTGTGTATTAGTTTTGTTGTTAAGAATATAACCTAATTTTTTAACTTAATTTTTTTTTATTAAATCTCTTACTAGAAATTAAAAGAATTTAATTTTTTAATTTTATTAATTATATATTATAAATTAAAAATATTAAATACATGTTTTTTAATAATAATGGGTGGGTTTCAAGATTTAAGCAGGGTTTAACTTTAGGTTTAATGAAGACTAATCTTAACAAAATTATACAATAATACATAATTGAAATAAATAAAAACTTGTCGTCTAGTCTAATTTAATTGTAAAAAATGATTAGTTTAACGATAAATAATATGTTTAAATATAACAGTTGAATGTCGATAATATTGTTGTCGGGTTAGTTATTTATTTAATACAATTTTAAAATTATAACTACAAATATAATGTTATTATTTGGTTAAACTTTTGTTACATGGTAAAAAATTTAAAGTAGTGTATGTCTGAAAGTACAATTATAAATTACGTTGGTCTGTAGTACTAAATGGTGGTTTTGTGAATTTTCAGGATAGTTTTTTTCATCATACATATTTAATTTAAAATAGAAATTCCGTCACAATGTAAGTGAATTGATAATAGGTGTAACCCAAGAAGGGGTGGGATTACTAGAGAATTTTATGAGGGTGTCGATGAGTTCATTCAATTTACGTCTACCCAAGAAAATTTAATAAAATTGAAGGAAAGTTAAAGTGCCTTTGTATGAAATGCGAGTGTAAGGTTGAAATCAGTCAATGAGGTGAAAAGAGATCTTTGTAAACATGGATTCATGAAAGATTATTATTATTGGACGCATCATGGTGAAGAAGTGCCCGTTGTGCCTCATTCGGTTGTTGAAAATGAATATTATAGAGAAGACAATTTTAGAGATCAGTTTAATTCTTATGAACAGATGGTAATGGATGTGGCTGGACCATCAAATGCGCCATATATAATGCAAGAGACTAGTACTGGAAGTGGTTATCAGACTTACAATGTAGATAAAACACCGAATGAAAATGCACAAGCATTTTATGACATGTTATCTACTGTACAAGCTCCATTGTATCCAAACTGCGAAGTAGAAAGTGAACTTTCTACTGCAGTTATGATGTTGAGTATAAAATCTGATTACAACATTTTCGAAGGTGGATATAATGAAATCATGTAGTTTAAGGATCAAACAATGCCAACTGGTAATCGTGTGCCAACTGATTTTTATCATACCAAGAAATTGGTTTCGCAACTTGGCCTCAGTTATCAGAAGATTTGATTGTTGTTCAAATGGGTGTATATTGTATTACAAAGATGAAGAATCTGAGATGAGTTGTAAGTTTTGCGGTCATCCTCGTTTTAAACCTATAAGAAGTGGGAAAGGAAAATTTAAACAAATTTCTTATAAAAAATTATGGTATTTGCCTCTCATACCAAGACTACAAAGAATATATGCTTCTACGGTTACAGCTGTGAGTATGAGATGGCATCATGAAAGTTAGAGGGAGCCTAGTGTCTTGTCTCACCCGTCTAACGAGAAAGCATGGAAACATTTTGATCAGAAATATCCTAACTTCTCCACTGATCCTAGAAATGTGAGGCTTGGTTTTTGTGCAGATGGATTTAGTCCATATGGTAAATTGGATCGGCCGTATTCTTGTTGGCTGGTCATTGTGACGCCATATAACTTGCTGCCTGGATTATGTTTGAAAAGAGAGTTTCTTTTTCTGACTGCTATTATTCCAGGTCCATCAAATCCGAAAAACAAGATAGATGTGTTCTTACAGCCTTTAATTGATGAACTAAAATTATTGTGGTACGAAGATGTTCTGACTTATGATATATCAACAAATTTTTTTTTTCATGAAGGCTGCTTTATTGTGGACCGTCAATGATTTTCCTGCCTATGGAATGTTATCTGAGTGGATGACATCGAGTAGATTAGCGTGTCCATATTGTATGGAGAAAACTACAAGTTTCAACCTCAAGTATGGTGGAAAGACGTCGTTTTTTAACTGTTACAAAAAATTCTTGCCTATGGATCATGCTTTCCAGAGAAATACAAGTGCATTTAAAAAAAATAAAGTCGATAATTCTTCTCCACCACCACGGTTAACTAGAGATACCATTTTTCAGAGAGTTTGTAATTTTCCATCTATCTTCCAACTACAGGACTGTGCAATGCCTGGGTATGGTGTTGAGCACAATTGGATAAAACGAAACATTTTTTGGGAATTACCATACTGGAAAGATAATCTGATCCGACATAACTTAGATGTCATGCAGATTGAGAAAAATATTTTTGACAATCTTTTCAATACAATTATGGATTTAAAGGGTAAAACTAAAGATAATACCAAGGCTAGAATGAACCTTAAAGAATATTGTAGGCGCAAAGAACTTGAACTAATAAACCGTGGCGGGGGCAAATATTGAAAACTTAGGCCCAATACACGTTCACAAGGGAACAAAAGTTAAGTATTTTTACGTAGATAAAAGAACTTAAACTCCCCGATGGATATGCTTCTAGATTAGGTAAGTGCGTTGATATGATAAACGCAAAGTTATTTGGGTTGAAAAGTCATGATTGTCATGTTCTCATGGAACGATTACTTCCAACGGCATTTGCAGCATTACCAGATCGAATTTGAAATCCGATCACTGAGTTATGCTAGTTTTTCAAAGACATTTACTCAACAATATTGAGGATTGAACACCTAGATGTCATGGAACAAAATATACCTATCATTTTATGCAAATTAGAGCATGTATTTTCTCCTGGATGGTTTAACCCAATGGAGCATCTCCTAGTGCACTTAGTTTACGAAACAAAGGTGGGGGGACCAGTACAATACAAATGGATGTATCTGTTTGAAAGGTACGTTTGATATAATTTGAATCATTAATTTTTAAAGATAATAAAATTCTTTTATATTGAGGAGATTTTCGAATGATTTAGATTTCTCAACACTTTAAAGAAGAATGTTTGTAATAAAGCTCGTGTAGAAGGATCTATATGTGATGCATATTTAATTGAGGAGACATTCACATTTGGTTCATATTATTTTGCACCTAATGTTCCATCAAGAAGAACGAGAGTCCCTCGAAATGACAATAGGAGAGATTCTTTATATCCACAAATTTCTGTGTTCAATTATCCAGGCCGTGTTGCGGGAGCAATGAAAATTAAGTGGATGGATGGGAAAGGGTTTGAAGCCGCCAAATTGTATGTCTTTTTGAATACTCCAGAGGTCGAACCTTATATCGAGTAAGAATTAAAATTTAAATGAATATATTTATAAGTTTATACTTGGTTCATATTAAATGATTGATATATCATTTAAATTTTTCAGCATGTACACCAATCTATTGCGTTAGCTATCTTCAAATATCACAGACGCAAAAATAGACAAACAAATCGAGAAACATTTTCCTAAGTGGTTCCATCATCAAGTATGTTACTTCATACTAGATGATTTTTTAATTGAATTTTAAAAATACATTAAGTGATTCAAATATTTTCTCAGGTTAATTCGAATAGTCAAGTTGTTACAGATCCATTAATTCAAAATATAGGATGGGGACAGACTCCAAATGTGTGGTATTGGCCAATGTATTTCGTGAATGGATATAAATTTTATACCGTCGAATGGAGTTCTAGTCGATCTACCAAAAATTTTAGTGTTTGCGTGCCTGGGACAAGGGTTGGATCCTCAAAGACCTATTATTACGAATTTTTTTTAGATATTATTGAATTGGAATATGCATGCCTACCAATCAAAAGGGTAGTTATGTTTAAATGTGAATGATACGATCCAAGTCCAAAGTGAACCAAAATCCATGAAAAGTATGGTATTATCGAGGTTCGATCGTCAAGAAGGTATAAGAAACATGATAATTTCATTTTTGCTCAACAAGCTGAACAAGTGTATTATGCGTCGTACCCTGACACTTGCCGTGATAAACATGATTGGATGGTTGTTATTAAAACAAAGGCACGACCTACAATAACGGCTCCCGAGGCTAACATGGAAGAACCTTTCTAGGATGATGAAAGACCAGAACACCCGCAAATTGATCAAAATGATGACCTTAGAGGTAGTTTACAAGATTTAGATGAGATAATTGAGGAAATAGATGTTTTAAATATTGTTTAGCAAGAAGAAGATGATAATGCAGATGAAGAATCTATATCAGAAGATGACGAAGAAGAGTTATTGTCTAATGATATAGATAGTGATTAATTTGTAGAAGAAGATTGATATATTTATGAATACATGTGAATTCAAATATATATGTTATAATAAAATATATTTTATATTTTTTAATGTCTGTGACCTTGTACATTTTACTGTATTTTTATGTTTCATGTAATTCTCAAAAACAGATGTTAGGACATTCATCTCCTGAACCAAGTAAAGGTAGGGGTAGTAAGGGTAGAGAAAGACGTCGATCTTATAAAGACACACTTTCCCTAGATCCTAGTAGTGCTGGTTCACAGTCTTTTCCTTCTGTCTCCACACATGTTGTTCCCTCTACTCCTTTATATCCTCAGCTATTGCACCTACATGGTTTCATTTGTATGCTTAAGTTCCAACAAGCATTTCCTTCTATGTCATATCATATGGGTTATACTACAGTCCCACCCACATCTCACCCACCTGAGACTGCACCACATTTTGTCCCCTATCCTAGGTCTACTTTTCATCCTATAGGAGGTTCATACTCATACTCATTTATGCTGACACCACATGCACATCCTTCGACATCTTTTCTTGCATAGAATGTTGACTTGACTCCATCTGAGCCAATTAATACTGATCGAGCTGATCACTGAGTAGAGTTATCCTGTAATCAGAACTGTGATAAGTGAGTATCTTATATATATTATTTTTAATTAATTATTTGTGATTGTTTTACATAGAAATGCAATTTCTTATTTGATAAATATTGGTTTTACAGTTTTTTCCCTGAGGTTAGCCCACTAGGTGTACAATCCAAGATTTAGAAGAAACGGTACACTGAAGCTTGGCTTATTGGGATGACATGCCTGAATTAACACGACAAATGTGGTTGGACGAATTTAGCGTAAGTCTAATTGCAATTCTTAATTATAGAAAGTTTCAATTTAAAATTTTATACATATTTATTCATATTTAATTTCTTGTATAAGGAGTTTAAGTGGCAATCCGATGAGAGTGATCATATATGGATCACTTGGAATAAATCTGGTTGGAGAAGTTTTAGAAATAATTTGAACAAAATTAAAGGAGGTGCAGATAAGGGCGAGTGGATTGATTCGATGGTGCAGTGAGCATTGCAGGCCAAGTGGGATGAAGACGAATACAAGAAGAGAGTAGAACAAAACAAAAAGAATCGCACATCCGAGACTGGTGGGTCAGTCCACACAGGTAGATCCATTCATTTTACAGAGAGCCGAAGAAGGATGGTAATTAGTTTTTCTACTAATAAAATGTAAATTTTATAAATTTATATAATTATTTATATTATTTTTTATTTATTTCATATATTTGTCATGCAGATAAGGGAATTAGACCGTAAGCCCAATGAATTTGAGATTTTCAGGAGAACCCACACTCTGAAGGATGATCAAGGACAAGAAGTGTGGGTTGACCATACATGTAGCCACAAGACTTCTTCAACCTCAGCTCAAAATGCGGGTCACGCGACCTCAGCTCACCTTGGTCATGAGACCCTTAGCTCACCTTCCCTCAGCTTGCCTTGGTCATGAGACCTCAGCTCGCCTTGGTCACGAGACCCTCAGCTCACCTTAGTCACGAGACCCTCAGCTCACCTTAGTCACGAGACCCTTAGCTCATCTTGGTCACGAGACCTCAACTCACCTTGGTCATGAGACCCTCAGCTCACCTTGGTCCCGAGACCTCAGCTCACCTTGGTCACGAGATCTCACCTTGGTCACAAGACTTCTTCAACCTCAACTCAAAATGCGGGTCACGAGACCTCAGCTCGCCTTGGTCAAGAGACCTCAGCGCGCCTTGGTCATGAGACCCTCAGTGTGCCTTGGTCATGAGACCCTCAGCGCACGTGCACGTTGGAGACGAGATTCTACTCTCATCACATGTACATGTTGGAGACGAGATTCTATTCTCATCGTACCTCGACGATAAGACTATCGGGACACTTGACTCTCAGAACCCTTAAGACTCACACGTCTCTAGAAACTCCTCTCGTTTTGTAGGCCACTTGGTTGCCTCAGGTCACTCGTTCGTCCAAGGCCACCCGGTCGCCTCAGGTCACTCGTTTATCCAAGGCCACTCGGTTGCCTTAGGTCACTCGTTCATCCAAGGTCACTCGGTTGCCTCAAGTCAGTTATGTAACGCCCTGCTTTTTCGAGCGCGTTATTTAAACTGGGACAATTCTGGGATAATAAATTTTTTTCTTTTTAAAATTACGACTAAACCATATAATTACTTTTATCCATCCCAAAATTTTCATACATTTATCTCGAAAGAGAATCATCGTATACATCAAATGCGGAAGCTAGAATCGAACCTGACATCTTAACATTAATCATAAATCGACTCTTACATCATCGCTTTTCAAACTTTATCCTCAATACAAGGCTATTCATCAATGGGACATAGATCTCAACATAACTTAATATATAACATAAGTTCTCAACTAACATTAACCCTAAATAGGGTTATACATTATCATTCCTTAAACTTCAATCACAAATCATATCTTACATCATGGACTTTCAAAACGTTCAAAGTATAAAGTAGCAGAACTTAAATACATGGGCTACATATCATACATTCCATTCACATTTATTTCAGATTCATTTTATCATGCATTTTGCCAAGTGCCATTTCATGCCTCATTCATCCTCGTTTCTACTACAATCTCCATCTAGAACATTTGAATATTCCAAGGGCAAAGCCCAAGTTAGATGATGAATCATCTAAGTAAGCATTCATTTATAAATTTGTATGCGTGAGTGCAAAATGCAACAATGTCCTTTCCACTTGGTCGTTTGAGCCGACAAGCCTTTAACAACTTTCATACCGGCCTGAGCTGACGTTGCTTGTCCGTACTCTCAAACATATGCAATGCATGATGGATGGTAACGTTTATGTATGTATGCATCTCATCATAACATGTCAATGCATCTACGTGCAAACACATCGTAACATAACATGTCAACAAGCAAAAACATACTTTGAAGCATACATCATATCAAACATATAGGCATACCATTTCAAACAATAGGGTACGTTTTTTAGAAAATACCTTTCATAAATAAATTAAGTTTGAAAAAACTAGCTTACATTTGAAATTTGCTTAAGCCTCGAGAAGCGTGCTTTTAACCTCAAGTATGCGACTGCATCAATTTACGTGCATCGTCTCGATTTACGTGCCAACCTCAAAATTCGCACCAGTCACTTCAACTTAAACCTCAACGCACCCTAATCATCATATTTGTTTAAATAAGCATTAAAACTTATTTTTCCATAATTTCTTATATTTTCTTTATTTTCCCTCTTATTTCTTCTTATTTTTCCTCAATAAATCTAAACTAAATATTTTTCAAATATTTCACTATGAAAATTCATAAAATAATATTCTTGAATTTGTAGAATTTTCTAAAGAATTTTACTTACCCTGACTTAGCCTCTCTGACTTTCTCGGTATGCGTGCACCAACCTCGAAACGCGTGTCCAAACCATTTCCTAGCTCTGGGTATAATCTTGAAGCCCCGAATTAATTCCGAGAATTTTCTATAAATTTTCGAAAGCATTTCCTTATTTTTCTTCATCTTTTTCTTATTTTCTTTCTTTTTCTTTCTTTTCCTTTTCTTTTCTTCTTTTCTTTATTCTTCCTCTCTTATTCACTTTCTTCTTCCCTGCTTCTTCTTCCACAAACCAGCCATGCCCATCCCTTCTTCTTTTATTCTTTCTTTCTTTTCTTTTTTTTTTCTTCTTTCTTCCTTTCTTTTTCTTTCCTTCTTCCTTTCTTCTTCCTAACTTCTTCTTCTCCAACCTTTCTTTTTCCTCTTATGCACCAGCACCTACAACCCGAAATAGCCATGTGTGCATAGCCCAGCTTCGCCGGCCGTCACTTGGGCCTCATTCGGTCGCCACCGATCTCTCTCTCTCTCTCTCTTTCTCTCTCTCTCTCTCGGCCATTGCTCTCAAACTCCCTCTCTGCCTCCATCTCTCATCTCTTTTTTTTCTCACCCAAGCTCTTTGCAACTTTCTACTTGTTCATTTCTTCTTCATTTCCATTCTTATAAGTATATATATATATATATTATACCAAATCCTATCTCAATCTCCTCCCTCTTTCGGCGCATGCAATTTGATCCTCAAATCCCGCAGCCCAAATCTCCCCACAAATTTCCTTCAAATCTTGGGCAAATCTTGGCCCCCTCACACACCTCCATTCGCATACATTTTTGCTCCCCCTTGTCATCTCACGAGCACACATATGCACAACTAATATACATAAAAATATATATATTTATGTAAAAAAAAAATATAATAGTATATATATAAATATACTATATATAGTGTATATATATACATAAAAATATATAATAGCATATATTATATCAATTTATATAAAAATTACACATTTAAATCCTAAAATTCATCTTTATTTCACTTAGGAAATTCTCTAATTGCACTAATATCCTCAAACGACATATTAATTTGCGTTATGATACATTAAATCTATAATTAATAACTTTGAATTTACTTGATAAGGACGATTTCACCCCTCGGGTTCTCATCGGGCCCTTAATTCATCCCACAACCACTAAAGGGTTGATCCTTACGAAAAATCGGAGCCCCCTCAAGGTTCCGTTGACTTCCCGGAAGTCTCTTACGATAATTTAGTATTTCAGCTGAAACAAAACTGTATTTTAGTTGTACCAAAAACCATCTCAATTCAAATTTCTTTTACTTCCATATGTCCTATCTCGGAATGCTTATCGAGACCATATCTTTTCTCTTAGGTATTTACATTCTAGGGTATTCCCTATAGTTGATTCAGTGATCCATTTTGTTATTAAACTATCTTTTCGGTATTTTAATCTCACTGAAATTACGTGGCAACCTTATGCCAAAACGGGGTCTTACAACTCGATTATCCAAGGCCACTCGGTTATCCAAGGCCACCAGATCATCAGACCCTCAGCGCACCTTGGTCACGAGACCCTTAGCTCACCTTAGTCACGAGACCTTAGCTTACCTTGGTCACGAGACCCTCAGCTCACCTTGGTTACGAGACCTCAGCTCACTTTGGTCACGAGACCCTCAGCTCACCTTGGTCACGAGACCTCAACACACCTTCGTCACGAGACCCTCAACACGCCTTGGTCGTGACCTGAGGCGACCGAGTGACCTTGGATGAACGAGTGACCTGAGGTGACCGAGTGGCCTTGAACGAATGTGTGACCTGAGGCAACCGAGTGGCCTTGGACTAACAAGTGGCCTAAGACGACCGAGTGGCCTTGGACGAACGAGTGACTTGAGGCGACTGAGTGGCCTTAGGTCACTCAGTTATCCAAGGCCACCAAATCATCAGACCCTTAGCGCACCTTGGTCACGAGACCGTCAGCTCCCCTTGGTCATGAGACCCTCAGCTCCCCTTGGTCACGAGATCCTCAGATCCCCTTGGTCACGAGACCCTCAGCTCCCCTTGGTCACGACTCCCTTAGCTCGCCTCGATCACGAGACCTCAGCTCACCTCGGTCACAAGACCTGAGCTCACCTCGGTCACGAGACCCTCAGCTCACCTCGGTCACGAGACCCTCAGCTCACCTCGGTCATGAGACCTCAGCTCATCTTGGTCACGAGACCTCAGCTCACCTCGGTCACGAGACCCTCAGCTCACCTCGGTCATGAGACCCTCAGCTGACCTTGGTCACGAGACCCTCAGCTGACCTTGGTCACGAGACCTCAGCGCGCCTTGGTCATGAGACCCTCAGCGCGCCTTGGTCATGAGACCCTCAGTGCGCGTGCACATTGGAGATGAGATTCTACTCTCATCGCACCTCGGCGATAAGACTATTGGGACACTTAACTCTTACAACCCTCAAGACTCACACGTCTCTAGAAACCCCTGTGGTCAACCACACACCTTACATTCTCCCACATAAAAGAAAATGGATTGTTGTATTTTTGCCCAAGGTGAGCTGAGGTCTCATGACCAAGGTGAGCTGAGGGTCGCGTGACCAAGGTGAGCTGAGGTCTCGTGACCAAGGTAAGCTGAGGGTCTCATGACCAAGGTGAGTTGAGGTCTCGTGACCAAGGTGAGCTGAGGTCTCGTGACCAAGTGAGCTGAGGGTCTCGTGACCAAGGTGAGCTGAGGTCTCGTGACTAAGGCGAGTTCAGGTCTCGTGACCAAGGCGAGCTGAGGGTCTTGTGACTAAGGTGCGCTGAGGGTTTGATGATCTGGTGGCCTTGGATAACCGAGTGACCTGAGGTGACCGAGTGACCTGAGGCGACTGAGTGGCCTTGGACGAACGAGTGACCTGAGGCGACTGAGTGGCCTTGGACGAACGAGTGACCTGAGGCAACCGAGTAGCCTTGGACGAACGAGTGACTTGAGGCAATCGAGTAGCCTACAAAATAAGAGCACCGTTAGGGTGCAGGTGGGGATCCCCGCTCAAACCCTCCGATGCTTAAGTTAAATCTCGAGAAAAAGTGAAAGATTGTACTTCAATTACTCAAGAGTGCGTACCTTGTGATGAAGGCATGGTCTCCTATTTATAGCGAAGGAGAGAGAGAAGACGTGTGACAATCAGGACGAGAATCGAGTGGCCCATTTCAATGATTTCGCGGCCCATCCGAGAGGGAAAAGAGCAGAGAGACAACGAAGAGCCAATTACATTCGTCCCTACCGATCGAGGTGATATAATACTCCCGCATGATGATCCGATGGTTATTTTAGCAGTCGTGGCCAAACACCCCATTAGTAGAATCCTGGTAGACAATGGCAGTTCTATTAATCTGATTTATTGGAATTGTTTTGAGCAGATGCATTTATCTCATGACTGATTAAGAAAAGTGTCCTCACCCCTGTACAGCTTCATCGGGGAAGCAGTCTTAGTGGTAGGGTCAATTCAGTTACCCATCACATTGGGTGAAGATCCCCAAATTGTGACTCGAAAAGAAAATTTTATGGTGGTTAAAACCTCCTCAACAGCCTACAACATGATTTTGGGTCGCCCACTACTTAATGATCTGAGGGCTGTGGTGTTCTCATGTTACTTATTGATGAAATTCCCTACACCCGTCGGGGTTGGAAAAGCTGTAAACTTGGAGACTCATAAGACCTAAAAGAGTCGTGAGAAATGGACATGAAGCCCAAAGGCCCAACGGGTTGTAGGAGATCAAGGAAACAAGACGAGGGAGAAAGAGGTCGAGTCGAGACCAAGTGGGGAGGACCCACTCGGTTATGCCGAGTGGGTACGACACTGCTTTGAATTTTTGAGAATAACTCTCTCATACGAGCTACAATTGAGGTGATTCAAAGTCTTGTGCAAAGCTAAGATAATTATATACAACTTTTATGTTTTGAGTTTTGAGAGATTCAGACTTCATCAAGGCTTAAATTGGGCTCTCAGTTGATGCACCTGCATTATTAAGGCTCAGAGTCAAGTATTGAAGGAAGATGGATCCGAACCAAGATAAAAGGGAAAAAGAAGGCATAACCGAGTGGCCCCTCACTCAGTCATGGGGAGACCAATTTTCCCTCACTTTTCATGACCCACTCGGTTATGCCGAGTAGGTACGATACTACTTTAGTTTTTTGGGCATAACTTTCTCATACAAGCTCTGATTTAGGTGATTCAAAGTCCTATGGAAAGCTAAGAGAATTATATACAACTTTTATGTTTTGAGATTTAAGATATTCTAGTTAAATCAAGGTTTAAATCGGGTATGAAGTTGAGATATGGGAACTACTCAATACTAAACCAAGGAAAAGGGCAAAAAAAGGCATGACCGAGTAAGCTCGGGCCAATCTCTCCTCTTTTCCAGAATATTTCTGTGAGAAGTATTCTGGAAAAAAATAGGAAATTTAGTTTTACTAATTTTCCTAAAGATTTGGCCAGAAAATTATATGGGCACGCGTTTCAAGGTTAGGACACGCATATCGCAGTAGGTCGATAAGCTTGAACAAGGTGAGTGGTTCAATCCAAAAGTTGATTTATTTCTTGCAAATGTTTTCTAGTACCTTTAAACTATATGAATGGTACTCTAAATGTTTGAATCATATACATATTGAGCATCTTGATATTTATTTTGAAATGCATCAACGAGAAATGTTTTAATGAAATTGCATGGCAAATGATTCTCATGAAATTGTTATATTTTAAATTCATGTCATTGTTATGATGTCTAGTGGGACAGGACGGGGTCATCCTTAGAATGGGGCAAGGTTAATCTTAGCTAGGGGTGATGTTGATGTCCACCTAGAGGTTAAGTATGACGCGGCAAGGTCAATCCGAGTTATATGATGTGGAATGTATTCGTACAATGGGAATGGTATTTCCCATGAGAGATTGTGGATGCCAGGGAGATTTCTCAGGGTTGACATATTGTGTTGTTTTTACATGCCATGCTCATGAACATACATGCATTCTGTAAACTGTTTTATGCGATCACTGAAGGACCGTTTACGAGGATCAAAGCATGCAACGGAAGCGATTTTAAAACAAAATCGATCCTCGTATAGATAAGAATCTAGAAGACTTACTTTTCTTTCGGATTACCGGTCGGAATGGAGTGATAGAAGGAGGAGGCGCGACGGCTTCTTCGCGTGGCGGAGATGACGGCTGTCCTGCGATTCGTCGGCTCCTTCGCATCAGATCTCTTGATCTTCCAAGGTATGACTCTAAAACTCGTGGCCTCTCTTGGTGACGAAGAGAAAAACGACTTAGGTGAAAAAACAAACAAAAGAGAGAATATATATAGGGAAAACCCTAGGGTTAAAACCCTAGTGGGCCAAACCCTAGTGGGCCAAGTCCAATTAATTAATTTTCTAATTGGGTTAGCCCAATTAATTAATTAAAACCAATGAACTTATTATTTTATTCTAGCCCAATGGACCATTCTGAATAAAATAATTCTCTCTCATGTAATCCACCCAATAGGCCAAATGTATTAAAAATACATGAGTTATATCGAGCTACCCCGGGGACCAAAAGACAAATTATTCATGGCTATTAAAATGACCAAAATATCCCTGCTACCTAGTAGCTATATTTTGTCATTCTAAGTGTTCCAACTATCACCATATGGTAACACTGACCCCACGAATAATTTTGCATGTGCGATGTCTTTGACCTACTAGTGTAATGACGATAATACCCTTCTGTGTAACACCCATCATTTAGAAAGGAATAATGTACTAACACCTCTCTAAATGACTTCTACCATCCTTAGATCACTAGTCCAATAATCCGTGACTACTCGAATGTACTTGCTTATCACTGGGAGCTACCCAGAAGCACACACTCTTAAGTCACGTTCCCAGGGCCCTGGTTTATTTGATTATTCTTGGACAATCACAAGGGGGTGAATCACAGAAACTATCTTGTATCAGTCTGTCTTAGATAATTAGAAACCACACTCCCAACTCACAAGGTTGCTGATCTTTGATAGACCTTACCTATAGTGAATCTAAGAATATAGCTCTAGGTTCACTAGACCACCAACTAATACTCAAGTATTAGAGTACTCGTCCACGTAGTAGCAGTGATAGACTAGCTCCATGATAATTAGTACTTTGTCATTAGCTTCTATCACAGGTCCACTCTACGCATTCCAAATGCGCTTGTACAATAAGAGTAAACGGACTGTTTACTGGCTAAGGCAAGCCATCCTCCATTAGGATCTATTGCACAATGATCTTATCATGATAGAATGCCCAGTTCTATCAAAAGATCAAGAGTAATATTTTTCTTGCTTATTAAGTACCCATGATTCATGCCTAACTGTGAAGAACGACCCATCACATGAATCACTTACTTAATAGCATGGACACTTTTCCAACAATTAAATGCAAATGATATATGTGCAATAAACTGACTAAAAGAAACATCATTACCATAAATTAAATAAAACGTGTCTTTAGGGCATACATTTCCAACAATCACTTAGATGATTCAACATTTAATATGGGTTATACCCCTAGAACATTCAAACGTTCCAGACTAGGGTTGCGGCAGGGGCGAGGACATGGTCAATTAGAGCTGATGAAGTATGAGCATGACAGTCGTAGTTTACATTTATGAAGTCTTGTAATCTTTATTTGATTTGAAGACAGTTGTATGAACGATTTTGGTAATCTATGATAATAAGTTTGTTTATTTTCGCTGCGTGATGATATGCCTTGTTTAGCTTAGGTTTATTGATCTTGATAGTTAAATGGGCAAGACTGGGGTTCTGGGATTTTGTGGGCATGTGAATATTGTTCTTTGAAACACTACGTGTGTGGAACTTATTCATGGAAGAAAAAAATAAAATCCCAGTAAATTCCTTATAGTGACATGCCCGGCGAGGCGGGGTGTTACACTTTGTACCTTTCAACTATGCCATCTAGTCTATATTTAACTGTGAAAACCCATTTTCTACCAATTGTCTTCTTTCCTTCAGGTAAATCAAGCATTTCCCACGAATGAATATTTTTGGTACATGAATTTCATGAACTTTTGTAATAAATGCTCTAAAATCACTTGATAACTTGGAATAAGTAAGATAGTTCGAAATTGGATGTTTAGTACAATTTATTTCCCTTTTCCTTATAGCAATTAGAAGATCCAAATCATCAGCTACTCCTTCAAAATAGGTCTTTGCCTCCTCCTCCTCCTCCTAAGTGTTTGTTATAGGTGAATATGCCACTAGCTCAAATTCATAGATTAGAGCTCATGGTCTTTGTGATACCTAGAATCTTACATATATAATATTTTGAAATTTGTGGAATTTTTCTAGGTCAAAATGTAATTTTTGGTACATAAGGGGCAAAAGTGTAATTTGTGAATTTGGCCAAGAGTGATGAAACGATTGTCAAAGACAAAAATTAGAGTGAAAAGTGAGGGATTGAGGTTTAGGGACTTGTAAACCCAAGAGATTCGCAAAATAGGAGTCAAACGCAGTTTCTGTGCAGTCAGACCTAAGTGTAGGTTTTGAAATTTTGGCAGAGGGAGGTCAAAAAGAGGTTTTTCCCAAAGTTTTGGGGTTGATATGAGGATTTTGGAACTCAGGGGGTTTAATGGAAGTGTTGGAATTCTCAAGGGCTTTGTGGAAAGGTTCAAACTATGTTTAGAAATTAATTTGGGGACTGAAGTGTAAATAATAAAAGTCAGGTGGGAAACCTGTCATTTTCCAACTAGTCGCCCATAGACTGTCGACCAGCCACCTGTGGCCGTCAGGAAGGTCGCCCAAGGGGTCCAAAGAATGCCCCAAGTCATGATGGTTTGACTTGTGGTGGCCATTGGCCAAAATCGACCACGTCTTAGACGAATTTAGTGCCAGAAAATTTAGCTAGCAGAACGTGGCATTTTTCTCGTCATTCAAGGCTACTTGAGCCACTTAGTGGCTAGATTTAGACCTTAGGGGGTGAGTAAGCTCAAGATTTGTAGGTTAGTGACTGAAAGTTAACTATAAATAGAGGGTTTAGGGCTGAGGGTTTTATTCAAATTTTTACTTCAAATTCATGTTGTTTTAGTGAGAATCGAGGGTTCTTAATAAGGGGTTTTTGTTCCTTGTGATTTATAGAGTTTTTATGCAGAGTTTGGAAGCATTTGGTATAGGTTTAAAGAGGTTTCAGTGGCTTCATCAAAAAATCGGGCTTTGCCTAAATTGAGACCTGCAACGTTTCAAGCATCTAGAGGTACCCCTATGACTAACGTGTGAAGCTTTTCAAGGTAGTAGGGTCAAATCAATCATTGGAGCAGTCATCGACGGCTAGAGCCCGAGAAGACAGTCCGTGCACGCTGCACGCGTGGACTTCACCCTCAGTCCACGCGCTTGGCATGTGAGGTACAGGTTTTTCCTGAAATTAATTTTATAATTTTTAAAAAATTATTTTATGAATATCTGTGGAAAAATATTTAAAGAAAATAGATGATAGATATTTATTGTGTAATTTTTGAAAAAATAAGAGTTTAAGGAAATTAGAGAAAAATAAGAAAAAAAGAAAAAAAAAAGAAATATTGATTTTCTTGGATATGACGTTGGTCAGGAGGTGATTCAGCCATCAGGATCGAGGATTGCACGACGTTCAGAATCAACACATGTTTCGAGGTTTTAGCATAAATCGTGTTAAGGTGAGTGATTTGATCTAGCATTGGGTTTTGGTTTATTATAAATGATTTTGGTGACTCATGGTTGGTTAGTGAGTGATTTTACCCACCAAACCTGTGGCTCGTGGTTGGTTAGTGAGCAGTTTTACCCTCTAAACCTTGAATTATGCCTTATGAGTGCTTCGCTATAATGCATCAATTGAGTATGTTTCGTAAAAATGCATGGCGTGTGGTTTTCATGGCATCGATATGTTGGGACTGTATCATTGTTATAATGTTCGGTGAAATGGGATGGGGTCTTCCTGAGGATATTGCTATGTTAATCCCGCTGGAGCTATGGAATGGGTTTCCACGGGTGACCGCTAATATGCACCCCAGGGATTGATTATGCTGAGGGGTTTTCTCTAGGTTGATATGTTTATATGTGTCATGCATTCTATAAATCTATAAATCTATTTTTGTGCCATCACTTAGATGTTTCAGCATCTACTTGAGATTGTGCCCTTAGAACATTTAAATGTTCCAGACTGGAATTGCAGCAAGGGCTAAGTCATGGCCATTTGAGGACCTTCGGAGAGCGAGCGTGATAGTTACTATTTATATTTATCAAGTCATGTAATCCTTATTTGATTTAAAAGTCAATGTGTTTGAACGATTGTGGAAATCTATGATATTTAGATCTTGTTATCTCCGCTGCTTAATGATATGTCTTACTTGGCTTAAGTCTATTGAACTTGTTAGTTAAGTAGACAAGACAGGAGTTCTGGGATTTTTGTGAGCATGTGAAGATTGTTCTTTGAAACACCGCATGTGTTGAACTTATGTATGGTGAAAAAAAAATCTCGGTAAATAACTTATAGTAACACGCCCAATAAGGCGAGGTGTTACAATCTCCTAGAGTATACCAGGAATGGTTTTGGTTTGTGTATAACTCTCCCCCTTGACTTCGGACTTGAGTTAAGTAGTGGAGGAAGTGGTAATAGCTAGGCTCGATTAGAGGCAATTCCGATAAGGCTATAGGTACAAGAATAGTTGGATCCCAATGTTTATCTCATTGATTATCAAGCTTCCCTTGGAAAGAAACCTTTGGATAGAAGGTTTGATGTTCGTCAAATGAAACATCACATGAAACAAAAAAATCATTTTGAAGGACATATTTAAGTGTCTTAGGATCAAACATACACTGAGTAGAGTGGATAGTGTGAACAAACACTATGCAACTAAACACCTGAATTGGATGGGAATTATGAACTCTAGATGAGGGAGATGTAGATAATAGCTTGCTGATAAGAGTACGATATTGCAAAACTTTTGATGGAAGCCAATTAATAAGATAGGCAGAAATAAGAATGGCTTCACCCCCAAAAAAATGTGGGACATTACTTGTAAACATAATGGCCTTTGTGACTTCAAGTGTCAATTGTTCCTTTTTGCAATGTTATTTTGTTGGGGGTCTAAGTACAAGAGCTTTGGTAAAATATACTATGCTCTTCAAGGTATTAGTTTAGCTCATGAAAAAAATAATCCCTTCCATTATATCTTCGTAGAATATGAATTGAGGACTAAAAAACATTAGTAATGAATCTATGGAATTGTTTGAAAATGACTTTCACATCGGACTTTTCTTTCATTTAGTACAACAAATTCGGGTATGGTCATCTATAAAAGTGATGATGATTAAATTAGGTACTCTAGATGGTCCCATTCATCACTATGTATAAGATAAAAAGGAGTAAATGGTTTATAAGGGTGAGAAGGAGGATGTTTTGCCAAAACACAATGTTCACAATGAAACAAAAAATGATATTTTTTATAAATAATTGACGATACAAATGTTTTGTATGGAATGATAGACACCCAAGAGGGGGTAAATTGAGTTTTCAAAAATTTTTCTTGATTTTAAAGATACTTTGAATAAAACAATTTGGCCTTTTTCAAACTATGAATGCTAATGTTTTAAATAAATTCTTGTCAAAAAATAATGTGAAATAAATGTAAGATAAAATCAATACAAGAAAACTTTTTCTTTTTAAGTTTTAAAAGGTTTTTGCTAAAATAAAGGAAAATAAACAAAGCAACACAACAAATTTATAGTGGTTTGGCAACAAAACTGTACTCCACTCCTTTAACTCCTCACCAAAGACTCAAGTTAGGCACCAACCAATACCCAACTTTCTTAAAATTCTAAGCACTGGTTATCATAATAATAAGGAATATAATCGACTCCCATCTGCACTGAAGAAAGCAAAAGCAAACCAAAGTGATATTTGGATATGAACTCAAATTGATCAAGTTCGAACATCAAACATAAAGCAAACCAAAGAAGTTGATGCAGAGATCCAGTAATTTGGAACAGTTTGTATTTAGAAAGTGAATTAGGTTGCGGTGAACTTGTAAGAGGAATAAGAAAGTGTGCCCAAGCTCCAGCTATGGTGGACAAGTTCAGCTTTGGCATTTTGGCCGGCGGCACCCATGGCCACATGCAATGGGTAGAAATGGTCAGGCGTCGGGTGGGCCATTTTTCCATATGGTGCCTTCTCTTCATATTTGTTCACATCCTCAAACCTGCAAAGAGATAAAATAAGTAGCAAGATTTTATTTGGAAAATTCTCTTCAACTAATTAGAGAACTGAACTCTCTACATAAATGATGTACGTGTAAATTAAAAAAAAATAAATTTAATAATCAAAATTTATTTTTTATTTTTTAAACAATATATGTATATATATATATATGAGTTTAAGTGTAATAGTACGAATATGCCTTCAAATCTTGTTTAAATGATAGATTTTTCTCCTTTTAAATGAAACATTCTAATGGTATGAATGAGATTTTAAAAGTTTAACAAAATTTCAAAGAGAACACCGAAAGTACTTTGTTTGCTTAAAAATAAAATAGATATACATATATTCCATCATTTTCCAAAAAATATATATATACTTATACTATTGCAACTTTTAACCATGAGTTTTCATATAGAAAAGAAGGTTGTATAATGAATTATTATTAGTCTTGCCAAATAAATCCAACTTTAAAGGTAAATACAAGAAGAATCGAATAATACTTTTTGTCTAGCCTAACTTTATAGCAAACTAAAAGCGAGATTGTGCTTAGATTTTTGTGTACTTGGTGTTTGTAGTTTATAATCTTCTAAAAAGTGGAGTGAATTAAAGATTTTTATTTTTGTAATGGTCCAACTATTATTAACCTTTAATTTTGTATATAAATTATAAAATAAAAAAATAATTCTAAGAAAATAGAGGCATATTAACTTGAACATGATTAAAGATAGAGAGAAGGAAACAATGAGGAGTTGTGTATGCATAGAAATACCTTCCAGAGAGAAGGGCATCTTTGAGCCAGGTGTCAAAATCCAAAGCCCAAGAATCAACAACAGATGAGACATGACCTCTGGAAGCGCTGAGCTTATTGAGGTTGTGAGTGGCAGCCCCAGAACCAAGAATGAGGACGCCTTCATCCTTGAGAGGGGCCAAGACTCTGCCCAGATTGTAATGGTAAGTGGCGTCTTTGTGGGTCTGAATGGAGAGCTGGCACACTGGAATATCTGCCTCTGGATACATAAGCATCAGTGGAACCCAAGCACCATGATCAAGCCCTCGCTTCTTGTCCACATCCACCCGCTCCAACCCACTTGCATTTAGTATTTCCTTCACCCTCTCTGCCAATTCTGGAGCTCCAGGAGCCAGGTACTTGAGCTTTATACACACACACACACATATATGTTTGGGAATTACCCAGCATTAAACTCAAATGAAAACCCAGCCAAAACCAAAAACAAAAATAGAATGAATTCAACAGAACATGCTATAATATATATTCCCTTCATATATATATATATATATATCTGGAGGTAAGTTTAGGTTTCATTTGTTCCGATCCCAGGGTTTTGTTAGTGTTGGGTTGTACTGTCATATGTCAAGGATCGAACGAACTCCTTAAAGAAATTTTTCTTAAACATGAATTTAATAATAATACAATATATCACTAACATCACTTTAAATATACCCGACAAAATTATAGAATACGACAATAAATAGAACACAATAACTAGGGATAAAAATTGTAACTGAAATCGTGGGAAACCGAACCGAAGCCAAACCGGTCAACGTGGTTAAAAACTGTTTGACTGGATAATGATTTGGTTTGGAAAAAATTCAAACACTGTGTTAATAGGTATGGTTTGATTATGATTTTCACTAAATCCAAACTAAAATCCGAATCGAAACTGAATCAAATGTGTGGGTAACCAAACCAAACCGAACTGAATATACATATATATAATATATATTTATTTAATATATTATATATACACATAATATATATATATATATATATTGACTAATGCATTTTTTTACAAGTATTTTAACTAATGCATTACAAATATATAAAATATTTAACATTTACAAAGTAATTAAAAAATAAAAATAAAACATAATCTTAAATTATTTTATTTTTATCAATCAAATAATTATTAATAAAAATAACTAATTAAATATTTAAGAAAATAAAATCTAACGAGAGATTTGGATCAAACTAAAAAATCATGGTTAAAACCGAAACCGAACCAGAACCAAAATCGAATGGTGTAGTTATGGTTTTTAATTTTTAAAACCAATGGATAATGGTTTGATTTTGGTTTCAGTAGTTTAAGTTTGGTTTGATTATGGTTTTGGCAAAAATCGAAACAATCAAACCGAACTATTACCAACCCTAACAGTAACAACCTGCATCATTAGTGTTATAAAATAATGAAGGATGTTAGAAATTTTCAAAAAAATCCCGAAGAAAGTGAATAAATAGGAATAATGATGTCCTAGGAGAGGGGCATTTTGGTAGATTGAGATAGTGAATCCCATTGAGGGTATTTTGGTGGTTTGGAAAATAATTTCTCTTTGGAATTATGTATAGTTGTGAATTATTCTCATTTGTGCATTTATGTGGAGATAAATGGGATTGATAATTCACTAAGGGTATTTTGGTAATTTGAAGTATATTTTCATGAGAGAATTAAATTATTGAAGAGGGAAAAAATAATTATAATTCACTTAGGTGAGTAAAAGTAATTTATTTTTCCTAAAATGGTGAATAAATGTGATAAAGGCACATGAATGGTTGAGATTGAAACTTCGAAGTCAAGATTACTGTTTAAAAGTGACACTTGGCAAGCCTTTGTCTAAGAGAAATGCAGAAATTAAATTAATGCAAAAAAAAATCATTTATGTATTAATGAGAGAAATGATTATGGTGGAATAAAAAAATCAAAAAGAAAATAGAAAATTAGTTTCCATTAATGTTTGAAAATGGGGAGATTTATTTTAAATGAAAAATAGGTGAAAATGGTCACTCAAGTGATTGGTGAAAAATTGTCAAGAATTAAAATAATTCTTGAAAAAATTATTTTTAAACTAGACAACAAAAGTGGATCCAATGGTTGGGATGTCCTGAGAAAGGTGAAAGATAATCCAATGGCTTATATTAAAGTCTCCAAGATGGCATGGATTGTGCTTTTTCCATGTGGTGGAGATTTAATCTCTAAAGTAAATCCAATGGCTAGGATTTAGTGTCCTGTAAGCACATGGATTGTGCTAATTTAGAAGGATGAGATCTATCTTCATAAAGTAAAAGGAAGGGTTAGGATTTAGCTACTTTGGAGGGATGAGATTTGTTCTCATAAACTTAAATCCAATGGCTAGAATTGGATCTTGGAATTGAGAGATATAAAAATAAAATTTGAAGAAAGAAATTGGAGAAAGTCTTCCAACATGAAGGGAAAAAAATGAGAGGAAAGAAGAAAAGAAAGAAGAAAAAAAAAAAGAGAAGAAGAATTGGGGAGGAAGAAAAGGTAAGAATTCTTCCTTATAATGGTGTGTAAAGTTCTCTTTACTTTATTTTTCTTCGAAAAGTGGCTTAGCCTCTTTGTTGTCTTAAGGTTTTCTTTGAATAAGAGAGTTGGAAGTAAGAGGATTGGAGGCTAGCCAAGGAGCACCAAAAGATAAAGGATGGCCCCATGGGAAATGGCTTTGCAAGCTTTGTAAGTATGTAGGATAGATTTCATTATGTTGCAAGTTGACATGCTCCATTATGTACATGAGACCAATGGCCATGTGGGTAGTTAGGGACATAGTAGGGAAAGGTAGGTTAATGCCTCAAACCAAGGTGGGATGGGGGGGCAAAAAGATCAAGCCACACTTGCATGTACTTGGCTTTTCACTTTTAATCTATAGCATATTTACATTTACATTTACATTGCACCCTTATTGAGCATTGTAACTCATGAGGTTTTTAAGCTCACTTTGTAGATTTGCAAGTCTCACAAGAAAGGGAGTCATGGAGACTTAGGCCGCGTTCTCTTTGTTGTCACCCCATGCTTGTCGATGACATGATTGGTTGCAACGTACACAATTGCCCATTCACATCGGAGATGACAATGGATCTCAACATAACCATGGAGATTGCACAAAAGACCCAGGCCATGGTAGACCCAGATGCGATGATTCATCCTATTAGCCACGACGAACGCGACTGCCAGTAAAACAACCTCAGTCTTCACAATCAGACGATAGTAGCTCCATCCCATCGATCGTGACGTACTTAGCTGCCAGCGACAAAGCCTTAGCTATGGCGAGATGAGCAACAAGCAAACAAAGAATGAACTACAAATTTCTAAAACCGTAGTTGCACTACAAAAAATTCATAATTTAGTGACGGATTTAGCGACGAAATTTTTCCGTCGCTAATTTGAGACGGAAATATGGATTTGTGACAGAATATTCCGACACCAAATTTTTTATTTTTTTTAAATTTCGCAACGGAATTAGCGACGAAATATTCCATCATTAAATAATTTAAAAATTTAATTTATTTTTTATTTTTTAGCGACGGGATTGCCCTGTCACTAAATTTTGGATTTTTATTTTTTATTTTTTAGCGACAGAGTTGCCTCGTTGCTGAATTGTGGATTTTTTTTTTAGCGACAGGTGTAACCTTGTCACTAAATTTTGCATTTTTATTTATTTTATTTTTATTTTTTAGCGATGGGGGTTGCCCCGCTGAATTTTGAATTTTTATTTTTTTTATTTTTTATTTTTTAGCGATAGGGTTGCCTTGTTCCTAAATTTGGTATTTTTAATTTATTTATTTTTATTTTTATGTTTTAGCTACGGGGGCTATCCCGTCATTAAATTTGGTATTTTTTATTTAATTTATTTTTATTTTTTAGCGATGGGACTATCCCGTCGCTAAATTTTCTATTTTATTTAATTTATTTTTATTTTTTAGTGACAAGGGCTATCCATTGCTAAATTTTGTATTTTTTATTTAATTTATTTTTATTTTTTAACGATAAGGCTTATCTCGTCGCTAAATTTGGTATTTTTTAATTAATTTATTTTTATTTTTTAGCGACGGAGTTATCCCGTCGCTAAATTTTATATTTTTTTATTTAATTTAATTAAATATATTTAGCGACGGAATATTTCGTCGCTAATTAATAAAAAAATTAAATTTAAATTAAATATAAAATCGTTAATAATTAAAAAATTTAGCTAGTCGTTACAAATGAAAAAAATAAATTTAAAAAATAAAATTTATTAATTATGTATTAAACAAAGATTAAATAAATATTAAAATGTATTAAATGCATATTTTATGTATTTTATTTACAAACCAAAAATATATAAATTGATATGATATTGTAAAATTTATAATAACAAATATGTATTAAACTAATTTTTAATCAAATAAAACTTAAATATTTAAGAGATAAATTAATTACAACATTTAAGTGGTATATTAGTTAAGTTAAAATTTACCACATTTATTTTTTTAAGTATTAATTTATAAATTTAAAAAATTTGAAATTTAAAAAATTAATTTAAAATAAAATTAAAATGACTAGCAGCTAAGTATATTATATAGTTAATATGTGTAGTGTATATGATAAGAAATCTCGCAACTCAAATGGTTGTGTGCGCGTGCGCGCACGAGCGACCAGGGATCGAAGCTGAGAAAGGGAAGAAAGGATTGCACTGAGAAATTATCTCAGTGCTACATGTGGTGGCTTAAGGCGACGCCACGTGGCGCTGCAAGGTAGCGTGTGCGTCCTTCCAACGTGGGCTATTATTATTTTTTTTAAATTAAAGTCAGGGACGGAAACAGTTTCGTCGTTGATTAGCGACAGAATTGTTTTCGTCATTAATTATAATTTATTTTAATTTTTAAACATTCTAATTTTTATTGTGTATTAGCGACGGAACGTTTTTCCGTTGCTAAAATAATAATTAATTTTTTAAATAAATTTAATTTTTTATTTTTTAATCAGTGATGGAAATTTTCGTCACTGATTTTCCCCATTGCTGATCCTGTCGCTAAATTTCAGCAACGCCACTTTTAGCGACAAGAAGCTACCCGTCCTTAAATTTTTTAGCGATGAATTTTTCCGTCACTAAATTCCGTTTTTCTTATAGTGCCCCGATACCATTTTTATTAGCTATTTTATACATCAATTGTAAATATCACAAAGATAAAATACCTAATTAATAGAAAAAATCGAATCTTCAAAATTTGGCATGCCACAAGTCTTCTCGGACTTTTAGGTCAAGTGCACAATCATAGTACGAAAAATACACTCCAACCACAATCTAAATATCCACTCAACTAATAAGAACACTCAAAATATAGATGCTTTGTGTTTTTTGTGTTTCTCAATGTGTCCTATACCTTATGCAAGGATTTCTATTTATAGATGAGAAAACTTTATCTGATAAGATTTAAAAGATAAAGATTAATCAAAATTTGAATTTCAAAATTATCTCATTTAGGGATAATTTTATCAGATTATCTCACTTAAAAATAATTATATTTTAGGATAAAAACTTATCTCATCTCATTAAATTGACTCATGTATTTAAATATTAATCGATAATTATCAATTATCTACAGTTTTATCGTTGGTGGGTTGTACTGTCAAATGTCAAGGATTGGGCCAGAGATGAATTGATAGTGGATCATTGAACCCAGAAAGAGGACCCCCCAATTAGCGAAGGAAAATTATGAGAATCAATTCTTCAGACCAGAAATTAAATACGAAGAAAATGATCACCTGGTACATCTCGGCGGGGAAGCCGTAGAAATCGTAGATGGTGGGGGAGGGGCCGGAGACGGCGTTGACGGCGGGGTGGGAGGTCTCCCAATGGGCGGAGATGATGAGGATGGCGGTGGGTGCAGCTGATCCGTACACCTTCTTCCTAAATGATTTCAGGAAATGCCTCGCCGGCAATGATTCGTCGATCGACAGCGTCGGCGATCCATGCGAGATGAAGAATGTTTCCTTTATCTTCAACCTCCCCATCTCTCCTACCTGCATCTTCGGGAAGACTAAACATATCAACGCTGAATCCATTAAATAGGGGTCCGCTAGCTAACGTCACCATAAAAACAAAAATAGAAATAAAAGAGGTAATTACTAAAAAAAACACCCTATAAACACCACATGAATTCAATATTTTATATTTTTTTAATAATGCCTTAATATCTATCACCATCCATACCTTATAGTGACGTCCCCACCATGGCAGGCCTCTGCCCCAAGGAACTTTTGGTGTGGCCTCGGGGATGTTTGGTTTGGTTTACCTACTTACCCTTCATGATTACAATGTCTTATATATGTTCATATAATATAATTAATATATTTTTATTTTTATAATTCATTTTAACGTATCTTTTCTTCACCAATATATTTGTTTCAAGTACTTGTAAGATAATTTTTTATTTATTATACCCAAAATTTCTTATTTTTTATATTTTTATGGTTTATTACTAATTTCCATATTAGTATTTGATGGAGAAACCAATAGAAAGGGAGAGAAAGAAGAAAAATAAAAACAAATTTAATGTTTCCTTAAGACAGAATCTCAACTACAAGAATTTTAGCATATTGTGACAAAATAATTATGATGGATTAAATTTTATCACAAAAAATATCTTTTTGTGACAAAATTATGACAAAATAGAATTTTCTCATGCTAAATTTAAAAAGTGAGTAAAGTTGTAACAAATAATATTTTGACATAATATGGTGAGGTAGCTAATTTATAATGACAATAATTTTTGTTACAAAATTTTGTCACATTAAATTGATACCAAATTTTTGTCGCCAATTCCACTTAACATAATATGACAGATTAATTTTGTCACCAAAAATTTTGTCACAATATTTAATGATATAAGATGTAATTACAATTTTTTTTCTAACAATAAGTAATAATTTTTATAACAAAATAGTTTGTTACAACATGGTATTATAAAAAAAAAATAAGACAAAAAAATGTGTAATACCCTAAGCCACATTGAATAAATTAAATTATGCTCATATTTTTTTAGTCTATATGATATGTAAACAATTTATTAAATTAAGTTTATGTAATTAAGTTTATTAAATTAAGTTTATGTAATTAATTATGTTTATATGATTAATTTATTTAGCTTAAGTATGTTTATGCTATAAATTATATAAGTATGTAAAAATAAATAAATATGTAATTAGGTATGTGAAATATAAATAAATATATAAATATGTAAATAAATATAAGTATGTATAAGTATATATGTATATATATATATAAAATAAAAAAATATAATAAAATCCAAAAAATCCAGATTTTGCAGAAGCAGCGCGTGGCCATGCAGCGGCCAGTGCATGGCCGCGCCTACACATGGATTTCAGGGCAAGGGGGGGTCATTAAATGCCGAAATGACGCCGGAGTGGCCTCTAGGATGCGTGGCCGACGATGGTGAGGCAAGGCACGTCAAAATCGGGCTATAAATATCCGCTCCAAGACTGCCCATTTCATCCGAAAGTTGCGAGGCTTAGATCGGTCGATTGGAAGAGAGTTTGAGAGATTTGGGAACGGGGTTTTGATCTTCAAGTTGTGGGTAGCATTTCTGCTAAGTTTGGTGGCCAACGGAGCAGTGAAAAGGAAGACCCAAGCATCGCCGGAAAGTCACGATCTCCCCGAAATCGAGGTTTCGACTGACGATTGGAGGTAAATTTTGTCATTTTTTCTTAATTTTGAGGCTGAAATTGGGTTCGGGGGGTCGGAATTTAGGGGAGTAGAGGCTTCTTTCGAAGCTTCGGGAAACAGCAGCGTCGCTAGCAGCTAAAGAGCCGCCGGAGAAGACGACCGCGAAGGGGGGTTGGGCGCGTGGTCGCACGCACATGCGGTTGAGGTGAAGCCGCGTGGTCCACACACGCCCGCCAGGGAAATTAGAAAAAAAAAAGAGTAAAATTTTGAAAAAAATTTATTAAATCTGAAATGTTGTTTATGATATATTGGTGAAGAAATTTTCTGGAAATGTTAAATTTATTAATTTTTAAGTAGATTTTTCTATTATGGAAATAAAGAAAAATAGGATTTTAATTCAACAAATTTCAAGAAAATTTCAGAGTGTTAGAAGTATTATTTAAGAGATATTAGTGAAAAGGAATTAAATAAAATGAAAGATTAGGTAATTATTATGTAATAATTACATATTTAGCTATTATGAAATAAGGGAAAAATAGGAATTTAAGTTAGAAAATTCCAAGAAAATTCCAGAATACTAGGAATATTACTTAAGGAATATTGGTAAAAAGAGATTAAATTTTTATGAAGTCTAGATAATTATGGTGCAATTTCGAAAAGATAAAGCTGAGAAATAAAAGAAAAAATAGAAGAAATTCTGAAAAATAGTAAATGGTGTTCTAAAAATAAATTTATGTTGTAGGAGTCCTTGTGAGCAAGGGGATTAAAGAATATCCACTTAGCACATTTTTCGAGACAAAATAGCTATAAGTATGCTGCTTGAATTTAATACAGTTATAGATGTAAATATTGAAAATACTTTTATCATATTGACATGCTATGATATGAAATCATCACGTAGACTGCATCAATGACATGACTATGAAATGCATACATACACAATTATACTGTTGATCACACACATATGAGGCTGTAAGGAGTACGAACTGACACCGCTGTCCTATCAAGGGTGCACCCATACACCCCGGCTTCGAAAGAGGTGGCCGCTAAAATGATAGGCAGCATGAGGGGTGCAGTTGACACCTACGATGAAAGACATTGCATACACTCATGACATTGCATTTGGTGTCCTTACTTAGATGGTTCATTATCTAACATGGGTTTGCCTCTAGAACATTCAACGTTCCAACCGGGACTTGCAGAGATGATTCTGAGATTAGTGATGTATAGTGACACGAGACATCAAGATGCGAGTAAATGTACCATATTATAATATGACTAGCTTAAGATTTGTGTACATTGTTCTATCGTCAAACGCTTTATGTATTAACTTGTATTAAATGCCATGTACAATTATTAAATTATGCGTTGCCATGAGCAGGTTCGATTCAGCTTCTGCTTTGTATTTATTTTCTAGTCTAGATATCTCATCTAACACTAGACACGGTCTTAGGGAATTTAAAAAATAATGGATTTTTTTTTAAAAAAAAATAGACCAAATTTCCTAAGGCATAACAGGCCCGAGAAGACGGGCTGTTATAGTTGGTATCAGAGTTCAACCTAGAAGGATACCTAGGAAGAAAATTTAGACTAGGCCTAGCAGGAGGGAAGTACCAACTCGAGAACAGTTAGGAATACTAACGGAAGTTGTGATGATAGATGGCTGGAAACTTCTCGGAGCAGGATTTGGTCGATCATTGGGCCCATCGTATGGAGCATCAGATTCCGGAGCCGAATGAGGGTATCATGGAATACCTTGTCCAAATAGAAGAAATTATCGACGACGTGCCCCCAAGCTACCGACTTTGGCCTGATCTCGCTCGGTTTTAGATAAATATGATGGTCGGTGTATTGGAAGATGAGCTATAGGAATTCGCAGATTGGGTCCGGCATCAAGACGAGCAGTTCCCAGAATTCCATCTTTATTGTGCACGTGTTCGCGAGCTACTCGTAAAAATGTACGAGCTAGTACTAGTGGGGGAGCTCGATGAAGACATGGAGGACCCGCTCGAGGAAGGAGAGGAAGAAAATATGGAGAACTCGATTGAGCCTGGAGAAGTAGAAGGTGTGGGAAATCCGGTTAACGCAGAAGAAGAAGAAGAAGAAGAAGAAGAAGAAGAAGAAGACATACCCATATTCTGGGCTGAAGACGACTTCGAGGATACGGATTCGGAAGATGAGGAAGAGATTGAGGAATTAATGGACAACCCCGAGGCACCCTCGTATGAATCTGAAGATGAAAAGAACGTTTGGATTTGGAGGTCATCAGGACCAAAATAGACCCATCTCAGAAACACTCTAACTAATTACGTGACTTGTATGGTGTTGTCTGTAATCTATGTGACTTTGTAACATGTATATATAACATTTTACAAGCCGAATGTATTATATCTATAGAACTAATCGGATGGCAAGATCCTGTTGTCTAATCTCGAATGTTATTTTCCTTCCAGATGGTAAACACTCAAAAAAGGTTAGTAGTTGGGCCTAGAACGCCGAACCCACAAGCTGGCAACACTGAAGGAAACACAAGTGGGCACTCGGAAGGCGACTCCAATCAAAAGACCGGGAGTAGCAGACTGGATCAGATGGAGCAAATTCTGGGAAGTGTGGTGGGTTTCATACACGAGACTCACTCCCGGGAAGGCCATGCCGGCTCGGGACAAAGGGTTGCTACAATTATGGAGAAATAGGGCATCTTAATCATAACTGTCTAAAGAAAGGAATCACTTGCTTCAACTTCCAGCAAACAAGTTATTTCGCAAAGGACTGTCCTAAGCCGCGACTGGTTAGTCAACCCCAGGGGACGTCCGGAAATGCCAGAGCACATCAAGGAAGGGTGTTTCACCTAACACGGCAGGATGCGGCAGAAGATCTATCGATAATTGAAGGTACCATGTTTCTATTCGGTAATCCTATGCATGTTTTAATAGACTCTAGAGCAAGTCATTCGTTCATTTCACATGCATCCACTAAAGTGTTAGGAGAAAAATCGAAAAAAATTAAATTGTCGTATGATTGTGGCAACCCCAATGGGGAAATCTCTAGAAACCTCTTCAGGATACATAGATAGGAAGATTCAGATAGGTGAAGTTGAGTTCCTGGCGGATCTGATCCTTCTAGAATTTCAAAATTTTGACGTGATCTTAGGAATGGACTTCCTAACTAAATACAACGCCACATTAGACTGTAAAGCTAAAACAGTCTGCCTTAAGAGTGGAGACTTGAACGTCAAGTTTCAAGGGCAAAAGAGGGCAAGTGAACGGAAGATAATCTCGGCCCTAAAAGCTGAGAAACTATTACGTCAAGGGGCACAAGGATACTTGGCTTGTGTTCAAGAGAAAAGTAAGGAGCCCTTAAAAATCGAAGAAGTGTGACTCGTTAACGAATACGGGGACATGTTTCCCAAAGAATTGCCTAGATTGCCATCCCAGTGAGAAATTGAGTTTTCAATAGAGATCATGCCAGGAACAGGTCCGGTTTCGATACCCCCGTATAAAATGGCTCCTGCAGAATTGAGAGAATTAAAAACCCAACTTCAAGAGTTGTTAGACAAGGGGTTCATCAGACCAAGTATGTCGTCATGGGGAGCACCAGTACTCTTTGTCAAGAAAAAGGACGGGAGTCTGAGATGTGTATCGATTATCAACAGCTAAACAAAATAACAGTCAAGAATAAGTACCCACTCCCCAGAATTGAGGAGCTGTTCAACCAATTGCAAGGGGCCAAGCTCTTCTCGAAAATTGACTTAAGATCTGGGTATTATCAATTAAGAATCAAGGCAGAAGACGTGCCTAAGACAGTTTTTCGCTCTCGATATGCGCACTATGAATTTTTGGTGATGCCGTTTGGATTAACCAATGCCCCAGCAGCTTTTATGGACACCATGAATCGGGTCTTCAGGCCATTTCTGGACAAGTTCGTGATCGTGTTTATAGACGACATACTGATATATTCTCCCTCAGAAAAGAACATGAATCACATTTAAGGATAATATTGCAAACGTTGTGAGAACATAAGTTCTATGCCAAGTTCTCAAAATGTGAGTTTTGGTTATACCAGGTATCATTCTTAGGACATGTTATATCGGCCGAGGGAATATCGGTTGACCCAGTCAAGATAACAGCTGTGACGACTTGGAAGCAACCCCAGTCAGTTACTGAGGTTAAGAGTTTCTTGGGACTGGCAGGGTACTATAAAAAGTTCGTGGAAGGGTTTTAAAAAATTGCGACACCCCTTACCAAGTTAACTCAGAAAGGGGTAAAGTTCGACTGGAACGAACAGTGTGAAGAAAGTTTTCAGACACTTAAGGCTAAGCTGACAACCGCTTTAGTCCTGGCTATGCCAAATGGATCAAGAGGTTTTATGGTCTACACTGACGCCTCGAGAAACGGTTTAGGGTGTGTGCTGATGCAGCACGGGAGAGTCATTGCTTATGGGTCTCGACAGCTAAAGAACCATGAAAGAAACTACCCGACTCATGATTTGGAATTAGCTGCAGTGGTATTTGCTCTAAATATTTGGAGACATTATTTGTATGGTGAGAAGTTTGAAATTTTCACTGATCATAAGAGCTTACAATACGTCTTCTCACAGAAAGAGCTAAACATGAGACAACGGAGATGGATGGAGCTGTTAAAAGATTACGACTGTACTATTCAATACCATCCTGGTAAAGTTAACATTGTGGCAGATGCCCTAAGCAGGAAAGAAACTGCTTGTGTAGTCGAAATGATGGTGGCAGAATGGAAACTAGTTGAAGCATTTAGCCTAATGACGATAGGAGTAACTTTCCGGGGAAACTCAGTTTACGCAGCTAGTCTCACACTACAACCAGAATTAATGGATTAGATACGGCAAGCCTACTCTAAAGACTCTTGAATAAAAATGTGGGTTGACCAGCATGGGCGAGTAAAGAGACCAGAATTTGAGGTAAGAGAAAACATCCTTCGATTTCAAGGAAGGATATATGTACCTCGTGTGAGGGAATTGTGATAGACAATTTTGGGAGAAGCCCATTGATCCAGATACTCAATCCACCCTGGAGCCACTAAGATGTACCAAGACTTGAAGGCTGTGTATTAGTGGCCAGGAATGAAGAAAATCGTGGTAAGGTACGTTAGTCAATGTGACACATGCCAGAGAATTAAGATTGAGCACCAAAAGCCCGGTGGGAGTTTACAGCCATTGGAAGTTCCAGAGTGGAAATGGGAGCACATTACAATGGATTTCGTGACAGGATTGCCAAGGAGTCCTAAGGGAAATGATGCCATCTGGGTGATAGTTGATAGACTATCTAAGTCTGCTCATTTCTTAGCCATGAAGGTAAGCCAACCAATCAGCAAATTAGCTCAATAGTATGTGAATGAGATTGTCAGATTACATGGAGTGTCAGTGAGCATTGTATCAGACCATGACCCAAGATTCACTTCTAGGTTTTGGGGAAGTCTGCAAGAGAGTTTGGGTACTCCACTTAGGCTAAGTATAACCTATCATCCCCAAACAGATGGTCAATCAGAAAGGATCATTCAAATCCTAGAAGATATGCTGCGAGCTTGTGCGATTGATTTTCCAGGTAGTTGGGAAGAGCATTTACCATTAGTGGAATTCGCTTACAATAATAGCTACTACAGCAGCATTGGGATGGCTCCTTATGAGGCCCTGTATGGACGAAAATGTAGGTCCCCGATATGTTAGACGGAGGTAGGTGAACGTCAAATTTTGGGAGCCGAGATAGTCCAGAGAATGACAGAAAAGATAAAAATCATTCAAGAAAGAATTAAAGAAGCTCAGAATTGCCAGAAATCCTATGCGAATACAAGAAGAAGAAAATTGGAGTTTCAAGAAGGTGACAAAGTATACCTGAAGATATCTCCACTAAGAATGGTGACTAGAAGCAGCAAGAAAAAAGGCAAGTTAAGCCCTCGATATATAGGACCGTACGATATAATGGAAAGAATTGGACCAGTCGCTTATCGACTCTTTCTACCTTTGGCTCTATCAAACCTCCATGATGTGTTTCATGTATCGCAACTTTGAAAGCATGAGCCAGATTCTTCCCAGATAATGCCAACTGAGGCTATCGAGATTCAAGAAAATCTTTTGTACGTTGAAAAACCTGTCAGCATTTTGGATCATAGGGATCAAGTCCTAAGGAACAAATCAATACCCCTGGTGCAAGTTTTGTGGAGAAACCCCGTGAGACAAGAAATAACTTGGGAACGAGAAGAAGATATGAAACTCAACTTTCCATACTTGTTTGAAGACCCTATAGTTAGAATCAGTCAGAAATGATCAAATTTCGAGGACGAAATTTTTGTAAGGAGAGTAGAATGTAATACCCTAACCCACATTGAGTAAATTAAATTATGCTCATATTTTTTAGTCTATATGATATGTAAACAATTTATTAAATTAAGTTTATGTAATTAAGTTTATTAAATTAAGTTTATGTAATTAATTATGTTTATGTGATTAATTTATTTAGCTTAAGTATGTTTATGCTAGAAATTATATAAGTATGTAGAAATAAATAAATATGTAATTAGGTATGTGAAATATAAATAAATATATAAATATGTAAATAAATATAAGTATGTATAAGTATATATGTATGTCATGTATATATGTATATATATATATGTATAAAATAAAAAATATATATATATAATAAAATCCAAAAAATCTGGATTTTGCAGAAGCAGCGCGCGGCCAGTGCATGGCCTACAAATGGGTTTCAGGGCAAGGGGGGGTCATTAAATGCCGAAATGACGCCGGAGTGGCCTCTAGGACGCATGGTCGACGATAGTGAGGCAAGGCACGTCGAAATCGGGCTATAAATAGCCGCTCCAAGACTGCCCATTTCATCCGAAAGTTGCGAGGCCTAGATCGGTCGATTGGGAGAGAGTTTGAGAGATTTGAGAGCGGGGTTTTGATCTTCAAGTTGTGGGTAGCATTTCTGATAAGTTTGGTGGCCAACGGAGCAGTGAAGAAGAAGACCCAAGCATCGCCGAAAAGTCGCGATCTCGTTGGAACCGAGGCTTCGACCGACGATTGGAGGTAAATTTTATCATTTTTTCTTAATTTTGAGGCTGAAATTGGGTTCGGGGGGTCGGAATTTAGGGGAGTAGGAGCTTCTTTCGAAGCTTCGGGAAGCAACGGCGTCACCGGCGGTGAAAGAGCTACCGGAGAAGACGACCGCGAGGAGGGGTCGGGCGTGTGGTCGCACGCGCCCGCAGTTGAGGCGAAGACACGTGGTCCACATGCGCCCGCCAGAGAAATTAGAAAAAAAAAAGAGAAAAATTTTGAAAATTTTTTATTAAATCTAAAATGTTGTTTATGATATATTGGTGAAGAAATTTTCTGGAAATGTTAAATTTATTAATTTTTAAGTAGATTTTTCTATTATGGAAATAAAGAAAAATAGGATTTTAATTCAAAAAATTTCAAGAAAATTTTAGAGTGTTAGAAGTATTATTTAAGAGATATTAGTGAAAAGGAATTAAATAAAATGAAAGATTAGGTAATTATTATGTAATAATTACATATTTAGCTATTATGAAATAAGGGAAAAATAGGAATTTAAGTTAGAAAATTACAAGAAAATTCTAGAATACTAGGAATATTACTTAAGGAATATTGGTAAAAAGAGATTAAATTTTTATGAAGTCTAGATAATTATGGTGTAATTTTGAAAAGATAAAGCTTAGAAATAAAAGAAAAAATAGAAGAAATTCTGAAAAATAGTAAATGGTGTTCTAAAAATAAATTTATGTTGTAGGAGTCCTTGTGAGCAAGGGGATTAAGGAATAGATGCTTGGCACTTTTTTCGAGAAAAAATAACTGTAAGTATGCTGCTTGAATTTAATATAGTTATAGATGTAAATATTGAAAATACTTTTATCATATTGGCATATTATGATATGAAATCATCACGCAGACTGCATCAATGACATGACTATGAAATGCATACATACATAATGATACTGTTGATCACACGCATACGAGGCCGTAGGGAGTACGAACTAGCACCGCTGTCCTATCAAGGGTGCACCCATACACCCCGACTTTGAAAGAGGTGGCCGCTAAAATGATAGGCCGCATGAGGGGTGCAGTTGACACCTACGATGAAAGACATTGCATACACTCATGACATTGCATTTGGTGCCCTTACTTAGATGGTTCATCATTTAACATGGGTTCGCCCCTAGAACATTCAACGTTCCAGCCGGGACTTGCAGAGATGATTCCGAGATTGGTGATGTGTAGTGACACGAAACATCAAGATGCGAGTAAATGTACCATGTTATAATATGACTAGCTTAAGATTTGTGTACATTGTTTTATCGTCAAACGCTTTATGTATTAATTTGTATTAAATGCCATGTACAGTTATTAAATTATGCGTTACCATGAGCAAGTTCGATTCAGCTTCCGTTTTGTATTTTTTTTCTAGCCTAGATATCTCATCTAGCACTAGATACAGTCTTAGGGAATTTCAGAAATAATGGATTTTTTTTAAGAAAAAAAATAGACCAAATGTCCTAAGGCATAACACGTCCGAGAAGGCGAGCTGTTACAAAATGTATGTCACAAGAAATTCAGTTTTTTTGTGACAAAAATAATTTTATTGAATTTAAATTTTTTCATAAAAATAGGTCATATTAGGAATAAAAAATAATAATCTAGTGACAAAATTTAATTTAAATTTTTTATTTTAAAATGTTAGTGATGGAAACACTGTTCCGTCGCTAATTTTAGCGACAAATTATTATTTTGATTCCTAAAATTAAAAATTAAAAATTAATTTTAATATTTGTTTAAATAAAAAATTTAAAAATTAATTTTAGTTTTTATAAATATATTCAATCATTATAAAAATATTTTTAATTTGTTTTAGCGGCCGACTTATAATTTGAATTTTCAATTTTATTTTTTTATTTTTTAGTCAATTAATTTATATATATTTAAACTTAAGATGAAAATTTAAACATATAAATATTTAAATTTTATAAAAAATTAAATAAAATTAAATATGTTAATGTATAAATATAAAAAAATAAAATAAATTTAAAATTGCATATACATTTAAACATGAGATGAGTATAAAAAATTAATTTATAAAATTTAAAATTTTTAATTTAAATAAATATATTAAGTTTAAAAACCATAATATTGTTAAATTCTAAATATATCAATTAATATATTTCATGTGCATAAAATAAAAAATAAAAAATATATTAAATGTATAATAATTAACTATTAGTAATATTTATTAAATGTGTACAAAATGTAAACAAACACCACATTTGAAAAATAAATAAAAATTTTAAAAACTATAATATTGTTAAAGTTTTTATTACTTTAAATTTTAAAAATTAAAAAAATAAAACAATATCGATGGATTGTATTTTATAGAAAAGTGTCCCATTCTATATTGTCAGTCTTTTTCTCTCTATAAATAGAAGAACTTTCTACTAAGTTAAGATATGCTTACAATCTTAGTGAAACTATAATTTTACTTTAAACACAAAACTGATTTATGTATCAAAAGGTTTGCACGTGATTTTATTGGCGCCTTAAACTTGTTTTTCTCTTTGCAACCCTCTCAAAGATACCAAGAGACACTTTCTTACATCTTGATCGAGACATTCTCTCACTTAAAAAAATCATTATTATATCTTGACAATAATAATATAAATTCAATATATAATAATAATTTTTAAAACTTATCTAGAACATGCAATTTTTATTAGAAATAAATTATTTTTAAAATAAATTCACAAAATGTCTCCTTATTTTTTATGGAAGTATTATCAAAATCATTTCTAAACTCTCTCAATACTTATCTTCGTGTGTTGGGCTCTTCGTTATTTTGTTAATTATCGCTTGACCTCTTTGTATGACAGTCATATGTTACTAGTTTTGAAAATTTATTTTCTTTTCAATATTTAGTTTTACTTTCGATTTTTACAAGTTTTGTCTCGTTATTTTTTTATGAGACTCGAGGTATACCCTGGCAATCTGAAGATGTTATGCGGTGTTCATTTAATTTAATTCTTATTTATAAAAAAATAATTATTTGAGGTAACAAATTAATAATAAATAATTCAATATATCAAACTAATTTATTATAATTATTAGATTTATAATATAATTATATTTTTAAATAAATATTAATTTAAAATAAAATAATTTAAATTATTCTATTATCATATTTTAAATGATTAAAATAAATTATTATTTAAATTATTTAATAATTATCATAATTTAAATTATTTTGCCTACTATCATAATTTTAAATTATATTTTTTTATTAATTAAATAATTATTCATATTATTTTTATAAATTATATTATTTTTATTTAATTATTAAATATATATTATATTAATAAAAATAAGTAAGTAAATTAAAGAGGTGGGAGATTCCCCACCTCCTTCCCTAGCCAAATTCTGCCCTCCCTCCAAATTCCAAATCCCACCCAATCCCAAACCCAATCTCTCACTCTCTCTCACTTTCTGTCTCCCTCTCTAGCCACTGTCGTCTCTGTCTCTCACCCTCTCTCGCACTTTCTCTCTCTCTCCCTCCCGCCACCGCCGTCGACCCCTACCACCAACGTTATCTCACAGCCGTCGACCCCCACCGCCAACGTCGCTACACCACCATCGCCCCCCAACGTTGCTGCTCCAGACCTTCCTTCCTCAACCATCACTCTCGCCATCCCTCCCTACTCTGATAATCCTGCCTCTCTTCCACGATCGCTCCCAAACTACCTCGGATGGCAACGACACTCTACGTATTAGAGACTGTAATTCGGGTGACCACAAAAGTGGTGTTTTTCTCCTAGGGTTTCATTTCTTTCCCCAACACGGAATTTGGATTTATGGTTCGATTGTTCAAATCCTCACCCAGATGTCCATCTCAAACAGCCAACAGGTAGATTCATTAGAATGACAGATTCAGGTGCCTTCCTTCTCTTTTATCTATGAAAACAATTTTTGAGATTCTTCTATTGGAAGTTATTATTATTATTATTATTATTATTATTATTATTATTATTATTATTCAGCTTCTACTCATGTTCTCTTTTATCTGTAAGCATTTTATCTTTGTTATTTATGTATCTAATCTTCAGGCTTCATCAGCATATTAGAGGGGAAATAAAGATCGTAAAAGTTTACAAAGAGTGTATGGGATATCATTTCCTGATAAAAAACGATTGAAGGTTGTGCTCCATTTTTATGTTTTTCTTATAAAGTGTATCTATTAACCTGCTACACAGACACCCACACACTTTTTTTTACTTCCCATACCTATTTTATTCACTTTCAAAGTTAACATTTTCTGGCATAGTAATTTGTTGTGGCCATCACTTGTTACTGACTGATATTTGTTTTCAATCTTAGTATTCATTGGAACTAGAAATTTAATCCATGTAAAGGCTTTTGCTTGAAGTAAGATCATTGCAGTAAATGAAAAATAGAATATATTAAGAATAAGAAGTCCAAAATTTGCTTTAGTTTAAGAAAAGCTAGAAACAATTTTATATCATATTTTTTCGTGAGATATTTGAGGGCAAGAATGGGTATAAAAAGTTATGCTCTAATATTACTTGTATCAATTATTGATTTGAAAAAATCACTTCATCTTGTAAGCTATGAAGCAACACAACAATATGTTGGCATTGCGATTATCAAAAGGTATTTAAAATGACATGAAAGGGATATAACATAAGTATATATACGTGCAATTTAATATTTAATTCAAAGATTGAAACATACAAACTAACCATAACTAAAAACAAAAAGATTTATGCCATAGCTTAATTATTTAGTAAACTATTTCATTCCATCAAAGGAAAGCCAAATCAAAATGTGACTCTGCACTACCCTTACAGAGTGCAGAGCCAAATAAAAATGTGACTCTGCATTTAGTCTTTTATTTTTCTTTAGTGATTGAGTGGAACTTGCTCTGATATTGTACATACCAATTGCAGGTGTGAGGAATGAAGTTTGTCAGAGATGTTCAAAGACAGTTATCTCAAATAATGCAGAAGATAGCTAAAGGTTGGAATTCAATCATTAATGAACCTTTTAGGAACACTTTGTCCTGAAGTCCTACCCTGATCATGCCACCATGAGAATTACTAACCATAGTTCAACTACAGGCTTTTACCTTGTCCTAGAACTTATTTTCTTGGATGAATTTTTTTACTATTAAGTAATCTTTTTGATTTCTAATTGGAAACAATTTAATAGCTTTGTGTCTAGTACTATATTAATAACTTGGTTGCTGCAAGTTATTTACAATGGTATTTACACCTTGCAAGTGCATTTGCTGCAAGCTTACTATTATTGCCCTATTGGGTGCCTTGAACTTGCTAAGTGTAGAACAACTTTCACATTGATGTTCACCAAAGCTTCTCCTTGGCCAACTTTTTTGTGGTAGAGACAATTGTACCCATTACTAAACAATAAAATGCAACAGGGTTTTCTATTATACTCCCATATTTTGGTCTTTGGTTTTCCTACTAATGTTGGCTCATCACCTCATGATTAGTAATTATGTTGGTAGTTTTATGATTGATCCATATATATATTTAGATGATCCAGAACACTAGACAACACCAGTACTTGAGCTTCAGTTTTTGTTGTACAGATGCATTTACTATTAGGAGAAGTTGGCTCAAAAGTCAAAACCTTTATTGTTCTATGTTGATGCCACAGTTAATGATAGAGCCACTAGTGATGTGGCACCACCTAAAATTACCAGAATACCCCTACGTGTTAATAGTCTCGCTCGCCACGTGGGTTGCTTGAGAGACTGACACATGACAAGTTAACAATCCGGAGCAGAACCCGAAAATTTTGGGTCGGGCTGCAAGACTCATTCCAACTTAACTGGGATTCTTAGGAGTTGTGCTCGCTCATCTTAGGTCTTATCTGGATACCCCATAACGGGTCAGCTTATAAAAGACAAGGGTCCTCACTAGGTATGACTAAGCTCTACAACTCTCACATTTATTACAACTCGCATTTACTCTACTAATTTGAGCATCGGAGTCTACCCCAGGGGATCCTAGCCTCGACCCTCCATTGTCTTGCAGGTTCTATACTCGAGGTTCGACATTGCCAAGTTCGAGGTACTATTCCTGAGGTTCATTCATAGAGGTGGCACGTAGTGGTCGGTCCCAAAAACCATCATCACTTGGGGTCCATCGTGGGGCCGACGTCCATACTCGCTAGCCTCTTCCTTCCCTACCTCGCACTTCAAACTTCAACTCCTCACCTCGGACCTCAATCTTTCCATAAGTGTCAAATGACTTTCGCTCCTTGCCATAACTAACTACATGGCTCCCCGAAAGTATGTGACTCATAGTCAGGTTGGTGCCAATCTAGAGGCCCCACCGCAATGGGAGAATCCACCACCTCTGGCAAATCCAATGCTAGAGGACCGACTCACCAGGCTAGAGAATCAGGTCCAACAGTTAACTAAGTTGTTGATTAGTTATTTGCACTAGAAAGAACAACATCGTCCACATGTGTCCTCTCAGCGGGTAGAGCACCAGTCACCTCTTCTTACTCGGGAGCCTCGTCAATCCCGCCAGTCGGGGTAGGAAATCCACCCCTCTGAGGCGACAGGATCTACTTCTTCCCCCTCACGAGAAGGAGGGACTTCGTAGGAGAGACGATTGCGTTTCCTAGAGAGGCAGATCCAAGAACTCAAGAAGGGAAATGAAGAGTTGCCCCACCTCGACTCTAACTAACCCTTAAGCAAGGGCATCATGTCAGAGGTTCCACTAGAAAGGTTTTGTATCCCATCCATCAAGCTTTATGACGGAAGCACAGACCCTTATGATCACGTAGAGCTTTTCTCCTCCCATATGCTGGTGCAATTAGGGTTGGACGCGATGTGATGCCAGGCATTTTCGGCTACTTTGGGAGGTTATGCCCAGACTTGGTACTCCTGTCTTCCCTATCGTTCCATCAATAGCTGCGAAGAGTTGAAGACTTGTTTCTTAGCCCATTACGCTCCCTTGAAATGCCACCAGAAGTCTTCCATGGCTCTAGTGAACATCAAGCAAAACCAGGGTGAATTCTTAAGGGATTTCATGGCTAGGTTCAATCAGGAGGCATTGAGCATTGACGAGTTCGATCAGCAGATAGCAATGGTGGCTTTCCAGAATGGCTTGAGGGTTGGGCCATTCGCTCAGTCCTTGGCTAAGACTCCACCTCATACTTTCATAGAAGCCCTTGCACGGGCTAATAAGTACATCAACGCTGAAGAGGTGATGAAGGTGAAGCAGGCTGAACAACCTGATAGAAAGGAAAGAGAAAAGGAGAAGAAAAAGTCAATGGTGGGACAGAAGATGGACTATCACCCCTCCCGAACCCAAGATCGTCTAGGTTTTGGGGGTACTCATGGTAGCCCAGTGAGTTACACTCCCTTCAACGCTAGTCGAGCAGAGATTCTACTAGCACTAAAGGATAAGGATTATCTGCGGTGTCCTCCACCGTTGAGGTCTCCATCCAACACTCGAAGTAAAAAGAAGTATTGCTGATTCCACCGCGACTAGGGCCATGTTATAGAAGACTGCATCCAGTTGAAAGAAGAGATTTAGGAGCTTATCAATCGGGGTTAGCTATGGGATTTCGTTAACTAAGAAGGTGCGAGTTTAGGTAGAGTTGAGTCCAAGTCGGATAATAGGAGAAGGTCTCCTACTCGGATTTCTTTAGAGAATGAAGTCAGACACAGTCTCGGAGTGAAGGAAAACAGCCCGCTGGGGATGGTTGAGCTCTGAGACCTGGGGTAAATTCAACAAGTTGCGTATAATTAGCGCATTGCTAGGTACTATAATCAACGAGTCCACGCTAGGATTTTTATGCCAGGAGATCTTGTATTGCAATGGTTCGATGTGAGTCATCCTTGGGACGTGAATAAACTAACTTCGAATTGGGAAGGACCGGGCCAGGTGGTAGAATCCTTAGGTTCGGGGGGCATATCGACTATAAGACATAGAAGGCAAGCCCTTGAAGCATACTTGGAATGTCCAAAACTTACGGTAGTTTTATCAATGAGGAGGGGAATTCCCCGAACATCTTTGTACTCTTTTTTACGACTAATGGCAAGACTTTGGATTCTCTCCATCTAATAGAAATCTCACAAGGCCAACACTTCGCCAAAGAAAAATCCAAGGGTCATGAGCCTTAGGCTGTCCCCAAATGTGGACTAATAGCCACAGAGAAACTCATCCAAGGGTCACGAGCCCTAGACCGTCCCCACAGGTGGACTAATGGCCACAAAAAAACTCATCCAAGGGTCACGAACCCTAGGCCATCCCCAAAGGTGGACTAATGGCCACAGAGAAACTCATCCAAGGGTCACGAGTCTTAGGCCGTCTCTAGAGATGGACTAATGGACACGAAAAAACTCATTCAAGGGTCACGAGCGCTAGGCCGTCCCCAAATGTGGACTAATGGTCAAGGAAAAACTCTAGCCTAACACCCTCTTTAGCGAGGGAGTGGTTAAAATCTAAGGGTCAAGAGCCCTGGTTGTCCCCAAGACGAAGGTGGACTAATGGTCGGAAGAAAATCAACACCGTCATCTACAAGGGAGGGGCTAAAATCCAAAGGTCAATAGGTGCGACTTAACTTGGGAAATCTCTAACCATACTTGCAGCAAAAAAGCCAAAAGAATCAGGTTAGTCAAGTTAAGGCTTACTTTGTTGCTATTAACAAAAATATATATATATAAATATATATACTAAAAAAATAGAAAGAAGAAGCAAGCAACAAAAAATAAAAAAAAGAAAGGAAGGAGGGGGGGGAGGGCAAGAGCCCCCCAATGTATATCTATATATATATAAAATGAGAGAGAAGGGAAAGCGGCAAATGCCCTAAGGAGAGGGCGGCTATGGTCGACCTTGGTTAGGCTGGCCCTAGCTGAGGGTGGCTAGGCTGGTCTTGGCCGCGCCTCAGCCATGGCCGAGCCAGGCGCTCGGCTAGGCTGAGCCGAGCACTCAACCATAGCTGAGATCTGGCCAGGCCAACCTCGGCTAGGTAAAGGTCTGCCTAGCCAAGGGAGAAGATAATAAAAAAAATAAAATAAAAATAAAGAAAGAAATATAAAAGAAAAAAATAATAAAATAAAATAAATAGAAAAAATAAAGGAAGAAAAAAAGAGAAAGGAGGATAAAACTAACCTCAAGAGTTTGGGGCTTGGTTGTCTCATACTTAAAAACACTTCTGCGCATCTCGAGAAAAATCTACAGTCAAATAGCCTCAAAAATTAAGCTACTCCTCGACCCAGTGTGATTCTCAGCTCAACTCAAGGAGTAGGGGGCAAGTGATGTGGCACCACCTAAAATTACCGGAATACCCTTACGCATTAATAGTCACGTTCTCCACGTGGATCGCCTGAGAGACTGACACGTGGTAAGATAACAATCCGGAGTGGAGCCCAAAACATTCGGGTCGGGCCGTAAGACTCATTCCAACTTGACTGGGATCCTCAGGAGTCATGCCCGCTCATCTCGGGTCTTATCTCGGATACCCCATAATGGGTTTTCCTATAAAAGACAAGGGTCCTCACCAGGTATGACTAAACTCCACAACTTTCACATTTATTATAACTTGCATTTACTCTACTAATTTGAGCGTCGGAGTCCACCCTGGGGGATCCTAGTCCCGGCCCTCCATTGTCTTACAGGTTCTATACTCGAGGTACGACATCGCCAAGTTTGAGGTACTATTCCCGAGGTTCATTCACAGAGGTGGCACGTGGTGGTCGGTCCCAAAAACCATCATCAACTAGGTGTATGGTGATTTTGTGTCCTTGAATGTTTTCCATATGGATGATTTGGCTTTACTTGTCTCTATATTTCTATTGTTTAGAACTTGTCCTTAATTGTTATTATTATTATTGTATTCTTTGTGAATGGATCTCATAATATGTAGCCTTTTTGATTAAATTTTTAACAACAAATTACTATATTTGATTATCTATATGAACTCCCAAATGTTATCACATAAGAAGTACATACATTAAATAATATGCATTGCAAAGATTTGATTATAATTATTTTGCATGATTTGTTTGTTCTAATTGTTCCTTTTGTTTGAATTGCAGGCATGCCTTAGCAAAGAGAGCTAGACAATCAATGCCTTTGAATGGACTTTCTAGTCTAGTGGTTGTAAGACCTTCTTCAAGAGACTTGTCGAGTTCATTTGTTAAATAAAATAATTTTCTTTCATTTTAAATTTTATTTTAGCTCATTTAGTTTATGTGAGTTAGTTTTAGCTTATGCAAGTAGAAATAACATATTTGTTTTTGTTTAGATTGTTCAATATCATTAACTTATTGAAAGTAATTATCAATTATCCACTAATATTAGTTATAATATTTGTCATACATTATGTTGCTCCTATTTGAGTTGCCATTTCCTCTTTTTTTGCTTGGATTGTTTTGCTACTAATTATTATAGGTGTACAATTATTAAAAATATTAGGCAATATTAGATTTGTAACGGCCCGCCACTTGGAGCCCCTACTGCGCATAGAGAGTTTGTGAGAGGGTCATTACTTGAGTGATATAGAATAATAACCCAAACTAAAAACTCAAACACCACCCTTATTAAAACCATACCCTGTAAATCTCATAGCATCTCATAGTCATTTTTACATAAACATTCATACAATGAGCCCATCTGGCTTACATAACATATTTCCATCTCAGAATTATAAAACATTATTCTAACACAAACATAATGACACCCAGGACTTAGTCTCGGGAGGACTTTGCACTTGCTATCATGACTCGACGATCTGGACCCAACTCTGTCGAACGCATCTGCGATCTCAGGATACTCTTACCTGGAATGATGGAAAGCAAATGTGAGTTACGAGACTCAGCAAGCTCTAGAAAGAAAGGTATTAGGTTATCGATAGACCCTTCCCCAATATCCCATGCAATTTATGCCAATGCAACCACACCATACCATGATCCATACGTGCCTTATTTCTAAATACATAACATAAAATCAACTGCACATTAAAGGTCCTTGGGGCCCACATAAGCCACACATTGGCACCCAAGTCTCGCATGTAAACCTGTTGCAGCCTATTATAGGCTACCATATCATCATTCAATAAGACTCGCCTTTTCCTGTCCTTGGTCAACTTTTCCTGACATTTATAACATGTTTTTCTTGTCATACATAACATATCACCATAATTGGCCTTTCCTGTCATACATAATTTATCATCATAACATGTCACTGCCATGGACCCATTCCACGGTTTTACTCTGTGGACCTAACCCACCTCTCATAACCACTCATCCTCACCATGCAATGCAACACATAAGAAATGCAATGGCATCTGCAGCATAAATGTGATGTCAAGGCCCCTATAAATAGAGCATTAGGCCATACTACTCCCACATAAGAATACACACATGCGAAATGTTCTAAATGCATGTGCTCACCTAGAGAAACCAAACTTGCTCTTAGGCCAACCGGGTTATGCCAATGCTTACCCATCCCATCACCCACAAGGCATGTTTCCTAAATGAATGCAACTCAACCCCCTACAGCACACACATCATGATATGCACACAATCAAGGCAGAAATCTGGCAGTACCAACTCTTCTGGCCTATCTTGCGCTTATCGTAACGGTCGATTACTGACGCCCATACATCCAGCCATCAACTGCCACGACCCACGGTCGACAATCAGTGGATTTGTACCCTATACCCTTAAGATACACTCTTAAATGACATCAACTTATCCGCATTACACTTAGCATTTCATAAGCATTCATCATAACTTTTCATACTCCTGACAACACAGACACCGTTATGTCATTTGCGTTCCCATCTCTTCTCATACACAGGAAACCGTCTCCACATTCATAATAAATTATTAACATAGCCCTATAATCTTGACCATAGCCACTTCCTAAGAACCTAGTCCTAACGGGTTCGACATCATTCCCAAGCAAAGTGGAGCGATACAAAACTCCGTGACAGACAAAATGAACAACACCAAAATATCATTTACCTAACCTATTTAATCACCAATAGACCCATTATTAACAAACAAGTTATGGAATGGTTGCCACGCGGATTATCGTTATTAATGTGTGGAATCGAGTCACGGTGAGAGAGGGGTTAAAATATAAAAAATAATGAAGTCTCTCTTAGGAAATGAAGAACATAAGGGAAGGGTTAGGAGCTTTCTTGAAAATGGTTGATTCTTGACTTTTACGCACTCCTATTGCGAAGTAATACAATTAAAGTATGTAATGAGTTCTTGGGCCCAATTAATTATTTCGACCGTAAAAAATTAATATCTCTATGTGTATAATATTCTAATAATTTATTTAACTTACCTGAACACCTAAAACACGGATTAAACCAGATTTTTTCTCACTTTTTCTTCAATTTTTCACCCCGCGAGTTGTTGGCCTATCCTTTCTTTCTCCCTCTCAATCATTTTCTGATTACTGGCTTGAAGAAGGCCAAATTCAGCCTTAAATTGGCAAAAAAGTAAGGCAGAAGCGCAGCCACGTGGCAGTCGCTGGGCCGTACACACGGCCATCGCCTTTGGGGCCAAAACGATGTCGTTTCGGCCTTCTTTCATGGCCAAATTGATTGGCCTTTTCCTCTCGCGCGCGCAGCCAAGGAGAATCAAACCCGCTCCTCGCCCCTAGTCGTCCTCGCGCGTGACCACCCAACTACCACTTGCCTTCAACCATCATACGCCTCCCATTATACTTTAAGTGACCCTCGGCCCCTTTTCTAGAAATTGCACCTCAGCCCCCAAATTTCCAGAATATAGACACACACCCCCACTTAATATTTACACTAACACCCCAAAATTTCTAAAATTCTCTATTACAATCTAATTTAATAATTCCATAAATAGTCCAAAATAATTTAATTAATTGTCTTAATTGCTCATTTCTTCAAAACATCATAAATAAATATTTTTCTCCTAAATCCCCAAATATTCCATAATAACCTCAAATGCCAAAATTAGTAATAATCATTATTATTTATCAACAAATTTTGGAATGTTACAAGATTATTGAAAAATATTTTAATTTTGATAAAAATATTTGTCACTTTTTACGATTTTGTAAAAAAATAATTTCATTATTGTTAATATTTTTTTTACTAAAAAAACTTGTCACTTGTGTGAATTATTGACACAAATATTTTTGTTAATATTGGGATATTGACAAAAATATTTTATCACGATTGAACAATTTTAAAAAATTTGTTTTATCACTTTTTTTATATTATCAAAAAAATATTTGTCACAAAATTAAATGATTGATAAAATTATTTGTCATTATAAAATGTGTAACAAAAATTTATTCTCAAATTAGTTAATAACTGACAATTTATTTTATCACATTAAAAATTATACTAAATAAGTTGCATCTATTTAAATTGTGACAAATTTTTTTTTTCTCACAAGATACACTTTGTCACGATAAAACATATGATTTATATCTAAAATTTTGGATTTATTATGACTAAATAGTATCTATTGTGACAAAAATAAATTTTCTTACAACAAAAAAATCTGTCATGATAAACTAATTTAAGTGACAAAATACTCTTTGTCACAATAAAATTGAGATATTGTGACAAAACTCGATTTTGTCATAATATACTTATTAAGACAAGTTTGTTGTGACTAATGTGTGAAACTAATTTTGTCCCAATAAGTATATTGTGATAATTTTTATAATTATTTTGACAAATTAATTTATCACAAGAAACAAAAATTCTTGTGGAGACTTTTTTATTTCTAAATTATTTACATTTTGTCTCCTTAAGACAGACTGTATTGGGTGTAATGACCCGTTAGTGGGTCTGGGCAACATATTTTGGTTTAAGATATCTATGTCACTAGAATAATGTTAATTTCGTGGAATGTATGTGATATTGTAGGTAATGTGTAATGGAAGTAGAAAAGTCAAATATTTGACTTAAGTGGCGGTGGGACCCGACATAAGGCATGGTATTCGTTGAAGTATTAATTGGAGCTTAAATGGTGTCCAAATTAATATTAGAATGATTTTCATTTAAAATGTTATATAAAAAGGGCATTTAAGTAATTATGGTGAGGTGTGTATGTATATATAAGTGAAGGGCCAATTTACAAGAGAGGAAGGAACGAGAAGAGCAAGAAAAGAAGGGAAAGATGAGAAGGGGACGTTCGGGAGAGGAAGCAAGAAAAAGGTAAGGGATTTCTTCTTCCTCATTTTCTCCTCCTTTTCTCTTTGATTTATTGTGTGAAAAGGGCTTGGGAGGCTAAGGGTTCTTCTCTATTTCTTCTCCCTCTTTGCTAGGTTGTTGGAGGAGGTGTGAAGAAAAAGGGTTTTGAAGGCTTGTGGCTCAAGAAGTATCATCAAAAGGGCTCTTCAAGGCAAGTTCTTCTCCTCTCAAACTCTTTCTCACTTTTGATCTTGATATTTTGGGAATTTGAGTGTGAAAACTCCATGATTTCTCAAAGAATGGTTGGTTTGAAGGGCTATGTAGAAACCATTGTAAATATCTCTCATCCTCGGTTTAATCTTGTTAATCTCCCTTGGGTCTCAAAATAGAGCCTATCTACCTCATAAACTTAAAGGAATTGGTGGTTTCTTGTTTTGGTGGAGTTTGGGCAAGTGTTTTGGGGATGTTGTGCATGTTTGGGAGGAGTTTCGGGGGTTTCTGGTAGCCACCGGTCGACCGTTTGTCCATAATCGGTAGACAGATGGGTGCAGAGGGTTCTGCCGGTCGACCGTTGCCTTTGAACGGCCGACAGTTGGGTGTTAAAGCTTCTGCCGGTCGACCGTTCATTTCCATCGGTCGACCGTTTTTCACGTTTTCAGCCTGCGCATGCTCCACTGTTTCGATCATAACTTTTTGTAGAAAAATCGGATTTGCGAACCGTTTGAGGCATTGCAAACTTAACTCGATGGGCTTCAATTTGGTATATAATTAAATGTATTTTTATTATCTTTGAATATTACCATCTTGGTTCCAAACTATGTTTGGAAGAGTTAGGGTTCATAAAAGGCTTATGTTAAAAGAATGAGTTTGGGGGAAATTCTCCATGATTCCCAAGAATGTGTATACCCTCTTAAGGGATTATTTGGGCATTATTTGGTATAGTTGGGGCATGATTTGGGATTATACGAGTTTGGTAATTCGGTGATATATTATTAAGAGCTTGCTTAGAGATGTTGGGGTGGACACGTTTTATGGATGAGCCAAGGCATTGAGTGGAGCTGATTGGCCTCTAGGGTTGCTTGCGTGGGAGCGCATGCCCTAGGTGTTGAGTTATCTGCCCTCAATGGCCTCGTGGCACATGATATATGTAGGCCTTGGGTGGAGCTGGCTGGCCTCAGGTAGACATGGCCACGGTTCATGAACCGCCGGTTCCAGTTCAAGAAATCTTTGAACCTGAACCGAACCGCCCAAGGGCAGTTTGGGACGGTTCAGTTCCGGTTCCGGTTCGTGCCGGTTCGGTCAACGGTTTAGACCAGTTCGGTCAACGGTTTGAGCTGGTTCGGTTAACGGTTCAGGTTCCGATTCAAACCGAATTTTTTAATTTTTTTTTAAATATTGTTGTATTCAATTTTGGTCCTTGTTCCGTTGTTCGGTTCGGTTTGGTTTTGATTTTTAATTGTTAAATGTAATTGTAAATATAGATATTCTCAACCATATTTTTAATAAAAAACACTACTAAAAATTGAAGAAATATAAGTAATAATTTCATTAAAAATAATTAAAACAACTAAACAAGTATGTAATACAAGTAATTAATTTTTAAAAATGTGAAAAATAAAAAATAAAAAATAAAAAATAGAATTAGACTTAATTTCATTAAAAAATAATTACAACAAAAATGTAATACAAGTAATTAATTTTTACAAATGTGAAAAAAAATAAAAAATGGACTTGGATCCTACGCATCTTCATTGGAGTCGGAAGTCGCTGTTGTTGAACCATCATTAACCCATTCGTCAGATGATGATGAATGGAGAAGTTCTTCTTGACGTCGAATGTTAGCTCTTTCCCAATCATCGAGGCAAACTTGAGCTTCCAATGATTCTGGAGCCAATCTTAATCTTCTTTCGTCCAAAATGTTGCCTCCACTACTGAATGTTTGTTCAACGGCTACAGTTGAAGCTGGAACTGCAAGAAGTTGACTTGCAATAATTGCAAGAGTTGGAAATGTCTCCTTGTGCCTTTTCCACCACTCCAAAATTTCAAAATTTAAACCTGTATCATCACCAAACTCAAAAGCTGTGGTTAGATAAGTTTCGAGCTCCAAATGTGAGCTCGATCTAGGTTTTTTCCTCATTTGATCTAAAAATTTATGACCCCATTTCATTGGTTGGGAGGAAGAGGAATGCGAAGCCATGGATGGAAATGATTCTTCACTACTAGGAGCAATAACATATGCTTCATATAATTGATTGCATAAAGTTCTAACCTTAGAAATTATAATATTCACATCAATTTCTTCATTATTTTCTAATCCTAACAACGAATAATAGTTAGACAAACACTCAATTAAACCATCAAATTTACACCTAGGATCAAATACCATAGTAACAAGAAAAATTTCAGGAATAAATTGATAATAACATAACCATTTTTCTCTCATTTCTAAAACAGCATGACAAATTTCTTCAACATTAATTCCTTCCATTAATACACTGGCCACATTCATTGCTTCTATTAAAAATTGATGTGAAGTTGGTTTATAAACACTACTAAGTGTATGAGTAGCATCATTAAAAATTCGTAAAATATTCAAAATTGAACTACAAACATTCCACATAGTTGGAAAAATAGGATATTGTGGAATATAATTTGCTGCAAAAGAACTCAATAAATCTTTATATTCAAAAGATTGATTAAGTAATTTAAAAGTTGAGTTCCAACGAGTAGGAACATCTTTTGAAAAACGTTTTGGGGTTTGACCATTGGAGGTGCAAAAATGTGCCCATGCTTTTGCAGTTCGAGGGTGTACCCAAATATAAGAAATAACATTTCTAATTGGATCTAAATAAGAATTAAGTGACTTAATACCATCTTGAACACATAAATTTAAAACATGGCATGCACATCTAACATGAAAAAATCTTCCACCAAAATTTGGTTGGCAAATTCTTTTCAATTCATTAATAGAAGCAGTATTAGCCGATGCATTATCAAAAGAAATTGAAAAAATTCTATTAACTAATCTATATTCTTGTAAAATTTGTTGAATTAATCTACAAATATTTTCAGCATTATGACTTTCATCAAAACATCGATACGCAAGAATTCTTTTTTGTAAAACATAATTTTCATCAACCCAATGACAAGTAATACCCATATATGAATGAGTTTGCAAATGATCACTCCAAATATCACTACAAATAGAAACATTAATATTATTGTTTTGAAAATATGTTATCAATTCAATTTTTGAGTTGTTAAACAATTTTAACAAATTCCTTTTCAAAGTATTTCTAGGAATTGATTTAAAACTAGGATTAACAAAGTTTTGACAAAATCGAGTAAAACCTAATTTTTCACCAAAACTAAAAGATAAATGATCAATTGCTACCATTTCAGTTAAACCAGACCTACAATTAGCTTCATTATAATGAAATAATTGAGGAGAGTTTGAAGAGGTAGCAAACCCGGATATCTGTGTTTGATCGCGATTCAATCCAACCTTGAGCGGGTGCTTTGTTTGCAAATGTCGGGCGAAAGTACCATATCCACCTCCTTGCTTGAATTTGTATACCTGATTACAATAATTACAAGATACATCAAATTTACCATCTCCTTTTGGTGTTTTCTTGAAATGAATATTAAAAATATCAGAAGTAGAAATTTTTCCACCTCCCTTTTGTTGAGTTTCACTCTCTTGTGTTTGAAAATTTTGAGTTTCAAACTCAGCATTTTCAACATTTTCAAAATTTCTACCTTCACTTGCCATTTTTTTGAAAAAAGTATGATAATAAAAAAATATAATAATGATAAAATAATATAGTAAAAAATTGACAAATATAATGAAATTATTAGTAATAATATAATATAGTAACAAGTAATAAATAATTAACAATATAATTGAATAAATTGACAAATAACAAAATGAGAAGATTGAAGAAATTGAAATTGAAATATTAAATGAGAGACAAAATAGAGAGAATAATAGCTTGAGACTTGAGAGAGAGAGAGAGAGAGAGAGAAAGTGTGAAAAATGAGTGGGGGAGGGAGGGGTATATATAGATAGGAATCATAGGATTAGAAAAAATAAATAAATAAATAAAATTGGGCTGCTGCCCGTTGGCAGCAGCCAACGGTCCAATTTTGGACCGTTGCAACGGTCCAAAATTGGACTGTTGCGGGGGGAAGGGGGTGCTGCAGTGCAGCACCCCTCCGCGGTTTCGCGGAACCGCCGGTTTAGGTTCCGCGGAACCTCGAACCGGAACCAGATCGAATTTCGCCGGTTCGGTCCGGTTCCAGTTCCGGTTCCGATTCCAGTTCGGCCGGTTCCGGCCGGTCCGGTTCCGGTTCGAACCGTCGGTCCGGTTCAATTTTGGCCATGTCTAGCCTCAGGTGTTAACCTGGAGTTGAGCTGCTCGGCCCCGAGTGTCATTCGATGTACATAGATCTTGGGTGGAGCTGGCTGGCCTCAGGTGTTAACCTGGAGTTGAGCTGCCCGGCCCCAAGTGTCATTCGGTGTGCATAGATCTTGGGTGGAGCTGGCCAGCCTCAGGTGTCATCCTGGAGTTGAGCGGTTTGGCCCCAAGAGTCATTGGATATGTATGTAGACTTGGGTGGAGCCGACTGGCCTCGGGCATTTGCCTTGGGAGTGGAGCTGTCTGGCCCCAAGTGTTTTGTATTATTTGGGCTTATAGCACTGAGATATGGCCTTGGGCACATTGTGTGGCTATGATATCACAGACGTGTACTGGCAACCTAGAGTTGTGAGCGGGTTGAGAGTATTGTTGTAGTGAGACCACTGCTTGCTCGATATGTGGCACCGTAAATGTGTGATAGTACCGTGGAATGGATGGGTTTTATGAGCCCAGAGTAAGATGCCTTGTGGCGTGATCATCATGTTTCTGCGAGACAAAGGGTGTGGTGCTTATTGCATTATGTGGGTTCTAGAGACACCGGTTTGTACTTAAATTATGGTAGGGGCTGGTTACTTAGGTGGATTATAATGGTTATGTTATGTTCTTTTAATGGTGCACCTTATTTCTATTCTGCCAGTAGTATGTTACGTTATGATCCTTCCATGTATTGCTTGTTTGCCTCCTGAGTTTTCATTGTGCTATATTCGTGTTGAATTTTGTTGTGTTATACTTGCTGAGCCTTGTGGCTCATTCTTTTCCTTCTGCACCATCCCAAGTACAGGTAAAGAAAGTGATGAGAAGAATTCTAGCAGGGCATGATCTATTGAGTTAGATGTGTACAGAGCTCACTTGAACAAAAGGTCTTGGGGACATTGCTGAGTTGTACTATACTGGCGCTTGTATGTTTCATTAATTTGGGAATTTTGTACATCCCTTAGGGTAGCCTAATGGATTGTAAATGTAAATGTTGTTTTGTTCTGTATGAAAAAGAGCAGAATCATTACTATAGGTGGGTATTGGATTGTGGGTCATTACAGTTGGATTGTGGGTCATTACAATTGGGCCATATGGAAACTTGTGTTTGGGGAGCATTACGCATGTATGAATTAAATGGGAAGATTTTAGGGGTTAAATGTGTATGTAAGGGTTGGTAAATGAGTTGGGAAATGGATCATTTAGAGATATGAAGTGGGAGGTAGAATTCACGGATATTCTCTTTTGATGTGTGGACATTTTCCTTGAGGATTGCTTTATGAATTTGGTTGTGGAAGAAGATGTCAAAGTATACACCATGGGTGTAATTATAGTTCTGGGAAGAGATAAGAAGTACCACATAAATTCATGCACATGTGTAGACTATGGAGGTGATGATGATTTTTGGAGAATAAGAGTTGTGATTATATTGATTGACCTCTCTTCCAGACTAGAGCATCGTGACGATGAGGCCACTACACACTTGGCATATGGTATCGTAGGCGTGTGCTAGTTTGACGGGAGTGAGTTGGGAGTCGACCTAGATGAAAGTTTAACAAGATGGCTATAGGGCAAGCAATGTAGTTCAAAAATTTTGAACCTTTTCTTGATCCCAGTTGTAATACCCGATAAATCCTAAAGGACACAAGGGTAAATTATCTTGGTGGCAAAAATGGAATTTAAGGATAAATGAAAGGTATAACGGTAATTTATTACCATATAGATGACCGAATCAACTACCGAGAGTGTCCTAGAGCTGAGATGCCAAAGGAAAATGATGTGGCATTAACGGGCACGCCGAAATATGATTTATAGCATCGAAAGAAATAAGATCGGGAACAGTTTTCGGTACAGCTAAAATGCAGCTGCCAATTAGGCTGCAATATCGAATTGTTCTAGACGACTTCTCGGAAGTCAACAGAAGCTTGAGAGGGCTTCTGTTTTTCATAAGAAACAACCCTTCAGTGGTTTCAAGAAGAAATGAAGAGGTTTAGGGCCAAAACGAAGATTTGAGCCTAAGTGTAGTTTTTTGAAATTGCTAGACGGAGGCCGAAACAATATTTTTTTGGAATACTCAGGGGTCAAATTGATGCTTTAGGACTTGAGGGTCTTGAAAGCAATTATCAAAAGTTGAGGGGCTTGGTGAAAGAGGGCCAAAATGAGAAAACCAAAATCAGTGGGGTAAAAGTGCAAAAACTCAAAGATGGCAGCATGGGCAAATTTGACCAGCACATGGCTGGTCAGCGATGGCCGATTTCGGCCACAGGGATGGCAGGAGGGTGGCTCAGGGATCACGTGGGTGTGATCATCATCCAACAAGGGCCATCATGGTGGCCGGAATATGAAGAAAAAACGGCCAAAAGTTGGCCAAAATGGTGCAGACTTGCAACTCACTTTTGTGACTGAATAAGGATGCCTCGAGGTCGATCTAGGGTAGGTTGAAGCTCTAAGGCAAGTGGGTTGGTCGGCCATGGGCATTTGGGTGCCTGATTTCACCTATAAATAGGCGTTAATGAAGGCCGAAAATGGGGGAGATTGAAGCTTCAAATTGGTCGTGATAATGAACAAATTGGCCATCCATTATAAGGGGCTTTTGAATTCCATGAGGTGTAGAATCTATCTGAAAATTTTGGAGCGCTTTGGTGCACATTTGATGGTTGTTCGAGGGTTGCCAGAAAAGAAAGGCGGTCTGTTGGCCGAGCATTCAAATGACCGGTTGGCTATGCTTCAATGCTTATTTTGGCCCCCAAGTTACACCATCGTGATCGACTAATAAGAAGGAAGAAGCTGGTGGAGTCAGCTCGGATCGTCGAGACGGCCGTCGCTGGAGAAGACGACCGGCGGGTGCCGGTCACGCGCTGCTCTCCACGCATGCCCAATTGCCTAGCGCGTTCAAGCGCGTACAGGCATGTGGGTAGAACTTCGTTTTGCGTGAAAATGCAACATTCAAGTAAGTTCAGTATTTTTCCCTTGAAGTTCATAGCCTATAATGAATTGTTGTCAAATTAGATTAGAGAAAATAGTCTCGAGGAATTTATTGGGAATTTTGGAATGGAAAAATGAGAGAAAATGAAGAAAAAAAAGAAATAAATGGAATATTGAGGATATTTAGTGATTAAATATCATTTTGATGATTGAGGTGATCAAGATGATGTGATTGGTGTAACTTTTGAGAGTTGGCATGAGAATCGAGGTCGAGCACGCATATCGAGGAGATGCGCACTTTTCGAGGTGTCTTAAATCTTTAGGCAAATGTGAGTTTTCCTATCCTAACTATGGTTTTGTGAGTGGTTTACTCCCAAGAACTCATATTCATGATATATTGTTATATATTGCATGGAAAGTCGTGATAATTGCATAACATGACGTGATTGTCATATTGATGTTTGTGCATGGGAATGAGATGTCGCCCCCAGAGTATAGCTGTAATTCCCCTAGGGCATTGATGAAATAACGTTAGGCTTGTCCTGTAGAGGTTCAGTATTTGCCTAGGATTTTGTGCTAGGCTGGTGGGCCTGGGAAGTTACTTTAAGGGCAAATGTTATTCATATTATTGTATCATGCATTCTTGTATATATGTTTTTCGACCCTCACTAGAAGTTTCATCTTCTAATGGGTTATGCCGCTGAAACATTCCACGTTCCAGTTTAAACTTGCAGCTTAGGCAAGGAACAGGTTGAGATGAGACAGCACGTGATGGCGTGGCTGATGATTCAGCGAGCTGATGCTTTATTGATGATTAACCTTGTTAGAATATTATGGATTCTTCATGTATTAAGGCTGTTAAAGATATGATGTAATATATGGTACGAATTCTTTATGATATAATATAAGTTGAATTCAGGTATGTATTATATCAAGTTTCGATTATCGCTTTTGCATTTTTAATGATTTGCTAGGGGGTTTCCCTTTGTCATACGACATTTTGATGTATGAGAAATGTATAAGTAAAGGGATTACGTATGGATATGATGGGCCCCAGCATAGTGATACACTCGATAAGAGAAAAGTGGGGTGTTACACTAGCGATTAGATCAACGTCGAAATTAAATCAGTCACATACAAAATAAAATAAATCTAACCTTTAGATTTACGAATCGTTTGCAGATTCAAGCCGTCCAAGTGTCCGACCTCTAAGTCGTGATATGCGACACATGTCCATTAGTGAGGAGAGCGGAATGAGAGTCCTAGCTCCTTTTCTTTTTTGCAGCTTGTGTACGGATGGAAAAGAACACCCATTTCAAATCAATGCGGAATAGAAACGGGAGAGTGTATGTCAATTTTTCAACTCTTGAAAAACTATCAAATAAAATCTTAATTTATGCAACCCTTAAAGGAGTATTTATAGAGACACCTCCTAGGGTTTCTTAAACCCTAATGGATTGGGTGAGTCCATTTATTCTAGTCTAATTAGGAACTTAATTAAATAGGTTTATTCTAGTCCAACTAGAAATTTAATTAAATAGCCCAAATTCAATTATAAGTTTAAATAAAATATTTGGCCCAAATCTAATTCAAACCCAAATATAATATTTAATTTAATATTTGACCCAAATTTAATTTAGTCTAAATATTAATTTAATTTAATATTTGTCCCAAATACTTTGTTTTGACTAAATATTAATTTAAGCCCAAATATATTTTATTTCCTATTTGCCACTCCAACAAATAGAAAATTATTAAATTAGAAACTCTTTCTAATTTAATTAATTGCCATTTTAGGAAACTTTTTCCTTTATTACGACCCCTCGTCATATCGACATCATTACGTCTATTTGTTCTTTTTCCATGATATCCTACGATGGCATAGCTTCTTGCTGAAGTGTCCCACTTAATCATACGTCTACTCTCCTAGTTTAGCAAGGGACCGTACCTTTTGCGTATGACTCATTAGGCTTTCGAATATGTTGGCAATGTATCGATATGAACACATAAGACAAGAGTTGGCTTCTAGCAAGACATCATTCCTTCCCAATTATTCAAAATGACTCATAATCCGTAAACAACCTTTTACTAGCATGGTTACTGTGTAAGTCGATCCTCTGGTCAATGTATCTTCTATGATCTCAAGTATGGCTATGTGTTACTTGATTACGTTCACATGAGTTTTCTTCAGTCTTCTGGATATCCTCACTTAATATAAAGGGAATCAGTAACTCTTTATTGATCTATTTCACCATGGCCATTGATTTAAAGTGAATATCCACCGAAAGTCCCTTAGATACATCATTCTCTATTAAGGGATAGACAAGTCCCATCTTGGTTATGCATCGATCTCCATAAGCCTCACGATATGTCCAATGATCGCCCATGTGCAGTCTTTGTTTAGGCCCATCGAAACGATGTCAAAGCATACAGGTCTTCATATGAGATGACCATGACAACGTCAGGTTCAAGGATTAGTTACATGAGAATTTTATCAACATATAAGCAAAATGGATTCTCATGGCGAGTCATGTCTAGTGATAGGTTCTCCAACATTGGTCACCTATGTACTTGCCTAGGAATCCCCATGCCTATGAGTGTGAGACCCTTATTGCTATCACATAGCAAAAACATAGCACATACAAGTCTTACCGCAATTGTCAATGTCCATTCTTGACATTGCTACAACTTGGGACATTTAATGATGTCTAGAAACTGTGATGCATCATCTTACATCTTTATAGATTAATCACAGTATACATCATATGGACTTTTATGTAGTTTCATTTGGTCATTACAATAATAACAAGAAACTGATAGAATAACTTCTTGTGAGATTGAATAACTCCTTATTTAATAATAAATATGACTACAAATGTTAGTGTATAACATGCACAATCTGATTGGGTTTAGAGCACCTACACTAACACGAGAGTTCTTTTATGATGAGACCACTTCATGCCTGGCGTGTGGTAGTATAGATGTGTGTTGGTGCCGTAGAGCTGAGCTGATTGAGAGAACCACTATGATGAGACCATTGCATACTTGGCGTGTGGTATCATAGGTGGGTGCTATATAGTAGGGGATTGTAGAGCGACCTGAGGGCACTGCTATGATGAGGCCACTGTGTAATACCCAGTATTTAATATTAAAGGTATTTTTGAAAATTATGGCATCAAAATGGAATTTATCAAAATTTTGGGCCAATGTGTAATATTCAAAACATGAACAAAATGTAAGAGACCGAACCAAAATGAAACTTGGAGGGTAAAAATGTTCAAAGAGTCATGGGATGTCAAAAATAAGAGATTTGCAAAGGTTTTGGGTCAAAATTACGCAATTAGGGGCATTCAGGCCAAAGTATAGAATCTAGGAATTGATGGAAGGAGCTCAAAACGAGGGTTTTTCTAGACTTTCAAGGGTGTAGTGACACATCCAAAACTTGAGGGGTGTAGTGGAGTAAGTGGAAAGTCTAGGGTTTGAGTAAAAAGGGTAGCATCTTGAAATACCAAAAATTGGGGGGTGAAAGTGCAAATACTGAAAGATAGGTGTGAAACCTGCAAATCACTGGCTAACTTTGTGGCTGCCATCGTCGAAACTCCCGAAGGGCATCAGAACGATCCCCATGCCATAATGGCTCGATTGAACCTAGCCATTGGCCAAGATCTATGGTATATCGATGGGAATTCATTTTTAAAGAAAAATCGAATCTGGCCAAAAATTTTGAAGCAATTTCATCATGATTTGGCTTGATTTTGAGGCTTCTAATGATCTTATTCTAGGCTTAGGAGGTGGGAAAGCTTCTGATTAGTCGAAAACCTAGTCGAAATCAGTGCTTTTGATACTGAGGGTTTCAAAACAAAATTGAAGTAGATTAGCCTCGTTTTAGTGTGAATCGAGCCTCATGAATAAGGGGCTTTTGTTCCTTGAGTGCTAGGGAGGATTTTTTGAGATTTGGGGAGGTTTTGGTGTAGGTTTTAAGGGGTTTCAGTGGCTTGGCCGATAAATCAGGCTTTGTTGGAGCCAACCCTATAAATGGCTGTTTGAGGCCTTTCCGATGGTGGAGGGTACCCCTAGGATCGCCTCTTCAAGAGCTTCAAGGCTATATAGCTTGTTTGGTCGTTGGAAGCTGTTGCAGACCGCCGTCATCGGAGAAGGAGGCCAGAGAAGACGAGGCATGTGACTACACGCGCAGACTTTAGTTGCAGCCCACTCACTTGGCGAGTGAGGCACTACCTTTTCCCAAAATTAATTTTAATATGTTTGTAAAATTATTTTAGGAATATTTATGCAAAAATATTTGTATAAACTAGGTGTTTGGTACTTATTATGGATTTTCGAAGGAAAGAAAGGTTTGAAAAAAATAGGCAAAAAAAGAAAAATTGAGGAAATTATGAAAAAATAGAAATATTAATTTCTATAATCATAATGGTAATCAGGAGACAACTTGACTATTAGAAAGAAGGATTACATGATTTTCGAGGTGTGACATGTTTTTCGAGATAAAAATCAAATTTTTCTGATTTAAGGTGAGCGGTTCGATTCCGGTCTTACCATTGTTTTGAAAGTGTCTTCATGTGTGTGTAGTAAGTTCAGGCAAGCAGTTCTACCCTCCCGAGCTTAGGATTGCATGAGTTTGAACCAGTTCCGGTGAGCGGTTATACCCTCCGGAACTTGAGATATATCGTACAGGCATTTTACTTATGTACTTGTAGCATCATATGCATATTGTTTATGTTAAATATTGCATCAACTTTTTTATTTACGAAAATTTGGTGGATGGTACGTGTAACACCCGGTGTTACAGGTGTTAAAAGAATGAGGAAATGAAGTGAGAAAAATTCCAAAAATGCCCTTGAGAAGGGGATGGACCCTTGAGATTAAGAATGCTCATGGGAAGGGTATTTTGGTAATTTGGATAGTGAAATCCAATGAAGGGTAATTTGATAAATTAAAAATAATTCCTATGTGGAATTAAGTGTGTAAGTGAATAAAAATCCCAATTTGGTAATTATGAGGAGATATATGGGATTAATAAATTCACAAAGATTATTGAGGAATTTTGGAGTGATTCCATAAAGGAAATTAAATTTTGGAAATAGGGAAAATGGTGGATATTAAAATTATTTGAGGAGAATAATTCTATTTTCCCTAAATTGTGATTTAATGTGGTAATGCCACTTGGAGAGATGAGATTAAATTTGGAAGCCAAGTTAGTGTCTTGTTGTGACACTTGGCATTATGTGGTTCAAGTATAATTGGGTGCATTAATTAAATGCAAAAGAAATGTTAAATAGTCTTTCAAGCATTTAATGAGAGGCATGATTATTTGGATTAAAGAAAATCCAAAAGAAAATGGTAAATGGTCACCATTAATGCCTTGGAAAATATGAGAGTTAGATAAATCCAAAGGAAAATGGGAAATTAGTCTCCCATTAATGATGGAAAATTGTGGGATTTATTAAATGTGAAATAAATGTATTATGTCTCTCAAGTTGATGGATGAAAATGGTTAAATTAAATTAAATGGGATATTATGTGATATTAGTCTTTCAAGATGATAGCTTGAAAATAGTCCCATTTAAATAAATGAGAAAGAAATGGGAATTCAAGATAATCCAAGGGTGGAGGATTTGTCTTGAAAGTGGAATTTAATCCAATGAATAAAATTAAATCCTTTAAGTGGGCATGGATTGCCATCATGTTTTAAAAGTGTGCTTTCTCTAAGAGATAAACCTTGTTCTCTTGAAATCAAGGGTTGAGATTGAGATTCTCAAAAGCACATGGATTGTGCTTGTTATGAATGGCTAGGATGCATTCTTGAAATATGGGAAATCAAGTATAAAAAGGCAAGTGTGGGAGACTTGTCTCCCTTTTGGCCATTTGTAGAAATGAAGGAGAAATAAAGAAAGAGAGAAGAAGAAGTCTCTCATGGAGGAAAGAAATGGAGAAGAAAAGAAGAAGAAGTAAGGTAAGCTTTAATCTTTCTTCTCTCCATTTTAGTATTCTTGAATGTAAAGTGAGTGGTTTGTTGAAATGCCATTTTAGATGGGGGAAAATGAAGATGGAAGCTCTCTTGAAATGGAGATTTAATATTCAAGAAGAGGTAAGGGATGGCCCCATGGGAGGGTGGCCTTGCAATGGATTTTAAATATGTTTCATAAATGTATATGTTGCATTTGGCATGTTCTTTTATGTTCATGAGACTTATGGCCATAGGTTAGTTTGAGAACATGGTTGAAAAGGTGGGTTGATGCCTCAACCTAGGAGGGTTGTGAAGGCAAAGAAACCTAGCCACATTTGCATGCATTTGGCATCATATAACTTGTTATGTTCATATTTATTTGTCATTGCACCCTTATTGAGCTTAATGGCTCATGAGGTTTTTACCCTCACATGTAGGTTGTGAAGCATGGTAAAGTCAAGACAAAGTGAAATGACATGGGGAAAGCATAGAAGAAGATTCAAATGTACATATTTGGCTTATGGAAGCCTATCTTGTTATGATGGATTTATAAAATGTAAACTTGTTGGTTGGTGATGGCTTATTTAAGCCTAAGATCATGTATGTAATTTATATTTTAGGATGTTTGATTTTATTGTGAAATGAGGCATTGGCTTAAGGCATGTTGAAGCCTAGGTTGGATGAAAGCCTCATTGTTTGGTATGTTGTGTGAAGCAACTAAGATGTATAGTGAATGGTTTTGTTGGAAAAATTGTGTGTATTTGATAATGTGGTGGAAGCATTGAAAGTTGGAATTAAGCCTTGATTATGGAGAATTAGAGGCAAAATCAAAATGAATGAGGAGGATTTTGATTATTTTGAATTCTGGAAAAATTTGGGTTAGGAGACCCAAGAATTTTAAAAAAAAAAAAAAAGGGAAAAGGTAGCAGCAGAAGGCTGCTGCAGCAGCAGCAGGCGCGCCAGGCGCGCGCGCGGGGGAGGCCGCGCGCGCAGGCGGCCGCGCCCGCGCGCGGGGGCGCGCGCGGGCGGCCGCGCCCGCGTGCGGGAGTGCACGGGCGGGCGGCCGCGCGCGGGCAGGCGTGGCCAGCGGGCCCCGCCGGGCAATTTTTTTTAAAAAAAATGGAAAATTTGGGGATTTTGGGTCATTTCTCAATTGATTTTGGGCCCCGAAGGAATTTTCAAAATAAAGGTATTTTTCAGGCATTTTTGGAGAAAATGCCAGAAATTTGGAAAAATTAAAAATTTGAGTTTTTCCTCCAAATTGAGTAATCAATCAATGGATTGATTTAAATGGTGAATTATGGAGCCCGGTAAAATTCTTTGTTTGGAAAAGAATTAAATAAAATTGTGAAAATGGCGATTGGGCATCGGAATGAGGTTTCCTCTTTAACCAACGCGGTGTGGTTTAAAGCCCAATTCTGCTAGTAAATCCTGGGGTTTAAGGAAAGGGGAGGACGAGCCTAGTTCCCACCTAGGACGTTTCTTATTGAAACATGGTCCGCCCTTCGCCAAAGACCGGGCAGGTGGATAATTTGGGTAATTATTCACGAGTAACACCCGTAAGTAGGAGCGAGGCGTTACAGTACGCATTTTTCTCATATTATCGAGATCTTGATTTTGTGTTGTGGATATCGGTGTGGGGTCTTCTTGAGAATGTAACAAGGTTAATCCAAGTGAACGAGTGACATGGTAGGGCACCCGAGAATTAAGTATGTCGCGGTAACATCAACCCCAAAGGTGTGTGGAATGGATTTTCCACGGGAGGTTGAATATATTAGGGAGATTTCTCAAGTTAGACGTGTTGCATGTGGTATTTGTTTATATATGCCATGTTCATATCCATGCATTCAGTAAATTGTATCATGCCATCACTTAGATGTTTTATCATTTAATCTGGGTTATGCCCTTGGAACATTCAACGTTCCAGCCAGGGACTGCTACAAGGGTAAGGACATGGCTATTTGAGGGCCAATGGAGTTTGGTGTGATAGTTGATGTATCGTTTTGGGTTGTTAGTATTTATTTTGATATATGTATGGACAGGCATATGATAGCGTTATTTTGATTTTGTAGCATTGTAATACGTATCTTGTTGTGTATGAACCCCATGGTAGGTCATGGTATTTGATGTTATGATATTATTTTTTCGTTGCATATGTTATGACTCGTTTAGTTTGAGACTACAGATCTTGTTAACTAAATGGGCGAGACTAGGGTTTTTCGGGATTTTCATCTGCATGTGAAGATTGTTCTTGAAATCACCGCGGGTGCCGGCTTATGTAAGCATGTGAGATTGTTGGATGGTTCGTCATATATGTCAGGCATGTTGAGAGCTGTTTATGCTGCACTGCGTGTGATATTCATGAAAAATAAATAAATAAATAAATAATCCTAGGAATTTCCCTTATAGTGCCCGACGAGGCAGGGTGTTACAATTGGTATTAGAGCATAGGTAAAAATCCTAGGATGGTTAGGCTAGGTTATGGAACTTAGCATGGTGAGAACTGTCGAACAAGAACTTAGAATAGGGTTATGAATTCTAAGAGACATTCGAATTTTAGAAAGAAATGATATGGAAACTTTAGGAAAGCACATGTTCAAGGTTTCTGAGTAAAATTTGTGTGTATTAGCAAGCAATGGTGGATCAGGTGCTATTGTTACACTAGACGCATAGGATCGAAGCTCGTGGAAACCCACAAGAGAAAGACTTGGTTGTATTTCTGAATGCAATGGAGGAAATAATAGATGATGTACCTCCGAGTTACCAACAATTGATAGATCTGCTGGAGTATCAAATTGACTTTCTTATCAACCAGTTGGTAGGGGAGTGGAAGACATTTGCTTAGTGGTTATGGCATGATTGGGTATTCGAATCCTTACATGAATTCTGCATAAGGATGTGAAAACAATATGCAGATCTGTACGGAGAAGCTTTGGAGGAGGAAATTGAGGAAGAAGCCGCTGCTGAGGAACTTGAAGAGGAAGAAGAGGACATCGTCGACTTCAGTACTAACGAGGACTCTCATGAGGGTAAAGAAGGACCCCTGACCGAGTCGGACGAGGACATCGATACAAAGGAGCCATGGATCTGGAGGCCGAAGGATTAGCAAAATAATAATAATAATATAATGAGATGTTATGTTTATTTTTTTTTTATCATGCTATGTTAGGAAACTGTGTTTCGTGTTTTACTTTTAAGGAATAAGACTGTCCTTCTTTTAAGAAACGAGTTTGTTTTGAGTATAACTTATGTCTATGGTTCACTCCAGATGGTGAATACACGAAGACCCCGAGATACTATCAACAATGATTACGGGAGAAGAGAATAAGATAATCTTGAGAGTTAGGGTGACCGTAGAAGTCACCTGGGAGCAAACAGGAGATATGTCAGGGAATCAAGCGTTGGTGAAGATCGGTTTGGGCGAATAGACAGATTTTTGGAGAACATGTTAACTTACGTGAGTAGAGAGGAACCTACTCAGCCTACGACCACAGCGCTGGAACGATACCGACATCTAAGGCCCCGTGTTTAAGGGTAGAACTTGCGATGATCCCAGCTTAGCCAAGTACTGGCTCGAGCAGACGGAGAAATTTCTACAACACCTCTAGTATAGTGAGGACGAAAAGTAAGATGCGTGGTTTACACATTGGAAGAAGAGGCAGGATGATGGTGGCAGTCTATACAGCGTTCTATACTGAGATCTCATCAAGAACATGAGGACGAAGATGAGGATGTGCCAATCTACACTTGGGCAGGATTCAAGAAGGAGTTTAACGACAAGTACTTCCCTAAGAGCTGGAAGGAGGAAAGGATCTGGGAGTTCATGAGGCTCAAGCAGACTGAAGAAATGTCTGTGAACCAATATGACAATTGATTCACTCAACTAATCAAGTATGTGCCCATGTACGAAATTAACGAGAGTCAAAAGGCACAAAAATTTGTTTCAGGGTTGCGAGTGAATCTCCAACAAGTTTTGAGTGGATAGGACATTGATTCCTACAAAGAAGTGTTGCACCGAGCCCTAACCATTGAGAGAAACTTGACGCGGGTAAAAATAATCAAATCTGAGGAAGGAGCAAGGGTGGTAAGCCAGGATGTGCAATGACTCAACTTAAGGATGAGGGGAAATGCCCTTGATGTAAGAAGAAACACCCTGGGAAGAGATGCGTTGTAAGATGTTATGGATGTGGTAAAGAAGGTCACATCGAGAGAAACTGCCCAAAGAGAAAAAGGAACGCCCCAAGTTGGGTACTAGGGAAAGATTGTGTGTTACAATTGTGGGCAATTGGGGCACATCTCTCGAGAATGCCCAAAAAGGCAAAAGATGGAACAACCGGACGGAGGAGCCCTGAATGTTCGTTCAGGCCGAGTGTACAATTTGACTTGTGACGACGCTGAGGCCAATCTTGCAATTTTAAAGGTTCACTGTTCTTTTTGAATATTCCAGTTCAGGCATTAATAGATCTGGGTGCTACGCATTCATTTGTTTCACATGCATTAGTAGAAAGTCTAAAGCTAGAACCTAGAGAATTGGGTTATCAAATGGTAATAGCTACTCCTATGGGCTCAACCCTTGAAACTGCGATAGGTTGTCAAGGATGTATTTTCAATATAGGAAAAGAAAATCTTAAAATAGACTTAGCAATACTGGACATTCAAGATTTTGATGTGATCATAGGAATGGATTTCCTATCGATACACGAGGCTAAGGTAGATTGTAAGCATAAGACAATGAGCTTACTCAAACCTAACAAAGAATGGATTATGTTTCAATGCAAGAATAGTAAGAGTAAGAGGAAGCAAGGCATGACTTTGCAAGCATTGCAATCAACCAAACCCGAACCAAGTAAGAAAAGTCTCAAGCTGGAATTAGTAAGGGTTGTGAATGAATACCCTGAGTTTTTCCCTAAGACTTACCAGGATTACCTCCCCATAGAGAGATTGAATTCTCAATAGACCTTGTACCAGGTACCCAACCTATATCCATACCCCTGTACAAGATGGCTCCAGCCGAAATGAGGGAATTAAAAGAGCAATTACAGGACTTGATCGACAAAGGATTCATTAGACCAAGTGTATCACCTTGGAGAGCCCCGATACTTTTCGTAAATAAAAAATATGGTACCTTATGGATTGAGGAACTGACTATTGGCAGTTAAACAAGGTAACCATAAAGGTTAAGTACCCGCTACCTAGGATTGAGGAACTGTTTGACCAACTTCAAGGAGCTAGGGTATTTTCAAATATAGACCTCCGGTCAGGGTACTATCAAATGAAGATCAAGCCGAAAGATGTACTAAAGACTGCTTTCCGATCTCGGTATGGTCACTATGAATACCTAGTGATGCCATTCGGACTAACAAATGCACCAGCTACATTCATGGATCTAATAACAAAACTTTTAGACCCTATTTGGACAAGTTCGTGATAGTGTTCATAGATGACATTCTGATATACTTTGCAAGTGAGGGTGAGCATGAGGAACATTTGAGGGTAGTAATGCAAACCTTAAAAGGCCACAAGTTGTATGCCAAGTTCTCAAAGTGTGAGTTTTGGCTTACACAGGTAGCATTTCTTAGACATATAATTTATGTAGAAGGTATAGCTGTCGATCCAGCAAAGATTGAAGCAATTCAAAATTGGCAAGCACCTAAGACCGTTGGGAAAATTCGAAGTTTTCTTGGACTAACTGGATACTACAAAAGATTCATGGACGGATTCTTGAAGATATCTGCTCCACTTACCCAACTGATGCAGAAGGAAGTTAAATTTGAATGGAACGAAAAGTGTGAGCAAGGCTTTCAAGAGCTCAAGGCACGTTGACTATGGCATCGATTCTAGCAATGCCAACGTAGTCGGGAAAGTATGTGGTGTATAGTGATGCTTCTGGGATGGGTTTAGGATGTGTTTTAATGCAAGACGAGAAGGTAATTGCTTATGGATCTCAACAACTAAGAAGGCACGAGCAGAACTACCCAACCCACGATTTGGAATTGGTAGCCATAATCTATGCCTTGAAATTTTAGAGACACTACCTATATGGAGAACAGTTCGAGATTTTCACAGACCACAAAAGCCTGAAGTACATATTTTCTCAGAAAGAGTTGAACATACAACAAAGAAGATGGATGAAGTACTTTAAAGACTATGATTGTAACATCTCCTATCATCTAGGGAAGACGAATGTAGTCGCAGATGCTCTTAGTCGAAGGTGTTCAAAAAATTTGGCAAACATGATGGTTAAGGAATGGAGAATGATTGAGGAATTCAGTCACCTGATAGTAAGTGTCAAGCCGAAACTAACCAAAGGGTATTTGACAAATTTAACCATCCAATCGGATGTGGTAAAACAGATCAGATCAACTTTTTAGACGGACGCAAGAAGAAGTTAGTGGATAGATGAAAATGAACAGGTAAAGGCCCCTGAATTCAGTTACCATAACGGTATACTTCAGTTCCAGGGAAAGACCTACGTGCCAAAAGATCAAGACCTAAGGCAAGTTATCTTAAGAGAAGCTCATCGAGCTAGGTACACCGTTCATCCAAGGTCCACAAAAATGTATAAGAACCTTAAGGAAATTTATTGGTGGCCCGAAATGAAAAAGGATGTGGCACGGTACGTGGTGCAATGGGATACTTGTCAGTGCATCAAAATTGAGCATCAACGCCCAGGAAGAATGTTGCAACCTCTAGACATTCCCGAATGGAAATGGGATCACGTCACCATGGACTTTTTGACCAACCTACCTCGAAGTCCCAAAGGAAATGATGCTATTTGGGTAATAGTGGATTGATTGATCAAGTCGGCACATTTCTTACCTATTAAGATAGGGCAACCGATTCATGCCTTAGCTTAGTTGTATATTGAAGAAATAGTTCGATTGCATGGAATTCCTGGAAGCATAGTGTCAGATCGAGACCCACGATTTACATCAAGATTTTGGGAAAGTTTCCACAAGTGTATGGGAACACAACTGAATAAGGCATGGCTTATCATCCTCAGACCGACGGACAGTCTGAGCGAACAATTCAAACATTTGAGGACATGTTGAGGGCATGCATTTTAGATTTCCCAGGAAGTTGGGAGAAGCAACTACCACTAGTGGAATTTGCCTATAACAATGGACACCATAGTAGTATTGGAATGGCCCCTTACGAGGCGTTGTACGAACAAAAATGCAGAACTCCACTTTGTTGGGTAGAAATTGGGGAAATAGGATTGATTGGACCTGAGATAGTGCAGACCACTACTAAAAAGATCAAAGGAATTCAGGAAAGAATGAGAACAAGTCAGAGTCGTCAAAAGTCGTACGCTGACCACCAAGGACGAAATTTGGAATTTCTAACCAGTGATAAGGTATATTTGAAGGTCTCTCCATTCAAAATAGTGATTCGAGGTAAAAAGAATGGAAAACTAAGCCCAAGATATATCGATCCATATGAAATTTTTCAAAAAATTGGACCAGTAGCCTTGTCAGTAGCACTAGCAGGTATTCACAACATGTTCCACGTATCCTAACTATGGAAACATGAGCCAGATCCTAGCAGGTTCTTCGAAATGAGACCATAGAGATACAAAATTATCTCACGTATCCTGAAGAGCCAGTCCAAATCTTAGATTAAAGGGATCAGGTCTTAAGAAATAAGGTTATCCCATTGGTAAAAGTGCTATGGAGAAACCATGACGAAGAAGAATCCACTTGGAACGCGAAGAAGAAATGAAAACTTCTTATCCACATTTGTTTAATTGTGAGAATGAGTGATTTAGAGGACAAAATTCCTTTTTAGAGGGGAAGGATGTAATACCTAGTATTTAATATTAAAGGTATTTTTGAAAATTATGAGGTCAAAATGGAATTTAACAAAATTTTGGGCCATTGTGTCATATTCAAAACTTGAACAAAAGGTAAGAGACCGAACCAAGATGAAAGTTGGAGGGTAAAAATGTTCAAAGAGATTGCGATGTCAAAAACAAGAGATTTACAAAAGTTTTGGGTCAAAATTACGCGATTAAGGGCATTCGGGCCAAAGTGCAAAATCTAGGAACTGATGGAGAGAGGTCAAAATGAGCATTTTTCTAGACTTTCAAGGGTGTAGTGACACATCCTAAACTTGAGAGGTCTAGTGGAATAAATGGAAAGTCTAGGGTTTGAGTGAAAGGGGCAGAATCTTGAAATACCAAAAACTTGGGGGTAAAAGTGCAAATACCGAACGATAGGTGTGAAACCTGCAAATCACAGGCCAACTTTGCGGCAGCCATCGTCAGAACTCCCAAAGGGCATCAGAATGATCCCTATGCCATGATGGTTTGATTGAACCTAGCCATTGGGCGAGATCTATGGTATATTGATGGGAATTCATTTTTAAAGAAAAATTGAATCTGGCTAAAAATTTTGAAGCAATTTCACCGCAATTTGGATTGATTTCAAGGCTTGTAATGATCTTATTCGAGGCTTAGGAGGTAGGAAAGCTTCTGATTGGTCGAAGAACCGGTCGAAATCGGGTATAAATAGGGCTCTTGAGGCCGAGAGTTTCAAAACAAAATTGAAGTAGATTGGCCTCGTTTTAGCTTGAATTGAGCCTCATGAATAAGGGGCTTTTGTTCCTTGAGTGTTAGGGAGGATTTTTGGAGATTTTGGGAGGTTTTGGTGTAGGTTTTAAAGGGTTTTAGTGGCTTGGCCGAAAAATCGGGCTTCGCTGGAGCCAACCCTGTAAACTACTATTTAAGGCCTTTTCGATGGTTTTTTTTTATGGTGGAGGGTACCCCTAGGATCACCTCTTCAAAAGCTTCAAGGCCATATATCTTGTTTGACCGTTGGAAGCTGTTGCAGACCGTCGTCGCTAAAGAAGGAGGCTGGAGAAGACGAGACGCGTGACCAGCACGCGCGGACTTCAGTCGCAACCCACTCGCTTAGCACGTGAGGCATGGTATTTTTCCAAAATTAATTTTAATATTTTTTTAAAATTATTTTAGGAATATTTATGCAAAAATATTTGGATAAACTAGGTGTTTGGTATTTATTATGGATTTTCGAATGAAAGAAAGGTTTGAAAAAAATAGAAAAAAATAAGAAAAATCAAGGAAATTATGAAAAAAAATAGAAATATTAATTTTTGTAATCATAATGGTAATCAAGAGACGACTTGACTATTAGAAAGAAGGATTACACGATTTTTGAGGTGTGACATGCTTTTCGAGATAAAAATCGATTTTTTCTGATTTAAGGTGAGTGGTTTGATTCTAATCTTATCGTCGTTTTGAAAGTGTCTTGATGTGTGTGTAGTAAGTTCAGGCGAGTGGTTCTACCCTCCCGAGCTTAGGATTGCATGAGTTTAGACCAGTTCTGGTGAGTGGTTATACCCTCCGGAACTTGAGATATATCGTACATGCATTTTACTTATGTACTTGTAGCATCTTATGCATATTGTTCATGTGAAATATTGCATCAACTATTTTATTTACGAAAAGTCGGTGCATGGTACGCATTTTTCTCATATCATCGAGGTCTTGATTTTGTGTTGCTGATATTGGTGTGGCGTCTTCTTGAGAATGGGACAAGGTTAATCCAGGTGAATGGGTGACACGGTAGGGCACCCGAGTATTAAGTATGTCGCGGCAATGTCAACCCTAAAGGTGTGTGGAATGGATTTTCCACGAGAGGTTGAGTATGTCAGGAAGATTTCTCAAGTTAGACGTGTTGCATGTGGTATTTGTTTATATATGGCATGTTCATCTCCATGCATTCAGTAAACTGTATCATGTCATCACTTAGATGTTTTATCATCTAATCTGAGTTATGCCCCTGGAATATTCAACATTCCAGCCAAGGACTACTACAAGGGCAAGGACGTGGCCAGTTGAGGTCCAATGGAGTTTAGTGTGTCGTTTTGGGTTGTTAGTATTTATTTTGATATATGCATGAACGGGGGCATGATAGTGTTATTATCATTTTGTAGCATTGTAATACATATCTTACTGTGTATGAACCTCGTGATAGGTCATGGTATTTGATGTTATAATATTATTTTTCCGCTGCATATGTTATGACTCGTTTAGTTTGAGACTACGGATCTTGTCAGCTAAATGGGCAAGACTAGGGTTTTTCGGGATTTTCATCTGCATGTGAAGATTGTTCTTGAAATCACCGTGGGTGCCGGCCTGTGTAAGCATGTGAGATTATTGGATGATTCGTCGTATGTGTCAGGCATGTTGAGAGTTGTTCATGCTACACTGCGTGTGATATTCATGAAAAATAAATAAATAAATAAATAAATAATCTTGAGAATTTCCCTTATAGTGGCACATTCGGCGAGGCGGGGTGTCACACACTGCATAGTTAGCGTGTGATATAATAAGCGTGTGCTAGTGCCACAAAGTTGAGAGCAAGCTGAGGGCATTATTATGGCGAGGCCATTGCATACTTGGTGTGTGGTACCGTAGATGTGTGCTAGCACCGTAGAATAGATATGATTCATTAGCCTAAAGGGGGTTACCATATGATGTGAGATTTGTGTTATTTCTACACATTGAGTGTTGTGCCTTGTGCATTACTAGGTCTAGGAGACTAAATGGTAGGAAGGTTTCAGATTGTGCTCTACCCATAACATAGTAGGAGGTGCTATTGGTATGGATTATGTTGCTTCCTGTTATGGCTCCACCTGTGCTACTTCGTGTTACAACTCTACCATTTACTAGTTGTTATTGCTTATTAAGTCTCCATTACGATATGTCTCATGTTTCATTTTGTTGTATTATACTTGCTGGGCCATGCGACTCATTCTTTCTCCTTACATCATTCCAGGTATAGGTAAAGCGAAGGACGAGAGGCGTCCTATTAGGGTGCGATTTGTTGGGTTAGATGTGTACAGAGCTCACTTGAACAAAAAGTCTTTGGGCATTTGTTAGTTTATGCTATGCTATAATTGTATCTTTGTTATTTGGGTTTGTTGTATTCCCTTTGAGACAGCCTAATGGAATGTAAATGATAATGCTTATTTTGTTTTGTATGGAAAAAAAAGTGGCTTCATTGCTATTTGATGTTGATGGCATGCATTTTTTGGATTGAGTTTTACTCTATTTCCATCTTGTGAGAACTTTCCCTCGGAATTCCTATGTTAGTGGGACTTCCAAAGACAAGCCCTAGTAGTTTGGTAATAGAGCCTTTATATTGGACTTTTGGGTCATTACAGGGCGATGAAGCCCTTCAACATCAATGCTTTCCTCTTGTGTTTAACTTCTTGTTTATAATTATTTCAAGACTTTGGTAGTTTCTTAATAAGAATCCAACCATGAACTCATCTTGTCGTTTTATGTTCTCATTCTTCTAGTCCTCCAAAGTTTGTGAAACTCATTAATCTATGACTCTCTCATATGTTATCTAGAGATATAGCAACTTTTTTATGATAAACTCTTGAGAGCCAATGTCCTCCATGCTATACTTCTTTTGTAGCAACTACTTAATGTCTCTAGCTTCCTTGATTGCACAATAAAAATAAAATAGATAATTAGCATGGGTGCTTAAAATGGTATGTTTACACACCTTATTGGTGTGATTCCACAGTTTGACATTAATTGGGTGCCAAGAATGTTATTTTACCTTTGATATTATTTTGATGATTAAAAACTGTATATATTTGGCATTTGAAAATGAATTATATTTTTGTTGGAAAACTTAGATCTAATCATTCGCAGCGGAATAAAAATTTATTTTTCAGGTAGCACGTTTTTCAGAACTTTAAGATTTACAAAATAAGGAATAAACAGAAGAATATCTATTAACGAAATATGATTTCACTATTAGGTCAGGATGTCGAGTCGGTCCACCAAAAACCACCTTTAACCTAAGATCATCTCGAGAAAAGAAGTAGAAATTTTTTGAAAAATTTATAACTGAATTCTGATTGCAAACCTTTGATTTATGGTCCTATTTATAGGAAATCATATGAAACCCTAAGCACCCTTGGGCAGGGCTTAATGTGCTAACATTAAGCTCGATCTAATTATTAATAATTAAATAATTTTATTCATAATATAATTATTTAATTATTTTTATTTATCTAATAAATATGTGCCAAAATTACTAATTTATCTTTTTTCTCTTTAAAATGTGATTTCTTATTGGATGGGACTTTCTAGGTTCATAATTAAATTGGCAAAAAAAATAATTAATTATTAATTCTTGTAAGTCATGAGTGACATCTGGTAATATATCATGATTGTCTAATTTAACATGAAATAGGTATAGTGAACTTTTTTACTACGATACCGTGCAATACGGTCTCTCTATCATCCTATATCCTGACAAGGTATGAAACCATGGATAGTAGATCAAATCTCTTAATCTCTTTATATAAACAAATTCAAAATCAATATTAACTAATATGACACAAGATATGGAACACGGATTCTATCGTCATATTACCTTGACCAATGATTTACCGTCAAGTGATTATCGGATCGCATAGGATATTCTTCTCACAAACCTCAAGGTGATAGATTTTATGTCTGATACACACATACCTCATACATCATTGAATTAAGCACATAGATACGTATAATCGTTCCTGATTAGAACGACCACATAGTATTGCTAATTTCCAAATCCACCAATGCACAAATATCTATGTCATCTCAGGTCTAAGGATTAGTTGCACATTCGTAGCTAACATTGAATAATTAACCAGTAAAAAAGAGCCCATATAATTCAATGTTAATAGTCTCACACTACAAAAAAATTGATTTTTGAGGCCATTTTTTTAAAATTTTGCGGCAGTTTCATAAAAGCGCCCAAAATTCAGTAAAACATGTTTTTTTGTGGCAGTTTCTAAAAAACCATCACTAAATTTAAAAAGTAATTAAATAATAAAAAAATTAAATTCTATTTCGCGATATTTTTAAGAAATCGTCGCTAAATTCAAAAAAAATAAATTAAAATTAAATTAACATTTGTGGCGGTTTTCAAAAACTGTCGCAAAATTCAAAAAAAAATAAATTTAGTGATGGTTTTTGAAAAATTGCTGCTATATTTAAAAAAAATTAAAATTAAAATTAAATTAACATTTGCGGCAGTTTTTGAAAACTATTGCAAAATTTAAAAACAAATTAAATTTAGCGACGATTTTTGAAAAATCATAGTTAAATTTAAAAAAATTAAATAATTAAAAATTAAAAATAAAATAACATTTGCGGCCATTTTCAAAAATCGCTAAAAAATTAAATTTACCGCTGCTAAATTAAAAAAAATAATTAAAAATAAAAATTAAATAAAAATCTTAAATATTAAAATTCATTATTTTCATTAAAAAATTAAATTTTGCTTAAGAAAATAATTAAAAATTAAATAAATATAAAATCTTAAAAATAAATTTAAAATTCCATTTAAATTAATAGAAAAATTCATTAAAAATATAATTTAAAAAAATAAAAATAAATTTAACAAAATTTTAATATATAAAATTTTGATCATTTTTAAAAAATATATAAAATCTTCTTTTTTATTTTTAATCAATTAAATTATTTAATTTAACTCAATTAATTTATTTTTAATTTATTCTATTATTCTTTTAAAAAATAATCAATTAATAAATGTTTTTAACATATATTAAAAATATAAAATATAATTCTAAAAATTAGTTGTTAGATTAGTATGTAATATATATATATATATGTGCATATATGTTAAGGGGTTTTTTGCAGATCAAGCTGTTCGCGTGCGTGTGTGCACAATGGGTCTTGGGTTCGAAATTTGGGGAGAGTGCGCTGAGATTTAATTTCCAGCATTGTCACGTGGTGCGCAAGGGTTGGGCGGGCAGGGCAGGTCGGGCTGGCTTGCGCGGGCAATAAAAAAATAAATTTTTAATTTTAGTGACGGTTTCAAAACCGCCACTAAAATTAACAATTTAATTTTTTTTATTAATTTTAGTGGCAGTTTTGAAACTGCCACTAAAATTAAAATTTTCTTTTTTTTTAAATTTTTAGCAGCAGTTTCAAAACCGTCGCTAAATATTATAGAAACCATCGCTAAATCACTTATTTAGCGGCGGTTTTTAAAACCGCCTCAAAATTTAAAATTAGCGGCGGTTATTCCAGCGGTTGCTGAAAACCACTACTAAACGCTCCGCGACGGCTGACTTAGCGGTGGTTTTAACTGCTGCTAAATACTGATTTTTTTGTAGTGTCATTCAATAAACTTGTTCCTATAATGAGCACCCACTCATCTTCCTTTCATATTTCATATAGAATGGCATGAGACTCACCAATCTTAACTTTAAGTATCTCATACTGAACAAGGAGGAAGACAATGTACTAGCTTTTACGAGTTGCTACTATTCACATTAGGAACTCTACGGCTAGAAATTTGTTTATAGTATAACGAATGGCAGATTAATCGTTGCTCATATTCTTAACGCTTAAAAATGGTATCTACTCCTTATTATACTAATAGATATATGTTTAATTTTAATCATATTTCAATTGAAATAAAAAACATAAACTTAGTATTTAAATAATATTTAAAAAATAACAAGATCGAGTCTTTTTGTGTCACTAGAATTAGTCTTAAGGGTTCATATCCAATGATTTTATCTTCAAAAATTGAAAGAAATTGAAAATGAAATATCTAAATAATGACAAAAGAGAAATATGCTTTCAATGTATGCAAGAAATTTTATATTTATTTTTGATGTGGCACTACCTAAAATTACAAGAATACCCCTACGCGCTAGTGGCCTCGCTCGCCACGTGGATTGCCCGAGAGACAAACATGTGGCAAGTCAACAATTCGATGCAGAGTCTGAAAGATTCGGGCCAGACCGTGAGACTCGTTTCATCTTAACCAGTGTCCTCGAGAGTCGTGCCCACCCATCTTGGGTTTTATCTTGGGTGCCTCAAAGCGGGCCTGCCTATAAAAAACAGAGGTCCTCATCAGGTATAAAAAGGTCTCCAACTCTTACATTTTTTACTACTTGTATTTACTCTACTAATTTGAGCATCGGAGTCCACCCTAGGGGACCTTAGCCTCGTCACTCCATTGTCTTGCAGGCTCTATCACCGAGGTCCGACATCTCCAAGTCCGAGGTTCTATTCTCAAGGTCCATTTGCAGAGATGGCACGTGGTGGTCGGTCCCAAAAACCATTATCAATTTTGAAATCAAATCTTTTTATCTGTTTTGAAATCAAATGTGTTATAGTGTAATCAAATGTGTTAAGAGTTTCAAAAAATATTTTTCAAATCATAACACTCTTTTTGAAATCAAATGTATTTATTTTGAAATCAATCATTTTTTTATATTTTTAAATCAAATGTGTCAGAGTGTCAAAATGTTTTTCATATCATTAACAATCTATTTAAAGTCAAAACAATATATCAACAATGTTAGTGAAATTTTCAATCATTTTGTACATTTGTATTTTGGGTTGTCAAAGCAAAGTGAAACCATTGACTAGTTTGTTAAAACTGTTGACCATTTTTGGGCTTTTAGCAAAAATAGTTGATCATTCTCTTAAACTGTTGATAAGGAAAATTTCAAGTCTTAATTATTTTTACGTAGATTCAAAAAATGTTGAGAGTTACTATATAAAATTGACTTGTTGTCAAAACAATGAACCGTCTTTATAAAAATCTTGATCATTTTTCCAAAGCCATTGTGTGCTTTGAATTTTTTGAATAAAACTGTCAACCATTTCTTCACTAACATGTTTAACAACAATTTTTGCAAGTTTTAAGTGTCTCCATCCCAAATATGCACTAGAGAGGCTAATAAAGTGATAAGAGATTACAAATGTTTTTATTCTTCTCAATAATGCTTATATTTTAAATTTTTTTATCAACCAAGGCTAATTATCTTATGTAATATCTTGTTTAAAGTCTTTGTGTATTTATTTGAGAGATATTGTAATTGAAAGACTCATCTCTCGTATCATTTCTTTTTTATTCATTGTTGTAATTCTTAGTGGTTATGCTAGAATAGTTTGGTAAAGTAGAAGGTTATTGTGGATTTTGAAATCTCTAGTGAAGAGTTAAAGTAATTAGGGGTGTTCGCGGTTCGGTTTGGCCAGTTTTGAACCAGTTTAATGCACTGAACCGCAGGCTCGGTTTGCTACCAAATCAAACCGAGCGGTTTGATTTGGTGTGGAAAACCGAACCGAACCGCACTGTATTTTGCGGTTCGGTTTCAACAGTTTCAGCACAAGGATCGACTCGCTGAACAAAGTCACTGCAAAATGCATTCTCAATACAACAGATTTAGACTACTTTATTTGGATCAAGGCACTTAACAGACACACAAATAACCAGAACAATATAATGTTAACAAAACAAATCGAAAATCCAAGCTAATACAGATATACACGCTATAGCATTTTCTAAAAAATAAGTAAAAATGCAGAAAATACAAGATGTCATTGAAAGGAAGGATCGACAGTCGCTGAAAGTTTTTCCTCAGAAGCATTTTGTGACTCAAAATAAGTAAACAACACAAACATTAAGTGTGAGAGAAAGAGAGAGACTCGGCATACCCGCAACTGGCGATCGGAATGGGAGGAGCAAGAAGGCGACGGGCGTCAGGCTAGTGGAACGCTCAGTTTGAGGTGCGTCAGCTGCGATCAGAGCTTGCGACGTGGGGGCTATCGGTGGGTTGGTGCCGATCGGCAATATCCGAGGGAAGGGGGAGAGAAAGACGATGCAGCAGGTTGGTGGGTTAGGGTTTGGTTGGGGGGGAAACGAAGAGAAAGAGGAGAGCTAGCCCGTAGCCGAAGACGAAGAGGGGCGGGTTTTATATTTATAATTTTTATGTTTTTTTAATTATATATTTTATGCAGGCGGTTCAATTTTGAACCGAATCGCCGGTCTGTCAAACCGCGAACCGCGTGGTTTGGCAGTTTTTCAAACCAAACCGAACCGCCAATTCTAAAAACTGACCGGTTTGGTTCAGTTCTGCTGGAAACTGCTGTTCAACGGTTTTTTTAAACACTTCTAAAAGTAATGACGTAGGGTGGGTTGAGTCGAACCATTCTAAATCTTTATCTCTTGCATTCTTAATTAGTTTTTCTATTTTCTAGCGTACATTTCACTAATTTGTTATTTATCTTTGAAAATCTCCACAAATTTTTAAAATTTTAAAACACCCAATTCACCCTCCCTCATTTTAATGTATGGTGCCATTGATTACACAAATCTAACAGAGAACACAACAATAATCCCACATTTTAACGGGAGCACCAATAAACATGCCAATCTTGGAAGTGTTTGAAAATGACTTCATAGACAGAGTGCTCTACTCCATGTCTCCTTTAAGATTGTTGAATGAATGGAGTGATAGGGCAGCTATAGTTTCATGCGTGGTGTGTCTAGGATATATGTTTTCCTTAAAAGTAGATTCAACTCTTAGATATATTGTCTCGGTCAAATGATTATAATGGCTACCTTCCCAAGATTCAACAAATGCTTCTTGCAAGTGTGCAGACACGATGCAAGGTTTCCAGAAACAACAAAGAACAATTGTTTGGAGAGAAGTAATTGATTTGAAGAGAAGCTTTGAAAAATGTGAGAAAGCAAGAGAGAATGAGCAGCCAAGCTTGTGGTTTTTGATTGTGGAGGAGTTTTGGGAGAGCATTGCCTTTGTTATCTTTTGAGTGTAAGTTAATACTTCAATAATCTATATATATATATATATATAGCTTCAAGTAATAACGAACAACAGGAATTAGCAAAAAATTCTGCAACAATAAGGAATGTTGCAGATTACTAACTTATGTTCTTTAAATTTTGACCTAATTGCATAAGCTAATAAAACTGATCACTAGTTGGTTAATGATTAATCAAAATTTAAGAAGAACTTTGGAATCATCTCAACCAAGAATAATGGAGATCATTAGTTATTATTTAAATATTAATTTGAATGTTTTGAACTAGTCAAAACAGATAATGGAGGTTGTGAAATTTATCATTATCTAACATGTATATGGATAATGGGATTATAATTTAGGGAGTAAATAAATAAGTGAAGACAATTAACTTTTAGATAAAAATCTTCTGATATATTCATTATTCACCGTTCAGTTTAAGTGTGGATTCTTGTGAGTTTGGAGGGTCTGGTTCAGTGATCCTACTGTGGTGGTTCAGGTAGGGGGGCCCTGGTTCTCGGCCTTTGGTGTTGGTGGCTTGGTAGGTTCGTCAAATGCTCCACCGTGTCCCTATTTCGCTGGAGTACAACGCTGCTGCGTTTCAGGTGTTCGTGGCAAGCCAGCGTGGATCAAGTGGCCAATAATCGGATCTAGTGGATGTGGAGATGCAGGTGGACCACGGTGGCACTCATCGGCGGCAAGAACCCCTATATATAGGAGTCGTGATGAAGCTGGCTTGGACGAAGAAGAGGGGCAGTCCAACCAATTCCCAACTTTCTTAAAATTCTAGGCACTAGCGCTATGGTGAAGAAACCGAAAGCAAACCAAAGTGATCCTTGGACATGAACTCAAACTGATCAATAAGTTCGAACATCAAACATGAAGCAAACCAAAGAAGTTAATGCAGAGATCCACCGGTAATTTGGAACATTTCTATTTAGACTCTGAATTATTAGGTTGCGGTGAACTTGTAAGAGGAATAAGAAAGTGCGCCGAACTCCCAGCTATGGTGGACAAGTTCAGCCTTGGCATTTTGGCCGGCGGCACCCATGGCCACATGCAATGGGTAGAAATGGTCAGGCCTCGAGTGGGCCACTTTTCCATATGGTGCCTTCTCTTCATACTCGTTCACATCCTCAAACCTGCAAGGAGATAAAGAAGTACCAAGATTTTATTTTGAAAATTCTCTCCTATAAATTAGAAAACTAAACTTTCTACATATATAAACGTATCAATTAAAAAAAATTAATAATTCAAATTTATTTATTTTTTATTTTTTAAGACAATATTTGTATAAACATGAGCTTAAGTATAGTAGTATAAATATGCATTTATTTTTTCAAACAATATTTATACCTCTAATTTTGTATATAAATTATAAAATAAAAAATAATTCTGAGTGGGTCAATTCACCCGTTGATGATGAGGCTAGTGACCCCGAGGTCTCTAATTTGACTTTCGCGAGCTTCATTTGCTTTATTCTAAATTTTTAAATAATATAATCCCACCACAAAAAGAAAATTGAGGCAAATTAACTTGAAGATGATTAAAGATAGGAAGAGGAAACAATGAGGAGTTGTGTATGTATAGTAGAGTCATGCTATTTGTATAGGGGCGAGTTTGACAGGTGAGTATACACGGTGATATATCGTGATAGATATATCACAATTTTTGTTCACTCTCTTTTCTCTCTTTCCTCTTCCCCTACTCTAGTAAATGACCTCTGCCATCGACCCTCTTATTGACATTTTTCATCTCTCATCGCTGCATCGCCTCCTCTCGTCACTACAACCTCACCACCTCACGGTTGTTGCCTCACTTGGTCACCGCTACATCCTCCAGCAACCAACTTGCCTCTCACCATCACTTCGTTGTCGCCTTACTGTAGCACTGCGAGGAGATAAGGTTGCAGCAGCAAGACGACAAGAGGTGAAGAACGACAACAAGAGAGTCAACGGTAGAGGGTCAGTTGCAGTGGCGAGGATGCGGCAACAGCAGTGAGAGGAATGGGAGAGAGATGAAAGGTTGTTTGAGAGGGAAGGGGTAAAATGGTCATTGAGAGAGGAGGGGAAGGGGCAAAATGGTCCATCAAGCCACCTGTAAACCCATCTATAAAAACCCTATCTGTACAAATAGCATTATCCATGTATAGCAATACCTTCTAGAGAGAAGGGCATCTTTGAGCTAGGTATCGAAAGCCAAAGCCCAAGAATCAGCAACTAATGAGTCATGGCCCCTGGAAGCGCGGAGCTTACTGAGGTTGTGAGTGGCAGCCCCTGCAGAACCAAAAATGAGGACGCCTTCATCATGGAGCTTACTGAGGTTGTGAGTGGCAGCCCCTGCAGAACCAAAAATGAGGACACCTTCATCCTTGAGAGGGGCCAAGGCTCTGCCCAAATTGTAATGGTAAGTGGCGTCTTTGTGGGTCTGAATAGAGAGCTGGCACACTGGAATATCTACCTCTGGATACATAAACATCAGTGTAACCCAAGCGCCATGGTCAAGTCCTCTCTTCTTGTCCACATCCACCCGCTCCAACCCACTTGCATTTAGTATTTCCTTCACCCTCTCTGCCAATTCTGGAGCTCTAGGAGCTGGGTACTTGAACTTTATACACACACATATATGTTTGGGAATTACCCAGCATTAAACTCAAATGATTAACCCAGCCAAAAGCAAAAAACAAAACCAAAAACAAAAACGGAATGAATTCAACAGAACAGGCTATAATATATATATATATATATATCTGGAGGTAAGTTTAGGTTTCATTTGTTCCCATTCTAGGCTTTTGTCGGTGGTGGGTTGTACTGTCAACTGATAGTGGATCGTTCAACCCAGAAAGAGGACCCCCTATTAGTGAAGGAAAATGATCACCTGGTATATCTTGGCGGGGAAGCCATCGAAATCGTAGATGGTGGGCGAGGGGCCGGAGACGGCGGGGTGGGAGGTCTCCCAATGGGCGGAGATGATGAGGATGGCAGCGGGTGCAGCTGATCCGTACACCTTCTGCCTGAATGATTTCAGGAAATGCCTCGCTGGCAATGATTCGTCGATCGACATCGTCGGCTGTCCATGCGTGATGAAGAACGTTTCCTTTATCTTCAACCTCTCCATCGCTCTCCTGCTTGCATCTTCCGCAAGACTATTACATCAAACCCTGAAACCATTAAATAGGGGTCCGCTAGCTAACGTCAGCATAAAAATGAAGATGTAGTTAATGATACACTCCACAGCGATCCAATTAAAAAATTCTATCATATACTTGTTTTGATAATAACAAAAAAAACCCAATATTATATACTTTTACCATTACATTAATGTAGCGTTACCCCAATATCTTATAATTTTCCAATAATTACTTTTTATCTATCACCATCCATACCTTACTTTTTCGGCGTGGACGCGTGGGTGTTTGGTACACCAATTTACCCTTTTATGCTTACAATTAATTAATGTCCTATGTTTATATAATATATTGATTATATTTTTATGTTTATTTTTATAATTCATTTTAATGTATATTTTCTTGTGCAATATATTTGTTCAAGTACTTGTAAAACGATTTTTTTTTAACATAACCAATTCTTTTATATTTTTTTTTGATTTTTTAGTTATTTCCATATTAGTATTTGATGGAGAAACCAATTGGAACGGGAAGAAAGAAGAAAAACAAATACAAATTTAACGTCTTATTAAGATAGAAAGTGTCTCTCTTTTTTATTCCTAAATTATTTAGTAGAATAATTTATAATTTAAAATCATTTTTTATATTATATAAGCAAATTTTTCGTATCACACTTCTTCCAAAATCTGTGGAGTGCCCACTCTGCATTGGAACTCACTATCAAAATCATGCCAAAATGGGTTTCTTGCCTGTATATAGGTAAAAAGGGTGAAACACTAAAAGTTATCATCACTGAAATTGTTAGACTTGATTATTTTAAGCTAGAGGTGAATTCGAACAAGATAGAGATAATGGGTTAGGTTAAAAGGAGCCGAAATATTTGCAATTTATCTCCAATACTCCTATGCTCAATTATTCAACTCTAGTAAGGAGTTTATCGAATCAAATAATGTGGAACCTCCACTTGAATACCCCCACAGAATGGAAGGACCAGAGCAAGTGCCCTAGAGGGAAAAAGAAACAAAAAAGAATCACTCAAACCAACAAGCATGCATCTCTACTCCTGGCCATACACTGAAAGGAACAACAACAGAAACATCTGGCCTATCATGCATAGACACATATAAAAGACACATATACTTGAACATGAATCTGACATCAAGGTACAAACCACCACCCGGGGTCAACCACAAAAGATCACTATTTCTCAAGGTTTCATGGGTAACGCATACAAAACATAAGTAAAGCCAGAAAATAAACCCGAATACTACAAAAGACCCCAAGCCACAGGATATGACCAGTTAGAACAACCATGTACACCATCTAACAGGTGAGATCATAAACTGCTAGGCTCGCCCCCATCCTTGTCCTTGCCCTCACTTAGAATGAAGAGAAACAAAAGTGAGTTACAAGACTTAGCAAGCATATACGGAAGAAAAGGAAAGCAAGAGTATGGAAGCTAAAGAGTCACCCGCACTCCACGTACAACAACCATACATAGCATGCCCATAAATCATACAACGGGTAGACAAAATGTCACATAATAAAATGTGTACGTACCGGTCCTTGAGGCCCACATAATTCACACGGCACTTAAGTCCCTATCATAAACTTGCCACAACCCTATAACGACCCGCTCCCACTTTCGGGCACCACCGGTGAATAATCACCAGGATTACTCACCCGACAGACCACAACTGAAGGGTTGGACTATGTTTCAACAGGAAATGCCCTAGGTGGGGACTAGGCTTCGTCTTTCCCTTCGCTCCACTCAAGGAATCGATCCTAAAATCAAACAAGGAAACACAGCGGATTGAGACCCAAAACCCGAGTAAGCTTCACCTTTCTTCAACTCACCTCACAGCGAGCCTAAGGTGAGCCAGGCATAAAACTAACGCATCAAATATCTGTTAAGTACTGGGGGTCTATGGGAACATACATTTCTGATCTTTACTTGATCCGAACTTGGCTCCACCAACTAGGACCATATACATCCAGCCTTCTCGCAATCACCTACCCCACTATGATGAATACAATAGCTAGATACATCTAGTGCTCAATAACATTTACATTCACAACAAAGGTATATACACATACCACCACATGATTACATACATGAAAATACTACATACAATTGCAGGAGAATATTCAACAAACATCTCGGGCAACAATGTTAGTTGTTACTTCATCCTCCCTATGCCATCCCTGCTTGCATCTACACTTGCAACATCTACACATGAGATAAAACCTCATGAGTCATACAAACTTAGTAAGGGTGCAATGCATAAGTAAATGAAGGTTGAGAGAGTATGTAATGCAAAAATGCAATGCAACATGGGTAGTCTTCCATACCCTCATAACGTCCATAGGTTAACGCACCAACCAACCCTTCCCACCACACTAGTCCTCCATATGGCCATAGGTACACTAAAACACATATCATGTAATGTTGACCACTACATGCAACACATAAAGAAACATTTACAATGCAAACAAGACCACCACCAATTGGGGTCATCCCTTACCTAGCTCGAAGCCTCTCTTGCCTCGGCACAAACTCCAGCCTGAATTCCAAGCTCTTCTAGGATCACTGCCTCCTCGGTCGAACCTAGATACCGGTCACATAAAAACCCCACAATATCATAAATTACACCAAACCGGGGCCTTCACTTTTTGCCAAACACTACAAACATCACCCAACAACAAATTCCAAACAACCCAACCGTAATACCCTAGAATTTAATGTAAAGCTTAGATGTTGCAATAAAATGTTTCAAATGGAAGTTTAGGGCTTAAGTGTAAACATGAATGGTTTTAGGGCATTAAACCGAACCCAAGTGCAAATATCACAACTTGCAAAAGGATTAGCTTGTTTCTAACAAAAGGAATGAATGCAATAATGACTCCTTATCATTGAAGCCATGTGTTGGAGAGATAGGATTGGTTTGAGAATTTTTCGTAAAGTCTTAAAGTGTTATAATTGTAATTATTGATCTTTATCCTAAAAGTCTAAACTTAGAGGACTAGGATTGGCTAGGATTTACTTGCAAAGGAAGAGGATGATGGAGCTTATCTTTAAGGCCACATGAGGGTGCATTTGGAGGCCTAGGATTGGAAAGCATAGAGGCTTGCATTGGAAGATTGTATCAAAGGAAGAAAATTTCAAAGTTGTAATAATTGCTAGGGTAGAAAAAGGGGGTTTACTTGGAGGCTAAGTGAAATCTTAAAGATTTGGGATTTTGAAGGCTATATAAAGGGGAGGAGAGAAGCCACATGAAGCTAAGGTGAAGGAAAGAAAGCAAGTGCAAAAAAAACCAAGAAAAAGCAAAGAAGAAAGGAAAGAGAGACCTGGTCGGAAAACTGAAAAAATAAAAGGGAATTTGAAGAGGTAAGCCAATTTTATTTGTGTAAAATCATAGAGCATGAAAAGAGGAGTTCGTAGGTTCAAACGAAGAGCGAATTGGATAAAAAATGAGCAAGATATAGCCGTTTTAACTTCTAAGTCCAGAATCCGTAACAGGGAGGAGGGCAGCGCATGGCCACCATTCTAGGGGCACGTGAGATGCCTTTTTCCCTGAAATTTGTATGAAATACTCCTATTTTAATTCCCTAGAATCTTGTATAAAAATATTTTGATTTGGTGATATGAAACTTCTGTAACTACAGCAAAACCAAGGCCGATACCTTGTAAAAAGTAACTCCGAAAGGTAAACTGACAAGGTGAGTGGTTCTTGAATCCAATAAGCTTCATATTGTTCATATGTTGGTTCATTTGTGTGATGATTGTGGCTTACACTTCATGCTACTCTTTGTTAAAGCATATTTCTTCGTTCTTGCATGCATCTTCGGTGTTGTGAATGGTTGATGAGGCGGGTGTGGTGATTTGGGGAAAGAATCAGATGCCCTCGGTGGGGCTAAGGAGTCCAGTGCCCTCGGAGGGGCTAAGGACATCTAACTCCAATCACGTGCCTTGGTGGACTAAGGTGTTTGAGAAGACTTCATTCTCACATTGCATTTTACATCTACACTCATCATTACTTTTGAACCATCTCACTTAGATGTCAATATCTAACTTGGGTTGATACCCTTGGAACGTTCTACGTTCCAGGTATGGTAGATGTGCCAGGTACTGGGGAGTCAAGCAGAAGGACCGAAAAAGAGGTGGCCGAGACTTAATTTCCATTGTATCTAACTTAAAGTACTATAAACATATATCTCAAGTGATGTACTATTAAACCCTATAAAAGTGTGGAAGTTATATGTTGTACTTATTTCTTTGATCTTGAGAAGGTTATGCTATGTTGGGAAATAACTGTTGTTTGGATGGGTACGTCTTAAACTTGAAAGGTTGTGTTTGGTGATACTTCTACTTGTGTATGGGTATACATGTGTTCGTGATGTCGCAATTATGTCGTAGTCGCGTATTGTAAACAGTTGTTGAGATATTTGGAAGTCACCTAAGCATATGTATGCATCCTTAATAACTCGTAGAAACCCTGGCTATTTAAACTCTCAGGTTCGGTCCTTGCTTCTATTAAAAAAGGATTTCCAATAACGTTCGGTGTTGTAAACGTTAAACATAGCCACCTTGTGGATTGAAAATATGGGGCTATACACCAACCAAGGGCCTTATTTAACTAACAGCTCACACTACATTTTCTCACATAATGGGGAAATAACTCAAAGAAATAACTTATTTACCTCGATGAATCTGGAGGGGAAGTTGGGAAAATGCCCACCCGGCGTTGCCTCTTAAGTTTCCACATCACACCTAGATTCCCATTTTCAAGCCTCCGGCACACTTCTCGAGCCCTAAAATAATTTCTTGAATTTTATGGAATTTTCTAGCATTTCTTTCCTATTTTTCTCCATTTTTCATATTTTCTTTATTTTTTTTATCTTCTTTTCCCTTTTTTTTCTTTATTTCTTCTCCTTCCTCTTCCTTCTTCTTCTCTCTAGCGTTCGACCACTGCTCCTTCTTTTCCAACCTCCAGCACTCACACACGGCTAGCCACCGCCGCTGCTCCCGTTTCCATCACCTTCGGACACTAGTTGGCCACCTCCAACTGTCGCACAGCCGCCACAAGAACCGGCCTCCTCGCGCCACGATCGCTGCCATCATGAGCAGCCATGGCAGCCTCTCGCACGCAGCCTGCACGCACAGTCGTTGCTATCACAACTAGTCGCTCGGCCAATCATTGACGCACCTAGGCAGCCACCTCGGGCCACCATGACCCAACTCCTCCTCTGGTCTCCATGAGTTCCACCTCACGCCCTTACTAGTCTATTACTGTTGCCTCTATCTACATCCGCCATGGCCGCTCCAACTAACTTCGCTACAACGCCTCTGGCCGCGGTTGCTGCCGCCGGCCACCTCTCGCGATCATCTCTCTCTCCCTCAATTTCTCCATGCTCAGTCAAGCTCTTACGAGCTCTCTCTCTCTCTCTCTCACTCTCTATTCCATTGCTTTGCCATTTAAAATATCAAAGGGGAGGAAGCTTTCTCCCCACTTTCGAGCTCACACAAATATATATATATATACACACACATTTATATTTATTAGACCCTCCAAAATCTTACTAATTTCACTTGAGGTTTTATTAATTGCGCTTGAACCCTCCAATACTTTAATTTAATCACCCTCAAGCCATTTAATTGCCTTCATTTCTCAAAATTAATAACTGGCCTTTACTCGAAAATGTTAGTTTCATCCATGCGCCTTCATGGGACCTTCATTCCACCCAAAAACACTACAAGGTTTCCTTACTCACAAAATCGACCACCCTAGGGTCCCCTCAGCTTCTCAGAAGTCCCTTACGACTATTCGATATTGGCACACTTTCGGGCTTATATAGAATTTTTTTCAAAAATTATTTCCGATTGGACTGCTTCTAGCATCCTTAGCCTCACCTCGAGACGCTTGCCAATCGTATGCCCTCTCTCCTGGACATCCAATTCTCGGGACATTCCTTGTCAACTATTCGGTAATTTTATTAATTAATTTCTCGAAATATACTTTAGGGCTCCCCGGACCACCCGAGGTCCTTTCAAAATCACTGGAAATTATTTATTTTCTAATACCATGTAACATAGGGTATTACACAATGTAACATCCCAGATTTTCAAACTTAAATATGTTGTAATACCTGAGGTTATTAGGTTTTAATACTTGAGGAAATAGTTCATTTCAAGGGATTATAGAAGCCTTGAGACAAAGGTTCAATTTCTGAGCCAATGGCAAAATCGTAAATATTGAAATTCGAGTAAAAGTGTAATTTACCTAAAAATCTTGGGGTATTAGCATAATTTATCCATTTTTTGTGGACCAAAATGTGCAATTAAAAATGGTCTGGGGACCAAGTTGCAAGGGCCTAAGTGCAAATTACCCAAAAAGTTCAGGCCAAGGTGTAGTTCTTGAAACTTCTAGTTAGATCATTGAAATAATGAATTGGGCCAACTAAATGTTGTTGTACTTTTTGTAAAATAGTTTTAATGATGAAAAACATATATTAGTTTAATCCCTAAGTCATGAGTCAAGTATGTGGTTTTCAATATATATCAATTTCAATATCAAGTTTCACTGTGTGAAAATGAAAACCCTATTTTGATTAAGTCTGGAAGGTTAGCACTTTATAAGGAGAAGTATAAGATAATGTTTTCATTTTAGAAAACTATCTCCCGATAATTTGATATCTAACATTCATTAGTGCTAAAATAATTTTTAATGAATTTTTCATCAAATAGAAAGTATATATTTTGGAGGTGGTCAAATCGCAAAATTGTAAGTTTGTATTGAAACCCAAAATCTACTTTCTTATTGATTTTTGATTTTGATTTTCTAAGTATTTTTATTGAATCCAAATAGGGGGTACTTTGTTATTTTCATTTATGTATTAAAGTAAATAGAGGTAAAATATAAATAAAAGAAAATGTGGACATTTATTTAAACTAAAGAAATGTAAATAACCTATAATGTATTCATGCTGTGGATTGTGCTTTCATGCAAATGTTTCTGAATATCTGTCATGTTCCTATGCATGTTTTGAAACCCCTTTGAAATGGTTTTCTATATTTTCAATGTATGTTATTTCGAAACATCTCTGCATTCATGTGTTTTCAAATCAGGTTTTGGACTATGTTTAGAAACCTCATTTCCAAAGAGGTATGTTTCAAAACCTATCATGTCATGTTTCGAAACCTATGACATTCTATCAGCAGATCATTTGAAAATTGAGATGCATTTGTTTTGTAATTTTGTATTTATCAAAATGCTTCTCTATCATTTATTTAATGCACTCTCCATGCTTAAGAGATTCAAATTTGAATTTGAATGTGAGTGCCTTTAAAATATTCAAAAGTGGGTGTAAGATTCTGTCTCCCACTATTTACTGTCTCTAAGTGCTTTGTCCAGCTGGAAGCTTGCATGTTTCGAAACCTCTTGTCTATGTTTCGAAACCTTAGTGCATTTCTATGATGTTTCGAAACCTACTTTTCTGTCTTGTCTTTAACGGCTATAAACGACTAGATTTCTATCTTTTGATATAAATAGCATGTATTTGAAGACAAGAAGAATAAGATTGAGTTAGAACAAGATACAACAAGTGAATACACACTAGAGACACACACATAAGCACATGTGATCTAAATTCGTTTGACAAGCTTTCAAAGGGGATCCATTCATCCATTCCTAGATGTGCATTGTGATGTGAAAAAGGAGAAACAAGTGTAAACAATGAGTATCACCCTCCATCTCTCCTCACCTCAAGTTAAGAGGTTTGTACAACCATATGGTAAGGCATTTATTGCTCATTGGGTTGTAAAGATAAACTTGATTATCTTGTTAATGTTGTAAGGTTTGAGTTTAGCTTAAAACTCATTTGGTGTAAAGGTTTGAGTTGAGCCTAAAATTCATTGTGTCAAAGGTTCGAGTTTTGCCTTAAAACTCACTTGGTGTAAGGTTTGAGTTAAACCCGGAAAAACTCACTTGGTGCTAGGTTTGAGTTGAGGTCGTAAAAACTCACTTTGTAAGGTTTTGGGGTGAACCGTGGTAAAACCCTTGTTGTGGTGATTACTAGTAAAAGTGATTGGGATTGCAAAATCCTTCAAGTGGGTAAGCTTGAAGGTAGTGGAGTAGGCGGGTGTCGAACCACTATATATCTTGTGTGCAATTGTTCTTTAGTTTTCATGTATCATTATTGCCTATTACATATGCTTGCATAAGTTTTGTTATCAAAGACGAAAATAGTTTTCATGAGCATAAGTTTATACATATACATAGAAAACATATCTTTGATATACAAACATCTTTGGTATACTCTTAAATATATAAATCATCTTTTCCAAAGATCGGTATTTTGAAATACAAGGTAAAGGATTTCGAATCAATCAAAACAGTGAAGTAGATTTCAAAACATACATTTCATATTTCGAAACTTGCAAAACAGTAAGGTATATTTCAAAACATATATAGTAGGTTTCGAAATCTACTTAACAAAAAGGTTTATTTCGAAACATATAGTCTATATTTCGAAACCTAGTGTTCTACCTTCAATCAAAGTTTTAAATTATCAAAAACTTACCTAATCCCAATTCACCCCCCCTCTTGGGATATATTTGCCATCATTAGGAACCAATAAACCATTTGGGAGTAAAGATGGCGGATTCCAAACTTATTCCAATATAGTTAAATCATGATTGCGGATCTCAAATAACATTTAATCCATCATTGGATCATTTTGAAATTCAAGACTTAGCTTCCAAAAGTCTTCAAACCTTATCCACAAGGACACATAGCAATCAACCATTGGCCACTTGGAAGATAAGATAAGGTCATATGATGCTCATAATGACCCCCTGAGGTGGCATTGCGTGATTGGCCAAGGAAAAGCTTAGTTAGTCTCCAAAGTTTACAAAAGTCTCCAAACCATATCCCTAAGGACATGTGGCAAGCATTCATTGGCCACTTTGAGATAGGATTTGAAGTGTAATGATGAGAAATGTGGAAAATACAATTAACCATGTGAGATGTAGTTGTTAATTAAAGATATAATGATGGAAAATGTAGAAAATGTAAGTTACCGTATGGGATGTAATGATGGGGAATCTTGAAAATCTAATTAAACATGTGGAGGCACAAATCTCTAGGGACACGTGGCATATTTTAATTGGATGCTCATAGATGGAATGATGACGCGACACTTGGTGTGATTAGTCCAAATAAGATGTTGAATCATCTAAGTGAGAGTTCAAAATAATTTCATGAATATATGCAAGATATGAAACAAAACTGACATATCCCCAACAAGTCCTAGCCCAAGAGAATCTCACACAACACTTAACCCTAACCGAGGAAAATGCAATCTCTCTAAAGGAAACACAACCACATTGGCACGACACAATCCTAGCTTAAAAGGGCAACATCAACCCCTCTCCCTGACACAACGAAAAACCATCATTACCACTTCCAACATGGAATGATCAACATCAATTTAGGAACTCGGGGAATCACCCCACAATCATGTTAGGGATTACGTTTCCACTCAAAAGTATATCAGATCACGTTAACACAAAACCCTAGCCATAAGATGATCAACACTAACCCTGGGAATCCACGTCCACGTCGAAAACAATGCTATCTCTCAAAGGACACTTGGGTGCTGTCCACTGACAACCCCATCACTTAAGCTAATCCAGGGTGTTGTCCATTCTCAGCCCTGCCAATTGTCGACTGCCAGGGTGGTGTCCACTCTTAGCCCCCGTCACAAGTGGGCATTTTTCCTTGGCACGCTTCCCAACTACTATCACTTAAGTGCTAGAATCCCATATGAACCACCAGTCACCCTAGTGTAACTTCCCTAGCAAACTTGTCTGACACGGAACCCCAAGTAGTCATTTTTTCAAGCACAACCTGCACAAGATACCCCTGCACGTTATTCTGGCAAACACCTTTGCGGAATTACTACTACACCATCCGAGCAATATCCCAGGTTTACATCCCACTAGACAACACAAAAACATGTCAATGCCACATGTTATGATTCGATGCATCATATAAAACAACATTTCATGTACATAATTGATCGCACAAAATTTAATGCACATGCATAAAACATTTTGGGATAAACTCCCACATGAAAAAAACCATCATAGGTTACTGTTTACATGCAACAAAACCCTTTGCTTGTAATCAAATCAAGTTTAGGTAGAATCATAACCGAGTTTAGGATAGAACCACTCACCTCCAATGTAATACCTCGTGTTAATATAAAGAAAGTGAAAAAGGAAGTGAGTAAATTTCCAAAAAATGCCCTTGGGAATGTGAAGGATTATTAAGAATAGTGGTGCCCTTAGAGAGGGACATTTTGGTAATTTGGATAGTAAAGTCCAATCGAGGGTATTTTGGTAGTTTTGAAAAAAAAAATAATTCCTTGGGGAATTAAGCAAGTTTGTGAATTTTTCCTATTTGGTATTTATGAGGAGAATAAATGGGGAATAAAAATTCACAAGGGGCATTTTAGTAATTTTGGAGAGAAATTCCATAAAGGAATTAATTATGAGAAAAAGGATAAATTAATTATGGGAGTGATCGGGGCTGTCGAACACCAATAGATTAGATAGTATGATGATACGGATTTGTAATAGAGGTGCAACCCTAAGTCGTCTCCCAACGAACCTCAAACGGATCTGTCAAAACAAGGCTAAACGGGGGGGAAGTTTTTGATAAAAAATAGAAAACAAGATGAATAAGAACACAATAAATCAAGATGCAATCAGTTGCAAACCAATCCTTCTATCCCAGTTTTCATTGCCTTCTCAATAAACCATTTGTTTAGTTTTAACCCTCAAATCGAAAATCAGAAAAATCCTTTAACAACCGCCAAAGATTTGGAAGAAAACCAATAAACAGATTTCAGAAACCTCTTAGTTCAATCTATCAGTTTTGATTCCCCTTATTGCACAGATTCGAGACTGATTGGAATACCATCCAAACAGGTTGTTCTTGATTCCAGTTAAAGCCTCAACCGAGCACAAAAACCTTGGATTCTCAAACAAAGACAATGCATGCATTCATCCAACCGGTATCAACACATACACAGATTTAAGAGAGAACGGAAACAAGAAAACAACAAAGTTAAAACTAAAACAAACATATTTCCATTAAATCCAAGACTCAAACCGGGAACAAGGATGGTGTTGCAACTTGATTACAGAATCCTTAGCCCTCCATCTTGACAAGAACAATGAAGAGAAGAGAAAAATCGACTACTGTTCACGTCCTTCAAGAATCTCCCTTTAATGGCCTCTTAAGGTGCTTAAATAGAGCTTAAGGAGGAAACCCTAGGGTACTGCAACTTGACGGCCGATTTCGGAAAGGTTATCGCGCGTTCTGGGCTTCGGCCTCTTCATAAGAATTTTAGATCAGAAAGAGTAGATGAACTTGGGATTTTGAATCACTTGATTTGGATATTGGACGCCCAAGATATGCTCATCTTCTAAATCTCCACTCTCAGTGCTTATGCATGCAAATCAAAAGGACTTTTATTCATGGCTCAAACATGGTAAGGTGAAAGGGATAGGAAGATAACAATGAAAAGTAAACTTTAGGAGGAAAGAAAACATTCAAGACAATCCCAAGATCAATGAAGAACTATTAAGCAAGCAGAAAATAGAACCCTTCTTTTTTTTCTTTTTTTTTTCGCATGGTGGGTGCGTTTTACGCTCCATCCCACCTTGGTGAGTGCGTTTTACGCTCCATCTCACCTTGGCCTTTGGCCTTTCTATCTATTTTTTTTTTCCTTCTTTTGATTCCAAAGGACTTGCTTAATTTTTTTTTAATCAAGGGATGTAATGAATGTTCTCCAACCTAAAGATGGGAAAAGATCACTTTTTTTTTTTTTTTTTTTAGGTATGACGAGAAAAATGAAAGAATGCCTTAATCATCTTTTCACATGCATGAGCACTGATAGCTTCAATAAAGATTCAAAACAAGTTCTAGAATGATACCCATAATTTAGTGGATGCAGGCATAGCATAAGAAAGGACAAGAACATGCACAAATATTCCCACAAAGACTACCTCAATCAACTCACCAAGCCAAACTCATTTCCAATTTACTTGAAAGCCCAAAAAGATAAGATCAACTTTCTAATCATGCTAAATTCTTTCAAACTCAATTTGCCTCATTTTGCAATTTTTTTTTATTATTATTATTTTTTTTTTGTTTTTTTTTTTTGGTAAATTCAATTTTCTAAAACTCCTCCCCCCACACTTAAACATTACATTGTCCTCAATGTAAGCATGCAGCAAGAATCAGGTATAGGACAAGTAAATAATAAAGAAAATAAGGAGAGAGGAACAGCCTGATTTTGTTAATTGTAGGCGGCGTTGAGGAGATGCAGCTCCTCCATAGTATGCTCCTGAAAGCTCTCGTAGAATGGCTTAAGCCGCTGCCCGTTGACTGTGAATCACCTTGTGGTTGACTCATCCATAAGCTCAACTGCACCATAAGGAAAAACATGAGTAACCACAAAAGGACCAATCCAATGAGAACGCAACTTACCTGGCATTAATTTGAGACGGGAGTTGTATAGGAGGACTTTCTTGCCAACTTCAAACTCTTTCTTGTTAATCAATTTGTCATGAGCAGCCTTAGTTTTTTCCTTGTAAATTCTGGAGTTCTCATATGCTTCCAATCTCAATTCCTCAAGCTCTTGCAATTGAAGCTTTCGTTGGGAACCAGCCTCTGTCATATCCATGTTGCATTGCTTTACCGCCCAATAGGCCTTATGCTCGATCTCTACCGGCAGATGACATGCTTTTCCAAAGACCAATCGATATGGGGACATGCCAATAGGAGTCTTGTAGGCCGTGCGGTAGGCCCAAAGTGCATCTTCCAACCTTTTGCTCCAGTCTTTCCTGTTGGCCTGGACTGTCTTCTCTAGAATATGCTTGATCTCTCTATTTGAAACCTCAGCCTGCCCATTGGTCTGTGGATGGTAGGGCGTCGCCACTTTATGTAAAACTCTATACTTTTGAAGCATGGATTGCATCGTTCTATTGCAGAAGTGGGATCCTTGATCACTGATGATGGCCTTGGGAATGCCAAACCTGTAGAAAATATGAGATCTAACAAAATCTGCAACCACAGAAGAATCATCAGTCCTGGTGGCTTTAGCTTCCACCCATTTCGAAACATAATCCACAGCCAAAAGAATGTACAGAAAACCAAAGGAGACAGGAAAAGGACTCATGAAATCAATGCCCCAAACATCAAAGATCTCACAAAATAGTAAGGGTTGCTGAGGCATTTCATTCCTACGTGATATTGATCCTGTGTGCTGGCAACGTGTGCAATTCTTACAAAATGTATGAGCATCTCGAAAAAGAGATGGCCAATACAAACCTGAGTCTAGAACCTTTCTAGCTGTGCGTTGAGGACCAAAGTGACCACCACATGCAAGTGAATGACAGAAATGCAAGACTGAAGCAAACTCAATATCGAGCACACATCTCCTAAGGACTTGGTCACTACACATGCGCCATAGATATGGATCATCCCATACATAGTACTTGGCCTGACTTTTAAATTTACTTAGCTGATCTCTCTTAAGATGGGCAGGGATATCAGATGCAGCTAGAAAATTAACAATGTCAGCATACCAGGGCTCAGTACCATGCAAGTGATAGAGTAACTCATCTGGGAAGTCATCTTTGATAGGCTGACAGTCCATGGTAGTGGCATCTGAAGAGGAAGGAAGCCTGCTCAAATGATCAGCCACAAGATTCTCAGCTCCACTCTTGTCTTTGATCTCAACATTGAACTCTTGAAGTAGGAGCATCCACCGTATCAACCTGGGTTTGGCATCGTGCTTCTTCAAGAGATATTTCAAAGCTGCATGATCAGAAAACACAACAACATTAGAACCCAGGAGATAAGAGCGAAATTTATCTAAAGCAAACACAATGGCAAGAAGCTTCTTTTCAGTAGTGGTGTAGTTTGCTTGGGCGTTGTCCAGAGTGCGCGAGGCATAAGCAATGACATGTGACTTCTTCTCCACTCGTTGTGAAAGGACGGCACCAACTGCATAATTGGAAGCATCACACATAAGCTCAAATGGCAAGTCCCAGTTGGGTGGCTGGATGATGGGTGGGGAAGTCAAGCGCCTCTTGAGCTCCTCAAAGGCCATCTTGCAAGACTCATCAAATTTGAATTCCACATCCTTCTGAAGCAGGTTGGACATTGGAAGGGCAATCTTGCTGAATTCCTAGATGAATCTCCTGTAGAATCCTGCATGTCCAAGGAAAGAACGTACCTCCCGCACAGACGCGGGGTAAGGTAAAGAAGAAATGATATCAACCTTGGACTTATCAACCTCTATACCCCTCTTGGACACAACATGACCCAAAACAATCCCCTGCTCAACCATGAAATGACATTTTTCAAAATTTAGGACAAGATTCTTCTCAACACATCTCTCCAAGACTCTACCCAAACTAATTAAACACTCATCAAAGGAGGTCCCATAAACAGAAAAGTCATCCATGAAAACTTCCATGCAATGCTCAAGTAAATCTGAAAATATACTCACCATGCATCGTTGGAATGTACCTGGGGCATTACATAGACCAAATGGCATCCTCCGGTATGCAAAAGTGCCAAAGGGGCAGGTGAAGGTGATCTTCTCCTGATCCTCCGGTGCTATGCAAATCTAAAAATAACCAGAAAAACCATCAAGAAAGCAGTAATGGGACTTTCCAGCTAACCTCTCTAGCATCTGATCAATGAATGGGAGTGGGAAATGATCCTTCCTGGTAGCTTGGTTGAGCCTCCTATAGTCAATGCAGACTCTCCAACTGTTCTGCACTCGCATGGGCACTAGCTCATTCTTCTCGTTGGCTACCACTGTGAATCCTGTCTTCTTTGGAACTACCTGCACTGGACTCACCCACTTGCTATCAGAGATAGGATAAATAATGCCAGCCAAAAGTAGTTTACTTACCTCTTTCTTGACCACATCTAGAATGGTGGGATTGAGTCTCCTCTGGGGCTGTCTCACTGGTCGAGCTTCTTCCTCTAAATGAATCCTGTGCATGCATAAGGAAGGGGATATACCAGGAATGTCTGCAAGTGACCAACCTATGGCTCTCTTATGTTGCTTCAACAGATTCAGCAACTTCTCCTCTTGGTCAGGCTGAAGGTTGTTGGCGATGATCACGGGTAGCTTGTCTCCATCCGCCAAGTAGGCATACTTCAGATTCTCGGGCAGGGGCTTGCACTCCAAGGTGGGTGGCTGTTGAATTGAAGGCACCAGTCTGCTTATGTTGCCACCTACCTGCACTACATTCTCAACAACAGAAACTTCCTCTATGGGAGGCACATGAGAATCACATATAGTATGAGAAGGTGCACTTTCAACAATACTCAAAAACTCATCTATTTCAGAACAAATACTACACTTACTGGGTCCATCATGACACTGAAGGCAATGCATATCATCAGGAAAATTATGAATGGTGGGGAATTCAGACTCAAGATCATACAACTCAACACATGATTTCTCCACCATTAAGTCAATAAAGTTAACATGCAAGGCAGAATGATCTTCTAAGGGATACTTCATGGCATCAATGATATTGAATTGAATAGTGTTACCAGCGAACTCCATAGATAAAGTACCCTCATGCACATTAATTATTGTCCTTGCAGTTTTCAAGAAGGGTCTACCTAGAATAAGTGGTGCGTGTCCGGGTGTGTGATCATCCTCCATATTCAAAACATAGAAGTCAGCAGGGAATATGAAATCTTTTACCTTCACTAACACATCCTCTAATACTCCCTCAGGGTATGCTGTGCTCCTATTTGCCAACTGGACCACCGCTCCTGTAGATGTCAATGTGCCTGCACCTGCCTGCAAAGAAGAATATACAGATTTAGGCATTACATTAATAGAGGCTCCTAAATCCAACATAGCATTATGAAATTGCAAATTTCTAATAGTGCAAGGAATGGTGAAAGTCCCTGGATCTTTGCATTTCTCAGGCATGGCAGGTTGAATCAATGCTGACACATTTCTTCCCAAGTTGATCTTTTCATTTCCTTTCAGTTTCCTTTTGTGGGTGCACAAGTCGTTGAGAAATTTGGCATACTTGAGAATCTGTCTGATGGCCTCCAAGAGTGGTATGTTCACCTCAACTTTTTTGAAAGTCTCCATGATCTCCTTGTCTAACTCAGCTTCTGCTCTCTTTTTATTTTGAGTGGCTCGGTGAGGAAATGGCAATGGATGGCTGTAGGAAGTCTCTCCTTTATCTTGATCAATGGTGGTGGGCTGCTTGTCCTTTTGAATGGGAGGAGGCTGATCTTCCTTTTGGCTTTCTTGTTGCTGCCCAAATTCTGGTTGTGGAGAGGGTGGGCTGCTCAACTCCTTGCCACTGCGAAGAACGATAGCACTTACATTGCCCCTTGGATTTGAAACTGGCTGTGAAGGCAACTGACCCGAACCTTGACTCTGTAGCTCACTGATATTGGTTGCAAGTTGTCCAATCTGTGTCTCCAAATTTTGTATGGCAGTATCGGTCCTTTGCTGAAACTGGAGATTGTTGGCAACGAGCTGCTTCATGATATCTTCCAAGCTTGATTCGGATTTAGGGGCTGGTTGTGGTTGCTGCATTGGTTGACTTAGTCTTTGTGCATTGAATCTGTGCTGCTGAGGTTGCTGCTGCTGTGGCTGGAATGGCTGGTTGGAAGGACCTCCATACCTCAAGTTTGGATGATCTCTCCACCCTGGATTATAGGTGGCAGCATATGGATCATATCTGTGTTGCTGTGGCTGTTGATGATGCTGTGGCTGGAAGGGTCTTCCTGGAAAAATGCTAGCACAAGCTTCTGTATTCTCCTACAATTGAGGACATTGGTCAGTAACATGGGAAGATAATGAACAAATACCACATACCTGCTGAGATTGGGACTGTCCTTTATCAAGGGCTAGCTGTCTGACCATGGAGGCCAATTCCTCCAGTTTGTTCTCTATCCTCTGTTGGTCATTGATGGCAGCAACACCAATCTCATTGGCCTGCCTCATGGGAGTGGCTGATCTGGTACCAAACTGTTGGGCATTCTGTGCCATCTTGGAGATTAGCTCTTGAGCAGCTGCTGGTGTCTTTTCAGAGAGGGCTCCTCCACTAGCTGCATCCACCAAATACCTATCCATTGGAATAAGACCTTCATAGAAGTATTGGATCAGCAGTTGGTCACTGATTTGATGGTGTGGACAACTAGAACACAGTTTCTTGAATCGCTCCCAATACTCATGTAATGTCTCCCCATGATTCTGCCTTATGCCACAAATTTCTTTCTGAATGGCGGCTGTTCGAGATGCTGGAAAGAACTTCTCCAAAAAGATCCTTTTTAGCCCATCCCAACTTGTGATGGCAGCAGGTGGTAGGTAGTATAACCAATCCTTTGCAGCTCCATCCAATGAAAATGGGAAGGCCCTAAGTTTTATCTGCTCCTCATCAACTCCTTGTGGAACAGACAACATGGAATTCTTTGAGGTGCTTGTGCGGATCTTCACCTGCAAGGCCATGAAACTTGGGAAGCAAATGGATTAGCCCAGATTTCAATTCAAAGGTTGCATCCAATTGGGGATATTGAATGCATAAAGATTGATAGTGCACATCAGGGGCAGCCAATTCTCTAATGGTTCTACCATCCAAATGACCATGATTTACAATATTTCCATTATTTCCATTTCGATTGTGTTTAAGTCAGGGATAGGTGTAGAAACAGAAGGAATATCAGATGCAATGGCAGAAAAGGTAGGAGGATTATCAGATTCTTTGAGGTGCTCTAACTCTCTAGCCTTCCTTTGCTTCCTAAGGGTTCTTTCTATTTCAAGGTCTAGGTCAATTGGTATGTTCTTAGAGGATCTGGTCATGCACTAAAGATCAGCACAAAAACATTCTCAAAATGACTCACAAAGAACAGCACACAAACTGGCCTATGCACAGCACACAAACTGGCCTATGCACACAAAAAATGCAAAAACGTAGGGCACATAAAATCTATCATTCAAAAAGCCCTAAGACAATTTTTTTATGCAATTTTTCATAAAATTTCAACACAAAAACACTGAGGGACCTAAAAACACTAAAAACCACACAAAATCAGCCACTGAGAAACACAAAATGGCCCAAAAAGTGGTCTAAACGTTGGAATTTGGCCAAAAAAGGGTCTCCTCACTGCATAGAAGTGACATTGATTCCTCACACCCCCATTTCTTTGGACACCAAAAATCATCCCAATCGGAGCAAGTTGAAAAATGTGAACAGTAACTGTTTGCCTCAAAATCGTTTTTTTCCTAAAATCGGCTCCTATTTTGCCTCTAAAACCACTCTAAATGCAAGAAAACATCAAGGGAAGCATAAAGACATGAAAGAACATCAAGTAAGGATGAGAAAGGAAGAGGATAGAACCAGTTTCTTGATTTCAATCCTTAAATATTGCTATCTGTCATGGAGGCTATCAAATCTGCTGAATAGGAATTTGCTGTTTTACTTTTGCTGAGTTTTGCTATCTCTTGCACTTGGATGCAGCTTGTTGGTATCCTACAAAACAGAGAATAAGATTTTTCTATCAGCAAAGAGAATAAGAGAATAAGAGAAGAAGAAAAGAAGAGAATAAGAGAATAAGAGAAGAAGATAAGAAGAGAATAAGAGTTTTCTGTTTTTTTTTTTTTTTTTTGCTGGTCTTCTTGATCTTCTTGATTTATTTATGGCATAAACTTGGTACGTGGCGTTGTATCTAGCAGTGCCGAGTATGGTTAACTCGCTTTGGACCAATAGCCCGCAACCAGCTAGTTTCCAACCTATATACCAAGTAGCAACCACAAATTTCTTTAAAATCAGTCTTCTTTTGACAAAAACGAGATTGGTTCCCCGGCAGCGGCGCCAAAATCTGATCGGGGCTGTCGAACACCAATAGATTAGATAGTATGATGATACGGATTTGCAATAGAGGTGCAACCCTAAGTCGTCTCCCAACGAACCTCAAACGGATCTGTCAAAACAAGGCTAAACGGGGGGGGGAAGTTTTTGATAAAAAATAGAAAACAAGATGAATAAGAACACAATAAATCAAGATACAATCAGTTGCAAACCAATCCTTCTATCCCAGTTTTCATTGCCTTCTCAATAAACCATTTGTTTAGTTTTAACCCTCAAATCGAAAATCAGAAAAATCCTTTAACAACCGCCAAAGATTTGGAAGAAAACCAATAAACAGATTTCAGAAACCTCTTAGTTCAATCTATCAGTTTTGATTCCCCTTATTGCACAGATTCGAGACTGATTGGAATACCATCCAAACAGGTTGTTCTTGATTCCAGTTAAAACCTCAACCGAGCACAAAAACCTTGGATTCTCAAACAAAGACAATGCATGCATTCATCCAACCGGTATCAACACATACACAGATTTAAGAGAGAACGGAAACAAGAAAACAACAAAGTTAAAACTAAAACAAACATATTTCCATTAAATCCAAGACTCAAACCGGGAACAAGGATGGTGTTGCAACTTGATTACAGAATCCTTAGCCCTCCATCTTGACAAGAACAATGGAGAGAAGAGAAAAATCGGCTACTGTTCACGTCCTTCAAGAATCTCCCTTTAATGGCCTCTTAAGGTGCTTAAATAGAGCTTAAGGAGGAAACCCTAGGGTACTGCAACTTGACGGCCGATTTCGGAAAGGTTATCGCGCGTTCTGGGCTTCGGCCTCTTCATAATAATTTTAGATCAGAAAGAGTAGATGAACTTGGGCTTTTGAATCACTTGATTTGGATATCGGACGCCCAAGATATGGCCTTTTAAAGAATTAGTATCTGTGCAGTTTTCCTAATTTGCCCCCAACTTCTTGGCCCCGACTTTGAAGCGCTGTTTGAAGGCCCAAACGAACTCGGATTTGGACAAACCATAGCATTCCAGAAATCTAAAGAAGTCCGCTACAATATCTCTTAATACATCATCTTCATTCTAGAATTTTATATTGGCTAAAATACTGAAGGAAGTGCAGGAGGTCAAATCTGCCAAAATTGCCCTTATTTCTCTATCTCCAATTTCCAAGATATCTCATTGCCATCAAGATGTCTCATGCCCCATCTCATGCTCCATGGCCCTAAACCTGGCAAAATAAAATAAAATAGTGTGAAGCCCAATTCCTATAAAATAAAATGAAATAAAATCAAGATGAATGAAATAACACAACTAATGTGCAGAAAGGACTAAATATGAGGGCTAAATAGTATGAAAATATGTACTCTATCAGGGAGCGAAAATAATTAATTTCTCCTAAATTGGTGTATTTATATGGTGGTGCCACATGAATGGATGATTAAAGCTTGGAAGCCAAGAATGGTGTCATGGAGTGACACTTGGCAAGTAGTGGTCCAAGGTAAATGAAGAATTAAATAAATGTAAAAGAAATGATATTAGTCATTCTAGCATTTAATGAAGGCAATGATGATGTTTCTTAAAAAGAAAATGCAAATGGAAAAGAAAATAGTCATGCATTAATGGTTGGAAAATGGTGGCATTTAATTAATTCATTATGGAAATGAATTATGTCTCTCAAGTGGTCTTTCAAGTGATGGCATGAAATTAGTCCCCTTAAAAATAAATGAGAAAAATAGCTATTTTGGCATGGAAGACTTGATCCAAGGGTGGAGATTAAGGCTTGAAAATCTAATGGTTGAGATGATTCAAGAGAAGTGGCATGGATTGCCACATGTAAAGGGATTTGAATGGTTGAGATCTAGTCTTCAAAAGTAAAAGAAATCTAATGGTGGAGATTAAAGAAGACAAGAGCACATGGATTGTGCTAGTTTGGAAGGTGGGGATTTATTCTCATAAAGTGAAGGAAGATCTAAGGGTTAGGATCTAACCTTGAAGTTGTTAGAGATAAAAGGGTATTTGGAAGGTGCTAAGTCTTCCATTTTTCATTTTGAATGGATTGCAAATGAAGAGAGAGAAAGGAAGAAAAAGAAGAAGAAGAAGAAGGAGAAGAAGAGAGGAATGAGAAGAAGCCTAGAGGTAAGGTGTGAAATTATCTTATTCTCTTCATCTTTCTATGGGGTTTTGAGTAATCCACTCTTTATTTTATTTAAGAAGGTTTGGGAAAAATGGAAGAGTGGCCATGGAAGCTTGATGGAGCTTGAAGAACCTTGAAGGAAGCTAGAAAAAAAATAAATAAATAAAGGTAAGGGATGGCCCCATGGGATGGTGGCCTTGCATGGTTGTAAGTATGTTTATAAACTTTCATGTTGTATTAAGCATGCTCTTCATGTACATAATAGCTATGGCCATAGGGATTGTTATGGTACATGGTGGAAAGGGGTAGGTTAAGGCTTCAAACCTTGAAAGGTTGTGAGAGCATGGAAGACCTAACTATATTTGCATGCACATGCCATTACATGATTTATGTTTATGTTCATATTTATTGCATAAGCACCCTTATTGAGCTTAATAGTTCATGAGGTTTTTACCCTCACATGTAGGTTGTCAAGGCATGAGAAAGAGCAAGGCAAAAGGGGAAAGCTTAAGGATGAATGAGAAGTTTTAAGGATGTGTTGTAATGGCTCGATAAAGCCTTAAGCTATATGTATTTTCATTTGTGTTGTACGTTGTCTTAAGCATCAAGAGAGTGTATAAGCTTCATTTATGGGAAAAAGTTAAAGTTGGGGTGTATATTTATTGATTTTTAATTTTGAAATTTTTGAATAAATTTGGCCTAACATAGAACTCAAAGTGTGAGACTTGAAGGAAAGATGTATTTTTGCCTAGTGTGAAAGGCATCTAGTTGGATAAATTTTTGAGGGTTTTTGGAGGCCAAATTTTGGAATTGGGAGCCATATATTTCAGAAATGAGATCTGGAGAGTTTGGAAAAAAAAAAAAAAGGAAAGAAGTGAAGAGGCAGCAAAGGGTTGCCAGCAGCACTTGCAGGGCTGTAGAGGGCGGGGGCGGGAGCGCACAGGCGGGCCTGCGCGTGCAGGTGCGCGCGGGAGGCCGTGTGCGCGGCATGTGCGGCCAGCCCGCGTGGCCAGCGCCCAGCGGGGCCCCGCGGGCCAATTTTTTTAAAAAAATTGGAATTTTTGGGAATTTTGGGGCATTTCTTAATTGAATTCGAGCCCCGGAGGAATTTTCAAAATAAAAGGATTTTCGGGCATGTTCGGAGAAAATGTCAAAATTTTACAAAATTAAACATTTGAGTTTTTCCTCCAAAATTGGTAATCAATCAATGGATTAGTTTAAATGGTGAATTATGGAGCCCGATAAAATTCTTGAATGGAAAAGAATTAAATATAAATAAGAAATGGCGGTTGGGCATTTTCATGAGTTTCCTTTTTAGCTAATGCAGTGTGGTTAAAGCCCAATTTCGCTAGTGAATCCTGGGGATGAGGGAAGGGAAGGACGAGCCTAGTTCCCACCTAGGGCGTTTCATCTTGAAACATGGTCCACCCCTCATCTAAGGCCGGGCAAGTGGATAATTTGGGTAATTGTTCACGAGTAACACCGTAAGTGGGAGCGGGGCGTTACATCCAACGTACTCAGAATGTCTCAATTTTCATGCACAACCTCGATTCTCATGCCAAACCTTAAATAATTGTACTTTTACTTAACCTCGAGTCTCAACAATCCCTAGACATCATATTCATTTAAAGGAACATTAAAATCCATTTTTCTCAATTTCTTCATAATATCCACCCATTTTCTTCTTATTTGCCCTCAAAAATTCTAAAATAAATATCTCCTCAAACATTTTTCTAAATTTTTCAACACCATAAATCATAAAATAATTTTCTAAAAATTATAATAAAAAAAATCATAATAAAATAGCTATGCATGCGCCCTCATGCGCCTATCCCATGCTCCTGAAATAAAAGGTCAACGCGTAAAGTCCACACACCGGTTGTCTTCCCCAATCTTCTAGTCACCGACGGTTGCTTCGATCACCAATCCTTTTGCACCACCTTGAAGCCCTTCTCAAGCTGATCCCAATGGCACACTCCTTGGTCTGAAACACTACTAAAAAATGCCCCAATCGAATGATTAAACTTTTGGCTCTAGCGACCGCTGCAATTTTCAGCCACCTGTCAAAACACCCTCAAACCTTGATGAAACCTCACCAAAATCTCAAAATTTTCTCCTCTTGACACAAGGATCAAAATCCCTCTATCGAATCCCTCTAAAACACTCCAAAACTTCATAAATTTGATGCCCAAAACCTTGAAACCCTTGGCCCTATTTATAGCTAAAAATTGGTACCTCTCGGCCAATCAGAGGCCGAGGCTTGGCCTCCAAAGCTTCCCTAGGCCACAAGAGACCTCTTCCAGGCCAACATTTGTCATCCCATCACCGAATATCATGATTTTCAATGGTGGCAATGAGGCAGCCAAATTGCAATGTTCACACTACAGTTTAAAAAATTACACTTTAACCCCTCTAGCTTTTTCTTTTTCATTTTGGCCTTTTCCTAGAAGCCCCTGATTTTTTCAATAATTCCATTATGACCCATAAGTTCTAAGTTTCTCCTTTCATCCCCAAAAATTTAGGAATAACATCATTTCGACCTCTCTCGGGCAAAATTAAGGATTTACACTTAAGGCCCAAATATATGATTCGACTGTGAATCCTTTTGTTTCAACCCGAACCCACTTCAAGGTTGTTCTACTTACAAAATCAAAGTCTTCTCAGGGTTTCATTAACTTTTCAGATGTCCCTTACGTCTATTCAATTTTTCAGCCTTAACCAAACATGTATCGAAAACTGTCTCTGTTTCAATTTCTTTTAACACTTTAAATCCTATTTCGAAACACTCGTCAATACCATATCATTTTTCTTAGACATCTAGGTTCTAAAGCACTCCTTGCAGTCAATTCGGTTACTCATCACTGTGAGAAATTACACTATAGCCCCAGACTTTTCAAAAATTTCACTTACACACTCAAATAAAATTACACTTAAAATCTTATGAAATTCTCGAGTGTTACATTCCCCCCCCCAGGAAATTTCATCCTCAAAATTTCTTTTGTACTTTACAAACCAAATCACTAATATTGACAATAACTCTTAATTGAAATAACCTAAATTGTAACATCCCAGATTTTTAAAATCAAAAAAAGAGATAATATCTAAGGTTATTAGGTTCTAATACTTGAGGAAATAGTCCCTTTCAAGGAATTGGGGAAGCCTTGAGGGAAAAATTCAGTTTCTGAACCAGTGGCAAAATCGTAAATACTGAAGTCGGGTAAAAGTGTAATTTACCTAAAATCTTGGGGTGCTAAGTGTAATTTATCCATTTTTTGGGGACCAAAAAGTGCAATTAAAAATGGCTCAGGGACCAAGTTGCAAAGGCCTAAGTGCAAATTATTCGAAAAGTTCAGGCCAATGTGTAGTTTTTGAAACCTTAAAAAAATATCTCTTCAAAATATCAACCATGAGCCAATCATGGATGGCCAAGTGTCCCCGCTAGGTGTCACAATTGGATTGGTTGAAATCTTATAATTATGGGTGTAATGATGAGCATAGTGTGAACACTCAAAACAAATGAAATTTTGGATTCCAAACTCTATTAAATTCAATTAAGAGACGAGAGGTGCATTTGAGTTAGAATGCACATGGGAGAAATGATGAAGCCTTATATTCAATGACACATGGCAATCAAGCATTGGGTTACTTGGAAGTTAAGTTAAGGTCTCATGATGGCTCATAATGACCCTTTGAGGTGGCATTGCATGATTAACTAAGGAAAAGCATACTTAGCTTCCAAGTTTGAAAAAGTCTCCAAACATTATCTCTAAGGACATGTGTCAAGCATTCATTGGCCACTTGGAAATAGGATTTGAAGAGTAATGATGGGAAATGTAGAAAAATGAATTAACCATGTGGGATGTAATGATGGGAATATTGGAAAATCAAATTAAACATGTGATGGCTCATATCTCAAGGGAGACTTGTCGTAAGGGCATGAAAATACACAAATCTTTAGGGACACATGGCATATTTTAATTGGATGCTCATGGGTGGAATGATGATGTGACACGTGGCGTGATTTGGTTCGTCGAAGTTTCCTATAAATAAGGGCTTTGGGGTTGTTCATTTGGGCACCAAGAAAGGAGGAAAAGGAAAGGAGTTTGAGAGAGGAAATGCTACCAAAGAGAAGGGAGAAAGTCGAGGGAGAATAAGCCTTGACAGAATTTTTGGGTCTTTCTCGAAGTTCATGCCAAGCAATAAGAAAAACTACGTGAAAACCCATTCCGCTCGTTATAAACCATGTTTCCTAAGGTAACCGATTAAGGTGAGTGATTCCTGCATGTTTGTGACATTTTGAGCATTTGTTGCTTCACTTGTGTGTTGACTTGCACATCATGCCTTTGTGGCTTACATGTCATATTTTCCCTTGTTTATGCATATTCCTTCTGCTTTGTCATATATCATGTTCGTATTGGTGACTGTGGCTAGTTGTTGGGACATCATGGAAGACCTCGTGCTCTGGTGATGAGCCAGGAGTGACTATGATGACCGCGGAGGTGATTGCAACACCTTGACATTGATACCACAGGGGTGGATTTTATAATAGCATTATTGCATTTACACGCATGTACTCTCCTTTTCTGAGTCACTCACTTAGATGTTAATATCTAACTTGGGTGTTTCATACCCCTGGGACATTCAACGTCCCAAGTATATCAGATGTGCCAGGTGATGCAGGTTCTCGTTCAAGCAAGGGCAAGGTGGTGGAGCTTGGCTAGCTTTGGTTTTTATCCCATTATGTACCCTTGTAATACGAATGATGTATTGTAAATAGCAGCTAGGATACTCAAGGTTGTAAGAAGTGTGTGTGTGGGTGTCCTACGATTGTTCCTACAGTGATGTGTTACCTTTTTGGAGTATTGGAAGTCGTGAGCATTTCTTGTACTTGTAAAGTAAATCTAGTGAAAACCCATTTATTTAGCTTTGGTTAAGCTTTTAGGTTCAATCCAACGCTTCCGTTGGTAAGGGTTTCCCTAATGCCCGCGGTGATGTTAGCTTATATTTTACATTGTAGTGTATTTGGAAAAGTGGGGCGTTACATAAATACATCAATCACATACCATCCCTAATCTTTGGAAATTATTCCAATTCACATTTATTATACAATCAATGCTTACAATGCATGTCGTATCTTTCACAGAATTTCCCATTATAGCTCTTCACAAGTGGTCACACATATCTCAAAATGTTCTACATCATTTGATACCATCCAATTTTCCTAATTTACTTTTAAGTTAATGCATATGATATGATCGTGAATGCATCAAAATCTATTTGAACAAAATTAGCGTACCTTTTTTCATCATCAGATAGTTCTCCTCGTCCTCTCTTGTCAAGCAATAAACTCGTGCAGTGTGAGGTCCTCGTGTCCCATCTACTTTCCCTGACTGCTCCAATTTTTGTCTTTTCGGACATTCATTTGCATAATGCCCTGGGAATCAAGTCAAGGAGATCATCCATAGGTTCCCGGTAGGTCTAGTAGAGTGCCCCATCCTCCGAATCAGTGGTATGGCTTATCAATAGAGGAAATATATGAACTGCTCTTGTATGGGGACAGTGACAAATTGGTTGACCCTACCACCTATGAGGAGGCAATATCTAATATCTATGCCTCGAAGTGGAAAATAGCTATGGAATCTGATATAGAGTCTATGTACTCCAACCAGGTCTGGGTTTTGGTAGATTCACCTAAAGGAATTGTTCCTATCAAGTGTAAATGGATCTTCAAGAGAAAGATCGGTTTAGATGGACAGATTTTGACCTATAAAGCTTGGTTAGTGGCAAAGGGCTATCATCAGCATCAAGGTGTTGACTATGATGAGACTTTCTCACCTGTCACAATGTTGAAGTCCATCAAGATGATGTTAGTTATAGCTGTTTACTATGACTATGAGAAATAGACATCAAGATGGCTTTTCTAAATGGAATTCTTAAAGAAAATATCTATATGGAACAACCAAGTGGATTTGAGTTTGTCGATCCACGTCAAGTGTGTTTACTGAAGAGATCAATATATGGTCTCAAACAAGCATTAAGGAGTTGGAACATCCATTTTGGTCATGAGATCAAAGGGTTTGGGTTCATGAGAAATCCAGATGAACCATGTGTATAAAAGAAGGTTAGTGGGAGCACCATTGTATTCCTAGTCTTGTACATGATATTTTAATTATGGGTAACAGTGTGGACGTGATGATGTTTGTAAAAGCTTGATTGTCTAAAGTATTCTCCATAAAGGATATAGGAGATGCTACCTATATTTTAGGGAATAGACTTTATAGAGATAAAGTCAAAAAATTGATAGGTCTCTCCCAGATCTTGTACATAGAGAAGATGTTAAAACGGTTTATCATGTTGAATTTCAAAAGGGGACAGTTGCCTGTCTGGGTTAGAGTTCATCTCTCTTAGGAAATGTCCCTTAATACTCATGAAGAAATGGATCTTATGAGTAAGGTACCTTATGCTTTGACAATTCGGAGCCTCATGTATGTGATGATATGTACGAGCCTAGATATTGCATACGTCATGAGTGTTGTAAGCTAATATCAGTCTGATCCCAGTGATAGATGCTGGATCACAGTGAAGCATATTCTGAAGTACTTGTGAATGACTAAAGATATGCTACTGATTTATGGAGGGGGTGATTTCCATATGGATGGATTCATTGATTTGGATTTTCAATCGGATGTTAATGATCACAAATCAACGTCTGGTTTTGTATATCTCTTAAATGGCGGTGCTATGAACTGAAAAAGTTCTCAACAAGCAATCATAGCGGATTCAACCATTGAAGCCGAGTATGTTGAGGCATGTGATGCTACTAAGGAAGCTGTTTGGATCTAGAAGTTTCTTTCGATGGTTGATGTTGTTTTGGCCATTCTTTCACCAATACCTTTGTATTGCAATAACAATGGAGCTATTGTGTAATGACCCATTAGAGAGTCTAGAATCTATTTGGAGATTATTTAATTTTCTATTTAATTAGTGTTTAAGATTTTTTGTTATTTAATATGGCAATTTAGAGATTTTAAAAGAAAAGAATAACATTTAATTTTATATAATTATTGTGAAAATTAGATGCAACGGCATGGAGGTAATTATAAGAGTTTAAATAATAATTTCTCTTAATAGGAATTATTTATTAAGAGATATTAAGAGTGAGAGTCCATGCGGGAGAAGGAGAAGGATTGAAGTCTCCTAGTTGTATAAGGAGAAGGAGATGTGGGCTTTAGGGCTACCTCTCCATTATATATATAGATTCATAGCACTTAGTTTCTTCACGCCGTAAAGAACAGAGAGTGGAGAAGGTTGCAACAGAGAATTAAAGAGATTGTAGTCTGTGAGGTATTCTGTGAGAGTTTGTGTTGCAATTGTTGAGTCAATGAGAGAATCATAAGGCAAGTATCTTCCCTATAAATCTTTCCTCTACAGGTTCATATCAGTGTTTTTAGATTAATCAAGAACTCTTATTGAGTTTTAGTTTTTACAAATATGTGTATATATATATATATGCATTTACAGTGAGTTCAAGGCAATTCATGCTTGATTTCTTTTATCGATTCAATTAGATTAATGCTTGAATCATCCATGATATTGTTCTTGTCAATTGGGATTTGTTTTCCCAAGATTTTATTTGGAATGGTGTAGATTTGTTAGTTTTTGTTTCAAGGCAGAGTCTCTATGAGCGTTTGTTTTTGGGTTTAAGAGTTGTAGATATCCGAATGTGAGCTTTCATATTCTGATGGATTTTCCCAAGTATGTGAGTAACATCCGGATAGGCTAGAGGCTATTTGGATGTGTTAAAAAAATTTATGTAAGTGATATCCGGGTGGGTTATGAGATATCCAAATGTCTCAGTTGTTCTCTATGAGTGGTATCCGGATAGCTCTTGGTCATATTCAGATAGCCTAGTGATATCCAGATGCTTTGTTTCTGTATCCAGATGTGTCAAGCATGCATTGAAAGTGATATCCGGATGTCTTGAGTCGTATCCGGATAGGTTTTATATGAGTAATATTTAGATGCTTCAAGTCGTATCCAGATGCATCCAGTTCTTGTTGAGAGTAATATCAGGATATATTGATTCATATCCGGATGAGTTCCAAGTTCTTTGCGTGTGATAACTGGATGGTTCTTCGTACATCCGGATGCCCTTCCCTTCTATTCGGATAAGACTCATATCTGGATGAGTTCCAAGTTCTTTGCGTGTGATATCTAGATGGTTCTTCGTTCATTCGGATAGCTCATATCCGGATGCCCTTCCTTTCTATCCAGATAGGCCCAGTATATTCAGATGCCTTGTTTTATATTTAAATGTCCCTCTCAAGTTTTGGAATTTTATATTCGAATGCCTCAGTGAGATATTCGAATGACCTGAATCATATTCGGGTGTCCTAGTTCTTATCCGAATACATCCTAGCGTATTCGAATAGCTTTTGATTTGAACGCCAGTGTATTCGGATGAACCTTCTTCAGATTCGAATGTCTTTCATCATATCCGAATATCCTTCCTGATATCTAGATGGCTTTTTGGTCGAGCAGCTGTCGAGCCTCTCCAGAATTGTTTATCTATCTTCTAGTTTGCAGCAAAGTGCACCCTAGGTCGTCTCTCACAAGGAGCCTTATCTTCTTCTACCAACAATAAGAACCAATATAAGCAACACAACAGTTTGTTTAGGGGGGGATTTTGACAGAAAATTAAGTAACTAAACCGAAACACAAATATAGATGAAAATCAGTAAATGGAGAGCAACCAGTTGTGTATTTATCCCCTATGTGAAATCTTCCTTGTCCAACCTATAGATCTTGGTTTGTTAGATGTTATAATCTCTGGATATCAAACTCAAAGCATCCCCAACAACCGTCCAAGGATTAGAATGATTGGAACAACAAAATGAATACAGAAATCTCTTATAAACAAAATGCAGCCATTCATTCTCTATTCAACCCATCCGAAGCTATGAAAGAACAAACATTCAAGCACATTATATTCATTTCCGAGATGTTATACCAACCGGCTACAACACTCTGTTCTCTTAAGCATTTAACGAAAAATGAATCCATGCAAACTCACACAAACCTGCCATGAACTACATGCATTTCAAAATCTGCTCAAACTAAACCAATGGGAATGAATAAGATTAAAACAAACAAACCAGGTTTTTTGTAGCTCATCCGGGACTCAGATTCCACATAGGTTCAAGATTACACAATCGGTTACAATAGTTCTAGCCTTTCATTGCAGCAAAGGAGACAAAATGGAAAACAAAAATGAAGAACATAGAAATATGCTAGCAACAAGAAACGGCCAGAAAAATCCTCTCTATTCTCCTCTGGAAAATAAGTGCTAAGAGGCCTTAAATACATGGCCAAGAAAGGAAAAGCTAGGAAGGCTAGGGTTGGGCCTAACCTAGCCCAACAGATATGAGCCCAAGACAACAAAAACGAGCAGCCCAAATGCAGCCCAAAACAGTAGAATTGAGCAGCCCAAATCTGCTCTCGCTGGATGCTAGCCTCCAACAATTTCTCTAAATGCATGGCTCGCTGCTTCCAGTATACAACAGTATCATACTCGGCATCTATCTCTAGTCCTTTGTTTTGAACAGCCACATCATTTCTCCTCCGAGGAACCTTAGGCCAAATGTCATAAACATCATCCAATATAGAAACTGGGCGTTTATCACCACCATAGCTTTCTTCCTCAAAACGATGTTGCTCCAAAATCTCCAACTGCTTGAGCTCAAATTTCAGCCTTTGTTTAGTAAGGCTGTCAAGCTCTTCTCTGAGAAGTCGTACAGCATTTGCCTGCTTATACTCCCAGTTTTTCACAAGATATGCCAACTGAGAAGACCCCTTTTCACTGTAATTAGTTAGCTCTAACAGACGCTTAAAATCAACGATTTTAGGCTCCTCGATGATTGTAACCTCCTCCAACATATCCTGATGGTATGCTCCAGGCCTTTCTATATTGAATTGCTTCCCAGCTTCATTCATATCTTCAGGCCACATTGAAGAGACAACTGTATAAATGCATAAACAGCAAGTTCAGGCTACACCAGCTGCTTCTCTAGCTTGGATTCATAGAAGTAAGATAGAAAATAGTGTAAGGACAATTTGAAGTATCATAAAATAGAAACAATGAAAGATCAGCAAAATTACTTCAAATTGTGTAATAAGATTGAGGTGAAATGCCAAAATATAGCATAAATATGCATGCTATCAACTCCCCCATACTTATACTTTTGCACTCCTGGGCAAAACACTAGACTCTATGACTCAAAAATAAAAACGTGGAAAAACACAAATCAAATGCAAGGTAAGTCTTCAAGAATTCATCATTCAAAGATCATCTTTCCTCTACTTCCAAGAAAACAAGTGACATGGCAATTCATTCAATAAGACAAATCAAAAGTAGACGCCTCTCACAGGACAAGTGTATACTCAAAAATCTCTCAAGAGGTGGTGGTGACTGTTTCGCTCAAATTCACCCAATCACAATTCCACTACCATAAGCTTGTTTATCTTCTCAATCTCCACTATCCATGTCACATGCATGCCACAAATCAAAAGGACTTATTCGGGGTTGTAATGTGGGGAAGAAAGAAATGGAAAGACAACAATGAAGGAAAACATGCCTTAGGTCGAGAAAACATTTTATGCAACTCCAAGATCAAGAGATAGAATTTCCAAGCATTATGAAAAACATTGCATCTTTATTCGGTTGAGTGCGTTTTACGCTCCATCTCAACTTTGCTTTCTTCTTTTTCTCATCAATTTTTTCATTTCATTTTTTTTTTAAAAGGAGGTGAGTGCGTTTTACGCTCCTTCTCATCGTTCTATCCTTTGCTTGCTTTTCTTTTTTTCTTTTCTTTTTCATGGATGCAAATGGCCTTTGGCCTTATGTCTTGCTTGATGAATTCAATCTCTCTCTCTAGAATGCACTTAATATTCCTCTTCCTAAGGTTGGAAGGTCCAAAAAGGTGTATGAAAATGAAGGGTAAGAATGATGGCTCTAAGTGGCAAGCGAAAGGGATTGATTGATTTTTTTTTTTTTAAAAAAATAACAAAATGGTCAAATGGGGACAAGAAAGAATGCCTTAATCATGTTTGAGTCATGCATGAACAAATATAGCCTCAACCAAGAATCAAAACAAGTTCTAGAGTGGAGATCATGATAAGTGAATGCACACACAAGAAAAACAATAGGCTCAAAATCCTCACGGCTGTAGACTACCCAATCAATCTATCAAATCAAACTCATTGCCAAGTCACTCAAAATCAAGGAAGATAAGATTGAAGTTCTAATCATGCTGGGTTCTTTTAGACTTAATTGCTTAACTTGCATTTCCACACAAAACAGACTCAACTAGACCCAAGGGAAAAGAAATATGAAAAGATAAAGAAATTGCTGCAAAAATAAGAATGCTACCCCCCCCATACTTAGACTTTATATTGCCCTCAATGTAGACATGCAATTCCAACCAAGAATAGGACAAGTAAATGTAAAGTATTAGGGAGAGAGAAATAGCCTGATGTATCAAATGGAGGTGGCATTAAGGAGATGCAGCTCCTCCACAATATACTCCTGAAAGCTCTCGTAGAATGGCTTAAGTCGCTGCCTGTTCACTGTGAATTGCTTTGCATTGGACTCGTCCTTGATTGCAACTGCACCAAAGGGAAAAACATGAATAACTATGAAAGGACCAGTCCAACGGGAACGTAACTTACCGGGCATCAACTTGAGACGGGAATTGTATAGCAGAACTTTCTGGCCAACTTCGAATGTCTTTCTCACAATATGCTTGTCATGCACAGCCTTGGTCTTCTCCTTGTAGATGCGTGAGTTCTCATATGCGTCCATCCTAATCTCCTCAAGCTCTTGAAGTTGGAGCTTTCTTTGGGACCCCGCTTCACTGATATCCATATTGCATTGCTTCACCGCCCAATATGCCTTATGCTCCACTTCCACCGGAAAGTGACACGCTTTTCCAAAAACCAACTTGTAAGGGGACATGCCGATGGAGGTTTTGTAGGCAGTGCGGTAGGCCCATAGCGCATCTTCTAATCTCATGCTCCAGTCTTTCCTATTAGGCTAGATAGTCTTCTCCAAAATCTGCTTGATCTCCCTATTTGAGACTTCAGCTTGCCCATTAGTCTGTGGATGATAAGGAGTCGCCACTTTGTGTATTACCCCATACTTACGAAATAGGGTGTCTATCTTTCTATTGCAAAAGTGGGATCCTTGGTCGCTGATGATGGCCCTGGGCACGCCAAACCTGCAAAAGATGTGAGAACGAACAAAATCTGCAACCACAGAAGCATCATCAGTCCTGGTGGCTTTAGCTTCCACCCACTTAGAAACATAATCCATAGCTAACAGGATGTACACATAACCAAATGACACAGGAAATGGACCCATGAAGTCAATGCCCCAAACATCAAAGATTTCACAAAACAATAAGGGTTTTTGAGGCATTTCATTCCTACGTGATATAGTGCCTGTGTGTTGGCAACGTGTGCAATTCTTACAGAACTCATATGAATCCTTAAAGAGTGAAGGCCAATATAATCCAGAATCTAGGACTTTCCTAGCTGTACGTTGGGGACCAAAGTGACCACCACATGCAAGTGTGTGACAAAAATTTAAGACAGATGCAAACTCATGGTCAGGCACACATCTCCTGATGACCTGGTCACTACATATGTGCCACAGATAGGGATCATCCCACACATAATACCGAGCCTGACTCTTAAATTTATTTAGCTGTTCCTTCTTAAAATATGCAGGTAATTCAGAAGCAACTAAATAATTTACCAAATCAGCATACCAGGGCTCAACACCATGAATGTGGTATAATAACTCATCTGGGAAATCATCCCTGATAGGCTGGGAGTCCATGACAGATGGATCTGAGGTGGAAGGAATGCGACTGAGGTGGTCGGCTACCAAGTTCTCTACTCCACTTTTATCCTTGATCTCAATGTCAAATTCTTGGAGCAAGAGCATCCACCTTATCAAACAAGGTTTGGCATTAGGCTTCTTCAAGAGGTACCTAAGAGCTGCATGGTCAGAAAAGACAATAACTTTAGAACCAAGTAAATAGGATATAAATTTATCCAATGCAAAAACAATAGACAAGAGCTCTTTTTCCGTAGTGGTATAATTAGACTGTGCCGCATCCAATGTACGCGAAGCGTAGGCTATGACATGGGATTTCTTCTCCACACGCTGGGAAATGACGGTACCCACTGCAAAGTTGGAGGCGTCGCACATCAACTCGAAGGGCAACTCCCAGTCGGGTGGCTGTATGATGGGTGGAGAAATCAATCGACTCTTCAGTTCCTCAAATGCCCGCTTGCACTGCTCATCAAAGTGGAAGGTCACTTCTTTCTGGAGAAGATGGAAAAGTGGAAGTGCAATCTTGCTGAAGTCCTTGATGAACCTCCTGTAAAATCCTGCATGGCCAAGGAAAGAACGCACCTCCTTCACAGAGGTGGGGTAAGGCAACGAAGCAATAACATCAACCTTAGACCGATCCACTTCTATACCCTTCTTAGACAGAACATGCCCTAAAACAATTCCTTGTTCTACCATGAAATGACATTTTTCAAAATTTAAAATAAGGTTCTTTTCAATGCATCTCTCTAGGACTCTACCCAAGCTAACCAAGCAATCATCAAAAGAAGTGCCATAAACTGAAAAATCATCCATGAACACTTCCATGCAATGCTCTAGAAAATCTGAAAATATACTTACCATGCATTGCTGAAAAGTACCTGGAGCATTACATAGACCGAAAGGCATTCTTCTATAAGCGAATGTGCCAAAGGGGCAGGTGAAGGTGGTCTTCTCTTGATCCTCTGGGGCTATGCAAATCTGAAAGTATCCAGAAAAACCGTCAAGGAAACAATAGTGTGACTTACCAGCCAACCTCTCTAACATCTGATCAATGAATGGGAGGGGGAAATGATCCTTTCTGGTTGCTTGGTTCATCTTCCTATAATCAATGCAGACTCTCCAGCTGTTCTGCACTCTCATGGGGATAAGCTCATTCTGCTCATTTGGAACCACCGTGATGCTCGTCTTTTTTGGAACAACCTGCACGGGACTCACCCACTTGCTGTCAGAAATAGGGTAAATAATATCGGCTGCAAGTAATTTACTTACCTCCTGTTTTACCACATCAAGGATGGTTGGGTTAAGTCTTCTTTGAGGTTCCCTTGCTTGTTTTGCTCCTTCCTCCAATAAAATACGGTGCATGCAAACAGATGGGCTGATTCCAGTTATGTCTGCTAAAGTCCACCCAATTGCTTTCTTATTCTTTTTTAGCACATCCAGCAACTTTCTCTCTTGGTCAGGCTGCAAGTTGTTTGCAATGATGACTGGCAGCTTCTCATCTTTCTCCAAGAATGCATACTTGAGGTGCTGAGGCAAGGGCTTGCACTGAATGGTGGGTGGCTACTGCAAAAAGGGGGCTGATCTATTTGACTGCAAATCTAACTCGAAAGCACTATCAACCTGCTCAACAAGGTCAGCAGCACTATCTTCCACTTGGGAAATGTTAGCATCAAAATCAAACTCATGCCTATGCAAAAATTCAGCAATCTCTAAGCATGCAGCACATTGACTCTCTCCATCACTACAATCAGTGCAAATAATCGTATCTGGGAATTCATGCACAGTGGGGAGTTTATCAATTAAATCAGAAGACTCAAAACATGCTTCATTCACTAACAGGTCAACTCTATTTACTTGAAAAGTGGAATGATCCTCAGCAGGGAATTTCATGGCATCAAGTATCTTGAAGTTAATTGTGTTACCAGCAAATTCCATGGAAAGTGTACCCTCATGCACATTGATAATAGTTCTAGCAGTTTTTAAGAATGGTCTCCCTAGTATCAAGGGTGCATGCTCAAATGTGCTATCATCTTCCATATTCAAAACATAAAAATCAGCTGGAAATATTAAATCCTTAACCTTAACCAGCACATCTTCTAGGACTCCAGTGGGGTGTGCAGTACTTCTATTGGCCAGCTGGACAACCACTCCTGTTGGCTTCAAAGGACCACACTGCAATGAAGCATAAATAGAGTTAGGCATAACATTAATGGATGCACCTAAATCTAGTAAAGCATTGCTAAATTGCATGTCTCCTATAGTACAAGGAATGGAAAACGTCCCTGGATCTTTACACTTTGCTGGCATGGCAGGTTGGATAAGGGCTGAAACATTCCTCCCAAGGTTGACCTTCTCATTCCCCTTAAGCTTCCTCTTGTGAGTACACAAATCTTTGAGAAATTTTGCATACTTTGGAATCTGTCTGATGGCTTCAAGGAGGGGTATGTTGATTTCCACTTTCTGGAATGTCTCCAAGATCTCTTTATCTAATTCAACTTCTGCTCTTTTCTTATTTTGAGTTGCTCGTGTTGTTGTACTTTTTGTACAATAGTTTTAATGATGAAAAACATATATTGGTTTAATCCCTAAATCATTAGTCAAGTATGTGGTTTTCAATATACATCAATTTCAATATCAAGTTTCATTGTCTGAAACTGAAAATCCTGTTTTTGGCTAAGTCTGGAGATTAGCACCTTATAAGGAGAAGTATAAGAAAGAGTTTTCTTTTTAGAAAACAAACTCCCGATAATTTGATATCTATCATTTATTAGAGCTAAAACGATTTTTCATGAATTTTTCATTAAATATAAAGTATATATTTTTCGAAACATGTTTTCCAGAAAATCCTATTTCGAAACATATTGATCTAAGTTTCGAAACCTTTGATTTCAAAGAAAGTTCAACCTTTCATCTTTCTCAAATCTATCATTGGTTAAATCAAAGGACCATGCCATCAAGCTCTTAAATCTTTTAAAAAAGTTTATTAATGGCATATAGTATTCATGTCTTGAATCAATTAAAAATGCTATTTTTTTTTATGAAATAGCTTGCTTATTTTTGGTGAATGAATACTTAAGTAAGAAATTGCGCTTTATTTGCTAAAGGATCATCTTGCTTTTTGAAGTTATCTTTATGATCCTATATGTGATTACAAGTATGGCTATAATTACCAAAAGACAATTGTATGTTCTGAAAGCCTATCCTTAATGTGTATTGCATGAAATCTGCCATAACTTGTTTTGTGTTGTACTTTTGGATGACCACTTATGTTTGAATATATGGAAAGAAAATCCATGTGGTTCATTCCTCAATTACTTGGCCGTTGATATGTGTTATCCTTGTGAAAAACATTTGAAATGAGACAATTTCTTTTTTGTAAAAAATGTCTCTATGGCTAAAAACCTCCCGTATCAGTTTAAGGGGGAGTTTTTCAAAAGAGAGTCTTTCTATGTGCTTAAAATGAGATATGTCACTCCTATAGTGATCATTTGATGTATATGCCTAATATGATGTATGGCTATGCAATTGATCTATGTGCTTTAACTTCATACATGAGTGATTACTTGGAAAGATATAGATTGGCTCTGATATGATCATGAGTATGCAATTTGGTATGAAAACTTTTAAATCCTAGCATCTCATGAAAAAGTTTTATGTATATGGCATGTGCTCAAAAATTCTTTTATGATATTAACCATGTCATCTTAAGGGGGAGCTATCTCTAGTTTTTTAAAACTATCTTTTCTTGGTAGTATTATCTCCAACTTATTTCTATTAAAAAGATTTTGGTTTAAAAAGGGAGATTATTTATTTTAAGATATGTCTATCATTGGGGGAGAGTTAAAATGGGGAGAGAAATTATTTTTTGGTTTAACTAGGAGTCTATTTTTCAAAGACTTACCTTTTTGATATATGACAAAAAGGGGGAGAGAGTTATGTTAAATAAAAAATGTTTAGAAAAAGGGAGAGATAGATATATGATTTTAGGGAAAAGGATATATGAAATTGATTTAAGGTTTTGTCATCATCAAAAAGGGGGAGAATGTTGTTGTACTTTTTGTACGATAGTTTTAATGATGAAAAACATATATTGGTTTAATCCCTAAATCATTAGTCAAGTATGTGGTTTTCAATATACATCAATTTCAATATCAAGTTTCATTGTCTGAAACTGAAAATCCTATTTTTGGCTAAGTCTGGGAGATTAGCACCTTATAAGGAGAAGTATAAGAAAGAGTTTTCTTTTTAGAAAACAAACTCCCGGTAATTTGATATCTATCATTTATTAGAGCTAAAACGATTTTTAATGAATTTTTCATTAAATAGAAAGTATATATTTTGGAAGTGGGTTTATTGCTAAAACTTGAGTTTGTACTAAAACCCAAAATCTACTTTCTTATATATTTGGATTTTGATTTTCTAAGTATTTTTATTGAATCCAAATAGGGGGTACTTCGTTATTTACATTTATGTATTAAAGTAAATGGAGGTAAAATATAAATAAATTAAAATGTGGACATGCTGCGGTGTATACATGCTGCGAAATGTGCTTTCAAATGTTTCTGAAACTGTGTCATGTTTCTATGCATGTTTCGAAACTCCTTTGAAATGGTTTTCAATGTTTTCATGTATGCTATTTCGAAACATCTATGCATTGCATAAGTTTTCAAAATAGGTTTCGGACTATGTTTCGAAACCACCATATCATGTTTCGAAACTTATATGCATCATGTTTCGAAACTTCTTCTCCAGTGAGGCATGTTTCGAAACTTATCATGTCATGTTTCGAAACTTCTGACATTCTGTCAGAAGATTATTTGAAAACCGAGATGCATTTGTTTTGTAACTTTGTATTTATTAAAATGCTTCTCTTTCATTTTATATAATGCACTCTCCATGCTTAAGAGATTCAAATTTGAATTTGAATGTGAGTGCCTTTTAAATATTCAAAGTGGGTGTATGATTCTGTCTCCCACTATCTGCTGTCTCGAAGTGCCTGTCTGTTGTATGTTTCAAAACTTGTTCTCAATGTTTCGAAACTTATGTGTAAAATTGTGATGTTTCGAAACCTACTTTGCATGTTTCGAAACCTACTTTGTTGTTTTGTCTCTAACGGCTATAAACGGCCAGATTTCTATCTCTTGGTATAAATAGCAGGTATTTGAAGACAAGAACATCAAGATAGAGATTGAAAGAGAGTCAACAAGCAAGAACAAGTGAGCACACACAAGAGACACACACACAAGCACAAATGATCTAAATCCATTTGAGAAGCTCTCAAGAAGATCCATTCCATAGATGTGCATTGTGATGTGCAAAAGGAGAAGCAAGTGCAAACAACGAGCATCATCCTCTAGCTCTCCTCACCTCAAGTTAAGAGGTTTGTACAACCATGTGGTAAGGCATTTATTGCTCTTTGGGTTGTAAAGATAAATTTGATTATCTTGTGAATATTGTAAGGTTTGAGTTGAGCCTAAAACTCATTTGGTGTAAAGGTTTGAGTTGAGCCTAAAACTCATTGTGGTTTGAGTTTAGCCTAAAACTCACTTGGTGCTAGGTTTGAGTTGAGCCCGTAAAAACTCACATTATAAGGTTTTTGGGTGAACCGTTGTAAAACCCTTGTTGTGTGATCACTAAGTAAAGTGATTGGGATTGCAAAATCCTTCAAGTGGGAAGCTTGAAGGTAGTGGAGTAGGCGAGTGCCGAACCACTATAAATCTTGTGTGCAAGTGTTCTTTAACTTTCGCATTTCACTATTGCACATGCTTTCATTAGATTTGTTATCAAAGGCTAAAATAATTTTCTTAAGTATAAACTTATACACATACATATAAATCATATCCTTGATAAACAAACATCTTTGGTATACTCTTATTTATGTATATCATCTTTACCAAAGATCATTAGTTTGAAAAACAAGTTAAAAGATTTCAAACTAAGCAAAACAGTGAAGTAGATTTCGAAACACACATTCTATATTTCGAAACTAGCAAAACAGTGAGGTATATTTCGAAACATATAGAGTAGGTTTCGAAACCTACTTAACAGAAAGCATTATTTCGAAACATATCCTATACATTTCGAAAACATATCCTATAGTATTATTCCATCAATCAAAGTTTTAAATTATCGAAAATCTACCTAATCCCAATTCACCCCCCCTCTTGGGATATATTTGCCATCATTAGGATCCAACAATTGGTATCAGAGCCTAACTCCCTCAAGGTCTAACAACCTAAGGAGAGATTCATGGCTTTTAAGGAAGGTTATCCTATTGATGTAGCACCTTATTTTAATGGCTCATACTATGAACATTGGAGAATTAGAATTTCATTCTTCATGACATCTATTGATTCTTATTTGTGGAATACTGTGAAAAATGGTTTTGTTTCAAAACCAAAACTTGAATGGGATGATCATGACAAAAATAATTTTCTCTTAAACATTAGAGCCATGCATATTTTACACCATGCATTAAGCGATGATATTTATGTTAAAGTTTCTAAATGCTCAAGTGCTAAAGATATTCTAAATACTCTTGATTCTTTATATCTTTCTAACCAATCTTGTGAGAATGTTGATGAAAGTATACAGATTGAAAATCCTTTGAATCATCAACAAATAGAGGAGGAAAGAAGCTCCCACGTCTCTAGTGATAAAAGCTCAAATGAGTGCTTCATGGTAAATGAAGAAGAGGAGGTAACCTCTACTTCTACTCTTGCTATTGATATTGAAAGTGATCATGAATCTAGTTCTTTAAATGATATATATGATGATCATGATGCTTGCTAAAATGAAGAGTTGTTAAATGCATTTAATGAGCTATATGTCAATTTTGAAAAAATGTGTTTGAAAAACAAAACTCTTCAAAAGAAATTAGATTCTCTATCTAATGAATTGGAAGCTCTAAAATCTAAAAATGAATATATGCTTGCTTCCAATAATGATCTTCCAATGAAAAATGATTTAAAAGAAAATCAATTGAAATCTCCTAATGTTGCCTTAAATGAGAAACCTATTTTAAATAGGAAGATTTCAAGTTCTTATAATCATGACAAAGGTGTTCAAAATTTTCATTGTCAAAGAGCAAATTTTAAAAGCTCATCTATACACACCTCTCATGATATTAAATGCTTTCATTGTTGTAAATTTGGCCACATTGCATCTAGTTGTCCTTTTAGGAGGAAATCATCTAGTGGTCCAAAAATGAAATGGATTCCTAAGGGAACTAAGATATCTAGTAGTTCTCATATTAAATCCCAAGGATCCAAATATGTTTTGAAACCTAAAAATGATCATTTTAAAAGGAAAGTGCATAAGGATAAAAGGAAAACAAATTTCAAACGAAATTCCTTTGAGTCACATCCTAGTCATTGGTATCATTTTATAAACAAAGGTTTCATAACAAAGCATCCACATAAGCTTAAACAAATTTGGGTTCCTAAGGAGGAGCTCTATGCTAACAATGGTGAACCCAAGGTGGTTTGGGCACCAAAAGCTTGTGGATAGTGTTTTTTGTAGGTTGCTTGACATCCAAATGTACTTTAAAGAGAAATCTTTATGGATGGATCAAGCATGAAGGAAAGAGGAAGTGAAAAAGAAGATCACTCCTCGCTTCACCAACCAAGTGTAAGAAAGATTTTATTAATCAAAATCTTGGTGGTATGTTTCTATCCCTTAACTCCCTATGCTTATTAGTTTTTGATGCTAAATGAAAAGCTTGCACTCTATTGTGTTTTGATATGTGCATTGAGTAAGGGAAGAATGAAGTTTGTTGATATATGCTAGTAAGTGCTTTCTTGATAAATGCTCCTATGCATGACTTAACTAGCATAAATCAATTATGTGATAAGAGATATAAGTATGCTTAAATGCTAATTCATGTGAAGTATCTTGTCACAAATGAAATAAAGATCATAGAAAATAGGATAGAATTGTGCATAGACTTATTCTTGTCTAGTATAAGAGAAATGCCTAGTATAATCAATATCTCAAATATTTGACTATGGCATAATGGACTAAGTAATGCAAGTGTGAATATTCTTAATCTATCCAATCATGATCTTGTTGAGAAATTGCCTAAAGCTCAAATATGAAAAATATTTGTGAGGCATCCATAAAAGGCTAACAAATAAGTATATCATTTAAGCCTTCAAAAATCTCAACCTCTAGGTCTTTAACCTCAATCTATTTAGATCTTCTTGGACCTATGAGAATCCAAAACCTAGATGAAAAACATTATATCTTTGTCATTATAGATGACTTCTCTAGGTAATCTTGGTAATATCTCTTGCATCTAAAAGTGTGATCTTTTAAGAGATTTCGAAATGAATATTTCAAGCACCATTGTGAGGAAAATGATGCTAATCGTAATGCTTAGTGCTAGATCATCTTCACAAAATGAGGTAGTTGAAAAGAAAGATAGATCTTTATAAGAAATGGCTAGAGTTATGTTATGTATCAAAAATCATTTGATCTAAGCCATTAACACCTCATGCTACATGTCGGTTAGGAATTTATAAAGCCCATCTTAAAGAAAACCTCATGTAGAAGATAATGATATTATTGAAGATCCTTTCAAAAAATTATTAAGATAAGTGAATCCTTTAGAAGTAAATGTCAATTTGTAATCTTCTTATCTCAAATGGAAACATCAACTTCTACTTCAAAAACAAATTGTCTATAGTTCAAAACTTATCTTTGCAATTTAAATCTAGGATTATCATTTGCAAAAAGGGATTGTCTTTATACGGTTGATACCTCATCGTGCCATTTCAAGGTCTTGAGGTCTAACAAAGCCGTTGCCTTCATCGGTGACATCCTTTCATTTTTTGAAAAATGTTTAAAAAGGGAAAATCTTTTGTTTTTCCAAATTCACCCCCTATTGTGAAAATTAGCTCCAAATCCTAAAGAGCACCCAACCATATGATCCAAATGGGTTTTTTAAAATCAAAATGGATAAAAGAGGAATAGAGGTAAATTAGTAGCTTAAGGGTGTAGTTAAAAAGAAGGAAAAGATCATGATGAATCCTAGGCTCCCAAAGCAAGTCTAGAAATCATAAGAATGTTGTTGGCATTAGCATGCCACAAATCCTTTAAAGCTCATCATGAGAATGTCAAGAGTGCCACTTTAAAGTGATTATATAAATGAGGAAATATATGTGAAACAAACTCCCAATCTTAAGAATCCTCAATATAAGAATCATGTGCTCAATCTCATCAAGGCACTATATTGGTTAAAACAAGCCCCTAAGTCATTAAATGAAAGTCCTAGCAAATTCAGTCTAGGAGAAAAATCTAAAAGAGGTCAAATAAGTCATAACATTGCTTCTAAGCCTTATATCAAGGAAATTTTTTGAATCTTCAAATAATTTATGTAGATAACATCATATTTGAATCCTCAAACAAATCCCAATGAAATTAATTTATCAATATAATGCAAAAGGGAAAAATGAAATGAGCATAATGGAAAAGTTAAAAACTTTTATAAGATTCAAATCTAGGCAAGAAGATAAATGAATTTATGTATATCTCGTCAAAATTACATCTTCTTAATAAATTCAATATTCTTGAAAGGAAATGAAAAGCCACTCAAAAGAGTAGTTAATCAAGCCTAGACAAATATGAGAAAAGCCAAATGGTGGAAAATGAGCTATATGGAAATATAATTGGATCTTTGCTATATTTGGTAGCTATTAGGATGAACATTGTGTTTAGTGTTTACCTATATGCTAGATTTTAATCCAATCCTAAGAAACTCCATCTTGAAGGGAAAATGGCTAAAAAGAACACTAGAGATCCATGTCAAAGTTATAAGAAATTTCCTAGTGTCTCTGTTTAGAAGGAAGTTAAATTCCATTCCATTCCATTATCTTTCACTAAAAATGAACATATACATAATTGCTCAAATCCTATGGATGGAACATCAAAACTATGGCATAATACTCCACAATATTCCAATCAATTGTGCCATAACAAAAATTCTGGATTTCATGACTCAACTTATTAATATTAATCTTTTATTCATAAGGGATCTTGCTCAAAAAGAAAATATCAATTGTAAAGAATTAGTATCAATTGGTATCATGTCCAAATCTATTGGAAATCAAACTTTAGATAAATCCCAGTCAATAGTTGAGTTCAAGTGCTTTAGTATAAAGAAGTTTCGAAACATCATAACATCCTATTTCGAAACACAATTTCCAGAAAGTGTAATTTCGAAACATGTTGTTCCAAGTTTCGAAACATGTTTTCCAGAAAATCCTATTTCGAAACATATTGATCTAAGTTTCGAAACCTTTGATTTCAAAGAAAGTTCAACCTTTCATCTTTCTCAAATCTATCATTGGTTAAATCAAAGGACCATGACATCAAGCTCTTAAATCTTTTAAAAAAGTTTATTAATGGCATATAGTATTCATGTCTTGAATCAATTAAAAATGCTATTTTTTTTATGAAATAGCTTGCTTATTTTTGGTGAATGAATACTTAAGTAAGAAATTGCGCTTTATTTGCTAAAGGATCATCTTGCTTTTTGAAGTTATCTTTATGATCCTATATGTGATTACAAGTATGGCTATAATTATCAAAAGACAATTGTATGTTCTGAAAGCCTATCCTTAATGTGTATTGCATGAAATCTGCCATAACTTGTTTTGTGTTGTACTTTTGGATGACCACTTATGTTTGAATATATGGAAAGAAAATCCATGTGGTTCATTCCTCAATTACTTGGCCGTTGATATGTGCTATCCTTGTGAAAAACATTTGAAATAAGACAATTTCTTTTTTGTAAAAAATGTCTCTATGGCTAAAAACCTCCCGTATCAGTTTAAGGGGGAGTTTTTCAAAAGAGAGTCTTTCTATGTGCTTAAAATGAGATATGTCACTCCTATAGTGATCATTTGATGTATATGCCTAATATGATGTATGGCTATGCAATTGATCTATGTGTTTTAACTTCATACATGAGTGATTACTTGGAAAGATATAGATTGGCTCTGATATGATCATGAGTATGCAATTTGGTATGAAAACTTTTAAATCCTAGCATCTCATGAAAAAGTTTTATGTATATGGCATGTGCTCAAAAATTCTTTTATGATATTAACCATGTCATCTTAAGGGGGAGCTATCTCTAGTTTTTTAAAACTATCTTTTCTTGGTAGTATTATCTCCAACTTATTTCTATTAAAAAGATTTTGGTTTAAAAAGGGAGATTATTTATTTTAAGATATGTCTATCATTGGGGGAGAGTTAAAATGGGGAGAGAAATTATTTTTTGGTTTAACTAGAAGTCTATTTTTCAAAGACTTACCTTTTTGATATATGACAAAAAGGGGGAGAGAGTTATGTTAAATCAAAAATGTTTAGAAAAAGGGAGAGATAGATATATGATTTTAGGGAAAAGGATATATGAAATTGATTTAAGGTTTTGTCATCATCAAAAAGGGGGAGAATGTTGTTGTACTTTTTGTACAATAGTTTTAATGATGAAAAACATATATTGGTTTAATCCCTAAATCATTAGTCAAGTATGTGGTTTTCAATATACATCAATTTCAATATCAAGTTTCATTGTCTGAAACTGAAAATCCTATTTTTGGCTAAGTCTGGGAGATTAGCACCTTATAAGGAGAAGTATAAGAAAGAGTTTTCTTTTTAGAAAACAAACTCCCGGTAATTTGATATCTATCATTTATTAGAGCTAAAACGATTTTTAATGAATTTTTCATTAAATAGAAAGTATATATTTTGGAAGTGGGTTTATTGCTAAAACTTGAGTTTGTACTAAAACCCAAAATCTACTTTCTTATATATTTGGATTTTGATTTTCTAAGTATTTTTATTGAATCCAAATAGGGGGTACTTCGTTATTTACATTTATGTATTAAAGTAAATGGAGGTAAAATATAAATAAATTAAAATGTGGACATGCTGCGGTGTATACATGCTGCGGAATGTGCTTTCAAATGTTTCTGAAACTGTGTCATGTTTCTATGCATGTTTCGAAACTCCTTTGAAATGGTTTTCAATGTTTTCATGTATGCTATTTCGAAACATCTATGCATTGCATAAGTTTTCAAAATAGGTTTCGAACTATGTTTCGAAACCACCATATCATGTTTCGAAACTTATATGCATCATGTTTCGAAACTTCTTCTCCAGTGAGGCATGTTTCGAAACTTATCATGTCATGTTTCGAAACTTCTGACATTCTGTCAGAAGATTATTTGAAAACCGAGATGCATTTGTTTTGTAACTTTGTATTTATTAAAATGCTTCTCTTTCATTTTATTTAATGCACTCTCCATGCTTAAGAGATTCAAATTTGAATTTGAATGTGAGTGCCTTTTAAATATTCAAAGTGGGTGTAAGATTCTGTCTCCCACTATCTGCTGTCTCGAAGTGCCTGTCTGTTGTATGTTTCGAAACTTGTTCTCAATGTTTCGAAACTTATGTGTAAAATTGTGATGTTTCGAAACCTACTTTGCATGTTTCGAAACCTACTTTGTTGTTTTGTCTCTAACGGCTATAAACGGCCAGATTTCTATCTCTTGGCATAAATAGCAGGTATTTGAAGACAAGAACATCAAGATAGAGATTGAAAGAGAGTCAACAAGCAAGAACAAGTGAGCACACACAAGAGACACACACACAAGCACAAATGATCTAAATCCATTTGAGAAGCTCTCAAGAAGATCCATTCCATATATGTGCATTGTGATGTGAAAAAGGAGAAGCAAGTGCAAACAACGAGCATCATCCTCTAACTCTCCTCACCTCAAGTTAAGAGGTTTGTACAACCATGTGGTAAGGCATTTATTGCTCTTTGGGTTGTAAAGATAAATTTGATTATCTTGTGAATATTGTAAGGTTTGAGTTGAGCCTAAAACTCATTTGGTGTAAAGGTTTGAGTTGAGCCTAAAACTCATTGTTGTTTGAGTTTAGCCTAAAACTCACTTGGTGCTAGGTTTGAGTTGAGCCCGTAAAAACTTACATTGTAAGGTTTTTGGGTGAACCATTGTAAAACCCTTGTTGTGTGATCACTAAGTAAAGTGATTGGGATTGCAAAATCCTTCAAGTGGGAAGCTTGAAGGTAGTGGAGTAGGCGAGTGCCGAACCACTATAAATCTTGTGTGCAAGTGTTCTTTAACTTTCGCATTTCACTATTGCACATGCTTTCATTAGATTTGTTATCAAAGGCTAAAATAATTTTCTTAAGTATAAACTTATACACATACATATAAATCATATCCTTGATAAACAAACATCAGAGCTACTCTTCCATTACATCAACAAATAATTCGTCTAGCTCCCATGTTGCTTCCTGATCAGAATAATGGTTCCACAGAACTTTAACTAGCGGAATTGATTTGCTCCTTAGCCTCTTCTCCCCGTAGTCTAAGATCTTTACTGGTCGCTCGATATAGGTTAGGTTCTGACGAACCTCAACCTCTTCCTCTGGGATTTCCATTCTTGGATCTGGTATGTGCTTTTGCAACTGGGACACATGGAATACGTCATGAAATTCGACCAATTCATTGGGCAAGGTCAATCGATAGGCTAAAGGACCCACTCGGTCGATGATCCTATACGGTCCCATAAACCTCAGACTAAGCTTCCCTTGTTTCCGATTCCTCATTGCTAGTCTTTGTGGTGAAATTCAAAGGAATACTCTATCCTCTTCTTGAAACTCCAAATCCCGAGAGTAGTGATTCGCATAGTACTTTTGGTGATCTTAAGCAATCTTCATACATCTTCTCGCCACTTCAATCTTCTTTGAGGCTTGCTACACGAGTTCAGTCCTAGCTAATCGTCTTTCGCCCACCTCAAGCTAGCACAAAGGTAATCTGCATTGCCTTCCATACAATGCTTCATATGGCACCATGCCGATGCTACTCTGATAGCTGTTATTATAGGAGAACTCCACCAATGGCCAGTACTCGTCTCAACTTCCTCCAAATTCCAGGACACATGCTCGCAACATGTCTTCCAAAACCTGGTTCACTCGCTCTTTCTGGGGGTGATATGCAGTATTGAAATTCAATCTTGTTCCCAATTCTTCTTGCATACATGTCCAGAATCTCGATAAAAATTTGGAATCTCTATCAAACATGATACTGACTGGTGTCCCATGCAGCTGCACAATCTCCTTAACATAAATCCGTGATAGCTCTTCTGCACCCTGACTAGTTCTAACAAGTATAAAATGAGCCAATTTTGTTAGCCTGTCGACCATAACCCATATCGAGTCTTTTTTTCTTGTTGTCCTAGGCAATCCCACAATGAAATCCATAAAGATGTGTTCCCATTTCCATTCTGGAATCTCCAACGGTCGTAACAATCTCACTGGTCGTTGATGTTCGATATTAATATGTTGGATGCGTCACACTGGGTTACATACTGAGCCACACTCCGCTTTATTCCAGGCCACTAATAGACTCTCTTAAGTCCTCATACTTCTTGTTTGCCCATGGATGAACAGTGTACTTTGACTTATGCGCCTCATCCAGAATCCTTTGCCTTAATTCTTCATTGCTAGGAACATAAATTCGCCCATTCATCCTCAAGATTCCATCTCTATACTCAAAACCCATCTTCATTGGCTACCCATTCTCATCCACCCATTGGCGAAGCCTCGATCCTTTCTGGTAACCTGACGTATCTCCTCCCACCAACCCAATCGAATTAGCAAATTTGCCATCATGGATGATCTATTCCTAGGCACTACACTCACTGTTAGGCTACTAAACACTTCTATCAGCTTCCATTCCCGCATCATCATTCCGGCTGTGACTACAAGATCCCTACGACTAAAGGCATCCGCCACAACGTTTGCCCCCCTGGATGATAATGGATGGTACAATCATAGTCCTTCAAGAACTCCATCCATCGACTCTGCCTCATGTTCAGCTCCTTTTGGGAGAAGATATATTTCAAGCTTTCGTGATAGGTATATATTTCAAATTTCTCACCATACAAATAATGCCATCAAATCTTCAAGGCGTGGATAATTGCAGCCAGTTCCAAATCATGGATGGGGTAGTTCTTCTCATGAGGTCGTAATTAATGCGACGCATAGGCGATCACTTTACCATGATGCATCAGCACGCATCCCGAACCCAAACCCAAAGCATCACTATAGACCATGAATCCTCCAAAACCCTCAAGTAAGGTCAAAATCGACGTTGTGGTTAACCGCTTCTTAAGTTCCTCAAAACTTTGCTCACACTTGTCATCCCATATGAACTTCATGTTCTTTTGAGTCAAACATACCAATGGCAGAGCAATTTTTGAAAACCCTTCAACGAATTGATGATAGTATCTAGCTAGCCCTAAAAAGCTTCTCACCTTGAACACTAACCTCGGTCGGTGCCAGTTCTTAATGGCCTCGATCTTGGATGAATCGACTGAAACGTCGTCACCTAAAATCACATGGTTGAGGAATGCCACTTCCCTCAACCAGAAGCTACATTTAGAAAATTTGGCATACAGTCTTTCGTTATGCAACATTTCTAGCACCATCCTTAAATTCTCATGATGATCCGCCTCACTAACTGAGTACACCAAGATATCATCAATGAAGACGATCATGAATTGATCTAGAAATGGTTTAAACACCCTATTCATGATATCCATAAAAGTTGCGAGTGCATTAGTCAACCAGAACAACATCACCAAAAATTCATAGTGTCCCTATCGACATCGAAATGTTGTCTTGGGTATATCCTCACTTCTAACTTTTAGTTGGTAGTACCCCAAGCTTTGATCAATTTTCGAGAATATTCTGGCACCCTTTAGTTGATCAAATAATTCTCCAATTCGAAGCAATGGGTACTTATTTTTCACTGTCACTTTATTGAGTGCTCGAAAATCTATACACAATTGCAAGCTGCCATATTTCTTCTTTACAAACAAAACTAGAGCTCCCCACGGAGAGACTGTAACACCCCACTCTCTCGGGCATGTTATAACTTAAGAAATTTTAACTATATTTTTTTTTTATATATAACTCTCCATGATATAATTTCAAAATTTCCCTACTACCTGCCTGTTATTAACTTTACTCACTCCATATATGTTAGGCTAGGTAATCATCAAAGAGGAAGCAAGAATCGAACCTTAATATACCTCAAACATTAATAATATTATATGATCACCTAAACATAATTAGTAACACAAGATTATTCGTCACTAGTACATAAGTCCCTCAACATAACATGAAACATGACATCAGTTTTTTTTTTGTTCAACATAACTTGAAAACATAACATATCATGACTTAAAGCATAACATAGCATAACTGATACATGATCGGGTCCTCATACAGGAGCTAAATGTAGAAAATAACTTCATAATACCTTGCGTCTTTACATTTTGCCCACTTCTATGTCTTTGCTACAAACCCCATCTAGAACGTTTGAATGTTTCAGGGGCAAGACCCACATTAAATGATGAATCATCTAAGTAAGAGTACATCATAATGCATATGTATGAATGCAATGCACATAACATCATAACTCTCATGTTTGGATCGACTGCACCTTAAAATTACCCGTCATTTTTACAGTCTCCCTGCTAGACCAAGGTGTATGGGTGCACCCTTGGCAAAGCAACGGGGCCAGTACCTAATCCCAAAACCCATGCAACGTATGACTATGAATCTCATCGTGCTCATATGCATATATCATCATCAGAAAATGTAAATGCAACCTACGTAATGCTTAGCATACCATGACATGTCAACATGATAAATAAAGCTTTCATGAACTGAGTTTTGTATTGAAAAACGCTTCCAAGTCCTTTTCATAAATTAAGTCAAATTGAGTAGTACCACTTACCTTGCAAAAAGATAATTTTGCCCCTAGCGTAATTGTGCCTCAAAATTAGTGTCGGACTTCCAATCGTACTCAAATTTGAACCTTAACGTACCCTAGGCATCATAATTACTTAAGAAAATCAGATTTCTAATTTTTTTTTAATTTTTCTAATTTCTCCTATTTCCTCCTATTATTTCCTCAAGATTATGAAATAAATACTTCCTCATAAAAGTTTCTCAATTTATCTTCACAATAATTCCTAAAACAATGTTCTTAACCCCCAAAAATTCCCTCATAATTTTCAGAATCCATGTTCTATTTATTTCTCATTTTCCTTTAATTTTCAAGCATCTATTGCCTCAAAAATCCATAATAAATAACAATCATGTATTTCTCTTCCAATTTCATCATCAGAAATTCTAAAATACAATTCTCATATTTCTGAAATTTTTGAAGAAATTTTTGAAAAAAATTCACCTTCCCATGGAGCGATTCGGTATTCTTCTATACTGCGACAAATCCTCGATTTGCGTATCTAACAACGCCTTCTACCAAAAATTTTCACACAGACTACTAAACCCAACCTATAGCATTTTTCTAGGAATTTTTGGTATTTTTTCTATATTTTTTTTTCTATTTCTTTCTTTCCCTTTTTCAAATCTCTCTCTCTCTCAAATCTTCCTTTCTTACAATCTTTCTCTTTCTAATCCAAGTCCTCCAATCTTTCAAGTGTTCTCTATTTATAGAAGGTTGAATTAAGCTTAGCATAATTGTAGTGACCCACTATCTTTAATTATTTTGTCACATTTCTTAATTATTTTTCACTAAATCTCATCCATAATCTTTAATTATTTGTCCACACCCTACTTTGTCTCTCACATTTCTCAATTATTTCACCCATTATCTTTGATTATTTGTCCACACCATACTCTGTCTCCCACATTTCTCAATTATTTCACCCATTATCGATAATTATTTTGTCACCTTTCTTAATTATTTTTCACTAAATCTCACTCATAATCTTTAATTATTTGTCCACACCCTACTTTGTCTCCCACATTTCTTAATTATTTCACTCACTATCTTTAATTATTTGTCCACACCCTACTTTGTCCCCCACATTTCTTAATTATTTCATCTATTATCTTTAATTATTTTGTCATCTTTCTTAATTATTTTCTACTAAATCTTCTTTTATTCTTTCATTTAATTCATTAATTTTAGGCCCACTTTCTAAGCCCATTTACTTAGCCTTTCCTTTTTCAACTTAGCCCACTAACTCTAAGCCCATTTACTTTGCCTTTCTTTTTTCAACTTAGCCCACTAATTCTAAACTCATTAGTTTTCTCAATTATAATCTCTAATGGATGTCAAAAATACACAAAAATTAATTATTATTATTCTCAAAATACTAGGATATTATAGACACTTGGTCGAATGAATCCTTTATTCAGCAAATCTTGAAGTTGGACTTTAAGCTCCCTCAATTCAGCCGATGCCATGCAATAAGTGGGTATAGAAATTGGCTTCTTTCTTGGCAATAGTTCAATGGAAAACTGCACTTCTCAATCTAAAGGCAGCTCTGATAAATCTTCTGGAAAAACATCCAACAACTCCCTCACCATTTCTACATCTTCTAGCTTCTTTTTGAACTTATCATCTACCACGATATGAGCTATAAATCCATATGCTCCCCTTTTCAACAATTTGCACGCCTTTAGGGCTGATACGAATTTTAACTGCCTGTCAAATTGTGCCCCCTTAAATTTCACCATCTTTCCACCTGAACATCCCAATTCCACTGTCTTTCCCAAACAATCCATACTGGCACAATATCGAGAAAGAAAATCCATACCTAGCATTACATCAAAATCTCGCATCTTCATAAGTATCAAATCTATCTTAAATTTCTCGTCCTCAATATCCACATCACAATCTCGGATTATCGAATTAGTCTCCATAGTCTCCCCAATTGGAGACTGAATCCTAACTCCATGCCCTATTATCGAGGGTTCAAGGCCCAAATTCCTAGCAGACTCATTTGCAATGAATGAATGAGTGGCACCAGGGTCCACCAATGCATGCATAGGAGTAGTGTGGATGAAGAGCGTACCTTCCACCACACTCAGGTTGATCTCTGCCTCTGCCTTCGTCAGATGAAACACTTGAGCTGGTTATGGACCTGATTTTCCTTTCGGCTTCTTCCCTTGCATAGCTTTGCCTCGTTGGGGGCAATTACATGAATAATAACCCCATTGGTCGTAAGAATAGCATGTCACCTCCTTTCTTGGCACTTCCTCAATCTTCAATGGTTTCCTCAAAGGGCAGTGTCTGGCAAAATGTCCAAGCTCACCACAAACAAAGCAGCCTATTCCCTTGCCTTTGGTCCCACACTTCTTGCCGACATGTCTTTTCTGGCACTTTCGGCAATACCTCTCTTTTTTAAACTTTCCTCCTTTTGGTCACTTGAATTGAACGATTGGAGTGCCAGTCAGCTTCTCTTTGTCCTTTGCTTTTGCTTTCGACTCACCACCTATCCTGAGCTCTTCCTAGGATACCATATTCCTTTCGATCATAGTGGCTTTCTCAATGGCTTCTTCATAGGTGCATATGTTCCAAGCATACAACACCTACTTGACTTCCTTCCTCAACCCTTGTAAAAACTTTTAAGCCTTCTCGTGATCGTCTGATGTGGACATTGGCACATACTTTATCAGTTTAGAAAACTAGGCCTCATATTGCACCACCGACATCTCCGCTATCTACGTTAGGTTCAAAAATTCATGCTTCTTTATCTCACGCCAATACTCTAGAAAGTATTTTTTGTTGAAAGAGGTTTGAAATTGCTCCCATGTGATTGGAAACACTCTTACCTCTTCACCTTCCTGAATTGTATTCTGGGTCCTTAAGACTTCGGCCATGGTCTTCCACCAAATGCCCGTTTCCTCTTCCAACATGAAAGTCGTACAACTCACCCAGTGTTCTGTCGGCCATTATAAGTGTTCTAATAACTTCTGTAACACCCGAAATTTCTTGAGCGTGTTATAACTTAGGATTTCGGGAATATAAAAAGTTTTCATATCACAATAGTTGTCATACATTGCACAATATCTCAAAAACCCTAATTTTCACCTTCTTAGCTTAACAAACCCAATAATTGAATAACTAAGACAAGTGTTAAAATTTCAAATACGGAAGCTGCATCGAACCAGATATGGTTCAAAACCATAATGCTTTATTTATCATAAAAGTGTTCAAGATGTCTACAAAATGAATTTCATGGACATCATCTCTAGCAAGTGATAACTGAACATCTTAAACATATCCAAAATTACATAGGTTCGCACATAAACAAAAATATGCTAAACATGTTACAGGTAGTAATTTAAGCTTATTCTTCAGCTACCTCTTTTCCCTTAGAGCCGCTTGTCGAACCTGGAACATTTGAATATTCTAGGGACATAGTCTAATTAGAAGATGAATCTTCTAGTGAGAAACTCCCAAAAATAATTTATATCGATGCATGATTAGGTATAAAATGTATGAGAAGACAACGAGAACTACTCCGAAGTGCCTCGTGAACACATCAGCCTCTTCCAATGAGAGCTTTCTCAATAGCGCACGCATAGCGCCTCTCAGGAGGTCCCTAACCATGTCACTTCGGCCTGACCTCATAAAACTTATGCAAGCACCACATCCATTGTTCCTTAGACTCACGGTCTTTCCCACGAGAGCTTTCTCGATGGCGTACGCATAGCGCCTCTCGGGAGATATCCAACTTTTGCCCTCGGCCAACAACAAATAAGTGCAATAGTATGGCCATACAAATTTTTATAGATGAAACTGTTAAACAACCAACAATATATATTTTTCAAAAGAATACATTTCATATATGCAATATGATTTCACGTAAGAGAACAATAAGAGTTTACGTACAAGAACTTCACAAAACATGTCTCATGCAATAGAAGTCTCTCATCAGAGAATAGAAAATAGGATTTGGAAAATAGGAGTCTCACCTTGTTGGTTTATTTCTTGGACGGTACGGTTTCACTACAAACGACCTAGGTTTTTGCAGAAAACACGTATTTCGGTAAATCAAATCTCAAATATTTTTATATAGCGTTGAGGGGCATTAAAGTAGGGATAAAATTGGAAAACTCTAAGAAAAATAGGGCTCTCATTCACCCTAGAAAGGTGGGCCACGCACCTTCACAAGCAGCCACTTTTCGGAGCGTGTAACTCACACGCTGCACAACAAATTCAGATAGCTTCGCCTCGGTTTCATATTTCGGCCATAACTTCCTCATTTTAACTCCGATTTGACCCCTTTTGAACCTACACAACCCTCTCTTCCCTCTCTACAGGATTATCAAAAAAAAATCAGACTTAACTTGCCTTTTTTTTTACTGATTTTGATGAATTCCAATGAAGACCCTCAACTCCGACGAGGCTCATTCTCCTCCGCTTCTTCACTGCTTCTCCACTTAGAGTGCCTTACTCCTCAAAACTCTCTTGAATGATTTGAGAACAACCCATGGTGCCTATTTATAGATTATTTGAACCAATCATATTATGCCATTTGTCACAAGCTTAGCCATGGACTCCAAAGACTCAAACCTATAGTTGAATGGCTTTTCAAATCCAAAGCTAGAATGAATTTAAATTTTGAAATCCAAGCTAATACCCCAAACTTCTTCCAAATGACATTTTGGCCCTTATTTCAAGTTCTCAACTTTAATATTTTACCACATGAGCTTATAATTTCATTCTTATTTAATTTGGATAATTCTCTAATTACAATTACACCCTCAAACATCAAATTTATCGAGATATTTAAAATCTCAAAATTAATAACTGAAAATTACTTGATATGTACGATTTTCGGGAAGCCCTTACCATCATTCAGTCTTTTTAGGCTACAACTTAGCTTAATCAAAAATCGTGTCTTATTTTATTTCTTTCAGTGTTATAAATCTCACCTCGGGATGCTCATCAAAGGTATACTTTTGTCCTTAAGTATCTAAGCTCCAGGGCACTCCCTGCGACTGATTCGGTCACTTGTTTTCATTTTAAGCATATCTTTTGATATTTTAAACTCACTTAAAATATGTGACTTCTTCACGAAAATATGGGGTATTATAACTTCTCTGTTTATTCCAGTCAATATTCTCCAGCACTTGGGTCAGCCTTTGGGTCAACCTTAAAACTCGGTGGGCGCATGTCTCGGTACACTTTCAACCAATTCGTAGTCGGAGCTTCCTGTCATTCATAGAGTTTATCATTATCTCTATGAATCTTTCAAATGATCTTTCGCCTCCGAGAAGTTCTATGCTACTTCCCTCGGGAGTTTCTGTATTAGATTGAAACCTAGCACATAAGCACACACTAAACATAATATCGGGTCTACTAGTTGTTAAATAAAGCAAAGAGCCAATCATACTTCTATAAGGCTTGTTATCTACAGCATTCCCTAATTCATCTTTATCTAGGCTTTGAGAACTACTCATAGGTGTAGCCATAGGTTTACAATCTTGAACATCAAACCTTTTGAGAAGATCTCTTTTTTTTTTTTGTTGAGAAATATATATACCTTCTTCTTCTTGTTTTATTTGCAATCCTAGAAAGTACTTAAGTTCTCCCATCATACTCATCTCAAATTCTCCTTGCATAAGAGTTTCAAATTGATCACATAGAGATTTATTAGTAGATCCAAAAATGATGTCATCGGCATAGATTTGAACTAGTAAGATGTCCTTATCATGGCTTCTTATAAATAATATTGTATCTATTTAGCCTCTTTTAAATCCTTTTTCTAATAGAAACTTACTAAGTCTCTCATACCAAGCTCTAACGGCTTGTTTTAGACCATATAATGCTTTAGACAATTTGAACACATGATTTTCATATTTGTGATTTTCAAAGCCCGAGGGTTGTTCTACATAAACTTCTTCATTAATATACCCATTTAAGAAAGCACTCTTAACATCCATTTGATATAATTTGAAGTTTTTGAAACAAGCAAATGCTAACAACATTCTTATGGCTTCCAACCTAGCAACAGGGGCATAAGTTTCATCATAGTCTATACCTTCTTCTTGACTATAACCTTGAGCCACTAACCTTGCTTTGTTTCTAGTTACAATTCCATTTTCATCCATCTTATTTCTAAATACCCATTTTGTGCCTATAATCGAATAATCCTTTGGTCTTGGCACTAGTTCCCAAACTCCACTTCTTTCAAATTGATTTAGTTCTTCTTGCATGGCAATAATCCAATTTTCATCTTCTAAAGCTTCTTTGATATTTTTGGGTTCAATTTGAGATAGGAAGGCAGCATATTGACATTCATTCCTAATGGAAGATCTAGTTCTAATGCCTTTGGATGGATCTCCTAATATTTCATTCATTTTGACATATTTCCTTTCTCTTGGAAATGTTGGTTCTTTTTCAAGTTGTTGCTCATGATCTTCTTCAAATGGATCATTTTCTTGAGTATTAGACTCATTTTGTCTTGTAGAAAGTTTTTCAAAATTTTGGGTTACATTATTTTCACCATCTTCTCTAGGTTTTGGAACCTCAATACTTATATCATCAACTATTACTTGGATTGTTTCTTCTACCACTAGGGTTCTTTTGTTGAATACCCTATAACCTTTACTTTGAGATGAATAACCTAAAAATATACCTTCATCACTTTTAGCATCAAATTTACCTAGAGATTCTTTTCCATTGTTGAGAATATAGCAAGTACTACCAAACACATGAAAATGACTTATGTTAGGTTTTCTTCCTTTAAATAATTCATATGGAGTCTTTTTCAATAATGGCCTCATTGAAACTCTATTTAAAATATGGCAGGCAGTATGCACAGCTTCTGCCCAAAAGTACTTAGGAAGGTTTTTATCACAAAGCATTGTTCTAACCATTTCTTGTAAAGATCTATTCTTTCTTTCTACTACACCATTTTTTTGGGGAGTCCTAGTACAAGAAAAGTTATGATCTATTCCATTTTCTTCACAAAATAGTTTGAAAGATTCATTTTCAAATTCTCCTCCATGATCACTTCTAATTTTTGAAATACAAAAGCCTTTTTCTCTTTGAATTCTTTTACTAAATATTTCAAATGACTTAAAGGTTTCATTTTTAGATGCAAGAAAAATAACCCATGTGAATCTAGAATAATCATCTACTATAACCAAAACATATTGTTTACCTCCTAAGCTTAGAGTCCTCATTGGACCAAATAAGTCTAAGTGAAGTAGTGTTAGAGGTCTAGATGTTGATACTTCATTTATTGGTTTGAATGTTATACTAATTTGCTTGCCTTTCATGCAAGTGCCACAAATGTGATCTCTTTCAAATTTAAGCTTAGGCAATCCAATAACAAGATCATGTTTCACTAACTTGTTTATTAGGTTCATACTAGCATGCCCTAACCTATTATGCCACAGCCAAGAATATTGAGATGAATTTGCAACTAAACAGTTTTCCATTTTGGGAGATTCGAGGAATGTGAGATAGATGTTTCCTACTCTATTTCCTTTTAATTTCATTTCTTTTGACTTAGAGCACACAACTTTACAAGAGTTAGCATCAAAACAAACTTCATAGTTTAAATCACACAGTTGACTAATACTAATCAAATTATGTTTAAGACTATCAACAAGAAACACATTCTCTAAAGTAATATTTTCAAAAGAAATAGAACTCATACCTATAATCTTACCTTGAGAATTGTCACCATAGAAAACCTTACCTCCTTCCTTGAAAACAATGTTGCTGAGAAGATCTTGATCTCCTGTCATGTGCCTTGAGCAGCCACTATCAAGGAACCACTTGCTCCTTGAATCATTTGAAACCAATGCAGCCTACACAAGAAATCATTCACGTTGTTCCCTTTGGTACCCACATCTTCTTGGGTCAATTCTTGTTAGAAGATATTACATCTTTAGGAACCCAAACTTGTTTGAATTTTTGAAGAAAATTTCGTATGAAACATTTGTTAATTGAGTGACCATCTTTTCCGCAGTAGTGACAGGTAAAACCCCTTTTTGAAAACTTTGGTTTGAAAAACGGTTTTCTTTGAATAAATTTTTGGTTTGATGCTTTAACAAACACTGTTTTACTAGAGCTTGCTTGGAATGGATCAAATCTGATTCCTTGTTTATTTCCAAAATTTCTTTGAGCTCCAAGTATCATTTCTAGTTTATTTTTACCTTCAACTAACTTTTCTAATGATTCTTTCATATCTTTGCTTTCTTTCAAAAGATTTTCCTTCTCAGCACTTAAACTGTTTCTTTCATTTTCTAACAGTCCTACTTTATCTTTTAGATCATTTACCTCATTTTTTAAGGAATTCAATTCTCTTTTTAAAATCAATATTTTTCTCATTCATATGCTCACATTCACATAGCAAGTCATTAAATGCATCATGAAGTTCTTCAAATGTAAAATCAGATGATAGACTAGGATGCTGAGAATTTACCTCATTCTCAGTATTGGCCATAAAGCAAGCGTTGGCAACTTCATCATCTTGTGACTCATCACTTGATGAAAGATCTTCTTCACCCCATGCAGCTAGAGCCTTCTTCTTCATTTTTCTTTCCTTGCGATCTATCTTTTTCAGTTGGGGGCAGTCACTTCTAATGTGACCTAGCTTCTTACATTCAAAACATCAAAGCTCATTAGATTGATTAGATTCTTTTTTATCTTTTTCTTTACGAAATGTTCTCCTTTGATTAAACCTACCCTTCTTCATAAATTTCCTAAATTTCCTAGCTAATAGAGCAAAATCATCATCTTCACTGTCTTGGGAATCTTTTTCTTCTTTTTCCACTTTAAAGGCAACATTCTTATCTTTCTTTGGTTCTACATTATCACTTCGTTTCATCATGATTTCATAAGTCATTAGTGATCCTAGTAGATTATCAAATTCAAGTTTGTCTAAGTCTTTTGCCTCAGTAATAACAGTGACTTTAGGATTCCATGATCTAGGTAAGCTTCTTAGAATCTTCCTAACTTTTTCACCATTTGTAAAAGTTTTTCCCAAGGACTCTAAAGTTGAAACAATGTCATTAAATCTAGTGTACATGTCTTTAATAGATTCATCTTCTTTCATAGTAAATAATTCATAGTCATGAACTAGAATATTTATTTTTGTTTCTTTTACCTGGTTTGTACCCTCATGAGTTACCTCCAGTTTGTCCCAAATTTCCTTTGCTATCTTGCATGTTGATATTCGGTTGAATTCCTCTGGGCATAGTGCACAAATCAATGTGTTCATTGCTTTTGCATTTGTCTCCATACTCATTCTCTCTTCAGCTGTCCATTTGTCCATCTTTTCCATGTCAGCCAAGGTGACTCCTTTCTTAATAGCTTGCATAAGACTTGAGTCCTGCATAAGATAGATATTCATTCTAGCTTTCCAGTAATTGTAGTTAGTACCATCAAAATAAGGTGGTCGAGAAGTACTCTGTCCTTCATGATGATATGAGCTAGAAAAGTATGTCATTATGTGGATCTTGACCCTAGGTTGTTAGACCTAATTGAAAACAATGGGAACCTTGCTCTGATACCAATTGATAGAATTGAGCTGATGTGGTATACACCAAGAGGGGGGGTGAATTGGAATATTAAAAAAAATCTTTTGAAAAGTGAAAAAGCTTTTGTGTGAAGAGGAATAATAATGTAGTCTTATCAATGAATAAACAAATTCAAAAGTGCAAGGATGCAAATATAAAAGAGAAAGGATAAAGAGCAGTGAAGGCACAGATTTATAGTGGTTCAGCCTTCCAAACTTAATCCACTACCTTAGCTATCCACTAAAGATTTTAAAACCAATATCACTATCAAACCCCCTACTCAACATGAGCAGGTCCTCTAGTCCTTGACTAGGCAATGTACAACCTCCCAATTTAATGGGCCTTCTAGCTACTGCCATACCATAAGGAAGAGACCTAGTTTTTGTTGAAAGAGCATCTATCATCAAGTTGATCATCAGATAACACAGATTTGGTCTTCTCCGGCCCTTAATACATTGGAGTAGCCACAAGTCAAGTCTTGTAACAAGAGAGAAACTTTCATTTCTAGGGTTAATCATCTGACAACAAATAAGATGAAGAATCCTAGTGTTCAAGTCCATTCTTGATGTGTCAGAAATCTTAGTTGTAAGTGAGTTATCTCCTATGACTTCTTTACTGGCTTGAACAAAATCTTGAGTCTAAGAAGCATAGTCCTCTCCGTCTAAAAGGATTTTAAACTGTTCGTGGATTAGCATCGTGGTGATTTCCATATGAGCATCCTCAATGTTAGTCTTAAACTTTTTATCCGACTTTCTCTTATGATAGGTGTTGTTGGCATTGGAATAAAAAGCTCTAACCACATCTTCATATGTGCATCGATGAATTGTTAAGAAATCCCACCAACCAAAATCCTTAAACGTCTGAATGTAGGGAAAACCAATGGATTCTAGAAATGATAAATCCAAATAACGACCTTCAAGGACCTCACGAGACTCAAAGTACATGGAATACCTTTCTTGTTGCTCTTTAGAAATGAAAAGTTGGATTTAAGGTCTCGGTTGGGACGGAGGACGGCTTGAAGAGCCCGATTCTTTTTCCTTCCCTTTTCCTTTGCCTTTGCCCTTGTCTGTGTTCTTAGTCCATGCCATATGGAATGATTGAAACACGAGGAAATCGAGGGAGAGACACAGCAAGAGAAGCCATGCAAAATGGCCGAAAGAGCGAGCGACAACTAGAGCCGAGAGATAGCGGATGAAATGAAGTGATTTGGCACTAAGAGGGAGCATGAGAAAGAAAAACGATCGAATGCACGAGGTTAAAAAAAAATCGATACTTCGAGAGGAAGGAATCGGCAATAAGGACGGTTAGGGTTTTAAAATGAGGGCCGATAGTCGCTTATTCTTTAAATAGGAAGAATGGGATAGTCGACAGATGATAAGGGTTTGTCGACTATTTTATTAACATACTAAGGTATAGTCGACAGATACAATACAGTTGTCGACTAATTTTTGGTTTACACTTAGGGCATAGTCAACTAGGCTGAGCCTTCTGTCGACTATCTCACAACATCTTAGTCAACAACAACACAGATGCTGTCGACTATATTTGAGAATAAGACTGATTAACATACAGAGATGCCCCAAAACTTCACAGATGAATTTTGGCTCGAAAACATTCTGTCAATTATATATTGATTTGACATAATTGAATCTTGGCCTTATCAATAATATATATATATATATAAAACAAACATTAGAAAAGAGCACAACACACTTACTCACGTTATGATTAATCCCAGTTCATTTCTAAAATATTCAAACTTTTCTCTATCAAGAGGTTTTGTAAAGATATATGCTACTTGATGATTTGTATCTATGAATTCAAGACTTATGTCTCCTTTTTGAGCATGGTCTCTAATAAAATGATGTTTTACTTCTATATGTTTAGTTCTTGCATGAAACACTGGATTTTTTGTTAAAGCTATAGCACTAGTATTATCACATTTTATTGGGATGTTTCGAAGCCTTATGCCATAGTTTTCTACTTGGTATTTCATCCACAATATTTGAGCACAACAATTTCCAACTGCTACATACTCAGCCTCAGTAGATGATAGAGCCACTGTATTTTGTTTTCTACTTGACCAAGATACCAAACAATTTCCTAAGAATTGACAGGAACCACTTGTACTTTTTCTATCTATTTTACATCCATCATAATCTGCATCAATGTATGCTACTAGATCAAAAATATTTGATTTTGCATAAAATAGTTCTAGATTTGTAGATTCTTTTAGGTATCTCAAAATTCTTTTAACTGCTTTCAAGTGAGATTCTTTAGGATTAGATTGGAACCTAGCACATAAGCACACACTAAACATAATATCGGGTCTACTAGCTGTTAAATAAAGCAAAGAGCCAATCATACTTCTATAAAGCTTGTTATCTACAGCCTTCCCTAATTCATCTTTATCTAGGCTTTGAGAACTACTCATAGGTGTAGCCATAGGTTTACAATCTTGAACATCAAACCTTTTGAGAAGATCTCTTATGTATTTTTGTTGAGAAATATATATACCTTCTTCTTCTTGTTTTATTTGCAATCCTAGAAAGTACTTAAGTTCTCCCATCATACTCATCTCAAATTCTCCTTGCATAAGAGTTGCAAATTGATCACATAGAGATTTATTAGTAGATCCAAAAATGATGTCATCTACATAGATTTGAACTAGCAAGATGTCCTTATCATGGCTTCTTATAAATAATGTTGTATCTATTTGGCCTCTTTTAAATCCTTTTTCTAAGAGAAACTTACTAAGTCTCTCATACCAAGCTCTAGGGGCTTGTTTTAGACCATATAATGCTTTAGACAATTTGAACACATGATCTTCATATTTGTGATTTTCAAAGCCCGAGGGTTATTCTACATAAACTTCTTCATTAATATACCCATTTAAGAAAGCACTCTTCAGCAACATTGTTTTCAAGGAATGAGGTAAGGTTTTCTATAGTGACAATTATCAAGGTAAGAAAGAACTCTTACCTTTGCTCATTTAAATTGGTACTGACAACAAGCCACTGGATGGGCCTAGTGGCTTGTTCTTGAAATTGGGTCATTTACTCATTTAAAACTTTTTGACCTTCCATGAACTCTTGAAGGTTATCCTCTAAAGATTTCTCATACAGAGGTTGATAAACATCAGATGTAAACCCTTGCTCTAATTCAAATTGATGAGGTGGTAAAGGAATAGGTTCATGAGATTTAAATGCAGAATCATTGCTCCAAAAAAAATTTAGATGATTATGTGAGTTGGGGTAGTCATAAAAATTCAAGTCGTAACCCAACAAATGAAAATTATCCCATGGATTCTGAGAATAATGAAACCTATCCTCGATGTAGGGTGGGTAAAAAACAGAATTTTGCCTATTCACAATTTTCTTCAAATCAGGTATTTTAGGATAAAAATCTATTTTATGACTTGACGACTCACACACCGAACATCTAACCCCTATCTCATTAAAATTTTGAAAATTTTCTTTTTCTAACAACTCCACTTTCCAAGTTAAATAATCCAACATCACACTAAGATCATCATCCTCATTGAAACTCAGTTGTGAATTGACATGATTTCTTACAGGATCTACGGATGACAATTGACTAATGCATGGGTTGAGATTGAAGGTATGGTGATCGACCATAAACATGTTATAGGATGGAGTTTGTTGTTCGGAAGGTCTAGACTTATTTTGCTCAATGGGATCGGGATAGCCAAATGTATTAGAAAATCAAGACATGCTAAAATACTGAGACATAAAGAATATAGAAATGACAATTCAACGACAGATAATGATGCTAATGAATGATAAAATTAATTAATGATTTAATAATCATACCTGACCGTAGTCTTCTGCATTAATTGAAAACAACCACAAAAAGAAAAGAAACTAAACTAAAATATTTTTTTCGCAACAATAATTCCGTCACCGAGATTCCCGGCAACAGCGCCAAGATTTTAACTGCGCTTAAGTATGTGAAATTAATTAAACAAACACACAAACAAATAAAGAAACAAATCAAACATGAAAGCGCAAAGCGTTTATATTTGCTAATGTATGAGTGTGCGTTACAGTACAAATTTATTTACTAGATAGGAGTCCAGGTCGATTTACTAGGAGATCATTATTAAAATGAAAATAAAGTCGGATTACGTATTGGGTTGTCAAACCAATTCTCTTATTGATGGAAATAAAATAAGAGTGCAAAAATTAAATCAAAGTGTGAGCAAACAGACCGATTAATCAATTTTGGAAATCCTAATTAAATTGGTACTGACAACAAAATGTCTCGAGTCAAAACAATTTCAGTGTCAATCCAAATATTTTCCAATAATCACAAAAGATTGATCATTGGGTTAAATTAATTTTAAGATCTTTGCTATTGATTACATTTCGAGATGATGATGGTTCTACTTTTAATAACCGACATACATGGCATGCCAACTATGACTTAAGCAACTACCATAAACCGAAATAGATATAGTGCACTTAAGCTTGGGGATGAATGATGATATTTTCAAGTTGAACAATCCACATACATGGCAAGAAGGTTCCGAATTAGGCAAATATCTCAATTCAAACTCAAGTATTTCGACAAGAATCTAAAAATTAATTTAAATGCCTCAACTTTTAATGAAGTTCGGCTAACTCGAAAAATTTTGGCTTTTGACATTATCATCGCCCTAACTTGAGAATTATTAGCCACACATCTTCATTTACAAAATTAACTGACAAGAATTTAAATGGCAGAATTTTACTGACATAAATGTAAATTACTGAATTTAAATTACATAAATTAAAATTGTTGAAATTAAAGTTGTTAAAATTAAATTACAGAAATTAAAAGACAGTATTTAAATTGTAAAAATTAAACTACTTAATTTAAATGCTGAAAAATAATCACACTGGAATTTAAATAACAAGAACTGAAATATAAATAGAAACTAAATCTTGCTGGAATATAACTAGAACGAAATTTAAATAAACAATACAAGAAATTAACAGAAATTAGAAAAACAATAACATAAACTAAAGAACAGAAATTAAATGAACTGGAAGAGATACTGTGTGTTAAATCCCAGCGCTGTGCGCATACATATATTATATATATATCACGCACAGCCTGGTTCCGTTTTTCTCCAGCGCACCATTCCCTCACTGTGTTGCGCTCTCACTGTCCATCCCCTCACTGTCCAACGCACAGCCTCCTCCCAGCGCACTGTTCATCTTGTTCCCAGCGCACAGTCTCCTTCCATATGCTGTCCCGAGAAAACCAGCACTGTGCCCCCTTATTCGGATTGCAGAAAATGGCAAATGGGGGCCTCCCCCTCCACTGTGCGGCTCTTGCATATATATATATATATATATATCATGCCCATTTCCCAGATTGCCCCTCTGATTGATGATTAATTTGCAGCCAGGGACCGCGTTTGAGACTGCCGCGTGCTGTTCTTTCATGGGCTGCATTTATTTGGGCTTTAAATAATCAGTGGGCTGGGCTTTAAACATGGGCCTTCAATTGGGCTTCACGCTGCATGTAAGTATATTAAGGTATATTATTATATTATATATGGTTATATTGCATGCACGCATATGTGTATGGAATATATATATGTTATAATATATTATATATATATGAATTACGCATGACTATATGTTTATGTATTATATTTATGTATTATGCACAAATATGTATTGAATTTATATATTATATTTCTATATGTATTATTATTATTATTATTATTATTATTATTATTATTATTATTATTATTATTATTTATTTTTATTTTTTTCAAATATTTGAATATGCCCAGATATTGATTTAATCTTTATTTTTCATATAAACTTGTAATATTCAATTAACCCCAATTTTAAGATTAAAATAGGGGTATAATTATAACAATTTTTTTCAAAATTGACCACTAATCAATGGATACAGTCTTAGTACAAAAATTAATTTTGTATCCCAACTTTACATCGAATAGTATGTATGAATTTATTTATATTCAATTGTCGAATATGTGTTGCTTAAATACCCAAGCTAGCGTATGGTGTGCATGTTTTATTCCGCTGTGTATCTGATAAATGGTAAAAATTTATTTTTGCCCATACCGTCATACATTCGATTCCCTTCAATTGCTTCTGCCCAATTTGCATTTGAGTAACCAACCACATTCTTATCCTCTATTTTCATGAATAGTAACCCTTTACATAGACTTCCCTTGAGATTTCTTAAAATTTGATTCACTGCATCCAAGTGTCTTTTAGGAGCATGCATATATTAACTAACAATACTCACACTAAAAGCAATGGCAGGCCTAGTTAGAGACAAATAAATCAGTTTTCCCATAAGATGTTGATATCTATTCTGATCTAGATCTTCCCCCAAAACTTTCTGCTTTCAATTTTGTTCTAAGGGTGTTCCAGCTGGTCTATATCCAAGCTTACCAGTTTCTTTGAGAAAATCTAGGGTGTACTTTCTTTGAGAAATAAAGATTTCTCTTCTACTTCCTCCAATTTTCATACCTAAGAAATATTTGACAGCTCATAGGACTTTTACTTTGAAAGTTGTTTGCAGTTTCTTCTTTAGATTCTTAATTTCTAGTTTACCATCTCCTATAATTAGCATACCATCAACATTAACAATAAGGATTAATTGTTTCCCAAACTCACCCATTTTTATAAATAGAGTGTGATACGTTTGTCCTTGTTTATAGATAAACTATTTCATTACAATACTAAATCGAGTGAACCATGCTCTTGTAGATTGTTTTAAGTTATAAAGGGACTTTTTAATTTTACATACCTTGATAGACCCTTTCTGGTCCTCAAATCCCGGTGGATTCTTCATATACACCTCTTTCTCTATCATGCCATTCAATAATACATTTTTTATATGAAGATGATGTAATTTTTAGTCCAAATTTATAGCATCAAACAACAAGAATCTACACTACAAGAAAATAGTGTTTAGCGACGAAACTATTCCGTTGCTAATTAGTGACGGACAGTGACAGAATTTTCGTCGCTAAATTTTTTAAATATTTTTTTAATTTAGCGATGGAATCGGCGACAGAAATACCGTCGCTAAAAAATAAAAAGTGAAATAAAAAATTAAAGTTTAGCGACGAGGCAAATCCTGTAGCTAAAAAATAAAAAAATTAAATAAAAACATTAAAATTTAGTGACCGAGCCAATCCCGTCGTTAAAAAATAAAAAAAATTAAATAAAAACATTAAAATTTAGCTACGAGGCCAATCCCGTTGCTAAAAAATAAAAAAATTAAATAAAACATTAAAATTTAACGATAGGGTCGATCCCGTCACTAGAAAATAAAAAATAAAAAATAAAAAATTATAAATTTAGCAACGGGGCAAATCCTGTAGCTAAAAAATAATAAAAATAAATAAAAAATTTAAAATTTAACGACAGGGCCTATCCCGTTGCTAATAAATAAATAAATAAATAATTTCAAATTTAGCGACGAGGCAAATCTCGTCGCTAAAAAATAAAAATAAATAAAAAAAATTAAAATTTAGTGACGGGGCCAATCCCGTCGCTAAAAAATAAAAAAATTAAGTAAAAATTTTCAAATTTAGCGACTGGGAAGATCTATTGTTGTACTTTCTGTACAATAATTTTAATGATGAAAAACATATATTGGTTTAATCACTAAGTCATGAATCAAGTATGTGGTTTTAATATATATATGAATTTCAATATCATGTATTACTGTATGAAAATAAAAACCCTATTTTTGGCCAAGTCTGAAAGCACAACAAAAAAACTGACATTTAGCGATGATTTTTTTACATTTAGTGACGGTTTTTAACAGCCACTAAGTGATTTAGCGGCGTTTTTGACCAATCGCTGGAATAACCGCCGCAAATAATATTTTTTTGCAGTAGTTTTAAAACCGCCGCAAAAATTAAAAAATTAAAAAAAATTAAATTTTTTTAATTTTAGCTGCAGTTTTAGAAATCGCCACTAAAATTAAAATAAAATTAAAATTTTTAATTTTAGCGGCGATTTCTAAAACCGCCGCTAAAATTAAAACAAAATTAAAACCCACCTGTGCTACCCAGCCATATGGTCGCATGTCCGTACGCCACGTGGCGAAATTTTCAGCCTCCCTTTCTCCAGTTTCAAACCCACAACCTCCCCTTTGCAAGTGCATGCATGTAACCAGCTGATTTGCCAAACTCCCTTGTTATATAACCGCATATATAAATTATATACCACTACTTTCTAGAATTATATTTTATATTTTTTAATATAGAAAGAAAAATATTAATTAATTTATTATTTTTTAAAAGAGTAAAGGAATAAATTAAAAATAAATTAATTGAATTAAATTAACTAAATTAACTGATTAAAAATTAAAAAAATTATATATTTTTTAAAATTATTAAAATTTTGTTAAATTTATTTTCTATTTAAAATTAATTGATAAAAATTTTCTATTTATTATATTATAATTATAAATATAAATTAAAACGCTTAAATATGACTAAGAATAAGTTTTTTCAATAATAACAAAATTTTAAAAAAATAAATTTTGATTTTTTCCATAATCTTAAAAATTTGATACCTTAAATATTAATTAGCATTGAAAAACCCTAGTATTTGACAACCTTAAATAAGTTTTTATGAATTTTTTAAGACATCATATTTTCAAGACTATAATATAATTATTAAAGTAATTAATAATTAATTAATCACTGCCTTTGATTTAATGCAAATTTTTTAGGGAAAAAATTTACCATTGATTGACACTTGGTAAAATACTTTATTTGACTATCATATTTTAATATTATATAAATATACATAGAATAAAGATATAAAAATAATATTTTAAATAAATAGATAATTTTCTATGACTTAATTAATAGTTTAAGTTGTCTATTAATATTTCTCATAAAACTCATGCAAATTTAATACAAAACAATTAGCATTGAAAACTCATATATTTAAAATTTATTATTAATTTTACAATAATTAGTTCATATTATTTCAAAACAATTGAAAGATTTAAATTATTAATGCAAAATACAAAATGTAAATTATTAATGCAATAAGTATTAAACGCAAATTATTAATGCAAGTTTTGGGAGAAAATTTTATTACTACTTATTATTTCAAAGCAATTGAAAGATTTAAATTATTAATAAAAATTATAAAATGCAAATTATTAATGCAATCAGTATTAATTGTAAATCATTAATACAAGTTTTGGAGGGAAATTTCTTTTTCAATACTATCCTACTTTTATATATATAAAGATGCAAATTACAAAATGTAAATTATTAATGCAATAAGTACTAAAAGAAAATCACTAATGCAAGTTTTGGGAAAAAATTTTATTACTACTTATTATTTCAAAGTAATTGAAAATTTTAAATTATTAATGCAAATTACAAAATGCAATTTATTAATGCAATAAGTATTAATTACAAATCATTAATGCAAGTTTTGGGGGGAAATTTCTTTTTTCAAGACTATCCTACTTTTATATATCTAAAGATGCAAATTACAAAATGTAAATTATTAATGCAATAAGTATTAATTACAAATCATTAATGCAAGTTTTGGGGAGAAATTTCTTTTTTCAAGACTATCCTACTTTTATATATATAAAGATGCAAATTACAAAATATAAATTATTAATGCAATAAGTACTAAATGTAAATCATTAATACAAGTGTTGGGAGAAAATTTTATTACTACTTATTATTTCAAAGCAATTGAAAATTTTAAATTATTAATGCAAATTACAAAATGTAAATTATTAATACAATAAGTATTAATTACAAATCATTAATGTAAGTTTTGGGGGGAAATTTCTTTTTTCAAGACTATCTTACTTTTATATATATAAAGATGCAAATTACAAAATGTAAATTATTAATGCAATAAGTACTAAATGCAAATCATTAATGCAAGTTTTGACAAAATCGTCGCAAAAGTTAACTTTTTAAAATTTTTTTATTAATGAATTTGGCGAAAGTTCTAACAAAACCTCTGCTATATTTTATTTTTTATTTTTTTATTTTTGAATTTTGCGGCGGTTGGTTAAAACTGCCTCGAAATTTATTTTTGAATTTTAAATTAATTAATTTTGTGGCTGTTTTTCAAAATCGTCGCAAAAATTCAGATAAACCGCTGTAAAAAACAACTTTCCAACCGTCGCAAAATAGCATGTTTTCCGGCAGTTTCCGAAACCGCCGCAAAAAACCCTTTTTTTTATAGTGAAGGTTAGCATCTTATAAGAAGTATAAGATAATGTTTTATTTTTAGAAAACTATCTCCCAAAATTTTGATAGCTAACATTCATTAGTGCTAAAACGATTTTTAATGAATTTTTCATCAAATAGAAAGTATATATTTTGGAGGTGGTCAAATCGCAAAATCGTAAGTTTGTACTAAAACCCAAAATCTACTTTTTTATTGTTTTGGATTTTGATTTTTTAGATATTTTTATTGAATCCAAATAGGGAGTACTTTGTTATTTATATTTATGTGTTAAAGTAAATGGAGGTAAAATATAAATAAAAAAAATATGGACATTTACTTAAACTAAAGAAATATAAATAAGCTGTGATGTATACATGCTGTGGATTGTGCTTTCATGCAAATTCTTTTGAATTTCTATCATGTTTCCATGCATTTTTCGAAACCCCTTTGAAATGGTTTTCAATGTTTTCAGTGTATGCTATTTCGAAACATTCATGTTATGTATGTGTTTTCAATTCAGGTTTTAAATCATGTTTCGAAACCCATCATGTCATGTTTCGAAACCTTTAATATTTTGTCAGCAGTTCATTTGAAAATCGAGATGCATTTGTTTTGCAATTTTGTATTTATCAAAATGCTTCTCTATCATTTATTTAATGTACTCTCCATGCTTAAGAGATTCAAATTTGAATTTGAATGTGAGTGCTTATAAAATATTCAAACTGAGTATAAGACTTTGTCTTCCACTATCTGTTGTCTCTAAGTGCAAGTACAGCTGGAAAGCTTGTATGTTTCGAAACCTGTTGTCTATGTTTTGAAACCTTGGTCCATTTCTATGATGTTTCGAAATCTACTTTTCTGTCTTGTCTTTAATGGCCAGATTTCTATCTCTTGGTATAAATAGTAGGTATTTGAAGACAAGAAGAATAAGATTGAGCAAGAACAAGATACAACAAGTGAATACACACTAGAGATACACACACAAGTACATGTGATCTAAATCCGTTTGACAAGCTTTCAAAGAGGATCCATTCATCCATTCCTAGATGTGCATTGTGATGTGAAAAAGGAGAAGCAAGTGCAAACAACGAGTATCATCCTCCAGCTCTCCTCACCTCAAGTTAAGAGGTTTGTACAACCATGTGGTAAGGCATTTATTGCTCTTTAGGTTGTAAAGATAAATTTGATTATCTTGTTAATGTTGTAAGTTTTGAGTTTAGTCTAAAACTCATTTAGTGTAAAGGTTTGAATTGAGTCTAAAACTCATTGTGTTGAAGGTTCGAGTTTAGCCTTAAAACTCACTTGGTGCTAGATTTGAATTGAGCCCGTAAAAACTCACATTGTAAGGTTTTGGGGTGAATCGTGGTAAAACCCTCGTTGTGGTGATCGCTAGTAAAAGTGATTGAGATTGTAAAATCCTTCAAGTGGGTAATCTTGAAGGTAGTGGAGTAGGCGGGTGTCGAACTACTATATATCTTATTTGTAAAGTGTTCTTTAAGTTTTATGTATCATTATTCCCTATTGCACATGCTTGCATAAGTTTTGTTATCAAAGTCTAAAATAGTTTTCTTTAGAACAAGTTTATACATACACATAGAAAACCTATCTTTGATATACAAACATCTTTGGTATACTCTTACTTATGTAAATCATCATTGCTAAAGATCATTTGTTTGAAATATGATGTAAAAGATTTCGAATCAAGCAAAACAGTGAAGTAGATTTCGAAACATATATAGTAGGTTTCAAAACCTACTTAACAGAAAGGTTTATTTCGAAACATAATCTCTATATTTCGAAACATAGTGTTTTGCCATCCATCAATGTTTTAAAGTATCGAAAATTTACCTAATCCCAATTCACCCCCCCTCTTGAGATATTTGCCATCATTAGGAACCAACAAGATTCTGTCGTTAAAAAATAAAAAAATTAAATAAAAAAATTAAAATTTAGCGACGGGGTCTCGCCCGTCGCTAAAAAATAAAAAAAATAAATAAAAAATTTCAAATTTAGTGAACATAAAATAAATAATTCAAATTTAATGACTGGGACAACCTCGTACCTAAAAAAATAAAAAAATATAAAAAAATTAAAATTTAGCGATCGAGTTGACCCCTTCGCTAAAAATAAATAAATTTAAAAAAAAGTTAAAAATTTAATTAAAAACTTTACATTTAAACATAACATAATTTTTCAATGCTAATATAATAATTAATAAAGTTTTATTTAAATTAATAATTAAATAAAATTAAAATTAATATTCATTTCCCTTTACTAATATTAATATTAAAATTAATATCATTAAATAGGTTTGAGAAATTTTGGTGTATAAATATAATTCTAAAATATTTGGAAGTGAATACTATAAATATATTTTCTATACATTAATAAACAAGAAGGCTTCTAGATTATCTAGCTCGCGCACGAAACTTGGTCATAAGAGGTTGGAGGTTCGAATCCGATTACATAGCAAGCAGATTTGCTAAAAAAGAATAAAAAAATAAATTTAAAATTAAAAATTAGCAACGAGAATGCATCCATTGCAAAAAAAGAAAAAAAAAATATAAATTTAAAATACAAAACTTTAGCGATGGGAACGCATCCATCGCAAAACTTTGATAGTTCGATTCCAAGGTGCAACACTTTTAATTATTGCTGGGATTAATATCTCAGTGCTGCCACGTGACGTGCTCATGAGGAGAGGGTAAAAGTTGGTGCGCGTTAAATTTTGGAGCAAGCATTGAATTTAGCGATAGAATTCGTCGCTAAAAAAATAAAAAAATTAAAAACTTTAGTAATAGAATAAATATGTCGCAAGAAAAAAAGAAAAATAAAATAAAAAACTTGTAATTTCAAAACTTAATTTTTACACTTTAAAAAATGTGTAAAAATTTGAATTTTTTTTATAAAATGTGAAATTCAAACTTTAATTTCATATTTTAGTAATAAAATTTATATTGTTGATGTAATTTATTTAAATATGCATTTTGAATTGTGATAACTGATATATTACGTTATTTTGATTACGTCTATTTACTTGTATTTATCTTCTTCTTTTTTTACACATTAAAGTACAGTGGTTAAATTAAATTAAAAAAACATATATAAAAATAAATTTAACTTAAAAATATAAATAAATAAGTGCAATTAAAAAACAAAAAATTAAAATGACTATACAAAAAAAACGTAATAGTATATAAATAAAAATCTAAATATGCCTTATATACACATACATTTTTTAAAGATATTGATTTTCATTATTGAGTAATATGTTATCTTTTAACGAATACCCATCTTTTTAAATGAATAATATGTAGATAAAATAAAAATAATATCCACGATGTTTAGATAATACGTTTCACTTGTTTCAAATTCCATCATTAACTATATGATGTCATGCTATATAATTCAGGAATTTAGTAATGTTGCTGAAATTAACCTTTAACAAAATATTAATAAAAATTTAATGTGAAATTTATAAAATATTTAAATTAAATTTAAAATTTGATTTGAAAATGCAATTTTTCATAGTTAAATATATAATTTATAAAATTTTCAATTAAATTCAAAATTAGTGAGGGAATATTCCTTTTTTAAGTTGTAAATTAATAAAACATGAAATTACAAATTAAAATTCAGAATGAGTATGCTAAAAAATATAATTTATTAATTGTAATATCATCTAAAAAATATATATACTAAAAAATATATATTTAATATAATAGTTTATTAATTGTAATATCATATATACTAAAAAATATATATTTAATTAGGTAAATATATTTTTGACTATGCCACACCCCAATTAATTGTATAATTGAGATGAATAATAATTTTTTATAATATTTTAAGTACTTTTAGTGAAAAATATAAAAGTAAGTCTACAAAATCTTTTTTGCTACTATATAATATCTATATTGTTTTACTCATTTGAATAATAATATAAAATTTTATTATTTAATAAATAATTATATATTCAACTTTATCTCAAAGAGAACACTTTTAAATAAATGATTATTCATTTTCTTTTTCTCTTAGGAGACTTATGTTATCCACAATATAGACTTCTATCAATAATGCTAGATGATAGAACATCCTATTGCTAAGTAATACAATACTTGGCCTATAGCACATGCTATTGCTAAATAATACAAAAAACAAATTGCTTCAATCAAAAAAGATAATTAATATGAGAATTAAACTTCTCAGTTACAATATTTTTCAATTTATTGAAGACTTACAAAATAAACATATAACAATGAATGCAACAATAACAATTGAAAAATTGTGTCAATTTAAAGTATGAGAGATAAAATATAAGAACTCATAAGTTAGAACACTTGTAATGAATGTTCTCTAACCCCATAATTAATTAATGCTACACCATCCAAGTATTTATAGTTGATGGTTGAACTATTGAAGACGGTTGAACTACATTAAATGCACTTTGAATAAATAATTACTCTTTAGTATTTTATTTTTATTACTTTTTTTCCTTATTTCTTTATCTTTTATACTTATTTTTTTAATTAATGTGAAATCGTAAAATCAAATATCTATAAAAGAACTATATTAATTTTATTAGTTAGAAAATATATATTAATTTTAAAAAATTTATTTTCCAGCGACGAACAATCACTCGACACTAATTCTCCATCTGCAATTGTAACTATCTGTCACAGATGATTGTTGATTTTAATTTCCTCTCAAAAGGCTTATCATTTTTAGTTTACAAAATATATGTAATTTTTAATTTAAATTAATTAGTAAAATATTTTCTAAAATTATATTTATTTGTAACATAAATATTATTAATCATTTAAAAAATAAAAAATACATTTTTATCTCTTCGTCTAGAATTAATAATAAATTTACAAATTCTTAAAAAATATTTTATTTATTTTTTGGTCATTATTCTTTAAATAATTTTAATTGATTTATTTTTATTAAATTTTCTTCTCTCTTGATTGTAAAATATTTTTTTCCTGATTAGCTTAATGTTGTAAAATTAAATAACTATAAATTAATTATATTTTAATTAGTTAAAAATTTATATTAATTTAAAATAATTTATTAATATATAATTTTATTATATATATTTATTAGTGACGGGCATTGCCCCTCGCTAATTAGCGATGGGTAGGTGCCTGTCGCTAATTCTGGGGCACTACCGCCCCCTCTACCCAATGCGCATTGGGTAGAGAGGGGCAGGTGCCCCATAATTAGTGACGGGCATCTACTCGTCACTGATTTTAGCGGGCACTACCCCATCCACCTCCCTCCCTCTCCTCTTGACAAGTGCCCCCCGCTTCCCCCTCTCCTCTTGACACTTGCGCCCCCTCTCTCCCTCCTTCCCTCCCTTCCTCCTTTTAAAGTTTCCCCTCCCCCTTCGATTCTCTCCATCTCTTTTCTGCAATTTCTTCCCTTAATTTCATTTCCTCGGTATTTTGCTTTATCTCTTCTCCATTAATCAATGTCTCACTCTCACTCTCATTGAAATCGTGATAGTGGTTTTACTTTGGCGTGATTTACATTCGAAACTCATCAAGAATTGAGGGTATTTTTTATCTTTAGTTGTTAATTATTTAAGATTTAAATTACAATATTGAATGTTTCTTACATAATAGGTATTATTTGTGTTGTTGCCAAAATACAACAATCTATTTTTTTTTATTACAGACAGACGCAAGAGTCTTGAGAGTCATGCCTTCACTGATGAGAACCTTGACGAGTAACTAGATCTGGTAGAGGCTCAGGTTTGGTGGTCTTATAGAGCTGAGGGTCTGATAGATCTGAGGGTCTGATGGATCTAGTAGATCTGGTGGGCTGATGATCAGGTGGCCTAAGATGAACGAGTGACCTGAGGGTGATGAGTGGCCTTAGGTGACGGGTGGCCTCGGATGAACGAGTGGCTTTAGGATGACGAGTGGCCTTGACCGAGTGACCTGAGGGTGACGAGTGGCCTTAGGTGACGAGTGGCCTTAACCGAGTGACCTGAGGGTGACGAGTGGCCTTAGGATGACGAGTGGCCTTGACTGAGTGACCTGAGGGTGACGAGTGGCCTTGACCGAGTGACCTGAGGATGACGACTGGCCTTAGGTGACAAGTGGCCTCGGATGAACGAGTGGCCTTAGGATGACGAGTGGTCTTAACTGAGTGACCTAAGGGTGACAAGTGGCCTTAGGTGACGAGTGGCCTTGATGATGACGAGTGACCTGAGGGTGATGAGTGGCCTTGACCGAGTGATCTATGGATGACGAGTGGCCTTAGGTGACGAGTGGCCTTGGATGAACGAGTTGCCTTAGGATGACGAGTGGCCTTGATGATGACGAGTGGCCTACAAAACGAGAGCCCCGTTAGGACGCGGGTGGGGGTCCCCACGCAAATCCTCCGATGCTTAAGTCAGATCTCGACAGAAAATGAGAAAATTGTACTTGAATTACTCAAAATTACATACCTTGTGATGAAGGCATGGTCTCATATTTATAGCAGAGGAGAGAAAGAAGACGTGCGAGAATCGAGGCGAGAATCTCGCGGCCCATTTTGATGATTTTATGACCCATCTAAGAGGGAAAAGAGGAGAGATTAGCCTAAGCCCACTCGACCATGACCGAGTAGGGGGCCACTCGGTCATGATCGGGTGGGGGGCCACCCGATCATGCCTTCTTTTGCCCTTTTCCTTGGCTCGATTTTGAGTGGTTTCTGTACCTCAAATTTATGCCCAATTGTCATATTGATTGAGCTCTAATCTCTCAAAACTCAAAACATAAAAGTTGTAGATAATTCTCTTAGCTTTCTATAGAACTTTGAATCAGCTCAATCGGAGCTTATATGAGAAAGATATAGCCAAGAAACCAAAGCAGTTTTGTACCTACTTAGCATAACCGAGTGGGTCATGAAAAGTGAGAGGAAATTGGTCTCCCCATGACCAAGTGGGGGGCCACTCAGTCATGTCTTCTTTTTCTTGACCAAGTGGGGTCCACTCAGTTATGCCTTCTTTTGCCCTTTTGTCTCAGTTTGAATCCATCTTCCTGTAATACTTAACTCCAAGCCTTAATCACGCAGGTGCATCAACTTCATGCCCGATTTACACCTTGATTCAGCTTGAATCTCTTAAAACTCAAAACATGAAAGTTATAGATAATTCTCTTATATTTCCATATAAATTTGAATCACCTCAATCGGAGCTCATATGAGAAAGTTATGTCTTAAAAACCAAAATAGTGTCGTACCCACTCGACCTAACCGAGTGGGCCCTCCCCACTTGGTCTCTTCTTGACCTCTTGCTCCTTCAGCTTATTTCCATGATCTCCTACAACCTGTTGGGCCTTTGGGCTTCATGTCCAGGTCTCATGACTTTTTTAGGTCTTGCAATTCTCCAAGTTTGCAGGGCATATCAATTGCTCTCTACTCTTTTGGCCGGAAGGTTCGGGTGAAAGTGTATCTTGTCCTGTAAAATTTTGAACACTACTTCTCTTTTAGCTGCTTAATCTTCTACACATCCTCTCGAGCTTGTTTGCACATCATGCTTTTAAATTTCTAGGCTCTTGTGATTTTCAATTCCTTTGCAGAAGTATGAGATCGATATACTAGTAAGTTCGCTTTCCATAGATGTCGAATTATGCATTGAACAATGAGTTTGATTCTGCTCCCAGTTATTGCATTATGCACGGGACAATAGGCTTGCATTTACTTTTTCTTTGTTGTTGGGCTTTAAGCGGGACCATGAGCTTGCGTTTGCTTTTTCTCCCATTGTCGGGCCATAAGCGGGAGAACGTGCTTGAATGTACGTTTACCTCATTGCTGGGCTATGAGCGGGGCAGCAGGTTTGAATGCACTTTTACCTCATTGCTGGGCTATGAGCGGAGCAACGGGCTTGAATGTACTTTTACCTTGTTGTCGGGGGTCGTAAGCGGGATAATGGGCTTGAATGTACTTTTACCTCATTGTCGGGCTGTGAGTGAGACAACAGGTTTGAATGTTTTTTTACCTCGTTGTCAGTCTATAAGCGGGACAACAGGTTTGAACGTATTTTTACCTCGTTGCCGGGCTATAAGTGGGACAATGGGCTTGAACGTATTTTTACCTCATTGCCGGGCTATAAGCGGGACAATGGGCTTGAATGTACTTTTATGTCATTGCCGGGCTGTGAGCGGGATAATGGGTTTGAATGTACTTTTACCTCGTTGTCGGGCTATAAGTGGGATAACGGGCTTGAGTTTATTTTTCCCCTGTTGCCGGACCGTAAGCGGGGCAACGGGCTTGAGTTTATTTTTTCCTCGTTGCCGGGCCGTGAGTGGGGCAACGGGCTTGAGTTTTTTTTTCCTCATTGCCGGGCCGTGAGCAGGGCAATGGGCTTGAGTTTATTTTTTTCTCATTGCAGGGCCATGAGCGGGGCAACAGGCTTGAGTTTATTTTTTCCTCGTTGCCAGGCCGTGAGCGGGGTAATGGGCCATGAGCGGGGCAACGGGCTTGAGTTTATTTTTCCATCGTTGCAGGGCCATAAGGGGGGCAACGAGCTTGAGTTTATTTTTCCCTCGTTGCCAGACCGTGAGCGGGGTAACGAGCTTGAGTTTCTTTTTTCCTCGTTGCCGGGCCGTGAGCGGCGCAACGGGCTTGAGTTTATTTTTCCCTCATTGTCGGGCCGTGAGCGGGGCAACGGGCTTGAGTATATTTTTCCATCGTTGCCGAATCGTAAGCAGGGAAATGGGCTTGAGTTTATTTTTCCCTCGTTGTCGGGCCGTGAGAGGGGCAACGGGCTTAAGTTTATTTTTCCTGTAAGCAGAGCATAGCAAATAAAGTTTCACAAAGCAATGTCTAATGAAAACGCTTACATTTTTTGAAATAAGTGAGTACATCCACTGTTTCATTTTGGGTCTTATTGTTGCCTTTGAGCACGAAATGTTTAGTTTCTCATTCTATAACATAGGCTCTCTTCAATGTGTCTAAATTTTTTCTCCCAGTTTTCTCTTTAAGGGCATTAATGGTGGCTGACTGCCTTCTTCTAAGGGCATGTCCTTTCGTGGCTTGTCTTGATGGAATAGGAGGAGTCCCCTGCCATAGTTTCACCACCTGAGATGACATGTATGGGCTCATGAACGGGTTCATTATCTAGAGGTGGATTCTCTCTATAATCCTTTCCTCTCTCTTGACATCTCTGATTTGATCTCCCCCGCTCTTCCTGTTTATCTTCTCCTCTTCGAGGCTCACTATCTTTGACCTGTACTTATCTTTGAAGATGTCATTCACAGACTAGCATCTCAATCTGATCTTTTAACTCCCGGCATTGGTTAGTGCAATGACCACGGGTTCTGTAATATTTACAATATTCTTCTCTATTCTTCCGCATGGGATGGTCAACCTTTTTCGGGAGTCTAATGAGACCTGACCCTTCAATGGCTGCAAGTATGGTTGACCGAGGTTGGAGAAGTTTGGTGTAATGGTGGAACTGGGGCTGAGGTATATCTGATCCCCTAACCCGCCTGGAGTCCTCTTCAACATCGCTTTCCTTCCTTTTTCGCTCTCTGCCCTTATTCCCACCTACAGCTCTCATAACTTCTGTATAAAGCATGTATTTATTTGCTCTAGTAAACAAATCTTCTAGGGATGTTGGTGGGTCCAAAGATAATGATTCTTGTAGGGGAGTTAGTCGTGTTCCGTGTAACATAGCAGACACTACCATTGCAATTGGTAAATCATGAGTTTCGAGGGTGGCGTTCCGAAATCTATCCACATATTGACGTAGAGTTTCTTTGTTTTCCTATCGAATACTGAGCAAGTATGTGGTGTCCTTTTTTCTTCGACTATTAATCATAAATTCCTTAACAAATTTCATTCTAAGTTGACCAAACGTAGAGATAAAGGCCTCAGGTAAATTGTTGAACCATGTCCGACCATGCCTTAACAGAGTTAAGGAGAAAGCTCGGCACATTATGTTATCATCCCATCCGTGCAATACCATCAACGACTCATAGCTTTGAATGTGATCATAGGGATCTTCCTTGTCGGAATAGGGGGAGATTTGAGGCATCTTGAATTTTTTAGACAGTGGCTTCTCCAATAAATCTGTAGTAAATGGACATTTTCTGTGTTCTTGTTCCTCCGTGGCTGGAATCAATTTCTTTCGTTCAAGTACTTCTTCAACTACCATTTTCATGTCATCTCGTATACTTGCTACTGTTTGGTTATCATGTCTTGTTGGCGTGCTGGCCCCAGTTTCATGGTATCTCCGTCTTTGGGCGCTTCTAACCCTGTTTTCCTTTCATGGGCTCTCCTTTCTTCGGGGCATATTGCGAGGATTCTTCCTTGGTGGTGGTGATCTATCCTCCCAACGAGGAGTGGATCGAGAATGAGAATCGGGAGTGGCCTCTTGATAGGAATTAGCTCCCACCTCGGGCTGAGGCTCAGGTGGTGGCATAAACTTTTTTAAAGTATCGGGCAACGTCCCTCTAAGCATCATACCTTGGAGTATACCTGTAAGGCCCCCACCTAGGTCCCCAAAGAACCAGAGCGGGTGCCCTACTACAATAGAAGCCACCTAATCTGATAGGACTTGTCATGCATGCTACTAATAAATGTCAAGAGAAAACTGACAAAGGGAACTTGCCATCACGGCATGTATATCAAAACCTCAACCTATTATACAACAACTGATCTCTAGGCTTACATAGCCCAAGCACGCATAACATACAACACTAGCTACAAAATAAACACAATCCATACAGACCCGAATAGACCGAAGAAAAATACAGTTCGGAAGCGGTAAAATGAACAAAAAGAAACTCCCATGCTGACATCTGCTAGGTCTGCATGGCCCTGTACACCATCTAACCTGGAATGAAGAGAAAACAAGGTGAGTCCAAATGACTCAGCAAGCTTATAAAAAAAGGAAGGATGGATAGAGTAGGTGCTAAGAGTAACCCTACATCTCAAACGCATAGCAAATCAAAACTCATGCATAACATGCTATGCAATCTCATTAGCTATCACAGGTACAAACTGCATAAGTAACAATGCACATATATAGGATCTTGGGGCCCAAATAAGGAATGCACTAGCACCCAAGTCCTTATCACAAACTTGCTACTGCCCTTAGGGCGAACTGTACCTGTACTACGAGCTAAAGCTCACCTGGGTGGGAGCGACCACACCCCCTGGCCTGCATAAGCGACCAAAATAAAAACTGGGCACGCTGAGGCATCCCTAAATAACTTGGTTCGGAAAACCCGTGTAACGACCTATAAATGCCAATTTAATTTAATTTTGGGATAATTGGACTTAAAAGAAATATTAAAATAAGTTGTTGGGATTAAATAAAAAATTAATTATATGATTTTTTTGAAATAAGAAATTTAGATAATTAATTTTGTTATTTTAAGAATTTCTGGAATTGGAAAAAGTTTAAAATAAATCGAGTTGTGTGATTTATGGAAATTCTGGGTGTTAGTGTAATTAATATAGGGGGTGATTGTGTAATTAATGGAAAGTTGGGGGGGTGCTGGCGTGATTTGTGGAAAGGCCGAAAAGTCACATTAAATATAACATAAGTTATATATAGGTTAAATGAGGCGTGTGGCGCGGGCGGTTTGCGCGTGGGACGGGCAGAGGGGCGGTCGCGGGTTCGAGTCCGCGGGTGTGCGCGCGCTGCAGGGAGAATTTGGCTGATTTTTAATCAGCTTAGGCGTCAAAACGACGCCGTTTCGCCCATGAGGCGGTGGCCTCCAGCGGCCACCCGCGTGCCGCCACGTGGCGCCCCTCCCTCCGCTCGTTTTTGCAGCATTTAAGCCCGATTTCGGGCGTCTTTAATGCTCAAATCAGTGAGCAATTTTCTGGAAAATTCCAGTGTGTTGGCGACGCGAAGTTGGGGGATTTTGGTGCAAAAAAATTGGATTAAATCAGGTTTAATCCGCGATTTAATTATCCAGGTATGTAGAGCACCTAGTGATTAATATTCTGCACGGTCAGAATTTCGTTTTGCGCCCAATTTTGTTAATTTTGGCAATTAATTGGGATATTACAGTTTGTATAATTTTTACTGCTTTTGGACCAAACGAGCCTGAGAATACTTCTGATAAGGCAAGTTCTTCTTACCTATCTCGTCGTTTCTTTCGTTGGCGATTTATTGGGCCTTCCTTCGTTTGTTTCGGCTATTAATTCATTATGAAATTTTTAAACGGTTAGTTAAGATTTAATTTATTAAATGGATCTCGTGTGTTTTATTCGTTGGTTGCCTACGGGGGTTTGTGCCACCCCCTTGCTTGTTGGGAATGATGCCGTACTCAACCGGGGCTAGGTTCTTAGCTGTTGGGTATTATTATTGGATTTTTGATTATTTATTAGCTAGAGCAGTTGTGCAGTGGGGGCAGGGATTGGCTTTTCGGTGTAGGTGTGACTGTCGTACGGTCTATCTTAGGCCGTCAGATGGTCCCTCCTAGTCACTGACTGCTGACCGGTGCCAGGCACTGCTGACTAGCTCTGCCGTTATGTGATTATAGCATGCCTGTTTATATTTTATTCTTGTGGCATGGTTTGGTGTGTACATGGGTACGGGCTGCATGTTGGGATTATCATGATTTGGTTATGCTTGGTCACTGGCATTTTAGCTTGACTAGGATGCATCCATCACGGGCATATGCATTGCGTGTGGCTTACTATATGGGCGGAGCATGGCCTGATGCCTGGATGTATGGGCGCCTTGTATCACGTTGATGCTCACTACGCCATTGCATTTTATGTGCATTGCATGGCTACTAGTAGTATTTAGTTCTCGGACGGGAGTACCGTTCCGAGGGAGCCAATGGCTCGGTTGTCGGGAGTACCGACGTGGATACGGGTGACGGGAGTACCGCCCCGGGACAGTGCGCACAGGTTCGTTGAGGATATTGTTGCCTTTCAGGGCAGCAGCAGGTTGGTATGGGACTTGGGTGCCAGGTGTCTTGTGTGGGCCCCAAGGACCGGTATGTGCTTTTATTATGCTGCACTGTTGTGTTGTAGCGTCTCATGACTTGTGTGTACTTGTGGGGCTGTGTTTGGGATGGTCTCTTCTCCATTTATAGCCTTTCATTTCTTATTAACTTGCTGAGTCTTGCGACTCACCTTGCTTTCCATCATTCCAGGTAAGGGTAAAGCAAAGGTTGAGGGCGAGGATCGTGCCATCTAGCAGCCAGCCGTGTTGGTCAGGTGTACAGTTAGCTCCCCCCGTCATCTCTGGTGTCTCGATAGAGCTTTTGTCTTTCATTTTTGACTGTGCCGGACTATCCCCTGTAGCTTTCATCTGTTGGCACAGGCGTCTGTATATTTTTATATGCACTCCTCGACCGCTGTTCTAGCGGGGTACCTGTGGACATGCATGTATAGCATTTTGCTTTTGCTGTGGTATTTTCTTTTATGTATGCATGTCAGGGTATCTTGTTGTCTTATGTTTGTTTCTCTTCCCTTACGTAAGTACTTTCGTTCGGATTGACCGGGTGGTTGGGATATCCGGGCGGGGGTGCTTACAATGTTGGTATCAGAGCGTCATTGAGTCAATTTGGGGGACAAATAACTGTACACCAAGGCTGTTAGGTAGAGCTAGAGTGTTAAGTCGTGTCCTTAACTTCGAATTGCGTTCTGATTAATCTCGATCATGTAGGTATCATGGACGCACGACGTGGGCGGGGTCGTGGTAGACCGCCAGCACGAGGTAGAGGACACCTTGTCCCTACTCCGGAGGTTCAGGCTACAGGTGCGGGAGAGCAGAGACAGCCGGGGCCACCCGATATGCAGGAGACATTAGCAGGTATTTTACGAGCTGTAGATGTCCTAGCAGCATCACAGCTACGACAGGAGCGCGGTCATGACGATAGGACTGCTATGGCCCAGGCGTCGCATTCAGGTACGTCGGGAGCAGGGGACGGTTCAGGTGCTACAGTGCTTAGAGATTTTATGGCCTTACGCCCACCGGAGTTTAGTGGAGGCGCTGATGCGTCGGTGGCTGAAGATTGGTTACTAGCGGTGGAGAAGCATTTGAGATCCATAGACTGTGCAGAGGCCCACAGAGTTCGGCTGGGGACCTTCCTGTTACGAGGTGACGCCGAGCGGTGGTGGGAGACCACTAGACAGCGATATGGAGATGAGGGCCCGACCTGGGCACAGTTTGTCGCCGCTTTCAATGAGACCTATGTACCGGCTTGGGTTAGAGAACAGAAGGTGTTTGAGTTTATCGAGTTACAGCAGGGGAGCAAGACAGTCACACAGTACGAGACTGAGTTCGTGGCGCTATCCCGTTATGCTCCAGAGCTAGTGACCCCTGAGTCGCGCAGAGTCAGCAAGTTTCAGAGGGGATTACGACCAGAGATTCGTCACGCCATGGCAGGTATCGAGGCACCCGACTTTCCCACGGCTGTTCAGCGGGCCCACGCAGTGGAGAGGGATCGATTAGAGGCCCGAGCAGATTCGTCAGTTATGAAGGGTGCAGGGAGCAGCAGTAAGAAGAGGAAGTGGGATGCGAGCAGTCAGAGTTCAGGGCTTCCACAGTGCCGGCAATGCGGGCAGAGACACCAAGGGCAGTGCCGGGATGTACGTCGGGATGTATGTTATCGCTGTGGTCAGCCGGGGCATTTGAGGAGAGACTGTCCACAGGCGCCTAGACCGACTACACCAGCCCCACCAGCTACACTGGCCACAGGGCAGGAGATTATATGTTTTCGCTGTGGACAGAGGGGCCACCGAGCGAACAGGTGCACCCAGCCAGCACAGAGTGGAGGGCCACGGACGGGAGGTGTGGGGCCCAGACCAGTTCAGAGACAGTTTGCACCTAGGGCACAGGGTTCAGGGGCACCATTACCTCTTCCAGCAGCACAGCGCCCAGGGCCTACAGAGAGAGTTCAGATGCAGGGACAGGTATTTGCAGTGTCAGCGGCCGAGGCAGCTGAGAGCAGTGATATAGTGCAAGGTATACTTTCTCTCTATGGACATGACGCACGTGCCCTATTTGATACAGGTTCCACCCATTCTTTCATAGCACCCCATTTGTTGCATAAAATCCCAATCCCATATAACCCCTTACCATATGATTTATCTGTTTCGACGCCGGGAGGGACGGTGTTGTTGGGGAGTGAGATGGTCAGGGATTGCAAGATAGGGATTCACGACCAAGTGTTTGTGGGGGATCTTGTTGTTTTGGCGATCCAGGATTTTGATTTACTGTTGGGTATGGATTGGCTCTCACGGCATTATGCTCAGGTTGATTGTCGTCGGAAAGTGATTTCATTTGAGCATCCGGGGAGGCCAGTTGTTACATACCGGGGTGTGAAGCCAGTGGTGACTACGCCGATGATATCAGTTCTGCACGCTGAGAGGCTTATACGACGTGGGTGCGAAGCTTATTTTGCATTTGTGACTATGATAGCTGAGGAGAAGAAGGAGTTGGCTGCCTATCCTGTGGTGCGAGACTTCCCAGATGTATTCCCAGATGAGCTACCGGGACTACCACCGCACCGAGAGATTGATTTTGCAGTTGATTTGATACCAGGTACGCAGCCTATTTCCAAGGCTCCTTATCGTATGGCTGCTAATGAACTGAAGGAACTCAAAGTACAGTTGCAAGACCTTTTGGAGAGGGGTTTCATTCGACCGAGCACCTCGCCTTGGGGGGCTCCGGTATTATTTGTGCGTAAGAAAGACGGGTCTATGCGACTGTGTATCGATTACAGACAGCTCAATCAGGTGACAGTTAAGAATAAGTACCCCCTACCTCGTGTGGATGATTTACTAGATCAGTTGCGTGGTGCATCGATGTTTTCAAAGATAGATTTGCGGTCAGGTTATCATCAGGTGCGAGTCAGAGATGAGGATATTGCGAAGACCGCATTTCGCACACGTTACGGGCATTACGAGTTTGTGGTCATGCCATTTGGGCTTACCAACGCCCCGGCAGTGTTTATGGATTTGATGAATAGGGTGTTCAAGGAGTATCTGGACTCTTTTGTGATAGTTTTTATTGACGACATCCTAGTCTACTCACCGAGCCCTGAGACACACGAGGTGCATCTGAGGATGGTCTTACAGAAGCTCAGGGAGGAGCAGTTATACGCCAAGTTTACTAAATGTGAGTTTTGGCAGACCCGAGTTGTATTCTTGGGACACGTGGTCTCAGGTGAGGGTATCTCAGTAGACCCAGAGAAGACCAGAGCCGTGATGGATTGGCCGAGACCGATGACAGTGACAGAGATCCGGAGTTTTCTTGGCCTTGCCGGGTATTATCGACGATTCATAGAGGGCTTTGCACGGCTTGCATCACCCCTGACGAAGTTGACAAGGAAGGGCGCCAGATTCATTTGGGACGAGTCTTGCGAGAGATCATTCCAGGAGTTGAAGCGGCGGTTGACTTCGGCGCCAGTGCTGACGATACCCAGGAGTGGTGAGTTATTTACTGTTTACAGTGATGCCTCATATACAGGACTAGGGTGCGTTTTGATGCAGGACGGCCGAGTGAATGCTTATGCATCCAGACAGTTGAAGAGGCACGAAGAGAATTATCCCACCCACGATCTGGAGTTAGCGGCTGTGGTATTTGCTTTGAAGATCTGGAGGCATTATCTTTTTGGTGAGAGAGTCCAGATATACACTGATCACAAGAGCCTCAAGTATCTCTTTTCACAGAAGGAACTTAATATGAGACAGCGTCGTTGGTTAGAGCTATTTAAGGATTATGACTGTGAGATCCTTTATCACCCAGGTAAAGCCAATGTGGTTGCAGATGCACTGAGTCGCCGTGGAGCATCAGTTGCAGCTATGATGGTGCAGGAGTGGTTCTTACTGGAGCAGATGAGTGGCCTTACTATCTCAGTGGCCTCAGACAACCCTACTCTCTACTGTGCTGCTATGAGTATCCATTCAGATCTAGAGAGTCAGATTCGCGATCGACAGCGACAGGATGTGGAGCTTGGCGAGATCATGGCTAATATGGAGAGATTTGGGCCATTGGGGTACGGCCAGAGGAACGATGGTTTGCTATTGTTCCGTGGACGGATCTGTGTGCCGAGTGATAGTGATATCAGGCAGAGGATCCTAGAGGAGGCCCATCGTTCTCCCTATACTATCCATCCTGGAGCGACGAAGATGTATCAGGGCTTACGACGTCAGTACTGGTGGAGCGGCATGAAGAGGAGCGTGGCAGATTTTGTATCACGGTGTTTAGTGTGCCAGCAGGTCAAGGCTGAGCACCAGAGGCCCGCGGGATTATTACGACCTCTATCTGTGCCAGAGTGGAAGTGGGAGCGCGTAGCTATGGATTTCGTCTCAGGATTGCCGCGATCATTTCGGGGATTCGATTCGATATGGGTGATTATTGACCGATTGACGAAATCGGCACATTTCCTGCCTGTCAAGAAGACCTACCCTATTCATCGACTGGCCAAGTTATACATTGATGAGGTTGTGAGACTACACGGAGTACCAGCAAGTATTGTGTCAGACAGGGATCCTCGATTTACCTCACGTTTTTGGGAGGCGTTGCAGAGTGCTATGGGGACCCAGTTGACCTTCAGTACAGCCTTCCACCCTCAGACAGACGGGCAGTCGGAGCGGACCATACGGACTTTGGAAGATATGCTCCGTGCTTGTGTACTGGACTTCCATGGGAGCTGGGACGATCACTTATCGCTAGTGGAGTTTGCTTATAATAACAGCTTCCAGACTAGTATTGGGATGGCACCTTTTGAGGCGTTGTACGGGCGACCGTGTAGATCACCGCTATGCTGGACTGAGACTGGGGAGCGAGCATTGCTTGGGCCGGAGTTAGTAGAGCAGACGACAGAGAAGATCCAGTTGATTCGGGCTAGGATGAAGGCAGCTCAAGACCGTCAGAAGAGCTATGCGGACAGACGACGTCGGGATTTGGAGTTTGCTGTGGGCGACCATGTTTTTCTTCGTGTCATGCCAATGAGGGGCGTCCGACGTTTTGGGGTATCGGGCAAGTTGAGTCCTCGTTATGTGGGACCATTCGAGATTCTGGAGCGAGTCGGACCGTTGGCGTACCGGTTAGCTTTACCCCCTCAGTTAGCCCATGTACATGATGTCTTTCATGTTTCTATGCTCCGCAAGTACGTGGCAGATCCCGGGCACGTTATTGATTATCATCCGCTCGTGGTGCAAGAGGACGTGTCATACATTGAGTTGCCTACTAGCATTGTGGATCGGAAAGAAAAAGTGCTCCGTAGCCGCACGATTCCCTATGTGAAGGTCCAGTGGCAGCGGCATACCCCTGAGGAGGCTACTTGGGAGCTAGAGGAGGACATGAGGCGACTTCACCCCCAGTTATTTGCCTAGCCAGGTACGAATTTCGGGGACGAAATTCCTTTAAGGGGGGAGGATTTGTAACGACCTATAAATGCCAATTTAATTTAATTTTGGGATAATTGGACTTAAAAGAAATATTAAAATAAGTTGTTGGGATTAAATAAAAAATTAATTATATGATTTTTTTGAAATAAGAAATTTAGATAATTAATTTTGTTATTTTAAGAATTTCTGGAATTGGAAAAAGTTTAAAATAAATCGAGTTGTGTGATTTATGGAAATTCTGGGTGTTAGTGTAATTAATATAGGGGGTGATTGTGTAATTAATGGAAAGTTGGGGGGGTGCTGGCGTGATTTGTGGAAAGGCCGAAAAGTCACATTAAATATAACATAAGTTATATATAGGTTAAATGAGGCGTGTGGCGCGGGCGGTTTGCGCGTGGGACGGGCAGAGGGGCGGTCGCGGGTTCGAGTCCGCGGGTGTGCGCGCGCTGCAGGGAGAATTTGGCTGATTTTTAATCAGCTTAGGCGTCAAAACGACGCCGTTTCGCCCATGAGGCGGTGGCCTCCAGCGGCCACCCGCGTGCCGCCACGTGGCGCCCCTCCCTCCGCTCGTTTTTGCAGCATTTAAGCCCGATTTCGGGCGTCTTTAATGCTCAAATCAGTGAGCAATTTTCTGGAAAATTCCAGTGTGTTGGCGACGCGAAGTTGGGGGATTTTGGTGCAAAAAAATTGGATTAAATCAGGTTTAATCCGCGATTTAATTATCCAGGTATGTAGAGCACCTAGTGATTAATATTCTGCACGGTCAGAATTTCGTTTTGCGCCCAATTTTGTTAATTTTGGCAATTAATTGGGATATTACAGTTTGTATAATTTTTACTGCTTTTGGACCAAACGAGCCTGAGAATACTTCTGATAAGGCAAGTTCTTCTTACCTATCTCGTCGTTTCTTTCGTTGGCGATTTATTGGGCCTTCCTTCGTTTGTTTCGGCTATTAATTCATTATGAAATTTTTAAACGGTTAGTTAAGATTTAATTTATTAAATGGATCTCGTGTGTTTTATTCGTTGGTTGCCTACGGGGGTTTGTGCCACCCCCTTGCTTGTTGGGAATGATGCCGTACTCAACCGGGGCTAGGTTCTTAGCTGTTGGGTATTATTATTGGATTTTTGATTATTTATTAGCTAGAGCAGTTGTGCAGTGGGGGCAGGGATTGGCTTTTCGGTGTAGGTGTGACTGTCGTACGGTCTATCTTAGGCCGTCAGATGGTCCCTCCTAGTCACTGACTGCTGACCGGTGCCAGGCACTGCTGACTAGCTCTGCCGTTATGTGATTATAGCATGCCTGTTTATATTTTATTCTTGTGGCATGGTTTGGTGTGTACATGGGTACGGGCTGCATGTTGGGATTATCATGATTTGGTTATGCTTGGTCACTGGCATTTTAGCTTGACTAGGATGCATCCATCACGGGCATATGCATTGCGTGTGGCTTACTATATGGGCGGAGCATGGCCTGATGCCTGGATGTATGGGCGCCTTGTATCACGTTGATGCTCACTACGCCATTGCATTTTATGTGCATTGCATGGCTACTAGTAGTATTTAGTTCTCGGACGGGAGTACCGTTCCGAGGGAGCCAATGGCTCGGTTGTCGGGAGTACCGACGTGGATACGGGTGACGGGAGTACCGCCCCGGGACAGTGCGCACAGGTTCGTTGAGGATATTGTTGCCTTTCAGGGCAGCAGCAGGTTGGTATGGGACTTGGGTGCCAGGTGTCTTGTGTGGGCCCCAAGGACCGGTATGTGCTTTTATTATGCTGCACTGTTGTGTTGTAGCGTCTCATGACTTGTGTGTACTTGTGGGGCTGTGTTTGGGATGGTCTCTTCTCCATTTATAGCCTTTCATTTCTTATTAACTTGCTGAGTCTTGCGACTCACCTTGCTTTCCATCATTCCAGGTAAGGGTAAAGCAAAGGTTGAGGGCGAGGATCGTGCCATCTAGCAGCCAGCCGTGTTGGTCAGGTGTACAGTTAGCTCCCCCCGTCATCTCTGGTGTCTCGATAGAGCTTTTGTCTTTCATTTTTGACTGTGCCGGACTATCCCCTGTAGCTTTCATCTGTTGGCACAGGCGTCTGTATATTTTTATATGCACTCCTCGACCGCTGTTCTAGCGGGGTACCTGTGGACATGCATGTATAGCATTTTGCTTTTGCTGTGGTATTTTCTTTTATGTATGCATGTCAGGGTATCTTGTTGTCTTATGTTTGTTTCTCTTCCCTTACGTAAGTACTTTCGTTCGGATTGACCGGGTGGTTGGGATATCCGGGCGGGGGTGCTTACAACCCGACACCGTATAGCTGTATCTCAAAAATTGACGCTAAGACTATGCAAATGCAACAAATAAGGGGTGGCGTAGTAGACCGGACAGGATACAAAGCGCCCATAAGCCATGCATCCCGCCAAGCCTTGCCTAGCTAGTAAAACACACGCCAAATGCAAATGCTCGTGTCTACCAACTACAGATAAATATAATATGATCGTGTAACAAGCATTCAAGTGTAAATAAAACACACAAAATGCATAAACTCGACTTGAGTGAACGTTTAGCACTTGGATAAGTTACATGAGTTTAACTGATTAGAGTAGGGAAAACAATGCTATAAATCTATGCCCACTCCCTAAGGACACTGGCTAGCATCTACCCCGAATATACCTATCTTCATTCCAATTAGGACAGAGAGAGTGAACAAGCTCTCTAGAAACTCAACCAAAATACACTGAATACACTTACAACAGCCCCTATTATCCTATGATATTATACTTTTATATTATAATAACTCCTTGAGTTAACACCTATAACACATATTTATAAATAACCCATTATTCATAATTAAATATAAATTTAACAAATTAAGATATATAATACCAATATATTGTTTACTAGTATTATAACATATAATAATAACTACAAATTAAAAAATATATATATAGTTACTAGTATTAATTACTAGAAATTCTTACTTACTTTTATAAAATATTATATGTATATATTTATGGAACCCTTTAAGCATCCAATGAACTAGGTGAAATTTCCTGCCACTTACGTCTTCACACATCTATTACCATAACATGTATAAAATATATATATATATATCAAGTCCCTTCTCCAACGAGTAGTAATTAACTAGGATTCTATACTTGAGTGAACTATTATATGCTATTAAAGAACACCAATAGGCATCATTTATATATATAAAAGTTGTCCATTTGCAATATACACATAATCATGAGTGTGTAGCACATCAGCATACATATATATGCATAGCTGAGTGTTTATATAATAAAAGTATATTTATACATACATATATATATATATATCAATCCAATCTCTCCTAGTGATCACACCCAGTGAACACACCCATCAATTACCTTAAACATTCCCCAGTGAACTCACACACACAACGAGCTCATAGCAAACTTACCCATGGACTGCATGCACCCACACAACGAGCTACACTCTCACGACCACCTACACACACAACAAACTCACACCACCAACACGTTGTTGCTCTAACACATACATAGTTATATGTATATACTTCATGCTTCCATCTTCTTCTTCCAAAAACTAAACTCACAGCCACTATTTAATTTACCCAGGCCATTAATGAGAGCAGTAAGAAAGGGAGAAACGACTGAAGAGGGAGAGGAGGAAGTCCAGCACACTCTTAGCTAACCCATCACTCACAGCTATATATGTATATATACACGGAAGGCTTCTCGGATGCACAAGGACACCCACACACTACTAGATTAATTATGATAATTCAAGAAGAAGAGAAGGGGGAAGGGAGGCTTGCCTGAAAATGACTTCTTCTTCTTCCTCTTCCCTGTTCTTCTACCTCTAATCTTTGCTGGTTCCTTCTTCTACATAATTGCCAAACTCTAATCTCTCTCTCTCTCTCCCTCTTCCACTTAACACTCCCCTAACCATGTGGCTAACCCTCCTTAAACTCAGCCACACCACCGCGTCAATTGAACAACTTAGTGGCTTGGGAATCTGGAAGCAACGGAAGTGGGCAACAAAAGCTGTTAGCCCTTGTCAACTAATAATAATAATAATAATAATAATAATAATAATAATAATAATAATAATAATAATAATAATATCTATACTAACAATAATAGTAATAAATAAATTTGGGTCATTACAATACCAGCCATGTCTCAAAGTGCCTGCATGCCCTCAATGTATTGCTGTCTTAATGCTTCATACTCTTCCCAAGGAACAGTACGCGGTGGCTACCATGAAGTCCCAGCTTGATCAGTAGGAAGTAGCCCTAAGCCAATGTTAAGTGGAGGTGGGACTGATTGGTTCCCCACATGCGAGTTGGGGGAAACAGAGCGATCACCTCCTTGGGGTTAAGCATTATGAGGGGGAGGAAGTGCTCCTTGTGGGTGAGAATTGGGGATAATGGGAGGCGCTTCCTGTTGCTGAGATTTCCGTGGTGGTAGGCATGTTTCTATCCCTTGAGAGAGAGTTCGTCGGTGTCCACGGGTGTTTGTCATTCTTAAGTTGACTTTTTGTCTTGCATTTCCCACAGACGACGCTAATTGTTGTCGTCAAAATACAACAATCTATTTTTTTTATTACTGACAGATGTAAGATTCTTGAGAGTCATGCCTTCACTGATGAGAACCTTGACGAGTAACTGGATCTGGAAGAGGCCCAAGTCTGGTGGTCTTATAGAGCTGATGGTTTGATAGATCTAAGAGTCTGATGGATCTAGTAGATCTGGTGGGCTGATGATCAGGTGGCCCAAGATGAACGAGTGACCTGAGGGTGACGAGTGGCCTTGATCGAGTGACCTGAGGGTGACGAGTGGCCTTAGGTGACGGGTGGCCTCGGATGAACGAGTGGCCTTAGGATGATGAGTGACCTTGACCGAGTGACCTGAGGGTGACGAGTGGCCTTAGGATGATGAGTGGCCTTGACCAAGTGACCTAAGGGTGACGAGTGGCCTTGACAAAGTGACCTAAGGATGAGGAGTGGCCTTAGGTGAGAGTGGCCTCAAATGAACGAGTGGCCTTAGGATGATGAGTGTCTTGACCGAGTGACCTGAGGGTGACGAGTGGCCTTGATGATGATGAGTGACCTGAGGGTGACGAGTGACCTTAGGTGACGAATGGCCTTGACTGAGTGACTTGAGGGTGATGAGTGGCCTTAATTGAGTGACTTGAGGATGACGAGTGGCCTTAGGTGACAAGTGGCCTTGGATGAACGAGTTACCTTAGGATGACGAGTGGCCTTGATGATGCTGAGTGGCCTACAAAATGAGAGCACCGTTAAGACGCGGGTGGGGGTCCCCGCGCAAACCCTCCGATGCTTAAGTCAGATCTCGAGAGAAAATGAGAAAATTGTACTTGAATTACTCAAAATTGCGTACCTTGTGATGAAGGCATGGTCTCATATTTATAGCGGAGGAGAGAGAGAAGACGTGTGAGAATCGGGGCGAGAATCTCGCAGCCTATTTCGATGATTTCGAGAGGGAAAAGAGGAGAGATTGGCCTAAGCCCACTCAACCATGACCGAGTGGGGGGCCACTGGGTCATGATCGGGTGGGGGGCCACCCGATGATGCTTTCTTTTGCCCTTTTCCTTGGCTTGGTTTTGAGTGGTTCCCATACCTCAACTTCATACCAGATTTTCATATTGATTAATCTTGAATCTCTCAAAACTCAAAACATAAAAATTGTAGATAATTTTCTTAGCTTTCTATAGAACTTTGAATCAGCTCAATCGAAGATTGTATGAGAATGTTATAGCTAAAAAACCAAAGTAGTGTCGTACCTACTCGGCATAATCGAGTGGGTCATGAAAAGTGAGGGGAAATTGGTCTCCCCATGATCGAGTGGGGGGCCACTCAATCATGTCTTCTTCTGCCTGACCGAGTGGGGGCCATTTGGTTATGCCTTCTTTTTCCCTTTTGTCTCGATTCGAATCCATCTTCCTTTAATACTGAACTCCAAGCCTTAATCATGCAGGTGCATCAACTTCATGCCCGATTTACACCTTGATTCAGCTCAAATCTCTTAAAACTCAAAACATGAAAGTTGTAGATAATTCTCTTATCTTTTCATATAAATTTGAATCACCTCAATCGGAGCTCATATGAGAAAGTTATGCTTGAAAAACTAAAATAGTATCATACCCACTCAACCTAACCGAGTGGGCCCTTCCCACTTGGTCTCGGCTCGACCTCTTGCTCCTTCGGTTGATTTCCATGATCTCCTACAACCCGTTGGACCTTTGGATTTCATGTCCATGTTTCACGACTTTTTTAGGTCTTGCAATTCTCTAAGTTTGCAGGGCATATCAATTTGATTAATTGTTAAGTTGTAAATAGTTGTTAATGTTAATATTTATGTTAATGTTGTTAATGTTAATATTTCTGTTAACTATTAATGTTAATATTTATTATAATATTAATTAACTGTTATTTATTAATGTTAATATTTGTTAAGTAATGAATATAATCTGTTTATTTATATTTATTACTGTTATTTATGTTAAGTAGTAAATTACAATATTGAATGTTTATTATTGTTTATTTTATATTTATATTGTTATATATTATATATATTATGATATATTCTATATTTCTATATAAATTATTATTACGTATCATGTGATTTAAATAAACTAATTAAATTCAAAAACTTAGTGATGTGTTGGGTGGGGGGGGGCGTTAGGGGGCGGGGGTTAAATTAAAAATAGAAGTTTAATATAAAAAAATATTATATCCTATATAAATTATTATTATTATGTATTATGTGATTTAAAAATTCAAAAACTTAGTGAGTGTGTTCGGTGGGGGTGGGGGCCGATAGGGGGGTTAAACTAAAAATAGAAGTTTAATATAAAAAATATTATATTTTATATAAATTATTATTATATATTTTGTGATTTAAATAAACTAATTAAATTCAAAAACTTAGTGAGTGTGTTGGGGGGGGGTTAAATTAAAAAATATTATATTAAATAATTAATAAAATGATTAAAAATAGTAGAAATGAATAAAAATAGGAGTTTTAACACAGGAAATTAAATAATTAGTGAAAGTTTTAATGTATAAAGTAGTGAGAGTTTTAACACAGAAAAACTAAGAGTTTCTTCTCACTTTGCCTTTTATACGTTAGATTTTAGATTATAAGGAAGATAAGAAATGAATAAAAATAGGTAGATGATATTTTAAATAAAAAAAATTGTAAATAAAAAAATATAAGAGTTTTTTGTAATTATTATTTTTAATATCAAAAATAATTATTCAATCAAAAAATAGATATAAATTTTATAATGATTTTAAATAAATTTTAAAAAAATTAAAATTTTTTAGTAAAATTTCGTCTTGAATTATTTTTTTCTTTTGTTTCTAAGTTAAAAATGAATTATTTTTCATTTTTAATTTCTTTGTGGATGAAACTGTTTTTAATTTCAATCTAAAAATAAATTTGTTTTTAAGTTCATTTTTTTTGACACAGAATGAATAATAAGAATAGGAGTTTTAATTTTTAATAATATATGTATATTAGGTGATTTTGTTTAGTTTATAAGTCATTGATTAAGCCTGAAAGTTTAATCAATATTAATTGGGCAAATTAGAATTAAAGAGAAATCAAAACATTAAACATTAGAATTAAAATTAAAACATTAAATGAGGTGGATTCTTGAATGTTTTAATTTAAAATTTATGATGTGATTTAATTTGTAGCTGAAAAATGATTTAATTTGTGATGTGATCATTCAATTCAATACTCTAGCCACGGGCATGACAAGCACTAGAATCAAATATGGAATATTACATGTTGATGCTACTATAATTGCAATTGCTTGCACAAAATTCATAAATTAATTTAAAAATAATTTAATTTGTGATGTGATCATTCAATTCAATGCTCTAGCCACTGGCACGGCAGGTACTGGAATCAAACACGAAATATTCCATGTTGATCCCACTATAATTGTAATTGTTTGCACAAAATTCATAAATTAATTTATGTTTGGCATTAAGTGTGGAGTTGTATTTATGTTTGGCATATTGACAATGAGGGTTATGAGGTATCAAATTAATTTATCTCATACTCAACATTTTCAAATGCTAATGAATTGCGATGCCAAAAATTAATAGCAAAATTTGAAGAGTTATATAATTTTCTTACATGTCTCATGTTTTGGGATATATAAGATATATGGGGTTTAATTAATATTAAATTTAAATTATAAATTTAATTTTAATTATTAAAAAATTATAATTAAATAATAAAATGGGCCCGGTTAGGGGTTTAATGGGTGGGGGAGTGTTTTAATAATAAATTATTAATAAATTTTAAATAATTTTTGAATTTTATATTTAGTATTAATTTTAAATTTTCATCTTATTAATATCAATAATATAGTTAAATAATTTTAGTAGGTAAAAATAAAATTATTTTGCACAATGGGGGTTTTAAATGTATAATCTTAATAAAATTAGATAATAATATATAATTTTAATTAAATTAATAATAATCACAATTAGGGTTTTAAATGTGGTGTGGCGGGGCTTTGGTTCACACTTGGGGTTTGGTTAATTGTAAATTTAGAATAAAATTTAAATTTGTAAAATAATTTATATTAAAATTTTATTAAGTTATTAATATTACTATAAATTTGGTTGTTAAATAATTTTTTTAGGGCCAAATTAATATTTTCTTAATTAATTTTGATATTTTGACTTTAATTTTAATTAAAATAAATATTCACAAAAAAAAAAATTGTGTATTAGTTTTGTTGTTAAGAATATAACCTAATTTTTTAACTTAATTTTTTTTTATTAAATCTCTTACTAGAAATTAAAAGAATTTAATTTTTTAATTTTATTAATTATATATTATAAATTAAAAATATTAAATACATGTTTTTTAATAATAATGGGTGGGTTTCAAGATTTAAGCAGGGTTTAACTTTAGGTTTAATGAAGACTAATCTTAACAAAATTATACAATAATACATAATTGAAATAAATAAAAACTTGTCGTCTAGTCTAATTTAATTGTAAAAAATGATTAGTTTAACGATAAATAATATGTTTAAATATAACAGTTGAATGTCGATAATATTGTTGTCGGGTTAGTTATTTATTTAATACAATTTTAAAATTATAACTACAAATATAATGTTATTATTTGGTTAAACTTTTGTTACATGGTAAAAAATTTAAAGTAGTGTATGTCTGAAAGTACAATTATAAATTACGTTGGTCTGTAGTACTAAATGGTGGTTTTGTGAATTTTCAGGATAGTTTTTTTCATCATACATATTTAATTTAAAATAGAAATTCCGTCACAATGTAAGTGAATTGATAATAGGTGTAACCCAAGAAGGGGTGGGATTACTAGAGAATTTTATGAGGGTGTCGATGAGTTCATTCAATTTACGTCTACCCAAGAAAATTTAATAAAATTGAAGGAAAGTTAAAGTGCCTTTGTATGAAATGCGAGTGTAAGGTTGAAATCAGTCAATGAGGTGAAAAGAGATCTTTGTAAACATGGATTCATGAAAGATTATTATTATTGGACGCATCATGGTGAAGAAGTGCCCGTTGTGCCTCATTCGGTTGTTGAAAATGAATATTATAGAGAAGACAATTTTAGAGATCAGTTTAATTCTTATGAACAGATGGTAATGGATGTGGCTGGACCATCAAATGCGCCATATATAATGCAAGAGACTAGTACTGGAAGTGGTTATCAGACTTACAATGTAGATAAAACACCGAATGAAAATGCACAAGCATTTTATGACATGTTATCTACTGTACAAGCTCCATTGTATCCAAACTGCGAAGTAGAAAGTGAACTTTCTACTGCAGTTATGATGTTGAGTATAAAATCTGATTACAACATTTTCGAAGGTGGATATAATGAAATCATGTAGTTTAAGGATCAAACAATGCCAACTGGTAATCGTGTGCCAACTGATTTTTATCATACCAAGAAATTGGTTTCGCAACTTGGCCTCAGTTATCAGAAGATTTGATTGTTGTTCAAATGGGTGTATATTGTATTACAAAGATGAAGAATCTGAGATGAGTTGTAAGTTTTGCGGTCATCCTCGTTTTAAACCTATAAGAAGTGGGAAAGGAAAATTTAAACAAATTTCTTATAAAAAATTATGGTATTTGCCTCTCATACCAAGACTACAAAGAATATATGCTTCTACGGTTACAGCTGTGAGTATGAGATGGCATCATGAAAGTTAGAGGGAGCCTAGTGTCTTGTCTCACCCGTCTAACGAGAAAGCATGGAAACATTTTGATCAGAAATATCCTAACTTCTCCACTGATCCTAGAAATGTGAGGCTTGGTTTTTGTGCAGATGGATTTAGTCCATATGGTAAATTGGATCGGCCGTATTCTTGTTGGCTGGTCATTGTGACGCCATATAACTTGCTGCCTGGATTATGTTTGAAAAGAGAGTTTCTTTTTCTGACTGCTATTATTCCAGGTCCATCAAATCCGAAAAACAAGATAGATGTGTTCTTACAGCCTCTAATTGATGAACTAAAATTATTGTGGTACGAAGATGTTCTGACTTATGATATATCAACAAATTTTTTTTTTCATGAAGGCTGCTTTATTGTGGACCGTCAATGATTTTCCTGCCTATAGAATGTTATCTGAGTGGATGACATCGAGTAGATTAGCGTGTCCATATTGTATGGAGAAAACTACAAGTTTCAACCTCAAGTATGGTGGAAAGACGTCGTTTTTTAACTGTTACAAAAAATTCTTGCCTATGGATCATGCTTTCCAGAGAAATACAAGTGCATTTAAAAAAAATAAAGTCGATAATTCTTCTCCACCACCACGGTTAACTAGAGATACCATTTTTCAGAGAGTTTGTAATTTTCCATCTATCTTCCAACTACAGGACTGTGCAATGCCTGGGTATGGTGTTGAGCACAATTGGATAAAACGAAACATTTTTTGGGAATTACCATACTGGAAAGATAATCTGATCCGACATAACTTAGATGTCATGCAGATTGAGAAAAATATTTTTGACAATCTTTTCAATACAATTATGGATTTAAAGGGTAAAACTAAAGATAATACCAAGGCTAGAATGAACCTTAAAGAATATTGTAGGCGCAAAGAACTTGAACTAATAAACCGTGGCGGGGGCAAATATTGAAAACTTAGGCCCAATACACGTTCACAAGGGAACAAAAGTTAAGTATTTTTACGTAGATAAAAGAACTTAAACTCCCCGATGGATATGCTTCTAGATTAGGTAAGTGCGTTGATATGATAAACGCAAAGTTATTTGGGTTGAAAAGTCATGATTGTCATGTTCTCATGGAACGATTACTTCCAACGGCATTTGCAGCATTACCAGATCGAATTTGAAATCCGATCACTGAGTTATGCTAGTTTTTCAAAGACATTTACTCAACAATATTGAGGATTGAACACCTAGATGTCATGGAACAAAATATACCTATCATTTTATGCAAATTAGAGCATGTATTTTCTCCTGGATGGTTTAACCCAATGGAGCATCTCCTAGTGCACTTAGTTTACGAAACAAAGGTGGGGGGACCAGTACAATACAGATGGATGTATCTGTTTGAAAGGTACGTTTGATATAATTTGAATCATTAATTTTTAAAGATAATAAAATTCTTTTATATTGAGGAGATTTTCGAATGATTTAGATTTCTCAACACTTTAAAGAAGAATGTTTGTAATAAAGCTCGTGTAGAAGGATCTATATGTGATGCATATTTAATTGAGGAGACATTCACATTTGGTTCATATTATTTTGCACCTAATGTTCCATCAAGAAGAACGAGAGTCCCTCGAAATGACAATAGGAGAGATTCTTTATATCCACAAATTTCTGTGTTCAATTATCCAGGCCGTGTTGCGGGAGCAATGAAAATTAAGTGGATGGATGGGAAAGGGTTTGAAGCCGCCAAATTGTATGTCTTTTTGAATACTCCAGAGGTCGAACCTTATATCGAGTAAGAATTAAAATTTAAATGAATATATTTATAAGTTTATACTTGGTTCATATTAAATGATTGATATATCATTTAAATTTTTCAGCATGTACACCAATCTATTGCGTTAGCTATCTTCAAATATCACAGACGCAAAAATAGACAAACAAATCGAGAAACATTTTCCTAAGTGGTTCCATCATCAAGTATGTTACTTCATACTAGATGATTTTTTAATTGAATTTTAAAAATACATTAAGTGATTCAAATATTTTCTCAGGTTAATTCGAATAGTCAAGTTGTTACAGATCCATTAATTCAAAATATAGGATGGGGACAGACTCCAAATGTGTGGTATTGGCCAATGTATTTCGTGAATGGATATAAATTTTATACCGTCGAATGGAGTTCTAGTAGATCTACCAAAAATTTTAGTGTTTGCGTGCCTGGGACAAGGGTTGGATCCTCAAAGACCTATTATTACGAATTTTTTTTAGATATTATTGAATTGGAATATGCATGCCTACCAATCAAAAGGGTAGTTATGTTTAAATGTGAATGATACGATCCAAGTCCAAAGTGAACCAAAATCCATGAAAAGTATGGTATTATCGAGGTTCGATCGTCAAGAAGGTATAAGAAACATGATAATTTCATTTTTGCTCAACAAGCTGAACAAGTGTATTATGCGTCGTACCCTGACACTTGCCGTGATAAACATGATTGGATGGTTGTTATTAAAACAAAGGCACGACCTACAATAACGGCTCCCGAGGCTAACATGGAAGAACCTTTCTAGGATGATGAAAGACCAGAACACCCGCAAATTGATCAAAATGATGACCTTAGAGGTAGTTTACAAGATTTAGATGAGATAATTGAGGAAATAGATGTTTTAAATATTGTTTAGCAAGAAGAAGATGATAATGCAGATGAAGAATCTATATCAGAAGATGACGAAGAAGAGTTATTGTCTAATGATATAGATAGTGATTAATTTGTAGAAGAAGATTGATATATTTATGAATACATGTGAATTCAAATATATATGTTATAATAAAATATATTTTATATTTTTTAATGTCTGTGACCTTGTACATTTTACTGTATTTTTATGTTTCATGTAATTCTCAAAAACAGATGTTAGGACATTCATCTCCTGAACCAAGTAAAGGTAGGGGTAGTAAGGGTAGAGAAAGACGTCGATCTTATAAAGACACACTTTCCCTAGATCCTAGTAGTGCTGGTTCACAGTCTTTTCCTTCTGTCTCCACACATGTTGTTCCCTCTACTCCTTTATATCCTCAGCTATTGCACCTACATGGTTTCATTTGTATGCTTAAGTTCCAACAAGCATTTCCTTCTATGTCATATCATATGGGTTATACTACAGTCCCACCCACATCTCACCCACCTGAGACTGCACCACATTTTGTCCCCTATCCTAAGTCTACTTTTCATCCTATAGGAGGTTCATACTCATACTCATTTATGCTGACACCACATGCACATCCTTCGACATCTTTTCTTGCATAGAATGTTGACTTGACTCCATCTGAGCCAATTAATACTGATCGAGCTGATCACTAAGTAGAGTTATCCTGTAATCAGAACTGTGATAAGTGAGTATCTTATATATATTATTTTTAATTAATTATTTGTGATTGTTTTACATAGAAATGCAATTTCTTATTTGATAAATATTGGTTTTACAGTTTTTTCCCTGAGGTTAGCCCACTAGGTGTACAATCCAAGATTTAGAAGAAACGGTACACTGAAGCTTGGCTTATTGGGATGACATGCCTGAATTAACACGACAAATGTGGTTGGACGAATTTAGCGTAAGTCTAATTGCAATTCTTAATTATAGAAAGTTTCAATTTAAAATTTTATACATATTTATTCATATTTAATTTCTTGTATAAGGAGTTTAAGTGGCAATCCGATGAGAGTGATCATATATGGATCACTTGGAATAAATCTGGTTGGAGAAGTTTTAGAAATAATTTGAACAAAATTAAAGGAGGTGCAGATAAGGGCGAGTGGATTGATTCGATGGTGCAGTGAGCATTGCAGGCCAAGTGGGATGAAGACGAATACAAGAAGAGAGTAGAACAAAACAAAAAGAATCGCACATCCGAGACTGGTGGGTCAGTCCACACAGGTAGATCCATTCATTTTACAGAGAGCCGAAGAAGGATGGTAATTAGTTTTTCTACTAATAAAATGTAAATTTTATAAATTTATATAATTATTTATATTATTTTTTATTTATTTCATATATTTGTCATGCAGATAAGGGAATTAGACCGTAAGCCCAATGAATTTGAGATTTTCAGGAGAACCCACACTCTGAAGGATGATCAAGGACAAGAAGTGTGGGTTGACCATACTTGTAGCCACAAGACTTCTTCAACCTCAGCTCAAAATGCGGGTCACGCGACCTCAGCTCACCTTGGTCATGAGACCCTCAGCTCACCTTCCCTCAGCTTGCCTTGGTCATGAGACCTCAGCTCGCCTTGGTCACGAGACCCTCAGCTCACCTTAGTCACGAGACCCTCAGCTCACCTTAGTCACGAGACCCTTAGCTCATCTTGGTCACGAGACCTCAACTCACCTTGGTCATGAGACCCTCAGCTCACCTTGGTCCCGAGACCTCAGCTCACCTTGGTCACGAGATCTCACCTTGGTCACAAGACTTCTTCAACCTCAACTCAAAATGCGGGTCACGAGACCTCAGCTCGCCTTGGTCAAGAGACCTCAGCGCGCCTTGGTCATGAGACCCTCAGTGTGCCTTGGTCATGAGACCCTCAGCGCACGTGCACGTTGGAGACGAGATTCTACTCTCATCACATGTACATGTTGGAGACGAGATTCTATTCTCATCGTACCTCGACGATAAGACTATCGAGACACTTGACTCTCAGAACCCTTAAGACTCACACGTCTCTAGAAACTCCTCTCGTTTTGTAGGCCACTTGGTTGCCTCAGGTCACTCGTTCGTCCAAGGCCACCCGGTCGCCTCAGGTCACTCGTTTATCCAAGGCCACTCGGTTGCCTTAGGTCACTCGTTCATCCAAGGTCACTCGGTTGCCTCAAGTCAGTTATGTAACGCCCTGCTTTTTCGAGCGCGTTATTTAAACTGGGACAATTCTGGGATAATAAATTTTTTTCTTTTTAAAATTACGACTAAACCATATAATTACTTTTATCCATCCCAAAATTTTCATACATTTATCTCAAAAGAGAATCATCGTATACATCAAATGCGGAAGCTAGAATCGAACCTGACATCTTAACATTAATCATAAATCGACTCTTACATCATCGCTTTTCAAACTTTATCCTCAATACAAGGCTATTCATCAATGGGACATAGATCTCAACATAACTTAATATATAACATAAGTTCTCAACTAACATTAACCCTAAATAGGGTTATACATTATCATTCCTTAAACTTCAATCACAAATCATATCTTACATCATGGACTTTCAAAACGTTCAAAGTATAAAGTAGCAGAACTTAAATACATGGGCTACATATCATACATTCCATTCACATTTATTTCAGATTCATTTTATCATGCATTTTGCCAAGTGCCATTTCATGCCTCATTCATCCTCGTTTCTACTACAATCTCCATCTAGAACATTTGAATATTCCAAGGGCAAAGCCCAAGTTAGATGATGAATCATCTAAGTAAGCATTCATTTATAAATTTGTATGCGTGAGTGCAAAATGCAACAATGTCCTTTCCACTTGGTCGTTTGAGCCGACAAGCCTTTAACAACTTTCATACCGGCCTGAGCTGACGTTGCTTGTCCGTACTCTCAAACATATGCAATGCATGATGGATGGTAACGTTTATGTATGTATGCATCTCATCATAACATGTCAATGCATCTACGTGCAAACACATCGTAACATAACATGTCAACAAGCAAAAACATACTTTGAAGCATACATCATATCAAACATATAGGCATACCATTTCAAACAATAGGGTACGTTTTTTAGAAAATACCTTTCATAAATAAATTAAGTTTGAAAAAACTAGCTTACATTTGAAATTTGCTTAAGCCTCGAGAAGCGTGCTTTTAACCTCAAGTATGCGACTGCATCAATTTACGTGCATCGTCTCGATTTACGTGCCAACCTCAAAATTCGCACCAGTCACTTCAACTTAAACCTCAACGCACCCTAATCATCATATTTGTTTAAATAAGCATTAAAACTTATTTTTCCATAATTTCTTATATTTTCTTTATTTTCCCTCTTATTTCTTCTTATTTTTCCTCAATAAATCTAAACTAAATATTTTTCAAATATTTCACTATGAAAATTCATAAAATAATATTCTTGAATTTGTAGAATTTTCTAAAGAATTTTACTTACCCTGACTTAGCCTCTCTGACTTTCTCGGTATGCGTGCACCAACCTCGAAACGCGTGTCCAAACCATTTCCTAGCTCTGGGTATAATCTTGAAGCCCCGAATTAATTCCGAGAATTTTCTATAAATTTTCGAAAGCATTTCCTTATTTTTCTTCATCTTTTTCTTATTTTCTTTCTTTTTCTTTCTTTTCCTTTTCTTTTCTTCTTTTCTTTATTCTTCCTCTCTTATTCACTTTCTTCTTCCCTGCTTCTTCTTCCACAAACCAGCCATGCCCATCCCTTCTTCTTTTATTCTTTCTTTCTTTTCTTTTTTTTTCTTCTTTCTTCCTTTCTTTTTCTTTCCTTCTTCCTTTCTTCTTCCTAACTTCTTCTTCTCCAACCTTTCTTTTTCCTCTTATGCACCAGCACCTACAACCCGAAATAGCCATGTGTGCATAGCCCAGCTTCGCCGGCCGTCACTTGGGCCTCATTCGGTCGCCACCGATCTCTCTCTCTCTCTCTCTTTCTCTCTCTCTCTCTCGGCCATTGCTCTCAAACTCCCTCTCTGCCTCCATCTCTCATCTCTTTTTTTTCTCACCCAAGCTCTTTGCAACTTTCTACTTGTTCATTTCTTCTTCATTTCCATTCTTATAAGTATATATATATATATATTATACCAAATCCTATCTCAATCTCCTCCCTCTTTCGGCGCATGCAATTTGATCCTCAAATCCCGCAGCCCAAATCTCCCCACAAATTTCCTTCAAATCTTGGGCAAATCTTGGCCCCCTCACACACCTCCATTCGCATACATTTTTGCTCCCCCTTGTCATCTCACGAGCACACATATGCACAACTAATATACATAAAAATATATATATTTATGTAAAAAAAAAATATAATAGTATATATATAAATATACTATATATAGTGTATATATATACATAAAAATATATAATAGCATATATTATATCAATTTATATAAAAATTACACATTTAAATCCTAAAATTCATCTTTATTTCACTTAGGAAATTCTCTAATTGCACTAATATCCTCAAACGACATATTAATTTGCGTTATGATACATTAAATCTATAATTAATAACTTTGAATTTACTTGATAAGGACGATTTCACCCCTCGGGTTCTCATCGGGCCCTTAATTCATCCCACAACCACTAAAGGGTTGATCCTTACGAAAAATCGGAGCCCCCTCAAGGTTCCGTTGACTTCCCGGAAGTCTCTTACGATAATTTAGTATTTCAGCTGAAACAAAACTGTATTTTAGTTGTACCAAAAACCATCTCAATTCAAATTTCTTTTACTTCCATATGTCCTATCTCGGAATGCTTATCGAGACCATATCTTTTCTCTTAGGTATTTACATTCTAGGGTATTCCCTATAGTTGATTCAGTGATCCATTTTGTTATTAAACTATCTTTTCGGTATTTTAATCTCACTGAAATTACGTGGCAACCTTATGCCGAAACGGGGTCTTACAACTCGATTATCCAAGGCCACTCGGTTATCCAAGGCCACCAGATCATCAGACCCTCAGCGCACCTTGGTCACGAGACCCTTAGCTCACCTTAGTCACGAGACCTTAGCTTACCTTGGTCACGAGACCCTCAGCTCACCTTGGTTACGAGACCTCAGCTCACTTTGGTCACGAGACCCTCAGCTCACCTTGGTCACGAGACCTCAACACACCTTCGTCACGAGACCCTCAACACGCCTTGGTCGTGACCTGAGGCGACCGAGTGACCTTGGATGAACGAGTGACCTGAGGTGACCGAGTGGCCTTGAACGAATGTGTGACCTGAGGCAACCGAGTGGCCTTGGACTAACAAGTGGCCTAAGACGACCGAGTGGCCTTGGACGAACGAGTGACTTGAGGCGACTGAGTGGCCTTAGGTCACTCAGTTATCCAAGGCCACCAAATCATCAGACCCTTAGCGCACCTTGGTCACGAGACCGTCAGCTCCCCTTGGTCATGAGACCCTCAGCTCCCCTTGGTCACGAGATCCTCAGATCCCCTTGGTCACGAGACCCTCAGCTCCCCTTGGTCACGACTCCCTTAGCTCGCCTCGATCACGAGACCTCAGCTCACCTCGGTCACAAGACCTGAGCTCACCTCGGTCACGAGACCCTCAGCTCACCTCGGTCACGAGACCCTCAGCTCACCTCGGTCATGAGACCTCAGCTCATCTTGGTCACGAGACCTCAGCTCACCTCGGTCACGAGACCCTCAGCTCACCTCGGTCATGAGACCCTCAGCTGACCTTGGTCACGAGACCCTCAGCTGACCTTGGTCACGAGACCTCAGCGCGCCTTGGTCATGAGACCCTCAGCGCGCCTTGGTCATGAGACCCTCAGTGCGCGTGCACATTGGAGATGAGATTCTACTCTCATCGCACCTCGGCGATAAGACTATTGGGACACTTAACTCTTACAACCCTCAAGACTCACACGTCTCTAGAAACCCCTGTGGTCAACCACACACCTTACATTCTCCCACATAAAAGAAAATGGATTGTTGTATTTTTGCCCAAGGTGAGCTGAGGTCTCATGACCAAGGTGAGCTGAGGGTCGCGTGACCAAGGTGAGCTGAGGTCTCGTGACCAAGGTAAGCTGAGGGTCTCATGACCAAGGTGAGTTGAGGTCTCGTGACCAAGGTGAGCTGAGGTCTCGTGACCAAGTGAGCTGAGGGTCTCGTGACCAAGGTGAGCTGAGGTCTCGTGACTAAGGCGAGTTCAGGTCTCGTGACCAAGGCGAGCTGAGGGTCTTGTGACTAAGGTGCGCTGAGGGTTTGATGATCTGGTGGCCTTGGATAACCGAGTGACCTGAGGTGACCGAGTGACCTGAGGCGACTGAGTGGCCTTGGACGAACGAGTGACCTGAGGCGACTGAGTGGCCTTGGACGAACGAGTGACCTGAGGCAACCGAGTAGCCTTGGACGAACGAGTGACTTGAGGCAATCGAGTAGCCTACAAAATAAGAGCACCGTTAGGGTGCAGGTGGGGATCCCCGCTCAAACCCTCCGATGCTTAAGTTAAATCTCGAGAAAAAGTGAAAGATTGTACTTCAATTACTCAAGAGTGCGTACCTTGTGATGAAGGCATGGTCTCCTATTTATAGCGAAGGAGAGAGAGAAGACGTGTGACAATCAGGACGAGAATCGAGTGGCCCATTTCAATGATTTCGCGGCCCATCCGAGAGGGAAAAGAGCAGAGAGACAACGAAGAGCCAATTACATTCGTCCCTACCGATCGAGGTGATATAATACTCCCGCATGATGATCTGATGGTTATTTTAGCAGTCGTGGCCAAACACCCCATTAGTAGAATCCTGGTAGACAATGGCAGTTCTATTAATCTGATTTATTGGAATTGTTTTGAGCAGATGCATTTATCTCATGACTGATTAAGAAAAGTGTCCTCACCCCTGTACAGCTTCATCGGGGAAGCAGTCTTAGTGGTAGGGTCAATTCAGTTACCCATCACATTGGGTGAAGATCCCCAAATTGTGACTCGAAAAGAAAATTTTATGGTGGTTAAAACCTCCTCAACAGCCTACAACATGATTTTGGGTCGCCCACTACTTAATGATCTGAGGGCTGTGGTGTTCTCATGTTACTTATTGATGAAATTCCCTACACCCGTCGGGGTTGGAAAAGCTGTAAACTTGGAGACTCATAAGACCTAAAAGAGTCGTGAGAAATGGACATGAAGCCCAAAGGCCCAACGGGTTGTAGGAGATCAAGGAAACAAGACGAGGGAGAAAGAGGTCGAGTCGAGACCAAGTGGGGAGGACCCACTCGGTTATGCCGAGTGGGTACGACACTGCTTTGAATTTTTGAGAATAACTCTCTCATACGAGCTACAATTGAGGTGATTCAAAGTCTTGTGCAAAGCTAAGATAATTATATACAACTTTTATGTTTTGAGTTTTGAGAGATTCAGACTTCATCAAGGCTTAAATTGGGCTCTCAGTTGATGCACCTGCATTATTAAGGCTCAGAGTCAAGTATTGAAGGAAGATGGATCCGAACCAAGATAAAAGGGAAAAAGAAGGCATAACCGAGTGGCCCCTCACTCAGTCATGGGGAGACCAATTTTCCCTCACTTTTCATGACCCACTCGGTTATGCCGAGTAGGTACGATACTACTTTAGTTTTTTGGGCATAACTTTCTCATACAAGCTCTGATTTAGGTGATTCAAAGTCCTATGGAAAGCTAAGAGAATTATATACAACTTTTATGTTTTGAGATTTAAGATATTCTAGTTAAATCAAGGTTTAAATCGGGTATGAAGTTGAGATATGGGAACTACTCAATACTAAACCAAGGAAAAGGGCAAAAAAAGGCATGACCGAGTAAGCTCGGGCCAATCTCTCCTCTTTTCCAGAATATTTCTGTGAGAAGTATTCTGGAAAAAAATAGGAAATTTAGTTTTACTAATTTTCCTAAAGATTTGGCCAGAAAATTATATGGGCACGCGTTTCAAGGTTAGGACACGTATATCGCAGTAGGTCGATAAGCTTGAACAAGGTGAGTGGTTCAATCCAAAAGTTGATTTATTTCTTGCAAATGTTTTCTAGTACCTTTAAACTATATGAATGGTACTCTAAATGTTTGAATCATATACATATTGAGCATCTTGATATTTATTTTGAAATGCATCAACGAGAAATGTTTTAATGAAATTGCATGGCAAATGATTCTCATGAAATTGTTATATTTTAAATTCATGTCATTGTTATGATGTCTAGTGGGACAGGACGGGGTCATCCTTAGAATGGGGCAAGGTTAATCTTAGCTAGGGGTGATGTTGATGTCCACCCAGAGGTTAAGTATGACGCGGCAAGGTCAATCCGAGTTATATGATGTGGAATGTATTCGTACAATGGGAATGGTATTTCCCATGAGAGATTGTGGATGCCAGGGAGATTTCTCAGGGTTGACATATTGTGTTGTTTTTACATGCCATGCTCATGAACATACATGCATTCTGTAAACTGTTTTATGCGATCACTTAGATGATTCAACATTTAATATGGGTTATACCCCTAGAACATTCAAACGTTCCAGACTAGGGTTGCGGCAGGGGCGAGGACATGGTCAATTAGAGCTGATGAAGTATGAGCATGACAGTCGTAGTTTACATTTATGAAGTCTTGTAATCTTTATTTGATTTGAAGACAGTTGTATGAACGATTTTGGTAATCTATGATAATAAGTTTGTTTATTTTCGCTGCGTGATGATATGCCTTGTTTAGCTTAGGTTTATTGATCTTGATAGTTAAATGGGCAAGACTGGGGTTCTGGGATTTTGTGGGCATGTGAATATTGTTCTTTGAAACACTACGTGTGTGGAACTTATTCATGGAAGAAAAAAATAAAATCCCAGTAAATTCCTTATAGTGACATGCCCGGCGAGGCGGGGTGTTACACTTTGTACCTTTCAACTATGCCATCTAGTCTATATTTAACTGTGAAAACCCATTTTCTACCAATTGTCTTCTTTCCTTCAGGTAAATCAAGCATTTCCCACGAATGAATATTTTTGGTACATGAATTTCATGAACTTTTGTAATAAATGCTCTAAAATCACTTGATAACTTGGAATAAGTAAGATAGTTCGAAATTGGATGTTTAGTACAATTTATTTCCCTTTTCCTTATAGCAATTAGAAGATCCAAATCATCAGCTACTCCTTCAAAATAGGTCTTTGCCTCCTCCTCCTCCTCCTAAGTGTTTGTTATAGGTGAATATGCCACTAGCTCAAATTCATAGATTAGAGCTCATGGTCTTTGTGATACCTAGAATCTTACATATATAATATTTTGAAATTTGTGGAATTTTTCTAGGTCAAAATGTAATTTTTGGTACATAAGGGGCAAAAGTGTAATTTGTGAATTTGGCCAAGAGTGATGAAACGATTGTCAAAGACAAAAATTAGAGTGAAAAGTGAGGGATTGAGGTTTAGGGACTTGTAAACCCAAGAGATTCGCAAAATAGGAGTCAAACGCAGTTTCTGTGCAGTCAGACCTAAGTGTAGGTTTTGAAATTTTGGCAGAGGGAGGTCAAAAAGAGGTTTTTCCCAAAGTTTTGGGGTTGATATGAGGATTTTGGAACTCAGGGGGTTTAATGGAAGTGTTGGAATTCTCAAGGGCTTTGTGGAAAGGTTCAAACTATGTTTAGAAATTAATTTGGGGACTGAAGTGTAAATAATAAAAGTCAGGTGGGAAACCTGTCATTTTCCAACTAGTCGCCCATAGACTGTCGACCAGCCACCTGTGGCCGTCAGGAAGGTCGCCCAAGGGGTCCAAAGAATGCCCCAAGTCATGATGGTTTGACTTGTGGTGGCCATTGGCCAAAATCGACCACGTCTTAGACGAATTTAGTGCCAGAAAATTTAGCTAGCAGAACGTGGCATTTTTCTCGTCATTCAAGGCTACTTGAGCCACTTAGTGGCTAGATTTAGACCTTAGGGGGTGAGTAAGCTCAAGATTTGTAGGTTAGTGACTGAAAGTTAACTATAAATAGAGGGTTTAGGGCTGAGGGTTTTATTCAAATTTTTACTTCAAATTCATGTTGTTTTAGTGAGAATCGAGGGTTCTTAATAAGGGGTTTTTGTTCCTTGTGATTTATAGAGTTTTTATGCAGAGTTTGGAAGCATTTGGTATAGGTTTAAAGAGGTTTCAGTGGCTTCATCAAAAAATCGGGCTTTGCCTAAATTGAGACCTGCAACGTTTCAAGCATCTAGAGGTACCCCTATGACTAACGTGTGAAGCTTTTCAAGGTAGTAGGGTCAAATCAATCATTGGAGCAGTCATCGACGGCTAGAGCCCGAGAAGACAGTCCGTGCACGCTGCACGCGTGGACTTCACCCTCAGTCCACGCGCTTGGCATGTGAGGTACAGGTTTTTCCTGAAATTAATTTTATAATTTTTAAAAAATTATTTTATGAATATCTGTGGAAAAATATTTAAAGAAAATAGATGATAGATATTTATTGTGTAATTTTTGAAAAAATAAGAGTTTAAGGAAATTAGAGAAAAATAAGAAAAAAAGAAAAAAAAAGAAATATTGATTTTCTTGGATATGACGTTGGTCAGGAGGTGATTCAGCCATCAGGATCGAGGATTGCACGACGTTCAGAATCAACACATGTTTCGAGGTTTTAGCATAAATCGTGTTAAGGTGAGTGATTTGATCTAGCATTGGGTTTTGGTTTATTATAAATGATTTTGGTGACTCATGGTTGGTTAGTGAGTGATTTTACCCACCAAACCTGTGGCTCGTGGTTGGTTAGTGAGCAGTTTTACCCTCTAAACCTTGAATTATGCCTTATGAGTGCTTCGCTATAATGCATCAATTGAGTATGTTTCGTAAAAATGCATGGCGTGTGGTTTTCATGGCATCGATATGTTGGGACTGTATCATTGTTATAATGTTCGGTGAAATGGGATGGGGTCTTCCTGAGGATATTGCTATGTTAATCCCGCTGGAGCTATGGAATGGGTTTCCACGGGTGACCGCTAATATGCACCCCAGGGATTGATTATGCTGAGGGGTTTTCTCTAGGTTGATATGTTTATATGTGTCATGCATTCTATAAATCTATAAATCTATTTTTGTGCCATCACTTAGATGTTTCAGCATCTACTTGAGATTGTGCCCTTAGAACATTTAAATGTTCCAGACTGGAATTGCAGCAAGGGCTAAGTCATGGCCATTTGAGGACCTTCGGAGAGCGAGCGTGATAGTTACTATTTATATTTATCAAGTCATGTAATCCTTATTTGATTTAAAAGTCAATGTGTTTGAACGATTGTGGAAATCTATGATATTTAGATCTTGTTATCTCCGCTGCTTAATGATATGTCTTACTTGGCTTAAGTCTATTGAACTTGTTAGTTAAGTAGACAAGACAGGAGTTCTGGGATTTTTGTGAGCATGTGAAGATTGTTCTTTGAAACACCGCATGTGTTGAACTTATGTATGGTGAAAAAAAAATCTCGGTAAATAACTTATAGTAACACGCCCAATAAGGCGAGGTGTTACAATCTCCTAGAGTATACCAGGAATGGTTTTGGTTTGTGTATAACTCTCCCCCTTGACTTCGGACTTGAGTTAAGTAGTGGAGGAAGTGGTAATAGCTAGGCTCGATTAGAGGCAATTCCGATAAGGCTATAGGTACAAGAATAGTTGGATCCCAATGTTTATCTCATTGATTATCAAGCTTCCCTTGGAAAGAAACCTTTGGATAGAAGGTTTGATGTTCGTCAAATGAAACATCACATGAAACAAAAAAATCATTTTGAAGGACATATTTAAGTGTCTTAGGATCAAACATACACTGAGTAGAGTGGATAGTGTGAACAAACACTATGCAACTAAACACCTGAATTGGATGGGAATTATGAACTCTAGATGAGGGAGATGTAGATAATAGCTTGCTGATAAGAGTACGATATTGCAAAACTTTTGATGGAAGCCAATTAATAAGATAGGCAGAAATAAGAATGGCTTCACCCCCAAAAAAATGTGGGACATTACTTGTAAACATAATGGCCTTTGTGACTTCAAGTGTCAATTGTTCCTTTTTGCAATGTTATTTTGTTGGGGGTCTAAGTACAAGAGCTTTGGTAAAATATACTATGCTCTTCAAGGTATTAGTTTAGCTCATGAAAAAAATAATCCCTTCCATTATATCTTCGTAGAATATGAATTGAGGACTAAAAAACATTAGTAATGAATCTATGGAATTGTTTGAAAATGACTTTCACATCGGACTTTTCTTTCATTTAGTACAACAAATTCGGGTATGGTCATCTATAAAAGTGATGATGATTAAATTAGGTACTCTAGATGGTCCCATTCATCACTATGTATAAGATAAAAAGGAGTAAATGGTTTATAAGGGTGAGAAGGAGGATGTTTTGCCAAAACACAATGTTCACAATGAAACAAAAAATGATATTTTTTATAAATAATTGACGATACAAATGTTTTGTATGGAATGATAGACACCCAAGAGGGGGTAAATTGAGTTTTCAAAAATTTTTCTTGATTTTAAAGATACTTTGAATAAAACAATTTGGCCTTTTTCAAACTATGAATGCTAATGTTTTAAATAAATTCTTGTCAAAAAATAATGTGAAATAAATGTAAGATAAAATCAATACAAGAAAACTTTTTCTTTTTAAGTTTTAAAAGGTTTTTGCTAAAATAAAGGAAAATAAACAAAGCAACACAACAAATTTATAGTGGTTTGGCAACAAAACTGTACTCCACTCCCTTAACTCCTCACCAAAGACTCAAGTTAGGCACCAACCAATACCCAACTTTCTTAAAATTCTAAGCACTGGTTATCATAATAATAAGGAATATAATCGACTCCCATCTGCACTGAAGAAAGCAAAAGCAAACCAAAGTGATATTTGGATATGAACTCAAATTGATCAAGTTCGAACATCAAACATAAAGCAAACCAAAGAAGTTGATGCAGAGATCCAGTAATTTGGAACAGTTTGTATTTAGAAAGTGAATTAGGTTGCGGTGAACTTGTAAGAGGAATAAGAAAGTGTGCCCAAGCTCCAGCTATGGTGGACAAGTTCAGCTTTGGCATTTTGGCCGGCGGCACCCATGGCCACATGCAATGGGTAGAAATGGTCAGGCGTCGGGTGGGCCATTTTTCCATATGGTGCCTTCTCTTCATATTTGTTCACATCCTCAAACCTGCAAAGAGATAAAATAAGTAGCAAGATTTTATTTGGAAAATTCTCTTCAACTAATTAGAGAACTGAACTCTCTACATAAATGATGTACGTGTAAATTAAAAAAAAATAAATTTAATAATCAAAATTTATTTTTTATTTTTTAAACAATATATGTATATATATATATATGAGTTTAAGTGTAATAGTACGAATATGCCTTCAAATCTTGTTTAAATGATAGATTTTTCTCCTTTTAAATGAAACATTCTAATGGTATGAATGAGATTTTAAAAGTTTAACAAAATTTCAAAGAGAACACCGAAAGTACTTTGTTTGCTTAAAAATAAAATAGATATACATATATTCCATCATTTTCCAAAAAATATATATATACTTATACTATTGCAACTTTTAACCATGAGTTTTCATATAGAAAAGAAGGTTGTATAATGAATTATTATTAGTCTTGCCAAATAAATCCAACTTTAAAGGTAAATACAAGAAGAATCGAATAATACTTTTTGTCTAGCCTAACTTTATAGCAAACTAAAAGCGAGATTGTGCTTAGATTTTTGTGTACTTGGTGTTTGTAGTTTATAATCTTCTAAAAAGTGGAGTGAATTAAAGATTTTTATTTTTGTAATGGTCCAACTATTATTAACCTTTAATTTTGTATATAAATTATAAAATAAAAAAATAATTCTAAGAAAATAGAGGCATATTAACTTGAACATGATTAAAGATAGAGAGAAGGAAACAATGAGGAGTTGTGTATGCATAGAAATACCTTCCAGAGAGAAGGGCATCTTTGAGCCAGGTGTCAAAATCCAAAGCCCAAGAATCAACAACAGATGAGACATGACCTCTGGAAGCGCTGAGCTTATTGAGGTTGTGAGTGGCAGCCCCAGAACCAAGAATGAGGACGCCTTCATCCTTGAGAGGGGCCAAGACTCTGCCCAGATTGTAATGGTAAGTGGCGTCTTTGTGGGTCTGAATGGAGAGCTGGCACACTGGAATATCTGCCTCTGGATACATAAGCATCAGTGGAACCCAAGCACCATGATCAAGCCCTCGCTTCTTGTCCACATCCACCCGCTCCAACCCACTTGCATTTAGTATTTCCTTCACCCTCTCTGCCAATTCTGGAGCTCCAGGAGCCAAGTACTTGAGCTTTATACACACACACACACATATATGTTTGGGAATTACCCAGCATTAAACTCAAATGAAAACCCAGCCAAAACCAAAAACAAAAATAGAATGAATTCAACAGAACATGCTATAATATATATTCCCTTCATATATATATATATATATATCTGGAGGTAAGTTTAGGTTTCATTTGTTCCGATCCCAGGGTTTTGTTAGTGTTGGGTTGTACTGTCATATGTCAAGGATCGAACGAACTCCTTAAAGAAATTTTTCTTAAACATGAATTTAATAATAATACAATATATCACTAACATCACTTTAAATATACCCGACAAAATTATAGAATACGACAATAAATAGAACACAATAACTAGGGATAAAAATTGTAACTGAAATCGTGGGAAACCGAACCGAAGCCAAACCGGTCAACGTGGTTAAAAACTGTTTGACTGGATAATGATTTGGTTTGGAAAAAATTCAAACACTGTGTTAATAGGTATGGTTTGATTATGATTTTCACTAAATCCAAACTAAAATCCGAATCGAAACTGAATCAAATGTGTGGGTAACCAAACCAAACCGAACTGAATATACATATATATAATATATATTTATTTAATATATTATATATACACATAATATATATATATATTGACTAATGCATTTTTTTACAAGTATTTTAACTAATGCATTACAAATATATAAAATATTTAACATTTACAAAGTAATTAAAAAATAAAAATAAAACATAATCTTAAATTATTTTATTTTTATCAATCAAATAATTATTAATAAAAATAACTAATTAAATATTTAAAAAAATAAAATCTAACGAGAGATTTGGATCAAACTAAAAAATCATGGTTAAAACCGAAACCGAACCAGAACCAAAATCGAATGGTGTAGTTATGGTTTTTAATTTTTAAAACCAATGGATAATGGTTTGATTTTGGTTTCAGTAGTTTAAGTTTGGTTTGATTATGGTTTTGGCAAAAATCGAAACAATCAAACCGAACTATTACCAACCCTAACAGTAACAACCTGCATCATTAGTGTTATAAAATAATGAAGGATGTTAGAAATTTTCAAAAAAATCCCGAAGAAAGTGAATAAATAGGAATAATGATGTCCTAGGAGAGGGGCATTTTGGTAGATTGAGATAGTGAATCCCATTGAGGGTATTTTGGTGGTTTGGAAAATAATTTCTCTTTGGAATTATGTATAGTTGTGAATTATTCTCATTTGTGCATTTATGTGGAGATAAATGGGATTGATAATTCACTAAGGGTATTTTGGTAATTTGAAGTATATTTTCATGAGAGAATTAAATTATTGAAGAGGGAAAAAATAATTATAATTCACTTAGGTGAGTAAAAGTAATTTATTTTTCCTAAAATGGTGAATAAATGTGATAAAGGCACATGAATGGTTGAGATTGAAACTTCGAAGTCAAGATTACTGTTTAAAAGTGACACTTGGCAAGCCTTTGTCTAAGAGAAATGCAGAAATTAAATTAATGCAAAAAAAAAATCATTTATGTATTAATGAGAGAAATGATTATGGTGGAATAAAAAAATCAAAAAGAAAATAGAAAATTAGTTTCCATTAATGTTTGAAAATGGGGAGATTTATTTTAAATGAAAAATAGGTGAAAATGGTCACTCAAGTGATTGGTGAAAAATTGTCAAGAATTAAAATAATTCTTGAAAAAATTATTTTTAAACTAGACAACAAAAGTGGATCCAATGGTTGGGATGTCCTGAGAAAGGTGAAAGATAATCCAATGGCTTATATTAAAGTCTCCAAGATGGCATGGATTGTGCTTTTTCCATGTGGTGGAGATTTAATCTCTAAAGTAAATCCAATGGCTAGGATTTAGTGTCCTGTAAGCACATGGATTGTGCTAATTTAGAAGGATGAGATCTATCTTCATAAAGTAAAAGGAAGGGTTAGGATTTAGCTACTTTGGAGGGATGAGATTTGTTCTCATAAACTTAAATCCAATGGCTAGAATTGGATCTTGGAATTGAGAGATATAAAAATAAAATTTGAAGAAAGAAATTGGAGAAAGTCTTCCAACATGAAGGGAAAAAAATGAGAGGAAAGAAGAAAAGAAAGAAGAAAAAAAAAAAGAGAAGAAGAATTGGGGAGGAAGAAAAGGTAAGAATTCTTCCTTATAATGGTGTGTAAAGTTCTCTTTACTTTATTTTTCTTCGAAAAGTGGCTTAGCCTCTTTGTTGTCTTAAGGTTTTCTTTGAATAAGAGAGTTGGAAGTAAGAGGATTGGAGGCTAGCCAAGGAGCACCAAAAGATAAAGGATGGCCCCATGGGAAATGGCTTTGCAAGCTTTGTAAGTATGTAGGATAGATTTCATTATGTTGCAAGTTGACATGCTCCATTATGTACATGAGACCAATGGCCATGTGGGTAGTTAGGGACATAGTAGGGAAAGGTAGGTTAATGCCTCAAACCAAGGTGGGATGGGGGGGCAAAAAGATCAAGCCACACTTGCATGTACTTGGCTTTTCACTTTTAATCTATAGCATATTTACATTTACATTTACATTGCACCCTTATTGAGCATTGTAACTCATGAGGTTTTTATCCTCACTTTGTAGATTTGCAAGTCTCACAAGAAAGGGAGTCATGGAGACTTAGGCCGCGTTCTCTTTGTTGTCACCCCATGCTTGTCGATGACATGATTGGTTGCAACGTACACAATTGCCCATTCACATCGGAGATGACGATGGATCTCAACATAACCATGGAGATTGCACAAAAGACCCAGGCCATGGTAGACCCAGATGCGATGATTCATCCTATTAGCCACGACGAACGCGACTGCCAGTAAAACAACCTCAGTCTTCACAATCAGACGATAGTAGCTCCATCCCATCGATCGTGACGTACTTAGCTGCCAGCGACAAAGCCTTAGCTATGGCGAGATGAGCAACAAGCAAACAAAGAATGAACTACAAATTTCTAAAACCGTAGTTGCACTACAAAAAATTCATAATTTAGTGACGGATTTAGCGACGAAATTTTTCCGTCGCTAATTTGAAACGGAAATATGGATTTGTGACAGAATATTCCGACACCAAATTTTTTATTTTTTTTAAATTTCGCAACGGAATTAGCGACGAAATATTCCATCATTAAATAATTTAAAAATTTAATTTATTTTTTATTTTTTAGCGACGGGATTGCCCTGTCACTAAATTTTGGATTTTTATTTTTTATTTTTTAGCGACAGAGTTGCCTCGTCGCTGAATTGTGGATTTTTTTTTTAGCGACAGGTGTAACCTTGTCACTAAATTTTGCATTTTTATTTATTTTATTTTTATTTTTTAGCGATGGGGGTTGCCCCGCTGAATTTTGAATTTTTATTTTTTTTATTTTTTATTTTTTAGCGATAGGGTTGCCTTGTTCCTAAATTTGGTATTTTTAATTTATTTATTTTTATTTTTATGTTTTAGCTACGGGGGCTATCCCGTCATTAAATTTGGTATTTTTTATTTAATTTATTTTTATTTTTTAGCGATGGGACTATCCCGTCGCTAAATTTTCTATTTTATTTAATTTATTTTTATTTTTTAGTGACAAGGGCTATCCATTGCTAAATTTTGTATTTTTTATTTAATTTATTTTTATTTTTTAACGATAAGGCTTATCTCGTCGCTAAATTTGGTATTTTTTAATTAATTTATTTTTATTTTTTAGCGACGGAGTTATCCCGTCGCTAAATTTTATATTTTTTTATTTAATTTAATTAAATATATTTAGCGACGGAATATTTCGTCGCTAATTAATAAAAAAATTAAATTTAAATTAAATATAAAATCGTTAATAATTAAAAAATTTAGCTAGTCGTTACAAATGAAAAAAATAAATTTAAAAAATAAAATTTATTAATTATGTATTAAACAAAGATTAAATAAATATTAAAATGTATTAAATGCATATTTTATGTATTTTATTTACAAACCAAAAATATATAAATTGATATGATATTGTAAAATTTATAATAACAAATATGTATTAAACTAATTTTTAATCAAATAAAACTTAAATATTTAAGAGATAAATTAATTACAACATTTAAGTGGTATATTAGTTAAGTTAAAATTTACCACATTTATTTTTTTAAGTATTAATTTATAAATTTAAAAAATTTGAAATTTAAAAAATTAATTTAAAATAAAATTAAAATGACTAGCAGCTAAGTATATTATATAGTTAATATGTGTAGTGTATATGATAAGAAATCTCGCAACTCAAATGGTTGTGTGCGCGTGCGCGCACGAGCGACCAGGGATCGAAGCTGAGAAAGGGAAGAAAGGATTGCACTGAGAAATTATCTCAGTGCTACATGTGGTGGCTTAAGGCGACGCCACGTGGCGCTGCAAGGTAGCGTGTGCGTCCTTCCAACGTGGGCTATTATTATTTTTTTTTAAATTAAAGTCAGGGACGGAAACAGTTTCGTCGTTGATTAGCGACAGAATTGTTTTCGTCATTAATTATAATTTATTTTAATTTTTAAACATTCTAATTTTTATTGTGTATTAGCGACGGAACGTTTTTCCGTCGCTAAAATAATAATTAATTTTTTAAATAAATTTAATTTTTTATTTTTTAATCAGTGATGGAAATTTTCGTCACTGATTTTCCCCATTGCTGATCCTGTCGCTAAATTTCAGCAACGCCACTTTTAGCGACAAGAAGCTACCCGTCCTTAAATTTTTTAGCGATGAATTTTTCCGTCACTAAATTCCGTTTTTCTTATAGTGCCCCGATACCATTTTTATTAGCTATTTTATACATCAATTGTAAATATCACAAAGATAAAATACCTAATTAATAGAAAAAATCGAATCTTCAAAATTTGGCATGCCACAAGTCTTCTCGGACTTTTAGGTCAAGTGCACAATCATAGTACGAAAAATACACTCCAACCACAATCTAAATATCCACTCAACTAATAAGAACACTCAAAATATAGATGCTTTGTGTTTTTTGTGTTTCTCAATGTGTCCTATACCTTATGCAAGGATTTCTATTTATAGATGAGAAAACTTTATCTGATAAGATTTAAAAGATAAAGATTAATCAAAATTTGAATTTCAAAATTATCTCATTTAGGGATAATTTTATCAGATTATCTCACTTAAAAATAATTATATTTTAGGATAAAAACTTATCTCATCTCATTAAATTGACTCATGTATTTAAATATTAATCGATAATTATCAATTATCTACAGTTTTATCGTTGGTGGGTTGTACTGTCAAATGTCAAGGATTGGGCCAGAGATGAATTGATAGTGGATCATTGAACCCAGAAAGAGGACCCCCCAATTAGCGAAGGAAAATTATGAGAATCAATTCTTCAGACCAGAAATTAAATACGAAGAAAATGATCACCTGGTACATCTCGGCGGGGAAGCCGTAGAAATCGTAGATGGTGGGGGAGGGGCCGGAGACGGCGTTGACGGCGGGGTGGGAGGTCTCCCAATGGGCGGAGATGATGAGGATGGCGGTGGGTGCAGCTGATCCGTACACCTTCTTCCTAAATGATTTCAGGAAATGCCTCGCCGGCAATGATTCGTCGATCGACAGCGTCGGCGATCCATGCGAGATGAAGAATGTTTCCTTTATCTTCAACCTCCCCATCTCTCCTACCTGCATCTTCGGGAAGACTAAACATATCAACGCTGAATCCATTAAATAGGGGTCCGCTAGCTAACGTCACCATAAAAACAAAAATAGAAATAAAAGAGGTAATTACTAAAAAAAACACCCTATAAACACCACATGAATTCAATATTTTATATTTTTTTAATAATGCCTTAATATCTATCACCATCCATACCTTATAGTGACGTCCCCACCATGGCAGGCCTCTGCCCCAAGGAACTTTTGGTGTGGCCTCGGGGATGTTTGGTTTGGTTTACCTACTTACCCTTCATGATTACAATGTCTTATATATGTTCATATAATATAATTAATATATTTTTATTTTTATAATTCATTTTAACGTATCTTTTCTTCACCAATATATTTGTTTCAAGTACTTGTAAGATAATTTTTTATTTATTATACCCAAAATTTCTTATTTTTTATATTTTTATGGTTTATTACTAATTTCCATATTAGTATTTGATGGAGAAACCAATAGAAAGGGAGAGAAAGAAGAAAAATAAAAACAAATTTAATGTTTCCTTAAGACAGAATCTCAACTACAAGAATTTTAGCATATTGTGACAAAATAATTATGATGGATTAAATTTTATCACAAAAAATATCTTTTTGTGACAAAATTATGACAAAATAGAATTTTCTCATGCTAAATTTAAAAAGTGAGTAAAGTTGTAACAAATAATATTTTGACATAATATGGTGAGGTAGCTAATTTATAATGACAATAATTTTTGTTACAAAATTTTGTCACATTAAATTGATACCAAATTTTTGTCGCCAATTCCACTTAACATAATATGACAGATTAATTTTGTCACCAAAAATTTTGTCACAATATTTAATGATATAAGATGTAATTACAATTTTTTTTCTAACAATAAGTAATAATTTTTATAACAAAATAGTTTGTTACAACATGGTATTATAAAAAAAAAATAAGACAAAAAAATGTGTAATACCCTAAGCCACATTGAATAAATTAAATTATGCTCATATTTTTTTAGTCTATATGATATGTAAACAATTTATTAAATTAAGTTTATGTAATTAAGTTTATTAAATTAAGTTTATGTAATTAATTATGTTTATATGATTAATTTATTTAGCTTAAGTATGTTTATGCTATAAATTATATAAGTATGTAAAAATAAATAAATATGTAATTAGGTATGTGAAATATAAATAAATATATAAATATGTAAATAAATATAAGTATGTATAAGTATATATGTATATATATATAAAATAAAAAAATATAATAAAATCCAAAAAATCCAGATTTTGCAGAAGCAGCGCGTGGCCATGCAGCGGCCAGTGCATGGCCGCGCCTACACATGGATTTCAGGGCAAGGGGGGGTCATTAAATGCCGAAATGACGCCGGAGTGGCCTCTAGGATGCGTGGCCGACGATGGTGAGGCAAGGCACGTCAAAATCGGGCTATAAATATCCGCTCCAAGACTGCCCATTTCATCCGAAAGTTGCGAGGCTTAGATCGGTCGATTGGAAGAGAGTTTGAGAGATTTGGGAACGGGGTTTTGATCTTCAAGTTGTGGGTAGCATTTCTGCTAAGTTTGGTGGCCAACGGAGCAGTGAAAAGGAAGACCCAAGCATCGCCGGAAAGTCACGATCTCCCCGAAATCGAGGTTTCGACTGACGATTGGAGGTAAATTTTGTCATTTTTTCTTAATTTTGAGGCTGAAATTGGGTTCGGGGGGTCGGAATTTAGGGGAGTAGAGGCTTCTTTCGAAGCTTCGGGAAACAGCAGCGTCGCTAGCAGCTAAAGAGCCGCCGGAGAAGACGACCGCGAAGGGGGGTTGGGCGCGTGGTCGCACGCACATGCGGTTGAGGTGAAGCCGCGTGGTCCACACACGCCCGCCAGGGAAATTAGAAAAAAAAAAAGAGTAAAATTTTGAAAAAATTTTATTAAATCTGAAATGTTGTTTATGATATATTGGTGAAGAAATTTTCTGGAAATGTTAAATTTATTAATTTTTAAGTAGATTTTTCTATTATGGAAATAAAGAAAAATAGGATTTTAATTCAACAAATTTCAAGAAAATTTCAGAGTGTTAGAAGTATTATTTAAGAGATATTAGTGAAAAGGAATTAAATAAAATGAAAGATTAGGTAATTATTATGTAATAATTACATATTTAGCTATTATGAAATAAGGGAAAAATAGGAATTTAAGTTAGAAAATTCCAAGAAAATTCCAGAATACTAGGAATATTACTTAAGGAATATTGGTAAAAAGAGATTAAATTTTTATGAAGTCTAGATAATTATGGTGCAATTTCGAAAAGATAAAGCTGAGAAATAAAAGAAAAAATAGAAGAAATTCTGAAAAATAGTAAATGGTGTTCTAAAAATAAATTTATGTTGTAGGAGTCCTTGTGAGCAAGGGGATTAAAGAATATCCACTTAGCACATTTTTCGAGACAAAATAGCTATAAGTATGCTGCTTGAATTTAATACAGTTATAGATGTAAATATTGAAAATACTTTTATCATATTGACATGCTATGATATGAAATCATCACGTAGACTGCATCAATGACATGACTATGAAATGCATACATACACAATTATACTGTTGATCACACACATATGAGGCTGTAAGGAGTACGAACTGACACCGCTGTCCTATCAAGGGTGCACCCATACACCCCGGCTTCGAAAGAGGTGGCCGCTAAAATGATAGGCAGCATGAGGGGTGCAGTTGACACCTACGATGAAAGACATTGCATACACTCATGACATTGCATTTGGTGTCCTTACTTAAATGGTTCATTATCTAACATGGGTTTGCCTCTAGAACATTCAACGTTCCAACCGGGACTTGCAGAGATGATTCTGAGATTAGTGATGTATAGTGACACGAGACATCAAGATGCGAGTAAATGTACCATATTATAATATGACTAGCTTAAGATTTGTGTACATTGTTCTATCGTCAAACGCTTTATGTATTAACTTGTATTAAATGCCATGTACAATTATTAAATTATGCGTTGCCATGAGCAGGTTCGATTCAGCTTCTGCTTTGTATTTATTTTCTAGTCTAGATATCTCATCTAACACTAGACACGGTCTTAGGGAATTTAAAAAATAATGGATTTTTTTTAAAAAAAAAATAGACCAAATTTCCTAAGGCATAACAGGCCCGAGAAGACGGGCTGTTATAGTTGGTATCAGAGTTCAACCTAGAAGGATACCTAGGAAGAAAATTTAGACTAGGCCTAGCAGGAGGGAAGTACCAACTCGAGAACAGTTAGGAATACTAACGGAAGTTGTGATGATAGATGGCTGGAAACTTCTCGGAGCAGGATTTGGTCGATCATTGGGCCCATCGTATGGAGCATCAGATTCCGGAGCCGAATGAGGGTATCATGGAATACCTTGTCCAAATAGAAGAAATTATCGACGACGTGCCCCCAAGCTACCGACTTTGGCCTGATCTCGCTCGGTTTTAGATAAATATGATGGTCGGTGTATTGGAAGATGAGCTATAGGAATTCGCAGATTGGGTCCGGCATCAAGACGAGCAGTTCCCAGAATTCCATCTTTATTGTGCACGTGTTCGCGAGCTACTCGTAAAAATGTACGAGCTAGTACTAGTGGGGGAGCTCGATGAAGACATGGAGGACCCGCTCGAGGAAGGAGAGGAAGAAAATATGGAGAACTCGATTGAGCCTGGAGAAGTAGAAGGTGTGGGAAATCCGGTTAACGCAGAAGAAGAAGAAGAAGAAGAAGAAGAAGAAGAAGAAGAAGACATACCCATATTCTGGGCTGAAGACGACTTCGAGGATACGGATTCGGAAGATGAGGAAGAGATTGAGGAATTAATGGACAACCCCGAGGCACCCTCGTATGAATCTGAAGATGAAAAGAACGTTTGGATTTGGAGGTCATCAGGACCAAAATAGACCCATCTCAGAAACACTCTAACTAATTACGTGACTTGTATGGTGTTGTCTGTAATCTATGTGACTTTGTAACATGTATATATAACATTTTACAAGCCGAATGTATTATATCTATAGAACTAATCGGATGGCAAGATCCTGTTGTCTAATCTCGAATGTTATTTTCCTTCCAGATGGTAAACACTCAAAAAAGGTTAGTAGTTGGGCCTAGAACGCCGAACCCACAAGCTGGCAACACTGAAGGAAACACAAGTGGGCACTCGGAAGGCGACTCCAATCAAAAGACCGGGAGTAGCAGACTGGATCAGATGGAGCAAATTCTGGGAAGTGTGGTGGGTTTCATACACGAGACTCACTCCCGGGAAGGCCATGCCGGCTCGGGACAAAGGGTTGCTACAATTATGGAGAAATAGGGCATCTTAATCATAACTGTCTAAAGAAAGGAATCACTTGCTTCAACTTCCAGCAAACAAGTTATTTCGCAAAGGACTGTCCTAAGCCGCGACTGGTTAGTCAACCCCAGGGGACGTCCGGAAATGCCAGAGCACATCAAGGAAGGGTGTTTCACCTAACACGGCAGGATGCGGCAGAAGATCTATCGATAATTGAAGGTACCATGTTTCTATTCGGTAATCCTATGCATGTTTTAATAGACTCTAGAGCAAGTCATTCGTTCATTTCACATGCATCCACTAAAGTGTTAGGAGAAAAATCGAAAAAAATTAAATTGTCGTATGATTGTGGCAACCCCAATGGGGAAATCTCTAGAAACCTCTTCAGGATACATAGATAGGAAGATTCAGATAGGTGAAGTTGAGTTCCTGGCGGATCTGATCCTTCTAGAATTTCAAAATTTTGACGTGATCTTAGGAATGGACTTCCTAACTAAATACAACGCCACATTAGACTGTAAAGCTAAAACAGTCTGCCTTAAGAGTGGAGACTTGAACGTCAAGTTTCAAGGGCAAAAGAGGGCAAGTGAACGGAAGATAATCTCGGCCCTAAAAGCTGAGAAACTATTACGTCAAGGGGCACAAGGATACTTGGCTTGTGTTCAAGAGAAAAGTAAGGAGCCCTTAAAAATCGAAGAAGTGTGACTCGTTAACGAATACGGGGACATGTTTCCCAAAGAATTGCCTAGATTGCCATCCCAGTGAGAAATTGAGTTTTCAATAGAGATCATGCCAGGAACAGGTCCGGTTTCGATACCCCCGTATAAAATGGCTCCTGCAGAATTGAGAGAATTAAAAACCCAACTTCAAGAGTTGTTAGACAAGGGGTTCATCAGACCAAGTATGTCGTCATGGGGAGCACCAGTACTCTTTGTCAAGAAAAAGGACGGGAGTCTGAGATGTGTATCGATTATCAACAGCTAAACAAAATAACAGTCAAGAATAAGTACCCACTCCCCAGAATTGAGGAGCTGTTCAACCAATTGCAAGGGGCCAAGCTCTTCTCGAAAATTGACTTAAGATCTGGGTATTATCAATTAAGAATCAAGGCAGAAGACGTGCCTAAGACAGTTTTTCGCTCTCGATATGCGCACTATGAATTTTTGGTGATGCCGTTTGGATTAACCAATGCCCCAGCAGCTTTTATGGACACCATGAATCGGGTCTTCAGGCCATTTCTGGACAAGTTCGTGATCGTGTTTATAGACGACATACTGATATATTCTCCCTCAGAAAAGAACATGAATCACATTTAAGGATAATATTGCAAACGTTGTGAGAACATAAGTTCTATGCCAAGTTCTCAAAATGTGAGTTTTGGTTATACCAGGTATCATTCTTAGGACATGTTATATCGGCCGAGGGAATATCGGTTGACCCAGTCAAGATAACAGCTGTGACGACTTGGAAGCAACCCCAGTCAGTTACTGAGGTTAAGAGTTTCTTGGGACTGGCAGGGTACTATAAAAAGTTCGTGGAAGGGTTTTAAAAAATTGCGACACCCCTTACCAAGTTAACTCAGAAAGGGGTAAAGTTCGACTGGAACGAACAGTGTGAAGAAAGTTTTCAGACACTTAAGGCTAAGCTGACAACCGCTTTAGTCCTGGCTATGCCAAATGGATCAAGAGGTTTTATGGTCTACACTGACGCCTCGAGAAACGGTTTAGGGTGTGTGCTGATGCAGCACGGGAGAGTCATTGCTTATGGGTCTCGACAGCTAAAGAACCATGAAAGAAACTACCCGACTCATGATTTGGAATTAGCTGCAGTGGTATTTGCTCTAAATATTTGGAGACATTATTTGTATGGTGAGAAGTTTGAAATTTTCACTGATCATAAGAGCTTACAATACGTCTTCTCACAGAAAGAGCTAAACATGAGACAACGGAGATGGATGGAGCTGTTAAAAGATTACGACTGTACTATTCAATACCATCCTGGTAAAGTTAACATTGTGGCAGATGCCCTAAGCAGGAAAGAAACTGCTTGTGTAGTCGAAATGATGGTGGCAGAATGGAAACTAGTTGAAGCATTTAGCCTAATGACGATAGGAGTAACTTTCCGGGGAAACTCAGTTTACGCAGCTAGTCTCACACTACAACCAGAATTAATGGATTAGATACGGCAAGCCTACTCTAAAGACTCTTGAATAAAAATGTGGGTTGACCAGCATGGGCGAGTAAAGAGACCAGAATTTGAGGTAAGAGAAAACATCCTTCGATTTCAAGGAAGGATATATGTACCTCGTGTGAGGGAATTGTGATAGACAATTTTGGGAGAAGCCCATTGATCCAGATACTCAATCCACCCTGGAGCCACTAAGATGTACCAAGACTTGAAGGTTGTGTATTAGTGGCCAGGAATGAAGAAAATCGTGGTAAGGTACGTTAGTCAATGTGACACATGCCAGAGAATTAAGATTGAGCACCAAAAGCCCGGTGGGAGTTTACAGCCATTGGAAGTTCCAGAGTGGAAATGGGAGCACATTACAATGGATTTCGTGACAGGATTGCCAAGGAGTCCTAAGGGAAATGATGCCATCTAGGTGATAGTTGATAGACTATCTAAGTCTGCTCATTTCTTAGCCATGAAGGTAAGCCAACCAATCAGCAAATTAGCTCAATAGTATGTGAATGAGATTGTCAGATTACATGGAGTGTCAGTGAGCATTGTATCAGACCATGACCCAAGATTCACTTCTAGGTTTTGGGGAAGTCTGCAAGAGAGTTTGGGTACTCCACTTAGGCTAAGTATAACCTATCATCCCCAAACAGATGGTCAATCAGAAAGGATCATTCAAATCCTAGAAGATATGCTGCGAGCTTGTGCGATTGATTTTCCAGGTAGTTGGGAAGAGCATTTACCATTAGTGGAATTCGCTTACAATAATAGCTACTACAGCAGCATTGGGATGGCTCCTTATGAGGCCCTGTATGGACGAAAATGTAGGTCCCCGATATGTTAGACGGAGGTAGGTGAACGTCAAATTTTGGGAGCCGAGATAGTCCAGAGAATGACAGAAAAGATAAAAATCATTCAAGAAAGAATTAAAGAAGCTCAGAATTGCCAGAAATCCTATGCGAATACAAGAAGAAGAAAATTGGAGTTTCAAGAAGGTGACAAAGTATACCTGAAGATATCTCCACTAAGAATGGTGACTAGAAGCAGCAAGAAAAAAGGCAAGTTAAGCCCTCGATATATAGGACCGTACGATATAATGGAAAGAATTGGACCAGTCGCTTATCGACTCTTTCTACCTTTGGCTCTATCAAACCTCCATGATGTGTTTCATGTATCGCAACTTTGAAAGCATGAGCCAGATTCTTCCCAGATAATGCCAACTGAGGCTATCGAGATTCAAGAAAATCTTTTGTACGTTGAAAAACCTGTCAGCATTTTGGATCGTAGGGATCAAGTCCTAAGGAACAAATCAATACCCCTGGTGCAAGTTTTGTGGAGAAACCCCGTGAGACAAGAAATAACTTGGGAACGAGAAGAAGATATGAAACTCAACTTTCCATACTTGTTTGAAGACCCTATAGTTAGAATCAGTCAGAAATGATCAAATTTCGAGGACGAAATTTTTGTAAGGAGAGTAGAATGTAATACCCTAACCCACATTGAGTAAATTAAATTATGCTCATATTTTTTAGTCTATATGATATGTAAACAATTTATTAAATTAAGTTTATGTAATTAAGTTTATTAAATTAAGTTTATGTAATTAATTATGTTTATGTGATTAATTTATTTAGCTTAAGTATGTTTATGCTAGAAATTATATAAGTATGTAGAAATAAATAAATATGTAATTAGGTATGTGAAATATAAATAAATATATAAATATGTAAATAAATATAAGTATGTATAAGTATATATGTATGTCATGTATATATGTATATATATATATGTATAAAATAAAAAATATATATATATAATAAAATCCAAAAAATCTGGATTTTGCAGAAGCAGCGCGCGGCCAGTGCATGGCCTACAAATGGGTTTCAGGGCAAGGGGGGGTCATTAAATGCCGAAATGACGCCGGAGTGGCCTCTAGGACGCATGGTCGACGATAGTGAGGCAAGGCACGTCGAAATCGGGCTATAAATAGCCGCTCCAAGACTGCCCATTTCATCCGAAAGTTGCGAGGCCTAGATCGGTCGATTGGGAGAGAGTTTGAGAGATTTGAGAGCGGGGTTTTGATCTTCAAGTTGTGGGTAGCATTTCTGATAAGTTTGGTGGCCAACGGAGCAGTGAAGAAGAAGACCCAAGCATCGCCGAAAAGTCGCGATCTCGTTGGAACCGAGGCTTCGACCGACGATTGGAGGTAAATTTTATCATTTTTTCTTAATTTTGAGGCTGAAATTGGGTTCGGGGGGTCGGAATTTAGGGGAGTAGGAGCTTCTTTCGAAGCTTCGGGAAGCAACGGCGTCACCGGCGGTGAAAGAGCTGCCGGAGAAGACGACCGCGAGGAGGGGTCGGGCGTGTGGTCGCACGCGCCCGCAGTTGAGGCGAAGACACGTGGTCCACATGCGCCCGCCAGAGAAATTAGAAAAAAAAAAGAGAAAAATTTTGAAAATTTTTTATTAAATCTAAAATGTTGTTTATGATATATTGGTGAAGAAATTTTCTGGAAATGTTAAATTTATTAATTTTTAAGTAGATTTTTCTATTATGGAAATAAAGAAAAATAGGATTTTAATTCAAAAAATTTCAAGAAAATTTTAGAGTGTTAGAAGTATTATTTAAGAGATATTAGTGAAAAGGAATTAAATAAAATGAAAGATTAGGTAATTATTATGTAATAATTACATATTTAGCTATTATGAAATAAGGGAAAAATAGGAATTTAAGTTAGAAAATTACAAGAAAATTCTAGAATACTAGGAATATTACTTAAGGAATATTGGTAAAAAGAGATTAAATTTTTATGAAGTCTAGATAATTATGGTGTAATTTTGAAAAGATAAAGCTTAGAAATAAAAGAAAAAATAGAAGAAATTCTGAAAAATAGTAAATGGTGTTCTAAAAATAAATTTATGTTGTAGGAGTCCTTGTGAGCAAGGGGATTAAGGAATAGATGCTTGGCACTTTTTTCGAGAAAAAATAACTGTAAGTATGCTGCTTGAATTTAATATAGTTATAGATGTAAATATTGAAAATACTTTTATCATATTGGCATATTATGATATGAAATCATCACGCAGACTGCATCAATGACATGACTATGAAATGCATACATACACAATGATACTGTTGATCACACGCATACGAGGCCGTAGGGAGTACGAACTAGCACCGCTGTCCTATCAAGGGTGCACCCATACACCCCGACTTTGAAAGAGGTGGCCGCTAAAATGATAGGCCGCATGAGGGGTGCAGTTGACACCTACGATGAAAGACATTGCATACACTCATGACATTGCATTTGGTGCCCTTACTTAGATGGTTCATCATTTAACATGGGTTCGCCCCTAGAACATTCAACGTTCCAGCCGGGACTTGCAGAGATGATTCCGAGATTGGTGATGTGTAGTGACACGAAACATCAAGATGCGAGTAAATGTACCATGTTATAATATGACTAGCTTAAGATTTGTGTACATTGTTTTATCGTCAAACGCTTTATGTATTAATTTGTATTAAATGCCATGTACAGTTATTAAATTATGCGTTACCATGAGCAAGTTCGATTCAGCTTCCGTTTTGTATTTTTTTTCTAGCCTAGATATCTCATCTAGCACTAGATACAGTCTTAGGGAATTTCAGAAATAATGGATTTTTTTTAAGAAAAAAAATAGACCAAATGTCCTAAGGCATAACACGTCCGAGAAGGCGAGCTGTTACAAAATGTATGTCACAAGAAATTCAGTTTTTTTGTGACAAAAATAATTTTATTGAATTTAAATTTTTTCATAAAAATAGGTCATATTAGGAATAAAAAATAATAATCTAGTGACAAAATTTAATTTAAATTTTTTATTTTAAAATGTTAGTGATGGAAACACTGTTCCGTCGCTAATTTTAGCGACAAATTATTATTTTGATTCCTAAAATTAAAAATTAAAAATTAATTTTAATATTTGTTTAAATAAAAAATTTAAAAATTAATTTTAGTTTTTATAAATATATTCAATCATTATAAAAATATTTTTAATTTGTTTTAGCGGCCGACTTATAATTTGAATTTTCAATTTTATTTTTTTATTTTTTAGTCAATTAATTTATATATATTTAAACTTAAGATGAAAATTTAAACATATAAATATTTAAATTTTATAAAAAATTAAATAAAATTAAATATGTTAATGTATAAATATAAAAAAATAAAATAAATTTAAAATTGCATATACATTTAAACATGAGATGAGTATAAAAAATTAATTTATAAAATTTAAAATTTTTAATTTAAATAAATATATTAAGTTTAAAAACCATAATATTGTTAAATTCTAAATATATCAATTAATATATTTCATGTGCATAAAATAAAAAATAAAAAATATATTAAATGTATAATAATTAACTATTAGTAATATTTATTAAATGTGTACAAAATGTAAACAAACACCACATTTGAAAAATAAATAAAAATTTTAAAAACTATAATATTGTTAAAGTTTTTATTACTTTAAATTTTAAAAATTACAAAAATAAAACAATATCGATGGATTGTATTTTATAGAAAAGTGTCCCATTCTATATTGTCAGTCTTTTTCTCTCTATAAATAGAAGAACTTTCTACTAAGTTAAGATATGCTTACAATCTTAGTGAAACTATAATTTTACTTTAAACACAAAACTGATTTATGTATCAAAAGGTTTGCACGTGATTTTATTGGCGCCTTAAACTTGTTTTTCTCTTTGCAACCCTCTCAAAGATACCAAGAGACACTTTCTTACATCTTGATCGAGACATTCTCTCACTTAAAAAAATCATTATTATATCTTGACAATAATAATATAAATTCAATATATAATAATAATTTTTAAAACTTATCTAGAACATGCAATTTTTATTAGAAATAAATTATTTTTAAAATAAATTCACAAAATGTCTCCTTATTTTTTATGGAAGTATTATCAAAATCATTTCTAAACTCTCTCAATACTTATCTTCGTGTGTTGGGCTCTTCGTTATTTTGTTAATTATCGCTTGACCTCTTTGTATGACAGTCATATGTTACTAGTTTTGAAAATTTATTTTCTTTTCAATATTTAGTTTTACTTTCGATTTTTACAAGTTTTGTCTCGTTATTTTTTTATGAGACTCGAGGTATACCCTGGCAATCTGAAGATGTTATGCGGTGTTCATTTAATTTAATTCTTATTTATAAAAAAATAATTATTTGAGGTAACAAATTAATAATAAATAATTCAATATATCAAACTAATTTATTATAATTATTAGATTTATAATATAATTATATTTTTAAATAAATATTAATTTAAAATAAAATAATTTAAATTATTCTATTATCATATTTTAAATGATTAAAATAAATTATTATTTAAATTATTTAATAATTATCATAATTTAAATTATTTTGCCTACTATCATAATTTTAAATTATATTTTTTTATTAATTAAATAATTATTCATATTATTTTTATAAATTATATTATTTTTATTTAATTATTAAATATATATTATATTAATAAAAATAAGTAAGTAAATTAAAGAGGTGGGAGATTCCCCACCTCCTTCCCTAGCCAAATTCTGCCCTCCCTCCAAATTCCAAATCCCACCCAATCCCAAACCCAATCTCTCACTCTCTCTCACTTTCTGTCTCCCTCTCTAGCCACTGTCGTCTCTGTCTCTCACCCTCTCTCGCACTTTCTCTCTCTCTCCCTCCCGCCACCGCCGTCGACCCCTACCACCAACGTTATCTCACAGCCGTCGACCCCCACCGCCAACGTCGCTACACCACCATCGCCCCCCAACGTTGCTGCTCCAGACCTTCCTTCCTCAACCATCACTCTCGCCATCCCTCCCTACTCTGATAATCCTGCCTCTCTTCCACGATCGCTCCCAAACTACCTCGGATGGCAACGACACTCTACGTATTAGAGACTGTAATTCGGGTGACCACAAAAGTGGTGTTTTTCTCCTAGGGTTTCATTTCTTTCCCCAACACGGAATTTGGATTTATGGTTCGATTGTTCAAATCCTCACCCAGATGTCCATCTCAAACAGCCAACAGGTAGATTCATTAGAATGACAGATTCAGGTGCCTTCCTTCTCTTTTATCTATGAAAACAATTTTTGAGATTCTTCTATTGGAAGTTATTATTATTATTATTATTATTATTATTATTATTATTATTATTATTCAGCTTCTACTCATGTTCTCTTTTATCTGTAAGCATTTTATCTTTGTTATTTATGTATCTAATCTTCAGGCTTCATCAGCATATTAGAGGGGAAATAAAGATCGTAAAAGTTTACAAAGAGTGTATGGGATATCATTTCCTGATAAAAAACGATTGAAGGTTGTGCTCCATTTTTATGTTTTTCTTATAAAGTGTATCTATTAACCTGCTACACAGACACCCACACACTTTTTTTTACTTCCCATACCTATTTTATTCACTTTCAAAGTTAACATTTTCTGGCATAGTAATTTGTTGTGGCCATCACTTGTTACTGACTGATATTTGTTTTCAATCTTAGTATTCATTGGAACTAGAAATTTAATCCATGTAAAGGCTTTTGCTTGAAGTAAGATCATTGCAGTAAATGAAAAATAGAATATATTAAGAATAAGAAGTCCAAAATTTGCTTTAGTTTAAGAAAAGCTAGAAACAATTTTATATCATATTTTTTCGTGAGATATTTGAGGGCAAGAATGGGTATAAAAAGTTATGCTCTAATATTACTTGTATCAATTATTGATTTGAAAAAATCACTTCATCTTGTAAGCTATGAAGCAACACAACAATATGTTGGCATTGCGATTATCAAAAGGTATTTAAAATGACATGAAAGGGATATAACATAAGTATATATACGTGCAATTTAATATTTAATTCAAAGATTGAAACATACAAACTAACCATAACTAAAAACAAAAAGATTTATGCCATAGCTTAATTATTTAGTAAACTATTTCATTCCATCAAAGGAAAGCCAAATCAAAATGTGACTCTGCACTACCCTTACAGAGTGCAGAGCCAAATAAAAATGTGACTCTGCATTTAGTCTTTTATTTTTCTTTAGTGATTGAGTGGAACTTGCTCTGATATTGTACATACCAATTGCAGGTGTGAGGAATGAAGTTTGTCAGAGATGTTCAAAGACAGTTATCTCAAATAATGCAGAAGATAGCTAAAGGTTGGAATTCAATCATTAATGAACCTTTTAGGAACACTTTGTCCTGAAGTCCTACCCTGATCATGCCACCATGAGAATTACTAACCATAGTTCAACTACAGGCTTTTACCTTGTCCTAGAACTTATTTTCTTGGATGAATTTTTTTACTATTAAGTAATCTTTTTGATTTCTAATTGGAAACAATTTAATAGCTTTGTGTCTAGTACTATATTAATAACTTGGTTGCTGCAAGTTATTTACAATGGTATTTACACCTTGCAAGTGCATTTGCTGCAAGCTTACTATTATTGCCCTATTGGGTGCCTTGAACTTGCTAAGTGTAGAACAACTTTCACATTGATGTTCACCAAAGCTTCTCCTTGGCCAACTTTTTTGTGGTAGAGACAATTGTACCCATTACTAAACAATAAAATGCAACAGGGTTTTCTATTATACTCCCATATTTTGGTCTTTGGTTTTCCTACTAATGTTGGCTCATCACCTCATGATTAGTAATTATGTTGGTAGTTTTATGATTGATCCATATATATATTTAGATGATCCAGAACACTAGACAACACCAGTACTTGAGCTTCAGTTTTTGTTGTACAGATGCATTTACTATTAGGAGAAGTTGGCTCAAAAGTCAAAACCTTTATTGTTCTATGTTGATGCCACAGTTAATGATAGAGCCACTAGTGATGTGGCACCACCTAAAATTACCAGAATACCCCTACGTGTTAATAGTCTCGCTCGCCACGTGGGTTGCTTGAGAGACTGACACATGACAAGTTAACAATCCGGAGCAGAACCCGAAAATTTTGGGTCGGGCTGCAAGACTCATTCCAACTTAACTGGGATTCTTAGGAGTTGTGCTCGCTCATCTTAGGTCTTATCTGGATACCCCATAACGGGTCAGCTTATAAAAGACAAGGGTCCTCACTAGGTATGACTAAGCTCTACAACTCTCACATTTATTACAACTCGCATTTACTCTACTAATTTGAGCATCGGAGTCTACCCCAGGGGATCCTAGCCTCGACCCTCCATTGTCTTGCAGGTTCTATACTCGAGGTTCGACATTGCCAAGTTCGAGGTACTATTCCTGAGGTTCATTCATAGAGGTGGCACGTAGTGGTCGGTCCCAAAAACCATCATCACTTGGGGTCCATCGTGGGGCCGACGTCCATACTCGCTAGCCTCTTCCTTCCCTACCTCGCACTTCAAACTTCAACTCCTCACCTCGGACCTCAATCTTTCCATAAGTGTCAAATGACTTTCGCTCCTTGCCATAACTAACTACATGGCTCCCCGAAAGTATGTGACTCATAGTCAGGTTGGTGCCAATCTAGAGGCCCCACCGCAATGGGAGAATCCACCACCTCTGGCAAATCCAATGCTAGAGGACCGACTCACCAGGCTAGAGAATCAGGTCCAACAGTTAACTAAGTTGTTGATTAGTTATTTGCACTAGAAAGAACAACATCGTCCACATGTGTCCTCTCAGCGGGTAGAGCACCAGTCACCTCTTCTTACTCGGGAGCCTCGTCAATCCCGCCAGTCGGGGTAGGAAATCCACCCCTCTGAGGCGACAGGATCTACTTCTTCCCCCTCACGAGAAGGAGGGACTTCGTAGGAGAGACGATTGCGTTTCCTAGAGAGGCAGATCCAAGAACTCAAGAAGGGAAATGAAGAGTTGCCCCACCTCGACTCTAACTAACCCTTAAGCAAGGGCATCATGTCAGAGGTTCCACTAGAAAGGTTTTGTATCCCATCCATCAAGCTTTATGACGGAAGCACAGACCCTTATGATCACGTAGAGCTTTTCTCCTCCCATATGCTGGTGCAATTAGGGTTGGACGCGATGTGATGCCAGGCATTTTCGGCTACTTTGGGAGGTTATGCCCAGACTTGGTACTCCTGTCTTCCCTATCGTTCCATCAATAGCTGCGAAGAGTTGAAGACTTGTTTCTTAGCCCATTACGCTCCCTTGAAATGCCACCAGAAGTCTTCCATGGCTCTAGTGAACATCAAGCAAAACCAGGGTGAATTCTTAAGGGATTTCATGGCTAGGTTCAATCAGGAGGCATTGAGCATTGACGAGTTCGATCAGCAGATAGCAATGGTGGCTTTCCAGAATGGCTTGAGGGTTGGGCCATTCGCTCAGTCCTTGGCTAAGACTCCACCTCATACTTTCATAGAAGCCCTTGCACGGGCTAATAAGTACATCAACGCTGAAGAGGTGATGAAGGTGAAGCAGGCTGAACAACCTGATAGAAAGGAAAGAGAAAAGGAGAAGAAAAAGTCAATGGTGGGACAGAAGATGGACTATCACCCCTCCCGAACCCAAGATCGTCTAGGTTTTGGGGGTACTCATGGTAGCCCAGTGAGTTACACTCCCTTCAACGCTAGTCGAGCAGAGATTCTACTAGCACTAAAGGATAAGGATTATCTGCGGTGTCCTCCACCGTTGAGGTCTCCATCCAACACTCGAAGTAAAAAGAAGTATTGCTGATTCCACCGCGACTAGGGCCATGTTATAGAAGACTGCATCCAGTTGAAAGAAGAGATTTAGGAGCTTATCAATCGGGGTTAGCTATGGGATTTCGTTAACTAAGAAGGTGCGAGTTTAGGTAGAGTTGAGTCCAAGTCGGATAATAGGAGAAGGTCTCCTACTCGGATTTCTTTAGAGAATGAAGTCAGACACAGTCTCGGAGTGAAGGAAAACAGCCCGCTGGGGATGGTTGAGCTCTGAGACCTGGGGTAAATTCAACAAGTTGCGTATAATTAGCGCATTGCTAGGTACTATAATCAACGAGTCCACGCTAGGATTTTTATGCCAGGAGATCTTGTATTGCAATGGTTCGATGTGAGTCATCCTTGGGACGTGAATAAACTAACTTCGAATTGGGAAGGACCGGGCCAGGTGGTAGAATCCTTAGGTTCGGGGGGCATATCGACTATAAGACATAGAAGGCAAGCCCTTGAAGCATACTTGGAATGTCCAAAACTTACGGTAGTTTTATCAATGAGGAGGGGAATTCCCCGAACATCTTTGTACTCTTTTTTACGACTAATGGCAAGACTTTGGATTCTCTCCATCTAATAGAAATCTCACAAGGCCAACACTTCGCCAAAGAAAAATCCAAGGGTCATGAGCCTTAGGCTGTCCCCAAATGTGGACTAATAGCCACAGAGAAACTCATCCAAGGGTCACGAGCCCTAGACCGTCCCCACAGGTGGACTAATGGCCACAAAAAAACTCATCCAAGGGTCACGAACCCTAGGCCATCCCCAAAGGTGGACTAATGGCCACAGAGAAACTCATCCAAGGGTCACGAGTCTTAGGCCGTCTCTAGAGATGGACTAATGGACACGAAAAAACTCATTCAAGGGTCACGAGCGCTAGGCCGTCCCCAAATGTGGACTAATGGTCAAGGAAAAACTCTAGCCTAACACCCTCTTTAGCGAGGGAGTGGTTAAAATCTAAGGGTCAAGAGCCCTGGTTGTCCCCAAGACGAAGGTGGACTAATGGTCGGAAGAAAATCAACACCGTCATCTACAAGGGAGGGGCTAAAATCCAAAGGTCAATAGGTGCGACTTAACTTGGGAAATCTCTAACCATACTTGCAGCAAAAAAGCCAAAAGAATCAGGTTAGTCAAGTTAAGGCTTACTTTGTTGCTATTAACAAAAATATATATATATAAATATATATACTAAAAAAATAGAAAGAAGAAGCAAGCAACAAAAAATAAAAAAAAGAAAGGAAGGAGGGGGGGGGAGGGCAAGAGCCCCCCAATGTATATCTATATATATATAAAATGAGAGAGAAGGGAAAGCGGCAAATGCCCTAAGGAGAGGGCGGCTATGGTCGACCTTGGTTAGGCTGGCCCTAGCTGAGGGTGGCTAGGCTGGTCTTGGCCGCGCCTCAGCCATGGCCGAGCCAGGCGCTCGGCTAGGCTGAGCCGAGCACTCAACCATAGCTGAGATCTGGCCAGGCCAACCTCGGCTAGGTAAAGGTCTGCCTAGCCAAGGGAGAAGATAATAAAAAAAATAAAATAAAAATAAAGAAAGAAATATAAAAGAAAAAAATAATAAAATAAAATAAATAGAAAAAATAAAGGAAGAAAAAAAGAGAAAGGAGGATAAAACTAACCTCAAGAGTTTGGGGCTTGGTTGTCTCATACTTAAAAACACTTCTGCGCATCTCGAGAAAAATCTACAGTCAAATAGCCTCAAAAATTAAGCTACTCCTCGACCCAGTGTGATTCTCAGCTCAACTCAAGGAGTAGGGGGCAAGTGATGTGGCACCACCTAAAATTACCGGAATACCCTTACGCATTAATAGTCACGTTCTCCACGTGGATCGCCTGAGAGACTGACACGTGGTAAGATAACAATCCGGAGTGGAGCCCAAAACATTCGGGTCGGGCCGTAAGACTCATTCCAACTTGACTGGGATCCTCAGGAGTCATGCCCGCTCATCTCGGGTCTTATCTCGGATACCCCATAATGGGTTTTCCTATAAAAGACAAGGGTCCTCACCAGGTATGACTAAACTCCACAACTTTCACATTTATTATAACTTGCATTTACTCTACTAATTTGAGCGTCGGAGTCCACCCTGGGGGATCCTAGTCCCGGCCCTCCATTGTCTTACAGGTTCTATACTCGAGGTACGACATCGCCAAGTTTGAGGTACTATTCCCGAGGTTCATTCACAGAGGTGGCACGTGGTGGTCGGTCCCAAAAACCATCATCAACTAGGTGTATGGTGATTTTGTGTCCTTGAATGTTTTCCATATGGATGATTTGGCTTTACTTGTCTCTATATTTCTATTGTTTAGAACTTGTCCTTAATTGTTATTATTATTATTGTATTCTTTGTGAATGGATCTCATAATATGTAGCCTTTTTGATTAAATTTTTAACAACAAATTACTATATTTGATTATCTATATGAACTCCCAAATGTTATCACATAAGAAGTACATACATTAAATAATATGCATTGCAAAGATTTGATTATAATTATTTTGCATGATTTGTTTGTTCTAATTGTTCCTTTTGTTTGAATTGCAGGCATGCCTTAGCAAAGAGAGCTAGACAATCAATGCCTTTGAATGGACTTTCTAGTCTAGTGGTTGTAAGACCTTCTTCAAGAGACTTGTCGAGTTCATTTGTTAAATAAAATAATTTTCTTTCATTTTAAATTTTATTTTAGCTCATTTAGTTTATGTGAGTTAGTTTTAGCTTATGCAAGTAGAAATAACATATTTGTTTTTGTTTAGATTGTTCAATATCATTAACTTATTGAAAGTAATTATCAATTATCCACTAATATTAGTTATAATATTTGTCATACATTATGTTGCTCCTATTTGAGTTGCCATTTCCTCTTTTTTTGCTTGGATTGTTTTGCTACTAATTATTATAGGTGTACAATTATTAAAAATATTAGGCAATATTAGATTTGTAACGGCCCGCCACTTGGAGCCCCTACTGCGCATAGAGAGTTTGTGAGAGGGTCATTACTTGAGTGATATAGAATAATAACCCAAACTAAAAACTCAAACACCACCCTTATTAAAACCATACCCTGTAAATCTCATAGCATCTCATAGTCATTTTTACATAAACATTCATACAATGAGCCCATCTGGCTTACATAACATATTTCCATCTCAGAATTATAAAACATTATTCTAACACAAACATAATGACACCCAGGACTTAGTCTCGGGAGGACTTTGCACTTGCTATCATGACTCGACGATCTGGACCCAACTCTGTCGAACGCATCTGCGATCTCAGGATACTCTTACCTGGAATGATGGAAAGCAAATGTGAGTTACGAGACTCAGCAAGCTCTAGAAAGAAAGGTATTAGGTTATCGATAGACCCTTCCCCAATATCCCATGCAATTTATGCCAATGCAACCACACCATACCATGATCCATACGTGCCTTATTTCTAAATACATAACATAAAATCAACTGCACATTAAAGGTCCTTGGGGCCCACATAAGCCACACATTGGCACCCAAGTCTCGCATGTAAACCTGTTGCAGCCTATTATAGGCTACCATATCATCATTCAATAAGACTCGCCTTTTCCTGTCCTTGGTCAACTTTTCCTGACATTTATAACATGTTTTTCTTGTCATACATAACATATCACCATAATTGGCCTTTCCTGTCATACATAATTTATCATCATAACATGTCACTGCCATGGACCCATTCCACGGTTTTACTCTGTGGACCTAACCCACCTCTCATAACCACTCATCCTCACCATGCAATGCAACACATAAGAAATGCAATGGCATCTGCAGCATAAATGTGATGTCAAGGCCCCTATAAATAGAGCATTAGGCCATACTACTCCCACATAAGAATACACACATGCGAAATGTTCTAAATGCATGTGCTCACCTAGAGAAACCAAACTTGCTCTTAGGCCAACCGGGTTATGCCAATGCTTACCCATCCCATCACCCACAAGGCATGTTTCCTAAATGAATGCAACTCAACCCCCTACAGCACACACATCATGATATGCACACAATCAAGGCAGAAATCTGGCAGTACCAACTCTTCTGGCCTATCTTGCGCTTATCGTAACGGTCGATTACTGACGCCCATACATCCAGCCATCAACTGCCACGACCCACGGTCGACAATCAGTGGATTTGTACCCTATACCCTTAAGATACACTCTTAAATGACATCAACTTATCCGCATTACACTTAGCATTTCATAAGCATTCATCATAACTTTTCATACTCCTGACAACACAGACACCGTTATGTCATTTGCGTTCCCATCTCTTCTCATACACAGGAAACCGTCTCCACATTCATAATAAATTATTAACATAGCCCTATAATCTTGACCATAGCCACTTCCTAAGAACCTAGTCCTAACGGGTTCGACATCATTCCCAAGCAAAGTGGAGCGATACAAAACTCCGTGACAGACAAAATGAACAACACCAAAATATCATTTACCTAACCTATTTAATCACCAATAGACCCATTATTAACAAACAAGTTATGGAATGGTTGCCACGCGGATTATCGTTATTAATGTGTGGAATCGAGTCACGGTGAGAGAGGGGTTAAAATATAAAAAATAATGAAGTCTCTCTTAGGAAATGAAGAACATAAGGGAAGGGTTAGGAGCTTTCTTGAAAATGGTTGATTCTTGACTTTTACGCACTCCTATTGCGAAGTAATACAATTAAAGTATGTAATGAGTTCTTGGGCCCAATTAATTATTTCGACCGTAAAAAATTAATATCTCTATGTGTATAATATTCTAATAATTTATTTAACTTACCTGAACACCTAAAACACGGATTAAACCAGATTTTTTCTCACTTTTTCTTCAATTTTTCACCCCGCGAGTTGTTGGCCTATCCTTTCTTTCTCCCTCTCAATCATTTTCTGATTACTGGCTTGAAGAAGGCCAAATTCAGCCTTAAATTGGCAAAAAAGTAAGGCAGAAGCGCAGCCACGTGGCAGTCGCTGGGCCGTACACACGGCCATCGCCTTTGGGGCCAAAACGATGTCGTTTCGGCCTTCTTTCATGGCCAAATTGATTGGCCTTTTCCTCTCGCGCGCGCAGCCAAGGAGAATCAAACCCGCTCCTCGCCCCTAGTCGTCCTCGCGCGTGACCACCCAACTACCACTTGCCTTCAACCATCATACGCCTCCCATTATACTTTAAGTGACCCTCGGCCCCTTTTCTAGAAATTGCACCTCAGCCCCCAAATTTCCAGAATATAGACACACACCCCCACTTAATATTTACACTAACACCCCAAAATTTCTAAAATTCTCTATTACAATCTAATTTAATAATTCCATAAATAGTCCAAAATAATTTAATTAATTGTCTTAATTGCTCATTTCTTCAAAACATCATAAATAAATATTTTTCTCCTAAATCCCCAAATATTCCATAATAACCTCAAATGCCAAAATTAATAATAATCATTATTATTTATCAACAAATTTTGGAATGTTACAAGATTATTGAAAAATATTTTAATTTTGATAAAAATATTTGTCACTTTTTACGATTTTGTAAAAAAATAATTTCATTATTGTTAATATTTTTTTTACTAAAAAAACTTGTCACTTGTGTGAATTATTGACACAAATATTTTTGTTAATATTGGGATATTGACAAAAATATTTTATCACGATTGAACAATTTTAAAAAATTTGTTTTATCACTTTTTTTATATTATCAAAAAAATATTTGTCACAAAATTAAATGATTGATAAAATTATTTGTCATTATAAAATGTGTAACAAAAATTTATTCTCAAATTAGTTAATAACTGACAATTTATTTTATCACATTAAAAATTATACTAAATAAGTTGCATCTATTTAAATTGTGACAAATTTTTTTTTTCTCACAAGATACACTTTGTCACGATAAAACATATGATTTATATCTAAAATTTTGGATTTATTATGACTAAATAGTATCTATTGTGACAAAAATAAATTTTCTTACAACAAAAAAATCTGTCATGATAAACTAATTTAAGTGACAAAATACTCTTTGTCACAATAAAATTGAGATATTGTGACAAAACTCGATTTTGTCATAATATACTTATTAAGACAAGTTTGTTGTGACTAATGTGTGAAACTAATTTTGTCCCAATAAGTATATTGTGATAATTTTTATAATTATTTTGACAAATTAATTTATCACAAGAAACAAAAATTCTTGTGGAGACTTTTTTATTTCTAAATTATTTACATTTTGTCTCCTTAAGACAGACTGTATTGGGTGTAATGACCCGTTAGTGGGTCCGGGCAACATATTTTGGTTTAAGATATCTATGTCACTAGAATAATGTTAATTTCGTGGAATGTATGTGATATTGTAGGTAATGTGTAATGGAAGTAGAAAAGTCAAATATTTGACTTAAGTGGCGGTGGGACCCGACATAAGGCATGGTATTCGTTGAAGTATTAATTGGAGCTTAAATGGTGTCTAAATTAATATTAGAATGATTTTCATTTAAAATGTTATATAAAAAGGGCATTTAAGTAATTATGGTGAGGTGTGTATGTATATATAAGTGAAGGGCCAATTTACAAGAGAGGAAGGAACGAGAAGAGCAAGAAAAGAAGGGAAAGATGAGAAGGGGACGTTCGGGAGAGGAAGCAAGAAAAAGGTAAGGGATTTCTTCTTCCTCATTTTCTCCTCCTTTTCTCTTTGATTTATTGTGTGAAAAGGGCTTGGGAGGCTAAGGGTTCTTCTCTATTTCTTCTCCCTCTTTGCTAGGTTGTTGGAGGAGGTGTGAAGAAAAAGGGTTTTGAAGGCTTGTGGCTCAAGAAGTATCATCAAAAGGGCTCTTCAAGGCAAGTTCTTCTCCTCTCAAACTCTTTCTCACTTTTGATCTTGATATTTTGGGAATTTGAGTGTGAAAACTCCATGAGTTCTCAAAGAATGGTTGGTTTGAAGGGCTATGTAGAAACCATTGTAAATATCTCTCATCCTCGGTTTAATCTTGTTAATCTCCCTTGGGTCTCAAAATAGAGCCTATCTACCTCATAAACTTAAAGGAATTGGTGGTTTCTTGTTTTGGTGGAGTTTGGGCAAGTGTTTTGGGGATGTTGTGCATGTTTGGGAGGAGTTTCGGGGGTTTCTGGTAGCCACCGGTCGACCGTTTGTCCATAATCGGTAGACAGATGGGTGCAGAGGGTTCTGCCGGTCGACCGTTGCCTTTGAACGGCCGACAGTTGGGTGTTAAAGCTTCTGCCGGTCGACCGTTCATTTCCATCGGTCGACCGTTTTTCACGTTTTCAGCCTGCGCAGGCTCCACTGTTTCGATCATAACTTTTTGTAGAAAAATCGGATTTGCGAACCGTTTGAGGCATTGCAAACTTAACTCGATGGGCTTCAATTTGGTATATAATTAAATGTATTTTTATTATCTTTGAATATTACCATCTTGGTTCCAAACTATGTTTGGAAGAGTTAGGGTTCATAAAAGGCTTATGTTAAAAGAATGAGTTTGGGGGAAATTCTCCATGATTCCCAAGAATGTGTATACCCTCTTAAGGGATTATTTGGGCATTATTTGGTATAGTTGGGGCATGATTTGGGATTATACGAGTTTGGTAATTCGGTGATATATTATTAAGAGCTTGCTTAGAGATGTTGGGGTGGACACGTTTTATGGATGAGCCAAGGCATTGAGTGGAGCTGATTGGCCTCTAGGGTTGCTTGCGTGGGAGCGCATGCCCTAGGTGTTGAGTTATCTGCCCTCAATGGCCTCGTGGCACATGATATATGTAGGCCTTGGGTGGAGCTGGCTGGCCTCAGGTAGACATGGCCACAGTTCATGAACCGCCGGTTCCAGTTCAAGAAATCTTTGAACCTGAACCGAACCGCCCAAGGGCAGTTTGGGACGGTTCAGTTCCGGTTCCGGTTCGTGCCGGTTCGGTCAACGGTTTAGACCAGTTCGGTCAACGGTTTGAGCTGGTTCGGTTAACGGTTCAGGTTCCGATTCAAACCGAATTTTTTAAATTTTTTTTAAATATTGTTGTATTCAATTTTGGTCCTTGTTCCGTTGTTCGGTTCGGTTTGGTTTTGATTTTTAATTGTTAAATGTAATTGTAAATATAGATATTCTCAACCATATTTTTAATAAAAAACACTACTAAAAATTGAAGAAATATAAGTAATAATTTCATTAAAAATAATTAAAACAACTAAACAAGTATGTAATACAAGTAATTAATTTTTAAAAATGTGAAAAATAAAAAATAAAAAATAGAATTAGACTTAATTTCATTAAAAAATAATTACAACAAAAATGTAATACAAGTAATTAATTTTTACAAATGTGAAAAAAAATAAAAAATGGACTTGGATCCTACGCATCTTCATTGGAGTCGGAAGTCGCTGTTGTTGAACCATCATTAACCCATTCGTCAGATGATGATGAATGGAGAAGTTCTTCTTGACGTCGAATGTTAGCTCTTTCCCAATCATCGAGGCAAACTTGAGCTTCCAATGATTCTGGAGCCAATCTTAATCTTCTTTCGTCCAAAATGTTGCCTCCACTACTGAATGTTTGTTCAACGGCTACAGTTGAAGCTGGAACTGCAAGAAGTTGACTTGCAATAATTGCAAGAGTTGGAAATGTCTCCTTGTGCCTTTTCCACCACTCCAAAATTTCAAAATTTAAACCTGTATCATCACCAAACTCAAAAGCTGTGGTTAGATAAGTTTCGAGCTCCAAATGTGAGCTCGATCTAGGTTTTTTCCTCATTTGATCTAAAAATTTATGACCCCATTTCATTGGTTGGGAGGAAGAGGAATGCGAAGCCATGGATGGAAATGATTCTTCACTACTAGGAGCAATAACATATGCTTCATATAATTGATTGCATAAAGTTCTAACCTTAGAAATTATAATATTCACATCAATTTCTTCATTATTTTCTAATCCTAACAACGAATAATAGTTAGACAAACACTCAATTAAACCATCAAATTTACACCTAGGATCAAATACCATAGTAACAAGAAAAATTTCAGGAATAAATTGATAATAACATAACCATTTTTCTCTCATTTCTAAAACAGCATGACAAATTTCTTCAACATTAATTCCTTCCATTAATACACTGGCCACATTCATTGCTTCTATTAAAAATTGATGTGAAGTTGGTTTATAAACACTACTAAGTGTATGAGTAGCATCATTAAAAATTCGTAAAATATTCAAAATTGAACTACAAACATTCCACATAGTTGGAAAAATAGGATATTGTGGAATATAATTTGCTGCAAAAGAACTCAATAAATCTTTATATTCAAAAGATTGATTAAGTAATTTAAAAGTTGAGTTCCAACGAGTAGGAACATCTTTTGAAAAACGTTTTGGGGTTTGACCATTGGAGGTGCAAAAATGTGCCCATGCTTTTGCAGTTCGAGGGTGTACCCAAATATAAGAAATAACATTTCTAATTGGATCTAAATAAGAATTAAGTGACTTAATACCATCTTGAACACATAAATTTAAAACATGGCATGCACATCTAACATGAAAAAATCTTCCACCAAAATTTGGTTGGCAAATTCTTTTCAATTCATTAATAGAAGCAGTATTAGCCGATGCATTATCAAAAGAAATTGAAAAAATTCTATTAACTAATCTATATTCTTGTAAAATTTGTTGAATTAATCTACAAATATTTTCAGCATTATGACTTTCATCAAAACATCGATACGCAAGAATTCTTTTTTGTAAAACATAATTTTCATCAACCCAATGACAAGTAATACCCATATATGAATGAGTTTGCAAATGATCACTCCAAATATCACTACAAATAGAAACATTAATATTATTGTTTTGAAAATATGTTATCAATTCAATTTTTGAGTTGTTAAACAATTTTAACAAATTCCTTTTCAAAGTATTTCTAGGAATTGATTTAAAACTAGGATTAACAAAGTTTTGACAAAATCGAGTAAAACCTAATTTTTCACCAAAACTAAAAGATAAATGATCAATTGCTACCATTTCAGTTAAACCAGACCTACAATTAGCTTCATTATAATGAAATAATTGAGGAGAGTTTGAAGAGGTAGCAAACCCGGATATCTGTGTTTGATCGCGATTCAATCCAACCTTGAGCGGGTGCTTTGTTTGCAAATGTCGGGCGAAAGTACCATATCCACCTCCTTGCTTGAATTTGTATACCTGATTACAATAATTACAAGATACATCAAATTTACCATCTCCTTTTGGTGTTTTCTTGAAATGAATATTAAAAATATCAGAAGTAGAAATTTTTCCACCTCCCTTTTGTTGAGTTTCACTCTCTTGTGTTTGAAAATTTTGAGTTTCAAACTCAGCATTTTCAACATTTTCAAAATTTCTACCTTCACTTGCCATTTTTTTGAAAAAAGTATGATAATAAAAAAATATAATAATGATAAAATAATATAGTAAAAAATTGACAAATATAATGAAATTATTAGTAATAATATAATATAGTAACAAGTAATAAATAATTAACAATATAATTGAATAAATTGACAAATAACAAAATGAGAAGATTGAAGAAATTGAAATTGAAATATTAAATGAGAGACAAAATAGAGAGAATAATAGCTTGAGACTTGAGAGAGAGAGAGAGAGAGAGAGAAAGTGTGAAAAATGAGTGGGGGAGGGAGGGGTATATATAGATAGGAATCATAGGATTAGAAAAAATAAATAAATAAATAAAATTGGGCTGCTGCCCGTTGGCAGCAGCCAACGGTCCAATTTTGGACCGTTGCAACGGTCCAAAATTGGACTGTTGCGGGGGGAAGGGGGTGCTGCAGTGCAGCACCCCTCCGCGGTTTCGCGGAACCGCCGGTTTAGGTTCCGCGGAACCTCGAACCGGAACCAGATCGAATTTCGCCGGTTCGGTCCGGTTCCAGTTCTGGTTCCGATTCCAGTTCGGCCGGTTCCGGCCGGTCCGGTTCCGGTTCGAACCGTCGGTCCGGTTCAATTTTGGCCATGTCTAGCCTCAGGTGTTAACCTGGAGTTGAGCTGCTCGGCCCCGAGTGTCATTCGATGTACATAGATCTTGGGTGGAGCTGGCTGGCCTCAGGTGTTAACCTGGAGTTGAGCTGCCCGGCCCCAAGTGTCATTCGGTGTGCATAGATCTTGGGTGGAGCTGGCCAGCCTCAGGTGTCATCCTGGAGTTGAGCGGTTTGGCCCCAAGAGTCATTGGATATGTATGTAGACTTGGGTGGAGCCGACTGGCCTCGGGCATTTGCCTTGGGAGTGGAGCTGTCTGGCCCCAAGTGTTTTGTATTATTTGGGCTTATAGCACTGAGATATGGCCTTGGGCACATTGTGTGGCTATGATATCACAGACGTGTACTGGCAACCTAGAGTTGTGAGCGGGTTGAGAGTATTGTTGTAGTGAGACCACTGCTTGCTCGATATGTGGCACCGTAAATGTGTGATAGTACCGTGGAATGGATGGGTTTTATGAGCCCAGAGTAAGATGCCTTGTGGCGTGATCATCATGTTTCTGCGAGACAAAGGGTGTGGTGCTTATTGCATTATGTGGGTTCTAGAGACACCGGTTTGTACTTAAATTATGGTAGGGGCTGGTTACTTAGGTGGATTATAATGGTTATGTTATGTTCTTTTAATGGTGCACCTTATTTCTATTCTGCCAGTAGTATGTTACGTTATGATCCTTCCATGTATTGCTTGTTTGCCTCCTGAGTTTTCATTGTGCTATATTCGTGTTGAATTTTGTTGTGTTATACTTGCTGAGCCTTGTGGCTCATTCTTTTCCTTCTGCACCATCCCAAGTACAGGTAAAGAAAGTGATGAGAAGAATTCTAGCAGGGCATGATCTATTGAGTTAGATGTGTACAGAGCTCACTTGAACAAAAGGTCTTGGGGACATTGCTGAGTTGTACTATACTGGCGCTTGTATGTTTCATTAATTTGGGAATTTTGTACATCCCTTAGGGTAGCCTAATGGATTGTAAATGTAAATGTTGTTTTGTTCTGTATGAAAAAGAGCAGAATCATTACTATAGGTGGGTATTGGATTGTGGGTCATTACAGTTGGATTGTGGGTCATTACAATTGGGCCATATGGAAACTTGTGTTTGGGGAGCATTACGCATGTATGAATTAAATGGGAAGATTTTAGGGGTTAAATGTGTATGTAAGGGTTGGTAAATGAGTTGGGAAATGGATCATTTAGAGATATGAAGTGGGAGGTAGAATTCACGGATATTCTCTTTTGATGTGTGGACATTTTCCTTGAGGATTGCTTTATGAATTTGGTTGTGGAAGAAGATGTCAAAGTATACACCATGGGTGTAATTATAGTTCTGGGAAGAGATAAGAAGTACCACATAAATTCATGCACATGTGTAGACTATGGAGGTGATGATGATTTTTGGAGAATAAGAGTTGTGATTATATTGATTGACCTCTCTTCCAGACTAGAGCATCGTGACGATGAGGCCACTACACACTTGGCGTATGGTATCGTAGGCGTGTGCTAGTTTGACGGGAGTGAGTTGGGAGTCGACCTAGATGAAAGTTTAACAAGATCGCTATAGGGCAAGCAATGTAGTTCAAAAATTTTGAACCTTTTCTTGATCCCAGTTGTAATACCCGATAAATCCTAAAGGACACAAGGGTAAATTATCTTGGTGGCAAAAATGGAATTTAAGGATAAATGAAAGGTATAACGGTAATTTATTACCATATAGATGACCGAATCAACTACCGAGAGTGTCCTAGAGCTGAGATGCCAAAGGAAAATGATGTGGCATTAACGGGCACGCCGAAATATGATTTATAGCATCGAAAGAAATAAGATCGGGAACAGTTTTCGGTACAGCTAAAATGCAGCTGCCAATTAGGCTGCAATATCGAATTGTTCTAGACGACTTCTCGGAAGTCAACAGAAGCTTGAGAGGGCTTCTGTTTTTCATAAGAAACAACCCTTCAGTGGTTTCAAGAAGAAATGAAGAGGTTTAGGGCCAAAACGAAGATTTGAGCCTAAGTGTAGTTTTTTGAAATTGCTAGACGGAGGCCGAAACAATATTTTTTTGGAATACTCAGGGGTCAAATTGATGCTTTAGGACTTGAGGGTCTTGAAAGCAATTATCAAAAGTTGAGGGGCTTGGTGAAAGAGGGCCAAAATGAGAAAACCAAAATCAGTGGGGTAAAAGTGCAACAACTCAAAGATGGCAGCATGGGCAAATTTGACCAGCACATGGCTGGTCAGCGATGGCCGATTTCGGCCACAGGGATGGCAGGAGGGTGGCTCAGGGATCACGTGGGTGTGATCATCATCCAACAAGGGCCATCATGGTGGCCGGAATATGAAGAAAAAACGGCCAAAAGTTGGCCAAAATGGTGCAGACTTGCAACTCACTTTTGTGACTGAATAAGGATGCCTCGAGGTCGATCTAGGGTAGGTTGAAGCTCTAAGGCAAGTGGGTTGGTCGGCCATGGGCATTTGGGTGCCTGATTTCACCTATAAATAGGCGTTAATGAAGGCCGAAAATGGGGGAGATTGAAGCTTCAAATTGGTCGTGATAATGAACAAATTGGCCATCCATTATAAGGGGCTTTTGAATTCCATGAGGTGTAGAATCTATCTGAAAATTTTGGAGCGCTTTGGTGCACGTTTGATGGTTGTTCGAGGGTTGCCAGAAAAGAAAGGCGGTCTGTTGGCCGAGCATTCAAATGACCGGTTGGCTATGCTTCAATGCTTATTTTGGCCCCCAAGTTACACCATCGTGATCGACTAATAAGAAGGAAGAAGCTGGTGGAGTCAGCTCGGATCGTCGAGACGGCCGTCGCTGGAGAAGACGACCGGCGGGTGCCGGTCACGCGCTGCTCTCCACGCATGCCCAATTGCCTAGCGCGTTCAAGCGCGTACAGGCATGTGGGTAGAACTTCGTTTTGCGTGAAAATGCAACATTCAAGTAAGTTCAGTATTTTTCCCTTGAAGTTCATAGCCTATAATGAATTGTTGTCAAATTAGATTAGAGAAAATAGTCTCGAGGAATTTATTGGGAATTTTGGAATGGAAAAATGAGAGAAAATGAAGAAAAAAAAGAAATAAATGGAATATTGAGGATATTTAGTGATTAAATATCATTTTGATGATTGAGGTGATCAAGATGATGTGATTGGTGTAACTTTTGAGAGTTGGCATGAGAATCGAGGTCGAGCACGCATATCGAGGAGATGCGCACTTTTCGAGGTGTCTTAAATCTTTAGGCAAATGTGAGTTTTCCTATCCTAACTATGGTTTTGTGAGTGGTTTACTCCCAAGAACTCATATTCATGATATATTGTTATATATTGCATGGAAAGTCGTGATAATTGCATAACATGACGTGATTGTCATATTGATGTTTGTGCATGGGAATGAGATGTCGCCCCCAGAGTATAGCTGTAATTCCCCTAGGGCATTGATGAAATAACGTTAGGCTTGTCCTGTAGAGGTTCAGTATTTGCCTAGGATTTTGTGCTAGGCTGGTGGGCCTGGGAAGTTACTTTAAGGGCAAATGTTATTCATATTATTGTATCATGCATTCTTGTATATATGTTTTTCGACCCTCACTAGAAGTTTCATCTTCTAATGGGTTATGCCGCTGAAACATTCCACGTTCCAGTTTAAACTTGCAGCTTAGGCAAGGAACAGGTTGAGATGAGACAGCACGTGATGGCGTGGCTGATGATTCAGCGAGCTGATGCTTTATTGATGATTAACCTTGTTAGAATATTATGGATTCTTCATGTATTAAGGCTGTTAAAGATATGATGTAATATATGGTACGAATTCTTTATGATATAATATAAGTTGAATTCAGGTATGTATTATATCAAGTTTCGATTATCGCTTTTGCATTTTTAATGATTTGCTAGGGGGTTTCCCTTTGTCATACGACATTTTGATGTATGAGAAATGTATAAGTAAAGGGATTACGTATGGATATGATGGGCCCCAGCATAGTGATACACTCGATAAGAGAAAAGTGGGGTGTTACACTAGCGATTAGATCAGCGTCGAAATTAAATCAGTCACATACAAAATAAAATAAATCTAACCTTTAGATTTACGAATCGTTTGCAGATTCAAGCCGTCCAAGTGTCCGACCTCTAAGTCGTGATATGCGACACATGTCCATTAGTGAGGAGAGCGGAATGAGAGTCCTAGCTCCTTTTCTTTTTTGCAGCTTGTGTACGGATGGAAAAGAACACCCATTTCAAATCAATGCGGAATAGAAACGGGAGAGTGTATGTCAATTTTTCAACTCTTGAAAAACTATCAAATAAAATCTTAATTTATGCAACCCTTAAAGGAGTATTTATAGAGACACCTCCTAGGGTTTCTTAAACCCTAATGGATTGGGTGAGTCCATTTATTCTAGTCTAATTAGGAACTTAATTAAATAGGTTTATTCTAGTCCAACTAGAAATTTAATTAAATAGCCCAAATTCAATTATAAGTTTAAATAAAATATTTGGCCCAAATCTAATTCAAACCCAAATATAATATTTAATTTAATATTTGACCCAAATTTAATTTAGTCTAAATATTAATTTAATTTAATATTTGTCCCAAATACTTTGTTTTGACTAAATATTAATTTAAGCCCAAATATATTTTATTTCCTATTTGCCACTCCAACAAATAGAAAATTATTAAATTAGAAACTCTTTCTAATTTAATTAATTGCCATTTTAGGAAACTTTTTCCTTTATTACGACCCCTCGTCATATCGACATCATTACGTCTATTTGTTCTTTTTCCATGATATCCTACGATGGCATAGCTTCTTGCTGAAGTGTCCCACTTAATCATACGTCTACTCTCCTAGTTTAGCAAGGGACCGTACCTTTTGCGTATGACTCATTAGGCTTTCGAATATGTTGGCAATGTATCGATATGAACACATAAGACAAGAGTTGGCTTCTAGCAAGACATCATTCCTTCCCAATTATTCAAAATGACTCATAATCCGTAAACAACCTTTTACTAGCATGGTTACTGTGTAAGTCGATCCTCTGGTCAATGTATCTTCTATGATCTCAAGTATGGCTATGTGTTACTTGATTACGTTCACATGAGTTTTCTTCAGTCTTCTGGATATCCTCACTTAATATAAAGGGAATCAGTAACTCTTTATTGATCTATTTCACCATGGCCATTGATTTAAAGTGAATATCCACCGAAAGTCCCTTAGATACATCATTCTCTATTAAGGGATAGACAAGTCCCATCTTGGTTATGCATCGATCTCCATAAGCCTCACGATATGTCCAATGATCGCCCATGTGCAGTCTTTGTTTAGGCCCATCGAAACGATGTCAAAGCATACAGGTCTTCATATGAGATGACCATGACAACGTCAGGTTCAAGGATTAGTTACATGAGAATTTTATCAACATATAAGCAAAATGGATTCTCATGGCGAGTCATGTCTAGTGATAGGTTCTCCAACATTGGTCACCTATGTACTTGCCTAGGAATCCCCATGCCTATGAGTGTGAGACCCTTATTGCTATCACATAGCAAAAACATAGCACATACAAGTCTTACCGCAATTGTCAATGTCCATTCTTGACATTGCTACAACTTGGGACATTTAATGATGTCTAGAAACTGTGATGCATCATCTTACATCTTTATAGATTAATCACAGTATACATCATATGGACTTTTATGTAGTTTCATTTGGTCATTACAATAATAACAAGAAACTGATAGAATAACTTCTTGTGAGATTGAATAACTCCTTATTTAATAATAAATATGACTACAAATGTTAGTGTATAACATGCACAATCTGATTGGGTTTAGAGCACCTACACTAACACGAGAGTTCTTTTATGATGAGACCACTTCATGCCTGGCGTGTGGTAGTATAGATGTGTGTTGGTGCCGTAGAGCTGAGCTGATTGAGAGAACCACTATGATGAGACCATTGCATACTTGGCGTGTGGTATCATAGGTGGGTGCTATATAGTAGGGGATTGTAGAGCGACCTGAGGGCACTGCTATGATGAGGCCACTGTGTAATACCCAGTATTTAATATTAAAGGTATTTTTGAAAATTATGGCATCAAAATGGAATTTATCAAAATTTTGGGCCAATGTGTAATATTCAAAACATGAACAAAATGTAAGAGACCGAACCAAAATGAAACTTGGAGGGTAAAAATGTTCAAAGAGTCATGGGATGTCAAAAATAAGAGATTTGCAAAGGTTTTGGGTCAAAATTACGCAATTAGGGGCATTCAGGCCAAAGTATAGAATCTAGGAATTGATGGAAGGAGCTCAAAACGAGGGTTTTTCTAGACTTTCAAGGGTGTAGTGACACATCCAAAACTTGAGGGGTGTAGTGGAGTAAGTGGAAAGTCTAGGGTTTGAGTAAAAAGGGTAGCATCTTGAAATACCAAAAATTGGGGGGTGAAAGTGCAAATACTGAAAGATAGGTGTGAAACCTGCAAATCACTGGCTAACTTTGTGGCTGCCATCGTCGAAACTCCCGAAGGGCATCAGAACGATCCCCATGCCATAATGGCTCGATTGAACCTAGCCATTGGCCAAGATCTATGGTATATCGATGGGAATTCATTTTTAAAGAAAAATCGAATCTGGCCAAAAATTTTGAAGCAATTTCATCATGATTTGGCTTGATTTTGAGGCTTCTAATGATCTTATTCTAGGCTTAGGAGGTGGGAAAGCTTCTGATTAGTCGAAAACCTAGTCGAAATCAGTGCTTTTGATACTGAGGGTTTCAAAACAAAATTGAAGTAGATTAGCCTCGTTTTAGTGTGAATCGAGCCTCATGAATAAGGGGCTTTTGTTCCTTGAGTGCTAGGGAGGATTTTTTGAGATTTGGGGAGGTTTTGGTGTAGGTTTTAAGGGGTTTCAGTGGCTTGGCCGATAAATCAGGCTTTGTTGGAGCCAACCCTATAAATGGTTGTTTGAGGCCTTTCCGATGGTGGAGGGTACCCCTAGGATCGCCTCTTCAAGAGCTTCAAGGCTATATAGCTTGTTTGGTCGTTGGAAGCTGTTGCAGACCGCCGTCATCGGAGAAGGAGGCCAGAGAAGACGAGGCATGTGACTACACGCGCAGACTTTAGTTGCAGCCCACTCACTTGGCGAGTGAGGCACTACCTTTTCCCAAAATTAATTTTAATATGTTTGTAAAATTATTTTAGGAATATTTATGCAAAAATATTTGTATAAACTAGGTGTTTGGTACTTATTATGGATTTTCGAAGGAAAGAAAGGTTTGAAAAAAATAGGCAAAAAAAGAAAAATTGAGGAAATTATGAAAAAATAGAAATATTAATTTCTATAATCATAATGGTAATCAGGAGACAACTTGACTATTAGAAAGAAGGATTACATGATTTTCGAGGTGTGACATGTTTTTCGAGATAAAAATCAAATTTTTCTGATTTAAGGTGAGCGGTTCGATTCCGGTCTTACCATTGTTTTGAAAGTGTCTTCATGTGTGTGTAGTAAGTTCAGGCAAGCAGTTCTACCCTCCCGAGCTTAGGATTGCATGAGTTTGAACCAGTTCCGGTGAGCGGTTATACCCTCCGGAACTTGAGATATATCGTACAGGCATTTTACTTATGTACTTGTAGCATCATATGCATATTGTTTATGTTAAATATTGCATCAACTTTTTTATTTACGAAAATTTGGTGGATGGTACGTGTAACACCCGGTGTTACAGGTGTTAAAAGAATGAGGAAATGAAGTGAGAAAAATTCCAAAAATGCCCTTGAGAAGGGGATGGACCCTTGAGATTAAGAATGCTCATGGGAAGGGTATTTTGGTAATTTGGATAGTGAAATCCAATGAAGGGTAATTTGATAAATTAAAAATAATTCCTATGTGGAATTAAGTGTGTAAGTGAATAAAAATCCCAATTTGGTAATTATGAGGAGATATATGGGATTAATAAATTCACAAAGATTATTGAGGAATTTTGGAGTGATTCCATAAAGGAAATTAAATTTTGGAAATAGGGAAAATGGTGGATATTAAAATTATTTGAGGAGAATAATTCTATTTTCCCTAAATTGTGATTTAATGTGGTAATGCCACTTGGAGAGATGAGATTAAATTTGGAAGCCAAGTTAGTGTCTTGTTGTGACACTTGGCATTATGTGGTTCAAGTATAATTGGGTGCATTAATTAAATGCAAAAGAAATGTTAAATAGTCTTTCAAGCATTTAATGAGAGGCATGATTATTTGGATTAAAGAAAATCCAAAAGAAAATGGTAAATGGTCACCATTAATGCCTTGGAAAATATGAGAGTTAGATAAATCCAAAGGAAAATGGGAAATTAGTCTCCCATTAATGATGGAAAATTGTGGGATTTATTAAATGTGAAATAAATGTATTATGTCTCTCAAGTTGATGGATGAAAATGGTTAAATTAAATTAAATGGGATATTATGTGATATTAGTCTTTCAAGATGATAGCTTGAAAATAGTCCCATTTAAATAAATGAGAAAGAAATGGGAATTCAAGATAATCCAAGGGTGGAGGATTTGTCTTGAAAGTGGAATTTAATCCAATGAATAAAATTAAATCCTTTAAGTGGGCATGGATTGCCATCATGTTTTAAAAGTGTGCTTTCTCTAAGAGATAAACCTTGTTCTCTTGAAATCAAGGGTTGAGATTGAGATTCTCAAAAGCACATGGATTGTGCTTGTTATGAATGGCTAGGATGCATTCTTGAAATATGGGAAATCAAGTATAAAAAGGCAAGTGTGGGAGACTTGTCTCCCTTTTGGCCATTTGTAGAAATGAAGGAGAAATAAAGAAAGAGAGAAGAAGAAGTCTCTCATGGAGGAAAGAAATGGAGAAGAAAAGAAGAAGAAGTAAGGTAAGCTTTAATCTTTCTTCTCTCCATTTTAGTATTCTTGAATGTAAAGTGAGTGGTTTGTTGAAATGCCATTTTAGATGGGGGAAAATGAAGATGGAAGCTCTCTTGAAATGGAGATTTAATATTCAAGAAGAGGTAAGGGATGGCCCCATGGGAGGGTGGCCTTGCAATGGATTTTAAATATGTTTCATAAATGTATATGTTGCATTTGGCATGTTCTTTTATGTTCATGAGACTTATGGCCATAGGTTAGTTTGAGAACATGGTTGAAAAGGTGGGTTGATGCCTCAACCTAGGAGGGTTGTGAAGGCAAAGAAACCTAGCCACATTTGCATGCATTTGGCATCATATAACTTGTTATGTTCATATTTATTTGTCATTGCACCCTTATTGAGCTTAATGGCTCATGAGGTTTTTACCCTCACATGTAGGTTGTGAAGCATGGTAAAGTCAAGACAAAGTGAAATGACATGGGGAAAGCATAGAAGAAGATTCAAATGTACATATTTGGCTTATGGAAGCCTATCTTGTTATGATGGATTTATAAAATGTAAACTTGTTGGTTGGTGATGGCTTATTTAAGCCTAAGATCATGTATGTAATTTATATTTTAGGATGTTTGATTTTATTGTGAAATGAGGCATTGGCTTAAGGCATGTTGAAGCCTAGGTTGGATGAAAGCCTCATTGTTTGGTATGTTGTGTGAAGCAACTAAGATGTATAGTGAATGGTTTTGTTGGAAAAATTGTGTGTATTTGATAATGTGGTGGAAGCATTGAAAGTTGGAATTAAGCCTTGATTATGGAGAATTAGAGGCAAAATCAAAATGAATGAGGAGGATTTTGATTATTTTGAATTCTGGAAAAATTTGGGTTAGGAGACCCAAGAATTTTAAAAAAAAAAAAAAAGGGAAAAGGTAGCAGCAGAAGGCTGCTGCAGCAGCAGCAGGCGCGCCAGGCGCGCGCGCGGGGGAGGCCGCGCGCGCAGGCGGCCGCGCCCGCGCGCGGGGGCGCGCGCGGGCGGCCGCGCCCGCGTGCGGGCGTGCACGGGCGGGCGGCCGCGCGCGGGCAGGCGTGGCCAGCGGGCCCCGCCGGGCAATTTTTTTTAAAAAAAATGGAAAATTTGGGGATTTTGGGTCATTTCTCAATTGATTTTGGGCCCCGGAGGAATTTTCAAAATAAAGGTATTTTTCAGGCATTTTTGGAGAAAATGCCAGAAATTTGGAAAAATTAAAAATTTGAGTTTTTCCTCCAAATTGAGTAATCAATCAATGGATTGATTTAAATGGTGAATTATGGAGCCCGGTAAAATTCTTTGTTTGGAAAAGAATTAAATAAAATTGTGAAAATGGCGATTGGGCATCGGAATGAGGTTTCCTCTTTAACCAACGCGGTGTGGTTTAAAGCCCAATTCTGCTAGTAAATCCTGGGGTTTAAGGAAAGGGGAGGACGAGCCTAGTTCCCACCTAGGACGTTTCTTATTGAAACATGGTCCGCCCTTCGCCAAAGACCGGGCAGGTGGATAATTTGGGTAATTATTCACGAGTAACACCCGTAAGTAGGAGCGAGGCGTTACAGTACGCATTTTTCTCATATTATCGAGATCTTGATTTTGTGTTGTGGATATCGGTGTGGGGTCTTCTTGAGAATGTAACAAGGTTAATCCAAGTGAACGAGTGACATGGTAGGGCACCCGAGAATTAAGTATGTCGCGGTAACATCAACCCCAAAGGTGTGTGGAATGGATTTTCCACGGGAGGTTGAATATATCAGGGAGATTTCTCAAGTTAGACGTGTTGCATGTGGTATTTGTTTATATATGCCATGTTCATATCCATGCATTCAGTAAATTGTATCATGCCATCACTTAGATGTTTTATCATTTAATCTGGGTTATGCCCTTGGAACATTCAACGTTCCAGCCAGGGACTGCTACAAGGGTAAGGACATGGCTATTTGAGGGCCAATGGAGTTTGGTGTGATAGTTGATGTATCGTTTTGGGTTGTTAGTATTTATTTTGATATATGTATGGACAGGCATATGATAGCGTTATTTTGATTTTGTAGCATTGTAATACGTATCTTGTTGTGTATGAACCCCATGGTAGGTCATGGTATTTGATGTTATGATATTATTTTTTCGTTGCATATGTTATGACTCGTTTAGTTTGAGACTACAGATCTTGTTAACTAAATGGGCGAGACTAGGGTTTTTCGGGATTTTCATCTGCATGTGAAGATTGTTCTTGAAATCACCGCGGGTGCCGGCTTATGTAAGCATGTGAGATTGTTGGATGGTTCGTCATATATGTCAGGCATGTTGAGAGCTGTTTATGCTGCACTGCGTGTGATATTCATGAAAAATAAATAAATAAATAAATAATCCTAGGAATTTCCCTTATAGTGCCCGACGAGGCAGGGTGTTACAATTGGTATTAGAGCATAGGTAAAAATCCTAGGATGGTTAGGCTAGGTTATGGAACTTAGCATGGTGAGAACTGTCGAACAAGAACTTAGAATAGGGTTATGAATTCTAAGAGACATTCGAATTTTAGAAAGAAATGATATGGAAACTTTAGGAAAGCACATGTTCAAGGTTTCTGAGTAAAATTTGTGTGTATTAGCAAGCAATGGTGGATCAGGTGCTATTGTTACACTAGACGCATAGGATCGAAGCTCGTGGAAACCCACAAGAGAAAGACTTGGTTGTATTTCTGAATGCAATGGAGGAAATAATAGATGATGTACCTCCGAGTTACCAACAATTGATAGATCTGCTGGAGTATCAAATTGACTTTCTTATCAACCAGTTGGTAGGGGAGTGGAAGACATTTGCTTAGTGGTTATGGCATGATTGGGTATTCGAATCCTTACATGAATTCTGCATAAGGATGTGAAAACAATATGCAGATCTGTACGGAGAAGCTTTGGAGGAGGAAATTGAGGAAGAAGCCGCTGCTGAGGAACTTGAAGAGGAAGAAGAGGACATCGTCGACTTCAGTACTAACGAGGACTCTCATGAGGGTAAAGAAGGACCCCTGACCGAGTCGGACGAGGACATCGATACAAAGGAGCCATGGATCTGGAGGCCGAAGGATTAGCAAAATAATAATAATAATATAGTGAGATGTTATGTTTATTTTTTTTTTATCATGCTATGTTAGGAAACTGTGTTTCGTGTTTTACTTTTAAGGAATAAGACTGTCCTTCTTTTAAGAAACGAGTTTGTTTTGAGTATAACTTATGTCTATGGTTCACTCCAGATGGTGAATACACGAAGACCCCGAGATACTATCAACAATGATTACGGGAGAAGAGAATAAGATAATCTTGAGAGTTAGGGTGACCGTAGAAGTCACCTGGGAGCAAACAGGAGATATGTCAGGGAATCAAGCGTTGGTGAAGATCGGTTTGGGCGAATAGACAGATTTTTGGAGAACATGTTAACTTACGTGAGTAGAGAGGAACCTACTCAGCCTACGACCACAGCGCTGGAACGATACCGACATCTAAGGCCCCGTGTTTAAGGGTAGAACTTGCGATGATCCCAGCTTAGCCAAGTACTGGCTCGAGCAGACGGAGAAACTTCTACAACACCTCTAGTATAGTGAGGACGAAAAGTAAGATGCGTGGTTTACACATTGGAAGAAGAGGCAGGATGATGGTGGCAGTCTATACAGCGTTCTATACTGAGATCTCATCAAGAACATGAGGACGAAGATGAGGATGTGCCAATCTACACTTGGGCAGGATTCAAGAAGGAGTTTAACGACAAGTACTTCCCTAAGAGCTGGAAGGAGGAAAGGATCTGGGAGTTCATGAGGCTCAAGCAGACTGAAGAAATGTCTGTGAACCAATATGACAATTGATTCACTCAACTAATCAAGTATGTGCCCATGTACGAAATTAACGAGAGTCAAAAGGCACAAAAATTTGTTTCAGGGTTGCGAGTGAATCTCCAACAAGTTTTGAGTGGATAGGACATTGATTCCTACAAAGAAGTGTTGCACCGAGCCCTAACCATTGAGAGAAACTTGACGCGGGTAAAAATAATCAAATCTGAGGAAGGAGCAAGGGTGGTAAGCCAGGATGTGCAATGACTCAACTTAAGGATGAGGGGAAATGCCCTTGATGTAAGAAGAAACACCCTGGGAAGAGATGCGTTGTAAGATGTTATGGATGTGGTAAAGAAGGTCACATCGAGAGAAACTGCCCAAAGAGAAAAAGGAACGCCCCAAGTTGGGTACTAGGGAAAGATTGTGTGTTACAATTGTGGGCAATTGGGGCACATCTCTCGAGAATGCCCAAAAAGGCAAAAGATGGAACAACCGGACGGAGGAGCCCTGAATGTTCGTTCAGGCCGAGTGTACAATTTGACTTGTGACGACGCTGAGGCCAATCTTGCAATTTTAAAGGTTCACTGTTCTTTTTGAATATTCCAGTTCAGGCATTAATAGATCTGGGTGCTACGCATTCATTTGTTTCACATGCATTAGTAGAAAGTCTAAAGCTAGAACCTAGAGAATTGGGTTATCAAATGGTAATAGCTACTCCTATGGGCTCAACCCTTGAAACTGCGATAGGTTGTCAAGGATGTATTTTCAATATAGGAAAAGAAAATCTTAAAATAGACTTAGCAATACTGGACATTCAAGATTTTGATGTGATCATAGGAATGGATTTCCTATCGATACACGAGGCTAAGGTAGATTGTAAGCATAAGACAATGAGCTTACTCAAACCTAACAAAGAATGGATTATGTTTCAATGCAAGAATAGTAAGAGTAAGAGGAAGCAAGGCATGACTTTGCAAGCATTGCAATCAACCAAACCCGAACCAAGTAAGAAAAGTCTCAAGCTGGAATTAGTAAGGGTTGTGAATGAATACCCTGAGTTTTTCCCTAAGACTTACCAGGATTACCTCCCCATAGAGAGATTGAATTCTCAATAGACCTTGTACCAGGTACCCAACCTATATCCATACCCCTGTACAAGATGGCTCCAGCCGAAATGAGGGAATTAAAAGAGCAATTACAGGACTTGATCGACAAAGGATTCATTAGACCAAGTGTATTACCTTGGAGAGCCCCGATACTTTTCGTAAATAAAAAATATGGTACCTTATGGATTGAGGAACTGACTATTGGCAGTTAAACAAGGTAACCATAAAGGTTAAGTACCCGCTACCTAGGATTGAGGAACTGTTTGACCAACTTCAAGGAGCTAGGGTATTTTCAAATATAGACCTCCGGTCAGGGTACTATCAAATGAAGATCAAGCCGAAAGATGTACTAAAGACTGCTTTCCGATCTCGGTATGGTCACTATGAATACCTAGTGATGCCATTCGGACTAACAAATGCACCAGCTACATTCATGGATCTAATAACAAAACTTTTAGACCCTATTTGGACAAGTTCGTGATAGTGTTCATAGATGACATTCTGATATACTTTGCAAGTGAGGGTGAGCATGAGGAACATTTGAGGGTAGTAATGCAAACCTTAAAAGGCCACAAGTTGTATGCCAAGTTCTCAAAGTGTGAGTTTTGGCTTACACAGGTAGCATTTCTTAGACATATAATTTATGTAGAAGGTATAGCTGTCGATCCAGCAAAGATTGAAGCAATTCAAAATTGGCAAGCACCTAAGACCGTTGGGAAAATTCGAAGTTTTCTTGGACTAACTGGATACTACAAAAGATTCATGGACGGATTCTTGAAGATATCTGCTCCACTTACCCAACTGATGCAGAAGGAAGTTAAATTTGAATGGAACGAAAAGTGTGAGCAAGGCTTTCAAGAGCTCAAGGCACGTTGACTATGGCATCGATTCTAGCAATGCCAACGTAGTCGGGAAAGTATGTGGTGTATAGTGATGCTTCTGGGATGGGTTTAGGATGTGTTTTAATGCAAGACGAGAAGGTAATTGCTTATGGATCTCAACAACTAAGAAGGCACGAGCAGAACTACCCAACCCACGATTTGGAATTGGTAGCCATAATCTATGCCTTGAAATTTTAGAGACACTACCTATATGGAGAACAGTTCGAGATTTTCACAGACCACAAAAGCCTGAAGTACATATTTTCTCAGAAAGAGTTGAACATACAACAAAGAAGATGGATGAAGTACTTTAAAGACTATGATTGTAACATCTCCTATCATCTAGGGAAGACGAATGTAGTCGCAGATGCTCTTAGTCGAAGGTGTTCAAAAAATTTGGCAAACATGATGGTTAAGGAATGGAGAATGATTGAGGAATTCAGTCACCTGATAGTAAGTGTCAAGCCGAAACTAACCAAAGGGTATTTGACAAATTTAACCATCCAATCGGATGTGGTAAAACATATCAGATCAACTTTTTAGACGGACGCAAGAAGAAGTTAGTGGATAGATGAAAATGAACAGGTAAAGGCCCCTGAATTCAGTTACCATAACGGTATACTTCAGTTCCAAGGAAAGACCTACGTGCCAAAAGATCAAGACCTAAGGCAAGTTATCTTAAGAGAAGCTCATCGAGCTAGGTACACCGTTCATCCAAGGTCCACAAAAATGTATAAGAACCTTAAGGAAATTTATTGGTGGCCCGAAATGAAAAAGGATGTGGCACGGTACGTGGTGCAATGGGATACTTGTCAGTGCATCAAAATTGAGCATCAACGCCCAGGAAGAATGTTGCAACCTCTAGACATTCCCGAATGGAAATGGGATCACGTCACCATGGACTTTTTGACCAACCTACCTCGAAGTCCCAAAGGAAATGATGCTATTTGGGTAATAGTGGATTGATTGATCAAGTCGGCACATTTCTTACCTATTAAGATAGGGCAACCGATTCATGCCTTAGCTTAGTTGTATATTGAAGAAATAGTTCGATTGCATGGAATTCCTGGAAGCATAGTGTCAGATCGAGACCCACGATTTACATCAAGATTTTGGGAAAGTTTCCACAAGTGTATGGGAACACAACTGAATAAGGCATGGCTTATCATCCTCAGACCGACGGACAGTCTGAGCGAACAATTCAAACATTTGAGGACATGTTGAGGGCATGCATTTTAGATTTCCCAGGAAGTTGGGAGAAGCAACTACCACTAGTGGAATTTGCCTATAACAATGGACACCATAATAGTATTGGAATGGCCCCTTACGAGGCGTTGTACGAACAAAAATGCAGAACTCCACTTTGTTGGGTAGAAATTGGGGAAATAGGATTGATTGGACCTGAGATAGTGCAGACCACTACTAAAAAGATCAAAGGAATTCAGGAAAGAATGAGAACAAGTCAGAGTCGTCAAAAGTCGTACGCTGACCACCAAGGACGAAATTTGGAATTTCTAACCAGTGATAAGGTATATTTGAAGGTCTCTCCATTCAAAATAGTGATTCGAGGTAAAAAGAATGGAAAACTAAGCCCAAGATATATCGATCCATATGAAATTTTTCAAAAAATTGGACCAGTAGCCTTGTCAGTAGCACTAGCAGGTATTCACAACATGTTCCACGTATCCTAACTATGGAAACATGAGCCAGATCCTAGCAGGTTCTTCGAAATGAGACCATAGAGATACAAAATTATCTCACGTATCCTGAAGAGCCAGTCCAAATCTTAGATTAAAGGGATCAGGTCTTAAGAAATAAGGTTATCCCATTGGTAAAAGTGCTATGGAGAAACCATGACGAAGAAGAATCCACTTGGAACGCGAAGAAGAAATGAAAACTTCTTATCCACATTTGTTTAATTGTGAGAATGAGTGATTTAGAGGACAAAATTCCTTTTTAGAGGGGAAGGATGTAATACCTAGTATTTAATATTAAAGGTATTTTTGAAAATTATGAGGTCAAAATGGAATTTAACAAAATTTTGGGCCATTGTGTCATATTCAAAACTTGAACAAAAGGTAAGAGACCGAACCAAGATGAAAGTTGGAGGGTAAAAATGTTCAAAGAGTAATGCGATGTCAAAAACAAGAGATTTACAAAAGTTTTGGGTCAAAATTACGCGATTAAGGGCATTCGGGCCAAAGTGCAAAATCTAGGAACTGATGGAGAGAGGTCAAAATGAGCATTTTTCTAGACTTTCAAGGGTGTAGTGACACATCCTAAACTTGAGAGGTCTAGTGGAATAAATGGAAAGTCTAGGGTTTGAGTGAAAGGGGCAGAATCTTGAAATACCAAAAACTTGGGGGTAAAAGTGCAAATACCGAACGATAGGTGTGAAACCTGCAAATCACAGGCCAACTTTGCGGCAGCCATCGTCAGAACTCCCAAAGGGCATCAGAATGATCCCTATGCCATGATGGTTTGATTGAACCTAGCCATTGGGCGAGATCTATGGTATATTGATGGGAATTCATTTTTAAAGAAAAATTGAATCTGGCTAAAAATTTTGAAGCAATTTCACCGCAATTTGGATTGATTTCAAGGCTTGTAATGATCTTATTCGAGGCTTAGGAGGTAGGAAAGCTTCTGATTGGTCGAAGAACCGGTCGAAATCGGGTATAAATAGGGCTCTTGAGGCCGAGAGTTTCAAAACAAAATTGAAGTAGATTGGCCTCGTTTTAGCTTGAATTGAGCCTCATGAATAAGGGGCTTTTGTTCCTTGAGTGTTAGGGAGGATTTTTGGAGATTTTGGGAGGTTTTGGTGTAGGTTTTAAAGGGTTTTAGTGGCTTGGCCGAAAAATCGGGCTTCGCTGGAGCCAACCCTGTAAACTACTATTTAAGGCCTTTTCGATGGTTTTTTTTTATGGTGGAGGGTACCCCTAGGATCACCTCTTCAAAAGCTTCAAGGCCATATATCTTGTTTGACCGTTGGAAGCTGTTGCAGACCGTCGTCGCTAAAGAAGGAGGCTGGAGAAGACGAGACGCGTGACCAGCACGCGCGGACTTCAGTCGCAACCCACTCGCTTAGCACGTGAGGCATGGTATTTTTCCAAAATTAATTTTAATATTTTTTTAAAATTATTTTAGGAATATTTATGCAAAAATATTTGGATAAACTAGGTGTTTGGTATTTATTATGGATTTTCGAATGAAAGAAAGGTTTGAAAAAAATAGAAAAAAATAAGAAAAATCAAGGAAATTATGAAAAAAAATAGAAATATTAATTTTTGTAATCATAATGGTAATCAAGAGACGACTTGACTATTAGAAAGAAGGATTACACGATTTTTGAGGTGTGACATGCTTTTCGAGATAAAAATCGATTTTTTCTGATTTAAGGTGAGTGGTTTGATTCTAATCTTATCGTCGTTTTGAAAGTGTCTTGATGTGTGTGTAGTAAGTTCAGGCGAGTGGTTCTACCCTCCCGAGCTTAGGATTGCATGAGTTTAGACCAGTTCTGGTGAGTGGTTATACCCTCCGGAACTTGAGATATATCGTACATGCATTTTACTTATGTACTTGTAGCATCTTATGCATATTGTTCATGTGAAATATTGCATCAACTATTTTATTTACGAAAAGTCGGTGCATGGTACGCATTTTTCTCATATCATCGAGGTCTTGATTTTGTGTTGCTGATATTGGTGTGGCGTCTTCTTGAGAATGGGACAAGGTTAATCCAGGTGAATGGGTGACACGGTAGGGCACCCGAGTATTAAGTATGTCGCGGCAATGTCAACCCTAAAGGTGTGTGGAATGGATTTTCCACGAGAGGTTGAGTATGTCAGGAAGATTTCTCAAGTTAGACGTGTTGCATGTGGTATTTGTTTATATATGGCATGTTCATCTCCATGCATTCAGTAAACTGTATCATGTCATCACTTAGATGTTTTATCATCTAATCTGAGTTATGCCCCTGGAATATTCAACATTCCAGCCAAGGACTACTACAAGGGCAAGGACGTGGCCAGTTGAGGTCCAATGGAGTTTAGTGTGTCGTTTTGGGTTGTTAGTATTTATTTTGATATATGCATGAACGGGGGCATGATAGTGTTATTATCATTTTGTAGCATTGTAATACATATCTTACTGTGTATGAACCTCGTGATAGGTCATGGTATTTGATGTTATAATATTATTTTTCCGCTGCATATGTTATGACTCGTTTAGTTTGAGACTACGGATCTTGTCAGCTAAATGGGCAAGACTAGGGTTTTTCGGGATTTTCATCTGCATGTGAAGATTGTTCTTGAAATCACCGTGGGTGCCGGCCTGTGTAAGCATGTGAGATTGTTGGATGATTCGTCGTATGTGTCAGGCATGTTGAGAGTTGTTCATGCTACACTGCGTGTGATATTCATGAAAAATAAATAAATAAATAAATAAATAATCTTGAGAATTTCCCTTATAGTGGCACATTCGGCGAGGCGGGGTGTCACACACTGCATAGTTAGCGTGTGATATAATAAGCGTGTGCTAGTGCCACAAAGTTGAGAGCAAGCTGAGGGCACTATTACGGCGAGGCCATTGCATACTTGGTGTGTGGTACCGTAGATGTGTGCTAGCACCGTAGAATAGATATGATTCATTAGCCTAAAGGGGGTTACCATATGATGTGAGATTTGTGTTATTTCTACACATTGAGTGTTGTGCCTTGTGCATTACTAGGTCTAGGAGACTAAATGGTAGGAAGGTTTCAGATTGTGCTCTACCCATAACATAGTAGGAGGTGCTATTGGTATGGATTATGTTGCTTCCTGTTATGGCTCCACCTGTGCTACTTCGTGTTACAACTCTACCATTTACTAGTTGTTATTGCTTATTAAGTCTCCATTACGATATGTCTCATGTTTCATTTTGTTGTATTATACTTGCTGGGCCATGCGACTCATTCTTTCTCCTTACATCATTCCAGGTATAGGTAAAGCGAAGGACGAGAGGCGTCCTATTAGGGTGCGATTTGTTGGGTTAGATGTGTACAGAGCTCACTTGAACAAAAAGTCTTTGGGCATTTGTTAGTTTATGCTATGCTATAATTGTATCTTTGTTATTTGGGTTTGTTGTATTCCCTTTGAGACAGCCTAATGGAATGTAAATGATAATGCTTATTTTGTTTTGTATGGAAAAAAAAGTGGCTTCATTGCTATTTGATGTTGATGGCATGCATTTTTTGGATTGAGTTTTACTCTATTTCCATCTTGTGAGAACTTTCCCTCGGAATTCCTATGTTAGTGGGACTTCCAAAGACAAGCCCTAGTAGTTTGGTAATAGAGCCTTTATATTGGACTTTTGGGTCATTACAGGGCGATGAAGCCCTTCAACATCAATGCTTTCCTCTTGTGTTTAACTTCTTGTTTATAATTATTTCAAGACTTTGGTAGTTTCTTAATAAGAATCCAACCATGAACTCATCTTGTCGTTTTATGTTCTCATTCTTCTAGTCCTCCAAAGTTTGTGAAACTCATTAATCTATGACTCTCTCATATGTTATCTAGAGATATAGCAACTTTTTTATGATAAACTCTTGAGAGCCAATGTCCTCCATGCTATACTTCTTTTGTAGCAACTACTTAATGTCTCTAGCTTCCTTGATTGCACAATAAAAATAAAATAGATAATTAGCATGGGTGCTTAAAATGGTATGTTTACACACCTTATTGGTGTGATTCCACAGTTTGACATTAATTGGGTGCCAAGAATGTTATTTTACCTTTGATATTATTTTGATGATTAAAAACTGTATATATTTGGCATTTGAAAATGAATTATATTTTTGTTGGAAAACTTAGATCTAATCATTCGCAGCGGAATAAAAATTTATTTTTCAGGTAGCACGTTTTTCAGAACTTTAAGATTTACAAAATAAGGAATAAACAGAAGAATATCTATTAACGAAATATGATTTCACTATTAGGTCAGGATGTCGAGTCGGTCCACCAAAAACCACCTTTAACCTAAGATCATCTCGAGAAAAGAAGTAGAAATTTTTTGAAAAATTTATAACTGAATTCTGATTGCAAACCTTTGATTTATGGTCCTATTTATAGGAAATCATATGAAACCCTAAGCACCCTTGGGCAGGGCTTAATGTGCTAACATTAAGCTCGATCTAATTATTAATAATTAAATAATTTTATTCATAATATAATTATTTAATTATTTTTATTTATCTAATAAATATGTGCCAAAATTACTAATTTATCTTTTTTCTCTTTAAAATGTGATTTCTTATTGGATGGGACTTTCTAGGTTCATAATTAAATTGGCAAAAAAAATAATTAATTATTAATTCTTGTAAGTCATGAGTGACATCTGGTAATATATCATGATTGTCTAATTTAACATGAAATAGGTATAGTGAACTTTTTTACTACGATACCGTGCAATACGGTCTCTCTATCATCCTATATCCTGACAAGGTATGAAACCATGGATAGTAGATCAAATCTCTTAATCTCTTTATATAAACAAATTCAAAATCAATATTAACTAATATGACACAAGATATGGAACACGGATTCTATCGTCATATTACCTTGACCAATGATTTACCGTCAAGTGATTATCGGATCGCATAGGATATTCTTCTCACAAACCTCAAGGTGATAGATTTTATGTCTGATACACACATACCTCATACATCATTGAATTAAGCACATAGATACGTATAATCGTTCCTGATTAGAACGACCACATAGTATTGCTAATTTCCAAATCCACCAATGCACAAATATCTATGTCATCTCAGGTCTAAGGATTAGTTGCACATTCGTAGCTAACATTGAATAATTAACCAGTAAAAAAGAGCCCATATAATTCAATGTTAATAGTCTCACACTACAAAAAAATTGATTTTTGAGGCCATTTTTTTAAAATTTTGCGGCAGTTTCATAAAAGCGCCCAAAATTCAGTAAAACATGTTTTTTTGTGGCAGTTTCTAAAAAACCATCACTAAATTTAAAAAGTAATTAAATAATAAAAAAATTAAATTCTATTTCGCGATATTTTTAAGAAATCGTCGCTAAATTCAAAAAAAATAAATTAAAATTAAATTAACATTTGTGGCGGTTTTCAAAAACTGTCGCAAAATTCAAAAAAAAATAAATTTAGTGATGGTTTTTGAAAAATTGCTGCTATATTTAAAAAAAATTAAAATTAAAATTAAATTAACATTTGCGGCAGTTTTTGAAAACTATTGCAAAATTTAAAAACAAATTAAATTTAGCGACGATTTTTGAAAAATCATAGTTAAATTTAAAAAAATTAAATAATTAAAAATTAAAAATAAAATAACATTTGCGGCCGTTTTCAAAAATTGCTAAAAAATTAAATTTACCGCTGCTAAATTAAAAAAAATAATTAAAAATAAAAATTAAATAAAAATCTTAAATATTAAAATTCATTATTTTCATTAAAAAATTAAATTTTGCTTAAGAAAATAATTAAAAATTAAATAAATATAAAATCTTAAAAATAAATTTAAAATTCCATTTAAATTAATAGAAAAATTCATTAAAAATATAATTTAAAAAAATAAAAATAAATTTAACAAAATTTTAATATATAAAATTTTGATCATTTTTAAAAAATATATAAAATCTTCTTTTTTATTTTTAATCAATTAAATTATTTAATTTAACTCAATTAATTTATTTTTAATTTATTCTATTATTCTTTTAAAAAATAATCAATTAATAAATGTTTTTAACATATATTAAAAATATAAAATATAATTCTAAAAATTAGTTGTTAGATTAGTATGTAATATATATATATATATATGTGCATATATGTTAAGGGGTTTTTTGCAGATCAAGCTGTTCGCGTGCGTGTGTGCACAATGGGTCTTGGGTTCGAAATTTGGGGAGAGTGCGCTGAGATTTAATTTCCAGCATTGTCACGTGGTGCGCAAGGGTTGGGCGGGCAGGGCAGGTCGGGCTGGCTTGCGCGGGCAATAAAAAAATAAATTGTTAATTTTAGTGACGGTTTCAAAACCGCCACTAAAATTAACAATTTAATTTTTTTTATTAATTTTAGTGGCAGTTTTGAAACTGCCACTAAAATTAAAATTTTCTTTTTTTTTAAATTTTTAGCAGCAGTTTCAAAACCGTCGCTAAATATTATAGAAACCATCGCTAAATCACTTATTTAGCGGCGGTTTTTAAAACCGCCTCAAAATTTAAAATTAGCGGCGGTTATTCCAGCGGTTGCTGAAAACCACTACTAAACGCTCCGCGACGGCTGACTTAGCGGTGGTTTTAACTGCTGCTAAATACTGATTTTTTTGTAGTGTCATTCAATAAACTTGTTCCTATAATGAGCACCCACTCATCTTCCTTTCATATTTCATATAGAATGGCATGAGACTCACCAATCTTAACTTTAAGTATCTCATACTGAACAAGGAGGAAGACAATGTACTAGCTTTTACGAGTTGCTACTATTCACATTAGGAACTCTACGGCTAGAAATTTGTTTATAGTATAACGAATGGCAGATTAATCGTTGCTCATATTCTTAACGCTTAAAAATGGTATCTACTCCTTATTATACTAATAGATATATGTTTAATTTTAATCATATTTCAATTGAAATAAAAAACATAAACTTAGTATTTAAATAATATTTAAAAAATAACAAGATCGAGTCTTTTTGTGTCACTAGAATTAGTCTTAAGGGTTCATATCCAATGATTTTATCTTCAAAAATTGAAAGAAATTGAAAATGAAATATCTAAATAATGACAAAAGAGAAATATGCTTTCAATGTATGCAAGAAATTTTATATTTATTTTTGATGTGGCACTACCTAAAATTACAAGAATACCCCTATGCGCTAGTGGCCTCGCTCGCCACGTGGATTGCCCGAGAGACAAACATGTGGCAAGTCAACAATTCGATGCAGAGTCTGAAAGATTCGGGCCAGACCGTGAGACTCGTTTCATCTTAACCAGTGTCCTCGAGAGTCGTGCCCACCCATCTTGGGTTTTATCTTGGGTGCCTCAAAGCGGGCCTGCCTATAAAAAACAGAGGTCCTCATCAGGTATAAAAAGGTCTCCAACTCTTACATTTTTTACTACTTGTATTTACTCTACTAATTTGAGCATCGGAGTCCACCCTAGGGGACCTTAGCCTCGTCACTCCATTGTCTTGCAGGCTCTATCACCGAGGTCCGACATCTCCAAGTCCGAGGTTCTATTCTCAAGGTCCATTTGCAGAGATGGCACGTGGTGGTCGGTCCCAAAAACCATTATCAATTTTGAAATCAAATCTTTTTATCTGTTTTGAAATCAAATGTGTTATAGTGTAATCAAATGTGTTAAGAGTTTCAAAAAATATTTTTCAAATCATAACACTCTTTTTGAAATCAAATGTATTTATTTTGAAATCAATCATTTTTTTATATTTTTAAATCAAATGTGTCAGAGTGTCAAAATGTTTTTCATATCATTAACAATCTATTTAAAGTCAAAACAATATATCAACAATGTTAGTGAAATTTTCAATCATTTTGTACATTTGTATTTTGGGTTGTCAAAGCAAAGTGAAACCATTGACTAGTTTGTTAAAACTGTTGACCATTTTTGGGCTTTTAGCAAAAATAGTTGATCATTCTCTTAAACTGTTGATAAGGAAAATTTCAAGTCTTAATTATTTTTACGTAGATTCAAAAAATGTTGAGAGTTACTATATAAAATTGACTTGTTGTCAAAACAATGAACCGTCTTTATAAAAATCTTGATCATTTTTCCAAAGCCATTGTGTGCTTTGAATTTTTTGAATAAAACTGTCAACCATTTCTTCACTAACATGTTTAACAACAATTTTTGCAAGTTTTAAGTGTCTCCATCCCAAATATGCACTAGAGAGGCTAATAAAGTGATAAGAGATTACAAATGTTTTTATTCTTCTCAATAATGCTTATATTTTAAATTTTTTTATCAACCAAGGCTAATTATCTTATGTAATATCTTGTTTAAAGTCTTTGTGTATTTATTTGAGAGATATTGTAATTGAAAGACTCATCTCTCGTATCATTTCTTTTTTATTCATTGTTGTAATTCTTAGTGGTTATGCTAGAATAGTTTGGTAAAGTAGAAGGTTATTGTGGATTTTGAAATCTCTAGTGAAGAGTTAAAGTAATTAGGGGTGTTCGCGGTTCGGTTTAGCCAGTTTTGAACCAGTTTAATGCACTGAACCGCAGGCTCGGTTTGCTACCAAATCAAACCGAGCGGTTTGATTTGGTGTGGAAAACCGAACCGAACCGCACTGTATTTTGCGGTTCGGTTTCAGCAGTTTCAGCACAAGGATCGACTCGCTGAACAAAGTCACTGCAAAATGCATTCTCAATACAACAGATTTAGACTACTTTATTTGGATCAAGGCACTTAACAGACACACAAATAACCAGAACAATATAATGTTAACAAAACAAATCGAAAATCCAAGCTAATACAGATATACACGCTATAGCATTTTCTAAAAAATAAGTAAAAATGCAGAAAATACAAGATGTCATTGAAAGGAAGGATCGACAGTCGCTGAAAGTTTTTCCTCAGAAGCATTTTGTGACTCAAAATAAGTAAACAACAAAAACATTAAGTGTGAGAGAAAGAGAGAGACTCGGCATACCCGCAACTGGCGATCGGAATGGGAGGAGCAAGAAGGCGACGGGCGTCAGGCTAGTGGAACGCTCAGTTTGAGGTGCGTCAGCTGCGATCAGAGCTTGCGACGTGGGGGCTATCGGTGGGTTGGTGCCGATCGGCAATATCCGAGGGAAGGGGGAGAGAAAGACGATGCAGCAGGTTGGTGGGTTAGGGTTTGGTTGGGGGGGAAACGAAGAGAAAGAGGAGAGCTAGCCCGTAGCCGAAGACGAAGAGGGGCGGGTTTTATATTTATAATTTTTATGTTTTTTTAATTATATATTTTATGCGGGCGGTTCAATTTTGAACCGAATCGCCGGTCTGTCAAACCGCGAACCGCGTGGTTTGGCAGTTTTTCAAACCAAACCGAACCGCCAATTCTAAAAACTGACCGGTTTGGTTCAGTTCTGCTGGAAACTGCTGTTCAACGGTTTTTTTGAACACTTCTAAAAGTAATGACGTAGGGTGGGTTGAGTCGAACCATTCTAAATCTTTATCTCTTGCATTCTTAATTAGTTTTTCTATTTTCTAGCGTACATTTCACTAATTTGTTATTTATCTTTGAAAATCTCCACAAATTTTTAAAATTTTAAAACACCCAATTCACCCTCCCTCATTTTAATGTATGGTGCCATTGATTACACAAATCTAACAGAGAACACAACAATAATCCCACATTTTAACGGGAGCACCAATAAACATGCCAATCTTGGAAGTGTTTGAAAATGACTTCATAGACAGAGTGCTCTACTCCATGTCTCCTTTAAGATTGTTGAATGAATGGAGTGATAGGGCAGCTATAGTTTCATGCGTGGTGTGTCTAGGATATATGTTTTCCTTAAAAGTAGATTCAACTCTTAGATATATTGTCTCGGTCAAATGATTATAATGGCTACCTTCCCAAGATTCAACAAATGCTTCTTGCAAGTGTGCAGACACGATGCAAGGTTTCCAGAAACAACAAAGAACAATTGTTTGGAGAGAAGTAATTGATTTGAAGAGAAGCTTTGAAAAATGTGAGAAAGCAAGAGAGAATGAGCAGCCAAGCTTGTGGTTTTTGATTGTGGAGGAGTTTTGGGAGAGCATTGCCTTTGTTATCTTTTGAGTGTAAGTTAATACTTCAATAATCTATATATATATATATAGCTTCAAGTAATAACGAACAACAGGAATTAGCAAAAAATTCTGCAACAATAAGGAATGTTGCAGATTACTAACTTATGTTCTTTAAATTTTGACCTAATTGCATAAGCTAATAAAACTGATCACTAGTTGGTTAATGATTAATCAAAATTTAAGAAGAACTTTGGAATCATCTCAACCAAGAATAATGGAGATCATTAGTTATTATTTAAATATTAATTTGAATGTTTTGAACTAGTCAAAACAGATAATGGAGGTTGTGAAATTTATCATTATCTAACATGTATATGGATAATGGGATTATAATTTAGGGAGTAAATAAATAAGTGAAGACAATTAACTTTTAGATAAAAATCTTCTGATATATTCATTATTCACCGTTCAGTTTAAGTGTGGATTCTTGTGAGTTTGGAGGGTCTGGTTCAGTGATCCTACTGTGGTGGTTCAGGTAGGGGGGCCCTGGTTCTCGGCCTTTGGTGTTGGTGGCTTGGTAGGTTCGTCAAATGCTCCACCGTGTCCCTATTTCGCTGGAGTACAACGCTGCTGCGTTTCAGGTGTTCGTGGCAAGCCAGCGTGGATCAAGTGGCCAATAATCGGATCTAGTGGATGTGGAGATGCAGGTGGACCACGGTGGCACTCATCGGCGGCAAGAACCCCTATATATAGGAGTCGTGATGAAGCTGGCTTGGACGAAGAAGAGGGGCAGTCCAACCAATTCCCAACTTTCTTAAAATTCTAGGCACTAGCGCTATGGTGAAGAAACCGAAAGCAAACCAAAGTGATCCTTGGACATGAACTCAAACTGATCAATAAGTTCGAACATCAAACATGAAGCAAACCAAAGAAGTTAATGCAGAGATCCACCGGTAATTTGGAACATTTCTATTTAGACTCTGAATTATTAGGTTGCGGTGAACTTGTAAGAGGAATAAGAAAGTGCGCCGAACTCCCAGCTATGGTGGACAAGTTCAGCCTTGGCATTTTGGCCGGCGGCACCCATGGCCACATGCAATGGGTAGAAATGGTCAGGCCTCGAGTGGGCCACTTTTCCATATGGTGCCTTCTCTTCATACTCGTTCACATCCTCAAACCTGCAAGGAGATAAAGAAGTACCAAGATTTTATTTTGAAAATTCTCTCCTATAAATTAGAAAACTAAACTTTCTACATATATAAACGTATCAATTAAAAAAAATTAATAATTCAAATTTATTTATTTTTTATTTTTTAAGACAATATTTGTATAAACATGAGCTTAAGTATAGTAGTATAAATATGCATTTATTTTTTCAAACAATATTTATACCTCTAATTTTGTATATAAATTATAAAATAAAAAATAATTCTGAGTGGGTCAATTCACCCGTTGATGATGAGGCTAGTGACCCCGAGGTCTCTAATTTGACTTTCGCGAGCTTCATTTGCTTTATTCTAAATTTTTAAATAATATAATCCCACCACAAAAAGAAAATTGAGGCAAATTAACTTGAAGATGATTAAAGATAGGAAGAGGAAACAATGAGGAGTTGTGTATGTATAGTAGAGTCATGCTATTTGTATAGGGGCGAGTTTGACAGGTGAGTATACACGGTGATATATCGTGATAGATATATCACAATTTTTGTTCACTCTCTTTTCTCTCTTTCCTCTTCCCCTACTCTAGTAAATGACCTCTGCCATCGACCCTCTTATTGACATTTTTCATCTCTCATCGCTGCATCGCCTCCTCTCGTCACTACAACCTCACCACCTCACGGTTGTTGCCTCACTTGGTCACCGCTACATCCTCCAGCAACCAACTTGCCTCTCACCATCACTTCGTTGTCGCCTTACTGTAGCACTGCGAGGAGATAAGGTTGCAGCAGCAAGACGACAAGAGGTGAAGAACGACAACAAGAGAGTCAACGGTAGAGGGTCAGTTGCAGTGGCGAGGATGCGGCAACAGCAGTGAGAGGAATGGGAGAGAGATGAAAGGTTGTTTGAGAGGGAAGGGGTAAAATGGTCATTGAGAGAGGAGGGGAAGGGGCAAAATGGTCCATCAAGCCACCTGTAAACCCATCTATAAAAACCCTATCTGTACAAATAGCATTATCCATGTATAGCAATACCTTCTAGAGAGAAGGGCATCTTTGAGCTAGGTATCGAAAGCCAAAGCCCAAGAATCAGCAACTAATGAGTCATGGCCCCTGGAAGCGCGGAGCTTACTGAGGTTGTGAGTGGCAGCCCCTGCAGAACCAAAAATGAGGACGCCTTCATCATGGAGCTTACTGAGGTTGTGAGTGGCAGCCCCTGCAGAACCAAAAATGAGGACACCTTCATCCTTGAGAGGGGCCAAGGCTCTGCCCAAATTGTAATGGTAAGTGGCGTCTTTGTGGGTCTGAATAGAGAGCTGGCACACTGGAATATCTACCTCTGGATACATAAACATCAGTGTAACCCAAGCGCCATGGTCAAGTCCTCTCTTCTTGTCCACATCCACCCGCTCCAACCCACTTGCATTTAGTATTTCCTTCACCCTCTCTGCCAATTCTGGAGCTCTAGGAGCTGGGTACTTGAACTTTATACACACACATATATGTTTGGGAATTACCCAGCATTAAACTCAAATGATTAACCCAGCCAAAAGCAAAAAACAAAACCAAAAACAAAAACGGAATGAATTCAACAGAACAGGCTATAATATATATATATATATATATCTGGAGGTAAGTTTAGGTTTCATTTGTTCCCATTCTAGGCTTTTGTCGGTGGTGGGTTGTACTGTCAACTGATAGTGGATCGTTCAACCCAGAAAGAGGACCCCCTATTAGTGAAGGAAAATGATCACCTGGTATATCTTGGCGGGGAAGCCATCGAAATCGTAGATGGTGGGCGAGGGGCCGGAGACGGCGGGGTGGGAGGTCTCCCAATGGGCGGAGATGATGAGGATGGCAGCGGGTGCAGCTGATCCGTACACCTTCTGCCTGAATGATTTCAGGAAATGCCTCGCTGGCAATGATTCGTCGATCGACATCGTCGGCTGTCCATGCGTGATGAAGAACGTTTCCTTTATCTTCAACCTCTCCATCGCTCTCCTGCTTGCATCTTCCGCAAGACTATTACATCAAACCCTGAAACCATTAAATAGGGGTCCGCTAGCTAACGTCAGCATAAAAATGAAGATGTAGTTAATGATACACTCCACAGCGATCCAATTAAAAAATTCTATCATATACTTGTTTTGATAATAACAAAAAAAACCCAATATTATATACTTTTACCATTACATTAATGTAGCGTTACCCCAATATCTTATAATTTTCCAATAATTACTTTTTATCTATCACCATCCATACCTTACTTTTTCGGCGTGGACGCGTGGGTGTTTGGTACACCAATTTACCCTTTTATGCTTACAATTAATTAATGTCCTATGTTTATATAATATATTGATTATATTTTTATGTTTATTTTTATAATTCATTTTAATGTATATTTTCTTGTGCAATATATTTGTTCAAGTACTTGTAAAACGATTTTTTTTTAACATAACCAATTCTTTTATATTTTTTTTTGATTTTTTAGTTATTTCCATATTAGTATTTGATGGAGAAACCAATTGGAACGGGAAGAAAGAAGAAAAACAAATACAAATTTAACGTCTTATTAAGATAGAAAGTGTCTCTCTTTTTTATTCCTAAATTATTTAGTAGAATAATTTATAATTTAAAATCATTTTTTATATTATATAAGCAAATTTTTCGTATCACACTTCTTCCAAAATCTGTGGAGTGCCCACTCTGCATTGGAACTCACTATCAAAATCATGCCAAAATGGGTTTCTTGCCTGTATATAGGTAAAAAGGGTGAAACACTAAAAGTTATCATCACTGAAATTGTTAGACTTGATTATTTTAAGCTAGAGGTGAATTCGAACAAGATAGAGATAATGGGTTAGGTTAAAAGGAGCCGAAATATTTGCAATTTATCTCCAATACTCCTATGCTCAATTATTCAACTCTAGTAAGGAGTTTATCGAATCAAATAATGTGGAACCTCCACTTGAATACCCCCACAGAATGGAAGGACCAGAGCAAGTGCCCTAGAGGGAAAAAGAAACAAAAAAGAATCACTCAAACCAACAAGCATGCATCTCTACTCCTGGCCATACACTGAAAGGAACAACAACAGAAACATCTGGCCTATCATGCATAGACACATATAAAAGACACATATACTTGAACATGAATCTGACATCAAGGTACAAACCACCACCCGGGGTCAACCACAAAAGATCACTATTTCTCAAGGTTTCATGGGTAACGCATACAAAACATAAGTAAAGCCAGAAAATAAACCCGAATACTACAAAAGACCCCAAGCCACAGGATATGACCAGTTAGAACAACCATGTACACCATCTAACAGGTGAGATCATAAACTGCTAGGCTCGCCCCCATCCTTGTCCTTGCCCTCACTTAGAATGAAGAGAAACAAAAGTGAGTTACAAGACTTAGCAAGCATATACGGAAGAAAAGGAAAGCAAGAGTATGGAAGCTAAAGAGTCACCCGCACTCCACGTACAACAACCATACATAGCATGCCCATAAATCATACAACGGGTAGACAAAATGTCACATAATAAAATGTGTACGTACCGGTCCTTGAGGCCCACATAATTCACACGGCACTTAAGTCCCTATCATAAACTTGCCACAACCCTATAACGACCCGCTCCCACTTTCGGGCACCACCGGTGAATAATCACCAGGATTACTCACCCGACAGACCACAACTGAAGGGTTGGACTATGTTTCAACAGGAAATGCCCTAGGTGGGGACTAGGCTTCGTCTTTCCCTTCGCTCCACTCAAGGAATCGATCCTAAAATCAAACAAGGAAACACAGCGGATTGAGACCCAAAACCCGAGTAAGCTTCACCTTTCTTCAACTCACCTCACAGCGAGCCTAAGGTGAGCCAGGCATAAAACTAACGCATCAAATATCTGTTAAGTACTGGGGGTCTATGGGAACATACATTTCTGATCTTTACTTGATCTGAACTTGGCTCCACCAACTAGGACCATATACATCCAGCCTTCTCGCAATCACCTACCCCACTATGATGAATACAATAGCTAGATACATCTAGTGCTCAATAACATTTACATTCACAACAAAGGTATATACACATACCACCACATGATTACATACATGAAAATACTACATACAATTGCAGGAGAATATTCAACAAACATCTCGGGCAACAATGTTAGTTGTTACTTCATCCTCCCTATGCCATCCCTGCTTGCATCTACACTTGCAACATCTACACATGAGATAAAACCTCATGAGTCATACAAACTTAGTAAGGGTGCAATGCATAAGTAAATGAAGGTTGAGAGAGTATGTAATGCAAAAATGCAATGCAACATGGGTAGTCTTCCATACCCTCATAACGTCCATAGGTTAACGCACCAACCAACCCTTCCCACCACACTAGTCCTCCATATGGCCATAGGTACACTAAAACACATATCATGTAATGTTGACCACTACATGCAACACATAAAGAAACATTTACAATGCAAACAAGACCACCACCAATTGGGGTCATCCCTTACCTAGCTCGAAGCCTCTCTTGCCTCGGCACAAACTCCAGCCTGAATTCCAAGCTCTTCTAGGATCACTGCCTCCTCGATCGAACCTAGATACTGGTCACATAAAAACCCCACAATATCATAAATTACACCAAACCGGGGCCTTCACTTTTTGCCAAACACTACAAACATCACCCAACAACAAATTCCAAACAACCCAACCGTAATACCCTAGAATTTAATGTAAAGCTTAGATGTTGCAATAAAATGTTTCAAATGGAAGTTTAGGGCTTAAGTGTAAACATGAATGGTTTTAGGGCATTAAACCGAACCCAAGTGCAAATATCACAACTTGCAAAAGGATTAGCTTGTTTCTAACAAAAGGAATGAATGCAATAATGACTCCTTATCATTGAAGCCATGTGTTGGAGAGATAGGATTGGTTTGAGAATTTTCCGTAAAGTCTTAAAGTGTTATAATTGTAATTATTGATCTTTATCCTAAAAGTCTAAACTTAGAGGACTAGGATTGGCTAGGATTTACTTGCAAAGGAAGAGGATGATGGAGCTTATCTTTAAGGCCACATGAGGGTGCATTTGGAGGCCTAGGATTGGAAAGCATAGAGGCTTGCATTGGAAGATTGTATCAAAGGAAGAAAATTTCAAAGTTGTAATAATTGCTAGGGTAGAAAAAGGGGGTTTACTTGGAGGCTAAGTGAAATCTTAAAGATTTGGGATTTTGAAGGCTATATAAAGGGGAGGAGAGAAGCCACATGAAGCTAAGGTGAAGGAAAGAAAGCAAGTGCAAAAAAAACCAAGAAAAAGCAAAGAAGAAAGGAAAGAGAGACCTGGTCGGAAAACTGAAAAAATAAAAGGGAATTTGAAGAGGTAAGCCAATTTTATTTGTGTAAAATCATAGAGCATGAAAAGAGGAGTTCGTAGGTTCAAACGAAGAGCGAATTGGATAAAAAATGAGCAAGATATAGCCGTTTTAACTTCTAAGTCCAGAATCCGTAACAGGGAGGAGGGCAGCGCATGGCCACCATTCTAGGGGCACGTGAGATGCCTTTTTCCCTGAAATTTGTATGAAATACTCCTATTTTAATTCCCTAGAATCTTGTATAAAAATATTTTGATTTGGTGATATGAAACTTCTGTAACTACAGCAAAACCAAGGCCGATACCTTGTAAAAAGTAACTCCGAAAGGTAAACTGACAAGGTGAGTGGTTCTTGAATCCAATAAGCTTCATATTGTTCATATGTTGGTTCATTTGTGTGATGATTGTGGCTTACACTTCATGCTACTCTTTGTTAAAGCATATTTCTTCGTTCTTGCATGCATCTTCGGTGTTGTGAATGGTTGATGAGGCGGGTGTGGTGATTTGGGGAAAGAATCAGATGCCCTCGGTGGGGCTAAGGAGTCCAGTGCCCTCGGAGGGGCTAAGGACATCTAACTCCAATCACGTGCCTTGGTGGACTAAGGTGTTTGAGAAGACTTCATTCTCACATTGCATTTTACATCTGCACTCATCATTACTTTTGAACCATCTCACTTAGATGTCAATATCTAACTTGGGTTGATACCCTTGGAACGTTCTACGTTCCAGGTATGGTAGATGTGCCAGGTACTGGGGAGTCAAGCAGAAGGACCGAAAAAGAGGTGGCCGAGACTTAATTTCCATTGTATCTAACTTAAAGTACTATAAACATATATCTCAAGTGATGTACTATTAAACCCTATAAAAGTGTGGAAGTTATATGTTGTACTTATTTCTTTGATCTTGAGAAGGTTATGCTATGTTGGGAAATAACTGTTGTTTGGATGGGTACGTCTTAAACTTGAAAGGTTGTGTTTGGTGATACTTCTACTTGTGTATGGGTATACATGTGTTCGTGATGTCGCAATTATGTCGTAGTCGCGTATTGTAAACAGTTGTTGAGATATTTGGAAGTCACCTAAGCATATGTATGCATCCTTAATAACTCGTAGAAACCCTGGCTATTTAAACTCTCAGGTTCGGTCCTTGCTTCTATTAATAAAGGATTTCCAATAACGTTCGGTGTTGTAAACGCTAAACATAGCCACCTTGTGGATTGAAAATATGGGGCTATACACCAACCAAGGGCCTTATTTAACTAACAGCTCACACTACATTTTCTCACATAATGGGGAAATAACTCAAAGAAATAACTTATTTACCTCGATGAATCTGGAGGGGAAGTTGGGAAAATGCCCACCCGGCGTTGCCTCTTAAGTTGCCACATCACACCTAGATTCCCATTTTCAAGCCTCCGGCACACTTCTCGAGCCCTAAAATAATTTCTTGAATTTTATGGAATTTTCTAGCATTTCTTTCCTATTTTTCTCCATTTTTCATATTTTCTTTATTTTTTTTATCTTCTTTTCCCTTTTTTTTCTTTATTTCTTCTCCTTCCTCTTCCTTCTTCTTCTCTCTAGCGTTCGACCACTGCTCCTTCTTTTCCAACCTCCAGCACTCACACACGGCTGGCCACCGCCGCTGCTCCCGTTTCCATCACCTTCAGACACTAGTTGGCCACCTCCAACTGTCGCACAGCCGCCACAAGAACCGGCCTCCTCGCGCCACGATCGCTGCCATCATGAGCAGCCATGGCAGCCTCTCGCACGCAGCCTGCACGCACAGTCGTTGCCATCACAACTAGTCGCTCGGCCAATCATTGACGCACCTAGGCAGCCACCTCGGGCCACCATGACCCAACTCCTCCTCTGGTCTCCATGAGTTCCACCTCACGCCCTTACTAGTCTATTACTGTTGCCTCTATCTACATCCGCCATGGCCGCTCCAACTAACTTCGCTACAACGCCTCTGGCCGCGGTTGCTGCCGCCGGCCACCTCTCGCGATCATCTCTCTCTCCCTCAATTTCTCCATGCTCAGTCAAGCTCTTACGAGCTCTCTCTCTCTCTCTCTCACTCTCTATTCCATTGCTCTGCCATTTAAAATATCAAAGGGGAGGAAGCTTTCTCCCCACTTTCGAGCTCACACAAATATATATATATATATACACACACATTTATATTTATTAGACCCTCCAAAATCTTACTAATTTCACTTGAGGTTTTATTAATTGCGCTTGAACCCTCCAGTACTTTAATTTAATCACCCTCAAGCCATTTAATTGCCTTCATTTCTCAAAATTAATAACTGGCCTTTACTCGAAAATGTTAGTTTCATCCATGCGCCTTCATGGGACCTTCATTCCACCCAAAAACACTACAAGGTTTCCTTACTCACAAAATCGACCACCCTAGGGTCCCCTCAGCTTCTCAGAAGTCCCTTACAACTATTCGATATTGGCACACTTTCGGGCTTATATAGAATTTTTTTCAAAAATTATTTCCGATTGGACTGCTTCTAGCATCCTTAGCCTCACCTCGAGACGCTTGCCAATCGTATGCCCTCTCTCCTGGACATCCAATTCTCGGGACATTCCTTGTCAACTATTCGGTAATTTTATTAATTAATTTCTCGAAATATACTTTAGGGCTCCCCGGACCACCCGAGGTCCTTTCAAAATCACTGGAAATTATTTATTTTCTAATACCATGTAACATAGGGTATTACACAATGTAACATCCCAGATTTTCAAACTTAAATATGTTGTAATACCTGAGGTTATTAGGTTTTAATACTTGAGGAAATAGTTCATTTCAAGGGATTATAGAAGCCTTGAGACAAAGGTTCAATTTCTGAGCCAATGGCAAAATCGTAAATATTGAAATTCGAGTAAAAGTGTAATTTACCTAAAAATCTTGGGGTATTAGCATAATTTATCCATTTTTTGTGGACCAAAATGTGCAATTAAAAATGGTCTGGGGACCAAGTTGCAAGGGCCTAAGTGCAAATTACCCAAAAAGTTCAGGCCAAGGTGTAGTTCTTGAAACTTCTAGTTAGATCATTGAAATAATGAATTGGGCCAACTAAATGTTGTTGTACTTTTTGTAAAATAGTTTTAATGATGAAAAACATATATTAGTTTAATCCCTAAGTCATGAGTCAAGTATGTGGTTTTCAATATATATCAATTTCAATATCAAGTTTCACTGTGTGAAAATGAAAACCCTATTTTGATTAAGTCTGGAAGGTTAGCACTTTATAAGGAGAAGTATAAGATAATGTTTTCATTTTAGAAAACTATCTCCCGATAATTTGATATCTAACATTCATTAGTGCTAAAATAATTTTTAATGAATTTTTCATCAAATAGAAAGTATATATTTTGGAGGTGGTCAAATCGCAAAATTGTAAGTTTGTATTGAAACCCAAAATCTACTTTCTTATTGATTTTTGATTTTGATTTTCTAAGTATTTTTATTGAATCCAAATAGGGGGTACTTTGTTATTTTCATTTATGTATTAAAGTAAATAGAGGTAAAATATAAATAAAAGAAAATGTGGACATTTATTTAAACTAAAGAAATGTAAATAACCTATAATGTATTCATGCTGTGGATTGTGCTTTCATGCAAATGTTTCTGAATATCTGTCATGTTCCTATGCATGTTTTGAAACCCCTTTGAAATGGTTTTCTATATTTTCAATGTATGTTATTTCGAAACATCTCTGCATTCATGTGTTTTCAAATCAGGTTTTGGACTATGTTTAGAAACCTCATTTCCAAAGAGGTATGTTTCAAAACCTATCATGTCATGTTTCGAAACCTATGACATTCTATCAGCAGATCATTTGAAAATTGAGATGCATTTGTTTTGTAATTTTGTATTTATCAAAATGCTTCTCTATCATTTATTTAATGCACTCTCCATGCTTAAGAGATTCAAATTTGAATTTGAATGTGAGTGCCTTTAAAATATTCAAAAGTGGGTGTAAGATTCTGTCTCCCACTATTTACTGTCTCTAAGTGCTTTGTCCAGCTGGAAGCTTGCATGTTTCGAAACCTCTTGTCTATGTTTCGAAACCTTAGTGCATTTCTATGATGTTTCGAAACCTACTTTTCTGTCTTGTCTTTAACGGCTATAAACGACTAGATTTCTATCTTTTGATATAAATAGCATGTATTTGAAGACAAGAAGAATAAGATTGAGTTAGAACAAGATACAACAAGTGAATACACACTAGAGACACACACATAAGCACATGTGATCTAAATTCGTTTGACAAGCTTTCAAAGGGGATCCATTCATCCATTCCTAGATGTGCATTGTGATGTGAAAAAGGAGAAACAAGTGTAAACAATGAGTATCACCCTCCATCTCTCCTCACCTCAAGTTAAGAGGTTTGTACAACCATATGGTAAGGCATTTATTGCTCATTGGGTTGTAAAGATAAACTTGATTATCTTGTTAATGTTGTAAGGTTTGAGTTTAGCTTAAAACTCATTTGGTGTAAAGGTTTGAGTTGAGCCTAAAATTCATTGTGTCAAAGGTTCGAGTTTTGCCTTAAAACTCACTTGGTGTAAGGTTTGAGTTAAACCCGGAAAAACTCACTTGGTGCTAGGTTTGAGTTGAGGTCGTAAAAACTCACTTTGTAAGGTTTTGGGGTGAACCGTGGTAAAACCCTTGTTGTGGTGATTACTAGTAAAAGTGATTGGGATTGCAAAATCCTTCAAGTGGGTAAGCTTGAAGGTAGTGGAGTAGGCGGGTGTCGAACCACTATATATCTTGTGTGCAATTGTTCTTTAGTTTTCATGTATCATTATTGCCTATTACATATGCTTGCATAAGTTTTGTTATCAAAGACGAAAATAGTTTTCATGAGCATAAGTTTATACATATACATAGAAAACATATCTTTGATATACAAACATCTTTGGTATACTCTTAAATATATAAATCATCTTTTCCAAAGATCGGTATTTTGAAATACAAGGTAAAGGATTTCGAATCAATCAAAACAGTGAAGTAGATTTCAAAACATACATTTCATATTTCGAAACTTGCAAAACAGTAAGGTATATTTCAAAACATATATAGTAGGTTTCGAAATCTACTTAACAAAAAGGTTTATTTCGAAACATATAGTCTATATTTCGAAACCTAGTGTTCTACCTTCAATCAAAGTTTTAAATTATCAAAAACTTACCTAATCCCAATTCACCCCCCCTCTTGGGATATATTTGCCATCATTAGGAACCAATAAACCATTTGGGAGTAAAGATGGCGGATTCCAAACTTATTCCAATATAGTTAAATCATGATTGCGGATCTCAAATAACATTTAATCCATCATTGGATCATTTTGAAATTCAAGACTTAGCTTCCAAAAGTCTTCAAACCTTATCCACAAGGACACATAGCAATCAACCATTGGCCACTTGGAAGATAAGATAAGGTCATATGATGCTCATAATGACCCCCTGAGGTGGCATTGCGTGATTGGCCAAGGAAAAGCTTAGTTAGTCTCCAAAGTTTACAAAAGTCTTCAAACCATATCCCTAAGGACATGTGGCAAGCATTCATTGGCCACTTTGAGATAGGATTTGAAGTGTAATGATGAGAAATGTGGAAAATACAATTAACCATGTGAGATGTAGTTGTTAATTAAAGATATAATGATGGAAAATGTAGAAAATGTAAGTTACCGTATGGGATGTAATGATGGGGAATCTTGAAAATCTAATTAAACATGTGGAGGCACAAATCTCTAGGGACACGTGGCATATTTTAATTGGATGCTCATAGATGGAATGATGACGCGACACTTGGTGTGATTAGTCCAAATAAGATGTTGAATCATCTAAGTGAGAGTTCAAAATAATTTCATGAATATATGCAAGATATGAAACAAAACTGACATATCCCCAACAAGTCCTAGCCCAAGAGAATCTCACACAACACTTAACCCTAACCGAGGAAAATGCAATCTCTCTAAAGGAAACACAACCACATTGGCACGACACAATCCTAGCTTAAAAGGGCAACATCAACCCCTCTCCCTGACACAACGAAAAACCATCATTACCACTTCCAACATGGAATGATCAACATCAATTTAGGAACTCGGGGAATCACCCCACAATCATGTTAGGGATTACGTTTCCACTCAAAAGTATATCAGATCACGTTAACACAAAACCCTAGCCATAAGATGATCAACACTAACCCTGGGAATCCACGTCCACGTCGAAAACAATGCTATCTCTCAAAGGACACTTGGGTGCTGTCCACTGACAACCCCATCACTTAAGCTAATCCAGGGTGTTGTCCATTCTCAGCCCTGCCAATTGTCGACTGCCAGGGTGGTGTCCACTCTTAGCCCCCGTCACAAGTGGGCATTTTTCCTTGGCACGCTTCCCAACTACTATCACTTAAGTGCTAGAATCCCATATGAACCACCAGTCACCCTAGTGTAACTTCCCTAGCAAACTTGTCTGACACGGAACCCCAAGTAGTCATTTTTTCAAGCACAACCTGCACAAGATACCCCTGCACGTTATTCTGGCAAACACCTTTGCGGAATTACTACTACACCATCCGAGCAATATCCCAGGTTTACATCCCACTAGACAACACAAAAACATGTCAATGCCACATGTTATGATTCGATGCATCATATAAAACAACATTTCATGTACATAATTGATCGCACAAAATTTAATGCACATGCATAAAACATTTTGGGATAAACTCCCACATGAAAAAAACCATCATAGGTTACTGTTTACATGCAACAAAACCCTTTGCTTGTAATCAAATCAAGTTTAGGTAGAATCATAACCGAGTTTAGGATAGAACCACTCACCTCCAATGTAATACCTCGTGTTAATATAAAGAAAGTGAAAAAGGAAGTGAGTAAATTTCCAAAAAATGCCCTTGGGAATGTGAAGGATTATTAAGAATAGTGGTGCCCTTAGAGAGGGACATTTTGGTAATTTGGATAGTAAAGTCCAATCGAGGGTATTTTGGTAGTTTTGAAAAAAAAAATAATTCCTTGGGGAATTAAGCAAGTTTGTGAATTTTTCCTATTTGGTATTTATGAGGAGAATAAATGGGGAATAAAAATTCACAAGGGGCATTTTAGTAATTTTGGAGAGAAATTCCATAAAGGAATTAATTATGAGAAAAAGGATAAATTAATTATGGGAGTGATCGGGGCTGTCGAACACCAATAGATTAGATAGTATGATGATACGGATTTGTAATAGAGGTGCAACCCTAAGTCGTCTCCCAACGAACCTCAAACGGATCTGTCAAAACAAGGCTAAACGGGGGGGAAGTTTTTGATAAAAAATAGAAAACAAGATGAATAAGAACACAATAAATCAAGATGCAATCAGTTGCAAACCAATCCTTCTATCCCAGTTTTCATTGCCTTCTCAATAAACCATTTGTTTAGTTTTAACCCTCAAATCGAAAATCAGAAAAATCCTTTAACAACCGCCAAAGATTTGGAAGAAAACCAATAAACAGATTTCAGAAACCTCTTAGTTCAATCTATCAGTTTTGATTCCCCTTATTGCACAGATTCGAGACTGATTGGAATACCATCCAAACAGGTTGTTCTTGATTCCAGTTAAAGCCTCAACCGAGCACAAAAACCTTGGATTCTCAAACAAAGACAATGCATGCATTCATCCAACCGGTATCAACACATACACAGATTTAAGAGAGAACGGAAACAAGAAAACAACAAAGTTAAAACTAAAACAAACATATTTCCATTAAATCCAAGACTCAAACCGGGAACAAGGATGGTGTTGCAACTTGATTACAGAATCCTTAGCCCTCCATCTTGACAAGAACAATGGAGAGAAGAGAAAAATCGACTACTGTTCACGTCCTTCAAGAATCTCCCTTTAATGGCCTCTTAAGGTGCTTAAATAGAGCTTAAGGAGGAAACCCTAGGGTACTGCAACTTGACGGCCGATTTCGGAAAGGTTATCGCGCGTTCTGGGCTTCGGCCTCTTCATAAGAATTTTAGATCAGAAAGAGTAGATGAACTTGGGATTTTGAATCACTTGATTTGGATGTTGGACGCCCAAGATATGCTCATCTTCTAAATCTCCACTCTCAGTGCTTATGCATGCAAATCAAAAGGACTTTTATTCATGGCTCAAACATGGTAAGGTGAAAGGGATAGGAAGATAACAATGAAAAGTAAACTTTAGGAGGAAAGAAAACATTCAAGACAATCCCAAGATCAATGAAGAACTATTAAGCAAGCAGAAAATAGAACCCTTCTTTTTTTTCTTTTTTTTTCGCATGGTGGGTGCGTTTTACGCTCCATCTCACCTTGGCCTTTGGCCTTTCTATCTATTTTTTTTTTCCTTCTTTTGATTCCAAAGGACTTGCTTAATTTTTTTTTAATCAAGGGATGTAATGAATGTTCTCCAACCTAAAGATGGGAAAAGATCACTTTTTTTTTTTTTTTTTTTAGGTATGACGAGAAAAATGAAAGAATGCCTTAATCATCTTTTCACATGCATGAGCACTGATAGCTTCAATAAAGATTCAAAACAAGTTCTAGAATGATACCCATAATTTAGTGGATGCAGGCATAGCATAAGAAAGGACAAGAACATGCACAAATATTCCCACAAAGACTACCTCAATCAACTCACCAAGCCAAACTCATTTCCAATTTACTTGAAAGCCCAAAAAGATAAGATCAACTTTCTAATCATGCTAAATTCTTTCAAACTCAATTTGCCTCATTTTGCAATTTTTTTTATTATTATTATTTTTTTTTTTGTTTTTTTTTTTTGGTAAATTCAATTTTCTAAAACTCCTCCCCCCACACTTAAACATTACATTGTCCTCAATGTAAGCATGCAGCAAGAATCAGGTATAGGACAAGTAAATAATAAAGAAAATAAGGAGAGAGGAACAGCCTGATTTTGTTAATTGTAGGCGGCGTTGAGGAGATGCAGCTCCTCCATAGTATGCTCCTGAAAGCTCTCGTAGAATGGCTTAAGCCGCTGCCCGTTGACTGTGAATCACCTTGTGGTTGACTCATCCATAAGCTCAACTGCACCATAAGGAAAAACATGAGTAACCACAAAAGGACCAATCCAACGAGAACGCAACTTACCTGGCATTAATTTGAGACGGGAGTTGTATAGGAGGACTTTCTTGCCAACTTCAAACTCTTTCTTGTTAATCAATTTATCATGAGCAGCCTTAGTTTTTTCCTTGTAAATTCTGGAGTTCTCATATGCTTCCAATCTCAATTCCTCAAGCTCTTGCAATTGAAGCTTTCGTTGGGAACCAGCCTCTGTCATATCCATGTTGCATTGCTTTACCGCCCAATAGGCCTTATGCTCGATCTCTACCGGCAGATGACATGCTTTTCCAAAGACCAATCGATATGGGGACATGCCAATAGGAGTCTTGTAGGCCGTGCGGTAGGCCCAAAGTGCATCTTCCAACCTTTTGCTCCAGTCTTTCCTGTTGGCCTGGACTGTCTTCTCTAGAATATGCTTGATCTCTCTATTTGAAACCTCAGCCTGCCCATTGGTCTGTGGATGGTAGGGCGTCGCCACTTTATGTAAAACTCTATACTTTTGAAGCATGGATTGCATCGTTCTATTGCAGAAGTGGGATCCTTGATCACTGATGATGGCCTTGGGAATGCCAAACCTGTAGAAAATATGAGATCTAACAAAATCTGCAACCACAGAAGAATCATCAGTCCTGGTGGCTTTAGCTTCCACCCATTTCGAAACATAATCCACAGCCAAAAGAATGTACAGAAAACCAAAGGAGACAGGAAAAGGACTCATGAAATCAATGCCCCAAACATCAAAGATCTCACAAAATAGTAAGGGTTGCTGAGGCATTTCATTCCTACGTGATATTGATCCTGTGTGCTGGCAACGTGTGCAATTCTTACAAAATGTATGAGCATCTCGAAAAAGAGATGGCCAATACAAACCTGAGTCTAGAACCTTTCTAGCTGTGCGTTGAGGACCAAAGTGACCACCACATGCAAGTGAATGACAGAAATGCAAGACTGAAGCAAACTCAATATCGAGCACACATCTCCTAAGGACTTGGTCACTACACATGCGCCATAGATATGGATCATCCCATACATAGTACTTGGCCTGACTTTTAAATTTACTTAGCTGATCTCTCTTAAGATGGGCAGGGATATCAGATGCAGCTAGAAAATTAACAATGTCAGCATACCAGGGCTCAGTACCATGCAAGTGATAGAGTAACTCATCTGGGAAGTCATCTTTGATAGGCTGACAGTCCATGGTAGTGGCATCTGAAGAGGAAGGAAGCCTGCTCAAATGATCAGCCACAAGATTCTCAGCTCCACTCTTGTCTTTGATCTCAACATTGAACTCTTGAAGTAGGAGCATCCACCGTATCAACCTGGGTTTGGCATCGTGCTTCTTCAAGAGATATTTCAAAGCTGCATGATCAGAAAACACAACAACATTAGAACCCAGGAGATAAGAGCGAAATTTATCTAAAGCAAACACAATGGCAAGAAGCTTCTTTTCAGTAGTGGTGTAGTTTGCTTGGGCGTTGTCCAGAGTGCGCGAGGCATAAGCAATGACATGTGACTTCTTCTCCACTCGTTGTGAAAGGACGGCACCAACTGCATAATTGGAAGCATCACACATAAGCTCAAATGGCAAGTCCCAGTTGAGTGGCTGGATGATGGGTGGGGAAGTCAAGCGCCTCTTGAGCTCCTCAAAGGCCATCTTGCAAGACTCATCAAATTTGAATTCCACATCCTTCTGAAGCAGGTTGGACATTGGAAGGGCAATCTTGCTGAATTCCTAGATGAATCTCCTGTAGAATCCTGCATGTCCAAGGAAAGAACGTACCTCCCGCACAGACGCGGGGTAAGGTAAAGAAGAAATGATATCAACCTTGGACTTATCAACCTCTATACCCCTCTTGGACACAACATGACCCAAAACAATCCCCTGCTCAACCATGAAATGACATTTTTCAAAATTTAGGACAAGATTCTTCTCAACACATCTCTCCAAGACTCTACCCAAACTAATTAAACACTCATCAAAGGAGGTCCCATAAACAGAAAAGTCATCCATGAAAACTTCCATGCAATGCTCAAGTAAATCTGAAAATATACTCACCATGCATCGTTGGAATGTACCTGGGGCATTACATAGACCAAATGGCATCCTCCGGTATGCAAAAGTGCCAAAGGGGCAGGTGAAGGTGATCTTCTCCTGATCCTCCGGTGCTATGCAAATCTAAAAATAACCAGAAAAACCATCAAGAAAGCAGTAATGGGACTTTCCAGCTAACCTCTCTAGCATCTGATCAATGAATGGGAGTGGGAAATGATCCTTCCTGGTAGCTTGGTTGAGCCTCCTATAGTCAATGCAGACTCTCCAACTGTTCTGCACTCGCATGGGCACTAGCTCATTCTTCTCGTTGGCTACCACTGTGAATCCTGTCTTCTTTGGAACTACCTGCACTGGACTCACCCACTTGCTATCAGAGATAGGATAAATAATGCCAGCCAAAAGTAGTTTACTTACCTCTTTCTTGACCACATCTAGAATGGTGGGATTGAGTCTCCTCTGGGGCTGTCTCACTGGTCGAGCTTCTTCCTCTAAATGAATCCTGTGCATGCATAAGGAAGGGGATATACCAGGAATGTCTGCAAGTGACCAACCTATGGCTCTCTTATGTTGCTTCAACAGATTCAGCAACTTCTCCTCTTGGTCAGGCTGAAGGTTGTTGGCGATGATCACGGGTAGCTTGTCTCCATCCGCCAAGTAGGCATACTTCAGATTCTCGGGCAGGGGCTTGCACTCCAAGGTGGGTGGCTGTTGAATTGAAGGCACCAGTCTGCTTATGTTGCCACCTACCTGCACTACATTCTCAACAACAGAAACTTCCTCTATGGGAGGCACATGAGAATCACATATAGTATGAGAAGGTGCACTTTCAACAATACTCAAAAACTCATCTATTTCAGAACAAATACTACACTTACTGGGTCCATCATGACACTGAAGGCAATGCATATCATCAGGAAAATTATGAATGGTGGGGAATTCAGACTCAAGATCATACAACTCAACACATGATTTCTCCACCATTAAGTCAATAAAGTTAACATGCAAGGCAGAATGATCTTCTAAGGGATACTTCATGGCATCAATGATATTGAATTGAATAGTGTTACCAGCGAACTCCATAGATAAAGTACCCTCATGCACATTAATTATTGTCCTTGCAGTTTTCAAGAAGGGTCTACCTAGAATAAGTGGTGCGTGTCCGGGTGTGTGATCATCCTCCATATTCAAAACATAGAAGTCAGCAGGGAATATGAAATCTTTTACCTTCACTAACACATCCTCTAATACTCCCTCAGGGTATGCTGTGCTCCTATTTGCCAACTGGACCACCGCTCCTGTAGATGTCAATGTGCCTGCACCTGCCTGCAAAGAAGAATATACAGATTTAGGCATTACATTAATAGAGGCTCCTAAATCCAACATAGCATTATGAAATTGCAAATTTCTAATAGTGCAAGGAATGGTGAAAGTCCCTGGATCTTTGCATTTCTCAGGCATGGCAGGTTGAATCAATGCTGACACATTTCTTCCCAAGTTGATCTTTTCATTTCCTTTCAGTTTCCTTTTGTGGGTGCACAAGTCTTTGAGAAATTTGGCATACTTGAGAATCTGTCTGATGGCCTCCAAGAGTGGTATGTTCACCTCAACTTTTTTGAAAGTCTCCATGATCTCCTTGTCTAACTCAGCTTCTGCTCTCTTTTTATTTTGAGTGGCTCGGTGAGGAAATGGCAATGGATGGCTGTAGGAAGTCTCTCCTTTATCTTGATCAATGGTGGTGGGCTGCTTGTCCTTTTGAATGGGAGGAGGCTGATCTTCCTTTTGGCTTTCTTGTTGCTGCCCAAATTCTGGTTGTGGAGAGGGTGGGCTGCTCAACTCCTTGCCACTGCGAAGAACGATAGCACTTACATTGCCCCTTGGATTTGAAACTGGCTGTGAAGGCAACTGACCCGAACCTTGACTCTGTAGCTCACTGATATTGGTTGCAAGTTGTCCAATCTGTGTCTCCAAATTTTGTATGGCAGTATCGGTCCTTTGCTGAAACTGGAGATTGTTGGCAACGAGCTGCTTCATGATATCTTCCAAGCTTGATTCGGATTTAGGGGCTGGTTGTGGTTGCTGCATTGGTTGACTTAGTCTTTGTGCATTGAATCTGTGCTGCTGAGGTTGCTGCTGCTGTGGCTGGAATGGCTGGTTGGAAGGACCTCCATACCTCAAGTTTGGATGATCTCTCCACCCTGGATTATAGGTGGCAGCATATGGATCATATCTGTGTTGCTGTGGCTGTTGATGATGCTGTGGCTGGAAGGGTCTTCCTGGAAAAATGCTAGCACAAGCTTCTGTATTCTCCTGCAATTGAGGACATTGGTCAGTAACATGGGAAGATAATGAACAAATACCACATACCTGCTGAGATTGGGACTGTCCTTTATCAAGGGCTAGCTGTCTGACCATGGAGGCCAATTCCTCCAGTTTGTTCTCTATCCTCTGTTGGTCATTGATGGCAGCAACACCAATCTCATTGGCCTGCCTCATGGGAGTGGCTGATCTGGTACCAAACTGTTGGGCATTCTGTGCCATCTTGGAGATTAGCTCTTGAGCAGCTGCTGGTGTCTTTTCAGAGAGGGCTCCTCCACTAGCTGCATCCACCAAATACCTATCCATTGGAATAAGACCTTCATAGAAGTATTGGATCAGCAGTTGGTCACTGATTTGATGGTGTGGACAACTAGAACACAGTTTCTTGAATCGCTCCCAATACTCATGTAATGTCTCCCCATGATTCTGCCTTATGCCACAAATTTCTTTCTGAATGGCGGCTGTTCGAGATGCTGGAAAGAACTTCTCCAAAAAGATCCTTTTTAGCCCATCCCAACTTGTGATGGCAGCAGGTGGTAGGTAGTATAACCAATCCTTTGCAGCTCCATCCAATGAAAATGGGAAGGCCCTAAGTTTTATCTGCTCCTCATCAACTCCTTGTGGAACAGACAACATGGAATTCTTTGAGGTGCTTGTGCGGATCTTCACCTGCAAGGCCATGAAACTTGGGAAGCAAATGGATTAGCCCAGATTTCAATTCAAAGGTTGCATCCAATTGGGGATATTGAATGCATAAAGATTGATAGTGCACATCAGGGGCAGCCAATTCTCTAATGGTTCTACCATCCAAATGACCATGATTTACAATATTTCCATTATTTCCATTTCGATTGTGTTTAAGTCAGGGATAGGTGTAGAAACAGAAGGAATATCAGATGCAATGGCAGAAAAGGTAGGAGGATTATCAGATTCTTTGAGGTGCTCTAACTCTCTAGCCTTCCTTTGCTTCCTAAGGGTTCTTTCTATTTCAAGGTCTAGGTCAATTGGTATGTTCTTAGAGGATCTGGTCATGCACTAAAGATCAGCACAAAAACATTCTCAAAATGACTCACAAAGAACAGCACACAAACTGGCCTATGCACAGCACACAAACTGGCCTATGCACACAAAAAATGCAAAAACGTAGGGCACATAAAATCTATCATTCAAAAAGCCCTAAGACAATTTTTTTATGCAATTTTTCATAAAATTTCAACACAAAAACACTGAGGGACCTAAAAACACTAAAAACCACACAAAATCAGCCACTGAGAAACACAAAATGGCCCAAAAAGTGGTCTAAACGTTGGAATTTGGCCAAAAAAGGGTCTCCTCACTGCATAGAAGTGACATTGATTCCTCACACCCCCATTTCTTTGGACACCAAAAATCATCCCAATCGGAGCAAGTTGAAAAATGTGAACAGTAACTGTTTGCCTCAAAATCGTTTTTTCCTAAAACCGGCTCCTATTTTGCCTCTAAAACCACTCTAAATGCAAGAAAACATCAAGGGAAGCATAAAGACATGAAAGAACATCAAGTAAGGATGAGAAAGGAAGAGGATAGAACCAGTTTCTTGATTTCAATCCTTAAATATTGCTATCTGTCATGGAGGCTATCAAATCTGCTGAATAGGAATTTGCTGTTTTACTTTTGCTGAGTTTTGCTATCTCTTGCACTTGGATGCAGCTTGTTGGTATCCTACAAAACAGAGAATAAGATTTTTCTATCAGCAAAGAGAATAAGAGAATAAGAGAAGAAGAAAAGAAGAGAATAAGAGAATAAGAGAAGAAGATAAGAAGAGAATAAGAGTTTTCTGTTTTTTTTTTTTTTTTTGCTGGTCTTCTTGATCTTCTTGATTTATTTATGGCATAAACTTGGTACGTGGCGTTGTATCTAGCAGTGCCGAGTATGGTTAACTCGCTTTGGACCAATAGCCCGCAACCAGCTAGTTTCCAACCTATATACCAAGTAGCAACCACAAATTTCTTTAAAATCAGTCTTCTTTTGACAAAAACGAGATTGGTTCCCCGGCAGCGGCGCCAAAATCTGATCGGGGCTGTCGAACACCAATAGATTAGATAGTATGATGATACGGATTTGCAATAGAGGTGCAACCCTAAGTCGTCTCCCAACGAACCTCAAACGGATCTGTCAAAACAAGGCTAAACGGGGGGGGGGAAGTTTTTGATAAAAAATAGAAAACAAGATGAATAAGAACACAATAAATCAAGATACAATCAGTTGCAAACCAATCCTTCTATCCCAGTTTTCATTGCCTTCTCAATAAACCATTTGTTTAGTTTTAACCCTCAAATCGAAAATCAGAAAAATCCTTTAACAACCGCCAAAGATTTGGAAGAAAACCAATAAACAGATTTCAGAAACCTCTTAGTTCAATCTATCAGTTTTGATTCCCCTTATTGCACAGATTCGAGACTGATTGGAATACCATCCAAACAGGTTGTTCTTGATTCCAGTTAAAGCCTCAACCGAGCACAAAAACCTTGGATTCTCAAACAAAGACAATGCATGCATTCATCCAACCGGTATCAACACATACACAGATTTAAGAGAGAACGGAAACAAGAAAACAACAAAGTTAAAACTAAAACAAACATATTTCCATTAAATCCAAGACTCAAACCGGGAACAAGGATGGTGTTGCAACTTGATTACAGAATCCTTAGCCCTCCATCTTGACAAGAACAATGGAGAGAAGAGAAAAATCGGCTACTGTTCACGTCCTTCAAGAATCTCCCTTTAATGGCCTCTTAAGGTGCTTAAATAGAGCTTAAGGAGGAAACCCTAGGGTACTGCAACTTGACGGCCGATTTCGGAAAGGTTATCGCGCGTTCTGGGCTTCGGCCTCTTCATAATAATTTTAGATCAGAAAGAGTAGATGAACTTGGGCTTTTGAATCACTTGATTTGGATATCGGACGCCCAAGATATGGCCTTTTAAAGAATTAGTATCTGTGCAGTTTTCCTAATTTGCCCCCAACTTCTTGGCCCCGACTTTGAAGCGCTGTTTGAAGGCCCAAACGAACTCGGATTTGGACAAACCATAGCATTCCAGAAATCTAAAGAAGTCCGCTACAATATCTCTTAATACATCATCTTCATTCTAGAATTTTATATTGGCTAAAATACTGAAGGAAGTGCAGGAGGTCAAATCTGCCAAAATTGCCCTTATTTCTCTATCTCCAATTTCCAAGATATCTCATTGCCATCAAGATGTCTCATGCCCCATCTCATGCTCCATGGCCCTAAACCTGGCAAAATAAAATAAAATAGTGTGAAGCCCAATTCCTATAAAATAAAATGAAATAAAATCAAGATGAATGAAATAACACAACTAATGTGCAGAAAGGACTAAATATGAGGGCTAAATAGTATGAAAATATGTACTCTATCAGGGAGCGAAAATAATTAATTTCTCCTAAATTGGTGTATTTATATGGTGGTGCCACATGAATGGATGATTAAAGCTTGGAAGCCAAGAATGGTGTCATGGAGTGACACTTGGCAAGTAGTGGTCCAAGTTAAATGAAGAATTAAATAAATGTAAAAGAAATGATATTAGTCATTCTAGCATTTAATGAAGGCAATGATGATGTTGCTTAAAAAGAAAATGCAAATGGAAAAGAAAATAGTCATGCATTAATGGTTGGAAAATGGTGGCATTTAATTAATTCATTATGGAAATGAATTATGTCTCTCAAGTGGTCTTTCAAGTGATGGCATGAAATTAGTCCCCTTAAAAATAAATGAGAAAAATAGCTATTTTGGCATGGAAGACTTGATCCAAGGGTGGAGATTAAGGCTTGAAAATCTAATGGTTGAGATGATTCAAGAGAAGTGGCATGGATTGCCACATGTAAAGGGATTTGAATGGTTGAGATCTAGTCTTCAAAAGTAAAAGAAATCTAATGGTGGAGATTAAAGAAGACAAGAGCACATGGATTGTGCTAGTTTGGAAGGTGGGGATTTATTCTCATAAAGTGAAGGAAGATCTAAGGGTTAGGATCTAACCTTGAAGTTGTTAGAGATAAAAGGGTATTTGGAAGGTGCTAAGTCTTCCATTTTTCATTTTGAATGGATTGCAAATGAAGAGAGAGAAAGGAAGAAAAAGAAGAAGAAGAAGAAGGAGAAGAAGAGAGGAATGAGAAGAAGCCTAGAGGTAAGGTGTGAAATTATCTTATTCTCTTCATCTTTCTATGGGGTTTTGAGTAATCCACTCTTTATTTTATTTAAGAAGGTTTGGGAAAAATGGAAGAGTGGCCATGGAAGCTTGATGGAGCTTGAAGAACCTTGAAGGAAGCTAGAAAAAAAATAAATAAATAAAGGTAAGGGATGGCCCCATGGGATGGTGGCCTTGCATGGTTGTAAGTATGTTTATAAACTTTCATGTTGTATTAAGCATGCTCTTCATGTACATAATAGCTATGGCCATAGGGATTGTTATGGTACATGGTGGAAAGGGGTAGGTTAAGGCTTCAAACCTTGAAAGGTTGTGAGAGCATGGAAGACCTAACTATATTTGCATGCACATGCCATTACATGATTTATGTTTATGTTCATATTTATTGCATAAGCACCCTTATTGAGCTTAATAGTTCATGAGGTTTTTACCCTCACATGTAGGTTGTCAAGGCATGAGAAAGAGCAAGGCAAAAGGGGAAAGCTTAAGGATGAATGAGAAGTTTTAAGGATGTGTTGTAATGGCTCGATAAAGCCTTAAGCTATATGTATTTTCATTTGTGTTGTACGTTGTCTTAAGCATCAAGAGAGTGTATAAGCTTCATTTATGGGAAAAAGTTAAAGTTGGGGTGTATATTTATTGATTTTTAATTTTGAAATTTTTGAATAAATTTGGCCTAACATAGAACTCAAAGTGTGAGACTTGAAGGAAAGATGTATTTTTGCCTAGTGTGAAAGGCATCTAGTTGGATAAATTTTTGAGGGTTTTTGGAGGCCAAATTTTGGAATTGGGAGCCATATATTTCAGAAATGAGATCTGGAGAGTTTGGAAAAAAAAAAAAAAGGAAAGAAGTGAAGAGGCAGCAAAGGGTTGCCAGCAGCACTTGCAGGGCTGTAGAGGGCGGGGGCGGGAGCGCACAGGCGGGCCTGCGCGTGCAGGTGCGCGCGGGAGGCCGTGTGCGCGGCATGTGCGGCCAGCCCGCGTGGCCAGCGCCCAGCGGGGCCCCGCGGGCCAATTTTTTTAAAAAAATTGGAATTTTTGGGAATTTTGGGGCATTTCTTAATTGAATTCGAGCCCCGGAGGAATTTTCAAAATAAAAGGATTTTCGGGCATGTTCGGAGAAAATGTCAAAATTTTACAAAATTAAACATTTGAGTTTTTCCTCCAAAATTGGTAATCAATCAATGGATTAGTTTAAATGGTGAATTATGGAGCCCGATAAAATTCTTGAATGGAAAAGAATTAAATATAAATAAGAAATGGCGGTTGGGCATTTTCATGAGTTTCCTTTTTAGCTAATGCAGTGTGGTTAAAGCCCAATTTCGCTAGTGAATCCTGGGGATGAGGGAAGGGAAGGACGAGCCTAGTTCCCACCTAGGGCGTTTCATCTTGAAACATGGTCCACCCCTCATCTAAGGCCGGGCAAGTGGATAATTTGGGTAATTGTTCACGAGTAACACCGTAAGTGGGAGCGGGGCGTTACATCCAACGTACTCAGAATGTCTCAATTTTCATGCACAACCTCGATTCTCATGCCAAACCTTAAATAATTGTACTTTTACTTAACCTCGAGTCTCAACAATCCCTAGACATCATATTCATTTAAAGGAACATTAAAATCCATTTTTCTCAATTTCTTCATAATATCCACCCATTTTCTTCTTATTTGCCCTCAAAAATTCTAAAATAAATATCTCCTCAAACATTTTTCTAAATTTTTCAACACCATAAATCATAAAATAATTTTCTAAAAATTATAATAAAAAAAATCATAATAAAATAGCTATGCATGCGCCCTCATGCGCCTATCCCATGCTCCTGAAATAAAAGGTCAACGCGTAAAGTCCACACACCGGTTGTCTTCCCCAATCTTCTAGTCACCGACGGTTGCTTCGATCACCAATCCTTTTGCACCACCTTGAAGCCCTTCTCAAGCTGATCCCAATGGCACACTCCTTGGTCTGAAACACTACTAAAAAATGCCCCAATCGAATGATTAAACTTTTGGCTCTAGCGACCGCTGCAATTTTCAGCCACCTGTCAAAACACCCTCAAACCTTGATGAAACCTCACCAAAATCTCAAAATTTTCTCCTCTTGACACAAGGATCAAAATCCCTCTATCGAATCCCTCTAAAACACTCCAAAACTTCATAAATTTGATGCCCAAAACCTTGAAACCCTTGGCCCTATTTATAGCTAAAAATTGGTACCTCTCGGCCAATCAGAGGCCGAGGCTTGGCCTCCAAAGCTTCCCTAGGCCACAAGAGACCTCTTCCAGGCCAACATTTGTCATCCCATCACCGAATATCATGATTTTCAATGGTGGCAATGAGGCAGCCAAATTGCAATGTTCACACTACAATTTAAAAAATTACACTTTAACCCCTCTAGCTTTTTCTTTTTCATTTTGGCCTTTTCCTAGAAGCCCCTGATTTTTTCAATAATTCCATTATGACCCATAAGTTCTAAGTTTCTCCTTTCATCCCCAAAAATTTAGGAATAACATCATTTCGACCTCTCTCGGGCAAAATTAAGGATTTACACTTAAGGCCCAAATATATGATTCGACTGTGAATCCTTTTGTTTCAACCCGAACCCACTTCAAGGTTGTTCTACTTACAAAATCAAAGTCTTCTCAGGGTTTCATTAACTTTTCAGATGTCCCTTACGTCTATTCAATTTTTCAGCCTTAACCAAACATGTATCGAAAACTGTCTCTGTTTCAATTTCTTTTAACACTTTAAATCCTATTTCGAAACACTCGTCAATACCATATCATTTTTCTTAGACATCTAGGTTCTAAAGCACTCCTTGCAGTCAATTCGGTTACTCATCACTGTGAGAAATTACACTATAGCCCCAGACTTTTCAAAAATTTCACTTACACACTCAAATAAAATTACACTTAAAATCTTATGAAATTCTCGAGTGTTACATTCCCCCCCCAGGAAATTTCATCCTCAAAATTTCTTTTGTACTTTACAAACCAAATCACTAATATTGACAATAACTCTTAATTGAAATAACCTAAATTGTAACATCCCAGATTTTTAAAATCAAAAAAAGAGATAATACCTAAGGTTATTAGGTTCTAATACTTGAGGAAATAGTCCCTTTCAAGGAATTGGGGAAGCCTTGAGGGAAAAATTCAGTTTCTGAACCAGTGGCAAAATCGTAAATACTGAAGTCGGGTAAAAGTGTAATTTACCTAAAATCTTGGGGTGCTAAGTGTAATTTATCCATTTTTTGGGGACCAAAAAGTGCAATTAAAAATGGCTCAGGGACCAAGTTGCAAAGGCCTAAGTGCAAATTATTCGAAAAGTTCAGGCCAATGTGTAGTTTTTGAAACCTTAAAAAAATATCTCTTCAAAATATCAACCATGAGCCAATCATGGATGGCCAAGTGTCCCCGCTAGGTGTCACAATTGGATTGGTTGAAATCTTATAATTATGGGTGTAATGATGAGCATAGTGTGAACACTCAAAACAAATGAAATTTTGGATTCCAAACTCTATTAAATTCAATTAAGAGACGAGAGGTGCATTTGAGTTAGAATGCACATGGGAGAAATGATGAAGCCTTATATTCAATGACACATGGCAATCAAGCATTGGGTTACTTGGAAGTTAAGTTAAGGTCTCATGATGGCTCATAATGACCCTTTGAGGTGGCATTGCATGATTAACTAAGGAAAAGCATACTTAGCTTCCAAGTTTGAAAAAGTCTCCAAACATTATCTCTAAGGACATGTGTCAAGCATTCATTGGCCACTTGGAAATAGGATTTGAAGAGTAATGATGGGAAATGTAGAAAAATGAATTAACCATGTGGGATGTAATGATGGGAATATTGGAAAATCAAATTAAACATGTGATGGCTCATATCTCAAGGGAGACTTGTCGTAAGGGCATGAAAATACACAAATCTTTAGGGACACATGGCATATTTTAATTGGATGCTCATGGGTGGAATGATGATGTGACACGTGGCGTGATTTGGTTCGTCGAAGTTTCCTATAAATAAGGGCTTTGGGGTTGTTCATTTGGGCACCAAGAAAGGAGGAAAAGGAAAGGAGTTTGAGAGAGGAAATGCTACCAAAGAGAAGGGAGAAAGTCGAGGGAGAATAAGCCTTGACAGAATTTTTGGGTCTTTCTCGAAGTTCATGCCAAGCAATAAGAAAAACTACGTGAAAACCCATTCCGCTCGTTATAAACCATGTTTCCTAAGGTAACCGATTAAGGTGAGTGATTCCTGCATGTTTGTGACATTTTGAGCATTTGTTGCTTCACTTGTGTGTTGACTTGCACATCATGCCTTTGTGGCTTACATGTCATATTTTCCCTTGTTTATGCATATTCCTTCTGCTTTGTCATATATCATGTTCGTATTGGTGACTGTGGCTAGTTGTTGGGACATCATGGAAGACCTCGTGCTCTGGTGATGAGCCAGGAGTGACTATGATGACCGCGGAGGTGATTGCAACACCTTGACATTGATACCACAGGGGTGGATTTTATAATAGCATTATTGCATTTACACGCATGTACTCTCCTTTTCTGAGTCACTCACTTAGATGTTAATATCTAACTTGGGTGTTTCATACCCCTGGGACATTCAACGTCCCAAGTATATCAGATGTGCCAGGTGATGCAGGTTCTCGTTCAAGCAAGGGCAAGGTGGTGGAGCTTGGCTAGCTTTGGTTTTTATCCCATTATGTACCCTTGTAATACGAATGATGTATTGTAAATAGTAGCTAGGATACTCAAGGTTGTAAGAAGTGTGTGTGTGGGTGTCCTACGATTGTTCCTACAGTGATGTGTTACCTTTTTGGAGTATTGGAAGTCGTGAGCATTTCTTGTACTTGTAAAGTAAATCTAGTGAAAACCCATTTATTTAGCTTTGGTTAAGCTTTTAGGTTCAATCCAACGCTTCCGTTGGTAAGGGTTTCCCTAATGCCCGCGGTGATGTTAGCTTATATTTTACATTGTAGTGTATTTGGAAAAGTGGGGCGTTACATAAATACATCAATCACATACCATCCCTAATCTTTGGAAATTATTCCAATTCACATTTATTATACAATCAATGCTTACAATGCATGTCGTATCTTTCACAGAATTTCCCATTATAGCTCTTCACAAGTGGTCACACATATCTCAAAATGTTCTACATCATTTGATACCATCCAATTTTCCTAATTTACTTTTAAGTTAATGCATATGATATGATCGTGAATGCATCAAAATCTATTTGAACAAAATTAGCGTACCTTTTTTCATCATCAGATAGTTCTCCTCGTCCTCTCTTGTCAAGCAATAAACTCGTGCAGTGTGAGGTCCTCGTGTCCCATCTACTTTCCCTGACTGCTCCAATTTTTGTCTTTTCGGACATTCATTTGCATAATGCCCTGGGAATCAAGTCAAGGAGATCATCCATAGGTTCCCGGTAGGTCTAGTAGAGTGCCCCATCCTCCGAATCAGTGGTATGGCTTATCAATAGAGGAAATATATGAACTGCTCTTGTATGGGGACAGTGACAAATTGGTTGACCCTACCACCTATGAGGAGGCAATATCTAATATCTATGCCTCGAAGTGGAAAATAGCTATGGAATCTGATATAGAGTCTATGTACTCCAACCAGGTCTGGGTTTTGGTAGATTCACCTAAAGGAATTGTTCCTATCAAGTGTAAATGGATCTTCAAGAGAAAGATCGGTTTAGATGGACAGATTTTGACCTATAAAGCTTGGTTAGTGGCAAAGGGCTATCATCAGCATCAAGGTGTTGACTATGATGAGACTTTCTCACCTGTCACAATGTTGAAGTCCATCAAGATGATGTTAGTTATAGCTGTTTACTATGACTATGAGAAATAGACATCAAGATGGCTTTTCTAAATGGAATTCTTAAAGAAAATATCTATATGGAACAACCAAGTGGATTTGAGTTTGTCGATCCACGTCAAGTGTGTTTACTGAAGAGATCAATATATGGTCTCAAACAAGCATTAAGGAGTTGGAACATCCATTTTGGTCATGAGATCAAAGGGTTTGGGTTCATGAGAAATCCAGATGAACCATGTGTATAAAAGAAGGTTAGTGGGAGCACCATTGTATTCCTAGTCTTGTACATGATATTTTAATTATGGGTAACAGTGTGGACGTGATGATGTTTGTAAAAGCTTGATTGTCTAAAGTATTCTCCATAAAGGATATAGGAGATGCTACCTATATTTTAGGGAATAGACTTTATAGAGATAAAGTCAAAAAATTGATAGGTCTCTCCCAGATCTTGTACATAGAGAAGATGTTAAAACGGTTTATCATGTTGAATTTCAAAAGGGGACAGTTGCCTGTCTGGGTTAGAGTTCATCTCTCTTAGGAAATGTCCCTTAATACTCATGAAGAAATGGATCTTATGAGTAAGGTACCTTATGCTTTGACAATTCGGAGCCTCATGTATGTGATGATATGTACGAGCCTAGATATTGCATACGTCATGAGTGTTGTAAGCTAATATCAGTCTGATCCCAGTGATAGATGCTGGATCACAGTGAAGCATATTCTGAAGTACTTGTGAATGACTAAAGATATGCTACTGATTTATGGAGGGGGTGATTTCCATATGGATGGATTCATTGATTTGGATTTTCAATCGGATGTTAATGATCACAAATCAACGTCTGGTTTTGTATATCTCTTAAATGGCGGTGCTATGAACTGAAAAAGTTCTCAACAAGCAATCATAGCGGATTCAACCATTGAAGCCGAGTATGTTGAGGCATGTGATGCTACTAAGGAAGCTGTTTGGATCTAGAAGTTTCTTTCGATGGTTGATGTTGTTTTGGCCATTCTTTCACCAATACCTTTGTATTGCAATAACAATGGAGCTATTGTGTAATGACCCATTAGAGAGTCTAGAATCTATTTGGAGATTATTTAATTTTCTATTTAATTAGTGTTTAAGATTTTTTGTTATTTAATATGGCAATTTAGAGATTTTAAAAGAAAAGAATAACATTTAATTTTATATAATTATTGTGAAAATTAGATGCAACGGCATGGAGGTAATTATAAGAGTTTAAATAATAATTTCTCTTAATAGGAATTATTTATTAAGAGATATTAAGAGTGAGAGTCCATGCGGGAGAAGGAGAAGGATTGAAGTCTCCTAGTTGTATAAGGAGAAGGAGATGTGGGCTTTAGGGCTACCTCTCCATTATATATATAGATTCATAGCACTTAGTTTCTTCACGCCGTAAAGAACAGAGAGTGGAGAAGGTTGCAACAGAGAATTAAAGAGATTGTAGTCTGTGAGGTATTCTGTGAGAGTTTGTGTTACAATTGTTGAGTCAATGAGAGAATCATAAGGCAAGTATCTTCCCTATAAATCTTTCCTCTACAGGTTCATATCAGTGTTTTTAGATTAATCAAGAACTCTTATTGAGTTTTAGTTTTTACAAATATGTGTATATATATATATATGCATTTACAGTGAGTTCAAGGCAATTCATGCTTGATTTCTTTTATCGATTCAATTAGATTAATGCTTGAATCATCCATGATATTGTTCTTGTCAATTGGGATTTGTTTTCCCAAGATTTTATTTGGAATGGTGTAGATTTGTTAGTTTTTGTTTCAAGGCAGAGTCTCTATGAGCGTTTGTTTTTGGGTTTAAGAGTTGTAGATATCCGAATGTGAGCTTTCATATTCTGATGGATTTTCCCAAGTATGTGAGTAACATCCGGATAGGCTAGAGGCTATTTGGATGTGTTAAAAAAATTTATGTAAGTGATATCCGGGTGGGTTATGAGATATCCAAATGTCTCAGTTGTTCTCTATGAGTGGTATCCGGATAGCTCTTGGTCATATTCAGATAGCCTAGTGATATCCAGATGCTTTGTTTCTGTATCCAGATGTGTCAAGCATGCATTGAAAGTGATATCCGGATGTCTTGAGTCGTATCCGGATAGGTTTTATATGAGTAATATTTAGATGCTTCAAGTCGTATCCAGATGCATCCAGTTCTTGTTGAGAGTAATATCAGGATATATTGATTCATATCCGGATGAGTTCCAAGTTCTTTGCGTGTGATAACTGGATGGTTCTTCGTACATCCGGATGCCCTTCCCTTCTATTCGGATAAGACTCATATCTGGATGAGTTCCAAGTTCTTTGCGTGTGATATCTAGATGGTTCTTCGTTCATTCGGATAGCTCATATCCGGATGCCCTTCCTTTCTATCCAGATAGGCCCAGTATATTCAGATGCCTTGTTTTATATTTAAATGTCCCTCTCAAGTTTTGGAATTTTATATTCGAATGCCTCAGTGAGATATTCGAATGACCTGAATCATATTCGGGTGTCCTAGTTCTTATCCGAATACATCCTAGCGTATTCGAATAGCTTTTGATTTGAACGCCAGTGTATTCGGATGAACCTTCTTCAGATTCGAATGTCTTTCATCATATCCGAATATCCTTCCTGATATCTAGATGGCTTTTTGGTCGAGCAGCTGTCGAGCCTCTCCAGAATTGTTTATCTATCTTCTAGTTTGCAGCAAAGTGCACCCTAGGTCGTCTCTCACAAGGAGCCTTATCTTCTTCTACCAACAATAAGAACCAATATAAGCAACACAACAGTTTGTTTAGGGGGGGATTTTGACAGAAAATTAAGTAACTAAACCGAAACACAAATATAGATGAAAATCAGTAAATGGAGAGCAACCAGTTGTGTATTTATCCCCTATGTGAAATCTTCCTTGTCCAACCTATAGATCTTGGTTTGTTAGATGTTATAATCTCTGGATATCAAACTCAAAGCATCCCCAACAACCGTCCAAGGATTAGAATGATTGGAACAACAAAATGAATACAGAAATCTCTTATAAACAAAATGCAGCCATTCATTCTCTATTCAACCCATCCGAAGCTATGAAAGAACAAACATTCAAGCACATTATATTCATTTCCGAGATGTTATAGCAACCGGCTACAACACTCTGTTCTCTTAAGCATTTAACGAAAAATGAATCCATGCAAACTCACACAAACCTGCCATGAACTACATGCATTTCAAAATCTGCTCAAACTAAACCAATGGGAATGAATAAGATTAAAACAAACAAACCAGGTTTTTTGTAGCTCATCCGGGACTCAGATTCCACATAGGTTCAAGATTACACAATCGGTTACAATAGTTCTAGCCTTTCATTGCAGCAAAGGAGACAAAATGGAAAACAAAAATGAAGAACATAGAAATATGCTAGCAACAAGAAACGGCCAGAAAAATCCTCTCTATTCTCCTCTGGAAAATAAGTGCTAAGAGGCCTTAAATACATGGCCAAGAAAGGAAAAGCTAGGAAGGCTAGGGTTGGGCCTAACCTAGCCCAACAGATATGAGCCCAAGACAACAAAAACGAGCAGCCCAAATGCAGCCCAAAACAGTAGAATTGAGCAGCCCAAATCTGCTCTCGCTGGATGCTAGCCTCCAACAATTTCTCTAAATGCATGGCTCGCTGCTTCCAGTATACAACAGTATCATACTCGGCATCTATCTCTAGTCCTTTGTTTTGAACAGCCACATCATTTCTCCTCCGAGGAACCTTAGGCCAAATGTCATAAACATCATCCAATATAGAAACTGGGCGTTTATCACCACCATAGCTTTCTTCCTCAAAACGATGTTGCTCCAAAATCTCCAACTGCTTGAGCTCAAATTTCAGCCTTTGTTTAGTAAGGCTGTCAAGCTCTTCTCTGAGAAGTCGTACAGCATTTGCCTGCTTATACTCCCAGTTTTTCACAAGATATGCCAACTGAGAAGACCCCTTTTCACTGTAATTAGTTAGCTCTAACAGACGCTTAAAATCAACGATTTTAGGCTCCTCGATGATTGTAACCTCCTCCAACATATCCTGATGGTATGCTCCAGGCCTTTCTATATTGAATTGCTTCCCAGCTTCATTCATATCTTCAGGCCACATTGAAGAGACAACTGTATAAATGCATAAACAGCAAGTTCAGGCTACACCAGCTGCTTCTCTAGCTTGGATTCATAGAAGTAAGATAGAAAATAGTGTAAGGACAATTTGAAGTATCATAAAATAGAAACAATGAAAGATTAGCAAAATTACTTCAAATTGTGTAATAAGATTGAGGTGAAATGCCAAAATATAGCATAAATATGCATGCTATCAACTCCCCCATACTTATACTTTTGCACTCCTGGGCAAAACACTAGACTCTATGACTCAAAAATAAAAACGTGGAAAAACACAAATCAAATGCAAGGTAAGTCTTCAAGAATTCATCATTCAAAGATCATCTTTCCTCTACTTCCAAGAAAACAAGTGACATGGCAATTCATTCAATAAGACAAATCAAAAGTAGACGCCTCTCACAGGACAAGTGTATACTCAAAAATCTCTCAAGAGGTGGTGGTGACTGTTTCGCTCAAATTCACCCAATCACAATTCCACTACCATAAGCTTGTTTATCTTCTCAATCTCCACTATCCATGTCACATGCATGCCACAAATCAAAAGGACTTATTCGGGGTTGTAATGTGGGGAAGAAAGAAATGGAAAGACAACAATGAAGGAAAACATGCCTTAGGTCGAGAAAACATTTTATGCAACTCCAAGATCAAGAGATAGAATTTCCAAGCATTATGAAAAACATTGCATCTTTATTCGGTTGAGTGCGTTTTACGCTCCATCTCAACTTTGCTTTCTTCTTTTTCTCATCAATTTTTTCATTTCATTTTTTTTTTAAAAGGAGGTGAGTGCGTTTTACGCTCCTTCTCATCGTTCTATCCTTTGCTTGCTTTTCTTTTTTTCTTTTCTTTTTCATGGATGCAAATGGCCTTTGGCCTTATGTCTTGCTTGATGAATTCAATCTCTCTCTCTAGAATGCACTTAATATTCCTCTTCCTAAGGTTGGAAGGTCCAAAAAGGTGTATGAAAATGAAGGGTAAGAATGATGGCTCTAAGTGGCAAGCGAAAGGGATTGATTGATTTTTTTTTTTTAAAAAAAATAACAAAATGGTCAAATGGGGACAAGAAAGAATGCCTTAATCATGTTTGAGTCATGCATGAACAAATATAGCCTCAACCAAGAATCAAAACAAGTTCTAGAGTGGAGATCATGATAAGTGAATGCACACACAAGAAAAACAATAGGCTCAAAATCCTCACGGCTGTAGACTACCCAATCAATCTATCAAATCAAACTCATTGCCAAGTCACTCAAAATCAAGGAAGATAAGATTGAAGTTCTAATCATGCTGGGTTCTTTTAGACTTAATTGCTTAACTTGCATTTCCACACAAAACAGACTCAACTAGACCCAAGGGAAAAGAAATATGAAAAGATAAAGAAATTGCTGCAAAAATAAGAATGCTACCCCCCCCATACTTAGACTTTATATTGCCCTCAATGTAGACATGCAATTCCAACCAAGAATAGGACAAGTAAATGTAAAGTATTAGGGAGAGAGAAATAGCCTGATGTATCAAATGGAGGTGGCATTGAGGAGATGCAGCTCCTCCACAATATACTCCTGAAAGCTCTCGTAGAATGGCTTAAGTCGCTGCCTGTTCACTGTGAATTGCTTTGCATTGGACTCGTCCTTGATTGCAACTGCACCAAAGGGAAAAACATGAATAACTATGAAAGGACCAGTCCAACGGGAACGTAACTTACCGGGCATCAACTTGAGACGGGAATTGTATAGCAGAACTTTCTGGCCAACTTCGAATGTCTTTCTCACAATATGCTTGTCATGCACAGCCTTGGTCTTCTCCTTGTAGATGCGTGAGTTCTCATATGCGTCCATCCTAATCTCCTCAAGCTCTTGAAGTTGGAGCTTTCTTTGGGACCCCGCTTCACTGATATCCATATTGCATTGCTTCACCGCCCAATATGCCTTATGCTCCACTTCCACCGGAAAGTGACACGCTTTTCCAAAAACCAACTTGTAAGGGGACATGCCGATGGAGGTTTTGTAGGCAGTGCGGTAGGCCCATAGCGCATCTTCTAATCTCATGCTCCAGTCTTTCCTATTAGGCTAGATAGTCTTCTCCAAAATCTGCTTGATCTCCCTATTTGAGACTTCAGCTTGCCCATTAGTCTGTGGATGATAAGGAGTCGCCACTTTGTGTATTACCCCATACTTACGAAATAGGGTGTCTATCTTTCTATTGCAAAAGTGGGATCCTTGGTCGCTGATGATGGCCCTGGGCACGCCAAACCTGCAAAAGATGTGAGAACGAACAAAATCTGCAACCACAGAAGCATCATCAGTCCTGGTGGCTTTAGCTTCCACCCACTTAGAAACATAATCCATAGCTAACAGGATGTACACATAACCAAATGACACAGGAAATGGACCCATGAAGTCAATGCCCCAAACATCAAAGATTTCACAAAACAATAAGGGTTTTTGAGGCATTTCATTCCTACGTGATATAGTGCCTGTGTGTTGGCAACGTGTGCAATTCTTACAGAACTCATATGAATCCTTAAAGAGTGAAGGCCAATATAATCCAGAATCTAGGACTTTCCTAGCTGTACGTTGGGGACCAAAGTGACCACCACATGCAAGTGTGTGACAAAAATTTAAGACAGATGCAAACTCATGGTCAGGCACACATCTCCTGATGACCTGGTCACTACATATGTGCCACAGATAGGGATCATCCCACACATAATACCGAGCCTGACTCTTAAATTTATTTAGCTGTTCCTTCTTAAAATATGCAGGTAATTCAGAAGCAACTAAATAATTTACCAAATCAGCATACCAGGGCTCAACACCATGAATGTGGTATAATAACTCATCTGGGAAATCATCCCTGATAGGCTGGGAGTCCATGACAGATGGATCTGAGGTGGAAGGAATGCGACTGAGGTGGTCGGCTACCAAGTTCTCTACTCCACTTTTATCCTTGATCTCAATGTCAAATTCTTGGAGCAAGAGCATCCACCTTATCAAACAAGGTTTGGCATTAGGCTTCTTCAAGAGGTACCTAAGAGCTGCATGGTCAGAAAAGACAATAACTTTAGAACCAAGTAAATAGGATATAAATTTATCCAATGCAAAAACAATAGACAAGAGCTCTTTTTCCGTAGTGGTATAATTAGACTGTGCCGCATCCAATGTACGCGAAGCGTAGGCTATGACATGGGATTTCTTCTCCACACGCTGGGAAATGACGGTACCCACTGCAAAGTTGGAGGCGTCGCACATCAACTCGAAGGGCAACTCCCAGTCGGGTGGCTGTATGATGGGTGGAGAAATCAATCGACTCTTCAGTTCCTCAAATGCCCGCTTGCACTGCTCATCAAAGTGGAAGGTCACTTCTTTCTGGAGAAGATGGGAAAGTGGAAGTGCAATCTTGCTGAAGTCCTTGATGAACCTCCTGTAAAATCCTGCATGGCCAAGGAAAGAACGCACCTCCTTCACAGAGGTGGGGTAAGGCAACGAAGCAATAACATCAACCTTAGACCGATCCACTTCTATACCCTTCTTAGACAGAACATGCCCTAAAACAATTCCTTGTTCTACCATGAAATGACATTTTTCAAAATTTAAAACAAGGTTCTTTTCAATGCATCTCTCTAGGACTCTACCCAAGCTAACCAAGCAATCATCAAAAGAAGTGCCATAAACTGAAAAATCATCCATGAACACTTCCATGCAATGCTCTAGAAAATCTGAAAATATACTTACCATGCATTGCTGAAAAGTACCTGGAGCATTACATAGACCGAAAGGCATTCTTCTATAAGCGAATGTGCCAAAGGGGCAGGTGAAGGTGGTCTTCTCTTGATCCTCTGGGGCTATGCAAATCTGAAAGTATCCAGAAAAACCGTCAAGGAAACAATAGTGTGACTTACCAGCCAACCTCTCTAACATCTGATCAATGAATGGGAGGGGGAAATGATCCTTTCTGGTTGCTTGGTTCATCTTCCTATAATCAATGCAGACTCTCCAGCTGTTCTGCACTCTCATGGGGATAAGCTCATTCTGCTCATTTGGAACCACCGTGATGCCCGTCTTTTTTGGAACAACCTGCACGGGACTCACCCACTTGCTGTCAGAAATAGGGTAAATAATATCGGCTGCAAGTAATTTACTTACCTCCTGTTTTACCACATCAAGGATGGTTGGGTTAAGTCTTCTTTGAGGTTCCCTTGCTTGTTTTGCTCCTTCCTCCAATAAAATACGGTGCATGCAAACAGATGGGCTGATTCCAGTTATGTCTGCTAAAGTCCACCCAATTGCTTTCTTATTCTTTTTTAGCACATCCAGCAACTTTCTCTCTTGGTCAGGCTGCAAGTTGTTTGCAATGATGACTGGCAGCTTCTCATCTTTCTCCAAGAATGCATACTTGAGGTGCTGAGGCAAGGGCTTGCACTGAATGGTGGGTGGCTACTGCAAAAAGGGGGCTGATCTATTTGACTGCAAATCTAACTCGAAAGCACTATCAACCTGCTCAACAAGGTCAGCAGCACTATCTTCCACTTGGGAAATGTTAGCATCAAAATCAAACTCATGCCTATGCAAAAATTCAGCAATCTCTAAGCATGCAGCACATTGACTCTCTCCATCACTACAATCAGTGCAAATAATCGTATCTGGGAATTCATGCACAGTGGGGAGTTTATCAATTAAATCAGAAGACTCAAAACATGCTTCATTCACTAACAGGTCAACTCTATTTACTTGAAAAGTGGAATGATCCTCAGCAGGGAATTTCATGGCATCAAGTATCTTGAAGTTAATTGTGTTACCAGCAAATTCCATGGAAAGTGTACCCTCATGCACATTGATAATAGTTCTAGCAGTTTTTAAGAATGGTCTCCCTAGTATCAAGGGTGCATGCTCAAATGTGCTATCATCTTCCATATTCAAAACATAAAAATCAGCTGGAAATATTAAATCCTTAACCTTAACCAGCACATCTTCTAGGACTCCAGTGGGGTGTGCAGTACTTCTATTGGCCAGCTGGACAACCACTCCTGTTGGCTTCAAAGGACCACACTGCAATGAAGCATAAATAGAGTTAGGCATAACATTAATGGATGCACCTAAATCTAGTAAAGCATTGCTAAATTGCATGTCTCCTATAGTACAAGGAATGGAAAACGTCCCTGGATCTTTACACTTTGCTGGCATGGCAGGTTGGATAAGGGCTGAAACATTCCTCCCAAGGTTGACCTTCTCATTCCCCTTAAGCTTCCTCTTGTGAGTACACAAATCTTTGAGAAATTTTGCATACTTTGGAATCTGTCTGATGGCTTCAAGGAGGGATATGTTGATTTCCACTTTCTGGAATGTCTCCAAGATCTCTTTATCTAATTCAACTTCTGCTCTTTTCTTATTTTGAGTTGCTCGTGTTGTTGTACTTTTTGTACAATAGTTTTAATGATGAAAAACATATATTGGTTTAATCCCTAAATCATTAGTCAAGTATGTGGTTTTCAATATACATCAATTTCAATATCAAGTTTCATTGTCTGAAACTGAAAATCCTGTTTTTGGCTAAGTCTGGAGATTAGCACCTTATAAGGAGAAGTATAAGAAAGAGTTTTCTTTTTAGAAAACAAACTCCCGATAATTTGATATCTATCATTTATTAGAGCTAAAACGATTTTTCATGAATTTTTCATTAAATATAAAGTATATATTTTTCGAAACATGTTTTCCAGAAAATCCTATTTCGAAACATATTGATCTAAGTTTCGAAACCTTTGATTTCAAAGAAAGTTCAACCTTTCATCTTTCTCAAATCTATCATTGGTTAAATCAAAGGACCATGCCATCAAGCTCTTAAATCTTTTAAAAAAGTTTATTAATGGCATATAGTATTCATGTCTTGAATCAATTAAAAATGCTATTTTTTTTTATGAAATAGCTTGCTTATTTTTGGTGAATGAATACTTAAGTAAGAAATTGCGCTTTATTTGCTAAAGGATCATCTTGCTTTTTGAAGTTATCTTTATGATCCTATATGTGATTACAAGTATGGCTATAATTATCAAAAGACAATTGTATGTTCTGAAAGCCTATCCTTAATGTGTATTGCATGAAATCTGCCATAACTTGTTTTGTGTTGTACTTTTGGATGACCACTTATGTTTGAATATATGGAAAGAAAATCCATGTGGTTCATTCCTCAATTACTTGGCCGTTGATATGTGTTATCCTTGTGAAAAACATTTGAAATGAGACAATTTCTTTTTTGTAAAAAATGTCTCTATGGCTAAAAACCTCCCGTATCAGTTTAAGGGGGAGTTTTTCAAAAGAGAGTCTTTCTATGTGCTTAAAATGAGATATGTCACTCCTATAGTGATCATTTGATGTATATGCCTAATATGATGTATGGCTATGCAATTGATCTATGTGCTTTAACTTCATACATGAGTGATTACTTGGAAAGATATAGATTGGCTCTGATATGATCATGAGTATGCAATTTGGTATGAAAACTTTTAAATCCTAGCATCTCATGAAAAAGTTTTATGTATATGGCATGTGCTCAAAAATTCTTTTATGATATTAACCATGTCATCTTAAGGGGGAGCTATCTCTAGTTTTTTAAAACTATCTTTTCTTGGTAGTATTATCTCCAACTTATTTCTATTAAAAAGATTTTGGTTTAAAAAGGGAGATTATTTATTTTAAGATATGTCTATCATTGGGGGAGAGTTAAAATGGGGAGAGAAATTATTTTTTGGTTTAACTAGGAGTCTATTTTTCAAAGACTTACCTTTTTGATATATGACAAAAAGGGGGAGAGAGTTATGTTAAATAAAAAATGTTTAGAAAAAGGGAGAGATAGATATATGATTTTAGGGAAAAGGATATATGAAATTGATTTAAGGTTTTGTCATCATCAAAAAGGGGGAGAATGTTGTTGTACTTTTTGTACGATAGTTTTAATGATGAAAAACATATATTGGTTTAATCCCTAAATCATTAGTCAAGTATGTGGTTTTCAATATACATCAATTTCAATATCAAGTTTCATTGTCTGAAACTGAAAATCCTATTTTTGGCTAAGTCTGGGAGATTAGCACCTTATAAGGAGAAGTATAAGAAAGAGTTTTCTTTTTAGAAAACAAACTCCCGGTAATTTGATATCTATCATTTATTAGAGCTAAAACGATTTTTAATGAATTTTTCATTAAATAGAAAGTATATATTTTGGAAGTGGGTTTATTGCTAAAACTTGAGTTTGTACTAAAACCCAAAATCTACTTTCTTATATATTTGGATTTTGATTTTCTAAGTATTTTTATTGAATCCAAATAGGGGGTACTTCGTTATTTACATTTATGTATTAAAGTAAATGGAGGTAAAATATAAATAAATTAAAATGTGGACATGCTGCGGTGTATACATGCTGCGAAATGTGCTTTCAAATGTTTCTGAAACTGTGTCATGTTTCTATGCATGTTTCGAAACTCCTTTGAAATGGTTTTCAATGTTTTCATGTATGCTATTTCGAAACATCTATGCATTGCATAAGTTTTCAAAATAGGTTTCGGACTATGTTTCGAAACCACCATATCATGTTTCGAAACTTATATGCATCATGTTTCGAAACTTCTTCTCCAGTGAGGCATGTTTCGAAACTTATCATGTCATGTTTCGAAACTTCTGACATTCTGTCAGAAGATTATTTGAAAACCGAGATGCATTTGTTTTGTAACTTTGTATTTATTAAAATGCTTCTCTTTCATTTTATATAATGCACTCTCCATGCTTAAGAGATTCAAATTTGAATTTGAATGTGAGTGCCTTTTAAATATTCAAAGTGGGTGTATGATTCTGTCTCCCACTATCTGCTGTCTCGAAGTGCCTGTCTGTTGTATGTTTCAAAACTTGTTCTCAATGTTTCGAAACTTATGTGTAAAATTGTGATGTTTCGAAACCTACTTTGCATGTTTCGAAACCTACTTTGTTGTTTTGTCTCTAACGGCTATAAACGGCCAGATTTCTATCTCTTGGTATAAATAGCAGGTATTTGAAGACAAGAACATCAAGATAGAGATTGAAAGAGAGTCAACAAGCAAGAACAAGTGAGCACACACAAGAGACACACACACAAGCACAAATGATCTAAATCCATTTGAGAAGCTCTCAAGAAGATCCATTCCATAGATGTGCATTGTGATGTGCAAAAGGAGAAGCAAGTGCAAACAACGAGCATCATCCTCTAGCTCTCCTCACCTCAAGTTAAGAGGTTTGTACAACCATGTGGTAAGGCATTTATTGCTCTTTGGGTTGTAAAGATAAATTTGATTATCTTGTGAATATTGTAAGGTTTGAGTTGAGCCTAAAACTCATTTGGTGTAAAGGTTTGAGTTGAGCCTAAAACTCATTGTGGTTTGAGTTTAGCCTAAAACTCACTTGGTGCTAGGTTTGAGTTGAGCCCGTAAAAACTCACATTGTAAGGTTTTTGGGTGAACCGTTGTAAAACCCTTGTTGTGTGATCACTAAGTAAAGTGATTGGGATTGCAAAATCCTTCAAGTGGGAAGCTTGAAGGTAGTGGAGTAGGCGAGTGCCGAACCACTATAAATCTTGTGTGCAAGTGTTCTTTAACTTTCGCATTTCACTATTGCACATGCTTTCATTAGATTTGTTATCAAAGGCTAAAATAATTTTCTTAAGTATAAACTTATACACATACATATAAATCATATCCTTGATAAACAAACATCTTTGGTATACTCTTATTTATGTATATCATCTTTACCAAAGATCATTAGTTTGAAAAACAAGTTAAAAGATTTCAAACTAAGCAAAACAGTGAAGTAGATTTCGAAACACACATTCTATATTTCGAAACTAGCAAAACAGTGAGGTATATTTCGAAACATATAGAGTAGGTTTCGAAACCTACTTAACAGAAAGCATTATTTCGAAACATATCCTATACATTTCGAAACCTAGTATTATTCCATCAATCAAAGTTTTAAATTATCGAAAATCTACCTAATCCCAATTCACCCCCCCTCTTGGGATATATTTGCCATCATTAGGATCCAACAATTGGTATCAGAGCCTAACTCCCTCAAGGTCTAACAACCTAAGGAGAGATTCATGGCTTTTAAGGAAGGTTATCCTATTGATGTAGCACCTTATTTTAATGGCTCATACTATGAACATTGGAGAATTAGAATTTCATTCTTCATGACATCTATTGATTCTTATTTGTGGAATACTGTGAAAAATGGTTTTGTTTCAAAACCAAAACTTGAATGGGATGATCATGACAAAAATAATTTTCTCTTAAACATTAGAGCCATGCATATTTTACACCATGCATTAAGCGATGATATTTATGTTAAAGTTTCTAAATGCTCAAGTGCTAAAGATATTCTAAATACTCTTGATTCTTTATATCTTTCTAACCAATCTTGTGAGAATGTTGATGAAAGTATACAGATTGAAAATCCTTTGAATCATCAACAAATAGAGGAGGAAAGAAGCTCCCACGTCTCTAGTGATAAAAGCTCAAATGAGTGCTTCATGGTAAATGAAGAAGAGGAGGTAACCTCTACTTCTACTCTTGCTATTGATATTGAAAGTGATCATGAATCTAGTTCTTTAAATGATATATATGATGATCATGATGCTTGCTAAAATGAAGAGTTGTTAAATGCATTTAATGAGCTATATGTCAATTTTGAAAAAATGTGTTTGAAAAACAAAACTCTTCAAAAGAAATTAGATTCTCTATCTAATGAATTGGAAGCTCTAAAATCTAAAAATGAATATATGCTTGCTTCCAATAATGATCTTCCAATGAAAAATGATTTAAAAGAAAATCAATTGAAATCTCCTAATGTTGCCTTAAATGAGAAACCTATTTTAAATAGGAAGATTTCAAGTTCTTATAATCATGACAAAGGTGTTCAAAATTTTCATTGTCAAAGAGCAAATTTTAAAAGCTCATCTATACACACCTCTCATGATATTAAATGCTTTCATTGTTGTAAATTTGGCCACATTGCATCTAGTTGTCCTTTTAGGAGGAAATCATCTAGTGGTCCAAAAATGAAATGGATTCCTAAGGGAACTAAGATATCTAGTAGTTCTCATATTAAATCCCAAGGATCCAAATATGTTTTGAAACCTAAAAATGATCATTTTAAAAGGAAAGTGCATAAGGATAAAAGGAAAACAAATTTCAAACGAAATTCCTTTGAGTCACATCCTAGTCATTGGTATCATTTTATAAACAAAGGTTTCATAACAAAGCATCCACATAAGCTTAAACAAATTTGGGTTCCTAAGGAGGAGCTCTATGCTAACAATGGTGAACCCAAGGTGGTTTGGGCACCAAAAGCTTGTGGATAGTGTTTTTTGTAGGTTGCTTGACATCCAAATGTACTTTAAAGAGAAATCTTTATGGATGGATCAAGCATGAAGGAAAGAGGAAGTGAAAAAGAAGATCACTCCTCGCTTCACCAACCAAGTGTAAGAAAGATTTTATTAATCAAAATCTTGGTGGTATGTTTCTATCCCTTAACTCCCTATGCTTATTAGTTTTTGATGCTAAATGAAAAGCTTGCACTCTATTGTGTTTTGATATGTGCATTGAGTAAGGGAAGAATGAAGTTTGTTGATATATGCTAGTAAGTGCTTTCTTGATAAATGCTCCTATGCATGACTTAACTAGCATAAATCAATTATGTGATAAGAGATATAAGTATGCTTAAATGCTAATTCATGTGAAGTATCTTGTCACAAATGAAATAAAGATCATAGAAAATAGGATAGAATTGTGCATAGACTTATTCTTGTCTAGTATAAGAGAAATGCCTAGTATAATCAATATCTCAAATATTTGACTATGGCATAATGGACTAAGTAATGCAAGTGTGAATATTCTTAATCTATCCAATCATGATCTTGTTGAGAAATTGCCTAAAGCTCAAATATGAAAAATATTTGTGAGGCATCCATAAAAGGCTAACAAATAAGTATATCATTTAAGCCTTCAAAAATCTCAACCTCTAGGTCTTTAACCTCAATCTATTTAGATCTTCTTGGACCTATGAGAATCCAAAACCTAGATGAAAAACATTATATCTTTGTCATTATAGATGACTTCTCTAGGTAATCTTGGTAATATCTCTTGCATCTAAAAGTGTGATCTTTTAAGAGATTTCGAAATGAATATTTCAAGCACCATTGTGAGGAAAATGATGCTAATCGTAATGCTTAGTGCTAGATCATCTTCACAAAATGAGGTAGTTGAAAAGAAAGATAGATCTTTATAAGAAATGGCTAGAGTTATGTTATGTATCAAAAATCATTTGATCTAAGCCATTAACACCTCATGCTACATGTCGGTTAGGAATTTATAAAGCCCATCTTAAAGAAAACCTCATGTAGAAGATAATGATATTATTGAAGATCCTTTCAAAAAATTATTAAGATAAGTGAATCCTTTAGAAGTAAATGTCAATTTGTAATCTTCTTATCTCAAATGGAAACATCAACTTCTACTTCAAAAACAAATTGTCTATAGTTCAAAACTTATCTTTGCAATTTAAATCTAGGATTATCATTTGCAAAAAGGGATTGTCTTTATACGGTTGATACCTCATCGTGCCATTTCAAGGTCTTGAGGTCTAACAAAGTCGTTGCCTTCATCGGTGACATCCTTTCATTTTTTGAAAAATGTTTAAAAAGGGAAAATCTTTTGTTTTTCCAAATTCACCCCCTATTGTGAAAATTAGCTCCAAATCCTAAAGAGCACCCAACCATATGATCCAAATGGGTTTTTTAAAATCAAAATGGATAAAAGAGGAATAGAGGTAAATTAGTAGCTTAAGGGTGTAGTTAAAAAGAAGGAAAAGATCATGATGAATCCTAGGCTCCCAAAGCAAGTCTAGAAATCATAAGAATGTTGTTGGCATTAGCATGCCACAAATCCTTTAAAGCTCATCATGAGAATGTCAAGAGTGCCACTTTAAAGTGATTATATAAATGAGGAAATATATGTGAAACAAACTCCCAATCTTAAGAATCCTCAATATAAGAATCATGTGCTCAATCTCATCAAGGCACTATATTGGTTAAAACAAGCCCCTAAGTCATTAAATGAAAGTCCTAGCAAATTCAGTCTAGGAGAAAAATCTAAAAGAGGTCAAATAAGTCATAACATTGCTTCTAAGCCTTATATCAAGGAAATTTTTTGAATCTTCAAATAATTTATGTAGATAACATCATATTTGAATCCTCAAACAAATCCCAATGAAATTAATTTATCAATATAATGCAAAAGGGAAAAATGAAATGAGCATAATGGAAAAGTTAAAAACTTTTATAAGATTCAAATCTAGGCAAGAAGATAAATGAATTTATGTATATCTCGTCAAAATTACATCTTCTTAATAAATTCAATATTCTTGAAAGGAAATGAAAAGCCACTCAAAAGAGTAGTTAATCAAGCCTAGACAAATATGAGAAAAGCCAAATGGTGGAAAATGAGCTATATGGAAATATAATTGGATCTTTGCTATATTTGGTAGCTATTAGGATGAACATTGTGTTTAGTGTTTACCTATATGCTAGATTTTAATCCAATCCTAAGAAACTCCATCTTGAAGGGAAAATGGCTAAAAAGAACACTAGAGATCCATGTCAAAGTTATAAGAAATTTCCTAGTGTCTCTGTTTAGAAGGAAGTTAAATTCCATTCCATTCCATTATCTTTCACTAAAAATGAACATATACATAATTGCTCAAATCCTATGGATGGAACATCAAAACTATGGCATAATACTCCACAATATTCCAATCAATTGTGCCATAACAAAAATTCTGGATTTCATGACTCAACTTATTAATATTAATCTTTTATTCATAAGGGATCTTGCTCAAAAAGAAAATATCAATTGTAAAGAATTAGTATCAATTGGTATCATGTCCAAATCTATTGGAAATCAAACTTTAGATAAATCCCAGTCAATAGTTGAGTTCAAGTGCTTTAGTATAAAGAAGTTTCGAAACATCATAACATCCTATTTCGAAACACAATTTCCAGAAAGTGTAATTTCGAAACATGTTGTTCCAAGTTTCGAAACATGTTTTCCAGAAAATCCTATTTCGAAACATATTGATCTAAGTTTCGAAACCTTTGATTTCAAAGAAAGTTCAACCTTTCATCTTTCTCAAATCTATCATTGGTTAAATCAAAGGACCATGACATCAAGCTCTTAAATCTTTTAAAAAAGTTTATTAATGGCATATAGTATTCATGTCTTGAATCAATTAAAAATGCTATTTTTTTTTATGAAATAGCTTGCTTATTTTTGGTGAATGAATACTTAAGTAAGAAATTGCGCTTTATTTGCTAAAGGATCATCTTGCTTTTTGAAGTTATCTTTATGATCCTATATGTGATTACAAGTATGGCTATAATTATCAAAAGACAATTGTATGTTCTGAAAGCCTATCCTTAATGTGTATTGCATGAAATCTGCCATAACTTGTTTTGTGTTGTACTTTTGGATGACCACTTATGTTTGAATATATGGAAAGAAAATCCATGTGGTTCATTCCTCAATTACTTGGCCGTTGATATGTGCTATCCTTGTGAAAAACATTTGAAATAAGACAATTTCTTTTTTGTAAAAAATGTCTCTATGGCTAAAAACCTCCCGTATCAGTTTAAGGGGGAGTTTTTCAAAAGAGAGTCTTTCTATGTGCTTAAAATGAGATATGTCACTCCTATAGTGATCATTTGATGTATATGCCTAATATGATGTATGGCTATGCAATTGATCTATGTGTTTTAACTTCATACATGAGTGATTACTTGGAAAGATATAGATTGGCTCTGATATGATCATGAGTATGCAATTTGGTATGAAAACTTTTAAATCCTAGCATCTCATGAAAAAGTTTTATGTATATGGCATGTGCTCAAAAATTCTTTTATGATATTAACCATGTCATCTTAAGGGGGAGCTATCTCTAGTTTTTTAAAACTATCTTTTCTTGGTAGTATTATCTCCAACTTATTTCTATTAAAAAGATTTTGGTTTAAAAAGGGAGATTATTTATTTTAAGATATGTCTATCATTGGGGGAGAGTTAAAATGGGGAGAGAAATTATTTTTTGGTTTAACTAGAAGTCTATTTTTCAAAGACTTACCTTTTTGATATATGACAAAAAGGGGGAGAGAGTTATGTTAAATCAAAAATGTTTAGAAAAAGGGAGAGATAGATATATGATTTTAGGGAAAAGGATATATGAAATTGATTTAAGGTTTTGTCATCATCAAAAAGGGGGAGAATGTTGTTGTACTTTTTGTACAATAGTTTTAATGATGAAAAACATATATTGGTTTAATCCCTAAATCATTAGTCAAGTATGTGGTTTTCAATATACATCAATTTCAATATCAAGTTTCATTGTCTGAAACTGAAAATCCTATTTTTGGCTAAGTCTGGGAGATTAGCACCTTATAAGGAGAAGTATAAGAAAGAGTTTTCTTTTTAGAAAACAAACTCCCGGTAATTTGATATCTATCATTTATTAGAGCTAAAACGATTTTTAATGAATTTTTCATTAAATAGAAAGTATATATTTTGGAAGTGGGTTTATTGCTAAAACTTGAGTTTGTACTAAAACCCAAAATCTACTTTCTTATATATTTGGATTTTGATTTTCTAAGTATTTTTATTGAATCCAAATAGGGGGTACTTCGTTATTTACATTTATGTATTAAAGTAAATGGAGGTAAAATATAAATAAATTAAAATGTGGACATGCTGCGGTGTATACATGCTGCGGAATGTGCTTTCAAATGTTTCTGAAACTGTGTCATGTTTCTATGCATGTTTCGAAACTCCTTTGAAATGGTTTTCAATGTTTTCATGTATGCTATTTCGAAACATCTATGCATTGCATAAGTTTTCAAAATAGGTTTCGAACTATGTTTCGAAACCACCATATCATGTTTCGAAACTTATATGCATCATGTTTCGAAACTTCTTCTCCAGTGAGGCATGTTTCGAAACTTATCATGTCATGTTTCGAAACTTCTGACATTCTGTCAGAAGATTATTTGAAAACCGAGATGCATTTGTTTTGTAACTTTGTATTTATTAAAATGCTTCTCTTTCATTTTATTTAATGCACTCTCCATGCTTAAGAGATTCAAATTTGAATTTGAATGTGAGTGCCTTTTAAATATTCAAAGTGGGTGTAAGATTCTGTCTCCCACTATCTACTGTCTCGAAGTGCCTGTCTGTTGTATGTTTCGAAACTTGTTCTCAATGTTTCGAAACTTATGTGTAAAATTGTGATGTTTCGAAACCTACTTTGCATGTTTCGAAACCTACTTTGTTGTTTTGTCTCTAACGGCTATAAACGGCCAGATTTCTATCTCTTGGCATAAATAGCAGGTATTTGAAGACAAGAACATCAAGATAGAGATTGAAAGAGAGTCAACAAGCAAGAACAAGTGAGCACACACAAGAGACACACACACAAGCACAAATGATCTAAATCCATTTGAGAAGCTCTCAAGAAGATCCATTCCATATATGTGCATTGTGATGTGAAAAAGGAGAAGCAAGTGCAAACAACGAGCATCATCCTCTAACTCTCCTCACCTCAAGTTAAGAGGTTTGTACAACCATGTGGTAAGGCATTTATTGCTCTTTGGGTTGTAAAGATAAATTTGATTATCTTGTGAATATTGTAAGGTTTGAGTTGAGCCTAAAACTCATTTGGTGTAAAGGTTTGAGTTGAGCCTAAAACTCATTGTTGTTTGAGTTTAGCCTAAAACTCACTTGGTGCTAGGTTTGAGTTGAGCCCGTAAAAACTTACATTGTAAGGTTTTTGGGTGAACCATTGTAAAACCCTTGTTGTGTGATCACTAAGAAAGTGATTGGGATTGCAAAATCCTTCAAGTGGGAAGCTTGAAGGTAGTGGAGTAGGCGAGTGCCGAACCACTATAAATCTTGTGTGCAAGTGTTCTTTAACTTTCGCATTTCACTATTGCACATGCTTTCATTAGATTTGTTATCAAAGGCTAAAATAATTTTCTTAAGTATAAACTTATACACATACATATAAATCATATCCTTGATAAACAAACATCAGAGCTACTCTTCCATTACATCAACAAATAATTCGTCTAGCTCCCATGTTGCTTCCTGATCAGAATAATGGTTCCACAGAACTTTAACTAGCGGAATTGATTTGCTCCTTAGCCTCTTCTCCCCGTAGTCTAAGATCTTTACTGGTCGCTCGATATAGGTTAGGTTCTGACGAACCTCAACCTCTTCCTCTGGGATTTCCATTCTTGGATCTGGTATGTGCTTTTGCAACTGGGACACATGGAATACGTCATGAAATTCGACCAATTCATTGGGCAAGGTCAATCGATAGGCTAAAGGACCCACTCGGTCGATGATCCTATACGGTCCCATAAACCTCAGACTAAGCTTCCCTTGTTTCCGATTCCTCATTGTTAGTCTTTGTGGTGAAATTCAAAGGAATACTCTATCCTCTTCTTGAAACTCCAAATCCCGAGAGTAGTGATTCGCATAGTACTTTTGGTGATCTTAAGCAATCTTCATACATCTTCTCGCCACTTCAATCTTCTTTGAGGCTTGCTACACGAGTTCAGTCCTAGCTAATCGTCTTTCGCCCACCTCAAGCTAGCACAAAGGTAATCTGCATTGCCTTCCATACAATGCTTCATATGGCACCATGCCGATGCTACTCTGATAGCTGTTATTATAGGAGAACTCCACCAATGGCCAGTACTCGTCTCAACTTCCTCCAAATTCCAGGACACATGCTCGCAACATGTCTTCCAAAACCTGGTTCACTCGCTCTTTCTGGGGGTGATATGCAGTATTGAAATTCAATCTTGTTCCCAATTCTTCTTGCATACATGTCCAGAATCTCGATAAAAATTTGGAATCTCTATCAAACATGATACTGACTGGTGTCCCATGCAGCTGCACAATCTCCTTAACATAAATCCGTGATAGCTCTTCTGCACCCTGACCAGTTCTAACAAGTATAAAATGAGCCAATTTTGTTAGCCTGTCGACCATAACCCATATCGAGTCTTTTTTTCTTGTTGTCCTAGGCAATCCCACAATGAAATCCATAAAGATGTGTTCCCATTTCCATTCTGGAATCTCCAACGGTCGTAACAATCTCACTGGTCGTTGATGTTCGATATTAATATGTTGGATGCGTCACACTGGGTTACATACTGAGCCACACTCCGCTTTATTCCAGGCCACTAATAGACTCTCTTAAGTCCTCATACTTCTTGTTTGCCCATGGATGAACAGTGTACTTTGACTTATGCGCCTCATCCAGAATCCTTTGCCTTAATTCTTCATTGCTAGGAACATAAATTCGCCCATTCATCCTCAAGATTCCATCTCTATACTCAAAACCCATCTTCATTGGCTACCCATTCTCATCCACCCATTGGCGAAGCCTCGATCCTTTCTGGTAACCTGACGTATCTCCTCCCACCAACCCAATCGAATTAGCAAATTTGCCATCATGGATGATCTATTCCTAGGCACTACACTCACTGTTAGGCTACTAAACACTTCTATCAGCTTCCATTCCCGCATCATCATTCCGGCTGTGACTACAAGATCCCTACGACTAAAGGCATCCGCCACAACGTTTGCCCCCCTGGATGATAATGGATGGTACAATCATAGTCCTTCAAGAACTCCATCCATCGACTCTGCCTCATGTTCAGCTCCTTTTGGGAGAAGATATATTTCAAGCTTTCGTGATAGGTATATATTTCAAATTTCTCACCATACAAATAATGCCATCAAATCTTCAAGGCGTGGATAATTGCAGCCAGTTCCAAATCATGGATGGGGTAGTTCTTCTCATGAGGTCGTAATTAATGCGACGCATAGGCGATCACTTTACCATGATGCATCAGCACGCATCCCGAACCCAAACCCAAAGCATCACTATAGACCATGAATCCTCCAAAACCCTCAAGTAAGGTCAAAATCGACGTTGTGGTTAACCGCTTCTTAAGTTCCTCAAAACTTTGCTCACACTTGTCATCCCATATGAACTTCATGTTCTTTTGAGTCAAACATACCAATGGCAGAGCAATTTTTGAAAACCCTTCAACGAATTGATGATAGTATCTAGCTAGCCCTAAAAAGCTTCTCACCTTGAACACTAACCTCGGTCGGTGCCAGTTCTTAATGGCCTCGATCTTGGATGAATCGACTGAAACGTCGTCACCTAAAATCACATGGTTGAGGAATGCCACTTCCCTCAACCAGAAGCTACATTTAGAAAATTTGGCATACAGTCTTTCGTTATGCAACATTTCTAGCACCATCCTTAAATTCTCATGATGATCCGCCTCACTAACTGAGTACACCAAGATATCATCAATGAAGACGATCATGAATTGATCTAGAAATGGTTTAAACACCCTATTCATGATATCCATAAAAGTTGCGAGTGCATTAGTCAACCAGAACAACATCACCAAAAATTCATAGTGTCCCTATCGACATCGAAATGTTGTCTTGGGTATATCCTCACTTCTAACTTTTAGTTGGTAGTACCCCAAGCTTTGATCAATTTTCGAGAATATTCTGGCACCCTTTAGTTGATCAAATAATTCTCCAATTCGAAGCAATGGGTACTTATTTTTCACTGTCACTTTATTGAGTGCTCGAAAATCTATACACAATTGCAAGCTGCCATATTTCTTCTTTACAAACAAAACTAGAGCTCCCCACGGAGAGACTGTAACACCCCACTCTCTCGGGCATGTTATAACTTAAGAAATTTTAACTATATTTTTTTTTTATATATAACTCTCCATGATATAATTTCAAAATTTCCCTACTACCTGCCTGTTATTAACTTTACTCACTCCATATATGTTAGGCTAGGTAATCATCAAAGAGGAAGCAAGAATCGAACCTTAATATACCTCAAACATTAATAATATTATATGATCACCTAAACATAATTAGTAACACAAGATTATTCGTCACTAGTACATAAGTCCCTCAACATAACATGAAACATGACATGAGTTTTTTTTTTGTTCAACATAACTTGAAAACATAACATATCATGACTTAAAGCATAACATAGCATAACTGATACATGATCGGGTCCTCATACAGGAGCTAAATGTAGAAAATAACTTCATAATACCTTGCGTCTTTACATTTTGCCCACTTCTATGTCTTTGCTACAAACCCCATCTAGAACGTTTGAATGTTTCAGGGGCAAGACCCACATTAAATGATGAGTCATCTAAGTAAGAGTACATCATAATGCATATGTATGAATGCAATGCACATAACATCATAACTCTCATGTTTGGATCGACTGCACCTTAAAATTACCCATCATTTTTACAGTCTCCCTGCTAGACCAAGGTGTATGGGTGCACCCTTGGCAAAGCAACGGGGCCAGTACCTAATCCCAAAACCCATGCAACGTATGACTATGAATCTCATCGTGCTCATATGCATATATCATCATCAGAAAATGTAAATGCAACCTACGTAATGCTTAGCATACCATGACATGTCAACATGATAAATAAAGCTTTCATGAACTGAGTTTTGTATTGAAAAACGCTTCCAAGTCCTTTTCATAAATTAAGTCAAATTGAGTAGTACCACTTACCTTGCAAAAAGATAATTTTGCCCCTAGCGTAATTGTGCCTCAAAATTAGTGTCGGACTTCCAATCGTACTCAAATTTGAACCTTAACGTACCCTAGGCATCATAATTACTTAAGAAAATCAGATTTCTAATTTTTTTTAATTTTTCTAATTTCTCCTATTTCCTCCTATTATTTCCTCAAGATTATGAAATAAATACTTCCTCATAAAAGTTTCTCAATTTATCTTCACAATAATTCCTAAAACAATGTTCTTAACCCCCAAAAATTCCCTCATAATTTTCAGAATCCATGTTCTATTTATTTCTCATTTTCCTTTAATTTTCAAGCATCTATTGCCTCAAAAATCCATAATAAATAACAATCATGTATTTCTCTTCCAATTTCATCATCAAAAATTCTAAAATACAATTCTCATATTTCTGAAATTTTTGAAGAAATTTTTGAAAAAAATTCACCTTCCCGTGGAGCGATTCGGTATTCTTCTATACTGCGACAAATCCTCGATTTGCGTATCTAACAACGCCTTCTACCAAAAATTTTCACACAGACTACTAAACCCAACCTATAGCATTTTTCTAGGAATTTTTGGTATTTTTTCTATATTTTTTTTTCTATTTCTTTCTTTCCCTTTTTCAAATCTCTCTCTCTCTCAAATCTTCCTTTCTTACAATCTTTCTCTTTCTAATCCAAGTCCTCCAATCTTTCAAGTGTTCTCTATTTATAGAAGGTTGAATTAAGCTTAGCATAATTGTAGTGACCCACTATCTTTAATTATTTTGTCACATTTCTTAATTATTTTTCACTAAATCTCATCCATAATCTTTAATTATTTGTCCACACCCTACTTTGTCTCTCACATTTCTCAATTATTTCACCCATTATCTTTGATTATTTGTCCACACCATACTCTGTCTCCCACATTTCTCAATTATTTCACCCATTATCGATAATTATTTTGTCACCTTTCTTAATTATTTTTCACTAAATCTCACTCATAATCTTTAATTATTTGTCCACACCCTACTTTGTCTCCCACATTTCTTAATTATTTCACTCACTATCTTTAATTATTTGTCCACACCCTACTTTGTCCCCCACATTTCTTAATTATTTCATCTATTATCTTTAATTATTTTGTCATCTTTCTTAATTATTTTCTACTAAATCTTCTTTTATTCTTTCATTTAATTCATTAATTTTAGGCCCACTTTCTAAGCCCATTTACTTAGCCTTTCCTTTTTCAACTTAGCCCACTAACTCTAAGCCCATTTACTTTGCCTTTCTTTTTTCAACTTAGCCCACTAATTCTAAACTCATTAGTTTTCTCAATTATAATCTCTAATGGATGTCAAAAATACACAAAAATTAATTATTATTATTCTCAAAATACTAGGATATTATAGACACTTGGTCGAATGAATCCTTTATTCAGCAAATCTTGAAGTTGGACTTTAAGCTCCCTCAATTCAGCCGATGCCATGCAATAAGTGGGTATAGAAATTGGCTTCTTTCTTGGCAATAGTTCAATGGAAAACTGCACTTCTCAATCTAAAGGCAGCTCTGATAAATCTTCTGGAAAAACATCCAACAACTCCCTCACCATTTCTACATCTTCTAGCTTCTTTTTGAACTTATCATCTACCACGATATGAGCTATAAATCCATATGCTCCCCTTTTCAACAATTTGCACGCCTTTAGGGCTGATACGAATTTTAACTGCCTGTCAAATTGTGCCCCCTTAAATTTCACCATCTTTCCACCTGAACATCCCAATTCCACTGTCTTTCCCAAACAATCCATACTGGCACAATATCGAGAAAGAAAATCCATACCTAGCATTACATCAAAATCTCGCATCTTCATAAGTATCAAATCTATCTTAAATTTCTCGTCCTCAATATCCACATCACAATCTCGGATTATCGAATTAGTCTCCATAGTCTCCCCAATTGGAGACTGAATCCTAACTCCATGCCCTATTATCGAGGGTTCAAGGCCCAAATTCCTAGCAGACTCATTTGCAATGAATGAATGAGTGGCACCAGGGTCCACCAATGCATGCATAGGAGTAGTGTGGATGAAGAGCGTACCTTCCACCACACTCAGGTTGATCTCTGCCTCTGCCTTCGTCAGATGAAACACTTGAGCTGGTTATGGACCTGATTTTCCTTTCGGCTTCTTCCCTTGCATAGCTTTGCCTCGTTGGGGGCAATTACATGAATAATAACCCCGTTGGTCGTAAGAATAGCATGTCACCTCCTTTCTTGGCACTTCCTCAATCTTCAATGGTTTCCTCAAAGGGCAGTGTCTGGCAAAATGTCCAAGCTCACCACAAACAAAGCAGCCTATTCCCTTGCCTTTGGTCCCACACTTCTTGCCGACATGTCTTTTCTGGCACTTTCGGCAATACCTCTCTTTTTTAAACTTTCCTCCTTTTGGTCACTTGAATTGAACGATTGGAGTGCCAGTCAGCTTCTCTTTGTCCTTTGCTTTTGCTTTCGACTCACCACCTATCCTGAGCTCTTCCTAGGATACCATATTCCTTTCGATCATAGTGGCTTTCTCAATGGCTTCTTCATAGGTGCATATGTTCCAAGCATACAACACCTACTTGACTTCCTTCCTCAACCCTTGTAAAAACTTTTAAGCCTTCTCGTGATCGTCTGATGTGGACATTGGCACATACTTTATCAGTTTAGAAAACTAGGCCTCATATTGCACCACCGACATCTCCGCTATCTACGTTAGGTTCAAAAATTCATGCTTCTTTATCTCACGCCAATACTCTAGAAAGTATTTTTTGTTGAAAGAGGTTTGAAATTGCTCCCATGTGATTGGAAACACTCTTACCTCTTCACCTTCCTGAATTGTATTCCGGGTCCTTAAGACTTCGGCCATGGTCTTCCACCAAATGCCCGTTTCCTCTTCCAACATGAAAGTCGTACAACTCACCCAGTGTTCTGTCGGCCATTATAAGTGTTCTAATAACTTCTGTAACACCCGAAATTTCTTGAGCGTGTTATAACTTAGGATTTCGGGAATATAAAAAGTTTTCATATCACAATAGTTGTCATACATTGCACAATATCTCAAAAACCCTAATTTTCACCTTCTTAGCTTAACAAACCCAATAATTGAATAACTAAGACAAGTGTTAAAATTTCAAATACGGAAGCTGCATCGAACCAGATATGGTTCAAAACCATAATGCTTTATTTATCATAAAAGTGTTCAAGATGTCTACAAAATGAATTTCATGGACATCATCTCTAGCAAGTGATAACTGAACATCTTAAACATATCCAAAATTACATAGGTTCGCACATAAACAAAAATATGCTAAACATGTTACAGGTAGTAATTTAAGCTTATTCTTCAGCTACCTCTTTTCCCTTAGAGCCGCTTGTCGAACCTGGAACATTTGAATATTCTAGGGACATAGTCTAATTAGAAGATGAATCTTCTAGTGAGAAACTCCCAAAAATAATTTATATCGATGCATGATTAGGTATAAAATGTATGAGAAGACAACGAGAACTACTCCGAAGTGCCTCGTGAACACATCAGCCTCTTCCAATGAGAGCTTTCTCAATAGCGCACGCATAGCGCCTCTCAGGAGGTCCCTAACCATGTCACTTCGGCCTGACCTCATAAAACTTATGCAAGCACCACATCCATTGTTCCTTAGACTCACGGTCTTTCCCACGAGAGCTTTCTCGATGGCGTACGCATAGCGCCTCTCGGGAGATATCCAACTTTTGCCCTCGGCCAACAACAAATAAGTGCAATAGTATGGCCATACAAATTTTTATAGATGAAACTGTTAAACAACCAACAATATATATTTTTCAAAAGAATACATTTCATATATGCAATATGATTTCACGTAAGAGAACAATAAGAGTTTACGTACAAGAACTTCACAAAACATGTCTCATGCAATAGAAGTCTCTCATCAGAGAATAGAAAATAGGATTTGGAAAATAGGAGTCTCACCTTGTTGGTTTATTTCTTGGACGGTACGGTTTCACTACAAACGACCTAGGTTTTTGCAGAAAACACGTATTTCGGTAAATCAAATCTCAAATATTTTTATATAGCGTTGAGGGGCATTAAAGTAGGGATAAAATTGGAAAACTCTAAGAAAAATAGGGCTCTCATTCACCCTAGAAAGGTGGGCCACGCACCTTCACAAGCAGCCACTTTTCGGAGCGTGTAACTCACACGCTGCACAACAAATTCAGATAGCTTCGCCTCGGTTTCATATTTCGGCCATAACTTCCTCATTTTAACTCCGATTTGACCCCTTTTGAACCTACACAACCCTCTCTTCCCTCTCTACAGGATTATCAAAAAAAAATCAAACTTAACTTGCCTTTTTTTTTACTGATTTTGATGAATTCCAATGAAGACCCTCAACTCCGACGAGGCTCATTCTCCTCCGCTTCTTCACTGCTTCTCCACTTAGAGTGCCTTACTCCTCAAAACTCTCTTGAATGATTTGAGAACAACCCATGGTGCCTATTTATAGATTATTTGAACCAATCATATTATGCCATTTGTCACAAGCTTAGCCATGGACTCCAAAGACTCAAACCTATAGTTGAATGGCTTTTCAAATCCAAAGCTAGAATGAATTTAAATTTTGAAATCCAAGCTAATACCCCAAACTTCTTCCAAATGACATTTTGGCCCTTATTTCAAGTTCTCAACTTTAATATTTTACCACATGAGCTTATAATTTCATTCTTATTTAATTTGGATAATTCTCTAATTACAATTACACCCTCAAACATCAAATTTATCGAGATATTTAAAATCTCAAAATTAATAACTGAAAATTACTTGATATGTACGATTTTTGGGAAGCCCTTACCATCATTCAGTCTTTTTAGGCTACAACTTAGCTTAATCAAAAATCGTGTCTTATTTTATTTCTTTCAGTGTTATAAATCTCACCTCGGGATGCTCATCAAAGGTATACTTTTGTCCTTAAGTATCTAAGCTCCAGGGCACTCCCTGCGACTGATTCGGTCACTTGTTTTCATTTTAAGCATATCTTTTGATATTTTAAACTCACTTAAAATATGTGACTTCTTCACGAAAATATGGGGTATTATAACTTCTCTGTTTATTCCAGTCAATATTCTCCAGCACTTGGGTCAGCCTTTGGGTCAACCTTAAAACTCGGTGGGCGCATGTCTCGGTACACTTTCAACCAATTCGTAGTCGGAGCTTCCTGTCATTCATAGAGTTTATCATTATCTCTATGAATCTTTCAAATGATCTTTCGCCTCCGAGAAGTTCTATGCTACTTCCCTCGGGAGTTTCTGTATTAGATTGAAACCTAGCACATAAGCACACACTAAACATAATATCGGGTCTACTAGTTGTTAAATAAAGCAAAGAGCCAATCATACTTCTATAAGGCTTGTTATCTACAGCATTCCCTAATTCATCTTTATCTAGGCTTTGAGAACTACTCATAGGTGTAGCCATAGGTTTACAATCTTGAACATCAAACCTTTTGAGAAGATCTCTTTTTTTTTTTTGTTGAGAAATATATATACCTTCTTCTTCTTGTTTTATTTGCAATCCTAGAAAGTACTTAAGTTCTCCCATCATACTCATCTCAAATTCTCCTTGCATAAGAGTTTCAAATTGATCACATAGAGATTTATTAGTAGATCCAAAAATGATGTCATCGGCATAGATTTGAACTAGTAAGATGTCCTTATCATGGCTTCTTATAAATAATATTGTATCTATTTAGCCTCTTTTAAATCCTTTTTCTAATAGAAACTTACTAAGTCTCTCATACCAAGCTCTAACGGCTTGTTTTAGACCATATAATGCTTTAGACAATTTGAACACATGATTTTCATATTTGTGATTTTCAAAGCCCGAGGGTTGTTCTACATAAACTTCTTCATTAATATACCCATTTAAGAAAGCACTCTTAACATCCATTTGATATAATTTGAAGTTTTTGAAACAAGCAAATGCTAACAACATTCTTATGGCTTCCAACCTAGCAACAGGGGCATAAGTTTCATCATAGTCTATACCTTCTTCTTGACTATAACCTTGAGCCACTAACCTTGCTTTGTTTCTAGTTACAATTCCATTTTCATCCATCTTATTTCTAAATACCCATTTTGTGCCTATAATCGAATAATCCTTTGGTCTTGGCACTAGTTCCCAAACTCCACTTCTTTCAAATTGATTTAGTTCTTCTTGCATGGCAATAATCCAATTTTCATCTTCTAAAGCTTCTTTGATATTTTTGGGTTCAATTTGAGATAGGAAGGCAGCATATTGACATTCATTCCTAATGGAAGATCTAGTTCTAATGCCTTTGGATGGATCTCCTAATATTTCATTCATTTTGACATATTTCCTTTCTCTTGGAAATGTTGGTTCTTTTTCAAGTTGTTGCTCATGATCTTCTTCAAATGGATCATTTTCTTGAGTATTAGACTCATTTTGTCTTGTAGAAAGTTTTTCAAAATTTTGGGTTACATTATTTTCACCATCTTCTCTAGGTTTTGGAACCTCAATACTTATATCATCAACTATTACTTGGATTGTTTCTTCTACCACTAGGGTTCTTTTGTTGAATACCCTATAACCTTTACTTTGAGATGAATAACCTAAAAATATACCTTCATCACTTTTAGCATCAAATTTACCTAGAGATTCTTTTCCATTGTTGAGAATATAGCAAGTACTACCAAACACATGAAAATGACTTATGTTAGGTTTTCTTCCTTTAAATAATTCATATGGAGTCTTTTTCAATAATGGCCTCATTGAAACTCTATTTAAAATATGGCAGGCAGTATGCACAGCTTCTGCCCAAAAGTACTTAGGAAGGTTTTTATCACAAAGCATTGTTCTAACCATTTCTTGTAAAGATCTATTCTTTCTTTCTACTACACCATTTTTTTGGGGAGTCCTAGTACAAGAAAAGTTATGATCTATTCCATTTTCTTCACAAAATAGTTTGAAAGATTCATTTTCAAATTCTCCTCCATGATCACTTCTAATTTTTGAAATACAAAAGCCTTTTTCTCTTTGAATTCTTTTACTAAATATTTCAAATGACTTAAAGGTTTCATTTTTAGATGCAAGAAAAATAACCCATGTGAATCTAGAATAATCATCTACTATAACCAAAACATATTGTTTACCTCCTAAGCTTAGAGTCCTCATTGGACCAAATAAGTCTAAGTGAAGTAGTGTTAGAGGTCTAGATGTTGATACTTCATTTATTGGTTTGAATGTTATACTAATTTGCTTGCCTTTCATGCAAGTGCCACAAATGTGATCTCTTTCAAATTTAAGCTTAGGCAATCCAATAACAAGATCATGTTTCACTAACTTGTTTATTAGGTTCATACTAGCATGCCCTAACCTATTATGCCACAGCCAAGAATATTGAGATGAATTTGCAACTAAACAGTTTTCCATTTTGGGAGATTCGAGGAATGTGAGATAGATGTTTCCTACTCTATTTCCTTTTAATTTCATTTCTTTTGACTTAGAGCACACAACTTTACAAGAGTTAGCATCAAAACAAACTTCATAGTTTAAATCACACAGTTGACTAATACTAATCAAATTATGTTTAAGACTATCAACAAGAAACACATTCTCTAAAGTAATATTTTCAAAAGAAATAGAACTCATACCTATAATCTTACCTTGAGAATTGTCACCATAGAAAACCTTACCTCCTTCCTTGAAAACAATGTTGCTGAGAAGATCTTGATCTCCTGTCATGTGCCTTGAGCAGCCACTATCAAGGAACCACTTGCTCCTTGAATCATTTGAAACCAATGCAGCCTACACAAGAAATCATTCACGTTGTTCCCTTTGGTACCCACATCTTCTTGGGTCAATTCTTGTTAGAAGATATTACATCTTTAGGAACCCAAACTTGTTTGAATTTTTGAAGAAAATTTCGTATGAAACATTTGTTAATTGAGTGACCATCTTTTCCGCAGTAGTGACAGGTAAAACCCCTTTTTGAAAACTTTGGTTTGAAAAACGGTTTTCTTTGAATAAATTTTTGGTTTGATGCTTTAACAAACACTGTTTTACTAGAGCTTGCTTGGAATGGATCAAATCTGATTCCTTGTTTATTTCCAAAATTTCTTTGAGCTCCAAGTATCATTTCTAGTTTATTTTTACCTTCAACTAACTTTTCTAATGATTCTTTCATATCTTTGCTTTCTTTCAAAAGATTTTCCTTCTCAGCACTTAAACTGTTTCTTTCATTTTCTAACAGTCCTACTTTATCTTTTAGATCATTTACCTCATTTTTTAAGGAATTCAATTCTCTTTTTAAAATCAATATTTTTCTCATTCATATGCTCACATTCACATAGCAAGTCATTAAATGCATCATGAAGTTCTTCAAATGTAAAATCAGATGATAGACTAGGATGCTGAGAATTTACCTCATTCTCAGTATTGGCCATAAAGCAAGCGTTGGCAACTTCATCATCTTGTGACTCATCACTTGATGAAAGATCTTCTTCACCCCATGCAGCTAGAGCCTTCTTCTTCATTTTTCTTTCCTTGCGATCTATCTTTTTCAGTTGGGGGCAGTCACTTCTAATGTGACCTAGCTTCTTACATTCAAAACATCAAAGCTCATTAGATTGATTAGATTCTTTTTTATCTTTTTCTTTACGAAATGTTCTCCTTTGATTAAACCTACCCTTCTTCATAAATTTCCTAAATTTCCTAGCTAATAGAGCAAAATCATCATCTTCACTGTCTTGGGAATCTTTTTCTTCTTTTTCCACTTTAAAGGCAACATTCTTATCTTTCTTTGGTTCTACATTATCACTTCGTTTCATCATGATTTCATAAGTCATTAGTGATCCTAGTAGATTATCAAATTCAAGTTTGTCTAAGTCTTTTGCCTCAGTAATAACAGTGACTTTAGGATTCCATGATCTAGGTAAGCTTCTTAGAATCTTCCTAACTTTTTCACCATTTGTAAAAGTTTTTCCCAAGGACTCTAAAGTTGAAACAATGTCATTAAATCTAGTGTACATGTCTTTAATAGATTCATCTTCTTTCATAGTAAATAATTCATAGTCATGAACTAGAATATTTATTTTTGTTTCTTTTACCTGGTTTGTACCCTCATGAGTTACCTCCAGTTTGTCCCAAATTTCCTTTGCTATCTTGCATGTTGATATTCGGTTGAATTCCTCTGGGCATAGTGCACAAATCAATGTGTTCATTGCTTTTGCATTTGTCTCCATACTCATTCTCTCTTCAGCTGTCCATTTGTCCATCTTTTCCATGTCAGCCAAGGTGACTCCTTTCTTAATAGCTTGCATAAGACTTGAGTCCTGCATAAGATAGATATTCATTCTAGCTTTCCAGTAATTGTAGTTAGTACCATCAAAATAAGGTGGTCGAGAAGTACTCTGTCCTTCATGATGATATGAGCTAGAAAAGTATGTCATTATGTGGATCTTGACCCTAGGTTGTTAGACCTAATTGAAAACAATGGGAACCTTGCTCTGATACCAATTGATAGAATTGAGCTGATGTGGTATACACCAAGAGGGGGGGTGAATTGGAATATTAAAAAAAATCTTTTGAAAAGTGAAAAAGCTTTTGTGTGAAGAGGAATAATAATGTAGTCTTATCAATGAATAAACAAATTCAAAAGTGCAAGGATGCAAATATAAAAGAGAAAGGATAAAGAGCAGTGAAGGCACAGATTTATAGTGGTTCAGCCTTCCAAACTTAATCCACTACCTTAGCTATCCACTAAAGATTTTAAAACCAATATCACTATCAAACCCCCTACTCAACATGAGCAGGTCCTCTAGTCCTTGACTAGGCAATGTACAACCTCCCAATTTAATGGGCCTTCTAGCTACTGCCATACCATAAGGAAGAGACCTAGTTTTTGTTGAAAGAGCATCTATCATCAAGTTGATCATCAGATAACACAGATTTGGTCTTCTCCGGCCCTTAATACATTGGAGTAGCCACAAGTCAAGTCTTGTAACAAGAGAGAAACTTTCATTTCTAGGGTTAATCATCTGACAACAAATAAGATGAAGAATCCTAGTGTTCAAGTCCATTCTTGATGTGTCAGAAATCTTAGTTGTAAGTGAGTTATCTCCTATGACTTCTTTACTGGCTTGAACAAAATCTTGAGTCTAAGAAGCATAGTCCTCTCCGTCTAAAAGGATTTTAAACTGTTCGTGGATTAGCATCGTGGTGATTTCCATATGAGCATCCTCAATGTTAGTCTTAAACTTTTTATCCGACTTTCTCTTATGATAGGTGTTGTTGGCATTGGAATAAAAAGCTCTAACCACATCTTCATATGTGCATCGATGAATTGTTAAGAAATCCCACCAACCAAAATCCTTAAACGTCTGAATGTAGGGAAAACCAATGGATTCTAGAAATGATAAATCCAAATAACGACCTTCAAGGACCTCACGAGACTCAAAGTACATGGAATACCTTTCTTGTTGCTCTTTAGAAATGAAAAGTTGGATTTAAGGTCTCGGTTGGGACGGAGGACGGCTTGAAGAGCCCGATTCTTTTTCCTTCCCTTTTCCTTTGCCTTTGCCCTTGTCTGTGTTCTTAGTCCATGCCATATGGAATGATTGAAACACGAGGAAATCGAGGGAGAGACACAGCAAGAGAAGCCATGCAAAATGGCCGAAAGAGCGAGCGACAACTAGAGCCGAGAGATAGCGGATGAAATGAAGTGATTTGGCACTAAGAGGGAGCATGAGAAAGAAAAACGATCGAATGCACGAGGTTAAAAAAAAATCGATACTTCGAGAGGAAGGAATCGGCAATAAGGACGGTTAGGGTTTTAAAATGAGGGCCGATAGTCGCCTATTCTTTAAATAGGAAGAATGGGATAGTCGACAGATGATAAGGGTTTGTCGACTATTTTATTAACATACTAAGGTATAGTCGACAGATACAATACAGTTGTCGACTAATTTTTGGTTTACACTTAGGGCATAGTCAACTAGGCTGAGCCTTCTGTCGACTATCTCACAACATCTTAGTCAACAACAACACAGATGCTGTCAACTATATTTGAGAATAAGACTGATTAACATACAGAGATGCCCCAAAACTTCACAGATGAATTTTGGCTCGAAAACATTCTGTCAATTATATATTGATTTGACATAATTGAATCTTGGCCTTATCAATAATATATATATATATATATAAAACAAACATTAGAAAAGAGCACAACACACTTACTCACGTTATGATTAATCCCAGTTCATTTCTAAAATATTCAAACTTTTCTCTATCAAGAGGTTTTGTAAAGATATATGCTACTTGATGATTTGTATCTATGAATTCAAGACTTATGTCTCCTTTTTGAGCATGGTCTCTAATAAAATGATGTTTTACTTCTATATGTTTAGTTCTTGCATGAAACACTGGATTTTTTGTTAAAGCTATAGCACTAGTATTATCACATTTTATTGGGATGTTTCGAAGCCTTATGCCATAGTTTTCTACTTGGTATTTCATCCACAATATTTGAGCACAACAATTTCCAACTGCTACATACTCAGCCTCAGTAGATGATAGAGCCACTGTATTTTGTTTTCTACTTGACCAAGATACCAAACAATTTCCTAAGAATTGACAGGAACCACTTGTACTTTTTCTATCTATTTTACATCCATCATAATCTGCATCAATGTATGCTACTAGATCAAAAATATTTGATTTTGCATAAAATAGTTCTAGATTTGTAGATTCTTTTAGGTATCTCAAAATTCTTTTAACTGCTTTCAAGTGAGATTCTTTAGGATTAGATTGGAACCTAGCACATAAGCACACACTAAACATAATATCGGGTCTACTAGCTGTTAAATAAAGCAAAGAGCCAATCATACTTCTATAAAGCTTGTTATCTACAGCCTTCCCTAATTCATCTTTATCTAGGCTTTGAGAACTACTCATAGGTGTAGCCATAGGTTTACAATCTTGAACATCAAACCTTTTGAGAAGATCTCTTATGTATTTTTGTTGAGAAATATATATACCTTCTTCTTCTTGTTTTATTTGCAATCCTAGAAAGTACTTAAGTTCTCCCATCATACTCATCTCAAATTCTCCTTGCATAAGAGTTGCAAATTGATCACATAGAGATTTATTAGTAGATCCAAAAATGATGTCATCTACATAGATTTGAACTAGCAAGATGTCCTTATCATGGCTTCTTATAAATAATGTTGTATCTATTTGGCCTCTTTTAAATCCTTTTTCTAAGAGAAACTTACTAAGTCTCTCATACCAAGCTCTAGGGGCTTGTTTTAGACCATATAATGCTTTAGACAATTTGAACACATGATCTTCATATTTGTGATTTTCAAAGCCCGAGGGTTATTCTACATAAACTTCTTCATTAATATACCCATTTAAGAAAGCACTCTTCAGCAACATTGTTTTCAAGGAATGAGGTAAGGTTTTCTATAGTGACAATTATCAAGGTAAGAAAGAACTCTTACCTTTGCTCATTTAAATTGGTACTGACAACAAGCCACTGGATGGGCCTAGTGGCTTGTTCTTGAAATTGGGTCATTTACTCATTTAAAACTTTTTGACCTTCCATGAACTCTTGAAGGTTATCCTCTAAAGATTTCTCATACAGAGGTTGATAAACATCAGATGTAAACCCTTGCTCTAATTCAAATTGATGAGGTGGTAAAGGAATAGGTTCATGAGATTTAAATGCAGAATCATTGCTCCAAAAAAAATTTAGATGATTATGTGAGTTGGGGTAGTCATAAAAATTCAAGTCGTAACCCAACAAATGAAAATTATCCCATGGATTCTGAGAATAATGAAACCTATCCTCGATGTAGGGTGGGTAAAAAACAGAATTTTGCCTATTCACAATTTTCTTCAAATCAGGTATTTTAGGATAAAAATCTATTTTATGACTTGACGACTCACACACCGAACATCTAACCCCTATCTCATTAAAATTTTGAAAATTTTCTTTTTCTAACAACTCCACTTTCCAAGTTAAATAATCCAACATCACACTAAGATCATCATCCTCATTGAAACTCAGTTGTGAATTGACATGATTTCTTACAGGATCTACGGATGACAATTGACTAATGCATGGGTTGAGATTGAAGGTATGGTGATCGACCATAAACATGTTATAGGATGGAGTTTGTTGTTCGGAAGGTCTAGACTTATTTTGCTCAATGGGATCGGGATAGCCAAATGTATTAGAAAATCAAGACATGCTAAAATACTGAGACATAAAGAATATAGAAATGACAATTCAACGACAGATAATGATGCTAATGAATGATAAAATTAATTAATGATTTAATAATCATACCTGACCGTAGTCTTCTGCATTAATTGAAAACAACCACAAAAAGAAAAGAAACTAAACTAAAATATTTTTTTCGCAACAATAATTCCGTCACCGAGATTCCCGGCAACAGCGCCAAGATTTTAACTGCGCTTAAGTATGTGAAATTAATTAAACAAACACACAAACAAATAAAGAAACAAATCAAACATGAAAGCGCAAAGCGTTTATATTTGCTAATGTATGAGTGTGCGTTACAGTACAAATTTATTTACTAGATAGGAGTCCAGGTCGATTTACTAGGAGATCATTATTAAAATGAAAATAAAGTCGGATTACGTATTGGGTTGTCAAACCAATTCTCTTATTGATGGAAATAAAATAAGAGTGCAAAAATTAAATCAAAGTGTGAGCAAACAGACCGATTAATCAATTTTGGAAATCCTAATTAAATTGGTACTGACAACAAAATGTCTCGAGTCAAAACAATTTCAGTGTCAATCCAAATATTTTCCAATAATCACAAAAGATTGATCATTGGGTTAAATTAATTTTAAGATCTTTGCTATTGATTACATTTCGAGATGATGATGGTTCTACTTTTAATAACCGACATACATGGCATGCCAACTATGACTTAAGCAACTACCATAAACCGAAATAGATATAGTGCACTTAAGCTTGGGGATGAATGATGATATTTTCAAGTTGAACAATCCACATACATGGCAAGAAGGTTCCGAATTAGGCAAATATCTCAATTCAAACTCAAGTATTTCGACAAGAATCTAAAAATTAATTTAAATGCCTCAACTTTTAATGAAGTTCGGCTAACTCGAAAAATTTTGGCTTTTGACATTATCATCGCCCTAACTTGAGAATTATTAGCCACACATCTTCATTTACAAAATTAACTGACAAGAATTTAAATGGCAGAATTTTACTGACATAAATGTAAATTACTGAATTTAAATTACATAAATTAAAATTGTTGAAATTAAAGTTGTTAAAATTAAATTACAGAAATTAAAAGACAGTATTTAAATTGTAAAAATTAAACTACTTAATTTAAATGCTGAAAAATAATCACACTGGAATTTAAATAACAAGAACTGAAATATAAATAGAAACTAAATCTTGCTGGAATATAACTAGAACGAAATTTAAATAAACAATACAAGAAATTAACAGAAATTAGAAAAACAATAACATAAACTAAAGAACAGAAATTAAATGAACTGGAAGAGATACTGTGTGTTAAATCCCAGCGCTGTGCGCATACATATATTATATATATATCACGCACAGCCTGGTTCCGTTTTTCTCCAGCGCACCATTCCCTCACTGTGTTGCGCTCTCACTGTCCATCCCCTCACTGTCCAACGCACAGCCTCCTCCCAGCGCACTGTTCATCTTGTTCCCAGCGCACAGTCTCCTTCCATATGCTGTCCCGAGAAAACCAGCACTGTGCCCCCTTATTCGGATTGCAGAAAATGGCAAATGGGGGCCTCCCCCTCCACTGTGCGGCTCTTGCATATATATATATATATATATATCATGCCCATTTCCCAGATTGCCCCTCTGATTGATGATTAATTTGCAGCCAGGGACCGCGTTTGAGACTGCCGCGTGCTGTTCTTTCATGGGCTGCATTTATTTGGGCTTTAAATAATCAGTGGGCTGGGCTTTAAACATGGGCCTTCAATTGGGCTTCACGCTGCATGTAAGTATATTAAGGTATATTATTATATTATATATGGTTATATTGCATGCACGCATATGTGTATGGAATATATATATGTTATAATATATTATATATATATGAATTACGCATGACTATATGTTTATGTATTATATTTATGTATTATGCACAAATATGTATTGAATTTATATATTATATTTCTATATGTATTATTATTATTATTATTATTATTATTATTATTTATTTTTATTTTTTTCAAATATTTGAATATGCCCAGATATTGATTTAATCTTTATTTTTCATATAAACTTGTAATATTCAATTAACCCCAATTTTAAGATTAAAATAGGGGTATAATTATAACAATTTTTTTTCAAAATTGACCACTAATCAATGGATACAGTCTTAGTACAAAAATTAATTTTGTATCCCAACTTTACATCGAATAGTATGTATGAATTTATTTATATTCAATTGTCGAATATGTGTTGCTTAAATACTCAAGCTAGCGTATGGTGTGCATGTTTTATTCCGCTGTGTATCTGATAAATGGTAAAAATTTATTTTTGCCCATACCGTCATACATTCGATTCCCTTCAATTGCTTCTGCCCAATTTGCATTTGAGTAACCAACCACATTCTTATCCTCTATTTTCATGAATAGTAACCCTTTACATAGACTTCCCTTGAGATTTCTTAAAATTTGATTCACTGCATCCAAGTGTCTTTTAGGAGCATGCATATATTAACTAACAATACTCACACTAAAAGCAATGGCAGGCCTAGTTAGAGACAAATAAATCAGTTTTCCCATAAGATGTTGATATCTATTCTGATCTAGATCTTCCCCCAAAACTTTCTGCTTTCAATTTTGTTCTAAGGGTGTTCCAGCTGGTCTATATCCAAGCTTACCAGTTTCTTTGAGAAAATCTAGGGTGTACTTTCTTTGAGAAATAAAGATTTCTCTTCTACTTCCTCCAATTTTCATACCTAAGAAATATTTGACAGCTCATAGGACTTTTACTTTGAAAGTTGTTTGCAGTTTCTTCTTTAGATTCTTAATTTCTAGTTTACCATCTCCTATAATTAGCATACCATCAACATTAACAATAAGGATTAATTGTTTCCCAAACTCACCCATTTTTATAAATAGAGTGTGATACGTTTGTCCTTGTTTATAGATAAACTATTTCATTACAATACTAAATCGAGTGAACCATGCTCTTGTAGATTGTTTTAAGTTATAAAGGGACTTTTTAATTTTACATACCTTGATAGACCCTTTCTGGTCCTCAAATCCCGGTGGATTCTTCATATACACCTCTTTCTCTATCATGCCATTCAATAATACATTTTTTATATGAAGATGATGTAATTTTTAGTCCAAATTTATAGCATCAAACAACAAGAATCTACACTACAAGAAAATAGTGTTTAGCGACGAAACTATTCCGTTGCTAATTAGTGACGGACAGTGACAGAATTTTCGTCGCTAAATTTTTTAAATATTTTTTTAATTTAGCGATGGAATCGGCGACAGAAATACCGTCGCTAAAAAATAAAAAGTGAAATAAAAAATTAAAGTTTAGCGACGAGGCAAATCCTGTAGCTAAAAAATAAAAAAATTAAATAAAAACATTAAAATTTAGTGACCGAGCCAATCCCGTCGTTAAAAAATAAAAAAAATTAAATAAAAACATTAAAATTTAGCTACGAGGCCAATCCCGTTGCTAAAAAATAAAAAAATTAAATAAAACATTAAAATTTAACGATAGGGTCGATCCCGTCACTAGAAAATAAAAAATAAAAAATAAAAAATTATAAATTTAGCAACGGGGCAAATCCTGTAGCTAAAAAATAATAAAAATAAATAAAAAATTTAAAATTTAACGACAGGGCCTATCCCGTTGCTAATAAATAAATAAATAAATAATTTCAAATTTAGCGACGAGGCAAATCTCGTCGCTAAAAAATAAAAATAAATAAAAAAAATTAAAATTTAGTGACGGGGCCAATCCCGTCGCTAAAAAATAAAAAAATTAAGTAAAAATTTTCAAATTTAGCGACTGGGAAGATCTATTGTTGTACTTTCTGTACAATAATTTTAATGATGAAAAACATATATTGGTTTAATCACTAAGTCATGAATCAAGTATGTGGTTTTAATATATATATGAATTTCAATATCATGTATTACTGTATGAAAATAAAAACCCTATTTTTGGCCAAGTCTGAAAGCACAACAAAAAAACTGACATTTAGCGGTGATTTTTTTACATTTAGTGACGGTTTTTAACAGCCACTAAGTGATTTAGCGGCGTTTTTGACCAATCGCTGGAATAACCGCCGCAAATAATATTTTTTTGCAGTAGTTTTAAAACCGCCGCAAAAATTAAAAAATTAAAAAAAATTAATTGAATTAAAAAATTAATTAAATTTTTTTAATTTTAGCTGCAGTTTTAGAAATCGCCACTAAAATTAAAATAAAATTAAAATTTTTAATTTTAGCGGCGATTTCTAAAACCGCCGCTAAAATTAAAACAAAATTAAAACCCACCTGTGCTACCCAGCCATATGGTCGCATGTCCGTACGCCACGTGGCGAAATTTTCAGCCTCCCTTTCTCCAGTTTCAAACCCACAACCTCCCCTTTGCAAGTGCATGCATGTAACCAGCTGATTTGCCAAACTCCCTTGTTATATAACCGCATATATAAATTATATACCACTACTTTCTAGAATTATATTTTATATTTTTTAATATAGAAAGAAAAATATTAATTAATTTATTATTTTTTAAAAGAGTAAAGGAATAAATTAAAAATAAATTAATTGAATTAAATTAACTAAATTAACTGATTAAAAATTAAAAAAATTATATATTTTTTAAAATTATTAAAATTTTGTTAAATTTATTTTCTATTTAAAATTAATTGATAAAAATTTTCTATTTATTATATTATAATTATAAATATAAATTAAAACGCTTAAATATGACTAAGAATAAGTTTTTTCAATAATAACAAAATTTTAAAAAAATAAATTTTGATTTTTTCCATAATCTTAAAAATTTGATACCTTAAATATTAATTAGCATTGAAAAACCCTAGTATTTGACAACCTTAAATAAGTTTTTATGAATTTTTTAAGACATCATATTTTCAAGACTATAATATAATTATTAAAGTAATTAATAATTAATTAATCACTGCCTTTGATTTAATGCAAATTTTTTAGGGAAAAAATTTACCATTGATTGACACTTGGTAAAATACTTTATTTGACTATCATATTTTAATATTATATAAATATACATAGAATAAAGATATAAAAATAATATTTTAAATAAATAGATAATTTTCTATGACTTAATTAATAGTTTAAGTTGTCTATTAATATTTCTCATAAAACTCATGCAAATTTAATACAAAACAATTAGCATTGAAAACTCATATATTTAAAATTTATTATTAATTTTACAATAATTAGTTCATATTATTTCAAAACAATTGAAAGATTTAAATTATTAATGCAAAATACAAAATGTAAATTATTAATGCAATAAGTATTAAACGCAAATTATTAATGCAAGTTTTGGGAGAAAATTTTATTACTACTTATTATTTCAAAGCAATTGAAAGATTTAAATTATTAATAAAAATTATAAAATGCAAATTATTAATGCAATCAGTATTAATTGTAAATCGTTAATACAAGTTTTGGAGGGAAATTTCTTTTTCAATACTATCCTACTTTTATATATATAAAGATGCAAATTACAAAATGTAAATTATTAATGCAATAAGTACTAAAAGAAAATCACTAATGCAAGTTTTGGGGAAAAATTTTATTACTACTTATTATTTCAAAGTAATTGAAAATTTTAAATTATTAATGCAAATTACAAAATGCAATTTATTAATGCAATAAGTATTAATTACAAATCATTAATGCAAGTTTTGGGGGGAAATTTCTTTTTTCAAGACTATCCTACTTTTATATATCTAAAGATGCAAATTACAAAATGTAAATTATTAATGCAATAAGTATTAATTACAAATCATTAATGCAAGTTTTGGGGAGAAATTTCTTTTTTCAAGACTATCCTACTTTTATATATATAAAGATGCAAATTACAAAATATAAATTATTAATGCAATAAGTACTAAATGTAAATCATTAATACAAGTGTTGGGAGAAAATTTTATTACTACTTATTATTTCAAAGCAATTGAAAATTTTAAATTATTAATGCAAATTACAAAATGTAAATTATTAATACAATAAGTATTAATTACAAATCATTAATGTAAGTTTTGGGGGGAAATTTCTTTTTTCAAGACTATCTTACTTTTATATATATAAAGATGCAAATTACAAAATGTAAATTATTAATGCAATAAGTACTAAATGCAAATCATTAATGCAAGTTTTGACAAAATCATCGCAAAAGTTAACTTTTTAAAATTTTTTTATTAATGAATTTGGCGAAAGTTCTAACAAAACCTCTGCTATATTTTATTTTTTATTTTTTTATTTTTGAATTTTGCGGCGGTTGGTTAAAACTGCCTCGAAATTTATTTTTGAATTTTAAATTAATTAATTTTGTGGCTGTTTTTCAAAATCGTCGCAAAAATTCAGATAAACCGCTGTAAAAAACAACTTTCCAACCGTCGCAAAATAGCATGTTTTCCGGCAGTTTCCGAAACCGCCGCAAAAAACCCTTTTTTTTATAGTGAAGGTTAGCATCTTATAAGAAGTATAAGATAATGTTTTATTTTTAGAAAACTATCTCCCAAAATTTTGATAGCTAACATTCATTAGTGCTAAAACGATTTTTAATGAATTTTTCATCAAATAGAAAGTATATATTTTGGAGGTGGTCAAATCGCAAAATCGTAAGTTTGTACTAAAACCCAAAATCTACTTTTTTATTGTTTTGGATTTTGATTTTTTAGATATTTTTATTGAATCCAAATAGGGAGTACTTTGTTATTTATATTTATGTGTTAAAGTAAATGGAGGTAAAATATAAATAAAAAAAATATGGACATTTACTTAAACTAAAGAAATATAAATAAGCTGTGATGTATACATGCTGTGGATTGTGCTTTCATGCAAATTCTTTTGAATTTCTATCATGTTTCCATGCATTTTTCGAAACCCCTTTGAAATGGTTTTCAATGTTTTCAGTGTATGCTATTTCGAAACATTCATGTTATGTATGTGTTTTCAATTCAGGTTTTAAATCATGTTTCGAAACCCATCATGTCATGTTTCGAAACCTTTAATATTTTGTCAGCAGTTCATTTGAAAATCGAGATGCATTTGTTTTGCAATTTTGTATTTATCAAAATGCTTCTCTATCATTTATTTAATGTACTCTCCATGCTTAAGAGATTCAAATTTGAATTTGAATGTGAGTGCTTATAAAATATTCAAACTGAGTATAAGACTTTGTCTTCCACTATCTGTTGTCTCTAAGTGCAAGTACAGCTGGAAAGCTTGTATGTTTCGAAACCTGTTGTCTATGTTTTGAAACCTTGGTCCATTTCTATGATGTTTCGAAATCTACTTTTCTGTCTTGTCTCTAATGGCCAGATTTCTATCTCTTGGTATAAATAGTAGGTATTTGAAGACAAGAAGAATAAGATTGAGCAAGAACAAGATACAACAAGTGAATACACACTAGAGATACACACACAAGTACATGTGATCTAAATCCGTTTGACAAGTTTTCAAAGAGGATCCATTCATCCATTCCTAGATGTGCATTGTGATGTGAAAAAGGAGAAGCAAGTGCAAACAACGAGTATCATCCTCCAGCTCTCCTCACCTCAAGTTAAGAGGTTTGTACAACCATGTGGTAAGGCATTTATTGCTCTTTAGGTTGTAAAGATAAATTTGATTATCTTGTTAATGTTGTAAGTTTTGAGTTTAGTCTAAAACTCATTTAGTGTAAAGGTTTGAATTGAGTCTAAAACTCATTGTGTTGAAGGTTCGAGTTTAGCCTTAAAACTCACTTGGTGCTAGATTTGAATTGAGCCCGTAAAAACTCACATTGTAAGGTTTTGGGGTGAATCGTGGTAAAACCCTCGTTGTGGTGATCGCTAGTAAAAGTGATTGAGATTGTAAATCCTTCAAGTGGGTAATCTTGAAGGTAGTGGAGTAGGCGGGTGTCGAACTACTATATATCTTATTTGTAAAGTGTTCTTTAAGTTTTATGTATCATTATTCCCTATTGCACATGCTTGCATAAGTTTTGTTATCAAAGTCTAAAATAGTTTTCTTTAGAACAAGTTTATACATACACATAGAAAACCTATCTTTGATATACAAACATCTTTGGTATACTCTTACTTATGTAAATCATCATTGCTAAAGATCATTTGTTTGAAATATGATGTAAAAGATTTCGAATCAAGCAAAACAGTGAAGTAGATTTCGAAACATATATAGTAGGTTTCAAAACCTACTTAACAGAAAGGTTTATTTCGAAACATAATCTCTATATTTCGAAACATAGTGTTTTGCCATCCATCAATGTTTTAAAGTATCGAAAATTTACCTAATCCCAATTCACCCCCCCTCTTGAGATATTTGCCATCATTAGGAACCAACAAGATTCTGTCGTTAAAAAATAAAAAAATTAAATAAAAAAATTAAAATTTAGCGACGGGGTCTCGCCCGTCGCTAAAAAATAAAAAAAATAAATAAAAAATTTCAAATTTAGTGAACATAAAATAAATAATTCAAATTTAATGACTGGGACAACCTCGTACCTAAAAAAATAAAAAAATATAAAAAAATTAAAATTTAGCGATCGAGTTGACCCCTTCGCTAAAAATAAATAAATTTAAAAAAAAGTTAAAAATTTAATTAAAAACTTTACATTTAAACATAACATAATTTTTCAATGCTAATATAATAATTAATAAAGTTTTATTTAAATTAATAATTAAATAAAATTAAAATTAATATTCATTTCCCTTTACTAATATTAATATTAAAATTAATATCATTAAATAGGTTTGAGAAATTTTGGTGTATAAATATAATTCTAAAATATTTGGAAGTGAATACTATAAATATATTTTCTATACATTAATAAACAAGAAGGCTTCTAGATTATCTAGCTCGCGCACGAAACTTGGTCATAAGAGGTTGGAGGTTCGAATCCGATTACATAGCAAGCAGATTTGCTAAAAAAGAATAAAAAAATAAATTTAAAATTAAAAATTAGCAACGAGAATGCATCCATTGCAAAAAAAGAAAAAAAAATATAAATTTAAAATACAAAACTTTAGCGATGGGAACGCATCCATCGCAAAACTTTGATAGTTCGATTCCAAGGTGCAACACTTTTAATTATTGCTGGGATTAATATCTCAGTGCTGCCACGTGACGTGCTCATGAGGAGAGGGTAAAAGTTGGTGCGCGTTAAATTTTGGAGCAAGCATTGAATTTAGCGATAGAATTCGTCGCTAAAAAAATAAAAAAATTAAAAACTTTAGTAATAGAATAAATATGTCGAAAGAAAAAAAGAAAAATAAAATAAAAAACTTGTAATTTCAAAACTTAATTTTTACACTTTAAAAAATGTGTAAAAATTTGAATTTTTTTTATAAAATGTGAAATTCAAACTTTAATTTCATATTTTAGTAATAAAATTTATATTGTTGATGTAATTTATTTAAATATGCATTTTGAATTGTGATAACTGATATATTACGTTATTTTGATTACGTCTATTTACTTGTATTTATCTTCTTCTTTTTTTACACATTAAAGTACAGTGGTTAAATTAAATTAAAAAAACATATATAAAAATAAATTTAACTTAAAAATATAAATAAATAAGTGCAATTAAAAAACAAAAAATTAAAATGACTATACAAAAAAAACGTAATAGTATATAAATAAAAATCTAAATATGCCTTATATACACATACATTTTTTAAAGATATTGATTTTCATTATTGAGTAATATGTTATCTTTTAACGAATACCCATCTTTTTAAATGAATAATATGTAGATAAAATAAAAATAATATCCACGATGTTTAGATAATACGTTTCACTTGTTTCAAATTCCATCATTAACTATATGATGTCATGCTATATAATTCAGGAATTTAGTAATGTTGCTGAAATTAACCTTTAACAAAATATTAATAAAAATTTAATGTGAAATTTATAAAATATTTAAATTAAATTTAAAATTTGATTTGAAAATGCAATTTTTCATAGTTAAATATATAATTTATAAAATTTTCAATTAAATTCAAAATTAGTGAGGGAATATTCCTTTTTTAAGTTGTAAATTAATAAAACATGAAATTACAAATTAAAATTCAGAATGAGTATGCTAAAAAATATAATTTATTAATTGTAATATCATCTAAAAATATATATATACTAAAAAATATATATATTTAATATAATAGTTTATTAATTGTAATATCATATATACTAAAAAATATATATTTAATTAGGTAAATATATTTTTGACTATGCCACACCCCAATTAATTGTATAATTGAGATGAATAATAATTTTTTATAATATTTTAAGTACTTTTAGTGAAAAATATAAAAGTAAGTCTACAAAATCTTTTTTGCTACTATATAATATCTATATTGTTTTACTCATTTGAATAATAATATAAAATTTTATTATTTAATAAATAATTATATATTCAACTTTATCTCAAAGAGAACACTTTTAAATAAATGATTATTCATTTTCTTTTTCTCTTAGGAGACTTATGTTATCCACAATATAGACTTCTATCAATAATGCTAGATGATAGAACATCCTATTGCTAAGTAATACAATACTTGGCCTATAGCACATGCTATTGCTAAATAATACAAAAAACAAATTGCTTCAATCAAAAAAGATAATTAATATGAGAATTAAACTTCTCAGTTACAATATTTTTCAATTTATTGAAGACTTACAAAATAAACATATAACAATGAATGCAACAATAACAATTGAAAAATTGTGTCAATTTAAAGTATGAGAGATAAAATATAAGAACTCATAAGTTAGAACACTTGTAATGAATGTTCTCTAACCCCATAATTAATTAATGCTACACCATCCAAGTATTTATAGTTGATGGTTGAACTATTGAAGACGGTTGAACTACATTAAATGCACTTTGAATAAATAATTACTCTTTAGTATTTTATTTTTATTACTTTTTTTCCTTATTTCTTTATCTTTTATACTTATTTTTTTAATTAATGTGAAATCGTAAAATCAAATATCTATAAAAGAACTATATTAATTTTATTAGTTAGAAAATATATATTAATTTTAAAAAATTTATTTTCCAGCGACGAACAATCACTCGACACTAATTCTCCATCTGCAATTGTAACTATCTGTCACAGATGATTGTTGATTTTAATTTCCTCTCAAAAGGCTTATCATTTTTAGTTTACAAAATATATGTAATTTTTAATTTAAATTAATTAGTAAAATATTTTCTAAAATTATATTTATTTGTAACATAAATATTATTAATCATTTAAAAAATAAAAAATACATTTTTATCTCTTCGTCTAGAATTAATAATAAATTTACAAATTCTTAAAAAATATTTTATTTATTTTTTGGTCATTATTCTTTAAATAATTTTAATTGATTTATTTTTATTAAATTTTCTTCTCTCTTGATTGTAAAATATTTTTTTCCTGATTAGCTTAATGTTGTAAAATTAAATAACTATAAATTAATTATATTTTAATTAGTTAAAAATATATATTAATTTAAAATAATTTATTAATATATAATTTTATTATATATATTTATTAGTGACAGGCATTGCCCCTCGCTAATTAGCGATGGGTAGGTGCCTGTCGCTAATTCTGGGGCACTACCGCCCCCTCTACCCAATGCGCATTGGGCAGAGAGGGGCAGGTGCCCCATAATTAGTGACGGGCATCTACTCGTCACTGATTTTAGCGGGCACTACCCCATCCACCTCCCTCCCTCTCCTCTTGACAAGTGCCCCCCGCTTCCCCCTCTCCTCTTGACACTTGCGCCCCCTCTCTCCCTCCTTCCCTCCCTTCCTCCTTTTAAAGTTTCCCCTCCCCCTTCGATTCTCTCCATCTCTTTTCTGCAATTTCTTCCCTTAATTTCATTTCCTCGGTATTTTGCTTTATCTCTTCTCCATTAATCAATGTCTCACTCTCACTCTCATTGAAATCGTGATAGTGGTTTTACTTTGGCGTGATTTACATTCGAAACTCATCAAGAATTGAGGGTATTTTTTATCTTTAGTTGTTAATTATTTAAGATTTAAATTACAATATTGAATGTTTCTTACATAATAGGTATTATTTGTGTTGTTGCCAAAATACAACAATCTATTTTTTTTTATTACAGACAGACGCAAGAGTCTTGAGAGTCATGCCTTCACTGATGAGAACCTTGACGAGTAACTAGATCTGGTAGAGGCTCAGGTTTGGTGGTCTTATAGAGCTGAGGGTCTGATAGATCTGAGGGTCTGATGGATCTAGTAGATCTGGTGGGCTGATGATCAGGTGGCCTAAGATGAACGAGTGACCTGAGGGTGATGAGTGGCCTTAGGTGACGGGTGGCCTCGGATGAACGAGTGGCTTTAGGATGACGAGTGGCCTTGACCGAGTGACCTGAGGGTGACGAGTGGCCTTAGGTGACGAGTGGCCTTAACCGAGTGACCTGAGGGTGACGAGTGGCCTTAGGATGACGAGTGGCCTTGACCGAGTGACCTGAGGGTGACGAGTGGCCTTGACCGAGTGACCTGAGGATGACGACTGGCCTTAGGTGACAAGTGGCCTCGGATGAACGAGTGGCCTTAGGATGACGAGTGGTCTTAACTGAGTGACCTAAGGGTGACAAGTGGCCTTAGGTGACGAGTGGCCTTGATGATGACGAGTGACCTGAGGGTGATGAGTGGCCTTGACCGAGTGATCTATGGATGACGAGTGGCCTTAGGTGACGAGTGGCCTTGGATGAACGAGTTGCCTTAGGATGACGAGTGGCCTTGATGATGACGAGTGGCCTACAAAACGAGAGCCCCGTTAGGACGCGGGTGGGGGTCCCCACGCAAACCCTCCGATGCTTAAGTCAGATCTCGACAGAAAATGAGAAAATTGTACTTGAATTACTCAAAATTACATACCTTGTGATGAAGGCATGGTCTCATATTTATAGCAGAGGAGAGAAAGAAGACGTGCGAGAATCGAGGCGAGAATCTCGCGGCCCATTTTGATGATTTTATGACCCATCTAAGAGGGAAAAGAGGAGAGATTAGCCTAAGCCCACTCGACCATGACCGAGTAGGGGGCCACTCGGTCATGATCGGGTGGGGGGCCACCCGATCATGCCTTCTTTTGCCCTTTTCCTTGGCTCGATTTTGAGTGGTTTCTGTACCTCAAATTTATGCCCAATTGTCATATTGATTGAGCTCTAATCTCTCAAAACTCAAAACATAAAAGTTGTAGATAATTCTCTTAGCTTTCTATAGAACTTTGAATCAGCTCAATCGGAGCTTATATGAGAAAGATATAGCCAAGAAACCAAAGCAGTTTTGTACCTACTTAGCATAACCGAGTGGGTCATGAAAAGTGAGAGGAAATTGGTCTCCCCATGACCAAGTGGGGGGCCACTCAGTCATGTCTTCTTTTTCTTGACCAAGTGGGGTCCACTCAGTTATGCCTTCTTTTGCCCTTTTGTCTCAGTTTGAATCCATCTTCCTGTAATACTTAACTCCAAGCCTTAATCACGCAGGTGCATCAACTTCATGCCCGATTTACACCTTGATTCAGCTTGAATCTCTTAAAACTCAAAACATGAAAGTTATAGATAATTCTCTTATATTTCCATATAAATTTGAATCACCTCAATCGGAGCTCATATGAGAAAGTTATGTCTTAAAAACCAAAATAGTGTCGTACCCACTCGGCCTAACCGAGTGGGCCCTCCCCACTTGGTCTCTTCTTGACCTCTTGCTCCTTCAGCTTATTTCCATGATCTCCTACAACCTGTTGGGCCTTTGGGCTTCATGTCTAGGTCTCATGACTTTTTTAGGTCTTGCAATTCTCCAAGTTTGCAGGGCATATCAATTGCTCTCTACTCTTTTGGCCGGAAGGTTCGGGTGAAAGTGTATCTTGTCCTGTAAAATTTTGAACACTACTTCTCTTTTAGCTGCTTAATCTTCTACACATCCTCTCGAGCTTGTTTGCACATCATGCTTTTAAATTTCTAGGCTCTTGTGATTTTCAATTCCTTTGCAGAAGTATGAGATCGATATACTAGTAAGTTCGCTTTCCATAGATGTCGAATTATGCATTGAACAATGAGTTTGATTCTGCTCCCAGTTATTGCATTATGCACGGGACAATAGGCTTGCATTTACTTTTTCTTTGTTGTTGGGCTTTAAGCGGGACCATGAGCTTGCGTTTGCTTTTTCTCCCATTGTCGGGCCATAAGCGGGAGAACGTGCTTGAATGTACTTTTACCTCATTGCTGGGCTATGAGCGGGGCAGCAGGTTTGAATGCACTTTTACCTCATTGCTGGGCTATGAGCGGAGCAACGGGCTTGAATGTACTTTTACCTTGTTGTCGGGGGTCGTAAGCGGGATAATGGGCTTGAATGTACTTTTACCTCATTGTCGGGCTGTGAGTGAGACAACAGGTTTGAATGTTTTTTTACCTCGTTGTCAGTCTATAAGCGGGACAACAGGTTTGAACGTATTTTTACCTCGTTGCCGGGCTATAAGTGGGACAATGGGCTTGAACGTATTTTTACCTCATTGCCGGGCTATAAGCGGGACAATGGGCTTGAATGTACTTTTATGTCATTGCCGGGCTGTGAGCGGGATAATGGGTTTGAATGTACTTTTACCTCGTTGTCGGGCTATAAGTGGGATAACGGGCTTGAGTTTATTTTTCCCCCGTTGCCGGACCGTAAGCGGGGCAACGGGCTTGAGTTTATTTTTTCCTCGTTGCCGGGCCGTGAGTGGGGCAACGGGCTTGAGTTTTTTTTTCCTCATTGCCGGGCCGTGAGCAGGGCAATGGGCTTGAGTTTATTTTTTTCTCATTGCAGGGCCATGAGCGGGGCAACAGGCTTGAGTTTATTTTTTCCTCGTTGCCAGGCCGTGAGCGGGGTAATGGGCCATGAGCGGGGCAACGGGCTTGAGTTTATTTTTCCATCGTTGCAGGGCCATAAGGGGGGCAACGAGCTTGAGTTTATTTTTCCCTCGTTGCCGGACCGTGAGCGGGGTAACGAGCTTGAGTTTCTTTTTTCCTCGTTGCCGGGCCGTGAGCGGCGCAACGGGCTTGAGTTTATTTTTCCCTCATTGCCGGGCCGTGAGCGGGGCAACGGGCTTGAGTATATTTTTCCATCGTTGCCGAATCGTAAGCAGGGAAATGGGCTTGAGTTTATTTTTCCCTCGTTGTCGGGCCGTGAGAGGGGCAACGGGCTTAAGTTTATTTTTCCTGTAAGCAGAGCATAGCAAATAAAGTTTCACAAAGCAATGTCTAATGAAAACGCTTACATTTTTTGAAATAAGTGAGTACATCCACTGTTTCATTTTGGGTCTTATTGTTGCCTTTGAGCACGAAATGTTTAGTTTCTCATTCTATAACATAGGCTCTCTTCAATGTGTCTAAATTTTTTCTCCCAGTTTTCTCTTTAAGGGCATTAATGGTGGCTGACTGCCTTCTTCTAAGGGCATGTCCTTTCGTGGCTTGTCTTGATGGAATAGGAGGAGTCCCCTGCCATAGTTTCACCACCTGAGATGACATGTATGGGCTCATGAACGGGTTCATTATCTAGAGGTGGATTCTCTCTATAATCCTTTCCTCTCTCTTGACATCTCTGATTTGATCTCCCCCGCTCTTCCTGTTTATCTTCTCCTCTTCGAGGCTCACTATCTTTGACCTGTACTTATCTTTGAAGATGTCATTCACAGACTAGCATCTCAATCTGATCTTTTAACTCCCGGCATTGGTTAGTGCAATGACCACGGGTTCTGTAATATTTACAATATTCTTCTCTATTCTTCCGCATGGGATGGTCAACCTTTTTCGGGAGTCTAATGAGACCTGACCCTTCAATGGCTGCAAGTATGGTTGACCGAGGTTGGAGAAGTTTGGTGTAATGGTGGAACTGGGGCTGAGGTATATCTGATCCCCTAACCCGCCTGGAGTCCTCTTCAACATCGCTTTCCTTCCTTTTTCGCTCTCTGCCCTTATTCCCACCTACAGCTCTCATAACTTCTGTATAAAGCATGTATTTATTTGCTCTAGTAAACAAATCTTCTAGGGATGTTGGTGGGTCCAAAGATAATGATTCTTGTAGGGGAGTTAGTCGTGTTCCGTGTAACATAGCAGACACTACCATTGCAATTGGTAAATCATGAGTTTCGAGGGTGGCGTTCCGAAATCTATCCACATATTGACGTAGAGTTTCTTTGTTTTCCTATCGAATACTGAGCAAGTATGTGGTGTCCTTTTTTCTTCGACTATTAATCATAAATTCCTTAACAAATTTCATTCTAAGTTGACCAAACGTAGAGATAAAGGCCTCAGGTAAATTGTTGAACCATGTCCGACCATGCCTTAACAGAGTTAAGGAGAAAGCTCGGCACATTATGTTATCATCCCATCCGTGCAATACCATCAACGACTCATAGCTTTGAATGTGATCATAGGGATCTTCCTTGTCGGAATAGGGGGAGATTTGAGGCATCTTGAATTTTTTAGACAGTGGCTTCTCCAATAAATCTGTAGTAAATGGACATTTTCTGTGTTCTTGTTCCTCCGTGGCTGGAATCAATTTCTTTCGTTCAAGTACTTCTTCAACTACCATTTTCATGTCATCTCGTATACTTGCTACTGTTTGGTTATCATGTCTTGTTGGCGTGCTGGCCCCAGTTTCATGGTATCTCCGTCTTTGGGCGCTTCTAACCCTGTTTTCCTTTCATGGGCTCTCCTTTCTTCGGGGCATATTGCGAGGATTCTTCCTTGGTGGTGGTGATCTATCCTCCCAACGAGGAGTGGATCGAGAATGAGAATCGGGAGTGGCCTCTTGATAGGAATTAGCTCCCACCTCGGGCTGAGGCTCAGGTGGTGGCATAAACTTTTTTAAAGTATCGGGCAACGTCCCTCTAAGCATCATACCTTGGAGTATACCTGTAAGGCCCCCACCTAGGTCCCCAAAGAACCAGAGCGGGTGCCCTACTACAATAGAAGCCACCTAATCTGATAGGACTTGTCATGCATGCTACTAATAAATGTCAAGAGAAAACTGACAAAGGGAACTTGCCATCACGGCATGTATATCAAAACCTCAACCTATTATACAACAACTGATCTCTAGGCTTACATAGCCCAAGCACGCATAACATACAACACTAGCTACAAAATAAACACAATCCATACAGACCCGAATAGACCGAAGAAAAATACAGTTCGGAAGCGGTAAAATGAACAAAAAGAAACTCCCATGCTGACATCTGCTAGGTCTGCATGGCCCTGTACACCATCTAACCTGGAATGAAGAGAAAACAAGGTGAGTCCAAATGACTCAGCAAGCTTATAAAAAAAGGAAGGATGGATAGAGTAGGTGCTAAGAGTAACCCTACATCTCAAACGCATAGCAAATCAAAACTCATGCATAACATGCTATGCAATCTCATTAGCTATCACAGGTACAAACTGCATAAGTAACAATGCACATATATAGGATCTTGGGGCCCAAATAAGGAATGCACTAGCACCCAAGTCCTTATCACAAACTTGCTACTGCCCTTAGGGCGAACTGTACCTGTACTACGAGCTAAAGCTCACCTGGGTGGGAGCGACCACACCCCCTGGCCTGCATAAGCGACCAAAATAAAAACTGGGCACGCTGAGGCATCCCTAAATAACTTGGTTCGGAAAACCCGACACCGTATAGCTGTATCTCAAAAATTGACGCTAAGACTATGCAAATGCAACAAATAAGGGGTGGCGTAGTAGACCGGACAGGATACAAAGCGCCCATAAGCCATGCATCCCGCCAAGCCTTGCCTAGCTAGTAAAACACACGCCAAATGCAAATGCTCGTGTCTACCAACTACAGATAAATATAATATGATCGTGTAACAAGCATTCAAGTGTAAATAAAACACACAAAATGCATAAACTCGACTTGAGTGAACGTTTAGCACTTGGATAAGTTACATGAGTTTAACTGATTAGAGTAGGGAAAACAATGCTATAAATCTATGCCCACTCCCTAAGGACACTGGCTAGCATCTACCCCGAATATACCTATCTTCATTCCAATTAGGACAGAGAGAGTGAACAAGCTCTCTAGAAACTCAACCAAAATACACTGAATACACTTACAACAGCCCCTATTATCCTATGATATTATACTTTTATATTATAATAACTCCTTGAGTTAACACCTATAACACATATTTATAAATAACCCATTATTCATAATTAAATATAAATTTAACAAATTAAGATATATAATACCAATATATTGTTTACTAGTATTATAACATATAATAATAACTACAAATTAAAAAATATATATATAGTTACTAGTATTAATTACTAGAAATTCTTACTTACTTTTATAAAATATTATATGTATATATTTATGGAACCCTTTAAGCATCCAATGAACTAGGTGAAATTTCCTGCCACTTACGTCTTCACACATCTATTACCATAACATGTATAAAATATATATATATATATCAAGTCCCTTCTCCAACGAGTAGTAATTAACTAGGATTCTATACTTGAGTGAACTATTATATGCTATTAAAGAACACCAATAGGCATCATTTATATATATAAAAGTTGTCCATTTGCAATATACACATAATCATGAGTGTGTAGCACATCAGCATACATATATATGCATAGCTGAGTGTTTATATAATAAAAGTATATTTATACATACATATATATATATATATCAATCCAATCTCTCCTAGTGATCACACCCAGTGAACACACCCATCAATTACCTTAAACATTCCCCAGTGAACTCACACACACAACGAGCTCATAGCAAACTTACCCATGGACTGCATGCACCCACACAACGAGCTACACTCTCACGACCACCTACACACACAACAAACTCACACCACCAACACGTTGTTGCTCTAACACATACATAGTTATATGTATATACTTCATGCTTCCATCTTCTTCTTCCAAAAACTAAACTCACAGCCACTATTTAATTTACCCAGGCCATTAATGAGAGCAGTAAGAAAGGGAGAAACGACTGAAGAGGGAGAGGAGGAAGTCCAGCACACTCTTAGCTAACCCATCACTCACAGCTATATATGTATATATACACGGAAGGCTTCTCGGATGCACAAGGACACCCACACACTACTAGATTAATTATGATAATTCAAGAAGAAGAGAAGGGGGAAGGGAGGCTTGCCTGAAAATGACTTCTTCTTCTTCCTCTTCCCTGTTCTTCTACCTCTAATCTTTGCTGGTTCCTTCTTCTACATAATGGCCAAACTCTAATCTCTCTCTCTCTCTCCCTCTTCCACTTAACACTCCCCTAACCATGTGGCTAACCCTCCTTAAACTCAGCCACACCACCGCGTCAATTGAACAACTTAGTGGCTTGGGAATCTGGAAGCAACGGAAGTGGGCAACAAAAGCTGTTAGCCCTTGTCAACTAATAATAATAATAATAATAATAATAATAATAATAATAATAATAATAATAATAATAATATCTATACTAACAATAATAGTAATAAATAAATTTGGGTCATTACAATACCAGCCATGTCTCAAAGTGCCTGCATGCCCTCAATGTATTGCTGTCTTAATGCTTCATACTCTTCCCAAGGAACAGTACGCGGTGGCTACCATGAAGTCCCAGCTTGATCAGTAGGAAGTAGCCCTAAGCCAATGTTAAGTGGAGGTGGGACTGATTGGTTCCCCACATGCGAGTTGGGGGAAACAGAGCGATCACCTCCTTGGGGTTAAGCATTATGAGGGGGAGGAAGTGCTCCTTGTGGGTGAGAATTGGGGATAATGGGAGGCGCTTCCTGTTGCTGAGATTTCCGTGGTGGTAGGCATGTTTCTATCCCTTGAGAGAGAGTTCGTCGGTGTCCACGGGTGTTTGTCATTCTTAAGTTGACTTTTTGTCTTGCATTTCCCACAGACGACGCTAATTGTTGTCGTCAAAATACAACAATCTATTTTTTTTATTACTGACAGATGTAAGATTCTTGAGAGTCATGCCTTCACTGATGAGAACCTTGACGAGTAACTGGATCTGGAAGAGGCCCAAGTCTGGTGGTCTTATAGAGCTGATGGTTTGATAGATCTAAGAGTCTGATGGATCTAGTAGATCTGGTGGGGTGATGATCAGGTGGCCCAAGATGAACGAGTGACCTGAGGGTGACGAGTGGCCTTAGGTGACGGGTGGCCTCGGATGAACGAGTGGCCTTAGGATGATGAGTGACCTTGACCGAGTGACCTGAGGGTGACGAGTGGCCTTAGGATGATGAGTGGCCTTGACCAAGTGACCTAAGGGTGACGAGTGGCCTTGACAAAGTGACCTAAGGATGAGGAGTGGCCTTAGGTGAGAGTGGCCTCAAATGAACGAGTGGCCTTAGGATGATGAGTGTCTTGACCGAGTGACCTGAGGGTGACGAGTGGCCTTGATGATGATGAGTGACCTGAGGGTGACGAGTGACCTTAGGTGACGAATGGCCTTGACTGAGTGACTTGAGGGTGATGAGTGGCCTTAATTGAGTGACTTGAGGATGACGAGTGGCCTTAGGTGACAAGTGGCCTTGGATGAACGAGTTACCTTAGGATGACGAGTGGCCTTGATGATGCTGAGTGGCCTACAAAATGAGAGCACCGTTAAGACGCGGGTGGGGGTCCCCGCGCAAACCCTCCGATGCTTAAGTCAGATCTCGAGAGAAAATGAGAAAATTGTACTTGAATTACTCAAAATTGCGTACCTTGTGATGAAGGCATGGTCTCATATTTATAGCGGAGGAGAGAGAGAAGACGTGTGAGAATCGGGGCGAGAATCTCGCAGCCTATTTCGATGATTTCGAGAGGGAAAAGAGGAGAGATTGGCCTAAGCCCACTCAACCATGACCGAGTGGGGGGCCACTGGGTCATGATCGGGTGGGGGGCCACCCGATGATGCTTTCTTTTGCCCTTTTCCTTGGCTTGGTTTTGAGTGGTTCCCATACCTCAACTTCATACCAGATTTTCATATTGATTAATCTTGAATCTCTCAAAACTCAAAACATAAAAATTGTAGATAATTTTCTTAGCTTTCTATAGAACTTTGAATCAGCTCAATCGAAGATTGTATGAGAATGTTATAGCTAAAAAACCAAAGTAGTGTCGTACCTACTCGGCATAATCGAGTGGGTCATGAAAAGTGAGGGGAAATTGGTCTCCCCATGATCGAGTGGGGGGCCACTCAATCATGTCTTCTTCTGCCTGACCGAGTGGGGGCCATTTGGTTATGCCTTCTTTTTCCCTTTTGTCTCGATTCGAATCCATCTTCCTTTAATACTGAACTCCAAGCCTTAATCATGCAGGTGCATCAACTTCATGCCCGATTTACACCTTGATTCAGCTCAAATCTCTTAAAACTCAAAACATGAAAGTTGTAGATAATTCTCTTATATTTTCATATAAATTTGAATCACCTCAATCGGAGCTCATATGAGAAAGTTATGCTTGAAAAACTAAAATAGTATCATACCCACTCAACCTAACCGAGTGGGCCCTTCCCACTTGGTCTCGGCTCGACCTCTTGCTCCTTCGGTTGATTTCCATGATCTCCTACAACCCGTTGGACCTTTGGATTTCATGTCCATGTTTCACGACTTTTTTAGGTCTTGCAATTCTCTAAGTTTGCAGGGCATATCAATTTGATTAATTGTTAAGTTGTAAATAGTTGTTAATGTTAATATTTATGTTAATGTTGTTAATGTTAATATTTCTGTTAACTATTAATGTTAATATTTATTATAATATTAATTAACTGTTATTTATTAATGTTAATATTTGTTAAGTAATGAATATAATCTGTTTATTTATATTTATTACTGTTATTTATGTTAAGTAGTAAATTACAATATTGAATGTTTATTATTGTTTATTTTATATTTATATTGTTATATATTATATATATTATGATATATTCTATATTTCTATATAAATTATTATTACGTATCATGTGATTTAAATAAACTAATTAAATTCAAAAACTTAGTGATGTGTTGGGTGGGGGGGGGGCGTTAGGGGGCGGGGGTTAAATTAAAAATAGAAGTTTAATATAAAAAAATATTATATCCTATATAAATTATTATTATTATGTATTATGTGATTTAAAAATTCAAAAACTTAGTGAGTGTGTTCGGTGGGGGTGGGGGCCGATAGGGGGGTTAAACTAAAAATAGAAGTTTAATATAAAAAATATTATATTTTATATAAATTATTATTATATATTTTGTGATTTAAATAAACTAATTAAATTCAAAAACTTAGTGAGTGTGTTGGGGGGGGGTTAAATTAAAAAATATTATATTAAATAATTAATAAAATGATTAAAAATAGTAGAAATGAATAAAAATAGGAGTTTTAACACAGGAAATTAAATAATTAGTGAAAGTTTTAATGTATAAAGTAGTGAGAGTTTTAACACAGAAAAACTAAGAGTTTCTTCTCACTTTGCCTTTTATACGTTAGATTTTAGATTATAAGGAAGATAAGAAATGAATAAAAATAGGTAGATGATATTTTAAATAAAAAAAATTGTAAATAAAAAAATATAAGAGTTTTTTGTAATTATTATTTTTAATATCAAAAATAATTATTCAATCAAAAAATAGATATAAATTTTATAATGATTTTAAATAAATTTTAAAAAAATTAAATTTTTTTAGTAAAATTTCGTCTTGAATTATTTTTTTCTTTTGTTTCTAAGTTAAAAATGAATTATTTTTCATTTTTAATTTCTTTGTGGATGAAACTGTTTTTAATTTCAATCTAAAAATAAATTTGTTTTTAAGTTCATTTTTTTTGACACAGAATGAATAATAAGAATAGGAGTTTTAATTTTTAATAATATATGTATATTAGGTGATTTTGTTTAGTTTATAAGTCATTGATTAAGCCTGAAAGTTTAATCAATATTAATTGGGCAAATTAGAATTAAAGAGAAATCAAAACATTAAACATTAGAATTAAAATTAAAACATTAAATGAGGTGGATTCTTGAATGTTTTAATTTAAAATTTATGATGTGATTTAATTTGTAGCTGAAAAATGATTTAATTTGTGATGTGATCATTCAATTCAATACTCTAGCCACGGGCATGACAAGCACTAGAATCAAATATGGAATATTACATGTTGATGCTACTATAATTGCAATTGCTTGCACAAAATTCATAAATTAATTTAAAAATAATTTAATTTGTGATGTGATCATTCAATTCAATGCTCTAGCCACTGGCACGGCAGGTACTGGAATCAAACACGAAATATTCCATGTTGATCCCACTATAATTGTAATTGTTTGCACAAAATTCATAAATTAATTTATGTTTGGCATTAAGTGTGGAGTTGTATTTATGTTTGGCATATTGACAATGAGGGTTATGAGGTATCAAATTAATTTATCTCATACTCAACATTTTCAAATGCTAATGAATTGCGATGCCAAAAATTAATGGCAAAGTTTGAAGAGTTATATAATTTTCTTATATGTCTCATGTTTTGGGATATATAAGATATATGGGGTTTAATTAATGTTAAATTTAAATTATAAATTTAATTTTAATTATTAAAAAATTATAATTAAATAATAAAATGGGGCCGATTAGGGGTTTAGTGGGTGGGGGAGTGTTTTAATAATAAATTATTAATAAATTTTAAATAATATTTGAATTTTATATTTAGTATTAATTATAAATTTTCATCTTATTATATTAATAATATAGTTAAATAATTTTAGTAGGTAAAAATAAAATTATTTTGCACAATGGGGGTTTTAAATGTATAATCTTAATAAAATTAAATAATAATATATAATTTTAATTAAATTAATAATAATCACAATTAGGGTTTTAAATGTGGTGCGACGGGGCTTTGGTTCACACTTGGGGTTTGATTAATTGTAAATTTGGAATAAAATTTAAATTTGTAAAATAATTTATATTAAATTTTTATTAAGTTATTAATATTACTATAAATTTGGTTGTTAAATAATTTTTTTAGGGCCAAATTAATATTTTCTTAATTAATTTTGATATTTTGACTTTAATTTTAATTAAAATAAATATTCACAAAAAAAAATTGTGTATTAGTTTTGTTGTTAAGAATATATCCTAATTTTTTAACTTAATTTTTTATTAAATCTCTTATTAGAAATTAAAAGAATTTAATTTTTTAATTTTATTAATTATATATTATAAATTAAAAATATTAAATACATGTTTTGTAATTTTTTAATAATAATGGGTGGGTTTCAAGATTTAAGGAGGGTTTAACTTTAGGTTTAATGAAGACTAATCTTAACAAAATTATACAATAATACATAATTGAAATAAATAAAAACTTGTTGTCTAGTCTAGTTTAATTGTAAAAAATGATTAGTTTAACGATAAATAATATGTTTAAATATAACAGTTGAATGTCGATAATATTGTTGCCGAATTAGTTATTTATTTAATACAATTTTAAAATTATAACTACAAATATAATGTTATTATTTGGATAAACTTTTGTTACTTGGTAAAAAATTTAAAGTAGTGTGTGTCTGAAAGTGCAATTATAAATTACGTTGGTCTGTAGTACTAAATGGTGGTTTTGTGAATTTTCAGGATAGTTTTTTTCGTTATACATATTTAATTTAAAATAGAAATTCTGTCGCATTATAAATAGATTGATAATAGGTGTAACCCAAGAAGGGGCGGGATTATTAGAGAATTTTATGAGGGTGTCGATGAGTTCATTCAATTTACGTCTACCCAAGAAAATTTAATAAGATTGAAGGAAAGTTAAAGTGCCCTTGTATGAAATGCGAGTGTAAGGTTGAAATCAGTCAATGAGGTGAAAAGAGATCTTTGTAAACATGGATTCATGAAAGGTTATTATTATTGGACGCATCATGGTGAAGAAGTGCCTATTGTGCCTCATTCGGTTGTTGAAAATGAATATTATAGAGAAGACAATTTTAGAGATCAGCTTAATTCCTATGAACAGATGGTAATGGATGCGGCTAGACCATCAAATGTGTCATATATAATGCAAGAGACTAGTACTGGAAGTGGTTATCAGACTTACAATGTAGATGAAACACCGAATGAAAATGCATAAGCATTTTATGACATGTTATCTACTGTACAAGCTCCATTGTATCCAAACTGCAAAGTAGAAAGTGAACTTTCTACTGCAGTTAGGATGTTGAGTATAAAGTCTGATTACAACATTTCCGAAGGTGGATATAATGAAATCATGCAATTTATGAATCAAACAATAACAACTGGTAATCGTGTGCCAACTAATTTTTATCATACCAAGAAATTGGTTTCGCAGCTTCGCCTCAGTTATCAGAAGATTGATTGTTGTTCAAATGGGTGTATATTGTATTACAAGGATGAAGAATCTGAGATGAGTTGTAAGTTTTGCGGTCATCTTCGTTTTAAACCTGTAAGAGGTGGGAAAGGAAAATTTAAACAAATTTCTTATAAAAAATTGTGGTATTTGCCTTTCATACCAAGACTACAAAGAATATATGCTTTTATGGTTACAGCTGCGAGTATGAGATGACATCATGAAAGTTAGAGGGAGCCTAGTGTCTTGTCTCACCCATCTGACGGGAAAGCATGGAAACATTTTGATCAGAAATATCCTAACTTCTCCACCGATCCTAGAAATGTTAGGCTTGGTCATTGTGCAGATGGATTTAGTCCATATGGTAAATTGGGTCGGCCGTATTCTTGTTGGCCTGTCATTGTGACGCCATATAACTTGTCGCCTGGATTATGTTTGAAAGAGAGTTTCTTTTTCTGACTGCTATTATTCCAGGTCCATCAAATCCGAAAAATAAGATAGATGTGTTCTTACAGCCTTTAATTGATGAACTAAAATTGTTGTGGTACGAAGATGTTTTGACTTATGATATATCAACAAAAAATATTTTTTTCATGAAGGCTGCTCTATTGTGGACCGTCAATGATTTTCCTGCCTATGGAATGTTATCTGATTGGATGACATCGGGTAGATTAGCGTGTCCATATTGTATGGAGAAAACTACAGGTTTCAACCTCAAGTATGGTGGAAAGACGTCATTTTTTTACTATTACAAACAATTCTTGCCTATGGATCACACCTTCTAGAGAAATACAAGTGCATTTAAAAAACATAAAGTCGATAATTCTTCTCCACCACCACGGTTAACTAGAGATATCGTTTTTTCAGAGAGTTTGTAATTTTCCATCTATCCTCCAACTATAGGACTATGCGATGCTTGGGTGTGGTGTTGAGCACAATTGGATAAAACGAAACATTTTCTAGGAATTACCATAATGGAAAGATAATCTGATCCGACATAACTTAGATGTTTTGCATATTGAGAAAAATATTTTTGACAATCTTTTCAATACAATTATGGATTTGAAGGGTAAAACTAAAGATAATACCAAAGCTAGAATGAACCTTAAAGAATATTGTAGGCGCAAAGAACTTGAACTAATAAACCGTGGCGGGGGCAAATATTGAAAACTTAGGCCCAATACATGTTCACAAGGGAACAAAAGTTAAGTATTTTTATGTGGATAAAAGAACTTAAACTCCCTGATGGATATGCTTCCAGATTAGGTAAGTGCGTTGATATGACAAACGCAAAGTTATTTGGGTTGAAAAGTCATGATTGTCATGTTCTCATGGAGCAATTACTTCCAACGGCATTTGTAGCATTACCAGATCGAATTTGAAATCCAATCACTGAGTTATGCTAGTTTTTCAAAGACATTTGCTCAACAATATTGAGGATTGAACACCTAGATGTCATGGAACAAAATATACCTATCATTTTATGCAAATTAGAGCGTGTATTTCCTCCCGGATGGTTTAACCCAATGGAGCATCTCCCAGTGCACTTAGTTTACGAAGCAAAGGTGGGGGGACCAATACAATACAGATGGACGTATCCGTTTGAAAGGTACGTTTGATATAATTTGAGTCGTTAATTTTTAAAGATAATAAAATTCTTTTATATTGAGGAGATTTTTGAATGATTTAGATTTCTCAACACTTTAAAGAAGAATATCTGCAATAAAACTCGTGTAGAAGGATCTATATGTGATGCATATTTAATTGAGGAGACGTCCACATTTGGTTCATATTATTTTACACCAAATGTTCCATCAAGAAGAATAAGAGTCCCTCGAAATGACGATAGGAGAGATTCTTCATATCCACAAATTTCTGTGTTCAATTATCTAGGCCGTGCTACGGGAGCAATGAAAATTAAGTGGATGGATGGGAAAGGGTTTGAAGCTGCCAAATTATATGTCCTTTTGAATACTCCGGAGGTCGAACCTTATATCGAGTAAGAATTAAAATTTAAATGAATATATTTATAAGTTTATACTTGGTTCATATTAAATGATTGATATATCATTTAAATTTTTCAGCATGTACACCAATCTATTGTGTCAACTATCTTCAAATATCATAAACGCAAAAAATAGGCAAACAAATCGAAGAACATTTTCCTAAGTGGTTCCATCATCAAGTATGTTACTTCATACTAGATGATTTTTTAATTGAATTTTAAAAATACATTAAGTGATTCAAATATTTTCTCAGGTTAATTCGAATAGTCAAGTTGTTATAGATCCATTAATTCAGAATATAGGATGGGGACCAACTCCAAACGTGTGGTATTGGCCAATGTATTTCGTGAACGGATATAAATTTTATACCGTCGAATGGAGTACTAGTATATCTACCAAAAATTTTAGTGTTTGCATGCTTGGGACAAGGGTTGGATCCTCAAAGACCTATTATTACGAATTTTTTTTAGATATTATTGAATTGGAATATGCATGCCTACCAATCAAAAGGGTAGTTATGTTTAAATGTGAATGGTACGATCCAAGTCCAAAGTGAACCAAAATCCATGAAAAGTATGGTATTATCGAGGTTCGATCGTCAAGAACGTATAAGAAATATGATAATTTCATTTTTGCTCAACAAGCTGAACAAGTGTATTATGCGTCGTACCCTGACACTTGCCGTGATAAACATGATTGGATGGTTGTTATTAAAACAAAGGCACGACCTACAATAACGGCTCCCGAGGCTAACATGGAAGAACCTTTCTAGGATGATGAAAGACCAGAACTCCTACAAATTGATCAAAATAATGACCTTAGAGGTAGTTTACAAGATTTAGATGGGATAATTGAGGAAATAGATGTTTCAAATATTGTTTAGCAAGAAGAAGATGATAATGCAGATGAAGAATCTATACCAGAAGACGACGAAGAAGAGTTATTGTCTGATGACATAGATAATGATTAATTTGTAGAAGAAGATTGATATATTTATGAATACATGTGAATTCAAATATATATGTTATAATAAAATGTATTTTATATTTTTTAATGTCTGTGACTTTGTACATTTTACTGTATTTTTATGTTTCATGTAATTCTCAAAAATAAATGTCAGGACATTCATCTCCTGAACCAAGCAAGGGTAAGGGTAGTAAGGGTAGAGAAAGACGTTGATCTTATAGGGACACACCTTCCCCAGATCCTAGTAGTGCTGGTTCACAGTCTTTTCCTTCTGTCTCTACACATGTTGTTCCGTCTACTCCTTTATATCCTCAGCCATCACACCTACATGGTTTCGTTTCTATGCTTCAGTTCCAACAACCATTTCCTTCTATGTCATATCATATGGGTTATACTACAGTCCCACCCACATGTCATCTACCTGAGACTGCACCACATTTTATCCCTTATCCTAGGTCTACTTTTCATCCCATAGGAGGTTCATACCCATACTCATTTATGCCGACATTACATGCACATCCTTCGACATCTTTTCCTGCGCAGAATGTTGACTCGACTCCATCTGAGCCAATTAATACTAATTGAGCTGATCACTGAGTAGAGTTATCCTATAATCAGAACTGTGATAAGTGAGTATCTTATATATATTATTTTTTATTAATTATTTGTGATTGTTTTACGTAGAAATGCAATTTCTTATTTGATAAATATTGGTTTTACAGTTTTTTCCCTGAGGTTAGCCCACTAGGTGTACAATCCAAGATTTGGAAGAGACGGTACACTGAAGCTTGGCTTATTGGGATATTGTGCCTGAATTAACACGACAAATGTGGCTAGACGAATTTAGCGTAAGTCTAATTGCAATTCTTAATTATAGAAAGTTTCAATTTAAAATTTATACATATTTATTCATTTTTAATTTCTTGTAGAAGGAGTTTAAGTGGCAACCCAATGAGAGTGATCATATATGGATCACTTGGAATAAATCTGGTTGGAGAAGTTTTACAAATAATTTGAACAAAATTAAAGGAGGTGCAGATAAGGGCGAGTGGATTAATTCGATGGTGTGACGAGCATTGCAGACCAAGTGGGATGAAGATGAATACAAGAAAAGAGTAGAACAAAACAAAAAGAATCGCACATCCGAGACTGGTGGGTCAGTCCACACAAGTGGATCCATTCATTTTATAGAGAGTCGAAGAATGATGGTAATTAGTTTTTCTACTAATAAAATGTAAATTTTATAAATTTATATAATTGTTTATATTATTTTTTATTTATTTCATATATTTGTCATGCAAACAAGGGAATTAGACTGCAAGCCCAATGAATTTGAGATTTTCAGGAGAACCCACACTCTGAAGGATGATCAAGGACAAGAAGTGTGGGTTGACCATACTTGTAGCTACAAGACTTCTTCAACCTCAGCTCAAAATGCGGGTCACAGAACCTCAACTCACCTTGGTCATGAGACCTCAGCTCGCCTTAGTCACGAGACCCTCAGCTCACCTTCCCTCATCTCGCCTTGTTCATGAGACCTCAGCTCGCCTTGGTCACGAGACCCTTAGCTCACCTTAGTCACGAGACCCTCAGCTCATCTTGGTCACGAGACTTCAGCTCACCTTGGTCATGAGACCCTCAGCTCACCTTGGTCACAAGACCTCAGCTCAAAATGTGGGTCACGAGACCTTAGCTCACCTTGGTCACGAGACCTCAGCTCGCCTTGGTTAAGAGACCTTAGCGCACCTTGGTCACGAGACCCTCAGTGCGCCTTGGTCACGAGACCCTTAACGCACGTGCACGTTGGAGACGAGATTCTACTCTCATCGCACCTCGGCGATAAGACTATCGGGACACTTGACTCTTAGAACCCTCAAGACTCACATGTCTCTAGAAACTCCTCTTGTTTTGTAGGCCACTCGGTTGCCTCAGGTCACTCGTTCGTCCAAGGCCACTCGGTCGCCTCAGGTCACTCGTTCGTCCAAGGCCACTCGGTCGCCTCAGGTCACTCGTTCATCCAAGGTCACTCGTGTAACGCCCCGCTTTTTCGAGCGCATTATTTAAACTGGAACAATTATGGGACAATAAAATTTTTTCTTTTTAAAATTACAACTAAACCATATAATTACTCTTATCCATCCCAAAATTTCCATACATTTATCTCAAAAAAGAATCATCATATACATCAAATGCGGAAGCTAGAATCGAACCTGACATCTTAACATTAATCATAAATCGACTCTTACATCATCGCTTTTCGAACTTTATCCTCAATACAAGGCTATTCATCAATGGGAAATAGATCTCAACATAACTTAATACATAACATAAGTTCTCAACTAACATTAACCCTAAATAGAGTTATACATTATCATTCCTTAAACTTCAATCATAAATCATATCTTACATCATGGACTTTCAAAACGTTCAAAGTATAAAGTAGCAGAACTTAAATACATGGGCTATATATCATACATTCCATTCACATTTATTTCATATTCATTTCATCATGCATTTTGCCAAGTGCCATTTCATGCCTCATTCATCCTCGTTTCTACTACAATCTCCATCTGGAACTTCTGAATATTCCAAGGGCAAAGCTCAAGTTAGATGATGAATCATCTAAGTAAGCATTCATTTATAAATTTGCATGCGTGAATGCAAAATGCAATAATGTCCTTTCCATTTTGCCGTTTGAGCCGACAAGCCTTTAACAACTTTCATATCGACCTGAGCCGACGTTGTTTGTCCGTACTCTCAAATATATGCAATGCATGATGGATGGTAACATTTATGTATGTATGCATCTCATCATAACATGTCAATGCATCTACGTGCAAACGCATCGTAACATAACATGTCAACATGCTAAAACATGCTTTGAAGCATACATCATATCAAACATATAGGCATACCATTTCAAACAATAGGGTACGTTTTTTAGAAAATACCTTTCATAAATAAATTAAGTTTGAGAAAACTAGCTTACATTTGAAATTTGCTTAAGCCTCGAGAAGCGTGCTTTTAACCTCAAGTGCGCGACTGCATCAATTTACGTGCATTATCTCAATTTGCGTGCCAACCTCAAAATTCGCACCAGTCACTTCAACTTAAACCTCAAAGCACCCTAATCATCATATTTGTTTAAATAAGCATTAAAACTTATTTTTCCATAATTTCATATATTTTCTTTATTTTCCCCTTATTTCTTCCTATTTTTCCTCAATAAATTTAAACTAAATATTTCTCAAATATTTCATTGTGAAAATTCATAAAATAATATTCTTGAATTTGAAGAATTTTCTAGGAAATTTTACTTACCCTGAGTTAGCCTCTCCAACTTCCTTGGTATGCGTGCACCAACCTCGAAACGCATGCCCAAACCATTTCCTAGCTCTGGGTATACTCTTGAAGCCCCAAATTAATTCCGAGAATTTTCTATAAATTTTTGAAAGCATTTCCTTATTTTTCTTCATCTTTTTCTTATTTTCTTTCCTTTCCTTTTCTTTTCTTTTTTTTTTATTCTTCCTCTCCTATTCACCTTCTTCTTCCTTGCTTCTTCTTCCACGAACCAGCCATGCCCATCCCTTCTTCTTTTATTCTTTCTTTCTTTTCTTTTTTTTTTTCCTTCTTTCTTCCTTTCTTTTTCTTTCCTTCTTCCTTTCTTCTTCCTAACTTCTTCTTCTCCAACCTTTCTTCTTCCTCCCATGCACTAGCACCTACAACCCGAAACAGCCATGCGCGCATAGCCCAGCTCAACTGGCCTTCGTTTGGGCCTCCTCCAGTCGCCACCCGATCTCTCCCTCTCTTTCTCGACCATTGCTCTCAAACTCCCTCTTTGCCTCCATCTCTCATCTCTTTATTTTCTCACCCAAGCTCTCTGCAACTCTCTGCTTGTTCATTTCTTCTTCATTTCCATTCTTATAAGTATATATATATATATATATATATATTATACCAAATCCTATCTCAATCTCCTCTCTCTTTCGACGCATGCAATTTGATCCTCAAATCCCGCTGCCCAAACCTCCCTACAAATTTCCTTCAAATTTTGGGCAAATCTCAGCCGGCTCACATGCCTCCATTCGCATACATTTTTGCTCCCCTTGTCATCTCACGAGCACACATATGCACAACTAATATACAAATATATATATATATATATATATAAATATATATATAATAGTATATATTATATCAATTTATATAAAAATTACACATTTAAATCCTAAAATTCATCTTTATGCCGAAACGGGGTCTTACAACTCGATTATCCAAGGCCACCAGATCATCAGACCCTCAGCGTGCCTTGGTCACGAGACCCTCAACTCACCTTGGTCACGAGACCTTAGCTCACCTTGGTCACAAGACCCTCAGCTCACCTTGGTCACGAGACCTCAACTCACTTTGGTCACGAGACCCTCAGCTCACCTTGGTCATGAGACCTCAGCTTCTCTTGGTTATGAGACCTCAACACGCCTTGGTCACAAGACCCTCAACACGCCTTGGTCGTGACCTGAGGCGACCGAGTGACCTTGGATAAATGAGTAACCTGAGGTGACCAAGTGGTCTTGGACGAACGAGTGACCTGAGGCAACCGTGTGGCCTTGGACGAATGAGTGGCCTGAGGCGATTGAGTGGCCTTAGACGAACGAGTGACTTGAGGTGACCGAGTAGCCTTAGGTCACTCAGTTATCCAAGGCCACTAGATCATCAAACCCTCAGCGCACCTCGGTCACAAGACCTTCAGCTCCCCTTGGTCACGAGACCCTTAGCTCGCCTTAGTCACGAGTCCCTTAGCTCACCTCGGTTATGAGACCTTAGCTTACCTCGGTCACGAGACCTGAGCTCACCTCAGTCACCTGACCTGAGCTCACCTCGGTCACGAGACCTCAGCTTACCTCGGTCACGAGACCTGAGCTCACCTCGGTCACCTGACCTGAGCTCACCTCGGTCATGAGACCTGAGCTCACCTCGGTCACGAGACCTCAGCTCACCTCGGTCATGAGACCCTCATCTCACCTTGGTCACGAGACCCTCATCTCACCTTGGTTATGAGACCTCAACGTGCCTTGGTCATGAGACCCTTAACGAGCCTTGGTCACGAGAACCTCAGTGCGCATGCACATTGGAGACGACATTCTACTCTCATTGCACCTCGGCGATAAGACTATTGGGACACTTGACTCTCAGAACCCTCAAGACTCACATGTCTCTGACCACGCACCTTACATTCTCCCACATAAAAAAAAAATAGATTGTTGTATTTTTGCCCAAGGTAAGCTGAGGTTTTGTGACCAAGGTGAGCTAAGGGTTGCTTGACAAAGGTGAGCTGAGGTCTCGTGACCAAGGTAAGTTGAGGGTCTCATAACCAAGGTGAGTTGAGGTCTCGTGACCAAGGTGAGCTGAGGTCTCATGACTAAGTGAGTTGAGGGTCTCGTGACCAAGGTGAGTTGAGGTCTTGTGACCAAGGCGAGCTTAGGGTCTCGTGACCAAGGCGGTTGAGGGTCTCGTGACCAAGGTGCGCTGAGGGTTTGATGATCTGGTGGCCTTGGATAACCGAGTGACCTGAGGTGACTGAGTGGCTTTGGACGAACGAGTGACCTGAGGCAACCGAGTGGCCTTCGACGAATGAGTGACTTGAGGCAACCGAGTAGCCTTGGACGAACGAGTGACTTGAGGCAACCGAGTAATGTATGAAACGAGAGCACCATTAGGGCGCAGGTGGGGATCCTCACGCAAACCCTCCGATGCTTAAGTTAAATCTCAAGAAAAAGTGAAAGATTGTACTTCAATTCCTCAAGAGTGTGTACCTTGTGATGAAGGCATGGTCTCCTATTTATAGCAAAGGAGAAAGAGAAGACGTGTGACAATCAAGGTGAGAATCGAGCGGCCCGTTTCGATGATTTCTCAGCCCATCCGAGAGGGAAAAGAGGAGAGAGACAACGAAGAGCCAATTACATTCGTCCCTACCGACTGAGGTGATATAATACTCCCGCATGATGATCCGATGGTTATTTCAGTAGTCGTGGCCAAACAGCCCACTAGTAGAATCCTGATAGACAATGGCAGTTCTGTTAATCTGATTTACTGGAATTGTTTTGAACAGATGCATTTATCTCATGACTGATTAAGAAAAGTGTCCTCACCCCTGTACAGCTTCACCGAGGAAGCAGTCCTAGTGGTAGGGTCAATTCAGTTACCCATCACATTGGGTGAAGATCCCCAAATTGTAACTCGAAAAAAAATTTTTATGGTGGTTAAAACCTCCTCAACAGCCTACAACATGATTTTGGGCCGCCCACTACTTAATGATTTGAGGGCCGTGGTGTCCTCATGTTACTTATTGATGAAATTCCCTAAACCCACTGGGGTTGGACAAGCTGTAAACTTGGAGACTCACAAGACCTAAAAGAGTCGTGAGACATGGACATGAAGCCCAAAGGCCCAACGGGTTGTAGGAGATCAAGGAAACAAGCCGAAGGAGAAAGAGGTCGAGCCGAGACCAAGTGGGGAGGACCCACTCGATCAGTTATGCCGAGTGGGTACGACACTACTTTGGTTTTTTGAGACTAACTCTCTCATATGAGCTAAAATTGAGGTGATTCAAAGTCTTGTGCAAAGCTAAGATAATTATATACAACTTTTATGTTTTGAGTTTTGAGAGATTCAGACTTCATCAAGGCTTAAATTGGGCTCCAAGTTGATGCACCTGCATTATTAAGGCTACTTGGTCATGGGGAGACTAATTTTCCCTCACTTTTCATGACCCACTCGGTTATGCCGAGTGGATACGATACTACTTTAGTTTTTTGGGCATAACTTTCTCATACGAGCTCTGATTGAGGTAATTCAAAGTCCTATGGAAAGTAAGAGAATTATATACAACTTTTATGTTTTGAGATTTAAGAGATTCTGGCTAAATCAAGGTTTAAATGGGGTATGAAGTTGAGGTATGGGAACTAGTCAATACCGAACCAAGGAAAAGGGCAAAAAAAGGCATGACCGAGTGGGCTCGGGCCAATCTCTCCTCTTTTCCCTCTGGGATGGGCGGCAAAATCATCAAAATGGGTCGCTAGATTCTCGCCTTGGTTGTCGCACGTCTTATCTCTCTCATCTGCTATAAATAGGAGGCCATGCCTTCATCATAAGGTACACACTTTTGAGTAATTCAAGTACAATCTTTCACTTTTTCTCGAGATTTGACTTAAGCATCGAAGGGTTTGCGTGGGGACCCCCACCGGGGCCTTAACGGTGCTCTCGTTTTGTAGGCCACTCAGTTGCCTCAGGTCACTCGTTCGTCTAAGGCTACTTAGTTGCCTCAGGTCACTCGTTCATCCAAGGCCACTCGGTTGCCTTAGGTCACTCGTTTGTCTAAGGCCACTTGGTTTCCTCAGGTTACTCATTCGTCTAAGGCCACTTAGTCACCTCAGGTCACTCATTCATCCAATGTCACTCAGTCGCCTCAGGTCACTCGATTATCCAAGGCCACCAGATCATCAGACCCTCAGCGCACCTTGGTCATGAGACCTTCAGCTCATCTTGGTCACGAGACCTCAGCTCATATTGGTCACAAGACCCTCAGCTCACCTTAGTCACAAGACCTCAGCTCACCTTGGTCACAAGACCTCAGCTTAGCTTGGTCATGAGACCTTCAGCTCACCTTGGTCACGAGACCTTAGCTCACCTTGGTCATAAGACCTTCAGCTCACCTTGGTCATGAGACCTCAGCTCACCTTGGTCATGAGACCTTAGCTCACCTTAGTCACGAGACCCTCAGCTCACCTTGGTTACGAGACCTCATCTCACTTTGGTCAAGAGACCCTCATCTCACCTTGGTCATGAGACCCTCAGCTCATCTTGGTCACGAGACCTCAACTCACCTTGGTCACGAGACCCTTAGCTCGCCTTGGTCATGAGACCCTTAGCGCGCCTTGGTCACGAGACCCCAGCGTGCCTTGGTTACGACACCCTCAGCGTGCCTCGGTCACGAGACCCTTAGCGCGCCTTGGTCACGAGACCCTCAACGCGCCTTGGTCACGAGACCCTCAGCGTGCGTGCATGTTGGAGACGAGATTCTACTCTCATCGCACCTCGGCGATAAGACTATCGGGACACTTGACTCTTAGAACCCTCAAGACTCGCATGTCTCTAGAAACTCTTGTGGTCAACCACGCACCTTACATTTTCCCACGTAAAAAAAAAAATAGATTGCCTCGATTGACCATACTTGCAGCCATCGATGGGTCAGGTCTCATTAGACTCCCGAAAAAGGTTAACCATCCCATGGGGAAGAATAGAGAAGAATATTGCAGGTATCACAAAACTCGTGGTCATTCCACTGAGCAGTGCCGGGAGTTGAGAGATCAGATTGAGATGCTAGTTTGTGAAGGACATCTTCGAAGGTATGTACAGGTCAAAGACAGGGAGCCTCGAAGAGAAGAAGATAGATAGGAAGAACGGGAAAGATCAAATCAGAGACGTCAAGAGAGAGGAAGGGATTACAGAGAGAATCCACCTCTAGACAATGAACTAGTTCATGAGCCCATACATGTTATCTTTGGTGGTGAAAGTATGGCTAGGGACCCCTACCCATGCCCTAACGGTGCTCTCATTTTATAGGCCACTCGGTTGCCTCAAGTCACTCGGTTATCCAAGGTTACTAGATCATCAGACCCTCAGCTCACCTGGGTCACGAGACCCTCAGCTCACCTTGGTCACGAAACCCTTAGCGCAGCTTGGTCAAGAGACCCTTAGCGCGCGTGCACGTTGGAGATGAGATTCTACTCTCATTGCACCTCGACGATAAGACTATTGGGACACTTGACTCTCAGAACCTGACCATCGTGGTAATTGTATTTTGAATAATTTAATTAACATTACAATTTAATGATTTTTTTTTTATTAATTGACTACATCAATGTTTTAATTTATATATATGGGAGGCGTTTGAGAGATTAAGTATAAAGGCATTTTCAGCATTAGCCGGTGGTAGGGACTCGCCCTCTCCACCTACAATCGACGAACATCAGATTTTTTTTCAAGCTATCTCTGGTAGGAACAAGAAGGAGTTTACGGTCTCGACTCATAAGGTAGGTAGTCTTTCCCGGTTGGATCCGATAGCAATTCCAGTGGTTCATATGGGTTGTCGTCAGAATTAGAACAAATGTGATTGAGGGTCACCCAAATGAACGAGGAGTTACATTCTGCTCAAAACAAGGTGGTCGAGGTGAAAAATCAGCTGCATTCCACCCAGTCTCGTATGGACGAGGAGTTGCATCCTACTAGGACTGAGGTGACAAAGGTGAGAAATGAGAATGTGTAGTTGTGTTAGTGGCAGAAATAGATGATGGCATGGAAAAAGCAGATGAATAGACAAATGATAGCATTACAACAACCTGGCCCATCTTATCAGCAACTTGGACCATCGATTCAACCAGGACCGAGTAATCAGTTTTTTGATAATGAGGAACAAAATTATGATGATTATAATGATGATGATTGTAACTGAATATTTTTGAATTAATCAGTTTGACTTAAAAATTTAGTTTTTTTATTTTAATAATTAATATGAATTTTAATTTTTTTAAAATAATATATTTTTAATTTCTATTGAATTTTAATTTTTGAAAAATAATATATTTTTAATTTCTATTTAATTAATTAAAATAAAATTTTAATTATCATTAATTTTATTTATATATAAATTTTATTTTAAATAAATATAAAATATAAAAAAATTTTGAATAATAATTAAATATGAATTTTTTATAAATAAATTTTTATTTATTGTATTTTTTTATAATTTTATTTTTAATTTATTTTTAAAAATTTTATTTTTATTTTATCTTTTAATATTATAGAAAATAACTTTATTTCTTTTTTAACATTTTAAAAAATTTTATTTATAAAAATTATTAATAATTTTTATTTTTATTTATGTTTAAATATATATTTTTTTATTTTATAGCTAATTAGCAACAGGTAAACAACCCGTCGCAATTTATTTTTTTTATTGCCTAAAGCTGATTAGTAACGGGAAACATACAGCGATGAGGAGCGGACAAGAGATTTTGCTTTGGGAGCTGTTCTTGGTCAACGAAGAAACAGGAAGTTGCATGTTATTTACTATGCTAGTAGAGTTTTAAATGATGCTCAGTTGAATTATGCAACTACTGAAAAAGAATTGCTTGCTGTTGTGTTTGCTTTTGATAAATTCCAATCTTATCTTGTAGGTTCTAAGGTGATCGTGTATACGGACCATTCAATAATCAAGTACTTGTTAACCAAGAAAGATGCCAAACCACATCTGATCTGGTGGGTTTTGTTGTTGCAAGAATTTGACATTGACATCCAGGACAAGAAGTCATGGAAAATGTGGTGGCAGATCACTTGTCTAGATTGGAGGTGCAGTCCCAAGCCAATGAGGTGCCAATCAATGATTACTTCCCCGATGAGCAGTTACTAGCACTATCAATGGTTCCATGGTATGCTGATTTAGTAAATTATTTGGTGAGTGGCATTATTCCTCTTGGCATGAGTTACCATCAAAAGAAAAAGTTCTTATCGAACGTGAAACAATATTTCTGGGAAGAGCCACTGTTATACAAGCATTGTGTTGATGGCATGATTAGAAGATGTGTTCCAGAAGAGGAGATTCGAGATATCCTTGATCATTGCCATTCCTTAGAGTGTGGTAGACATTTTAGTAACCCCAAGATGGTGGCAAAGATATGGCAGTCTGGGTTCTATTGGCCAACCATGTACCAAGATGCTAGGCAGTATGTGGTTAGTTGTGACAGGTGTCAACAAATGGGTAACATCACAAAAAAGAATGAGATGCCTTTGACTAATATGATGGACGTGGAGCTGTTTGATGTGTGGGGAATAGACTTCATAGGGCCGTTTCCATTATCCTTCAACAATCAGTACATTCTAGTCGTTGTGGACTATGTCTCCAAGTGGCTTGAAGCTATTCTGACCCAAACAAATGACTCTCAGGTGGTGATGAAATTTATGAAGAAGAAAATCTTTTCCAGATTTGGAGTTCCTAGAGCCATTGTTAGTGATGAAGGTTCTCACTTCTGTAACAAGTCTTTTGATACATTGTTAAGTAAGTATGCAGTAACATACAAGGTTGCACTCGCCTATCATCCGCAAGTGAATGGGCAAGTGGAACTAGCCAACCGGGAGCTGAAGCATATTTTGGAGAAGACTGTGAGCCGTTCAAGGAAAGATTAGGCTACCAAATTGGATGATGCACTTTCGGCATACCAGACAGCTTTCAAGACACCCTTAAGCATGTCACCATATAGACTGGTCTTTGGGGAGTCTTGCGACCTACCAGTAGAGTTGGAGCACCAAGCATACTAGGCTATTCAAGAGCTGAACATGGATTTGAAGGCTACGGGAGAGAAGAGATTATTACAACTGAGTGAGTTGAAGAGTTTAGGTTGAATGTTTATGAGAATGCCAAGCTCTACAAAGAAAAGGCTAAGTATTGGCATGACAACCATATCTTGAAGAGAAATTTCGAGATTGCGCAACAAGGACTCTTTTTTAACTCACGATTGAAATTGTTTCCGGGCAAGCTTTGGTCTAGGTGGTCTGGGCCAGTCATGGTGACAAAAGTGTATCCTTATGGAGCAGTTGAGGTTCATAGCGAAGCCACTGGTGCATTCAAAGTAAATGGGCAGCGATTGAAGCCGTATTTTGTGGGCGACGTGGTACCCAAAGGAGTCACTTACTCCTTGAAAGATTCCAATTCTAGTTGACCTTGCAACAGTCAAGCTAATGACTATAAAAAAATGCTTCTTGGGAGGCAACCCAAGCTCTTTTTTTTATTATTATTATTTCATTTTAGTTTGTTGAATAAATATGGCCAATAACTCATACTTGTGATGTTGTGCAAGTTCAAAAGAAAGGAAAATAAAGGTGATTCAGTTTGGACTGGCATGGGTATTCTTAACGCTCAATTATGTGGCCAGGGGAGTATTCGTTTTTCATTCTAGTTCTTCTTTGTCTCTTACATTGAGGACAATGTGTTAAATAAGTTGGGGGGGTGGTATTATTAATTGTTAATATATGTTATTTGTTTTGCTTGGGTGTTTTTGATATTAAAATTTTTTGCAAAACTTATATCAAGTGTATATTTGGCCAACCCCTAGACTAATTTTTTTTTTTTTTTTGTGAAAGATAAAATAAGCAGAACCAGTTATTTGGAATCAAGATTTGCATTTGGGTTCTTTATTATGTTTAACATTGAGTCTTTGATTTGGAATGAGCAATATCTTATAAAGCAACATTAAGTATACTTGGTGTAACGACCCGCTCCCACCTACGGGCGCTACCAGTGAATAATCAACCGGATTACTCACACGCAACACCAAACCAATGAAGAGATGGACTATGTTTCATCGAGAAACACCCTAGGTGGGAACTAGGCTTCGTCTTTCCCTTCGCTCCACTCAAAGAGTGGGTCCCAAACATAAAAGAAACACAGCAGATGGGACCCGAATCTCGAGTGAGCTTCACCTCTCTTCAGCTCATCCCATAGCAAGCCAGAGGTGACCCAGACACAAAGCTAGCATAACAAACACTTCGCTGAGTATTGGGGATTTATAAGAACATACCTCACTGATCTTTACTCGATCTGAAACTCGGCTTCTCCAACTAAGCCATATACCCATCTCACAATCATTTATCACACTACGATGATTAAATACATTTAACGCTCAACAACACATACATTTACTCACAAGAGTATAAATACATAACACCACATGGCTATGTACTAGAGATAACAAAATACACAACTCGGGCAACACAGCTAGTTGCCACAATAGCCTCCCAGCGCCATCCTTGTTTATATTTGGACTTACAACATCTACACATGAGGTAAAACCTCATGAGTCACAAAGACTCAGTAAGGGTGCAATGCATGTAAATATGAATATAATCGTGTTTATATATGACAACTGCATGCAAATAAGGCTAGGCTTACTCATCCTCACAACCCACTAAGGTTTGAGGCATCAACCTATCTGCCCCCACCACACTAGTCCTCCATATGGCCATAGGTCCACTAGGTCTTGCATCACACAAGATATAACCACTACATGCCAATGTAACATAAAAACATTGTCAAACATATTTACCAACTTGCAAGGCCACCTCCACATGGGGCCATCCCTTACCTGCCTCGAAACCTCATCTCTGCATTGGAACGAATTCCAGCCTGAATCTCAAGTTCCTCTAGGATCACTGCTTTCTTGGTCGAACCTAGAGGCAAACACACATAAACCCAACTTCATTAACATTCAGCATTAAACTAATGCCCTCAACTTTGCCACACATCGCAACACTCACTCAACAACAACTTCTAAACAACCCCACCGAGGGTTTAATCCAACCAATACGACACCATTCATTATCTCACATAATGAAATTACTTTGAAAATAATTAAATTAATTACCTCGATTAATCTGGAAGAGAAAATCGGTTAATCGCCCACATTGGCACCACCTACTGGACTGCCATAATGCTCTCGAATTCCCATTTCGAACCTCCGGCCCACTCCTCGAGCCCCAAATTAGTTTCCAGAACTTTCCTCAATTTTTCTGGAATTTTTGGCTAATTTTCCTTATTTTCTCCTTTTTCCAAATTTTCTTATTTTCTTTTTTTTTTCTATTTTTTTTTCTTTTCTTATTTCCTTCTCCTCCACTGTTCTTCTTCCTTGCGCAGCTTCTTCTTCCGCGCGCATGCCTTGCTCCATTCTCGCACAGCGGCCGCTCCAACGCATAGACGCCACCAACCTTCGCCATCTGGTCCATTGCCAGCTGGTGCTGAGGCCAGCTCCGCTGCCACCACCCGACCCCGGCCGCGACGCCATTGCCGCCTCGCTCGTAGCCACCGCGAGCTTCCAGCCTGCGCGCGCACAGCAGCGCCTCCGGCCGCCGCTCGTCCCTACTACTCCAGCTCGCTCCGACCTCGCCAGCCGCCTCTGCGAGCTTCGTCGTGCGCCACCGCTGCTGCTGCTCCATTGCCGTTGGTCGCAGCCGTTTCAACCGCGTCAACCATGGCCGCCCTCGATCGGCCATCACCACATCTCTCTTTCAATCTTCGATCTCTCATGCCTCGGCCAGCACTCCCCCACGATCTCTCTCTCTCTCAAACGCTCGGTCAAACTCTCTCTCGATTTCATTCTCTTTCTCGCACTCTCTAGTTGGAATCCAAGAATAGGCCACTGTAACGCATCCAATGCGTGCACACATACATATGTACATATATATATTACATTTAATTACACACATAATTATTTAATTATTATGCATCAACCTCACTAATACTCCATAATTTCACTTAGGGAATTTTAATAATCTCATTTACACCCTCTAAGGTCTTAAATAATTAGATCAAGCTACACAGAATCTTGATTTATTCAAAAATAATAATCGGCCATTACTCCATAAAATCGATCTTGTCCTTGTGCCTTCACGGGACCTTATTTCAACCTGAAAACACTTTAGGGTTGAGTTATTTATAAAATTGGGCCACCCTTCAGGTCCCTCTGACTTACCGATAATTTCTCGATTGCCCCTCACGAACATTCGATTCAGCCAATAATTTCAGTTTATATAGCAGTTGTATCGTAATTTATTCCTGATTCGACTTCTTTTAGCGTCATTAATCCCATTTCGAAATGTTCGACAATCCCTTGCCCCATTTCTTGGACATCCAAGTCTTACGGCATTTCCTGCCATTGATTCGGCAATTTGTTACTTTATTTCTCAAACTGCCCCTAAGGCCCACCAGACCGCTCACTAATCAAATTACCAAAATGCCCCTCCCCAGGGCCCATCATTTTATTTCTCGTCTTTCTCTCAAAAAGCATTTTTGAAATTTTATTTTATTTATTTATTTATTTTTTACACCAGTAACACAAGGTGTTACATTCCTCCTCCCTTAAAAAGAATTTCGTCCTCGAAATTCATTTTCAGGATTTCTCTACCTGTGACAATCTCGTTCTCAAGTCGCTTCCTCATTCCTATACTCAGGAATCTCACAGCTTTATCATTCGCTCAAGTTACAACCACTCAAGCTTCTGCTTAAGTTACTAATCTTTTAGATTCCCGGGGATATTTATATACTAATGCACTTTGGTCTCCTGCCGAAACCCACAACTAGCCGCTAGTCACAACCTGCTACTACAGCACTAATACCCATCTTCTTGATGGATTTCAACTGTCTCTTGCAACACCTTGCAATCAGCTTCCTCTTTCTCCCACATCAAACCAAAACCATGACACGATAATACTAATCATTTTCGTCAACACTGCATTGCTGATCAGTCAGCAACGATTTTACACCAATCGCACACGGTAACGTTTCCCATGTCAAACCACACGGTCATGATTTTTACGCCGATCACACACACGACAACCTCTTAGCACTGATCAATTATAGCAATGTTACTTCTAGTACCCACTAGACACACTCGTCCTCAATCACTCATTGTATTTCGTGATCAATCATGTGCATGTATAGTTTAAGTCGATCCTCAAGGCAACATCTCACTGCCGATCAACTATAACCATGCTCGCACTATATGGGAAGCATTCATCTAACTTTTCTATTCATAAACAACCATTCCTCTTATGGTCTAATACCTTGATTAAATGACCTCCGCTTATCGCCATGACTTAAGCATAACCCACATACCCATACATTATAGAGGGTAACTTCACGTTTTAACTAATAACGTGCACTACTCGAGTCCATACCTCGAGTTTAACAAAGTATCTCGACAAAAATTCTGAGGCATTTTTTTTTTTTTGGCCGATGCCACTCGCCAACTAGAGTCACTTACCCTTACCTAAGAATTCTCATTGGGCAACCCCTATTAAATAGGTCGCACCTGGTCCTCAATTTCTACCTTGCTAGGCTTTCTCTTGGTCGTCAAGCCCTACAATGAGTGAGTGGTCCTACCATTTCACCATCTGGTTGTGGAACCTTTAATCATAGCCTTCGTCATGCCTATCGTGCTTACTACAGGTCTTCGATCCCTGCTCACTTGTAGAATCACTGTGTTGCCCTTGTGTACCCTGTGGGTCGTCACCTAGTCTCACAATTGGGCTGCTCCCACAAGGACACACTCGGTCCCAACACTAGTTCCCAACAGTTTGGCTCGGGTCCATCACTGCTTACATCACACCGACAACATGACTTTTGGCCTTTAGTCCCACATCTACTACCTCAAGCTATCATGGTTACACCAACATCCTTGTAACGACTTTTTAGCCAAGACTACCAACCTAGCCTTAATCATCTTTGTTTATGCTACAATCTCCATATTCTCAACCTTATCGAGCTACCTCGATATTCGTGTCTTACCTTGAAATACATGAAAAATCTCGATTTGCATGTCAACTTCAAAATTTGTACAAGTCACTTCATTTTAAGTCTCAAAGCATTCTTCCTCGGTATGCGTGCCCTGACCTCGAAACGCATGCAAATCCTCAATTCTTATACATCACCTCAATCCTTGTACAACATCTAAATTTTTCATGCACTGCCTTAAAACACGTGCCCGAACCAATTCTCTTGCTAAAATCTCTAGAACATCAACAAATCTCCATTTTTATTTTTTTTTATTTTATATATATATATATAAACTTATATATATATATACATACTTTCCCCATTTCTTCCTTCCTTCACATTTTTCTCCCGAATCTTCTTCTTCTTTCTTCATTTCTCCTCTACAACACACAATCAGCAGACAGCAAACGACCGCAAGCCTCGCCACCACCTCCGATGGTCACCATGGCCAACTCGGCAACCGCCCCCAGTGTTTGAGTCGCAATCGGCCTCAAGCCATCGTGTGGCTTCCTCGCGCCCAGTCGCCGATCACCATCTCCTCCCAGCCATCACTGTCAGTGCAATCGGCCGACACCTCGGCCAGATCCGATCACGCCGTCACCGCTGCTTGCTCCCTCGCACAGCCACCGGCCCTTGCTTGGCTTCCCTCGGCCGCCACAGCAACCCTCGTCACCTCTGCAACTACTGCCAGATCTGGGTCAATCTGACCCGATCGGTCTAACCCGACCTAACCCGACTCGACTCGACCCGACCCGACCAACTCGATCCGCTTCAGGATTGACCAATTAGATCTGACCCATATCTAGTTTGATTTATCTGATTAGATCTGACCTGAATCTGATTTGTCCAAATCTAAGCCAGAACCTAGATCCATCATGCCAAGGTTCAACCCGTTTCGATGCGGTGCCGTATCAATTTCTGAAGAGACGGTGTACTCCACACTGCATCTTTGCTCCTTATTTTTTCCATAAAAAAGGAGCCACTTATTTTGCTGGCATCCACCGCATTTTTTGTGCCAAAAATGCCTTCATCCTCCTTGCCCATCTTCCAGAAAATGATCGGCTTGGAGCTGCTATGACACTCTTATTTGAAGCTCAAGCCCGGCTTCAGGGTCCTGTCTACGGATGTGTATCTCACATTCTTGCTCTTCAGCAACAGGTTAGTGAGTTGCAAACCTATCGAGCCCTATTGTAAAATTCACTATTTGCATACTATTCTTCACATCCACAATTTGCTCCTCAACCTGATCAAAACCCACATTGGAGCTCCGATCTTCCTATCATCCCAGAGGACATCCCTCCTCCTAGTTTCCCAGAGGCTACTCTACTTTACCCTGGCGAAACTAGCAGTAGCCAGATGCCACTCCCAGACGACATTGATGAGCTAGGACCAGTCGTCTTTGGCAACCATCGTCGTCCTTGAGCATCGGCAACATTATCAGTTTTTATGGTTTGCCCCCCCTTTTTTTTTTACTATTCGGCTTGATCTCTTGTACTATATTTGAACATATGGAATGAATGTTATGTTTTGAGTACTTTAACATTTCATTCCCTTGTCATTCCCTCGATAGCTACACAGAATCTTGATTTATTCAAAAATAATAATCGGCCATTACTCCATAAAATCGATCTCGTCCCTGTGCCTTCACGGCACCTTATCTCAACTTGAAAACACTTTAGGGTTGAGTTATTCATAAAATTGGGCCACCCTTCAGGTCCCTCTGACTTACCGATAATTTCTCGATTGCCCCTCACGAACATTTGGTTCAGCCAATAATTTCAGTTTATATAGCAGTTGTATCGTAATTTATTCCTAATCCGACTTCTTTTAGCGTCATTAATCCCATTTCGAAATGTTCGACAATCCCTTGCCCCATTTCTTGGACATCCAAGTCTTATGGCATTTCCTGCCATTGATTCAGCAATTTGTTACTTTATTTCTCAAACTGCCCCTAGGGCCCACCAGACCGCTCACTAATCAAATTACCAAAATGCCCCTCCCCAGGGCCCATCATTTCATTTCTCGTCTTTCTCTCAAAGAGCATTTTTGAAATTTTATTTTATTTATTTATTTATTTATTTATTTATTTTTACACCAGTAACACAGGGTGTTACACTTGGCTTCTAAGATCATTGAAGTACATATTCTTTACAAAGTTGTGTGAGTTGTGTGACTATGCATAAAAGATAAATGCAATGCTTTTCTTGTGATTATTCCTTCTGAGCTAGGCCTAAACAGGGTTTAAGTAAATAGGGTGAATAATGTTGAGCGAGATGGAGCATAAAATGCACTCATTTAAGTAGAAAAAAAAAAGAAAAAAAGAAAGAAAGAAAGAAAGAGGATGTTTGAAAAAAAAAAAAGAAAAAAAAACTCTACTTTGCTACATTTGTTTGTAGTAGTGAGAAGGGATGCTTGCAAGAATAGTTGTTGCACTATTCAATCGTGCGGGTTACATGACAAAACATAATTGAGTTAGAATTTTGTATGGATTCTTGAACTAGGGAACGTAAGTATGCTTAGTTTCCTTTATTTGCTACTGTTACATTTTGGATTGATGATTTAAATGTGGACATAACAAAAGATTTGAATGTGATGAATGATTCCAAATATATGTTTTGTGTTTTGAGTTTAAAATTTCTTTTCTTTGCTTGAGGACAAGCAATAATTCAAGTTTAGGGTATTTGATATGAGAATTTATTCACATTTATTGGTCATAATTGAGTAGTATTTTTAGTATTTTATATGTGTTTTACCCCTAATTATCTAGTATTTTGAGTTTTCTTTACATATATTTAATTTCTAGTAATTTTTATTATTTTACAAGAATACTATTTGGTGTTTGAGTTAAAAAAATAAAAATAAAAAATATATAATAATAAAATTTATAAAGTTAATTTTAAAATTAATACTATAAATTAATATTACAATATAAATTAAAAAATAAATATTATAAATAATTAAAATTAATATAATTAATAGTATATTAAATATTATATTATTTATATATATTATATATTATATTATGTATATTTATTATATATATGTGTGTGTGAAGTGGCGTGAAGTTGGACTTAGCGGCATATATGTTATATATTATTTTATTAAATTAAGTGGTGTGAATGTGGAGCCTTAGGGCTATGCGTGAGATATATTATATATATATAATATTGAGGGGATGGATTTTAGAGGACTCGGGGGCGGCCATTTAAAAGGAATTGATTTGGGGGACTTGGGTAGAGACTTCTGGGAGGAGGCACAAAGAATTTAAGGAAGGCAGCAGCGGAAGCTTGAAGGCGGAGAATTGGAGGTGGCTAAAGTGCACACAAGGGATGTAAGCGGCGATAACTCCAACGCCTAGATCTGGGGCATAGGGAATTTCTTTCTTCTTCTTCCTTAATTAATTCTCTTATACTTTCAATGTCACTTTGGATTTTAATTAATTTTGTCATGAGCTAATTTGTTGAACTAAGGCCATGTATTGGCCAAACTATGATGATGCATTTTTATAATTTTATGTGATTGAATAAATTGGGTTATGTTGAGTTGTGTGGTATTGAATTTAATTCTTATAAATAATTGAGCACTATTTACATGATTTGATGCCTAATCTTGAGACCGAAATGAGATAGTTTGGGGATTGCATCCTAGGTACCATACACCATAAAGTAAAACTAACTAAAAATAGAATTCAGTTTCTTTGTGTGGCTTTTAGCGATATGCTAGGAATTTCACAAATTGTAATGCGTTTTCATTTAGTTAAACTTTCATAGAAATATAGGAAGTTATTAAATGAGAATAGACTCGTTATAACCTAGAAATAGAGTAACGAATGCGTTAGGAGGTTTCACCGTTACATATTCAATTTATCAATTCATTCACATAAAAATATATGATTTTCATTGCATAGTTAGGTTCATACATGTACCTTAGTTATTAAAATCTACTTATTTCTTTGATTCAAGTTGCCTTCCAAATTAATCTTATTTTATTAATCTAATTAATTTTTTTCTTTCCTGTTATTTATTAAATCTGAAATTTTTATTGTCTAAATTATAAAGAAAGTTTAAAAATTTGGTATTTGAAATCTTTCCTCGTGGGAACGATCACTACAAAAAAAATGGGTTTATTGCGGCGGTTTTGAAAAATCGTCGTCAAATTAATTAATTTAAAATAAAAAAATTAAATTTAGTGGCGGTTTTGACAAAACCGCAATCAAATTCATTAATAAAAAAAATCAAAAAAATTGAATTTAGCGGCGATTTTGACAAAACCGCCGCTAAATTCGTTAATAATAAAATTGAAAAATAAATTTTGCGGCGGTTTTAAATAACCACAGCAAAATTTAGAAATTAAAAAAAAATTAAATTTAGCGACGGTTTTGACAAAACCGCCGCCAAATTCATTAATAAAAAAATTCAAAAAAAATTAATTTTAGCGACGGTTTTCTTAAAACCGCCGCAAAAATTCATTAATAATAAAATTGAAAAATAAATTTTGCGGTGATTTTAAACAACCGTCGCAAAATTTAGAAATTAAAAAATAAAAAATTAAATTTAGCAACAGTTTGGTCAAAAACCACCGCCAAATTCAGAAATTAAAAATATCAAAAAATAAATTTCAAAAAAAATTAATAATTTAAAATTAAAATTAAATTAAATTTTGCAATATAATCTAAATTTTTTAATTTTTTAATCAATTAATTTATTTAATTTAATTTAATTCAATTAAATTAAATAATTTATTTATTTTAAATTTATCAATTAAATAATATATAAAATGTAAATTTATCAGTTAATTTATCAATTAATTTTTTTCCCTCTCAAATTTATAAAATGTAAAATTTTAAAATATTAATTTATAAAATATAAATTTTTTATCTATAAATATAGAAATTGAATTCTAAATATATAAATTATTATATTTCATGTGCATAAAATATAAAATAAAATATATATACATCTAAACTAATTTATATAAAAATTTATAAATTAAAATATATATTAAATGTATAATAATTAACTATTTGTAATAGTTATTAAATATATATAAAATGAAAAAAAGAGAGGAGAGAGAGAAGGGGCGCTTTCATATTTTTAAAAAGAAGTTAGCATATGAATTATATTTTTTTAATGGGAAAAAGTATATTAAAACTGAATTGAATAATATTTAGAGAATATATATATAAATACTATTCTTATATTGAAAAGATGATATAAATATTTTTAGATTGATGATAGAGTCAAGAAAAACACATCAAATCTCAAAAAACTTGTTATATCACATAATTTTATAATAACTTTTTGAATTAAAAATAACAATACATCTAATATGATCAGAATGTACATTTCTCTATATAATATACAAGAATCTCTATATATATAGTATACATCAAACATGACTTTGATTAATAATATATTTAGTATTATCTTTATCTATATTGTGTGTTGATTAATCAATAAATGCAATGCATTGTGTTGTGTTTGATTAATTAAGCATTACAATGTTTGATTAATCATAAATATATATGAATTAATTTAAATTCATATGGTCGAGACATGAAATTTAAAAAAACACCAGCATTGTCAATGGTTGAGATCAAATACTCAACATATTTTCTTCCCAAAACCATCCCATCCCCCATCACCTCACAAGTATCATAACCACTATCAGAGAGACAGGCATCGAGACAGACAGCCGGTCACTTCCCCAAATCCATGGCATGGTCACTTCCTTTTCGATTTTTTCTTTCAACTCCCTTTTTACTTCAAATGTCTCTTATCACAACCATAGCCACAGCCACTGAATTCTTTGTAGTCAACGCTCAGATGGCTTGCAATAGTGTAAGTTTTAAAAAACTTAATTGGGCTTAATCCAAAAGAACTTGACCAGGCTTAATCCGTGAATTAAGCCCGATCTAGTTACTTCGCTTATTCATTTGTTGTGTCTTGGAGGTTATAAAATCAAATTAAGAATTAGCTTATTCATTTGTTATCTTTTCTTAAGAAAATAAATAAATTGATAAATAGATGATATTTTAAAAAATTAAAAATCTAATATTACTTCATAATGCCAAATTTGATGTCTATTTTAGGAGTATTCATTCGATTTAAACTGGTCCAGTTTGATCTTAACTAGTCCAAACTATTTTATTTTTTTTGTTTTTAATATATATTTTTTAAAAAAATATACATATATATATATATATCATCCAAACAAAAAATTTGATAAACAATATATGTACATCAGAATAGAGAAAGAAGAAAGGGATGGAATAGGAATTTTAATATTTATTATAAATGCATATTATTAATAAATAATTAATATTGTTTATTATGATAATTTAAAATAATATATATATAAGATAATTATTAACAATAAATAACCCTAATTAGTTTTCAATCTTAATTAGATAAGTGGCCAAATTAGATAAAAACTAATTACAGCCAACAAGGGAAGGGCATGGATAGAAGTTTGATAGATTTATAATATATTTTTAAATAAATATTAATTTGATACAATAATTTAAATTATTTTTTTATTATATTATTAATTATCATAATTATAAATTATTATATTTTTATCAATTAAATAATTAATAATATTATTTTTATACATTATTTTATTATTATTTAACAAATAAATATTAAAAAAAACAAAAAAAAAAAACTGAAAATGTGGGCGGGAATTACTCCCGCCGTCTCTCTCTCCCTCTCTCTTCCCCTCCTTCCCCAAATCCCCAAATATAACCCTAACTCACCCCTCTCCCCACTTCTCTTTCTCTCTCTTCTGTGAACTACTCCCGCCGTCGACCCATCCGCTGCCGCCTCCGCCTACGCCGCTGCCTCCAGCTTGATCGGACTCCGCCTTCGCTTCTGCCAGATCAGCCTCTGGTCGTCGCTGCTACGTCCATCGTCGCCGCTGCCTCCGCCTCTGGTCGCCGCAGCAGCCGCCGCCTCCGCCTCTGGTCGCCGCAGCCGCTGCCGCCTCCAGCTCGATCGGGCTTCGCCTCCGTCGCTTCCAGATTCGCCTCCACCTTCATCGCTGCCAGATCCGCCTCAAAGGAATATATATTGTGTGTATATGTATTGTGTGTATGTATATTCTGTGTGTGTATATATTTTGTTTGTGTATATGTTAACAGTTGGACTTTGAGTTGTATGTGGTTCAGTTTTTTAATACACAAATTTTACTACAAATATTATAAATAAAAGTAATAACATCTCAAATATATATAATCACTATCAAAATTGTCCCAGACATCTATACTTAGTTTAGTTTCAGCAATGGTGTGCATATCGTATGGCCATAAATCCACAAAATGGTAGTTTTCTTGAGTTTTCAGCAATGGTGTGCATATCATATATATGCTTTTGTCAATTAAAAAATTTACTTGAAAGAAAGATGTTTTAAAGAGTATATCCATAGATTATTTAAGGGTAACACCGTCACAAAATTGTGACATGGCTTTAGAAGTGGGAGAGTCAAATTGGTGTGTTCTCCCTTTCTCCAAACCTGCCAGTTAAATCTTTTGAGTTTCTATCAGTTAAAATCTTTTTAATTAATATCAACCGCAAGAATTCACCAATTTTCCAAACCTAGAATTGAATAATTTACAATCCTTGGACTTATTATTGTTTTCATGCCCAACTGCTTTCATTTTGTTGTATTTCCTGTATGCTAAACAGTACTTATAATCCTTGGGTGGGTTATTTGTTATAAATACATTCAATATTTTATTTGCTATCTAATATATAGAGCATTTTCTCAAGTATATTGATGTTAGCAAGGAAGTAGGTACATTAGTAATCCTTCCAGATAAAACTATTGAGCACAGCTACAAAAGGTATCAACATTTGCTTGCTTTGGGCAGTTTAGTTGCTTGCAACATGGGTTGCCTGTTTTTGTTTTTTGTTTTTGCTTTTTTTCCCAACTGAAATCATCTGCAGCAGAATTGGGCGTGGAAGTTGATGTTTTCTCTAGATGAATGTTGCGTTTTTGCTATAGTTTTGGTGTACTCTGTTGGAGATTCTGCAGAAGGTTCTTGGAAAATATTTCCCCTGGGTAGCTGAGTTGTTAGTTGGTAAGAGAATTGCCTTCACTTGCTTTCGTTACTTGAAAGTTTAATTATGTTGTCTTAGCATAGTATTCTTTAAGAAATTGGAAGTTTTATGGCTGTGACAATATGTTCCAATTATTATTCAAATATTATTTGAAAGTTGATGTTATTTGTGTTAATGTGGCAAGTTAACATGCGAGATGTTACCTCTTTTGTTATGGTATAGCACCTCTTATCATAAATTAACTCTCTATTGAATACTATATCATGCTGACATAGTACACACTGTAATACTCAAGAACGTTGGGTTAATTAAGAAATAGTATTTTATTAGAAAAATCGAATTTTGAGAAAATTAAGTATCAGAATAGCCCGATGTATTGACCGAATTGACTGCCGGGAGTACCCTGGAGCCGAGATGCCTAAAGAAAATAATATGAAAATGTTGAGTACCTCAAGATATGATTTATGGCATCGAAAGAAAATGGATCGGGAATAGTTTTCGGTACAGCTAAAAATGCAGCTTCAGGATAGGCTGCAATACCGAATTGTCATACGCTACTTTTTGGAAGTCAACGGAAGCTTGAGGGGGCTTCGATTTTTCAAGAGGAACAACCCTTCAGTGAGTTTTGGAAGAAACAAATGAATTTGGGGCCAAAACGGAAATTCAGGCCTAAGTGTAATTTTTCAAAGTTGTTCGAAAAGGTTTAAAATGGCATTTTTATGAAAGTTTAAAGGGAGAAATGGAAATATTAGAACTTGAGGGACTCATTGGAAGTTATCAAAAGTCTAGGGGTTAAGTGAAAGAGGGCCAAAATGAGAATACCAAAATCTGGAGGGCCAAAGTGCAAATAAGCACAAATGGCAGCCATGGAAGCCGACCAGCGCACGGACGGTCGCCGACCGGCCGTTTCAGGCACGAGGGTGCACGAGGGATGGTTGGGGTTGCTTTAGGGATGGTTGGGGATCACTTTTGGGCCGACAACAGCCTTTGATATGGCCGGATTTCGAGCAAAAGCTGACCAGAAAGTTTGGTCGCTTGGCCGACACCTGCAAGTGATGATGGCGGTCGGAAGAGGCTCGTTTTAGGTCGATTTGGGGTAGGGCTATGCTCTAAAGGCCATGGGCTATCAGATCTCGTGCATTTGGAGCGTCGAATATGACTATAAATAGCGTAAGAAGTGGCCAAAAATTTAGAAGTTTAAACCTTCAAATCGATGGTGAAAACAAAAAAATTGGGAGTTAAAATCATAGGGTTTTTGTTGCCCATGTCTTGAAGAAGAAATCTGGAGCTTTTCGTGCATTTTGGTGAAGGTTAGAAGGTGATTCGAAGCTCGCCGGAAAGAGGGAGGTGGACGGTCGGCCGAGGCTTTAAGCCTCCGATTGACGGCCTTCGGGTTGTTCTTTCGAGCTCCAAAAGGTGCCAAAGGGATCGACTGGAAAAGGGCTACGTCGTGGTGTAGTCGGGGTCGGATTCCGGTGCCGGCTGGCGAACCAAATTGCCGGAGAAGACGACGCGCGTGCGTCACACGCGCTAGCTTCACGCGCAGGCGTATGGGTCACCTTCTTTTGGGGCGTGAGGTCGTGAGAAAATTTTTTAAATTCCTAGAATTTCGTGATCTTGAAGCGTGTGCAATTAGTTTTGGATTTAGAGCTTCTGTCGTCTCGATTTTAGCATCAAAGTGTCTCGTTTTGCGTGAAAACGCACCATCCAGGTAAGTCCAGTATTTTTATCTTGAAGTTCATAGGTTATAATGATTTGTTGTGAAGAAACATTGAAGAAAATAATTTGATTGCTGTTTATTTGGAATTTCTAGAGAAAAAATGGGAGAAAATAGAGAAAATAAGGAAATTATGAGATAAATAAGATTTATGATATTTAAATGATGTTTAGGGTACTTTGAGGCATAGAGTTGAGTGTTGGTGCAACTTTTGAGGTTGGCACGAAAAATGAGGTCGAGCACGTAAATTGAGGCAATGTGCGCTTTTCGAGGTACTTTGAATTTTGTCAAAAGGTGAGTTGTTCTACCCCAAAAATTGTTTATTCAAAGTTGTTCTCTTAAACTTGATTTAATCCATGCAAATGTTTTGCTGCATGTGAATGTTTTGAACCTGTGATGGTTGTTTTATAGGGATTTGTCCCGAAATGTTTTAAGCATGTGTATTGAATTTTGTGATAAATTATGTACATGAAATGTTATTTCACATGATGTATTGAGTCATGGTATGTGGCATTGGCGTGTCATTTTTGTGGGTTGGGATTGGGATGTCAAACTGTAATACGACACTTGAGTGATAGCACTAGGGAAGCGTACCAAGGGAAAATACCCAGTTTGTCGACTTGGGTTGAGTGTGGACACTGCCCACGTGTATCGACGAATGGCGGGGCTGAGAGTGAACACCACCCTGGACCCGTAATATGGCGGGGCTGCGAGTAGGTAGGACCCCATGAGGCCCTTACGTAGTAGTATTGTTTCCTATGTGGACGTTGATTCCCAGGATGGTGTTGATCATCATTTGGCCAGGACTTGTGTTGACGTGTGCTCCGTAAGCTTCTGAGTGGGGACGTAATGATGACGGGGTGATTCCCGAGTTCATGCATTGACGTTGCTCCCTCTTAAGCCAGGACTATGTTGTGCCAATATGTCAATGTGGTTGTGATGCCTTAAGAGAGATTGCATTTTCCCCGGTTAGGGTTAAGTGCTTGGTGGGTTTCTCTTAGGTCGGGTTTCGTCATGATATTATGTTATTTAATATCTTGCATACATTCATGAAAACGTTTTGGACTCTCACTTTGATGATTCATCATCTTATGTTGGATTTTGGTCCCTAGAATATTCTAACGTTCCAGGTGGTAGCAGTTGTTCCAAAGGGAAAGGAATTGTCGAGGACTGACGGCAACTCGTAGGTGGAACATAGTATATGTATTCAAATTTTATGTACTTCATTTGGATGATGTTAGACTATGATACAGTTTTGATGTTATAAAATGATTATGGTTATGTATCATATCAGGTTTCGATCTAGCTTCTGCATTTGTTTATTGATGATATTACCTGTATTAGCTTGATGTTTTTAAGTTTGATATGCTGAGAAAGTAATTGGAATTGTCGGGAAAGTTATGAATTTAAGTGTTATGTAGTGAAAGTGCATGTCTAGACTAGTTCTGGCTAAGGAAAGATTTGGTATTTAAGTGTGTCCCATGTGACCCACCTCTCTTTCCTGGGAACTTACCTAGTGCACTATTCATGAGCAGACGCTTTTATTGCATATTTATGAAAAAAAATATTTTCTCAAAATTCATGATAGTTTATTCCGCATATATTAACACCCCTCAGTTGGAGCGGGGTGTTACACACACCCTACTTTAATTTTACATGATACAATCCTGTCTCTTAGATGTTGCACACTAGTACAAATCCTGCCTCTTAGATGAGTCCTGTGATTTTATTTTAATTCTTCAAATAATGGAACAGTCATCATTGGAAACTTAATTTGCAGCTTCATGAATGTACAAAACTATTGGTACTTTGATTTACTTCATTGTTTTGTTGAAGTAAACAATGTTTCCTTTGTATGCAGTAATAGGACTCTCTTCTGTTGTAATGGTGTATACTGAGATTTACAGTACCCATGGGAATTTGCATATTCTTATTTTTACTATTGTAGGGAATCAAGGCATTTTGCATGTTCATTTGTCTTATAAATGTAATTATTTATTTTAAATAATTAAACCCATAAGGGAACAAGGCCATCACCATGAATGAGTAACTGGCAGCGTCACGATGGTTGGATTGCTATTTTGTTCATATATATATATATATATATATTCTATTGGGAACATATAGATAAATATGTATCCTCATTGGAATGTCCATTGGCTATACAATCACTGCATCAATACGCATGGTGTAAGCTGCTAAGTAATTTGCATATATATTCTTATTTTTTATTATTTTTATTTTACTTAATTATTTTTTAAGAAATAACAATTTTTGTATGAACATTTTTTTTTCCTTACAGTCGAAGCAATTTGTAAGTATACATTACTTATATCTTTTTATATTATTCTATTATGGTTAATTAATTTTTTGATATTACAACTTATTTCATGTATTTATGATACTTACAAGCTAACTTTCAGACGCTACAATAGGAGGCATCATCACACCATTGAAGGTAAGTTGCCACCATCGTCGAGCTCATTGGTAGAATAGATACAAGAAGGTATTAAGACAGCTATGAAATCCTTTCACAATCACCTGTCAGCCATTCAAGGTAGATTGCCTTCCCGCCATCGTCTTCATCATCACTACCCTTAGATCTTTCGGATTATTAAGAGGATTCGTTATTTGTATGGATAATAGAATTTATTATGTATTTTATTATTTATGAATGTGTAATTAGTATAGATAGACTTTACAATGTATTTTTAATATTTATGGATGATGTGTATTATTTTATGGATTTATTGTATTGTATGAATGATTTTTTTTAGTTCGTATATTGTGTTTATTAGGTTGAATTTTGAAATTTTAAAAAAATTATTATTTTTTAATTATATTTATATTTGAGACAGATGTAGAGATGGAAAAATTCGTTATAAAATCTTTATTAAATTACGAAAAAATTATTTTGTAGAAAAATTCTTCTTAAATTTGAGACGGATTTAGAGACAGAATTTTCTGTCTCCAAAATTTTTTTTAATTGAGATGGATTTTGAGACAAAAAATTTGTCTCAAATTTAAGACGAAAAAGTTATCTTAAAAATTCCTCGATGAATTTAGAGATAGAAATAGCAGCGGTTTTAAAATTGTTGCAAAAATTACAAAAATCGCCATTAAATTATTTTTTATAATTAAATTAAATAATTTAATATTAAATTTAATTAATTTTAGTGGCAATTTTAAAACTGCCGCTAAATTTTAAAAATTAAATAATTTAATATTAAATTTTATTAATTTTAGCGACAGTTTTAAACTGCCACTAAATTTTAAAAACCGTCGCTAATTGCGGCAGTTTTCAAACCGTCGCTAATTTAATATTAAATTCAATTAATTTTAGCGACAGTTTTAAATCGCCGCTAAATTTTAAAAATCGCCGCTATTGGCGACGGTTTTTAAACTGCCATTAATTTAATATTAAATTCAATTAATTTTAGCAGCGGTTTTAAACCGCCGCTAAATTTTAAAAACCGCTGCTAAAAATATCACTTAGCGGCGGTTATACCAGCGGTTGCTAAAAATCGTCGTTAAATGCTGCACGACGGCTGTATCTGCGGCGGTTTTGGAAACTGCCGCTAAATTACTTAGCGGCGGTTAAAAACCGCCGCTAAATGTAAAAAAAACTGCCGTTAAATGTCAGTTTTTTTGTAGTGGATATTCTTACTTATTATTATATTACTTGTTTGACCCATACACTTGCGGTATATTTTAGGGTGATCACCCGTCGCTGATCAGTGATGGGTATGTTTCCCGTTGCTAATCAGCGACGGGACCCTCACTCGTCGCTGGGCAGTGACACGTATGTTTCCCATCGCTAATCAGTGACTAGACCTTCACCCATCGCTGATCAGCGACGGGTACCAGACCTATTGCTGAATTCATCGCAAAACGCCCCCCGTCGCTAAAAACTTTAGCGATGGATTTTGAAGTTTTAGTGATGGAAATTTCCATCATTAAAACTTTGATTTTTTGTAGTGCTAATAGAGTTCAATTTAGCTACAAGTGCAAATGTCTACTCATAGCCAATCCTAAATGTTTGAGTTAAACCTTGTGCCACAAGTTATACTTTGTGTAATACCCCATATTGCATGGTGTTAAGTAAGTTCAAGGAACTGTAAATCGGTTTGAGAATTTAGTTAAGTACTTGCCGAATCGATAGAATGGAGTAATCCGAAACATAAATATCTAAGGAAAAAGATATGTTATTGACGAGTGTCTTAAGACAGAACATATGACACTGAAACTAATCGAAACAGAGATAGTTTTTGTACAACCAATTTCAACCTGAAAAATCGAATGGTCATAAAGGATATAATACCTGAGATTTTTAGATTCAAATTCTTGAGGAAATGAGACATTTTAAGGGATTGATGAAGTCTTGAGACAAAAATTCAGTTTCTGAGCTAGGGGCAAAATCATAATTCTTGAGGTTCGGGTAAAAGTGTAATTTACCTTAAAACTAGGGGTATTAGCATAATTAAACCTTTCTCTAGGGGCTTAAAAGAAATTTTAGGATGGGTTGGAGACTCGATTTCAAGGGGTTTAAGTGTAATTCTTGAAACCACAGAACTAGACCGTTAGATTAATGAATTGGAAAAATGAATAGTTGGTTAAAGATAAGGCACATAATCCAAGGTGTAAGTTGGCATGCAAATAGGCGGGACACTTGGCATCAAGCTATTAACCATTTAAAAGGTAAAGATAAGGTACGTTAATCAAGGTGTATTGTTGGAAGCTTTTGATTGGTTGTACATGGGAAGTCATGATGAGGGTGTATAGGTGTCATAAAACTATTGGCCATGCACACATCCCAAAGGCCCAAGTGGTTTAACAAAGTAGCAAAAGCAAGGATGGACTCAAATCTCGAGGTGACACGTGGCACAAGCTGATTCGTTAGGGAGTTCTATAAATAAGGGCTTTGGGAGAAAGGTTTTAAGGCATTCAAAAAGAAGGGAAGCAAGGATACTTTGAGAGAGAATTTCTGAGAGAAGTATTCTGAAAAAAATAGGAAATTTAGTTTTACTAATTTTCCTAAAGATTTGGCCAGAAAATTATATGGGCACGCGTTTCAAGGTTAGGACACGCATACCGCAGTAGGCCGATAAGCTTGAACAAGGTGAGTGGTTCAATCCAAAAGTTGATTTATTTCTTGCAAATGTTTTCTAGTACCTTTAAACTATATGAATGGTACTCTAAATGTTTGAATCATATACATATCGAGCATCTTGATATTTATTTTGAAATGCATCAAAGAGAAACGTTTTAATGAAATTGCATGGCAAATGATTCTCATGAAATTGCATGGCATGGGACGGGACGGGGTCATCCTGAGAATGGGGCAAGATTAATCTTAGCTAGGGGTGATGTTGATGTGCAAACAGAGGTTAAGTATGATGCGGCAAGGTCAATCTGAGTTGTATGATGTGGAATGTATTCATACAATGGGAATGGTATTTCCCATGAGAGATTGTGGATGCCAGGGAGATTTCTTAGGGTTGACATATTGTGTTGTTTTTACATGCCATGCTCATGAATATACATGTATTCTGTAAACTATTTTATGCGATCACTTAGATGATTCAACATCTAATATGGGTTATACCCCTAGAACATTCAAACGTTCCAGACTAGGGTTGCGGCAGGGGCAAGGACATGGTCAGTTAGAGCTGATGAAGTATGAGCATGACAGTCGTAGTTTACATTTATGAAGTCTTGTAATCTTTATTTGATTTGAAGACAGTTGTATGAACAATTGTGGTAATCTATGATAATAGGTTTGTTTATTTTCGCTGCGTAATGATATGCCTTGTTTAGCTTAGGTTTATTGATCTTGATAGTTAAATGGGCAAAACTAGAGTTTTGGGATTTTGTAGGTATGTGAAGATTGTTCTTTGAAACACTGCGTGTGTGGAACTTATTCATGGAAGAAAAAAATAAAATCCCAGTAAATTCCTTATAGTGACATGCCCAGCGAGGCTGGGTGTTACACTGTGTACCTTTCAACTATGCCATCTAGTCTATATTTAACTGTGAAAACCCATTTTCTACCAATTGTCTTCTTTCCTTCAGGTAAATCAAGCATTTCCCACGAATGAATATTTTTGGTACTTGAATTTCATCAACTTTTGTAATAAATGCTCTAAAATCACTTGATAACTTGGAATAAGTAAGATAGTTTGAAATTGGATGTTTAGTACAATTTATTTTCCTTTTCCTTATAGCAATTAGAAGATCCAAATCATCAGCTACTCCTTCAAAATAGGTCTTTGCCTCCTCCTCCTCCTCTTGAGTGTTTGTTATAGGTGAATATGCCACTAGCTCAAATTCATAGATTAGAGCTCATGGTCTTTGTAATACATAGAATCTTACATATATAATATTTTGAAATTTGTGGAATTTTTTTGGGTCAAAATGTAATTTTAGGTACATAAGGGGTAACAGTGTAATTTGTGAATTTGGCCAAGAGTGATGAAATGATTGTCAAAGACAGAAATTAGAGTCAAAAGTGAGGGATTGAGGTTAAGGGACTTGTAAACCCAAGAGATTCGCAAAATAAGAGTCAAACGCAGTTTCTGTGCAGTCAGGCCTAAGTGTAGGTTTTGAAATTTTGGCAGAAGGAGGTCAAAAAGAGGTTTTTCCCAAAGTTTTGGGGTTGATATGAGGATTTTGGAACTCAGGGGGTTTAATGGAAGTGATGGAATTCTCAAGGGCTTTGTGGAAAGGTTCAAACTGTGTTTAGAAATTAATTTGGGGACTGAAGCGTAAATAATAAAAGTCAGGTGGGAAACCTGTCATTTTCCAGCTAGTCGCCCATAGACTGCCGACCAGCCACCTGTGGCCGTCAGGAAGGTCGCCCAAGGGGTCCAAAGAATGCCCCAAGTCATGATGGCTCGACTTGTGGTGGCCATTGGCCGAAATCGACCACGTCTTAGACGAATTTAATGCCAGAAAATTTAGCTAGCAAAACGTGGCATTTTTCTCATCATTCAAGGCTACTAGAGCCACTTAGTGGCTAGATCTAGACCTTAGGGGGTGAGTAAGCTCAAGATTTGGAGGTTAGTGATTGAAAGTTAACTATAAATAGAGGGTTTAGGGCTGAGGGTTTTATTCAAATTTTTACTTCAAATTCATGTAGTTTTAGTGAGAATCGAGGGTTCTTAATAAGGGGTTTTTGTTCCTTGTGATTTATAGAGTTTTTATGGAGAGTTTGGAAGCATTTGGTATAGGTTTAAAGAGGTTTCAGTGGCTTCATCAAAAAATCGGGCTTCGCCTAAATTGAGACCTGCAACGTTTCAGGCATCTAGAGGTACCCTTATGACCGACGTGTGAAGCTTTTCAAGGAAGTAGGGTCAGATCAATCATTGGAGTAGTCGTCGGCAGCTAGAGCCTGAGAAGACAATCCGCACGGACTTCACCCTCAGTCCATGCGCTTGGCATTTGAGGTACAGGTTTTTCTTGAAATTAATTTTATAATTTTTAAAAAAAATATTTTAGGAATATCTGTGGAAAAATATTTAAAGAAAATAGATGATAGATATTTATTATGTAATTTTTGAAGAAATAAGAGTTTAAGGAAATTAGAGAAAAATAAGAAAAAAAGGAAAAATAAAGAAATATTGATTTCCTTGGATATGACGTTGGTCAGGAGGTGATTTGGCCATCAGGATCGAGGATTGCACGATGTTCAGAATCAACACATGTTTTGAGGTTTTAACATAAATCGTGTTAAGGTGAGTGATTCGATCCAGCATTGGGTTTTGGTTTATTATAAATGATTTTGGTGACTCATGGTTGATTAGTGAGTGATTTTACCCACCAAACCTATGGCTCGTGGTTGGTTAGTGAGCGGTTTTACCCTCCAAACCTTGAATTATGCCTTGTGAGTGCTTCGCTATAATGCATCAACTGAGTATGTTTCATGAAAACGCATGGCGTGTGGTTTTTATGGCATTTATATGTTGGGACTGTATCATTGTTATAATGTTCGGTGAAATGGGATGGGGTCTTCTTGAGGATACTGCTATGTTAATCCCGCTAGAGCTATGGAATGGGTTTCCACGGGTGATCGCTGATATGCACCCCAGGGATTGATTATGCTGAGGTGCTTTCTCTAGGTTGATATGTTTATTTATATGTGTCATGCTCATGATCATACATGCATTCTATAAATCTATTTTTGTGCCATCACTTAGATGTTTTAGCATCTACTTGAGAATGTGCCCTTAGAACATTCAAATGTTCCAGACGGGAATTGCAAGAAGGGCTAAGTCATGGCCATTTGAGGACCTTCGGAGGGCGACCGTGATAGTTACTATTTATATTTATCAAGTCATGTAATCCTTATTTGATTTAAAAGTCAATGTGTTTGAACGATTGTGGAAATCTATGATATTTAGATCTTGTTATCTCCGCTGCTTAATGATATGTCTTACTCGGCTTAAGTCTATTGAACTTGTTAGTTAAGTAGACAAGACAGGAGTTCTAGGATTTTTGTGAGCATGTGAAGATTGTTCTTTGAAACACCACATGTGTTGAACTTATGTATGACGAAAAAAAAAATCTCGGTAAATCCCTTATAGTAGCACGCCCAATAAGGCGAGGTGTTACAGTCTCCTAGAGTATACTAGGAATGGTTTTGGTTTGTGTATAACTCTCCCCCTTGACTTCAGACTTGAGTTAAGTAGTGGAGGAAGTGGTAATAGCTAGGCTCGATTAGAGGCAATTCCGATAAGGCTATAGGTACAAGAATAGTTGGATCCCAATGTTTATCTCATTGATTATCAAGCTCCCCTTGGGAAGAAACCTTTGGATAGAAGGTTTGATGTTCGTCAAATGAAACATCACATGAAACAAAAAAATCATTTTGAAGGACATATTTAAGTGTCTTGGGATCAAACATACACTAAGTAGAGTGGATAGTGTGAACAAACACTATGCAACTAAACACCTGAATTGGATGGGAATTATGAACTCTAGATGAGGGAGATGTAGATAACAGCTTGCTGATAAGAGTACGATATTGCAAAACTTTTGATGGAAACCAATTAATAAGATAGGTAGAAATAAGAATGACTTCACCCCAAAAAAAATGTGGGACATTACTTGTAAACATAATGGCCTTTGCGACTTCAAGCGTCAATTGTTCCTTTTTGCAATGTTATTTTGTTGGGGGTCTAAGCACAAGAGCTTTGGTAAAATATACTATGCTCTTCAAGGTATTAGTTTAGCTCATGAAAAAAATAATCCCTTCCATTATATGTTTGTAGAATATGAATTGAGGATTAAAAAACATTAGTAATGAATCTATGGAATTGTTTGAAAATGACTTTCACATCGGACTTTTCTTTCATTAAGTACAACAAACTCGGGTATGGTCATCTATAAAAGTGACGATGATTAAATTAGGTACTCTAGATGGTCCCATACATCACTATGTATAAGATAAAAAGGAGTAAATGGTTTATAAGGGTGAGGAGAAGGATGTTTTGCCAAAACACAATGTTCACAATGAAACAAAAAAGGATATTTTTTATAAATAATTAACGATACAAATGTTTTGTACGGAATGATAGACACCCAAGAGGGGGTAAATTGAGTTTTCAAAATTTTTTCTTGATTTTAAAGATACTTTGAATAAAACAATTTGGCCTTTTTCAAACTATGAATGCTAATGTTTTAAATAAATTCTTGTCAAAAAATAATGTGAAATAAATGTAAGATAAAATCAATACAAGAAAACTTTTTCTTTTTAAGTTTTAAAAGGTTTTTGCTGAAATATAAAATCTGATCTCAAATTTTATAGAAAAAGAAAAGCACTACTAAAATAAAGGAAAATAAACAAAGCAGCACAACAAATTTATAGTGGTTCGACAACAAAACTACTCCACTCCCTTAACTCCTCGCCAAAGACTCAAGTTAGGCACCAACCAATACCCAACTTTCTTAAAATTCTAAGCACTAGCTATCATAATAATAAGGAATATAATCGACTCCCATCTGCACTGAAGAAAGCAAAAGCAAACCAAAGTGATATTTGGATATGAACTCAAATTGATCGAGTTCGAACATCAAACATAAAGCAAACCAAAGAAGTTGATGCAGAGATCCAGTAATTTGGAACAGTTTGTATTTAGAAAGTGAATTAGGTTGCGGTGAACTTGTAAGAGGAATAAGAAAGTGTGCCCAAGCTCCAGCTATGGTGGACAAGTTCAGCTTTGGCATTTTGGCCGGCAGCACCCATGGCCACATGCAATGGGTAGAAATGGTCAGGCCTCGGGTGAGCCACTTTTCCATATGGTGCCTTCTCTTCATATTCGTTCACATCCTCAAACCTGCAAAGAGATAAAATAGCGAGATTTTATTTGGAAAATTCTCTTCAACTAATTAGAAAACTGAACTCTCTACATAAATGATGTACGTGGAAATTAAAAAAATAAATAAATTTAATAATCAAAATTTATTTTTTATTTTTTAAACAGTATATGTATATATATGAGTTTAAGTGTAATAATACGAATATGCCTTCAAATCTTGTTTAAATGATAGATTTTTTCTCCTTTTAAATGAAACATTCTAAGGTTTTGAATGAGATTTAAAAAGTTTAACAAAATTTCAAAGAGAACACCAGAAGTACTTTGTTTGCTTAAAAAGTAAAATAGATATACATATATTCCATCATTTTCCAAAAACTATATATACTATTGCAACTTTTGACCATGAGTTTTCATATAGAAAAGAAGGTTGTTTAATGAATTATTATTAGTCTTGCCAAATAAATCCAACTTTAAAGGTAAATACAAGAAGAATCGAATAATATTTTTTGTCTAGCCTAACTTTATAACAATCTAAAAAGAGAGATTGTGCTTAGATTTTTATGTACTTACTCGGTGTTTATAGTTATAATCTTCTAAAAAGTGGGGTGAATTAAAGATTTTTATTTTTGTAATGGGTCCAACTATTATTAACCTTTAATTTTGTATATAAATTATAAAATAAAAAAATAATTCTAAGAAAATAGAGGCAAATTAACTTGAAGATGATTAAAGATAGGGACGAGGAAACAATGAGGAGTTGTGTATGCATAGAAATACCTTCCAGAGAGAAGGGCATCTTTGAGCCAGGTGTCGAAATCCAAAGCCCAGGAATCAACAACAGATGAGACATGGCCCTTGGAAGCGCGGAGCTTACTGAGATTGCGAGTGGTAGCCCTAGAACCAAGAATGAGGATGCCTTCATCCTTGAGAGGGGCCAAGGCTCTGCCCAGATTGTAATGGTAAGTGTCGTCTTTGTGGGTCTGAATGGAGAGCTGGCACACTAGAATATCTGCCTCTGGATACATAAGCATCAGTGGAACCCAAGCGCCATGGTCAAGCCCTCTCTTCTTGTCCACATCCACCCGCTCCAACCCACTTGCATTTAGTATTTCCTTCACCCTCTCTGCCAATTCTGGAGCTCCAGGAGCCGGGTACTTGAGCTTTATACACACACACACACATATATGTTTGGGAATTATTCGGCAGAGTTATTATTATATCATTAAACTCAAATGAAAACCCAACCAAAAAAAAAAAAAAAAGGGAATGAATTCAACAGAACAGGCTATAATATATAAGCCCTTCATATATATATATATATGTATGTATGTATCTGGAGGTAAGTTTAGGTTTCATTTGTTCCTATCCTAGGGTTTTGTCGGTGGTGGGTTGTACTGTCAAATGTCAAGGATCAGACGGACTCCTTAAAAGAAATTTTTCTTACATATGCATTTAGTAACACAATATATCACTAATATCACTTTAAATATACCCGACAAAATTATAGAATATGGTAATAAATAGAACATAGTAACACCCTGTATCATTGGTGTTATGAAATAATGAAGGATGTTAGAAATGTTTTAAAAAATGCCAAAAAACGTGAATAAATGAGAATAATGATGTCCTAGGAGAAGGGTATTTTGGTAGATTGGGATAGTGAATCCCATGGGGATATTTTGGTAGTTTGAAAAATAATATCTCATTGTAATTAAGTATAGTTGTGAATCATTTTCATTTGTACATTTGAGTGGAGATAAATGGAATTGATAATTCACTAAAGGCATTTTGATAATTTTGAGTATACTTCCATGAGAGAATTAAATTATTGAAGAAAAAAAATAATTATAATTCAATTATGTGAGTAAAAGTAATTTATTTTTTTCCTAAAATAGTGAATAAATGTGGTAGAGACATATGTATGGTTGAGATTGAAACTTGAAAGCCAATATTATGGTGTGTTTGATAGGGGTGGAAAATGAGAGTGAAATTTATTTTTCATCTAAATTCGAGGAAATTCTATCAAACACCTTTTCAATTTCATGGAATTCGAATTCCATCTTAGTTCAAAAAGTGAAGATTTTCCTTGAAATCAAGGAATTGAAATTCTTAGGGGTTGGGGTGAGAATTGAAATTCTATAGAATTGGAATTCCACCCTTATTTTTCACCTCTATCAAACACACGGGTGCATTTGATAGGGGTGGAAAATGAGGGTGGAATTCATTTTCCATCTAAATTCTAAGAAATTCTATTAAACAGCTTTTCAATTCCATAGAATTCAAATTCCATCTTAGTTTAAAAAGTGAAGATTTTTCTTGAAATCAAGGAATTTGAATTCCTAAGGGTTGGGGTGAGAATTAGAATTCCATGGAATTAGAATTTCACCCTTATTTTACACATCTAAGAGTGACACTTGAAAAGCCTTTGTCCAAGAGAAATTAAGAGATTAAATTAATGCGAAAAGAAATGAAAATTATCATTTATGCATGAATGAGAGAAATGATTATGGTGGAACACGAAAATCGAAAAGAAAATGAGAAATTAGTCTCCACTTATCGACGTTCAATTTTAGCCGACTGTGATTCATTAGGGCCGCAGTGAGTGAGTGAATCCAAGATACAAGGAGGAAGAACAAAATGAAAGAACACCAAAGAATTTTCTTGTGGTTCAGCCAGAACGATGCCTACTCCACGACTGCCCTCTGATTATTCTTTTAGAGTGGCAGTATTTGATTATTCTTCTGGTTGTGGTCCTCTTTAATGATATTTCTTACCCCTATTTATAATAAGGGGTGTTTACAGTTTGCATAAGATATAAAAATATAACATAATGGGGGACAAATAAACCTTATCATCTGCATAAAATCGGGAGTGGGATCCTCATTACGAGGGATATAGCTTGCCTTAGATAAAATAAGTAGGTCCCTGCTTCTGTGTAATTTCTGAGATTTTAAACCCAAATATGGGAGGAAAAAGGACATTCCAAGATATTATGAAAATTTTGAGATAAAAGTTAAATTTCAGAGCTAGTGGCGAGATCGTAAATATTGAGATCGAGTAAAAGTGTAATTGACTTGAAGACTTGGGAATTTGTGAGATTCAATGATAACTTTGGAGGACTTAAGTGAAATGGACTTCAAATTTTTATTAAAAATAACTTTGGATTCCAAAAGTTATTAAAAGTGGCTTTGGATCTCAAAACTTAATTAAATCAAACTTGGGACACATGGCCACCATCCATTGGCTCTTTGAAGATAAAAATCAAGAGTAATCATTGGGCACCAATCTCAAGGGCCACTTGTCAAAAGAAGGGGAATCTCATGATTAGGAGTAGCAAATGACACAAATCCATTGAGCCAAGTGGCAAGTTCTCATTAGTTTAAGATGCCTATATATACTAACCATTTAGCAAGCCTTTGGGCACCACCTTTAAAGGGGGGTAGGTAGCATATAAAGGAAGGGAAATTCTGTTGGAAAGAAGAGAGGAAGCTCTGCCCGCGTGTAAGCCGAAATCAAGCCACCGGAAGATACGAACTTGTCTCGAAATTCATGTAAACAGTCACCAAATCTGCGAGGCAGTCTCAATTTCTTTCTGTAATCACGTAGAGGGTAGAAATAGGAATCCGTAGGTTCAAATGGGACTCGAATCGGAGTTAAATTGAGCAAGTTATGCCCGTTTTAATTTTCAGGGTCGGAAGTCCGTGCGGCGCGTTCGCCACACGCGCCCAGCAAGGCTGCGCGTCCAGACACGTGGCAGCCCCTTGTGGCCAGGCGTGGGCGCATGAGGGCTCATCTGGGCTTGAAATTTTGCATGTAAACTCCTATTTTTAATGGCTAGATACATATCCAAGAATATTTTAGGATTGATTACCAAGAGGTCTCGGTTTTTACAGAAACAGCTCACTTGGAGCGACGTTTGGCCTTAAACTTCGCACCCGTAAGGTAAACTTCACTCTTGGGTTCATTTTTGGATGGTTTGTTGCTTATGTCTTATGTTTTCTTTGTTTCGAACATATCCGTTCTACATTGTTGCATTGGGTTTGAACACGATGGCTTTTGAGTGAGGCTTGTGGCTTGCATATCATATTCCTTCTACTTTGTCATACAACATGTCATGATTGATGGTTTACATCTCATGTTTTACTGCTTTTGAGCATATTTTAGCTATTTTATACGCATCTCGATATTCGTATCTATGGTTGGTTGTTGGGACATCACGGGGGATCTCGTGCTCTTGCGGTGAGCCATGATCTCATGCTTTTGCGGTGAGCTATCATGATGATTGCAGGACATCACAAGGGATCTTGTGCTCTTGCGGTGAGCCATGATCTCATGCTCTTGCGGTGAGTTACCATGATGACTGCAAGGGTGATTACAACCCCTAACCTGGTTACCAAATGGGAAATTTTATATTGGCATGATCTTGGGAGATTTGTACTTATCTCTGCATATTTCCTTGCATAACTGCATATTGCTCTTGCATTCATAGTTTCATTTTTTGTACGACTCACTTAGATGTAACAATTTAACTCGGGTGTTTCATACCTCTGGGATATTCAACGTCCCAAGTATCTCAGCATGTCAGGTATTGGAGATGAGAAAGAGAAAATGGCTATGAGGAAGCCGAAGTTTAGTGTAATTTCCTGTTCTCATGTACTATGGATCTTATGTAATATTTGGGTTTTTTTTGAGAGTTATGTGTCGCAATTGTATAAAGAGGGGCTACGTAAGGTTTGAATTTACTTATTATGCTATTAAAATTGTAAGTCATGATTTCTATGTATTGTGACCATGGTAAGAGATATTTGATAATTTTTGGAAGTCATGCATTACGTTGTACTCATATTAAAGGTTTAATTTTTGGAAATCCTTTTTATCTAGTTTTAGCTAGCTATCAGGTTCGATCCATCGCTTCCGTCGGTAAGGATTTCCATAACGCCCTTGTGGGATATTAGCTTGTATTCAGTTTCATTATATAATTAAAAAGTGGGGTGTTACAGTTGATATCAGAGCTAGAATACGTAGTTTGATTTGGATTTGAGCTAACTAGCGTTGAAGATATAATGGTGATGTGGGATATTTTGGGATATGTTTGGTGTTACTAACCTTTAAGTTGTTTGGTGAGAAAATAGGCTATGTGACATTTGAGGTTGTTCTCGACGACTATGGTTAGTCCAAGGGGTAAGTAAGTAAGGGATGAAGTACAAGTAAGTATTTCTATTATTTAGTGGACTAAGACCCCTTGCTGGGAAATGCACGAGATCTTTGAAAACATTTACATAAATGGTTTATTAAAGGATAATAAACACGTGGGGAACTATTTTATTATCTAATTGTTCTACATAAATTTTGGAGTAGGAAGACTATTTTTGTCTTGTTAGAATGTCAGAATTTCAAAAGATATAGATGAGCGTCAACGGAATCTGGTGGGTAAGTAGAGTGAGGTAAGGTATGGGTAAGTATTTTAATTAAACCCCTAGTTAAGATCATGAGTGATTTGTTGGATTTTGGAAACATCTTTCCTTATAAGCAACCTCATATGGTTTTGAGAAATTGCTTATATAGTCCATTTTGAATGTTGTGTTGTTTTACAATGACTCGATAAGTTTGGTGCTTTAGGAAATGCTAGGTGATAATCGTTGGGAGACTACCTCACCTTGCAAACCTTTGACCTTAAAGGATCTTGAAGATTCTAGGACCAGATGCTTGAAGGATGCCTAATTGTTTTACAAGATAAGAGTTGGTACAAGTATTTGACGAATATATAATCTTGAGGATTATAGACAGTAAGTGCTCGGGAGATTATTTTGTTGTCAAATTGTTTCGCAAGGATTGTGGGATTTAAAAGATTATCTGAACTAAGGTTAGGAACTTGATAAAGGTTTAGTAGGCACCAGGTTCATGAAATCCCTACACTAATTTGGGAATCCGGATATTTAAAACTTGTATTAGTGGTCAGCTAGATCCACGTGAGATGGGAAAGTTAGAAACGTATGATTTGTGTTTTGGTCTTATTAGTTGGTTACAAATGTTTTAGATTATTTTATTGCTAAAAGTTTAAATGCAGACCTCATGATTTTAAGTGTGGATGTTTCAGATGGTGAAAACTCAACATTCTAGAAGATTTGTGCCTGTCACCCCAAACAACCATGAGAGTAACACCCAAGAGGAGGAAACACAATATTCTCACGAGGAGATATCAGAAACTCCACAAGGAATCCGTCTCAAGGAGAAAACTCGGAGGGTGGAAGTCACATAGATCGAATGGAGAGGGTGATGGAGAATATGTTAAACTTCATGCAAGGGATGCACTTAACGGGTCAGGCTAACCCCCGAACTCCTAATATCGTTGATAAATTTCAACGGTTGAATCTGCCTATCTTTCAAGGCAAAGCAGGAGCTGACCCAAGTGAGAGCGAATATTGGATTGAGCAAATTGAGAAAATCTTTAACTTTGTCGGTTGCGACGAGGGGGGAAAAAGTAGTTTGTGCCACTTTCATGCTTTGGGATGAAGCAAATCAGTGGTGGAAGACCATGCAAAGGACCCTACAAGGATCCAGGGGGCAAGGTACGCCAATTGCTACATGGGCACAATTTAAAGAACTATTTAATGCTAAGTATTTTCTTTTGTGTAAGAAAATGGAGAAAGGTCGAGAATTTATGAATCTAAAGCAAATTGGGGACATGACCATTGCTCAGTATGAAAATAGTTTCACTCGATTAATCAAGTATATGCCTATTTACAACTTGGACGAGGAAGCAAAAGCTCAAAAGTTCCTTAGCGGGTTGAAATTGGAAATCCAACTAGCATTAAGTTCTTTAGGGGCACGTACTTATGCAGAGGTGGTTCTACAAGCCCTGACTGTGGAGAGCAACCTCCACAAAATTAACGCCCTGAAGGCAGAATTTCGAGAACTCGAGGATAGGAAATTGGAGAAAAGACATGATCTTGGGGTTCGAAAAGAAAATTTTAAACAGAAAAAGAACTGTCCCAAGTGCCAAAAATTTCATCCAGGAAGACCTTGTGAAAGAAAGAATCAAAGGTGTTATACTTGTGGAGGAAAGGACCACATGTAATACCCAGTATTTAATGTGAAAGCATTTTCGAAAATTACGGGTCAAAATGGAATTTACAATAGTTTCGAGCCAAAGTGCAATATGCAAAACGTAAATGAGAGACGAGGGACTACGTCAAAGCAATTTATTGAGGTAAAAATGTCCAAATGAGTGATACTTGACAAAATCAAGAGATTTGTGAAGATTTGAGGTCAAAAACGCGTGATTAGGGGCGTCTAGGTAAAAGTGCAGATTTTGTAAACTGCCCGAGGGAGGTCAAAACGACAGATTTTCTAGAAATTCTTGAGGGAAATGAGAAGTTTAGAACTTGTGGGAAGTCAATGAATTAACAAGAACTTCAGGGGTAATAAGGTCAGGGAGAAAATGCAATTAGAAAATTCTTGGGGGCAAAACTGCAAAATTCGAAAGTTCCAAGTGGGAAACTGACCGACCGCACTATGGCCACCGGCAGCCACCTCTGGAGATGTCGGGAAGGTCGCCCAGAGACTCTAGGGTAGTCTCCAAGCGATGATGAAACCGTTGGAGGTTGTTATTGGCTGGAAATGACCTTGATGTGATCGGAAATAATGGCGGATGAGATTTTTGATTTGGCTGAATCTTCCGAAGGTTTTAGCTCGTGATTTGGGGTTGTTCGATTGGTTTGGAGGATAGATTTGGGCTTAAGGGATAAGAACGAGCAAGTTATGGTGGGGATTCAGGTTGAGAACGAGTATAAAAGAGGGTAGAGGCCGAGGGTTTCAAAAACAAAAAATGACCAAAATCACTCTCGTTTTAGGCTGAATCGAGCTTCTAGGATAAGGGGTTTTTGTTCCTTGAGTTGTGGGGATCGTTTCTGGAGAATTTTGAGAGGTTTCGTATGCGTTTGATCGGGTTTCAACGCCTTGGTTAGAAAGTCGGGTCTCGCCGGACCGCGACCTGCAACCGCCGTTTAAGGCGTCTTTCGGTGGTCTTTTCGGCCATTTGAGGGTGTCATTGTGGTCGCCTCATCGAGATCTTCAAGCCCTTGCCATCAGATTGAGTATCGGACATCGTCGCTGAAGAAGAAGGCCGGAGAAGACGACCGGAAAAACCAGCCCGCGCGTGTGCACGCGCGGACTACAGCCTTGCTGGGAGCTCGCTAGGAGCTTTCTTTGTTCTGCGATATGGGCTGGGATTTTAGCAACATATGGGCTTGCCTTGGTGACCTCGCTAGGGCCTCCTGGGCCTTAAGCAATTGGGCCGGTTTAGTAGACTGGGCTTAGCCCATAAGAAGTGGTGCTGGAAATACATATAACACCATTAATGTTTGAAAATGTGGAGATTTATTTTAAATAGAAAATGGGTGAAAATGGTCACTCAATTGATGGGTGAAAAATTGTTAACAATTAAAATAACTCTTTAAAAATTTATTTTTGGACTAGAAGACAAAAGTGGATCCAATGTTTGGGATCAAGTCTTGAGAAATGTGAAAGATAATCCAATGGTTTATATTAAAGTCTCCAAGATGGCATGGATTGTGCTTTCTCTATGTGGTGGAGATTTAATCTCCAAAGTGAATTCAATAGCTAAGATTTAGTCTCCCATAAGCACATGGATTGTGCTAATTTAGAAGGATGAGATCTATCCTCATAAAATAAAAGGAAGGGCTACGATTTAGTTACTTTAGAGGAATGAGATTTGTTCTTATAAAGTTAAATCCAATGGCTAGGATTGGATCTTGAAATTGAGAGATATAAAAAGGAAATTTGATGAGAGGAATTGGAAGAAGTCTTCCAACGTGTTTGGGAAAAATTGAGAGGAAAGAAGAAAGAGAAGAGAAGAAGAAAAGGGGAGGAAGAAAATGTAAGAATTCTTCCTTGTAATGGAACGTAAAGTTTTCTTTTTTTTATTTCTCTTCAAAAAATGGCTTAGCCTCTTTGTTGTTTTAAGGATTTTTTTTTAATAAGAGAGTTGGAAGTGAGAGGATTGGAGGCTAAGAGGACCACTTCAAGTCCAAGGAGCACCAAAAGGTAAGAAATGATCCCATAGGAGGTGGCCTTGCAAACTTTGTAAGTATATAGGATATATTTCATTATGTTGCAAGTTGACTTGCTCCATTATGTACATGTGACCAATGGTCATGTGGGTAGTTAGGGACATAGTGGGAAAAGGTAGGTCGACGCCTCAAACCAAGGTGGGTTGTGAGGGAAAACAGACTAAGCCACACTTGCATGTACTTGGCTTTACATTTTTAATCTATGGCATATTTACATTTGCATTGCACCCTTACTAAGCATTTCAGCTCAGGAGGTTTTAATCCTCAGTTTGTAGATTTGCAAGTCTCACGAGAAAGGGAGTCATGGAGGCTTAAGGATTTGAGGATCATGATGATGAAATTTTTGCTATATTTTTATGAGATTATTGTATAAATATACTAGATGTAACCATGACATGTAATGGACGAACATTTAGTGAATTTTTGTGGATGAATGGGTAATATTAAATTTTGTAATGTTTGGAGGCTGAAAAGTCAAAAGAAAATGCGAAACGGCGCGAGAGTGGGAAGTGGCAGTAGTTGGGGCCAACAAGGGGCAGTCAGGTGCATAGCAGACGTGCGGTAGACGTGACCAGGGCGCGGACAAGCAACTAGATTGTTCAACCGAATTGTTCACCCCTCAATTAGATTATTAAGGGTTGGACTATGTTTTAATAAGAAATGCCATAGCTGGGTACTAGGTTTCGTCTTTTCCTTCGCTCCACTCGAGAAATTACTTTCCAAAATATCAAAGTACCACAGTGGAAAGGAACCCGAAACCCCGAGTGAGCGTCATCTTTCTTCAACTCGACTTGAGCCAATGATGACTACCCCAGGTTTTAGGTGACGTCTAGGTTGTACTGCTTAACTCAGTTTTTGCTCTTGAGTGAAATTTTATTTTTATTTGCTCAAAATTATTTAGCTTGCACACTTTATGAGAAAGCCCATTTATTCCTTTTTCTCATCAGAAAATATCCAAGTTCTCATCGATTTCCAAAATATTTGGCTAATTTCCCACGCCTAAGGGAAATTCCTCACATATTTTTATTTTTCTAATAATTAGAAATTTTCGTCGAAATTGCCCAAAAATCCCTTTATTTCGAAAATTCCTCTGAGACCCAAAATTATTCCAAAATGGCCCAAAAATATCTCAAAATTATCAAAAACTTTAAGAAACTTTGGCCGATAGGGCCTGTTGGTGCCTCGAGGCCCGTACTGGGCCTAGCGGTGCTTTGGCAATGCGTGTTGGCCATGGGCCGTGCACACCTGTCGCGTGCCCTACTGCCTCTTATTGGCCCCTTGTTAGCCCTGGTTGCTGCCACTTCCCACTCTCGCACCGTTTCACATTTTCTTTTGACTTTTTGACCTCTAAACATTACAAAATTTAATATTACCCATTCATCCACAAAAATACACTAAAGGTCCGTCCATTACATGTCATGGTTACATCCACAATATTTATACAACAACCTCATAAAAATATAGCAAAATTTTCATCATCATAATCCTCAAATCCTTGAGTCTCCATGACTCCATTTCCCTTGAGATTTGTAAATCTACAAAGTGAGGATAAAAACCTCATGAGCTACAATGCTCAATAAGAGTGCAATGTAAATGTAAATATGCCATAGATTAAAAATGTAAAGCCAAGTATATGCAAGTGTGGCTAGCTAGGTCTCTTTGCCTTCACAACCCACATTGGTTTGAGGCATCAACCTACCTTTCTCTACTATGTCCCTAACTACCCACATGGCCATTGGTCTCATGTACATAATGAAGCATGTCAACTTGCAACATAATGAAATCTATCCTACATACTTACAAAGCTTGCAAGGCTACCTCTCATAGGGCCATCCCTTACCTTTGGGTGCTCTTTGGACTTGAAGTGGTCCTCCTGGCCTCTAATCCTCTTACTTCCAACTCTCTTATTCAAAGAAAACCTTAAAACAACAAAGAGGCTAAGCCACTTTTTGAAGAGAAATAAAGAAAAAAAAAACTTTACACACCATTACAAGCAAGAATTCTTACGTTTTCTTTCTCCCCATTTTTTTCTTCTTTTTTCTTTCTTTATTTCCTCTCAATTTTTCCCTTTCACATTGGAAAACTTCTTCCAATTCCTCTCTTCCAATTTCCTTTTTATATCTCTCAATTCCAAGATCCAATCCTAGCCATCTGATTTAACTTTATGAGAACAAATATCATCCCTCCAAAGTAGCTAAATCTTAGCCATTCTTTTTACTTTATGAGGATAGATCTCATCTTTCTAAATTAGCACAATCCATGTGCTTATGGGAGACTAATTAATCCTAGCCATTGGATTTACTTTGGAGATTAAATCTCCATCACATAGAGAAAACACAATCCATGCCATCTTAGAGACTTTAATATAAGTCATTTGATTATCTTTCACCTTTCTCAAGACTTGATCCCAACCATTGGATCCACTTTTGTCTTCTAGTCTAAAAATGAATTTTTTAAGAATTATTTTAATTCTTGACAATTTTTCACCCGTCACTTGAGTGACTATTTTCACCCATTTTACCATTTAAAATAAATCTCTATATTTTCAAACATTAATGGACACTAATTTGTCATTTTCATTTTGATTTTCTTTATTCTACCATAATCATTTCTCTCATTAATACATGAATGATCATTTTCATTTCTTTTTGCATTAATTTAATGTCTCCATTTCTCTTGGACAAAGACTTGTCAAGTGTCACTCTTAAACACTAATCTTGTCTTCCAAGTTTTAATTTCAACCATCCATATGTCTCTACCACATTTATTCACCATTATAGGAAAAAAATAAATTACTTTTACTCACATAATTGAATTATTATAATTATTTTTTCCCTCTTCAATAATTTAATTCTCTCGTGAAAATATACTCCAAATTATCAAAATACCCTTAGTGAATTATCAATCTCATTTATCTCCACACAAACACACAAATGAGAATAATTCACAACTATACCAAATTTTAAAGAGAAATTATTTTTCAAACCACCAAAATACCCTCAATAGGATTCACTATCCCAATCTACCAAAATCTCTCTCTCTTAGGGCCCCATTATTCTCATTTATTCACTTTCTTTCCCAGGGAATTTTTTTTGAAAATTTCTAACATCCTTCATTATTTTATAATACTAATAACATAGGGTGTTACATATCATAAACATAACATTACTAATTTTCAAAAAGAATTAGTATTCTGAAAAAAAAAAAATTGATATGTTATCAAAAAGAAATTCTGGACATGTTTGGCTTTTCTTTTTTTTGGGGGGGGGGGAAAACTGTTGTTGGATCTAGATTTGGATTTCGAATTTGCCTCATGGATCGCTTGATGGATCGAGTCAACGCAATCTGGATCCGGCCCAGTGGGTCGACCTAACACATAATGGGTCAAAACTTATCTTCTTCCCTCAACACATCAGTTAGGGTTTCTACTTCTTGAACTAGCGTTGCCAACCCCCGCCCCCGTCTTCTTCTTCCTTTTTGCCCTTGCTTCGCCATCACCAACTGCCTTTCCACCTTCTTTTCCCTTCATCGTCGATGCCTTTGGTTGTCGGCTTGCCATCTTTAATGGCGGCCACAGAGGCAATCGCTTCAAAAATGGAAGAGAGAACAGAGAAGACAGCCTAAAATCACGACAAGGACCATTGTGAAGCTAAAAAAAACGACAACCATGGCGAGGGCAAGATTTGATGGCCATGGCAGAGTTGAAATCGACAGTCGACCATCAAATCGGCAACACCCATGGCCACGGTAAGAAGCTGGAACTGACGACTCGACACCCACGGCCATGGTCAATTTCCAACTATGGTCAGGAACGCCGATGTTATCCCACGTTCGTCGGCGACATGATTGGCCGTGACGTACACGACCGCCCATTCACGTAGGAAATGATGGTGGATCGCAACATAGCCATGGAGATTGCACAAAAGACTCACGCCATGGAAGACCCAGATGTGATGATTCGTCCTACTAGCCATGACAAACGCGACTGCCAATGAAACAACCTCAGTCTTCGCTATCGGACAACGGATGCTACATCCCACCAACCATGACGTACTCAGACGCTAGCAAGAAAGCCTCAACCATGGTGAGATGAGCAGTAAGAAAACAGAGAATGAATAACAAATTTCTAAAATCGTAGCTCCGATACCATTTTTGTTAGCTATTTTATGCATAAATTGTAAATATCACAAAGATAAAATACCTAGTTAATAGCAAAAATCAGATCTTCGAAATTTGGCATGCCACAAGTCTCCTCAGACTTGTCAAGTGCACAATCACAATACGAAAAGTACACTCTAGCGCCAATCTAAATACTCACTCAACTGATAAGAACACTCACAATATAGATGTTATGTATTTTCTGTATTTCTAAGTGTGTGTGTCCCAAACCTTATGCAAGAATCTCTATTTATAAATGAGAAAACCTTATCTAATAAGATTTAGAAGATAAAGATCAACCGAAATTCGAATTTCAAAATTATCTTAGTTAGAGATAATTTTTTTTAAAAATTAAATTATCTTAGAAATAATTATATTTTAGAATAAAAACTTATCTCATCTCATTAAATTGACTCATGTATTTAAATATTAATTGATAATTATCAATAATTATCAATTATCTACGGTTTTATCGTTGGTGGGTTGTACTGTCAAATGTCAAGGATTGGGGCCAGAGATGAATTGACAGTGGATCATTCAACCCAGAAAGAGGACCCCCCAATTAGCGAAGGAAAATTATGAGAATCAATTCTTCAAACCAAAAATTAAATACAAAGAAAATGATCACCTGGTACATCTCGGCGGGGAAGCCGTAGAAATCGTAGATGGTGGGGGAGGGGCCGGAGACGGCGGGGTGGGAGGTCTCCCAATGGCCGGAGATGATGAGAATGGCAGTGGGTGCAGCTGATCCGTACACCGTCTCCCTGAATGATTTCAGGAAATGCCTCGCCGGCAATGATTCGTCGATCGAGAGCGTCGGCGATCCATGCGAGATGAAGAATGTTTCCTTTATCTTCAACCTCCCCATCTCTCTCCTACCTGCATCTTCCGGAAGACAATACATATCAACGCTGAATCCATTAAATAGGGGTCAGCCAGCTAACGTCAGCATAAAAATAAAAATAAAAGAGGTAATTACTAAAAAAAAAAAACACCTTATAAACGCCACATGAATTCAATATTTTATATTTTTTTAATAATGCCATAATATCTATCACCATCCAGACCTTATAGTGACGTCCCTACCACGGCAGGCCTCTGTCCCAAGGAACTTTAGGTGTGGCCTCGTGGATGTTTGGTTTACCTACTTACCCTTCATGATTACAATGTCTTATATATGTTCATATAATATAATTAATATATTTTTATTTTTATAATTCATTTTACGTATCTTTACTTCTGCAATATATTTGTTTCAAGTACTTGCAAAATCGTTTTTTATTTATTATATCCAAAATTTCTTATTTTTTATATTTTTGTGGTTTATTACTAATTTCCATATTAGTATTTGATGGAGAAATCAATAGAAAGGGAGAGAAAGATGAAAAATAAATACAAATTTAATGTCTCCTTCAGACAGAATGTGTCTCACTTTTTTATTTCTAAATCATTCAGTCAAATAATTTACAATTTGAAACCATTTTTAATATTATAACAGAAAATTTTTCGCCTGACACTTCTTACAAAATCAGTGGAGTGCCCATTCCGTGCCGGAATTGAATGTCAGAATAATGCCAAAATGGGAAGCATAAGTTAGGGTTTGGAATATTTTATTATAATTTAATTCTATCTTGATCTGAACATTTATAAAAAAAGGTAAATTTAATTCTTTAGGTATAGTATCCGACGCTCCAATTAGTGTAATATATGAGTGGTAAACGTATCTAAGCATTGATTTTTATAGTCAACATATGAGGTTTCATGCCTTTATATAGGTGAAAAGGGTGAGATGCTCGGAATTATAATCTACCAAATTTTCAAACTTAATTATTTTGAGTTGGTGGTAAATTCTTTGGACAAGATAGGGATTATGGATTAGGTTAAAGATAGCCTAAATATTTGAAATTTATCTCCAATACTCTTGTGTTCGATTATTCAAGTCTAGTAAGAAGTTTATTGAACCAGATAGAGATGAAATGTTAATTTCAAATTATTCGAGGATAAGATAAGCTAAATAGGGATATAACCTCCAAATTATTCAGAGACAGGATAAGTTAGGAATTATCTATTGGTAGTTATTCTTTGCAACTAAACTTGTAACAACCCGACTCTCGGAGTCTCGCGCGCATAGAGGATCCGTGAGAGGTTCATTATTTGAATAATATCGAACAATAACATAAACTAAAACCCACACATAACCCTTTTAGAAACCATAACTTCTTATATTACATAACATTTCATAACTGTCTTTACATAATCATTCACAACATGAGCCAACCTGGGTTTAAATAACATACACTCAACTCATGAATATAAAAGCATTACTCTGGCCCAACACACAACACCCAGGACCTAGACTCGGGAGAGCTCTGCACTTGCTATCATGGCTCGATGATCTAATCTCAACCTAGTTAAATGCACCTGGAATGATGGAAAGTAAAGTGAGTCGCAAGACTTAGCAAGCTCACAGAAGAAAGGTATTAGGTTAACGATAGACTTTTTCCCAATTTTCCATGCAGTTTATGCCAATGCAACAACACACCATGTCATGATCAATATGTGCATTGGCTCTCAATGCATAACATAAAATCAATTGCACATAAAGGGTCATTGGGGCCCACATAAGCCACACATTGACACTCAAGTCCTGCATACAAACTTGTTGCAGCCCAATATAGGCTATCATATCATCATTCATAAAGACTCGCCTTTTCCTGACCTTGGTCAGCTTTTCCTGAAAATCATAACATGTTTTTCTTGTCATCCATCATACCATCATATCCTGCCACGATTGTGGGCCATTTCCATGGCATACGTCCCTGTGGTGGGCCACACCAATCGTCATCATGGTCCATTGCGACGGCATACAATCAGTGGTGGAAGTCACCCATCCCCATCACTCACAGCCACACATCCTAACCATGCAATGCAACAATTAGAAAATGCAATGAATTTTGCAGCATAAATGTGATGAAAAAGCCCCCATAAACCAAGCATCAGGTCACATTACACCCACATAGAAATACATACATGCGAAATGCTCTAAATGCATCGGCTCACCTAGGGAACCCAAGTTGACTCTTAAACCAATCGGGTCATGCAAATGCTCACACGATAATCACACGCAAAACATGTTCCCCTTAATGAATGCACCCTAAACCCATGCTATAACACCCCTTTTCCTAGAACTGCCCGAGAAGAGGTGCTTCTGGAACAATACTGAACTATAAAATAAACCTGGCTCATACTATATGAACTGAAACTCTGATACCATAAGAATATCTCAAACGTGGAAAATAAATCTCTGGTATAATATTACTGAAAATAAAACTCCGAGAAATAAATCTCTAATGAGAGCAAAAACCCTCACTAAAATAGAAAATAAATCTAACTACTATCTGACTCTCCCAAACATCTTTGGTCTTAAGTAGCTCCACATACACACACTATAATCCATTGCTGCTAGACCCCACCTCTGGTACTCCCCCAGTAATACCTGGAATGGTGAAGAGTACAAGTTGAGCTACAAAGCTCAGCAAGTATAAAGTTGGAAAGAAATACTGAAGCTGAATCGAAGAATATCGATACTGAAATAACTGAAATACTTGCTGAACTGATACTAGAATTAAATATTTGATTTAATTGATACTGATAAATAAATCTGATATAACTGGTTGCATTCATAAACATGTAATGCACATACACTAAAATAAAATGCAGGTATGCAACTTTAGCCCAAGGCCCACATAAACTGATAACACATACCTAACTAATTTGAACCTGCAAATAGAAAAAAAACTGTAAGCATATACTGTGGGTAAAATATACCCCTAGCTCCCTGGTCGACCACAGGCGAGCAAACTGGTGGGATCCCCGTGGACAAAGCCGCCTGGCGCGCAACATGCAATGCTATGCACATCAAGATGCTGGCACACAATATGTAGTGCTCCATATAAATTCATGTTGAATGTTCATACAAGAATGTATGCACATAACTCACAAACAAATGTTGATCATGATATTTTAAATACTAGTCATAAAATAACTGTTGTTAAACTGATACTTGATGTATTTTAAAAAATACATGATTTTATAAATTATGTTGAAACATAATTTATTTTAATTTATACTAATATTATTTTCAATAAAGGGAAGAAATACACTATTTTTATTGAAAATAAAAGAATTTTAACTTGCTGGAATTTAATTTTGAAGTTCTGCTGAGGGGTATCTGAAAATACGGAATTCTGGACAGATTTGATACTCTTTCGTATCTTAGCCATAACTCTCTCGTCTAACCTCCGATTGAGCTGATTCAAATTTCTATGGAAATACAAGATAAATACCTACAACTTTTATGTTTTGAAGTTTCCGAGATTCGGGCTCCATCAAGGTCGAAATTGGCCCGTAAGAGAACAAAAACTTTCTGGAATGCTGGGTGGACAGATTGATACCCTTTCGTATTTTGGCCAAAACTCTCTTATGAACTCCAATTGAGCTGATTAAAATTGATATGGAAAGCCAAGAGGAAGACCTACAACTTTTATGTTTTGTATTTTTCGAGATTCAGGCTCTAGAAAGGTCAAAACTACCCCGAAAGAGGATGAAAACTTTTTGGAATGCTGGGTATCCGAATACTGAATTCTTATATCCGGATACTTTCATCTTCCAAACCCAGAAATGAGACACGGACAGAGACGCCATGGATTCAATTTAAAACTAAATAACAATACCATTCCGAAAGAAATCTTGGGAAACCAAGTCCCAATTGGTAAGAAACAATCATATGAATGAATAACGGATTAAAACTTGAAGAATCAGAGATAAAGATCCAATGAATAATCTAATCATGCACACTGTTACGCTGATATATATGTATGTAAAAACTGATCTGCAATTCAATATATATCCTAGAAAAGTTGAGTTTGATTGCTACACATGCTCCCGTAAGAATGATTTACAAGGAGAAGAACTTGCCTTTTGATTTGATCAATCAACCAATGAAGACCAATAGATGAAACTTGAATGAATTCTAGGCTTCTTCAATTTCCTTTCTTTGTTCTTCACGACCAAGATTTGAAGAAGAATTTCTTTTTGGTTAATTACATGTTATGCATATATATATATATATACTAATAACAATAAAATCTAATGGGCTAAAATAGGTTTAATTAATCCTAGGCCCACTAGACTTTATTTAAAACCTTCTCCTAACCTATTTAGGAGATTATTATTTAAATTATCTTATATTTGGATTTAATTAAATCCCATATATATATCACTTAATTAAATAATTAAGCAATAATATAAAATAACTAATGCTAAAAAGCCAAACAAGCCCTTACTCTTAATTCTCTTTAAAAATAAAGGAATTAATTCTATTTATCACTATTTTTCAATTAAAAATCTCTATTGCCAAATTAAATTAATTAATTGGCAAATATGTATTAAACTAAAAATTAACTAATTGTATTAATTAATCACTGAAATAAATTGCTAATCTAGGATGGGTCGTTACACATGCAACACACATATCATGATATACGCAAAGTCAATGAGGGAATCTGATAGTATCAGCTCTTCTGGCCCGTCTAACGCTTATCGTAACAGTTGATAATTGACGCCCATACATTTAGCCATCGACTGCCACGACCCACGATCAACGGTCAGTAGCTTTGTACCCTATACCCTTAGACACATATAGACACCATTAACTTTATATCTTCTAGACTTAGCATTACATAACATTTCTCCATAACTCTTCATGTACATAGCCACATAAACATCATGATACCATTCTCATTCTTGCCTTTTCTCAAACATAGAAAACTGTCTCAGTACACATTATATCGATCACCACACTTTTCTCATTAAGACTCATAACATAGCCCCATTAAGCTATAATCAACTCTTTTAAGAACCTATCCCCAACGGGTTCTACATCATTTTCAAAGGAAGTGGAGCGATACAAGACTCTGTGATTGACGTAATGAAAGACACCAAGACATCATTGCTTAATTCATTCCATTAATAATAAATCCATTAGTAAAATCTAAGTTGTAAGGTGGTTGCCATGTAGATTATTATTATTAATGCGTGGAACTGACTTACGATGAGGGTGGGAATGAAATATGAGAAATCACGGAGACTCAAGTAAGAATTAAACAACATAGGGTGAGCGTTAGGATCTTGCCTTTATTTGGCCGATTCTTACATTTCTTGCACTCCCACTGCGAAGTAAAATTATTCATAAAGATTAATAAAACCATGGCTTAGATTAATTAAATCTAACCGCGTAAACTATATATTTTAGCTGTGAAAAATCTATAATTTAAATATATAACGCTCCTAGCAATTTCACTCACTTACCTGAATATTTTGTACACCGAATAACCTCAAAATTTTCTTGACTTTCCTCCCATTTCTTCCCTTTTCCTTTCTTCCTAAAGTTGTTAGTCGTACACCATCTTCTCCCTCTGATTTTCTCCAATTTCATAGCTTCAAAATGGCCAAAATCTGGCCAAAATTGACCTTAAATAACACCAGGCAACGAAGCTTGGCGGCCAAGATGGAAGGGAGTGGCTGAAGGTGTGCCTGCCACGTGGCCACCCCCTCTTCTCTCAAACGAAGCCGTTTCGAGAGTCTCTTGGGCTGAAAAATTCAGAAAAATTTCTTAGACTCGCACGTGCCCACGAGGGTTTGATCTTGCAACCTTACCTCGCACACGCGCACCTAAGACCGCTCGCGCCAACTGCTCCATCATATATATAGTGTATTTCATTAAATTTAAAAGGACTTCACGACCCTTCTTGAAAATGCTCCACAGCCCCCAAAGTTTCCCAAATCGCCACTCACGCCCCCACAATTTTTTTATTCTTTATTCCACTTGCACCTGAAATTTTCATAAATTCACCCAAATCAATTTATTTTAATATTTTCTTATTTCCATAAATACCCCCAAACAAAATAATTAATTGCCGTAATTATTTCCTCAAAGCAACATAAATAAATATTTTCTCTTAGATTTTCAAATACTCAATAATGACCTCAAACACCAGTATTAATAATTATTAATTAACTCAAAATTTTGGAGATGTTACAAAACTAGGTGAAGGGACATGTGACGTCACCTTAGTGTTTGGCCATAGGGACACATGGCAAGATAAGGTTGGTTGAGTTTCAAGGTATACTAGTAATTTCCTTTATTTTGGGTATCTCCCCATCACTTGACCCTAACTCCTCGAGTTAAACCATTTTTCAGTATAGGGAGTAATAGAATTAGTTTACCACTTCATGTTGCAATTCTTTTTTTTTCATTTTTTGCTTGTTTTTCTATCTCGCTACTTGGTCATTTATCGAGCTTCTCACTTGGATTGATTTCCAACTGAGTAGTAGACAGGCTCGGCATCCATCATTGCCCCAAAGCTTCAAGTTTAGCTCTACAAAGTCATCACTCAATTCATCTTCTCGTCATTGCCATGAAGCTTCAAGTTTAGCTTAGTCATTTATCAAACTATTGTTGCCCTTAGGCTTTAAATTTGACTTGATAATCATTGCTACCTCGAAGCTTTAAGTTTGGCTCAATCATACAAACCATCATTACCACAAAACTTCAAGTTTTGCTTTGTTATTTACTAAACCATTACTCTGTTCGTCATCTCCTTACTATCCCAAAGGTTAAAGTTTGGTTTGGTCATTTACTGAACCGTTGTTGCCCCAGAACTTTATGTTTCGCTCAATCATTTGTCGAACCATTGCTTGTTTCGTCATCTAGTCACTATCTCAAAGCTTTAAGCTTGGCTTGGTCATTTACTGAACCATCGCTAGCCTAGAGCTTCAAGTTTGCCTCAATCATTTACCAAACCATCTCTACCCTGAAGCTTCAAATTTGGCTCAGTCATTTACCAAACCATCGCTACCCCAGAGCTTCAAGCATGGTTTTATTTACTCGTCATCCCAGTTACTTATTCGAATCGGGATTTTTTTCTTTATTTCATTTTTCTTAATGTTCTTCTCAATCTTCATTATGTCTAAATCCTAACACTCTAGACATAAGAATCCAAACACTTCATTTAGTTCTTCTTCTAATTCCTCTATTAGCCCCCTTAAAGAAGGTAAGGATTGGAGGTAAGGAATGAGAGGTGTCATATTATCCTTCTAAACCCCATGCCACAACCTCCAAGCTTCCCTAAGAATCTGAGTTATTAGCTCTTCCTAAATACATGACCCAAGTCTACTCAACCTTAACAAAGGAAAATATTCAAGCATTAAAAAAGAAATACCATCTCCTTTATAGGGGTTTTCATATCGTACCCCTTAAGATTTGAAATCTCATTAAGAGCCATCGGGCTACCTTATATGAGCTTGCCCTCCCAAGTGGAATAAGACTTTCTTTTCTTATTGCTATGATTGAAATGTTTTCTTCCACCAGCCTATGCCTCTCATGGCTACCACACTTCTAAAGGAACAAGAAAGGGTCTTGGAGCTTAAAGACTAAGGGCTTGAGGTAAGATCTAGTCAAATAGTTGAGCTTAAAGTTAAGCCATACAAGTTGAGGCTTGGGAATAGCAACATAAAGGAGTGGCTGTAACAGCCCGCTTTCTCGGGCGTGTTATACCTTAGGAAATTTGGTCTATATATATTTTTTTTTTCATTACACTGTCCCGAAATTCCCTAAGGCCTATCTAGTGTTTAATTTACACACTAGAGATAAATACCATTTACAAAGCGGAAGCTGAATCGAACCTGCTCATGGCAATATATATACATGAATAACTAGACAAGTACTTATTACAAACGTTGTTACATAACCTTCGAAAAGTAAAACATATGTACATAATCCTTAACTATTCATATCACATCATCATCATATCTTACATTATGAATTTTCAAAGCGTTCAGACTTCGTAGTAGCAGGACTTAAACATATGGGCTACATCACATTCATTCATCTTATCGTTCATTCATCATGCACTTAGCTAAGTGTCATCTCATGCCTCATTCATCTTCTTACCTGCTACAGTCTCCATCTGGAACGTTTGAATGTTCCAGGGGCGAACCCAAGTTAGATGATGAACCATCTAAGTAAGGGTACGTAATGCTATGTCATGAGTGTATGCAATGTCTTTCCTCGTAGGTGTCAACTGCACCCTCATGCTACCCACCATTTTAGCGGCCACCTCTTTCGAAACCGGGGTGTATGGGTGCACCCTTGGTAAGGCAGCGGTGCCAGTTCGTACTCCCTACGGCCTCATATGCGTGTGATCAATGACATCAACGTGTAATCATGTATTTCATAATCATGTATGCATTCTACGTGATAGATACATATCAGGGCATGTCAATATGATGAAAACATTTTCGAGGAAGTACCACTTACCTTTTAGAGCTTATCGGGTTATCTCGTAATCTGTGCCTTGCCTCGATTTGCGTGCCAACCTCAAAATTCGTGCCAAACATCTCAATTTTGACCTCAAAGTATCCTAATCATCATAGATATTTAAATAAACATTAAAACCTATTTTTCCATAATTTCTGGCATTTTCTATAATTTTTCCTCTATTTCTTCCTATTTTTCCTCAATAATTCCAAATTAAATATTTCTAGAAATATTTTCTCAAATATTTCACTAGGAAAATTCATAAAATAATATTTTGGAATTTCTAAAATTTTCTAGAGAATTTTTACTCACCTTGGCTTAACATCTCTGATTTCCTCGATTTGCGTGCGATATTCCGAAAAGCGTGCCCGGGCCGTTTTTCTCATCAAAATCTCCGAGATATCACCGAAACATAATTTCCTATTTTTCAGGATTTTTCTAGAAATTTTTCCCTCATTTTTCCTATTTTTCTTTTTCTTTTCTTTCTTTTCTTTTCTTTTCTTTTCCTTTTCTTTTTCTTTTTTTTTTCTTTTCTCCTTTCTCTCTCCACTTCTTCTTCTTCCTTCCGCCTCCCCTGCTACTGCGCATTGCCACCTTCCTCCATTTTTCTTCTCCTTCTTTTCTTCTTCTTCTTCTCTTTTCTTCTTCCTTTTCTTCCTCTCCTTCTCTTTCTTCTTCTTCTTCTTCTTCTTCTTCTTCTTCTTCCCTTCCTCTTCTCCTTCCTGCGCGCCTCTGCCTCTCTTTCTCGGCCATTGGCTTGCCCGAACTGGCTGCCTTCATCTTCCATTTTCTTGCTCCCTTGCTTGCTTTAATTGCTCCAATCTTCATCTATTTATAGGCTAAGGAAACTTGGCCACTACTTCACATTAATTGCGCCATTAATTTGGCGTATCAAACACTCAATTCATTGCCATTTCTTCTGCAACTTCGCTGCCAAATTTGATCGGCCATACAGCCACGTATACATCACACTTAATGCCACATTTAATGCTAATATTGCCTTCTTAGATTCACTGCTCTAATCCAAATTCTATCACTCATTCTCCAATTCATTTTAATTTCAATTTAGCTCACTGGTTGCCTCCCATATTCAATTTACAGCCACTGCTTCGCCCATATTATATATATATATATATAACTATATAATACACTATATTATAAAGATAGTTACACATTTAATCTTGTTTTTTTTTTATTTATTTATTTCACTTGAGAACTTCTTTAATCATAATTATACCCTCAAACATCGAATTAATTTGCATTTCGGTACAGAAAATGCTAAATTAATAATCTTAAAGTTACTCGATAATACCGATTTTGCCCTAATGTCCTCACCGGACCGTCGTTTCATCCCAAAACTACTGAAGGGTTACTCATTACGTAAAATCGGAGCCCCCCTCGGGTTCCGTTGATTTTTCGGGAGCCTCCTACAACGATTCGGTTTTACAGCCTAAACGATAGCTGTATTTTAGCTGTACCGAAAATTGTTCCGAATTTGATTTCTTTTGATACCATAAATCCTATCTCGATACGCTCGTCGAGATCATATAATTTTCCTTAGATACTTTCACTCTGAGGCATTCCCTCTAGTCGATTCGATACTTGAAATTGCTATAAAACCAACCTTTCGGTGTTCTAAACTTATTGAAATTGCGTGGCAACCTTATCTAAACATGGGGTATTACATTCTCCCCTCCTTATAAAAATTTCGTCCTCGAAATTTGTCACATGTCCTAAGTCTCAAAATTTCATTATTAACACCTGACTAATCAATTAACTAAAGAAGATCGAAACTTGTGAATACCAATGCGCCTATCACAATTCGAACCCTTGATTTGACCATGCTCCTCAACCCATCGGCAAGTTCACTTGTCCACGATGTATTATAATCACATAACTTGGTCCTTGGGCCAAAAATCTCTGCTCGAGTTCCTATCTAAGTCGGTACTCACATCGTCATAATGAACCTGCAATTCTCATATTCCACATCATTAATTTTTAATTTGTTTTTCATTAGGTCATCTAGTCGATATCCTTAATCATGATACTTCTCTAATTTTGGATTTCTTACGATGTCATTTATTTTGAATCAATCAATCATGCTTTGACAATTTTCCAACCTTAACACAAAGTCTCTAATCTCGATACATCTTAACTTTTATCAAATCGATCCTCAAGGAAATACTTTTATGTCGTCAAACTATTTCACGTATCCTTGAATCCTCAAACATCACATATCTTGTTATTATTAGGTTATTTCATAGGCTTTCGGACTGTCATAACAAGTCACTGGTTCTACCCTATCATCTCGTGTTCAAATGATTTTTGTCCTCGAAATCACCTATGCCTTACCTTGAGTCATCATCATTGCTTAATCTTTACTTGTGCTAATCCATTCGAGATTTCTATTGTTTACTCATTCTTGTAGGTATTCATCTCCCGATATAATCTTAAGTTTCTGCCAACTGACCACAATCATCTTCTAATCATGTACTATTTTCTCAAGAAATAGATTCTATCGGTTTCCAAAACTTTGATCAAAATTTAACGTTGTCTTCCAAGTCTAGCAACACTAATTTCTTTGCATCACTTATTCCCTTGTTACCTGGTTGCCGAGCTAATACCTATTTATCCATATACCCATAATTTAAATAGCTCCTCGAACTTTTCGAAGTGATCCCCAAATAACATTTTATATCATCAAACTAATCATTTAATCCTCAAATTACTTTTCTAGTAATAACGTTTTATGTCAACTAACTTTAATCATGCTCAATCCTTTTAGAGCTACTTACCCAAGTTACTGACTTTTGCTTGAACCAACATCAGCTCATTAGGTTCGTTTCTTGAAACCTACTGGGATATCTGATCTTGATTTCACGTTCTTGACACGGAGCCTCATGCTCTCATCATTTCTTTCTCGATTGGCTCATGACCTAGCAAGTCTTAGTCTTAACATCTATCGCAGCGTTCCCGAACTTTATCCTCAATGTTTCTCATGTGTCTTCCTATCTGAGGAGTACACAAATATATCCTCGATAGACACGATTACCACGTGACTTCAATGCAAATGGTACTTTGGTCAAATCCTCAAATCATGATTCCATTTCTGATTTTTGGAATGTCTCATCCCTCGGTCGCACATCAATCGCAATTACTCCAGCCTCTTGCAACTGTTTATAATTCATCAAATTTGAGGTAAAGATATCGACTCTTAATTATCACATCTTCAAAGCTCAATAATTTACGTTCTCAACTAAGCGTCTAATAACCTCAAGCTATTTATTGGCAATTTCATCACTAAGAAATAATTTCGATAAATCTTCCGAGAACACATTCTGCTATTTCTCTCATTTTCTCACGGCTTTTCATTGACCACAAGTGCCCGTACCACATATTGGCAGGTTCCTTATTTGCTTACATCACTTTAGTGATCATCTAGCTGTATATCTCCCGATTTGCCCATTAAAGTCGTCTAGACTAACCGCTTAGCCCAACAGGAGTTTTATTCTCCCAAATCGAAAATTCCCGATTTCCAATAGATTTTGATTACGAACACGACGTTTCCTACTACAAACTGACATCCTGTCACATTTTCCATTATCTGTCTCTCTCGAGCAGGCCAAAGATTTCTTGAATGCATCTATCCGTAACCATCTCGCTAACTGGAGTGGGTAGGTACTTACGTCTCCCATGGTGCCCCGATTCTTACTGACTCATGACTTTCATAGCTTAAAAAAAATCAATCTCTATTTCCTTAACGAGATTACCTAAGGACCTTCCAGTCTCTTTTTTTTTTTTTTTATCATCCCTCCTTAGGGTCAATACGACCCACAAGCAACTCTCGTCCTTTAGGTACCTGATCTCTTCATCAAACTGAGATTGCCATATCACAATTTATGGCCTTGAACTGGCCATGCCCTACTACCCAAAATCTCGTTTATCGAGAATCCATTGACTCTTGCATTTCGCTCTTTAAATCTAGTTGACTACGACCATCCATGACCCCATTGCCATACTATATATTGTGGCATTCTATTCCTCGAGCTTCGCATCGTTCGTCGTGTCACCTACTCCCAAGATGACCGCGAATCCTGATACAATTCTTTAAGTAGGACACTCAGTCCATATTCAATCCATTTCATTTCGGGTTGATTCTCTGGCCTCGATCAATCACAACTAGTGGCACACCTCGCTCCTAGACCATTGGGACTTAGACCCATACAAGGTACAGACCCTACTGGGCTGTCCCAGATTTTCAGCATCTGATCGTCTCCCAGGCAGTCTGACATGATGCTTCGATCGACGGGCTTCTCGTACCTTATCGCAAGCCATCCCTCAACCATCTGCACGTGGGTCTCTAGATCTAGATCTGTCACTGAGAACACCGAACCAGTAGTGTCATCGTCCTTGCGAGTCACATCAGTTACACCACTGCCAGCTCATTGATTCATATGTTATCATTTGATCATCTTTGGTCTTTCGCTTAACTTAATTCGTCGAATCCTTGATCTACACATCCTATTTTCGAGATACTAAATGATACTCGAAATACTTATAATTTGATCCTTACTTTTTAACTAGGTCTTGCTACATTAGACTAATCATTCATGATTCGATCATCCTTAATAAACACAGTTACCCTATCATGTCACGGCATGATTCAACTAATAACCTCAAATCAATAGTCTCTAAATCTCTCGGATCCATACTCACGGTTTACCGAGTCAACCTTACACCTGAATCATATCCTAACATCAATAGCTAGATTATCTCGAACGGGCGTTTTTATTGCTTAGCAAGATTAGATTCTCAAATCAATAACCTCTAAAACTTCAGTCGACCATTCCCAAATCTCTAAGTAGGGATCATGATTCAACTATCCTTTATCGTAACCTCAAATTGACATATTAATCCTTAAATTCCTATCGTTTCCCTTATCGAGATAACTTTACCTCAATCAAAATCAAACATCGAAATTTTCAAATTTTATTCTCCGAAAATGTTAACCGAAATATCATAGGTTTCTCAATTCCTATTCAACTTTTCCTAAGTCTCCAAATCAAACTTCTCATAAATCTTCGAATTTCTATCATTTCCTTCCTCGAGACTTGCTCTAAATTAACAATTTCTAAATCATCAGCAATCCCTAAGGCACCAAATTAGACTTCTTATAAATTTCCAATAACTTAAGCTCTTATACTAACTGTATCAAAGTCACTTAAGGTTTCAAATACACTTAAGCTCTGATACCAAGTGTAACAGCCCGCTTTCTCGGGCGTGTTATACCTTGGGAAATTTGGTCTATATATATTTTTTTTTCATTACACTGTCCCGAAATTCCCTAAGGCCTATCTAGTGTTTAATTTACACACTAGAGATAAATACCATTTACAAAGCGGAAGTTGAATCGAACCTGCTCATGGCAATATATATACATGAATAACTAGACAAGTACTTATTACAAACGTTGTTACATAACCTTCGAAAAGTAAAACATATGTACATAATCCTTAACTATTCATATCACATCATCATCATATCTTACATCATGAATTTTCAAAGCGTTCAGACTTCGTAGTAGCAGGACTTAAACATATGGGCTACATCACATTCATTCATCTTATCGTTCATTCATCATGCACTTAGCTAAGTGCCATCTCATGCCTCATTCATCTTCGTACCTGCTACAGTCTCCATCTGGAACGTTTGAATGTTCCAGGGGCGAACCCAAGTTAGATGATGAACCATCTAAGTAAGGGTACGTAATGCTATGTCATGAGTGTATGCAATGTCTTTCCTCGTAGGTGTCAACTGCACCCTCATGCTACCCACCATTTTAGCGGCCACCTCTTTTGAAACCGGGGTGTATGGGTGCACCCTTGGTAAGGCAGCGGTGCCAGTTCGTACTCCCTACGGCCTCATATGCGTGTGATCAATGACATCAACGTGTAATCATGTATTTCATAATCATGTATGCATTCTACGTGATAGATACATATCAGGGCATGTCAATATGATGAAAACATTTTCGAGGAAGTACCACTTACCTTTTAGAGCTTATCGGGTTATCTCGTAATCTGTGCCTTGCCTTGATTTGCGTGCCAACCTCAAAATTCGTGCCAAACATCTCAATTTTGACCTCAAAGTATCCTAATCATCATAGATATTTAAATAAACATTAAAACCTATTTTTCCATAATTTCTGGCATTTTCTATAATTTTTCCTCTATTTATTCCTATTTTTCCTCAATAATTTCAAATTAAATATTTCTAGAAATATTTTCTCAAATATTTCACTACGACAATTCATAAAATAATATTTTGGAATTTCTAAAATTTTCTAGAGAATTTTTACTCACCTTGGCTTAACATCTTTGATTTCCTCGATTTGCGTGCGATATTCCGAAAAGCGTGCCCGGGCCGTTTTTCTCATCAAAATCTCCGGGATATCACCGAAACATAATTTCCTATTTTTCAAGATTTTTCTAGAAATTTTTCCCTCATTTTTCCTATTTTTCTTTTTCTTTTCTTTCTTTTCTTTTCTTTTCTTTTCCTTTTCTTTTTCTTTTTTTTTTCTTTTCTCCTTTCTCTCTCCACTTCTTCTTCTTCCTTCCGCCTCCCCTGCTACTGCGCATTGCCACCTTCCTCCATTTTTCTTCTCCTTCTTTTCTTCTTCTTCTTCTCTTTTCTTCTTCCTTTTCTTCCTCTCCTTCTCTTTCTTCTTCTTCTTCTTCTTCTTCTTCTTCTTCTTCTTCTTCTTCTTCCCTTCCTCTTCTCCTTCCTGCGCGCCTCTGCCTCTCTTTCTCGGCCATTGGCTTGCCCGAACTGGCTGCCTTCATCTTCCATTTTCTTGCTCCCTTGCTTGCTTTAATTGCTCCAATCTTCATCTATTTATAGGTTAAGGAAACTTGGCCACTACTTCACATTAATTGCGCCATTAATTTGGCGTATCAAACACTCAATTCATTGTCATTTCTTCTGCAACTTCGCTGCCAAATTTGATCGGCCATACAGCCACGTATACATCACACTTAATGCCACATTTAATGCTAATATTGCCTCCTTAGATTCACTGCTCTAATCCAAATTCTATCACTCATTCTCCAATTCATTTTAATTTCAATTTAGCTCACTGGTTGCCTCCCATATTCAATTTACAGCCACTGCTTCGCCCATATTATATATATATATATATATAACTATATAATACACTATATTATAAAGATAGTTACACATTTAATCTTGTTTTTTTTTATTTATTTATTTCACTTGAGAAATTCTTTAATCATAATTATACCCTCAAACATCGAATTAATTTGCATTTCGGTACAGAAAATGCTAAATTAATAATCTTAAAGTTACTCGATAATACCGATTTTGCCCTAATGTCCTCACCGGACCGTCGTTTCATCCCAAAACTACTGAAGGGTTACTCATTACGTAAAATCGGAGCTCCCCTCGGGTTCCGTTGATTTTTCGGGAGCCTCCTACAACGATTCGGTTTTACAGTCTAAACGATAGCTGTATTTTAGCTGTACCGAAAATTGTTCCGAATTTGATTTCTTTTGATACCATAAATCCTATCTCGATACGCTCGTCGAGATCATATAATTTTCCTTAGATACTTTCACTCTGAGGCATTCCCTCTAGTCGATTCGATACTTGAAATTGCTATAAAACCAACCTTTCGGTGTTCTAAACTTATTGAAATTGCGTGGCAACCTTATCTAAACATAGGGTATTACAGTGGCTCCATGAGCTTCAAGATCACAATGTCGAGCTATTTGCAAAATTGGTAAATCCTATGATCCTTCTGGAGGTAGCGAACTTTTCTTTCAAGAATAACTTTAGGAAGTCTGAATGAAAAAGTTCTTTAGAAATGCCATGAAAGTGGCCTATGTCTTTCCCGACATAGATCTCACATTCCTTTGCTCAATTGAAGAAATAATAGTCAAGATGCAAGGCTCAACCAAGGATTTTAAAGAAGAGATTGGATGATGACGCCTCGATAGATGATCCTCCTATTAGCTATAAGCTCTTAAAACCAATTCTAGTGACACAAAGGAATTTGATCTTGTAATTCTTTAAATATTAATAAAATGACAAGTTTATATTTTTATTTAAATTACAATATGGTTTAAATTAAACATATATCCATTAGTATAATAAAGAATGAATACCATCCTTAAGTGTCAAGGACATGAGTAACAATTAATCCACAGTTCATTATGTTATAAACAAGTTCATATCCATAGAGTTCCTAACCTAGACAATAGCAACTCGTAAAGGCTAACACTTCATCTTCATCCATGTTCAGTATAAGATATTGAAAGTAAATGTTGACGAGTCTCATGCTATTCTATATGAAATATGGAAGGAAGATGAGTGGATATTGGTTACAGAAACGAGTTCATTGAACAAAACTATTAACATTGAATTATATGAGTTCTTGCTCATGGGTCAACAATTCAATGTTAATTATGTATGTGCAACTAGTCCTTATACTTGAGATGACATAGATACTCGTGTATTGGTTGTAATATCCCAGTATTTTGAGAATAATAATAATAATTAATTTTGTATTTAAAATATTTTTTTTACATCAATTAGAAATTATAATTGAGAAAACTAATGGGCTTAGAGTTAGTGGGTTAATTTGAAAAAAAAAAATAAGTAAATGAGTTTAGAATTAGTGGCCTAAATTGAAAAAAGAAAAATATTAAGTAAATGGGTTTATAGTTAGTGGGCTAAGTAAATGGAGTTATAGTTAGTGGGCTAAGTTGAGAAAATAAAAGGTTAAGTAAATGGGCTTAGAGTTAGTAAGTTAAGAAAGTAGACTTAAATTTATGGACTAAATGAAAGAATAGCCCATTTAAAATAAGATTTAGTTTAAAATAATTAAAGTAAAAAATAATCAAATATAATAGATGAATTAATGGAGAATGTGGGAGACAAAATATGGTGTGAATAAATAATCAAAGTTAATGGGTGAATTAATGGAGAATGTGGGAGACAAAATATGGTGTGAATAAATAATCAAAGATAATGGATGAATGGAGAAATGTGGGAGACAAAATATGGTGTGAACAAATAATCAAAGATAAAGGATGAATTAATGGAGAAATGTGGGAGAAAAAGTAGAATGTGGCCAAATAATCAAAGATAATGGGTGAATTAATGGAGAAATGTGGAAGATAAAGTAATGTATGGACAAATAATTAAAGATTATGAGTGAGATTTAGTGGAAAATTAAATAAAAAAATGATAAAATAATAAAAGATAGTGGATCACTACAATTAAACTAAATTTAATTCAACCTCTATAAATAGAGAAAATTTGAAAGGTTTGAGGACTTGAATTAGAAAGAGAAAGGTTGTAAGTAAGAATGATTTGAGAGTAAGAGAGAGATTTGAGAAAGAGAAAGAAAAATATAGAGAAAAATACCAAAAAATTCTAGAAAAATCCTATAGGTTGGGTTTAGTAGTTTGTGTAAAGATTTGTGGCAAAAGGCATTGTTGGATACGCAAAACGAGGCTTCATCACAATATAGAAGAATACCGAATCACTCCACGAGAAGGTAAGTTATCTTCAAAATTTTCTTTAAAAAAATTTGGAAATGTTAGAATGATATTTTAGAATTTTTGATAGTGAAATTGGAAGAGAAATACATGATTAGTATTTATTATGGATTTTTGAGGTAATAGATGCTTGAAAATCAAAGAGAAAATGAGAAATAAATAGAACATGGATTTTAAAAATTATGAGAAAATTTTTAGGGCTTGGGAATATTGTTTTAGGAATTATTGTGAAGATAAATTGAGAAAATTTTATGAGAAAGTATTTAATTCATAATCTTGAGGAAATAATAGGAGAAAATTGGAGAAATTAGAAAAATTAGAAAAAATTAGAAATCTTATTTTCTTAAGTAATTATGATGTCAGGATACGTCAAGATTCATAATTAAGTGCAATTGAAAGTTTGACGCGGATTTTGAAGCAAAATTTCGCTAGGGACAAAAAAATTATCTTTTACAAGGTAAGTGGTACTATTCAACTGAATTTAGTTTATGAAAATGGCTTGTAAGTGGTTCCACCAAAACCTGATTTTATGTAAATATTTTCATCATGTTGTCATGTTTTGATGTGAACATGTCATGTGAATTGCATTTATATGTATTGATGACAAAGTATGCATATGAGCATGATGAGATTCACAGTCATACGTTGCATGGATTTGGGATTAGGTACTGGCACTGTTGCTTTGCCAAGGGTGCACCCATACACCCCGATCTGGCAGGGAGATTGGAAAAATAGCGGGTAATCTTAAGGTGCAGTCAACCCAAACATGAGAGTTATGATGTTATGTGCATTGCATTCATACATATGCATTATGATGTACTCTTACTTAGATGATTCATCATCTAATGTGGGCTTTGCCCCTGGAACATTCAAACGTTCCAGATGAAGTTTGCAGTGAAGACATAGAAGTGGACGAAATATAAAGATGCAAGACATTATGAAGTTATTTTCTGCATTTAGTTTCTGTATGAGGATTCTAATATGTACCAGCTATGTTATGTTCGAAGTCATGTTGAGAAACTTATGTTTTGTTTAAAGTCATATTGAAAAACTTATATCATGTTACAAGTTATGTTTGGAAGACTTTTGTTAAGATAATCTTGTATTATTAATTATGTTGAGACAATCATGTAATATTATTAGCGTTTGAGGTATGTTGAGGCTCGATTCTAGTTTCCGCATTCAATATTTATGTTGATTCTCTTTTGAGATAAATGTATGAAAATTTGGGATGGATAAGAGCAATGATATGATTAGTCGTAGTTTATAGAAAAACAAATACTATCCCACAATTGTCCTAAGTTATAACACGCTCGGAGAAAACGGGGTGCTACATTGGTGGATTAAAAAATCAATGATACTATATAGTTATTCTAATCAGGAACAATTATATGTGCTTAATCTAGTGATGCATGAGGTATGTGTGCATTAGACATGGAATTTATTACCTCAAAGTTTGAGATGAGGATATCCTATATGATCTGATAATCACTTGATGATAAATTTTTGGCTAAGGTATTATAACAATGGAATGTGTGTTCCATGAGTTGTGTCATATTAGTCAAGAATGATTTTGCGTTTAATCATATGACGAGATTGAGAGATTTGACCTACTGTCTTTAATCTCATATCTTGTTAGAATACAGGATGATAGAAGGACCGTATTGCACAAAATTATAATAAAAGGTTTAATATACCTGATTCACATTCAATTGGGTAGTCATAACAAATTGTTAGATGTCACTCATAATTTATGAGAATTAATAATAGATTATTCTTGTTACTAATTTAATTGTGAATTCAAAAAGTTCCACTTAATAACAAAACACTTTTAAAAGAAGAATGATAAATTAGTAATTTTAAATATTACTCATATTGGCGTATTTATTTTATAAGGATAAATAACAATAATTAAATAATTTTATTATAAATAAAATTATTAATATTATTCATAATTGGGTTTGACTTAATACTAGCACATTAAGCCCACACCAACAGTGCCTTAGGTTTCATTATGAATTCCTATAAATATGACCATAAACATTAAATCAAAGTAATTAGAAATCATAAAGAAATTTGTACAGAAATTTTTTTCTTTTTCTCTAAGGCAATCTTGGATTAAAAAGTGGCTTCAAGTGAACTAACTTAACATCCTATGTGTGGAGCATTTTACGGGTGGTGACTTTGCGATGAAATTATATTTTGTCAAAATGCATTCTTCCGTTTCGGTTTTCATTTTCTAAATCATAAAAATCTAAAGAATGTGATATTTAAAATTAATTTTTATCAACTTAGCTTTCGCTTTTAGCTTCTTTTTTTTTTTCTTCTTCTTCCTTTTTTTTTTTTTTTTGGCTTTTTTGAGAACTTGTGCGTTTTTCTTCCTTCAAATATTTGGCTCTTCAAGCCTCAATCAAAGCTTTCTTTCCAATTGATCTTGCTTGACATCTCGTGGACAATTCTTAATTCTGTCACCATCATTGTCACACTTATCATAGTGCGATCTTTCTTGAATCTATGTTTGTTGTTAGCAAATTTCCTTCCCATTGTTTGTGAAATCTAATTTTTTTCATTTTCTAGTTTCTCCAAACTCTAATTTCTCCTATAAAATTAAAAAAGAAATTATTAGAATCCTAATAAGTATGTTAACCATCAAGAATGATACAATATAATGTAATATCAGTATTATTACATAATAAATATTGAACTTAACAATACATAAAAATACATTTTAACCATATTATCTTGACAAACATCTTCCTAATATTTTCATTTCTTATTTGTCTTGTAAAAATTATCTTGTGACTTACATGATAATTAATAGAAAATATCTTATTAGATAAATCAATAATAATTATTTGATATCTTATAAGATAATTAGAATAATTATTTTATCAGATATGATGATGTTTATCTGATGAAATAATTAAATTAAATATCAAATATAATGGTATTAATCTAATGAGATAATCAAAGAATTTAATAAAATAATTGATTATTTTAAAATTCTATTTAATTTATAAAATGTGGATAATTCTTAAAAAGTCTTGATGAGAGTCTACCTTTACCCTTATAAATAGGTGTTTGGTCATCTCTCTACCTAACATAAAAAAATAATTATATATGGTTGGTATGAAAGGAGAGAAATTAAGGGCCAGTTCTTTTTAGTGTTTTCAACCCGTTTTTCATTTTCAGTTTTTCAAAATACTCAAAACGCATTTCCAACCCATTTTCAAAAATACATTTTGCAAAACACACAAAAAATTTACACAAAAAACCAAAAACGGTAAAACCACATTTTTGTTATTTTCAATCAAAACCAACCCCTCAATCCAAAATACAGAAAACGACTAGTGTTTCCAGCTACTTCTTTTCCACCTCTCTTCTCTTTCTCTTCAAGCTCAGTCGCCGCCACCATCCTCGCCCACCATTGCCACTGCTCACCACGGCTATCGCCACCACTGCTCGACATGTCCAAATCTGCCTGCCACAGCCCTCCATTCCCAGATCTGCCATCACCACAACCCGTTACGCTTAGATCTGCCCCTGCCACCGCTTGTCATGCCAGATCCGCCACCGCCCTCTTGCCATTCTACCATTTATTCTATGACATTTCTTCCTTCCATCGTCTTCCACACCCATTGAATATGTAATATAGTTTTTTTTATTATTTTTTTTTCAATTATATTTTTAAAATTTTGAATAAATTAATATTTTACTATTTTATGATTTATAATTTTTTAATATTTATATTGTGAATAATTTAAATATCAAAATTAATGTTAGATTTTAATTTATAAGTAAAAATAAATTGATTATGGAATTAATATTTGAGTCAAATTAAAAATGACTTTAGAATGTTCTTTGTAATTTTAATACATTATATATAATTAAATTATCAATTATATCTTGCATTATATTTTAAATTCTCTAAATTAAATTTATAATTTATTAATAAATATTTATAATTTATTTTGAATCAAATTTTTTAAATAAAATATCAAAAAATAAGATTTTACAAAATTTCAAAGCAAATACGTTTTCCAGTTTTTTGTTTTGAAAAATAATTTTTCAGAAAAATAAAAAAAACACATTTTTAAAAATTTTAAAATAAACATCCAAAACACAAAATTAAAAATGAATTCAAAACTCAAAATTAAAAAAATGAAACACAAAGAGAACATTACCTAAATTTTTATGTTGTATTTTTCGATTAGAAATTCTCTTTATGACTTAATATTTGATAAATTTAAATACACATTTATTTAATCACATTACATGATTTCTCTGAATTTTTTTGATTCATAATTATTTATTATTATTCACAAAACAATTTTTTTGATTCATAATTATTTATTATTATTCACAAAGCAATATTATGGAAGTAATTATTCACAGGAAAATGCTATTTGTACAGAAAAATTTTTACAGAAAACTTACAGAAATGATATATCGCGATATATCGTGATATATTGACATCAAAATATCGCGATATTTCGCGATATTTTGATCTGTTCATCCCCTTCTTCTTCTCCCCCTTCCCTTGCTGCTGCAACTCGCCTCCGCCTGCTCTCGCCGCCGTCTCGCCTCGCCGCGCAGCGCCACCGCCTCGCCTCGCCGCACCACCGCCTTGCCTCGCCGCTGCAACCTCCGCCGCCTCGCCCCGTCGCCTCTGCTGCCTCGCCCCGTCGCCTCTGCCGCCTTATCGCGGCGCCTCAGCTGCCTCGCCACCTTGCCTCGCTGCGCCTCGCCTCACTGCGCCTCTGCCTGCCTCGCCTCGCCGCTGCCGCTGCCGCCGGGGCCGATGGTGTGAGAGGGAGAGTGAGAGAGAGAGAGAAAAGGGGAGAGAGATGATATTGGGTATTTAGGTCATTTAGGTCATTTATTGCAAGGATAAAATGGGAATTTTATTACTTCTGTAAGCTTTCTGTACAAAATTTTCTGTACAAATAGCATGACCCTACCGAGATATGCTATTTGTACATAAGGCTATTTACAGAAAAATTTACAGGGGGATAAATTGGGAGGAAATATCATGATAAATTGGTTTTATGAATTTATCGCGAGAAATTGGAGCCAATTTGGACCTGAAGACAGCGCTGGACAGACAAGCGGGCAATTGATTTTGCCTCCTTACCCACTGTTCTCCGTCGTTCTCCATTGGTGAAGGCGTCGACCACCATGCTCCGAATTTAAACTAGAAGCGGACTCGCTGTTCGATCAGTGCCATCACCCCTCACCTTGACAGAGTCTACCGCCGTTCTTAGAGAAAAACACAGGCGTTTCTTGTAAAGATCCAGCAATCCGACCGCTCAATCTGGTTGTTTCGGCCGCCGATCTACCTCCCATGACTGCTCCCGTCTTTGCCGGTCGTATAGTGACCACCGTAACAGCTGAAAGTCAAATAATATGTTGTTTTGCAAAAGCTGTAATCTGCCTCCAATCTCCATTTGCCACTGACTTCATTTCTTATTAACTAACATTTAAGAAACAATTCAATTTTATTACTGCTCAATGGGTTTTTTTTCTGTAAATAAAAATGCAGTTCATTTTTATATGCAGTTGAGAGACTATCAACAAAAATATCAGCTAAGAGAGAGAAGACTGCTAAAAATCATAAATCAATTGTTTCAGCAGCATTTGTTTCCTTCAAAACCCGTTTGTTTGTGCTCAAACTTAATAAACAAAAAGCCCAACTGTATGGTTGATTGAATTTAAATCAGACTGCTGTTTGTTCTTAAGAGAGTGAAAGAGAGAGAAAGAGATATTGCGAGAGACAGAGATTAGGTGTTATGCAGATTTTGGGGTGGGGTGGGACCGTGGGAGGGGGGAGGGAGAGAGCCTATACAGGGGCAAAATAGTTAATTTCATACAAGGGTAAAATGATTAATTTCCTGCCCCTGTAAACGTTTCTGTAAAGGACTTTCTGTACAAATAGCATATCTCTTATTCACAAAGCAATATATGACTTCCACGTCATTTCAGAGCGAGCGAGGTTTTCGAAAGTCATGCATTTTTCGTGTAAAGTTAATTAATTTCTGTCTTTGCCTAAAGTTGTACATAAAGAACTAGCAGAATTTTCCGAAAAGCTTAATAATGGTTGACGGCGGAAAACAACGTACTGACGGCGGTTGAAGCCGCCACCTTCCGTCTTCCCCGACCGCATCACGTGGGTTGTTCCGCCATCGACGGTTATCCCTGAAGCCTCTGCTGCGTTCTCCACCTTCTTCTTAGCCGTGACTTTAAGCTCCGCCATGGCCGAAGGCGTGTCGCCGTCCGATCGTGAAGTACGAGGGAGCCAGCATAATGAGTGGCTGGTGAGTCCCTGTCTCGTCCGCGTCACCGGCGGCCGATGGGCATCATGGCCGTGGCTGTTGGCGTACCCCGATTTTCTCTGTCACACGTCGTCGCCGACCGATCGTCTATGCCATCTCCGACCGGCCATGGCTTTAAGCTACGCCATGCCCGTCGGTTCAAGCTTCTCGAGATGACAGGAGACGTTGCCAACCGAATGACCCATCTGGTTTCGTCGTGGTCGACCATCGATCTTGGCTCGGTTTTGCTGTCACTGACGGTGGCTGTTACGTCTCGTGCCACCGATCGGCTGTCCGTTCTGGCTCCTTGCCATGGCGGTGACGTCGACGTTGGCTCTTGCTGCTCGCAATGGCCGTGGGAATTCTTGGATGCTTCCCATGGCTGTTATGATCGGCGAGTCGTCAGCCTTTGGTTTTCCAATGGCCGAGGACATGATGGTGCTGATGCGAGTCGCTGATCGGCGGCAGCTTTCCAGTCTGCGATGAAGAGAAGAGGAAGAAGGGAAAGGCGGCGGCGGCGCAAAGCAGAGGAAAACCCTGGAGGCTTGGGAAGGAGATGGGTTTTAATCCATCTCGCTGATCGCGTCGGGTTGGCCCGATCCATAAGAAATATGAAAAGCGGACTGGATCTGGGTCAACCCAACCCGCTAGAGGGAACTCCTTAAGGCTGGCCCATTACACGATCTAGATCCAGACCCAATAACAGATTACCCATTAAAAAAACGGGAACTATGAAAAATAAAATAAAAATATTTATAACTTAAAATTTATAATAAATTAAGAAAAATTTGTTAATCACTAAATTGTCAAATTTTTAAAATAAATAAACTTTGAGTTATAAATTATTTTTAATTACTCATAAATCTTATGTTTAATGATGACATTAACTTTATACATGACATTTGTTTCTGGATAAATTGAAATTTACATTATAAGACTATTCAAGATTAATTCAAAGGTTAATTCTCTATTTTTATAATTGTCAAACATGAACGTGACAATTAATATGTTATATTAGTTTTATTTTACATATCTAAAAATAATAAATAGATATAATTAGTACATATTTTATTATTAATTATTATTTTATTTTGTACATGTTGAAAATTTTATATTTTGATTTATTGAGAAAATAGTTTTTAAAAAATTTAAATGAATAAGAAAATATACTTTTAGTAAATTTAGTTTATTGATGATTTTCAAAACATTTTTAAATATTCTTATGTTTGATAATTTTATACTTAAAGTATATTTTCAAAATTGTCGAATATATGCTCATATGTTGAATTAAATCGAGTATTTCATAAAGCTCTAAGAAAAACAATCGAGTAACCTCTTTGTGTTAATAGAATAAAACTTTTGAAAATATTTTGTGAAAATTCAATCAAGTATGCTTTGAATCTAATCGAGTAAATGCTGAGGTCAATTTCAAAATAGTTGATTACATGAGTACATTATGCAACTCTTTGTATCTTGAATTTAATCGAGTAAGGAATGTTTTTATTCGAGTATCAATATTTTGTACTCAACTAAAGCTTTTTTGATAATCGATTAATGTAACTTTGTACTTGAGTGTAATCTATTTAATCAAGTATGCTGGCTAAGTTTCTGGTCTTAAAGTTAATCGATTACCAAGTATTTGTACTCAAGTAAAAATGTTTATTAGTCAATTAATCTTAGCCTTATAATCAAGTGATTAATGCAAATTTTTGTTGCTTACTTGGTCATATCCAAGTAAACCTATAATATAATCAATTACACAGTAAGTCCAATTGAGGAAGGTGTTATATTAGTCGAGTAAACCTTCAACTTAGTTGAGTATCTTTTGACAATTTTTGAAAAATATAACCATTGGATGCATTAAATGCTGTCAGTTTCATTTTTTCAGTTCATTAAATGCATTTCATACAGCATGAATGTACTTTTATAAATTTATATATGTTATTTAATGCTTATAGAGATAAAAAGTGAGTTGTGACATAATTTAAATAGTCAAATTATCATTTGCCATATCAACTAACATTTAATCTAAGAAATCTATAAATAAGCGATGAACCTACTTGAAGAAGGTTACCAAAACTAAATACACATTCAAGAACTCTTCTCTCGAGTTTCAAGCAATTATTCTCAAAACCTTCTTACTTGGAGTACATGGAATCCATTTCAAATCTCATGACTTCAAGCCATTTCTTTGAGTCGATACTAGATATCACCTCGTCGTAAGTCTGAGGATTCTCATCCTTTATAACTAGAATATCTTAACCATTCTGATCGATATATCCCATATACCTTTCAGGTGGTTTTGAAGTTCTTATAGACTTACATAGTGGAACCGTTTTAAAAGGTTCTTGAATAGGTTCATTAGTATCCATTACTTGTGGTTCTTGAATTTCTTCAAGATCTATTATACTATCTAAGCTTTTTCTTTTGAGTAACTCGGACTCAAGAAAAATAGCATTCTTGGAGACAAACACCTTTTGCTCATCTGGATTGTAGAAATAATATCCTCGAGATTCTCTTGGATATCTCACAAAGTAACACTTAGGGCTCCTAGCTTCAAGTTTATTAGGATTTAGTCTCTTAACATATGCAGGACATCCCCATGCCTTTATATGATTTAGAACCACTTTCTTCCCAGTCCACATCTCATGTGGAGTATTAGAGACTAATTTACTTGGAACCTTATTTAGTAAATAAACTGTTGTTTCTAGGGCATATCCCCAAAACGATTAAAAAAGGTTTGCAAACTCCATCATGGATCGCACCATGTCTAACAAAGTACGATTTCTCCTTTCAGCTGCTCCATTTAATTATGGGGTAGTAGGAGGTGTCCATTGAGATCTAATCCCTTGTTCTTTGAGATATTCAAGAAACTCATGGTTTAAGTATTCACTTCCTCGATCTGATCAAAGGACTTTAATACTCTTACCAGTCTGTTTCTCTACCTCTGCTTTATACTCTTTGAAAAACTCATAAGCTTTAGATTTGTATTTCATTAAATACACATATCCAAATCTTGAGTAATCATCAGTAAATGTGATAAAATACGAATATCCACCTCTAACATGTATGGACATTGGGCCACATACATCAGTATGCATTAGGTCTAACAAGTCCAATGCCTTTTCCCTTTGTCCTACAAGTGGAACCTTAGTCATCTTACCTTTGATACAAGACTCACAAGTACTATAAGATTCATAATCAAATGGTCCTAAGTAGCCTCTAGCGACTAACTTGTTAAGTCTCTTCTCACTTATGTGACCAAGATGACAATGCCAAAGATATCTTATATTCGACATCTTTTTTTCTTTTGGTGGGTTCTATGTGATATACATCATCATGCATATCAAGAACGTAAAGACCATTTTTCAGTGTGTCATGCCCAAATAACTCTTTATTTAGGAAGATAGAACAACCATTATCTTCAAATAATAGTTTAAAACCATCATTAGTCAATTTTGAAATTAAAATTATGTTCTTGACTATTTCAGGCACATAATAGCATCTCTTCCAAGAATGATCACCTCCCCGATGGTTTTCCTCAAAGACTTTTCCAGGGAGAACTGTCTCGAAAAGTAGGCTACAACAACAACCTTACAAGAGGTGTTTAGGGCAATCTTTAAGAAAACTCTTGAAAGCATGTCAATACTATCACAAGTGAAATTGTGAAGTAAAAACTTGCATAATTTTTTATGCACACATTTTATATAAAAAATTTTTGGGATTCCTTGAAAGTAAAGCAAGATCGCTAAGGGCTAAACAACGTAGTTAAAAAATTTTGAACTTTACACCGATTCCAACGATTGGATCAATGTCGAAATCAAAACAATCACATACATAATAAAATAAATCTAATCTTTAAAATTTCGAGTTGTTTGTGGATTCAAGCCGTCCAAGCGTTCGGCCTTTAACTTGTGATAGCGTTCGTCCATTGGCGAGGAGAGCGGAATGAGAGTGTTAGCTCATTCTCCTTTTCACAGCTTGTGTATGGACAGAAAGAACCTTCTTATTTCAAATCAATGCAAAAAGAAATGGGAGAGAGTAAATGATATTTTTCTTTTTCAACTATTGAAAAACCACAAAACTATTCATTAATTTGAGCAATCTATAAAGGGGTATTCATAGAGGATCAAGGCCTTTTAGGATTTCTTAAACCTTATTGGATATAAATAGACCCATTTATTCTAGTCCAATTAGGAACTGAATTAAATGAGTTTATCCTAGTTTAACTAGAAACTTAATTAAGTGGCTCAAATCCAATAATAGGCTTAAACAAAATATTTGGTCCAAATCTAATTTAAGCTAAAATATAATATTTAATTTAATATTTGACCCAAATTTAATTTAGCCCAAATACAATATTTAATTTAATATTTGGCCCAAATCCAATTTAGTCCAAATATTAATTTAACTCCAAATATATTTTAGTTTCTATTAACCACTCCAACAAATAGAAAATTATTAAATTATAAACTCATTTTTAATTTAATCAATTGTCATTTTAGAAAACTCTTTCCTTTATGACGACCTCTCATCATATCGACATCATTATGTTTATTTTTTATTTTTCTGTGAGAATCTACAACGGCACAACTTTTGTCGAAGTATTCTACTTAACCATACGTCCACTCTTCTAGTTTAAGTCAAGGACCATACCTATTGCATATGATTTATTAGATTTCTGAATATATTTGCAATGTGTCAGTATGAACACATAAGACAAGAATTGGCCTCTAGCAAGGCATGCCTACCTAATTATTTAGAATGATTCATAATCCGTAAACAACCTTTCACGAGCATAGTTACCTTGTAATTCGATTCTCTTGTCAATGTATTTTCTATGATCTCATTGGGGTTATATGTTGAAACGGTGCATCCATGAGCATGGTGATATGGGTAACATGCGGTTATGCACAAACTTATATATTTTTATGAATTATCTAAGTGTGTGTGATAATTATTTTGTGCACTTATTATTTTACGCGACATACTATGTTCACAGGGTACGCTTAAACTTGGTAAACAATTACCTGATGAGATGGAGCTTCGGCTCACAGTTGGCAGCTATTATGCTGAAAGCTTGGTAGAAACAAGTTTGATGTGAGAAATAACTTCAGTTGTAACACCTCACTTTTTCCAAGCGCGAGCATCAACCAGGGATTTCAGGATTTTTTTTTTCTTCACACATACACTCAATCCAATACACATAAATCAATCCCCAACAATCCCGTTCTACTTTCTCAGCATATCAAACTTGAAAGGAAAAAGTTAAGATAGATAACATCATTATATATGTGGAAACAAGATCGAAATCTCAAATGATACATAACTGCAAATACTTCGTTTATAACATAGAAACTATACCATAATTTTACATCATATCTTCAAAACAAATACATGATAACTAAATATCTCGCACAAAATCAAAGGCCTACTAAGGATCTAATAGGTAAATAACAGTTATATCTCGATAACCTATTTTCCCTTGGCACTGCTCATTTAATCTGGAACGTTTGAATATTCTATGGACAAAGTCCAAATTAGATGTTGAATCATTTAAGTGAGAGTTCGAAACATTTTCATGAATATGTACAAGACCATGAACAAACTGACATATCTCGACATGTCCCAACCTAAGAGACTTTCGTACAGCACTTAACCCACACCATGGAGAAAGAGCAATCTCTCTAAGGCAATATAACCACATTGATACATTGGCATAACACAGTTCTACCTTAAGAGGGGCAACATCAACGCATTTCCCTGACATCTTAGGAACAATCGTTACCACTTCCGTCACCAGAGGGTCAACATTAACGTAGGAACCTGATACACCACAATCACGTCAGGGATTATATTCCCACTCAAAAGCAACTCGAAAACACTATCCATTTCCAACACATATGCCAATGCCACATCTACAACATGTAACAATGCATTACATAAAATGACATTTTAATGTACGTATTTCAATGCACTTGTAAAATAGACATTCTGGATGAACCATCCACATGAAATGAAACCTATCACAGGTCAAACCATTTGTATAAACAAAATCAAGTATAGGGTCAAATCACCCACAAATAAACCAAGTTTTAGGTATGAATGCTCACATACCAAAACCATTTGTAAGAAACTAAATCAAGTTTCGAGAAACCACTCACCTTGAATGACGATTTGAATTTTCTTCGAAATACGTGTTGTCCTCGAATGACGCAAAATCCTTAAGAGCTATGACTAATTCATTTCTTGACCAATAATTTATTCAATATTTGTGATTTTCCTGATTCCTCCATATTTTCCTCAATTTTTCCTATTTTCCCTTATTTCCATAAATCTCATTTTCTTTAAAATGGCACAATAAATAATTCCTCAAACATTTTTCCAAATATTTTTTTACAGAAAATCCTTAAATAATTTCTTAAAAATTATTAAAAAAATTTCAAAAATTACCTAGCTCTCATGCGCCCTCACGTGCCTTGTCTGTGTGTGTACTGCACTCGCCCAGGTTTTCGGTTGTCTTTAACCTTTTTTGGGTCACCGGCAATGCTCCGTTTGTCGGTTTTTTCTTCCAACCTTGGCCTACTCCTTGTTCCAATCACAATAGTATCATTGGATGCGTGAAACACTGACTGGAAGTGCCCCAATTTGACAAATTTTTTACTAGCTCCGACGACCCACCTGATTTTCTGATCAAGCTCGTACCTTATGCAAACCTATATGAAACCTCATGAAACTCTCTGGAAAAACGCTAAAAAATACAAGGATCAAAAGCCCCTTAATCTTATCCCTCGATTCAGAACCTAATTATCTCACAACTTAATTCGTAAATGCATTCATACATATAATCCATTCAACGAAACATTACAATAACAAATATAAACTAAATACAAAATCATCTGAATGACTGGTTTTAGCCCTGGCATAGGACCCATAACTTCCACCATGCTCACACCTCGATCCATTTGCCCTTCCGGCTACTTGTTTCACCTGGAACATGGAATATTCCAGGGAATTAGTCCAATATTAGAAGATGAATCTTCTAAGTGAGGGTTAAAATGACATGAATGAATGATACACGGACATGTATAAACAGATACCCTAGTGTAACTTTGCTGACAAACCAGCCCGATACGGAACCTTAGGCAGTAGTCCCGACTTGCCCACAAGGTAGTTGGGTACCCCAAATGTTGTTCCAATAGTACCCTTAGGAAATTACAACTACACTATCAAGACGACACTCTATCATATGCACACAAGATAGTTAAAATTGGGATTTTAAGTGAGATCGAAAAAGGGTTCATAAAATCGGATAGTAAAATCGAATCGTAAAATCGTAAGATTTTAGAGATAATTAAAAATACTCTTTAATTTTTATAAATATATATTTATAATAATATAATTTTATAAAAATAAATTAATCTCATTTAATAATCTGATTATTCCTTATTATAACTCAAAACTAACATGTTGGTATAGGCAATTTAGTGGCAAAATATAACTTAAAATTCTTTAGAGGATGATTCTAATATTCTCCATTAGATTTAAGTTACAATTTATACTTAAAGCGTAAAATCGTTTGGGGGTCTCTGAAGCGTAAAATCGTAAAATTTTATACCTAAAATCGAGATTTTATAGGATTTTACTCCAAATAAGATTTTACATGGGATTTGAATCATTTGGGGGTCTTCGAAGCGTAAAATTATAAAATTGTACGAGTAAAATCGGGATTTTACAACAATGCATGCACACATTCTAATATGCCAATAATATCATGCTATGAGGTATAACATGACTACTGATGCAATAATATATGTACATATATGACGAAAATGCTCACAACTTGCAATATACATAACAACCATCAGAGATAGCATGCATAATATGGAAAATCATATCAAGTATAAGCTTTTAGGGAGAAACTGTAACGCCCCACTTTTTAATTATATGCTGAAGCTAAATACAAGCTAATATCCATAAGGGCGTTATGAAAATCCTTACCAACGGAAGCAATGGATCGAACCTGATAGCTAACTGAAGGTAGATAAAAAGGATTTCCAATAATAAAACCTCAAATATGAGTGCACCGTAATGCATGACTTCCAAAAATCATCAAATATCTCTTACCAAGATCGCTGTACATAACAATCATGACTTATAACTTTTATAATATAATAAATAAATCCAAACCTTACGTAACCCCCTGTTTATACAATTGTAACACACAACTCTCGAACAAACCCAAAGATTACATAAGAACCATAGAACATGGGTAACAAAAATTAAACCAACTTCGGCCTCCTCATAGCCCTTTTCTCTTTCTCATCTCTGGTACCTGACGTGCTGAGATACTTGAGACGTTGAATATTCTAGGGGTATGAAACACCCAAGTTAGATTGTTACATCTAAGTAAGTGGCATAAGGAAGAAGATACATGAATACATATGTGAGAGAAGAGACATCTTAGTGGTAATTCAAGGAAAGAAATAGTTTGTGCATAAGTAAATGAGTACAAAGAACAACAAGAATCCTCCCTTATCACTATTTCCTCGACTCGTCATCAAGCCAAACATCTCAGCCTCACCTCTAGGCTAAGCCCCACCTATGGGCACATGGTCGTGGTCCAATCCCTCAGCCTCACCTCTAGGCACGGCCCCACCTCTGGGCACGGGATTGCGAGCCACCACTATGCCCGTCTGCACTTGTGTGAAACATCTCAGCCTTACCTCTAGGCTAAGTCGCACCTCCAGACACGTGATCGTGGTCCAATCCCTCAGCCTCACCTCTAAGCAAGGCCCCACCTCTATGTTGAGTTACATAGATCTTATCATATGCGCAGCGAAAATTAAAATTTAGTTTACAAGTATCCCATTTTTTAGAAATTATGGTTTAATAAAATGAAGGCATAAACGAAAAATACCTCTTGGATGAAATCTTATTTCACCGTTAGATTTCTCGCCGTAGAATCCTCCAAGTGTAGGATGCCGAGTCGGTCCACCCGAAATCACTTCTATTCAAGAATATCAAAGAGAAAGATAAGTAGAAGAAATTTTTCACAAAAATTTCTAACTTACCTCTTGGATTCAAGAACTATTCTTCCAAAACTCTCTCAACTCTCAAAATGATTCAAGTGCAACTTATGAGAGAAATTAAGAGTTTAGAACTATTTATAGTTCCAATTAAATAACCATTCTCCATTAAATGGGTTGGGCTTCTCAAGTCCATTCCATTTAATGCAATTGGGCCAAGCCCAATCCAATAGTATTTATTTGAATCCAATAGTGCCATTGGGCTAAGCCTAATGTACTAGCAAAAGGCCTAACCCAATTAATAATCAAATAATTGTATTCATAATATAATTATTTAATTATTCTTATTTATCCAATAAATAAATGCACTATTATTAGTAATTATAAAATTACTAATTTATTTATTTTCTCTTTGAAAGTAATTTCTTTTGGGTGGGACTTTCTAGGTTCACAAATAAATTGGCAACAAGAATAATCGACAATTAATTCTAGTAAATCATGAATGACATCTAGCAATATATCATGATTATCCAATTTATTGTGAAGCCGGTAATGTGAACCTTTTACTACATTACCATACAATACGGTCCTTCTATCATCCTATATCCCGACAAGATATGAGATCATGGTCAGTAGGTCGAATCTCTTAATCTTGTCATATGACCAAATCCAAAATCAATCTTGACAAATTATGACACAACCCGTATGGAACAAATTCCATCGTCATATTACCTTGGCCAAGGATTTATCGTCAAGTGATTACTGGGTCGCATAGGATATCTTCCTCATAAATCTCGAGGTGATAGATTCCATGTCTGATGCACACATACCTCATGTATCACTGAATCAAGCACATAGATACATATGATTATCCTTGATTAGAACAACTATATAATATCGCTGATATCCTAATTCACCAATACACAGATATCCATGTCATCTCAGGTCTAAGGACTAGTTGTAAAATCGCAGCTAACATTAAATCATTGACCCGTGAGAAATAACCCATGTGATTTAATGTTAACAGTCCCGTTCAGTGAACTCGTTCTTGTAACGAGCACCCACTTATCTTCCTTCTATAGCTCATACAGAATGACACGAGACTCACCAACCTTATCTTTCAGTATCTCATACTGAAACAAGGAGGAAGACAATGTGCTGGCCTTTACGAGTTGCTATCATCCATGATAGGAATTCTATGGCCAGGAACATGTTTATAGTATAACAAATTGTGGATTATCCGTAACTCGTATTCTTAACACTTAAGAATGGTATCCACTTCTTATTATACTAATGGATATATGTTTTATAATTTAAACCATATTGCAATTTAAATAAAAACATAAACTTGCCATTTAAATAATATTTAAAGAATTACAAGATCGAGTCCCTTTGTGTCACTAGAACTGGTCTTTAGGGCTCATATCTAACACTCTAGGCATGGGATTGCTCCCCGATCATCGTGATGTTTCACTTACAAGCTGCTAAGTGATGTTCAAATTCTAGTCCCATCAACTAACCACCAATACAAACCCCGATATGGTATAAAGTGGCCAAGATATGCTCAAAGTAATAAAATATGAAGTGTAATACACCAACCATGACATGATGTATGACAAAGCAGAAGGAATATGCACAAACTAAGGAATATGAACTAGGCACAGCCCCACCAGTAGGCACGGTGCACAACCAAGGAATATCAATAAGGCACAGCCCCACCAGTAGGCACGGTGCACCACCAAGGAAAATATAATGTGCGAACCACAAGCTACGTGCAAGAGTAATCATGTTTAGCCACAACCACAACCACAAATTCCGAGATGCATGCAAAATAGGAAAGAAATGTTCGGAAACAAGGAAACATGAGATATAAGCCACCAACCCCACACAAATGACACCAAGGGTAATCAAGAAGAAGTAACAAACATGTTGAAACCACTCACTGAAGCTTCTTACTTCCCGGTTGCACAAATTTAAGGCTGAATGTCACTCTAAGTGGACTGTTCTATAAAAACCGAGACCTTTTTGCAGTCAAACCTAATATATATTTAGATAGGTAAGTAGCCACTAAAAGTAGGAGTTTACATGAAAAATTTCAAGCTAAGAAGACCTCTCACGTGCCCACAAGGTCTGCCACGAGCCTGGACGCGTAGCTCTGCTGGGCGCGTGTGGCGCACGAGCCGGACGGATTTCAGACCTCGAAAATTAAAATGGGCATAACTCTCTCATTTTAACTCCGATTCGAGTGCCGTTTGAACCTACAAACTCCTCTTTCGACCCTCTACGTGATTATGGAAAGAAATAGAACTTACCTCATAGTTTTGGTTACTGTTTTGCACGGATTTTGAGGAGGCTCGTGCCTTCCAACGGCTTGCTTTCAGCTCCTTCTTGGGCAGGGTTTCCTTTCCTTTTTTCTAGTAGAGTTTCTCCTCTTTTATAAGCAACTTACCTCCTTAATTTGGTGGCCAAAAACTGAACCCAAAGCATTCTTATATAGTGCCCTTAAATCCATAGGATTGAGACACTTGGCTTTCTAAGATGGTGACACTTGGCACTTGAGATTTGCACCTTAATTATTGCTTTCTTCCCATGGTGACAAGTGGCTTTTGAGATATGAGCCTGATCATGACATTTTAAACCCTTTAACGAATGGATTTTTGCCACGTGTTATGGAGATTTGAGCCATAATGATTACTTTCTTCCTACGGCACCACGTGTCCTCGAGATATGAGCTTTTATCATTACTTTCTTCCTACTATGCCATGTGTCCCTCGAGATATGAGCCATCATCATTGCTTCCATCCTACGACACCACGTGTCTCTCGAGATTGGTACTTAATCATTACTTTTGATTTTTATTTCATATAGCAAATGAAGAGTTGCCATGTGTCCCAAGATCATCATTACCTCCATATTTTTCCATCCAAATTATGCCACATGTCCATATAATCATGTCTATCCATGTATTTTCATCCAACGGTAACATGTGTCCATATAATCATTTCTACCCATGTGTCTCCATCCAAATGGTGACATGTGTCCATGTAATCATTTCCACCCATGTGTCTCCCTCCAAATGGTGACATGTGTCCCTTAATTGAATTTAATTTGGGTTTCAAATCCATAGCACTTTTGATAACTTTTGGAATCCAAAGTTAGGTTTAAATAAGTTTTGAAGTCCATTACACTTAAGTCCCCTAAAGATATCCTTTAATCTCATAAATTTCCAAGATTTTTAGTCAATTGCACTCGTACTCGAACTTTTATAATTACGACTTTGCCCCTAGCTCAGAAAATTAACTTTTCTCTAAGGCATTACGTCATATTTGATTTTGAAAAATCTCGGGTATTACAGAAACCACTCACATTTCTTCAATATTCAAATCACCTTGAAAAATGCGCACTACCTCGATTTGTGTGCCAAGTCTCAAAAGTCGCACCAACACTCAACTTTAGGCCTCAAGGCCCCCTAAACACCATAACCATTCAAAAATACCAACACCTAATTTTTCATATTTTCTTCACATTTTTCTTTAATTTCTTCCTATTTTTCTCCATGAAAAATCTAAAATAAATACCTATACCAACATTTTTTTAAATATTTCTACAAAATAAATCCTAAAATAATTTTCTCAACACTTCTAATTTTTTTTTTGAAAAAACCTATTAGCGACGCGCCCTCGCGAGCCTATAGCGTGGTTTGAGAGTGAGAGAAGACACGTGAGCTTCATGCTTCGATCGTCTTCTCTAGCTCTTGTTTCGGCATACCGGTGATGCTGGTTCTCACTCCAAGCTTGTTCTTCTCCTTCATTAGATCAAGATGGCACCAAGATTGGCCTGAAAGGAACTCCGGAGGAGGTCCAACCGATTAATTGAAGTCTCGGCCAACTCGACCGCCTAAGTTTTCGGGAGTTTTCGGGAAAGCTCCCCAAACCTTCTAGAAACACTTTATAAGCCTCAAGGATCAAAAACCCCTTATCTCTTACTCTCAATTTTCCTTTTAATGCCTTCAATTTAAGCCTCAAAATTGCAAAAACTCTTAGCCACTTTGAACCTTATTTATAGCCAAAACGGAGCCCTAACACGTCCAATCCTGTCTAATTCAAGCTTTTAATGGATTTTACCTCCCTTAGATCGACCTAAAGCCCTCATTGATGCCCCAAAAAATCTCCTCGAGCCCTCAATTTCTTGGCCAAGACACGACCGAAATTTCGATTACATCAACCATTAATGTGGCCAATTCTCGACTGTGGACGACCCTCAAGGCAGCTAGGCCTAGCCCTTCCCCCTCTGGAAACCCTCTCAAACCCCTTACCAGTAGCCTTTGGCGATGGGAGAGGCGGCTAGCAGCTAGCAGTGTTCACACTGTCAACTTTTTCAAAAATTTCGACTTTATCTCTCAAATTTTGAAATTCTTTTTCTTATCCTCTCACTTAGCTTTTGACCTTTCCAAATTTCCATCGAGGCTCTCAAGCTTTAAACTTTTCATTTCTACCCTAAAAATCTAGAATTTTCGTCATTTTGACCTCTCTTAGGTATTTTTAAGAAATTACACTTTGACCAGAATAACCAATTGAACCTTAAATTCTTTCGTTTCAACCCGAAATCACTTAAGGGTTGTTCCTCACGATAATTTTGACTTTTTTAAGGGTTTCATTGACTTTTTGAAAGTCCCTTACAGTAATTCAATTTTTCAGTCTAAATCGAAGCTATATCGAAAACTATCTGTGATTCGATTTCTTTCAACGTTAAAAATCATGCCTCGAGACTTTTGTCAGGGACATACCTATTTCATTAGGTATCTAAGTTCCTAGGGTTTCGCTCCGATTGATTCAATCATTCTCTCTGGCTATTCTGATCCCGATTCTCATGAAACTTCGTATTTTCTTCCCAAACACCTATTCCAAGGATAACCCAAAGTTCTTGGGTATTACAAAAAAAACCTTGGCCATCGACCCCTTATTTATACCAGATTTTGAGCCAAGATGAACCATATTTTTGTCAAATCCGAGCTTTTAATCCTCTGATATGACCTAGAGTGCCTTAACTCCTCATGATTTGCCTCGAAACCCCATTCCCAATTTTTCGGCGACTTACAATCACTTCACCATTCTTTTGTCAAATCACATTCGATCTCGTCCCATTCCCTTCCCAATCGACTCCCTATGCCCTGGAGCCTATGATGGGCCCTATGGCAACCCTCCGACGGTGGCAGGTGGCTGGGCAGCGCCAGTTATGGCTGGTCGGCGGTGGCCATGCCTGATTTTTGAGAAATTTTACTTTGATCCCTACTATTTTACAAATTTCATTTTGGCCCTTATTTGAAATCCTTAAGTTTTGATATTTTACCACTTGAACCCCTAAGTTCCATGCATTTGGTCCAACAAATTTGGAAAAACATCATTTTCAGCCTCTTTCCAATTAGAATTAAAAATTACACTTAGGCTATCCTTTAAAAATTTCCATTCAAATCCACTTTAGGGTTGTTATACTTATAAAATCAGAGTCTTTTTTGGGTTCTATTGATTTCCCAAGTGTCTCTCTTGACCTTTCAATTTTTTTGGGTTGTATTTTAGTTGTATCGAAAATTGTCTCTATTTTGATTTCTTTCAGTGTCATAAATTTTGTCTCGAGACGTTCGTCAATGAAATACCCTTCTCTTTAGACATTTATGTTCTGGGGTACTCCCTTCCACTGATTCGATCGTTAATTAACTAAATCTTCAAGCCGATCTCGAGTTTCTTGAACTTACTTAATACTACGAAATACAGGGTATTACATCGGTCCACAGTTTAATGGTTTATTTACGGCTACATATTTTTAGGTCTTGGGTGCTGATATGACTTATGTGGGCCCAAGGGCCATATGTGTGCATTTATGCATGTATATAATTTTATATGATGTTGTGAAGCATAATGTTGGTGTGTTTAATATAAATAAGTAATTATGTCGCTTGTTTTGATTCTTATTGATTCTGTTCATTTTAAAATTATACTTGATGAGTCTTGTAGCTCATACTTACTTTTATATCATTCTAGATAAGGGGAAACAAAGGTTGAGGGTGATTCTAGTGGAACTTGATTCTCATTGGATAGACTTATGTATGGAGCACTCTCAACTGAAAATGTTTTTGGGGAGTATTTTGGGAATAGGGGCAAGATTGTCACATTTTGTTATATTGAACTTAATTTAACCTTTTGAGAATTATGGATGAATAAGACTCTAGTGTTTGTATTAAATAAATTTATGATTTATTTACTTGAATTTTTATTTGTTCCAATCTTTTTGAAGTTTTCTCTTAGATTCCTTTGATTGTGGGATCTCTTAGAGAGGGTCCTCACATTCGTTTAAGGGAATAATCTGTAATGAACTTAAGGAAAGGGTTGGCGAAACATCTATACAAGAATTTTTTTTTTTAAAAATAGAAAACCAAAAATATGATATGGAAACATATTTTAAAGAGATTAGTGTTGCACCTTATATCCCAGTTTGTAGGCATTACCCCAAACTCTTAGTTAGTGCACGTTGCTTGATGCGTGGCTCCTCAATCTACTTATACATGCACTCCTTGGAGATTTGAGTGGTACATTGCACCACGAGGGATCTACTTTACCCAGGGTTGGCCCAAGGCATAGGCCACTAAGGCCTATGCCTAGGGCCCCCCAAAAATTTGGGGCCCAAAACACCCTCCTCCCCCAAACAGCCACTGCCAGCACCACCCCCCAACACACAGAGAATTTGGGGCCCCCAAAATAATCTCTTCCCCTCCCCCCCTTGGAATTTGGGGCCCCGCAAAAAAATTCCCCCCCCCCAAAACCCACACACGGAGAATTTGAGGCCTCTAAAAAAAATCCTCTCCCACCTACACTATTTTTGCCTAGGGCCCTACTCGCCCTTGGGCCGGCCCTGACTTTACCCTTTAGCTTTTAGCTTGTTTGAGATCTCTCTCCCCCCCCCCCCCCATACAATCCTTTTAGATATGTGCCCTCATTGATGACGGATGTGACCTCTTAAAATTTTAGAGTTTTAGAGTATTAATTAATGATGAAAAATAATTAATGGTGAATAAATTGAAAATTTTAATATTAGTGAGACAATCCAAAACCCTTCATGAGTATCAATTTTTAAAAATTTGGAGTGTTAGGGCATTTAACAAAATTTATCAGAATTTTTGGGAAATTAATTTTTAAAAAATATCTTAAAAAAGAGTTTAATCTACGATTATTCAAAATTTTAAGATACCAGTGTAATTATTCAAAATTTTGATATTTGAGTGATTTGGGAAAGTAATTACTTTGGAAAATAAATTTTAGAATAACTTTTGGCGTAAAGGTTTTAAGAATTGGATTAAAGATAAATTTGATTGATAATCAAGTATTAATATGAGATATAAAAAGTGAAATTTAAAATTTTATTTAGAAAGCAAATGTGAAATTAAAATTTGTAGAGTTCATGCCAAACACAATTAATTCGAACGTGCAAATATGTATTGATATATAAATATAAGTGGAAAAAGAAAATGAAGTGTATGTATATATATCTCGAACGAAGAAAAAAAATATATAAAATGCATAGAAGGAAAAGGAAGATATGAAAAAAATATTAAGTAAATAAAATAAAATAGAAATAATAAGCTGCGCATGGCAGCATGAAAGGGGACATCGCGTCCCTTTAGTAAAGTATATTTATTTTATTTTTAATTATTTATTAATTTAATTTTTTTTAAAAAATATCAAATAAATAAATAAAGTGACCGGAAAACTGGTGCCGCCGGCAGGCGAGCGTGCCAGCACCACAGCAGGAGGAAAGGGACCGATCGAATTCCCTTTCCCAGCAAGCTGCTTGCAGGGCAGCTACCTGCCAAGGCAATGGACAGACTTCCATTTCCTTTGATTTTTCAAAAAATGGGGACTTTGTCCCTTAGCTCTAATTTTTATAGGACCCTCTTGCCATAGTAATTTTATTTTGGAATAATGGGGCATTTTTACATCAAAATGGGGGGACTTTTTTGTACAAAAATTTTAAACTTATTACCACATTAATAGGTGAGTAATTTTAAACGAGGTTAAATGTATTAAAATTCTAATGATCACATTTAATTATATATATATATATATATTTACAAATGATGATGTTTTAAAATAAATTAAGGGTGAGACTCTCTAGTGACTATAGTGTAAACTAATTTAATTAAATAAAGATAAGTTAAGAAATTCCAAAGAAATCAAAATTAATTTAACAATAAAATGAAATTAATTATAATTATTTTAAAAAAATCTCTCAATATTTAATTTCATAACATATTTTAAAAGAGAGAGAGAGAGAGAGAGAGAGAGAGAGAGAGAGATTACAACAGATGTATGTAGCAAATAATTCCATTTGCTGCTACCTTTAATCTTGCCCAAATGCAAATGCCAATAAAACCAGGAATAATCTCTTGCCAAATGTCACATTTATATATTATTTAGAATATAGTCATAATTTATATAATAAAGTGGCTAAGTAAGTCAGTATAGTATATATAACTATATACGTAGTAATCACAATTGCAAGAGGATGATCACAGTATAACCTACGTCTCAAGTTACTACATTCGGATCTTCAATTCAAAACCATCCATCCATGCTCTAACAGTAGTTAATTGACCCCATGAGATGAGCCGCAAAGCACAATAAGACATGCAATGCAATGGCTATGGCTATGCAATACACAAGATATGACATGCAAATCAGAAACAGTAATGAATGCGTGTGTGTCATGCAGACTGTTCTCAAATAAATGTACCAAAAGCTCGATGATTACTTGTGCGATGCAACTCCTTTTTGCATGTTCTAAAGTATGTCATTATATATGATCTAAACTATATAAGCCTCAGGATCATCAGCATATATATATATATATATTAAGCTTCTTATAAAATAAGGGATCATGGGTCACAATTTAAGGATCGAGAGCTTCCTTTCCTTTCCGCAAAACCCAGGTTTAGTTGGCCACCTCTTTAAAAATTCTGTCTTATCAGTTCATTATTATTATCCTAAAATAACTCACCACACAAACAGCACCTTATTCTTGATGTAATCACAACAGCATAACTTCACTAACTCGCCTTCGCATTTTTACTAACAATCACAGGTAACAATTTAACTTCCAACTGATCAAGGGGTTCATTTACAATGAACTGCCCGTATATACTTTGGTTCCAGTTCCAGCAGGCTATACGTATATATATTTCACAGCTAGCCCAACTTTATATAGACTCTACCCTCCATTCATATATATATATAACTAGATATATATGTAGCCTTTCCTCACCTTCCCCAATCCCTAATTTCTGTTCGGTCACAACAGGTCCCAACCATATGTAGAAATTGAGCTTAAGAGCCTGTTTGGGTAACCCAGAAGGGCTTATAACCTACTTAACTTGTAAGTTTTAGAAAAATTAGTTGATTAAATTGCCCTCAGATCTCCCGTATGTTTAGAAATACGATGAGATTAAGCTGAAATTAATTAACCTTTCTTCTTAATCTTAATTTAATTAAAAATAAAAACAAAAATTGGAAAAAGAAAACAAAACTGCACAGGTGCAGCCATTGGTAGAAGTTCCAGCGGGGGTTACTTACAAAGAGAGAGAGAGAGAGAGAGAGAGAGAGAGAGAGAGAATTTAGAGAGAATTCTCTCAAAAGAACAATCAATTCAATCAGCATCAACATAACCTAAAATAATAAACTTGTATAGTAGACCCCTTGATACACAGCAAGATATGCATCAAAACATGCTAATGATTATCACAAGGTGCGTCCAAAAACTAGCTAGTCGCATTAACAACAAAAATGATGTCAAGCCTAATGACTGATATAATTCAGCTTTCCAACCATATTTTTATATAATATCGCCTTGGATAAACTATAAGTTTCCCCAACCAAGAATAAGCTTAGTATTTGGATCCATGAGTGTATCAATAGGCCTAAAATCCAACATCCGTCTCTTCTTAAATATCAAGGGCCTATTTCTATTGAGATAAACAAATACCATGCTTAGATTGAGCAACCTCAATATCCAAGAAATGCCACAACTAATCCAAATCCTTAATTTGAAAATGAAAATGCAAATGAGACTTGAATTGAGATATTCCCAATTCATCATCTTAATGATAAAAATATCATTCACATAAACTATCAACTAGATGACACCGCTAGTAGCATGATGATAGAAAATAAAATAATCACTCATATTTAAACCAAATGGCTAAACAATATAGCTAAAGTGACAATCAACACTAAGGACACTGTTTCAATCCATACAATAATTTCCTAAGGTGATCGCAAACAAGGTACGACTCCCCCCAAGTAACAAACTCAAGAGGTTGCTCCATATTAACCTCTTCATGAAGGCCACCATGAAGTGGCTAATGTTTAATAAAATCCATAGAAAGAAAGAAAAGAACTAAAGCAATTTTAGCCACTAGGGGGAAAATATCACCATAGTTTTAACCTAAGATTTATGTATAACACTTGGTAATGAAACAAACTTTTAATCAATCAATGTAGCTATTAGGGCCAACTTTAATAGTAGAAACCCAATGATAACCAAGGATTTCCTTGGTGGGAGTGGAACTAGATCCCAAGTTCCATTAGCAAGTAAAGCAGACATCTCTCCATCCATAGGATGACACTAGCTAGGATAAGCTAGAGCCTCTATATCTATTTTAGGAACAAAAAAAAAGGATAAACAAATGTATAATAGATAAAAGATATGCGACAATAACTCAAGCAAATGTAAGTAGGCTGAGGATTTCAGGTAAAATGAGTACCTTGACAAAAAGGATGCTAAACTAGGCAAGAGTCTGAAGGAAACAATAGCACAATTAGGAGAATTGGTATTTGAAGGTACAAAATCATCAGTAGAAGTAGGACTTAGATCCACAACAAGAGCAAGAGTTGAAGATTGTTAGTGTTGATGTTGATAAGGCAAAAGATCGAGGACAAGTAGAAATAGAGAAAGGAGTAGGTACCAAAGGGGAGAGAGAAAAAAATAGGAAACACCTTGTCAAGTGACAAGGAAGAAGAAACAAGAAAAGGACTAGACTCAAAGAAATTCATAACAAAAGAGAAAATAATGATTAAGATCAAGAAAAAAAAAACATTTATAACCTTTCTGAGGACATAAACGTCCCAAGAAGGCACACATTTAATAAATCAAGATGACAACTTATCTCAACTTGGTGATAATAGATTCACAAAACAAGTGAAATAGAAAATGCAAAGTGGAAGAGGATACAAAGGCTCTTGAGGAAAAAGTAGTGCATGAGGAGTAGTACCATAGAAAACTATAGAAGACATCTTAGAATCAAACTATACATAAAGTCAGGATGGCAGTATCTTATAAAAAAAAAAAAAAGGAACATATGTATTAAAAGTACGTACAAGCTATCTCAATGAGAGGAACATTTTTACTCTATGTCACTCTATTTTGTTGTGAAAAATATGGCTATGAGATTTGATGAATAATATCATAAGAAGATAGGGAAGACTAAATAGTTATAGAATAGTATTCCTTAGATTATCACTACGATGGATACAAATTAATAAAACAACTAAGATAAGTAGTAATCTCACTACAAAACAAAGTGAATAGTGAAAACAATGACAGTTGTAAAAGGCAATGGCCAAAGGTGCACCAAGAACACCAATTGGGTGTGGATCTATGCAAGGGTTTTATTTTCAAATCATTTTTCAATAGAAAAATAACACAACAGAAGCATAAAACATACATAGTGGAAACCAAAATCAACCTTGTAAGACTCAATATCTATCAACCACATTAAAAATAGAAAAGCTCATACCATAGGGGGATTTTCGGTATACCTTTCGGATGAAGTTCGGTGCCAGTTGTCTACGTGATGTCTTCCTCATTTTTTTATCCAGCAAGCTCTAACCAACCTACAATCATCTAGGTGACCAGTCTGCCTCCACAAGCATAGAGGACCTAGTCCATCCATGCCCGAGCTTCCACAAAACCCTCCAATGGAGTTGTGGTAAGACCCTCTCGATGGAAGTTATCCAAAGCTATTGAACGGTTTCTTCTTTGGTTGCACTATGGTTGTCTAACAGCCTCTCTATGAAGGAAGAAAATGAAGATGATGCTGCACCAGCTAAGCCTAGAGAAACAATGAGCCTTAGTCGTAGCAATGGAGGAAAAGAAGATAGTGAAGAGAAAACATAAGAAGAAGATGGAAGAGAAGAAGAACAAGAAGGAGGAAAGGAGCTACTCATGCCAAGCGTCTACTTCCTCAACTCTCCCAATCTCTCCTCAAATCCCTCCATTTCTCTTGCTTCTACCATCCATGCCTCTCCCTTCTCCCATGCCCTCATCATCACAACATCAGAGCATTAATTTCTCTGATGCAATAAAGTTGCAATGCATTTAATGATAGAAGTGGTCGATTGCATTAGGCACCCGATCGACCTCTTGAAGCGACTAACCTTCCTCATGTATCAATCGACAGAGCTTGAACGATCGTTCGCATGAAATCACTAATCAACCGTTCCATTGACCTGTTGATCAGTTCCTTCTGCAATGCCCCAACTTTGTCTAATGGCACTTACCCCCCCATTATCCAATAGCTTTCTCCCATAACCATAGATTGATGTGTTCCACACATAACAACAACCAACATCATTATCCCACAATGATGAGGAACACGCTAATAGCAATACTTTCTAGGTCTACAGCCATTTAGCAATCAAGACATGTCAACTTCTTAACGTCGACCAATCCCATTAACCTACTAAGAGGAACTCTCTAAATCCCTAAAGTACCCTAAAATATTCTGACTATCCTCTAGCCAAGACTCATGACAATCCTAATGGCAACAAAGTCTAGCTTATGTTGAACCTATTAAGGCTCCTCGATTATCATGCATTATAGTCCTTCCACTAACTAACATCCCAACCGAGTGAGAGTTATGGATTGATTAAACTTACAGGACTCGATAATTGAGTTTGATTTAAAAAGGTGTGATCGAGGTAGCATGTCAGATCCAATCCAGCATTGGAACTCTTTTTAATCGCATGCTCACCCTAGCTAGGGGATTTCCAATCACCACCAACACAGACTATGTAGAACATACACCTCCATCCAATGGAGGTCAATGGATCCTATCAGTAGACATCCATCTTCATACACCACTGCCAATGACACATAGAGAGTATCCCCACCTCTTACACCAGATGGTTCTGCTTAATGAAAAATCTCTAACACCAGTGCATAAGAGACCATGTGGCCTCTGGTCCGAGGACTAGAGATACACAATCAAGATCTAGCAAAGATCATTAATCTTCCAACCCATGTGATCTGTCGCAGGCCTCACATTTAGTGGATGTTATACCAACACCTACCCATATTTCTACTATATGCATCCCATCTAATGTGGTGTGTGACTCACCACCCCATTCCCATTACCATCCCATGTTAACAATGGTAGTAGCCCATGTGCTGGTCTATTAATCAATAAATCATATTCCCTTTCTAATAAATCTAAGGACCGAGAATACCTTTATGGAAATTTGAACTAGAGATCCAAGTTGCACAGTCTGAACACCTTGAAAGTAGGATCTCTACCAAGAAATCTAGGGACTCATTCATATAGATGAGATGGAGATATGTGAATAAAGATATAACCTTTATTAATATCAAGAATTAATCAACAGTTCCATACCATTACATCTTATAACGTAAATGTAAATCTAGAATTCGGGGCACTATCATTAACAGTTTGATCCTTCTAAGTAGAGGTACCTCGAGAGTAATCATCAATGAAAGTAACATAATAAGAAAAACCTTTCTTTCTGGCTTTGGTTCTACTTAAACCTTAGATATTAGAATGCATAAGAGAAAAGGATCACCTATTCATTTATTAACTTAACTAAGAAAAGAATAATGTGTTGGAATACACGTACGGTGATATAGGTAAATTTAAAATTTTTTGCATGTCAGATATATGCAACAAAATAAATAAATATATGCACTATACACAACTTGGGTATTTAAGTAAATACATGCACCCTAGCTCATCTCAGTTGAGGAAAGTTTTCTTCCCTTGTGTTTTCCTTGATTGGTGAGTCTTATTTGAAACCTTATATAAATGATAGTGGTTTAACTAGTATGCATTAAACTAGGTACAAATATCTTCGGTTACAAGGTTTGTCATTATTGTGTGTGAGAATTGAAAGACACACAAGAGGGGGGTGAATTGGGTTTTCAAAAACTTTTCTTGATTTTAAAAACTTTCTGGATAAAACAATTTGAACTTTTCAATATATAAAGATTGATGCATTAAATTAAACCTTGACAAAAAATTATATGAATAAGAGTAAAACAAATTTAATTCAAAAGGATTGCTTCTTTTAATGTCTTAGAAAAATATTGTTGTGAATTGCAATGTTGAAATCAAATATGCTGTAAAATGAATCTTGCTGCAAGAATGAAAGATAGTGTTGAAATGAAAGAAATGAAACAATGTAGCACACTTAGATTTATAGTGCTTCGGCTCAACCAACCTAGTCCATTACCTTGGCTCCTCACAAAGGATTTTAACCAATCTACTATAGCTTTTGTAGGCTCAGCTATAACCTCAGCTTTTCATAGGTGCAACTGTAACCTCTATTTTTCACAAGCTCAATAATAACAAAAACAATCGATTTTTCAAGGCTCAACCAAAACCACAGCCTTCCACTGCCTTTCAAATGATCAGTTGTAACTTCTTGCCTTTTCAAATGATCAAACGCAACCCCTTTCCTTTTAGGGATCAGGTGTAACCTCAACAAGATAAGAAAGGCTTACAATTTAGAACACTTAGAGAAACTCTGACAAGATAGAGTACAAATTACAAATTTAGGTTCTCACGAAGAAAAGAGAGATAAAAAGAATATGAAGATAATAATCACTCCTCTCTTTAATAATTGAAGATGTAAATTTAAAGAATTTCTTTGGCTCAAAGTAGTAGAAAGAATTTCAGAACCAACAACCTTCTTCTTCAACTTCATCTCTTTTTATAGTTGATATCATAAGGATGAAAATTTACAAGGATAGCTTCCTTTTTTCATAAAATAATAATTAGAATATACAAATATCATATTAAATGATTTATGAAAAATTTAAAGCCTTTTTAGAGTCTAAAAGGTCAAGACAGTGCATTAAAAACATTTACAACGGCTAGTTCAACGGCTCTATTTTTAAGCTTCAACACAAAAATAATCAACTAACTTTGGCTAATACTCAACTAATATAGGTCAACAATCAATTATCAGATTTCAATAATCGATTAACTTTTTCTAGTATTCTATTATTCTTTTCAAATACTTGAGTATATAAGCACTGCTTGATGCCAACTGAGAGATACATAAAATACTCGACTATTACATACTAATAGTAAATTGACCATCAACATACACTCGATTGCTCACCAAAAGTACTCGATTAAAAAGGAATAAAACCTTATAATCTCTGATCAAGCAATCATACTCAACTAAGGAAAGGAGATACTTGACTAATACAAGCTTATACTCAATTATGTTTATCTCCTAGTCGATTAACAAGGTATAACACTTGGCTATCACTTTGATCACTCGATACTTTTGATATAGCCAAAACCTTCAATAAATACTTGATTACAAAGAGCATTTACTCTAGTGATATTCAATCATACTCGACTATACTCAATGCCTTAATCAATTATCATCTAATCAATATATATTGTTTTGAATAACATCATCAAAACAATTTCTTCAAATAGCATAAACCTTAAGCTCAAACAAATAAGATGCTTAAAACACAAGTGACATTTGAAAAAGTTGGTTAACACTAACTTTCCAATCACACTTACTTGGTTACATAGAAAGCCTTAAAAGATAAATGAGGCATTCTTAAGGCACAAGACTTTGATAACAAGTTGAGAACAATATATGTTACTCAACACAAAGCTTATCTTTTCTAAATTCAAATATGAATCATTCTATTTAGCACATGATATGACATATTCCAAAGAAAAACCATTACACAAATAACTATTCATTCATATATCCAATATACACTCATAAGTTAAATAGCTTACTTGCTATTTAACTAAGACAAAACATATAATATATTGAGCACACTGTGTTAACAACATAACATTTAAGAAAAATGCATCATACATATTCACAAATACTTTATGAAGCATATTCACACGAACCATTCATAAGTCAAGTAACTCACATTTACTTGATTGGAATATAACACACAAAACATATAAGATATGTTGAGCACAAAATATGTTGCTCAATCAACAAGGCACATCATACACAATATGCTACTAATACATACATTAAGTAATTCTTGAAAGATAGAATCTATGGAATTCTATTACTCAAATGCATTAAATCTAAACATGAGCAACACTAGGAAGTATTGCTTGAAAAATATACTACATTTAAGTTCTTTCAAGAACTGTTCTAACTATATCTAGATGCTTTACAATAGCATCACTTAATTGTATCTACATTCTTATTCGAGTGATTACCCATCACTCGATTATCATTTTTAGAAGATGAATATTTAGCAACTTAACCAAATGCTGCTTAGAATCAACAATCTTATAAATCAAGGCAACAAACATTCACTTAATAAAATCTCAAATGTTCTTCCATTAAATTTCAGAACATTAAGAGCCTTAAGAATATGATATTAAATATTACACAAATAACTTAGGCTTTGAAATAAAACTTATGATCACATGTCTACTTATTTACTTAAGAGTAAAGATGTTATATACTTATGCAACAACTAAAGCACATTGCTCTTTGATTTTTAGCAATGCTTCCACATATTTTGAGTGCTTAAGATATTCATAAACTTAAGCTTACTCTAATCACCATGAGGTCCAAATGACACTCATGCAATATGGATACTTAAGATATCCCTTGAGATCTTAGATTAATCTTTTGACAAAACAAGCATATTGACACATAAGAAACAAAACAAGCTTGATCACTTAATAAAACATATTAAGCACAACCTTAGTAAGAAGGATAAGACAATTGAAATTCTATAAATCAAAACTCAAGTATCATTACTTGAGTATATGATTATTTATATAACAATCTTGATGTTTAACACTTAAACATCATATATAAAATATAAAACACATTATTCTAGAACTTTTGAGTAATGTTTCCACATAAATTATATAGAATATCATATCATGAGCTTCCACAAAACACTCATGCATTATCTTTAGGATAACCCTAAAGAGAGACATACTCATAAAACATATGGCCAAAACAAGTTTAGCGCATTACACATTTGAGAGCATTAATCATACTAAAAGATAAACCTATCAAGGTTCCTTGACCGATGTAACCTCAACATATATCTTATCAAGATAAGCTTATCATATCCTTAATCACTATTCTAGAGAAAGATAACATAATTTCTACATATGCAAAACATATTAATAATCCTATAACATAACAAGATTCCTTGAGATAATTCTCAAAGTATCCTTAACATAGAACAATAATTACATTAAAGTTCTACTAAACTAATCATCATCAAAACATTCAAAAGCAAACTCAACATTGTGCCACCAATTATCATTGGGGTAATATTTGTGTTCACACATCTAAGGCACATTTAGCTAGTCTTACCTAACAACCCCTTCAATCCAACTTGAATGCATAATCATAGCTAGCAAGTTAGAGTGTAACATCCTGCATCAAGCGATAGGAAGGACTGTATCAACTTACCCTGATGGGTCTATGCGAACTTCCCAAGGGTCACCATTCTTGAGCTATCCTACCTCAAGCACGCTTAACCCAAGAGTTTTTTATCCACATTCAGTCCAAAAGGTATCCAGCTAGCGTTGTTTCCTTCCTTACTATCCTCGATATATATACTAGCTTCTCTAGAGTCCCTTCTTGGACCTGACCTTAGACTCTCGAGGTATTACATATATATATATATATAGAGAGAGAGAGAGAGATCATTTTATTAATATATTAAAAGTTCTTCAAGATTTGGAAGTAAGCTTACATCAACTCCTTACAATTGGACAAGAAACAAAATGTGTGATGTAGATTGTATGAGCAGATATTTTTGGGAAACAATATTTTAGGAGTAGAAATAGAAATTTATATTGTGTTATTATTTTTATTTCTTTTTGTTTCCTCTTTTTAATTTGTTTCCAAATTTCTTTTGATAACTTTTTTTTTTTTTTTTGCTTTAGTTAGAAGAATCCTAATTAGATTGGATTAAGGAATCCTAGTTAAGCTAGATTTTTATCTATTAGTTTCCTATCATAACCCTTTGAGGTTGTAATTGAAGGTAGCTTTGATTATTGGCATTGTTTTTAGTAAACATTTTACTCTTGTGTTTTTGTGTTGAGTTCTACATTAATTAGTATCAAAGCTGAAATTCCTATATCATTTTCAAGGGTTTTATAAATGTTTTTGGAAAACTTTAGAAAATCAACTATCCTTACAACCCATAATCCATCATTTCATCACAGTTGTAACACAATCCTCACCCTCTGTTTTAGTAATTAGAAAATCCAACATTATTTGTTAATCATCATCATCAACTATCTTCATCACAACAATCAACCCTTTTAATATATTAACATCATTAGTCTTTGCATGCCATTAAAGTTCAAGTTTATTACAACTTGCCCTTTTTTTTAACCATACAATACCTTCCTCAAAGCCTCAATAAAGCCAAAAGCTGAGTTTGCTGACAATTTTGACATCATCTATGATCAAATAAGGCATCTTTATGCTTTTTTTCCATCAGTAAAGCTCTAGTTACCATTAGAATGGCTAAATGGTGTTGTTGCCATGATTAAAAGTACTTTGCTACTATGAGTCCTTATTACAACTTTGTTGGAAGCCCACATCACCATATCCCTCATTGTATCATACAATTTATAAGCCTGCATCTCTAACTCAATTTCTCCTTTACCTACCCAATAACTAAATTCCAACCAATTTAAAGACCCATTAACCCATCAACTAACCTATATGTTTTGTCCTAATTTCTTAACCCTAAACCACAATAACAAAGTATCCTTAAAACTCAACAACCCATAAGTTTATTCCAACCTATTTGACCAAACCCAACCAAATTATAATTGCCTAACCCACTTTGCTATATACTTGGTCTAAGTTAGCTTAATTAGTGCAAGAATAATTTCTTCCCTAAACTAAATTCAATTTTTCTTTGATTAAGGTGCACTCTTCACTTTGAAAACTTGATTGATATTTATTTATTTAGCTATCTTTAGTAAATTTTTTTAGGTCCATTTAATTTTCTTTTGTAGCTAATCAGAAACCTAGAAAAAAAACTCATAGAAACGATACCCCTTACCCTATTTATTGCATCATGAGGATTAATTTTATTATTATTGACATTGTCATATACTTTAAATTTTATAACTTAATTATCACTCATCATGGTAGGATTGTTGTTTGCATTTAAGTTGCAATTTGAGTCCTCTCAACATTGCCATATCTTACATTACCTATTTTTAACCTTCTTTATATCACTTGTTTGATTTCTAATGGCTCCCAATAAACAACATAAAACTTCCTCCACTACACCTATATTGATCTCCAATTATTGCTAAATACCATAAAAACCATTGAAACTAAGCAATCTCAAGGGCCTTTTGGATATAATGAGAACACTTTCTAGGCATATAACACTAGTCCTCAAAATGTTACGTAAGCAAAATAGAGATGATTAGGGTCTTATCATTCTGGTGAGTCTATGAACGGGGCACTCAATACTCCTGGGATACTCATTGCTTCCAATAAGATGCCTCACTCTTATGATACTGACTCATTTAGAACATATGTAACCATTTGATAGAGACACACCATTTTGATTATCATCACAAATCACCTAAGTATGATCGAAGGCATCTATTGAAGAACTCATATCAATAATCCTAGAATAGATAAACATAATCAATGATAGGAATCTAGAAAGAGAATATTGAAAATCACTTCTTCCCCATAGGTAAAAGTAGGAAGAACTGAGAAAAATTACTAGGTATGTGAAAGTGGAAATTCAAGAATATGATGGCAAGATAGATCCGATTGGATGGCATGGATGTGATTAGTTCACATGGTATAACATAACTGACATTGGGATGGTTTGGTTTACTAAGACTAAAATGACTAGTTTTGTAAAAAAAAATATTAACAAAAGGTTCAATTAAATTTAGAGGGATTGAGTGAGCTTCTTATCACCCAAAGGGATATTATGAAGTAAAAGTAATGTACCCACCTTCCATAAGAGTTAGTTACAATAACAATTGCTAAACCTAAAGTAATCAACTTGAAGTATAATTGATTACCTGACTTAAATGATGATCCTTTAGTCACAATGCAAAGTTTTATAAATGGGTTGGGGTTAGACATGTAGAGAGAGATCATGTTTCACTCCCTAGAGACTTTAGAGAAAGCTTATCATAAGGCACTGAAGATAGAAATATATATATATATCTTTTTGTAACATAGGTGTCTAGTCCTTTGGCCCAACTAACCCCATGAGTTCGTACATAGCACCTCCAACACACGAACCAAGTAAATCACTAGCAATGGCAGAGGCATGGCCTTAAGCGTAATGTAACACAACCCTTTGGGCAACTCCATACCCTAAGATTTGATTCCAATATCATAAGCAAAACGCACAATGCAATAAGTATTTGTGTTGCCGCAAGAAGTTTGATAGAAATATATTTTTAAGGCCCCATCTTCTTGTCATGTATCCACACATACCTCTAACTCTTATCTGTCTAAGTCCTTCCCTTAACCTCCTCACAGAGAAAGTAATATCAGTAAGATAACCTCTTATTTAGCTTCTAGGGATAACACTGCTAGGAATAGAATTTTTTCTTCCAATAATTCTAATGCATGGCTTGTTTTGGTAGCTAAATTGGTGAGCTAAATTGGAGTTGACAAGTGGCAGTTGATCCTAGAGACACTTGTTAGGAGCTTTTGTGGCTACCATTAGGGAATCAATTACTTTCATGTGACAATAAGGGTGGGATTAACAGTTGCTTACTTGTAAAGAGGATATATAAACTTGACCAGTTGTAACCATTATCAAGATAAAATAAGAATCTCTTATTCCTTTTATCACTTTTCTCTAAATCCTCTTAATGTCTTCTTCTCCATTTATCTTTGTGTCTCATTCTTCAGTTCTTCATTTTTGATTATTCCATTCTACCTTGTATCAAACTAGTATTAGAGCCTTGATCCTCTTACCATGGTTGAAAACACTCGATCACAAGAACAACTTGAGAAATTGGAGGAGAAATTCAAGGGTTTTTCACAAGAAACAACATATAAGCAAGGACGACTTGATAAATCAATCAAAAACCTACAATAGATGAATGAATCGATTATTGAAATTTGAGAATCTAATCAATGAATTCCATTACCAATATTGAATATTGGTCAATTAGGAACAAACAACAACAACTCGGTCTAATATTGGTGATTCTGCACTTAATACTCGTATCCACTATTGAATCGTGAAAATAGAATTTCCAAGGTTTTTTGGAGAAGATTTGAAGGGAGTGGCTTTTTAGGGTTGAACAATTCTTTGAATTAGATAACACACTAATTACAACAAAAAATCAATTAGTTGTAGTTCATCTAAAAAAGAGAGCATTACATTGGCATCGATCATCTATGAAGAACAAAATTAAGAACTCAATGATATGACAAGAATATGGAAAGTGTTGAATAGTAGGTTTGGAGAAGAAACATTTAAGGACCTTATGGCTAATCTTGGAAACTTGAAACAAATCGAGAATTTACAAGATTATGTTGATGATTTTGATGTGTTGTTAAACGAGTTGGTTTTAATGGAAGAATATGCCTTATGTTGTTTTTTGGCTGGATTGAGTATTGAGACACAAATTCCTATTAGAATGTTTGTGCCTAAAACTATGCACAGGCTTACTCCCTAACCAAACTACAAGAAGCAACTTTGAATACCAAACCCAACAAGTTGAAATCTTCCAACAAAACTTCTCATTTTTCAACCAACCATTTTTATCAACCCTATGTAACCAAAAATAATATTTTCAGTCCTCTCATACCTTTTAAACCAACTAATTTACTTCATATTCAACCTAGATTATTGCCTTTACCACCCCCCCCCCTAAAATAAGATTTTACCACTTAAACATTCAAGACCTTTACCTAAGTGACATAGGACACTTATTTAGCAAGGAAAATGATGAGAAAAAGGCCAAAGATCTTTGTTTTTGGTGTGATGAAAATTTGTACCTAGCCATAAATGTAAACAAAGAACTCAAATATACATGATTACTATTGTTGATAACATTGAAGGAATAAAATATGTATACTTGAACTTTGTAGAAAGGATGTTTGATTAGGAAGAGGGAATGGCTAGAATCTATAATACCCTATATTACATGATCTTTTTGGTTGAGGAAGGATAAGAGTAAAATGATAGAATTCAAGGAGCTTGAATGCACACGGGTAGACCCCAAAAAGTGGACTTAGGAATATTTTAAAAGTCTTAAGGGCTTGAGGAACTTAAAGATTAAAAATTTGGTGTCCAAATGAGAAAATTGATAAATGTTAGGATGTGTGATATAAGACATTTATGGAGTTGCTAGAACGAACTGGTGGTTTAACTGAAATGTATAGAATCGAGGGGTTTATATGAGACTTTTGGGAACCTTGTGGGATAAGGTAGAAATATTGGGGTAAAAGTATGATAAACCAAAACTTGATATACATATATGTATATATATGTCAAGAAACCTACATTCTCAGTTTCATTTCCATTGATAAAAAGAGAAAAATCGAGAAGAAAGAAGAAAATAAAGGATGAAAGAAGAAAAAGAAAGAAATGATTGCTAAAGGTTTGTTAGAGAAGGGGAAGAGCTACTAAAGTAATGCCATAAGTCACCAAAAGCCACAAGGGGATCATACAAATCCTCGCCATGCTCATGGTATGCAATTAATTGTATAATATAGAAGGATGTTGCGATTATGGGCAAAACTATCATTTCTAAAAACTGTGGATCTAGCTAATGTGAAATGGTGCTAGGGATACAATGGTTATCAACCTTGGGTGATGTTACCTTCAATTTCCAATCCTTTAATATGGAATTTAATTTAAAGAGTCACTTAGAATGAGCTCAAAGATGCATTCCTTAATTTCTGGGTGATTTTGCCATGGCACTTGCGAACCGACAATTAGAAGATATGAAGGGTACTCTTCATTTGGCTAAGTATCACTTGGAATGAGCTCAAAAATGAATGGAACATTTGGTTAATAAGCACAGGATTAGCAAACACTTTCAGATAGAGGGGATAGGTTTGTCTTAAACCTTATTGACCTTCTACCCTTAAGTCTTATCATATCAAAAACATTCCCTTCTGTATTTTGGTCTTTACAAAATTCTAGATTGTATTAGCATAGTAACTTACAAACTCTAAATTCCTTCTTATACTTCAATTCATCCTATATTTCTTGTTTGCCAACTTAAGGGAAAAATTAGTTCTTCTTCATTTTCTGCTACCCATCCTCCTACTTTTGGTTTTACTCCCTATTATCTAGTGGAAATTTGGGCTCACAAATTGTGAAAGGGGGTAATCAACCTAAGGGGGTAATCAACCTACTACTTAGGTTCTTGTGTAGTGGAGTGATCCTCATTTTAACTGTACTTGGAAATTTTTCTATGATCTACAAACTCAAATTCTTGACATTTTCTTATGGATAAGAGTTCTTAAAAGGGGGAAGTATTAATGTATGGATTGTTTTGGGAGTTGAATAGGAGCATATTAGAGATAAATTGGAGCTGACAAATGGCAATTAATCGTAGGAGACACTTGCAAAGAGCTATTGTGGCTACAATTAAGGAATTAGTTGCTTTGGTTAATCATACTTTCTTGTTACAACAAGGGTGAGAATGACAATTGCCAAGTTGTAAAGAGGATATATAGACTTTATCAATCGTAACCATTTTAAGATTGAATAAGAATTTCTAATTACCTTATTCACTTTTCTCTAAATTCTCTCTATGTCTTCTTCTCCATTTCTCTTTTTCTCTTTCTTCATTTATGATTCTTCCTTCTTATGTTGTATTAAATTCCTATCCTAGTACTTTGCATCCTCATAACCCTTCCATTCCATGCTATCATTGTCACAAAAAAGATTGTATTAGTTTTTATTATCCTAAATGCACCTAAACTCTAGAGCTAGAGCAAAAGCATACTAATTAACTCGAGGATGGAGAAGGAAAGATTAATCCATTAGATTTTTATAGAGGAGAGGAAGAGTTTGGTGAAGAACTAAAATGGAGAAACATGTTAATATTGTGAGGTAAGTGTTCACTAAGAGTGTTAATGGTAATGAATGAAAATGCACTAACATTTTTTAGACATGTATTAGAAGTGGGGAGAGAAATTGCATAACGGTCATTGACACCATGAATATGTCTCTAAGTTTGCAATTACTCGATTAAACCTTAAGGTACAACCACATCTAAAGCTATTTAAGTTACATGGATGAGTAAAACAACTTTGCTAATTTCTAAGAAATGCCATGCTCCTATTTAGTTGGGTGACTACAAGGATAAAATTTACTATGAGCTTATGGATGTTTCCCATTTTCTTTTAGGTTTCCCTTAGATTTTTAACAAAAGTGTATTACTGTTGTTACCAGAATACACCAATCAAAACTTGTTTGTATTGGAGAAGCTCAATAAGGAGTTGGCAGTAGGGATGGCAATTGCAACCGAAACCGTAGGGAACCGAACCGAAACCGAACCAGTCAACGCGGTTAAAAACCGTTTGACTGGGTAATGGTTTGGTTATGGTTTTCACTAAAACCAAACCAAAACCCGAACCGAATGGTGGGTAACCGAACCGAACCGAATATATATATAATATATTATATAAATAATATAATATGTATAATATGTATATATAATATATATTATATACAACCATGCCCACCTGACCCCAGCCCACCCGAGCCTAACCCACCCTATCTCAATTGCCTTACTTGCAAACCCTTCTCCCCTTCTCTTCTCATTCCTCTCTTGACCTCACTCTCACTCTCTCTCATCCTCGCTGTCTCTCACTCGTCCGCGCGCCCTCACCCTTGTTCTTTGCATCTCTCTTGCTCTCGCTCGCCCTTGCTGGATCTTTCTTGCTCTCGCTAGGGCTTGGCCCCTACTCTCGCTTGCCCTCGATCTCTCACACCCTTTCTGCCTCCTTTCTTTTGCTCCTCCGCGTGAGCTCACCAGTCGCCCTCGCTCTCTACATCTCTCTTGCTCTCACTCGCCCTCGCTAGGGCTCGGCCCCTCTTGTTCTCGCTCGCCTTCGATCTCTCTCACCCTCACTACCTCTCGCTTTCTGCCTCATCTCTCTTCATATTAATTTATTTTTTATATTTATAATTTTGTTAGATGGAGTTGGCTCATTCATTTCAGATGGATATGCATCAATTTACAAAGAATATATTAATGTTGTTGATGAAGGTATTAACTTTCGTAGCTAATTTTTTTTAGCTTAAATTACAATTTAATTATGCACATATTAATTTATTGATCTTAACAATTATAGGTTTGGAAATGTGATTTTATATCCAATAAGTTTTGTAACTTTATGCAATAATAAGATAACTTTATTAGAATTTATCTTTGTTTGTTATGAAATTATCAAAAAATTTTATGAATGCTATTTGTTTTTATTTGTTGATATGGATTAAACTAAAAAAACCATGGTTAAACCGAAACTGAATGGTTTGGTTATGGTTTTAAATTTTTAAAACCAAATGGGTAATGGTTTGGTTTTGGTTTTAGTAATTTAAGTTTGGTTTGGTTATGGTTTTGGCAAAAACTGAAACCAAACCGAACCATTACCAACCCTAGTTGGCAGAGCCATGTGAGAGAACAAGGTCTTCTTAAAGGGAGTCACCCAAAGAGGGGGTACTACGGAAGGATGGCTCCAGAAGGAAAAGGTTTTTCTGGTGTGAGAAGCCTCGAAAAGATCTTTCAAAGGGTCTTCGTTGGTCCCCATCTTTCCAGTACAAGACAAAAGGTAGTCAGAAGGCATGCAGGGGTATCTCTTACATGGGCCCTTCGATTCCGAAGTAAGACATGGTCATAGTGTTGAAGGATGCAGGTGCAATGCAAATGGGTGAGCAGACGAATAGGAGAAGGTCTTCAGAAGAATATGTGCCAAAGAATATGAGGGGTCTAGGAGTATTATATCCTTTGAGAGATTGGGCCACATGGCACACATGCACGAGAGCACGTGGTATAACCCTTAGGGTGAGAGTGTGTGACGCCCCACTCCCACTTACGGGTGCCACTCGTGAATAATCATCCAAACTGCTCACATGCCCAGTCATTTGTGAAAGACGGACTATGTTTCAACACGAAACGCCCTAGGTGGGAACTAAGGTTCGTCCTTCCCTTCCCTTAACCCCAGAATCAACTAGCAAATTGGGCTTTACGAATTCCACATTCAGCTAATTAATTCCCATTTAAATTACCCAAAATCCTTTTTAAATACTTTAATTCTTCTTCTTTTCCAAGAATTCCACCGAGCTCCATATAATTCAAAATTCAAAACAACCCATTGTTCTTCTCAATTTCAAGAAAAAACTCATAAATTTTAATTTTTCAAAAATTCGACATTTATCTCCAAAAATGCTTGAAAAATCCCTATATTTTGAAAATTCCTTCGAGGTCCAAAATTAATCTAGAAATGCCCAAAAAATCTCAAATTTCCAGAAATTTTTAAAAAAATTGGCTAGCAGGGCCTACTAGCATGCCCGGGGTGTAATACCCCATGTTGCAAAGTATCAAGTAAGTTCAAGGAACTGAAAATTAATTTGAGAATTTAGTTAAGTAATTGCCGAATCGACCGGAGGGAGTACAATGGACCCTAGATTTTTAAGGGAAATAGTCTGGTAATGACGAGTAATACGAGTTATGATTTTAGGCATCAAAAGAAGTTGGATCGGGAACAGTTCCCGGTATAGCTAAAAAGGCAATTGTGATTTAGGCTGAAATATCGAATTATCGTACGGGGCATCCGGGAAGTCAATGGAACCCCGAGGAAGTTCATATTTGGCATATAAAGTAACTCTTAAGTAATTTTTGGAAGAAACAAAAGGGTTTGTAGCCAAAACGAAGATTCGGGTCTAAGTGTAGTATTTTCGAAATTGACAAAGGGAGATCGAAACGATATTTTTTCAGAATTTTAAAGAGAATGTTTTAGGATATTTCAAAGGGTTATAAAGGCCTTTGAAGAGAAGTTTAGTTTTTGAGTCAGGGGCAAAATCGTAATTTTTGAGGTTGGGGTAAAAGTATAATTTACCTAAAAATTAGGGGCATTAGCGCAATTAGTCCATTTTTCAGGGACTAAAATGCAATTAAAAATTAGCTCGGAGACCATGTTGAAAAGGGTCTAAGTGCAATTATCCAAAAGTTAGGGCCAAAGTGTAATTCTTGAAATCTTTTTACTATGGGCATTTGGGAGATTTAGGAAAAAGTTTCATAAATGACTTTAGAGATAAGGATGAAGTCTCATGATGACGTTAGAGATAAGATGAAGGCTCATGATGACTTTAAGGATAAGATTTGTATAAGATTTGATTGGATAAGAAAAGATTTGATTTGGATAACAATGATTGCAGAAGATCTTACAAGATTTTGGAATGGTTATATAAAAGATATTAGAAGATTTGAAATGATTATAGAAGATTTACAATGATTGCAGAGAATCTTAGAAGATTTTGGAATGATTACAAAAGATATTAGAAGATTTGGAATGATTATAGAAGATTTACAATGATTGCAGAGAATCTTATAAGATTTTGGAATGATTACAAAAGATATTAGAAGATTTGGAATGATTATAGAAGATTTACAATGATTGCAGAGAATCTTAGAAGATTTTGGAATGATTACAAAAGATATTAGAAGATTTGGAATGATTATAGAAGATTTACAATGATTGCAGAGAATCTTAGAAGATTTTGGAATGATTGCAAAAGATATCAAAAGATTTGGAATTATTATAAAAAATCTTAGAAGATTTGGAATGATTGGAAAAGATTTTGAAAGATTTAAAATGATTGCAGAATATATATTTCTTGGTGGCTAAGTTTCCTAAACATATAAATAGGGGCTCAAGGCTAAGGATTCTCTCACTCGAAGTTGTGATACAATTGTGCTAGACGAGAGTGTTTCGGGTTTAGTGGATAGAGGGTTTTTAAAGCATACGTGAGGCATCACACGCGCAGAGCACTTGGGCAGCGCGTGAGGACGTGCAAGGAGGTGGCTTGGTTAAAATACTTGAGGAGTTGCATAAAAGTCGAGGTTCAACACAAGATTCAAGGTGTTTTGAGTTTCGTTCAAGGTGAGTTGTTCACTACCAAAATTTGGCTTTCTTGTGAGTGGTTCTCCTTCAAAACTTGATTTATTGTGCTTGTTCTATTTGAACATGTGATTTCATGCAAAATAGTTTTGTGCATTGAAATGGTAACCAGTGATGGTTAGTTTTACGAGGGAGGTTCGTCCCTAAACGTTTTGAACTGTGCATTGCATTTTATAAATGTTGTTTATATGATGCATTGAATTGTGAAGTGTGGCATTGTCTTGAGTTTTATGCGTACGTATGGAATGTCAGCCTCGGATATTGTCTGGATAGTGTAGCCATAATTCTCCAAGGGCGTGACGGAATAATAGGGGTATCTGATGCTAGGTGTGCATGTCAGGATAGCCGTCTTGTTTTCCGTGCCAGACCGTTTGGTCAGGGAAGTTGCACTAGGACGACTAGGTGGTCCATACTGTGTTGTTCATATGGGATGTCACCTAGGATGTTGTCTGGATAGTGTAGCCGTAATTCTCCAAGGGCGTGACGGAATAATAGGGGTATCTGATGCTGGTGGGCATGTCAGGATAGCCACCTTGATTTTCGTGCCAGGCCCTTTGGCCAGGGAAATTGTACTAGGACGACTAGGTGGTCCATGTGAAATTTTGGAGTTGGGATTGTATGGTGGTTCCTGAATGCTTAAGGTGGGAACGTATTCTGGTGAGATGCGTTGGCAACCCCATTTAAGCTAGAATCGCGTCGTGTCGTCGTGTCGTCGAGTTGGTGTGGTGGCACAGCTTTTAGAGAGATTGCTCTTTTCCCGTGGTAGGGTTAAGCGCGTGGGAATTCTCTTGAGCTAGGGTTTACCAGGTGTATTGGTTTATTTCATGTCTTGCATTATTCATGAAAAATGTGTTTTGAACTCTCACTTAGATGATTCATCATCTAATTTGGACTTTGTCCCTGGAATATTCAAACGTTCCAGGTGAAGGCAGCAGTGCAAAAGGGAAAGGGATCGTCGAGGAGTGACGACGATTAGTGGATAGTTTACATTATGTCTTATCAGTTATGTTATTTACTTTTGAAAACGTCATGTAAACGTTGGTGCAACTTTATATATAAATAAAGTGGTTTCGGTTATGACTTGTTAAGGTTTCGTTCTAGCTTCTGCATTTGTGTTGGTGAACCTGTCTTGGTTTATTAATGGTTCATAGTTGATATACTGAGAAGGTGTAACAGGATCTTCGGGGAATGGTTTTTGTGATGGGTTTTTATTTGAAAAAAAAAAAATTTATCCCCGAAATCTTACGTTATAGTAACGCCCTTTCGGGAATTGGGGTGTTACACGGGGCCCGCACGAGGCCCAATAGTGTGCTAGCAACGCGGGTTGGCCACAGGCCCCGCGCGCCTACCGCACGCCCGCGTGGCGAGCTCCTTCTCGCCCCTGTGCCTGCACTTGCCTCCCGCCCGCGTAGCCACCTGGTGGCCCTGCTGCTGCCAACTGCTTCTTCACTTTTATTTTTTTCTTTTTTTTTTCCTTTGGGCTTCTTAACCCAAATTTTTCCAAAAAATAACCTTAGTAAATAATCATCAAAAATCACTCACATTCCAAAAAAAAAATCATATTATTCAAACCCTTTGGTGCTTCCAACAACACATATCAAATATGAGATTTACACCAAGACTTAGGCATCAACATGCCATAAGCCATTATTTCCCTTTCAAAATAAAATCATACATCCTAGCATGGAGTTTAAACACCATATACTAAAGAGAGAATTCATCCCAGCTTGATACATCATAAACCATAACCAACAACAAAAATATACATCAAAGCATATTAGATCTTCCAAGGCTTCAAGCTTGCAACCTTCCCAACCTCTTGGCATATTAAAACCCTACAAGGGAAGGATAAAAACCTCATGAGCTATAAAGCTCAATAAGGGTGCAATGCATGTAAATATGAATATAAACATGATTATGTATGCTAAGTGCATGCAAATGAGGCTAGGTCCTTTCATCCTCACAACCCACCAAAGTTTGAGGCATCAATCTACCCCTCCCACAACACTAGTCCTCCATATATCCATATGTCCACTAGAATTCACATCATGCAAGTGTTAACCACTACATGCAAATGCTACATAAGAAGTTATAAACCATATTTACCAACTTGCAAGGTCACCTCCACATGGGGCTATCCCTTATCTTTTGAGGCTTTAGAACTTGAAATGCTCCTTCTAGCCTCCAATCCCCTTGCTTCCAACTCTCCCACTTATAGCAAACTAAAAAAAAATAAAAATGAAGAGGCTAAGCCACCATCAAGAGAAACAAAAAGGATTTATATACTACTATAAGGAAGAATCCTTACCTTTCTTCCTTCGTTTCTTTCATTTCCTTTTCTTCTCTTTTCTTTTCTTCCATTTCCTCCTCAAGCTTATGGGAGATTTCTTCCAATATCTCCACTTTCTCTCTTGAATTTTCTTTCTTTCTTTGAGAGATTTTTCCTTGTTTTGGTATCTCAAACTCAAGACTTAATCTTAACCCTTGATCTTTCTTTATAAGAATAAATCTCAACCCTTGAAAGAAACATAATCCATGCCAAATGTTCTCTTTAAATCTCAACCACTCAAAGAAAGCACAATCCATGTGCCTATCTAAGATTAAATCTCCTCCATGGATTTATTTTAGAGAATAAATCTCCAACATCCATCTCATCTCCCTTTATAAATATCTACACATTTGGCAATCATGCCAATCTTCAAGAATCAACTATGGCCCTTGGATCAAATCCCATTCCAATACCAAATCTAGACCATTAGATCTTCTTGAATTTCCCACTTCTTTCTCATTTATTTTAATGAGACTATTTTCCATCATAAATGCTTGACAACCTTTCATTTTCTTTTCCATTTAAATAAATCTCACATTTTCACACATTAAATGGGAGATTAATTTCCATTTTCTTTTGAATTTCTTTATTTCTCCCATAATCATTCATTCCATAAATGTTAGAATGACTATTTCTCATTTCTTTTTTATTTAATTAAATCATTCATTTCTCTTGGACAAGAGCTGCCAAGTGTCACTCTTAGACACCACCCTTGACTTCCAAGCTTTAATCCAAGCCATCCATGTGGCTCCACTATTCTCCATTTTAGGGAAAATAGATTTCTTCTCACATATAAATAAATTTTAAGTAATTTCTCTCTTTAATAATTTAATTCCCTCATGGAATTATACTCCAAATTACCAAAATGCCTTTAGGAATTAACAATTCCATCAATTCCACTTATCTCAAAGGCACATTTTCGAAAGTTTTCTATCAACCTTCCATATGTTCTAATACCAATAACACCAGGTGTTACTGAGTGTCTCTAGGTCTGGCTTCAGGAGGACCTTAATGAGGACCTTTCACCTAGAAGGTCTCTTGGGGAAGCTGGCCCGAAGATAGGCAAATCGTATTATGCGAAACAACATGGGTTGAAGCAGTGGGGGAGGTGTCTCCAAAAGGGCTTTGAAGGCTAGTGGGCTAAGCCTTCAAGGAAGCTAGTCCCTGAAGGGTCTTCGAAAGATTGCCTAGGTCTTAGAGGAACAAGACCCTAAAGACCCTTCCAAGAGAAGATATTCTCTCGGGTTTAAACTGTCTTCTCCAGATGAACTTCCTCGGGGGCTCTATGAAGGAGATCTTGCGGAGGGTATGTTATAACAATTACATTATAGGTGATAAAATACTTATGTCTTCAACTATAAGGAAAAAAACTAACATTGGTACCTACCAAACCTTTTTTAGTAAAGGCACTAAGACCAAGACCAACCAAGCACCACCAATCCCTAGTAAGATGCATATCCATTATAGTTATGGACTCCATTTTGAGTTCCTTTGATTTGAGTTGGAGTTTTTATCTAGTATTAAGTTTTGGAGGAATTTTCTAATATCATGCCCCCAATGAGCTTCCTAGTAACCTACCACTTATGGTCCAACATACCATTGATTTAGTTCCAAGGTCTCAACTACCTAATTTTTCCCTTCAAAGGAGCAAATTGAATTAAACAGGAAAGTGGATGAACTTTTGACTAAGAGTTTTATCTGTTAGAGCCTAACCCTTGTATTATACTTTCCCACTTAACCTAAAAAAAAAATGGATATTGGAGAATGTGTATGCATTGTAAAACCATTCATAAAATCATCATCAAGTACAAGTTCTCCATTTCGAGGTTAGAGGATATGTTAGATATGTTATTTCGTTTTCCAAGATTAACTTGTGTAGTAGGTTTCATCATATTCATATTTAGCCAAGAGATTAGTGAAAAATTGCCTTTAAGACTCAAGATGGACTTTATGAATGGTTACTTATGCCCTTTGGGTTGTCCAATGCTTTTAGCACCATTATGAAAGGTATGACACAAGTGCTCAAGCCTTTCATAGAAAAATTCTTGAACATCTAATATTTAGCAAGCTTTGAGATAAGCATATGAGCCACCTCAAACAAGTTTTCCTAACTCTTTGGATAGTAAAATTGCATTTTAACCTTAAGAAGTGCTCATTTCTACAACTCTAGGTGCTTTGCTTAGGCATCATTATTTTTGCCTAGTGTAGCTATTGATCCTAAGAAAGTTAATGGCTTAAACTCAAGATAATGTTTAACATTCATAGTTTTTATGGCATGATTAGTTTTCATAGGATATTTATAAATGGATTTAGTACTATCATGGCTCCTATCACAATTGTATGAGGAAAAGAGACTTTCTGTGGCCTAGTTTCGCAACTAGAGCCTTTATGGAAATCAAAGAAAAGATGGCCATAACACTTGGTTCAAGGCATATTGATTTTAGTAATGTTTTTGAGGTTTCTTGTGATGCATTTAACATTAGTATTGGGGGCATTCTTAGTCAAGAGGGTAGATTGATAACATTCTTTAGTAAGAAACTCAATAAGACTAAATAGAAATATTCCATATATGGTAAAGAGTTCTATGTTATGTAGTCTTTTCACATTAAAGGTACTATATGTTGTCACAAGAGTTTTGTCTAGTATTGTCATCATCACGGACTAAGATATTTGCAATTTCAAAAAAAGCTTGAATTTTAGACATGCTAGGTACGTCGAATTCCATAATGAGTACACTTTTGACCTTAGGCATTCTTTTATACTTGAAGTAGTTAATGCTCTTAGCGGGTAGTTAGTCTTCTTTAGGTGATGAGCACAAAGGTTATTTGTTTTGATAAATTGAATGACATTTACCCTACTTGCCCTAGTTTTAGCCTTATTTACCTCGAGGTTAGTAAAGGTAAGCATCATCTCTTTGTTAATTTTGTCGTTTATGATGGCTATCTCTTTAATGAAACTAAGTTATGCATCCCACAAACTTCATTTAGAGACTTCCTAATTTGGGAAATGCATGTAGGTGGATTAGCAAGCTATTTTGGGAAAGATAAAACCATTGCATTTGTTGAGGATAGGTTTGTATAGCCATCTTTAAAGAGGGATGTCTATAGGATTGTTTCACAATGCCACACCTATCAACTATTTAAGGCTATGAAAAACAATATTGGTATGTACACTCCTTTTCCTATGCCACATACGCTAGAAAGATGTACGGATTTTGTTCTAAGATTGCCTAAGACTATTTGAGGACATGACTTAATTTTGGTAATAGTGGATAGGTTTTCTAAGATGACACATTGAATAAGACAACCGATATTTCACATGTTGTTATTCTTTTGAGAGATTGTTAATTTACCTAGTTTGCCTTATTCCATTATGCTTATAAATATGTCAAGTCTATTAGTTAGTTTTCGAAGATGAAACTGTTTGGGACAAGTTTGAAGTTCACCTTTTCTTTCCACCCCAAAACCGATGGACAAATTAAAGTTGTTAATCGCAATTTGGGAGACTTACTTCAATGCCTTGTAGGATAGAATCTTGGTAATTAAGACTTGGCTTGGTTTTGACAATTCTTGAATTTGCCTACAATAACTCTATTCATAAGTTCACTAGTAAGAATCCTTGAGATTCTTCATGCCTACCCCTCTCGCACCTTATTGATCTTATACCCTTACCCTTGGATGCCAAAATTTCAAAGTGTGTTGAAAATTTGGCCCAACTCATCCATGACTTACATTGTGAGATTAGACAAAAGATTACAATGAGAAATGCCAACTATAAACTTGTTGATTGTCATTTTAGGCCTAGGGCATTTAAAGAAGGTGATTATGTTATGGTTTGTATTTGACTCAAATACTTTGCTAAACATTTCTTCAAAAAGTTACATACTTGAGCTAGTGTCCCATTTCCTATCATTCAAAAACATGAGACCTAATGCTTATTTACTTTACTTGCTTGATAATATGAGTATTAATTTTGTTTTCAATATGGAAGACTTATCAACTTATCAAGGCACATTGAGCCTCTTCTTTTGCCTACCATTTTTCTTGCAAGTCACAAGTTCTTTGTGCGACGCACCTACATAACAAAAGGAAGTGATTGATGTCATGCTTGGCCATGAGATTTTGGCGGCTTCTCGTAGTGGTTATCAAAGATTCCGCATCAAATGAAAAGATCGACCAAATTTTGATAATATACTTGGATTACTAAAAGGGATTTTCGAGTCATGAATCACAAGCCCTCGGAGTGGTACTTGTAGTGCAACTTGTTGGAGTAGTGTTCTTTTCAACAGAGGGAGAATGAAGAAAATTGTAAGAGCAAATATTTTGGAAAACAATCAATTAGGTGTAGAAATAAGAACTAGTATTGTTTTATCATTTTATTTTATTTTATTTTTTGTATTTTTAATTTGTTTTCTAACTTTTTTTTTTCATTTCTTTTGTTACCTTTTTATTTCCTGCAGTTAGTGCAATCTTGATTAGATTGGATTGAAAAATCCTAGTTAGGGTACACTTTTATCTATTAGTTCCCTATAAATAGTCCTTTTAGGTTGTAACTGAAAGTAGCTCTGATTATTAAAATTAATTATTGATATTGATTTGAGTAATCGACTTACTGTTTGTGTTTTTATTTCTCCCTAGATATAAGCATCTTGGGCAATTGAGCTATGTATAACAGAAACATTTACCTTGTTAGAACTCAAAACTAATGCACCAAAATACATAATGTATTTTCCCATTGTTGCAGAAGTCCAAGTCCAAGTCATGCTGCTTAGCATATATAATGTACTTGGGTAAACTTGGGCACATGACATTGAAAACACTCTTATGAGCATTAGACACCATGATTAACACATTACGACGCATCATGGGACATGTTGCAGCAGCCAGTCAAATGGCACATGAGAACTGCGCAGTGTGTGGGGAACCCAACCTGCTGCATCTTCAACAGCATGGCTCAAAATTCTAAACCTATACTCCAAACACTAACTAGAAGAGAGGCATCGGAGCAGCTGTGAGGGTTCTATAACAGAAGGTTCCTATGTCAAAATACCAGAGAACCAGAACATTTACAGCAAGACAAAAAAACAACAGCAGCACTACCACAGCTTTGTTCCTATCCTATGGATCTAGAACTGATGACTACAGACACTTAACTACATCACTACTACATATATCATGTCTTCACACGCATATGGCATCACGAACAATAATTTCATAATTGAAGTAAGAAGCTAAATCAAGTAAGCTGGGGAGGATGAATCTCTGAATTCTCCACATGCGGGGGGCACTGACAAGATTGCAAGAAAGAAAATCTTCAAAAACTCTTATATGCACAAGCTACATAAAAAAAATATAAGAGAGAACGAATTCACCTTCCAAGTGAGCTTCTGTCACATCGTCATTGTCCAACATGAAAAGAAGCGACGCTGACGCTGACGCATTCTGGAAAATTCCCTGCAGCCCGCCCACACTCCTTTCCGATTCCATAGACATAGGCATGAATGTATTGATCCAATAAAAAGGGTCATTAGGTATAGAACCTTTAGTACATATCGGATGGTATAGACATAGGTATAAGTAATTTCCTATTCTATAGACATGTGGGGAAAGCTGAGTAAGCTCAACAGACTCAGTTATCTGGGACCTAAAGAAATGCACCCATTAGGAAAAAACATAAAAACTATAAGATGTAAGATGGTGCCATACAGCATAAAAAAAATAAAAAAGAATGAGAAACAAATGTTGAAGGAAAAAGTCCTCCAATAGTTCAACATGCTAGTCTTGAGACAATGAAAGACAATATATGAAATTGCTGTGGTTTCATTGAAACTGCGGTAAATGAACACAATGTCATGGAAACCAAACATGTAGACCTTCATGTGCTAAATTACCAAAAATATCCCCTTCCCCACTCTATTTCACTCAAATCACATGCACTACATGATTACTTACAGTTGATGGACCGAGCATAAAGAAAAAATGAGGGAAAAATTGAGGAGACTAAGAAGCAACAATTTGTAAGCTGTGAAAATGAAGTAAAAATAAATAAATAGTATTAGCAAGAGGATTGATCAGAATCTGGGGTTAATGGGGTATTCTGCAGACTTGTTAGACATAAATATCTGAGAGGATCTTTTAGACAAAATAATGGGTGGGGTATTCATGCTCATATCCATTATAATCATAATATAGCCTCTCCCCCTTGGCAATATCACGCGTAGCAACCAAAAGGACCCGGCATTCACCATTTACACTGTACCTCACGCATTTAAGGTTCTGCTTCTTCCTACCCTCCCTGCACAAAATTGGACAGGTTTCAAGAACAATGGGCTTAAATATTTTTAATTCTTAATCTTAATGCAAACAAACAAACAATTTTCTGGCATGGCTTCAATAGAAGTCAAAGCTTAATGATGTGAAGAACAGATATGCCAGAGACAATGAGATGGATAAAATAACCGTGAAAGAAAAGCCAGGGAAGTAGTTTTCAAGTCTAGAAAAAGGACAGGATGAGACAGGACGCAATCTTACGGAGTATGGTTGTTAATGCCACTAATAAAGCGAGCAATGTTTCCACGTTTATCCGGACAGATAACAAGGCTGTTAGATGGGTCCTTTGCTAGAAGAAGGGTCATCATACTATCGCAATCGTCATGTTCCCGATTCTTAATGTAATCAACATCACCAGTATATTCTGTAATTAGTGTCATATCCTTTATAGGGCCATCAGCCTCAACGGTAAAACTGCATTATAAACAAATAACAAGAATAGATTCAATCTGCTTTAACAAATATAGTTGCCAGCAAACAAGATTAAACAAATAAAACAGAACTGAAAGGTACCCTTCACATGAATCAAAAACTACAATAAGGGGAGGGCATTCGCCTCTTTTGTACATAGCTCTACACTGCTCCAAAGTTTCAGTATCTTCTTTGGGGAGAACCTAATGGAAAACCACGATTCATTGCCAACACCAAACAGAGAAAATTGCCAATTGTAACCAGGAATAAAATATTTTGGGAGGTTAATTAGAAGGGAACAAATAGTTTCAGGTCAAACCTGCATGCCACCATTTTCAAACTTCGCTTGATTGGCAGATCTAGGAGCCATATCAGGCATATAAGTGAGTTCATCACTAAATTCCATGAACAATGTCGTCAAAGCTGAAGCAAGGGAACCCATTTGTTCCAGTCTTCGGGCAGCATCTCCTGTTGGAGTAAATGGTAATAGCCTCCTCCTCCTCTTGTGCAAAACCAACATCCTGGAACGTCTCCGACGTTTTCTAGCTTCTAAAAGTCAACCCAGATAAAAAAAAAAAAGAAATGAAAAGAAAAGAGAATAGAAAGGCATCATTCCACGATCTCTTTATAGAGAACATGTAAACAAAAACACTAAAGTTCCAGGAATCTTCAATTAGCTGCTCATTCCTTGAAAAAATTGTGTATTTAAACACAGAAAAATTGTAGGCAAAGCACATCTAAAAACTGGAAAATCATGTGATACACAACCTAAATATATAACATTTACATTGGTGTTCAGATATATGGTGCAACCTGCACAAAGAATGCACACATGTTAATGGTATAAAGGTTACATATAGATAAAAAGAGAACAAATCAAAGAATAGTATATATGGATCAAACAAAACAAACAAGAAACAACAAAATGCAGAGAATTTAATATGGTGATAGGCCAGCTTCATGAAAAACACCCAACTTCTATTGAAAATTCTCCTATTTTGCTCTCCAAAGAAACCAAACAATAAATCCAATTGAGTTATTTACTACATTGTATTTAATACATGTCATTTAGATTACATAATTCAGCAAACTCACGCACCAAACTATGCACGAGCATGGGAATACTTAGTAATTAACAAAAACTGAGACTATTTATCCCAAACATCTATATGTTGCAAAAGAGGGACTGGCGGACCACCCAACAGCCTAACCCATAGAAAACTAAACCAAGATTTGTTTGAAGTGACCCTCCATATCAAATAGTACCTCACTGCATGATGCTAAATAGGCCCAAACTGAAAAGACCTTTGAAATTTAACTTCCAAACGAAGACATAGAAGGCCTCTACGTCCTGATAGATAATCCAACTTATAAATAAAATATTTTTCATCAAAAAGAAAAAGCCTCAAAAGGGAATCAACTACATCAATTGAAAAGTGGTAGTGGATATGGTGCAAAAGAGCATGTTACAAACAAGAAATTTGACGGTAAAGTTTGGTGTTGCACAGAATCGTGGTGTGATAAATATCATTCGAAGTGAAGAAATGCAATGTGTAGAAATAAACTGAGTAGAAGAGAATTCAAAGACTAGAAAGCATGCTTGTAGGAAGATTCATTTAGACTAGAAGAGTATTTCATATATTGTTTAATTAAAATTACAAAGCCTTGAGTTTAGAATGATTTGGAGGTTAAGCAGCTAGTGGGAGAAAAATTAAAAAGTGAAATCTAGAGCCTCAGGAAATGAGAATACCAGAAAGGACTGTAATGGTTCCTGGAATTTTCACTATGCTAGTAAGATCTATATCCAATATGGTGTTTTCTGTTTCCTTTTTTTGGTAATATATGATGTTTTCTGGTCAACTATTTTGCTAAATGAGATTTTTGAAAAGTAAAAGATGCATACGATGAAGGGAAAACTTATACCTATACAAAAGATAAGTGTAAATCAAAACTACACGAACTATTTAACCATGGCATTTTATAATTCAAATTACAGAAACTTTAAGAGAACTGATTGAGTGGAGATACAAAGACTACAATGTGATGGGTATGAAATGATTAAGTGCAGAAATTATTTATTCAAAAATGAATTAAATAAAAAGTTAAAAAGTCTAAGAGGTAGAAAAGGACCTGCAAATTTTCCCAAAAAATAGAAATTTCTTCAAAGATGTCATAGTAGACGTATAAATTGGCCTAAAAAATGTATGCCAACTTCATCTTGCTTAAAAAAAGGACATCCTTGGTGCACAAGGCCATTACTCCTGCTTTGCAAAGAGATTCTTTCCACAATTTGAACCTGTGACCTTCCAGTCACAAAAGGATCCACTTATGTTGCACCATATTTATAAGAAAACTTACAAAGGAACAACATTCATTGCGCTTAACTGAAAAATAACAATAATGTAGGGGAACTTATTCATGAATATAGGAAAAAGTTGAAGATTGTAAAGGGTTGTACCCAGAGAGAGAGAGAGAAGAATTGACATGATAAATAAGACTATGCCACTATAATCAAAGAGGGATTACACAACTAGATAAATAATTTTGTCTGTCAGAGAAATGCTATATAATAGCAGTAAAAGTTTTATGTAATGTCAGAATTGCCAAATTGTGAAACTGTTGTGCTTAAAGGCCAAACTTCCCTTGAAAAATACCAGTTACATGTGGATTCAGAACCGTTCATAAGTTGTTTTCAGTTTTATGCAACTTTTTAATGTAATTATTCACCAAGAATTTATTTTGGTATGTTAACTGTAACAGGAAAAAATTTGTTACGAGCTGTGATATGTTATAGAGGGCCAAATCATTCTCCAAATCCCAGTTCTTTGCCCTTCTCTACATGAGTATTCATTAAAAATGCAGCAAGGTATATTGCATGTCAACAGGCAAAAAAAGAAAATATTAAATAAACAATGGAAACACAATTTTATCCATTACACAATTTGAAATCTAAATTAAAAGATTGACTGCTGCTTCCTACTTATTATCCATCGGCAGATCATCATATACAAAATTGCATCCACCGTGTGCTTCATCCATGTCAACCATATCTGTGACATGAAAGGCCATGATGGCTGTCTTAAAGGACTTTGCCAATGGTGTTTGCAAATAGAAAGATCACTAGACACCAAGCTCAGATGGTCTCTGAGATTGAAGAGAGGGAGAGAGAAGAAAACAACTTATTGGGGAAGGTGATACCATGCATGTTCTCATTAATTACTATATCAATATCTGAATTATTATACAGGAGAGAACTTTATCATCATTACATCTTCAGTACATGTCACCTATGACCATTCTAAGCACCAGGCTGGCAGTGAAGTTTTAACATATGAATTGTATACTCTATACCATGGTAGCTGACTAGCAACTGATCTAAAGGCTTATTCTTATAGATGGATAGTTGACCAAGAATCAGACATTCTTAAAGATGAAGGTCTATTAATAAACATCTAGAAAATGTGCCCTTCGGGTGCTACGAACCTTATATTGCCTGAAGTGATAGGAGCTATAAGAGCGCTCGCCTGATTGAACGAGGTGTTAAATTACAAAAATAAAAAATAAAAAAAAGAATAACATATTTAAAATGAAAAGGATAATTAGACATTATAATATATAACATTAACAAAAAATATAAGTTATATAATAAATGTTCAATATTTATATAAAAAGTAAACAATGTTAAAAACTTATAGGAAAGAAAAAAAACATACAATATAACATATAATATTAACACAAAAATATAAGTTAGATTATAACTAATATAACGTTTTATAACATAAAACATTCACACACACAATATTTTATATAAAGGTATAAGTTACACTGTTATAAGCTTACAGTTATGGAAAACATATATAAGTTTGCACCAATAAAAGGGAGAGTGAAGTGCTGAACAGTGCAAGCAAATATTGAATTATCACTACAATAATCTAAACTTAAGAGTTATATTAGAGCAGGGATGGCCACTAGGGGGGTTTCCTATCACAGGTGAGCCTACTGGTGACAGGCTGTCATGCTTCAAGGGTTCCTGGCTCATGATGGCTTGGTCATCTGACCTCGGATGACTGCTCTTGAAGTTGCCTCCCTCAGATCTATGGTATGAGGTCAATTCAAGTTATCGTAAACCACAAAAAAGGAGGAACTCACACTGTGGGTTTTGATGGGTTAAGTGAACAATGTTGGAGCCAGGTGTGTTTTTTTTTTTTTCTTTTGATTTTTCATTTTACTCTTCTAGTACACCGAGAGACCTTTCCCATACCTTCTGTAGACAACCCTTCACTTTTCATCAATTTTTCTTTTGATTTTGATTCATTACAGCCTAGGCAAGTGCTTGTGGAGCTCAACACCTCAGCAAAGGCGCTCGTCTAGGAAGCACCTGAGTGAGGGAGCCTTTCCTAGCAGTAGGCAAGGCACTTCCCCAGTGCCTTATGCCACCTGATCACCTAGGAGAGCACTAGGCTATCCAGGTGTTCACCTTTGTCTACACTTTGAAAATGAATGCCATCTGGCAAAACAACTAAATGTTAGACGGACTATACCATGTTCGGTCAGCATTAATTAGATTCCTAATGATACGGGATTTAAAACCAGTACCAGATGAGTAAGACCAAGACCAAGATTAGGTCAACTGGATTCCTTATCAATAACTAGTTTCTATTCTCAACAATGCCATTACCAAAGGCAATCTCTCTCTCTCATCATAATGGCCATTTCACATCCAAAATGCATGCATCCTCCAGAGTTAATGATAGAATTCATGTAACATCAAGAACTATGTTAACTGCTTTTCCAAAATGAACATATAATCCAAATAACAATCTCAAACACGATCGTCCCTGAGTATTTGTCCTATCTGAAAACTATATAATACAATTAATGTTTTAAACACATGTAGGACTCAGAAAAACAAACCCTCAAGGATCCTGAGAAGCTTAGCTTAAAATATCAATCTCTGTCCTAGACAAAATGAGATGTGTATCCAACACATTCTAGGCAAAGTTATGCTGTAATCTGTTGCTGCAATTGTATTAGTTTCAAGCTTAATAACCATAACAGGATTCATGAAATTTGACAACGAATGAAAAGTAGTTTATAACTTATAGTTGTTCATAACAACTTTCATTAATATAAAACTATTCTTGGAAATAAGACTTGTTGAGAAAAATCAAATTACAAATATTTGCCCATGTTTTATGCATAACCAAACCATTTTTACAAACATTCAAATAGGGAAAAATTAAAAATAAGGAACAGAGATTAGACCCTTCCAAATTAAATGTCATTTCAAAGATAATTGCAACTGTGACAAAGGTGGATACAATAGAAGAAGTTTGAAGGAAATGAAGGATGACTAAACCAAAAAACTTGTTGGAAAACTCTTATGCATTACATTGGATATAATGACATCTATATAGAGATGATTGGAGAGCTAACATTCATGTAGCTACTTAAAAAAAACATTCATGTAGCCAGTAGGCTATGTAGTTCCTGCCACTTAGTGGGATTAAGGCTTGGGATGATATAAAAGTTAATTGCACCAAGCAGAGAAATAAGCCTAGTGTAGAAGTGATCAAATGAGTTGTAAAATGTCATAATTGTGATTTAGCAATCACCTTGAGAGGAGGCACATTTTTCAGCGGAATCAGCGCACTTTTGAATCCGGAAGAAATCAACAATTTTCTTCTGGGGAAAACCTGGGGAAAGAGAAAACACGCATTGTCTCCAAGATCACTCGATAAAAACTCGTTCACAAACACATGCATAGAGACACAAAGGATAGAAAACGGGAATTGGTACGTTTGATAGGGGGTTGGTCAGAGCAGGTAGGGCAAGACCATGGACCAATGGGGACGCGGACGACGATTGGGCGGAGACAGCGCATGTGGTATCCCTTATCGCAGCGGTCGCAGAGGAGAAGCTCCTCGGCGCGTTCGCCGGAGCCGCATTGCTCGCAGACGAGGTCGCAGTAATCGTCCTCGTCGGATAAGACGGCGGGCTTGGCCCTCCTCATCACATCCTCCATCGACCTGTACTTCCGACGCGGCGGCGAGTGGTTGCGCGCAGCCTCCTCCCGCCGGAGCGGAAAGATCCTCTGCGCCGGCCGGCCCGCCGGCGAGCTGGACGGTGCCATTTAGTTTGCGGGGGTAAAATGGTAATTGAAGGGGCTGTAGAAGGGTCGATTGGGATTTAAAATGGAAAAGGAAAAGGAAAACTTGTAGTAGCCTGCTCTTCAATTGCAAAAAAGAGAGTGGAAGGAACGAAGGAAGCAAGAAGGAAAGAAGGGGCCGCGGGGAACCTGTAGAGCCTGGGGCGGGTGACCATGTAAGCATGACGTGGCGAGAGATTATTGGAGCAGGGAAACAGTCCGTTGCACGGAATGCTAGGCTAAGGCCGCACCTAGCAGAGCTGCGTATCTTTAGGCCTTAATAGCCGTTCGGATCCGAAGCGGCACACCAACGGAACCCATCGCCAAGCCAAAAGGCTAGGTCAACACCGTACTGTGCCGTTGACATTGCTATTGTTACTTTCCTTATATTTCGACGTTAATACGCCTTAATTTGATATTACCCCCCACTAAAATTTTTAAACGACAAAAAATTCAAAATTCAAATTTAAAATTAGTAGGCTTGTGGTCACGCCAAGAACAGAGCTTTCCTTTTTTTATTATTTTTTTATGACAAAATAGACATACTTGACATTTTAAAAAATAAGAGACATCTTTTATAATTTTATAACTCAAATTATACTTTTCACCTTTATTGATGCTTCATAAATGTTTAAAAAATTTAATATATCAAAAATAGTCTTACATTTTTTCTCCTCTTATTTTTTCTCCTTGTATGGTGAATTAGCCAGAATCTAGTTGTTTGCTAATTTCTTTTTTTAGTTCAGTAATGGTTTAACCATCGTCAAACTAGAGAAAAAGATTAATAAATTGTCGGATTTTAACTAGATTATTCAACAGAAAGGGAGGATAAAAGATGGGGAGAGAAAATATGATAAAATTTTTATTATATTAATAATTTTAACAACAATAAGGAAAAATATTGCAAAAGTTGTAACATGATAGATTATTATCATTTCTAAAATGCCAAGTGCGTTTGTCTTTTTACCAAATCTCATAAATGTTAAGTGTAATTTACTTTTTTTTGTAAAAAGATAGAGTTCTCGTTAAGAAAGATCAAAACCAACTAGTGAAACAACCTAAGAAGGAAATTGATCCTTTCACATGGTCTAACTAGATAGTTAAGCCCCTAGCTCAGTAGAAAAATGACATACACAATTCTCATCGTGACAAAATTGTCGAATAACAAATCTCTAACAAACTATCTAACAAATCAAAAATAGATTGAATATAATAACGACCATACAAAGCCAAGAAGTGAGATCAGTTAAGTAAGGACAAAACCACAATGGTAGAATCCCTTTCCACATGTAAATTTACCAACACCTATTTCAACATCACATGTAAACCTTCTAGAAAAGCTCGTGCCTCAATGTAAGCAACATCATTAACATAATTCACCAAACATGATAACATAGCAACAAGCTTGCCATAATGGTTACATATCGTTGCCCCTACAGTTACTACCTATTTGTGGAATGCACCATCCCATCTACGTTTAGTTTAGAATAAGACCAAGGAGGTGATTGTTATTCTTGATCCCTTGATGCCATCATTGTAGTGTTAAACAATCTATCCCAAGTAGCCACAAAAACTACAATATTTTACTTAGCAAACACACCACTAACAAGTCAAGTCAAATATGCGAGATGAGTGGAGTAATTGATTCTTATCATACCAAATGCTAACGCATTACCATATAGAGAATCACCTGATTTGTCGATAGTGTGGAAACCAAATAGCTTAAGAAATTTGTGAAAGATGTTGAACCCAATGCAAATACAAACATATCAATACCACATTTTGCACAGGTGTTCAATCACTACACAATCATGGAATAAATATAGCAACATTTTAGGGTTGGCACATCCTAATCTGAAACACCCGGTGTAACCGGTGTTAAGAGAATAAGAATAGAAGTGTGAAATTTCCAAAAATGCCCTTGAGGAGGTGATGAATCCTTGAGATTGAGGGTGCCTTATAAGAGGGGTATTTTGGTAATTTGGATAGTGAAATCCAATAAAAAGGATATTTTGATAAATTGGAAATAATTCTTATGTGAAATTTGGTGTGTAAGTGAATAAAATCCCAATTTGGTGTATATGTGGAGATATATGGGATTAATAAATTCACAAAGGGCATTTGGGAATTTTGGAATTTAATTCCATAAAGGAATTTAATTATGGAAAATAGGAAAATTAGTGGATATTAAATTATTTAAAAATAATTATGTTTTCCCTAAATTGGTGAATAAATATGAGGATGCCACATGGATGGTTGAGATGGAATCTTGGAAGCCAAGTATGGTGTCTTAGAGTGACACATGGCATTATGTGGTTCAAGATAAATGGAGAAATTTAAATAAATGTAAAAGAAAGGATAAGTGGTCTTTCAAGCATTTAATGAGAGGCATTATTGTGTTGGATTAAAGAAAATCCAAATGAAATGAGAAAATAGTCACCATTAATGTTTGAAATTATGGTGAATTAAAAAATAAAATGGAAAATGGGAAAATGGTCACCCATTAATGCTTGAAAAATGGTGGGATTTATTTAAATGGAAAATGAGGGATTTATGTCTTTCAAGTGGTCTCTCATGTGATGGTGGAAAATTGTCCCATTAAATTAAATGAAAAAAATTAATTATGTCTCTCAAGTGTGATGGTTATGAAAATAATCTCATTTAAGTAAATGAGAAATAAAAGAAAAATGCCAGTGATCTAAGGGCTTAGATACATTCTTGAGAAGTAGAATGAATCCAAAGGTGAGGATTCAAAGAGAAGAAATGGAATGGATTGCCAAATATTAAGAGATGAGTGGTTGAGATTAAATCTTTCAAAAGCACTTGGATTGTGCTTTTAATTGAAGGTTGAGATCTTCTCTTGAAAAGTGGATAAAATTCAATGGATGAGATTAACCAAGACCAAAGCACATGGATTGTGCTTTCTTGTGTGGTTGGGATTTTCTTTCAAAAAGCAAATGGAAATCAAGGGCTAAGATCAAGTCTTGAAATTGAGATTTCAAGACAAGAGTAGTATTTAAAGGGAAAGTAAGCCCTTGTCTCAAGTTTTGCCATTTCAAAGAGAGAAAGAAAATGAGAGGAAGGAAGAGTTGTCTTCCAAGAAGAAGAAAGGGAGAAGATGAAAGAATGGAGAAGAAATGAAGATCAAATCAAGGTATGTTCCATTCTTCTTTTCTCTATTTAGTATTCTTGTATGCAAAGTGAGTGACAAGTTGAAATGCCATTTTAGGTGGGAGAAAATTGTTTTGGAAGCTCTCTTGAAATAAAGATAGGGAGGTTCAAGAATAAGGTAAAGGATGGCCCCACGTGGAGGTGGCCTTGCATTGCATTGTAAGTAGGTTGCATAAACTTTTATATATCTCTTTGCTTGCTTTATTTGTTCATGAGACCTATGGTCATGGGGGTGGGAAAGAAATGGTAGGTTGATGCCTCAAACCATGTTGGGTTGTGAGGATGGAATGACCTAACCATGCTTGCATGCATTTGCATTACGTAGACTTGTTATGCTTGTATTTACTTTGCTATGTACCCTTACTGAGCTTTTGAGCTCATGAGGTTTTATCCTTCCCTTGTAGGTTGTTCTTATGTCAAAAGAGAGAAGAAAAAGTTGCAAGCTTGTGGGTGGAAGCTCATGGTGTTTATTTATTTTTATTGTAAATTTATGGCTTATGGAAGCCTATGTTGTTGTGTTTGATTTATGAGATGTAAAATTTATTGGGTTGGTAATGGCTTGTTAAAGCCTAAGACTATGAGTGTATATTCCTTTAAAGTGTTGATTTTTTTTTTTAAAGTGAATGAGATTGAGGCTTATGGCATGTTGAAGCCTAGGTAAAATCTTACTTTGGTATGAGTTGTTGTGGAAGCATCAAGGATGTTGCTTAAGCTTTAATCATGAAGGAAAAAAGGCTTTGGAATGTGAAAAGTGCATATTTTAAATGCATTTACAGGTGAGAAATTTTCTGGAAAAATTTGGGTTTTAAAGGCTCAAGAAAAAAAAAAAAATTCGAAGCAGCAAGCAGGCAGCAGCCTGCGCGCAGGCGAGGCCTCATGGGTGGCCGCGCGGCCGTGGGTGCGCGGCGGGCCCCGCCGACCAATTTTTTTTAAAAAATGGAAGATTTTGAGAATTTTGGGGCATTTCTTAATGGAATTTGGGCCCTAAAGGAATTTTCAAAATAAAGTGATTTTTCGGGCATTTTGGAGAATAATGCCGAAATTTTAGAAAATTGAAAATAATGATTTTTTCCTCCAAAATTGGTGATCAATCAATGGATTAATTTAAATAGTGATTTTTATGGAGTCCGGTAAAAATTCTTGGTCGAAAAAGAATTTAAAAATAATTGAGAAAATGACATTTGGGTGTCTGTATGAGATTTCCTTTTGAGCCAACGTGGTGTGGTTAAAGCCCATTGCCGCTAATGAATCATGGGGATTAGGGAATACCCTTGATGAGTCATGATATATTTTATCACTTAAGAGAATATTGGTATATGGAAAATTTCATAATTGCCCTTGAATTAAAGAGAAGGCACATAATGTGTAGGATGCCTTATGAGGGGCAAAACGGTAATTTGGAGTTCCATCCCGTAGTAAGATAAATTATTTTTGGAAGAATTATTTATATTGGAGAATAAATTTTTGGGAGAATTTAATTCTTGAATAAGTGTGTGGATAATTAGGAAATTTAATTAGAAGCCAAGTATGGTTAGATTTGTGACATTTGGCAAAATCTTATGGAATGAGATCTAAATTAAATTTGGGAATTAAGATTTATTTGATTTAAAGAATTTGGTGACACATGGCATGATCTTATGAATCAAGAGTGATATTTAAAATAAATGCAAAAGGAAAATAAATTAGTCTCTCAAACATTTAATGAGAGCCATGATGGAGGAAATAAAAAGAAAATCTAAATTAAAAAGAAATGTGTCAAGCATTAATGGTGGAAAATGGTAAATTTAAATAAATGCTAAAGTAATTAGATTATGTCTTTCAAGAGCCTTTAAAATTAAATCAAAAAAAAATTATTTAAGTCACCATTAAATGCTTGAAATGTTGTTGATTTAAATTAAATGCAAAATTAGGAAATTAGTCAATCTTGGGAAATTAGTCATGATTTAATTATTTGGAAAATGGAAGAATTATGGAAAATTGGATTGATCCAAGGGATGAGATTTAATCTCCAAAGAAAGATCAATGGATGAGATTCAAGGAGACAAAGTCTCTTGGATTTGTGTTTTCTTTAAGTCAAGAGAAGTGTTCTCCTAAGATCAATGGCTAAGATTAAATTTGGGAGAAGCACAAGGATTGTGCTAGTGTTTAAAGGTGGAGATTTAGTCTCTTGAAATAAGAAGAAATCTATGGCTAGGATGTAATCTTGAGATTTGGCATGGATTAAGAAGAAGATTCTATAAATAGGGAGTGGGAAATTGGTTCAAAGCTTTTCCCCACATGTGAAGTGAAGGAAGCAAGAAAGAAACCAAGGCAAAGAGAAGGAAGATAAAGATTAGCAAAGGTAAATCTAGTCCCTCTCTTGAAATAGTTGAATGCTTTCATATAAAAGCTAAAAACAAAACTTCTTTATTGTTTTGTTAGAGTGATTAAAGTCTAAGAGAGTCTTGGATTGTGGAAGTGTGAAGCTTCAAGGAAAACAAGGTAAGGGATAGCCCCATGTGGAGGGGTTTTTGCTTGCATTTGTACATGTGTGAATGAGTTGCATGTAATGGTTCTTTGCATGTTTTGTGCCCTAGTGGACCTATGGCCATAAGGAGGACTTGTGATGGGAGTGAGGGGTTGGTTGGTGCCTTAACCTAAGTGGTTATGAGGGCATGGAGAACTACCCTTAATATGCATTGCATTTGCATTACATGTTTATGTTCTCATACTACATTTACATTTGCATAGCACCCTTACTGAGCATTGGCTCATAAGTTCGTTTGAATCTCTATGTAGGTGGAGAATCTTTTAAGGGAAAGGGAGTTTTGAAAGGTTGAAGGCATTGAAGCAAAGATGGAAGCATGTGTAGTAGTGTTTAATGTATTTTGTTGTTAAATGTTGTATTTATGTGTTAAATATGTAATGTATGTTTAATGTGGGTGAAAGGGGGTAAACTTGAGTGTTTTGGAAGCCCCTTGGTATGAAAAAGTATTCTGGAAAATATGGTATTTAAAATATATATATATATATATTTTTATAAAAATAAGAGGAGGCAGTGTGCTGGTGCCATAGGCGTGTAGCAGGGCGCGCAGCCCATGCGCGCGCGCGGTTCGCGCGCTGGGGGGCGCGGCTAGCTACTGCTGCCCCCTTGCTGTTATACAAATTTTTTTTATTATTTTAATTTACTTTTTGTTTATTTAATTAATTATGAAATTTTGAGTAATTATGAAATAAATTTATTTTAAATAAACAATAAAGGATTATTTTAGCCTCTAAATTAATTATTAAATTAATGTGAATATGAGGCAAATGTGGGATAAATTCTATATTTTGGGGAATTAAATAATGGAGTATTTTCCTTAAATTTTAGAAAAATGATGAGAATGCCTTGATGTTGTATTTCAAAATTTATTTCCTAAGTGTTTGGAAAATTTGGTATTTTGTAATAATTAAAGGGAAAAAGCAATAGAGATTTGATAAGGAAATTTTATAAATTTTTCCAAAGAAATGTTAACCCAATAATTTTCTAAAGAAAATAAATGTGAGATAAATGGGTTAATAGTTGGGGCAAAGAAATTATTATTTTCTTCTAATTAAGGCTTATGCCATAATTTGTATGAATTTAGTGAGTGAGTTCATTTCTTTCGATCCTGGGAAGCCATCATTAGCTCTTCATTAAGAGCTTGAGAAGGTGGCACTTCTCGAGGTTTTGAGTTTATTCTTTGCGGGGTCGTTTAGTAATCCTTCCGAAACCTTGAGTGGAGTGAAGAGAGGGCGAAGTCTAGTTTCCCACCTAGGTCATTTCTGTTCGAAACATAGCCATCTCTTCGTCTTTGCCCTAGCATGTGAATAATAGGTTGATTATTCGTGAGTAACACCCGTAGGTGGGAGCGGGGCGTTACAATTAGGGAAGGGAAAGACGAGCCTAGTTCCCACCTAGGGCGTTTTATCTTCAAACATGGTCTACCCTTCACCTAAGGCCGGACAGGTGGACAATTTGGGTAATTGTTCACGAGTAACACCCGTAAGTAGGAGCGGGGCGTTACACAATCCGTACAAAATATTCGAAATTGCAATGCATAACACTAAATTTGTCCATGTTGGAAAAGCATTCGATACAAACTTCCACATAAAAATTTTAATTTTTGAGGAAAGCTTAAGATGCCAAATCCACTTCCAAAATGATACCATAGACCTCGAGTCACTATTACATGACTATTGATCAATTTGGATATTTATGTCTTCAAAAATCTTGGTATGCTAACATCAATTTGAGGTGTGTTAATATCACCACCTTTTTCTTGATTATAACTATTTTCATTCTAAATTCAAAAATTGAATGTTATCATACAAAGTTTTTATAAAACTTTCACTTCTTGGTTATAATTTTGATCTTTTTAATATTTAGGTTATGTTTTCCATTAAAAAAACAACTAAAACTTGAACATGTTGTTTGATAAAAAAATTTCTATTTTCAAAGTTTTGAAAACAAAAATTGAGCATTTAAGTTGGTATAAATTATATTTATTTTATATAGTGATGAATAAATTTAATTATTTAATTGATATTGCCAAAAAAACTCTTGATCAATGTAAACTTCTTTTTTTCTTTTTTATCTTTTCTCTTCCTTCATCGTTCTTCTTCCTATCATCCATTCCATTATCTCTTATTGACTCCCAAATAGAATTTTGGAGTGGGTAGCACTCCCATACTTAACACAAATGATCTTGAGAATGAAAAATGCTCTTTTTTGGTCCCCCAAACCTTGACTAGCTCCTTTGCCTCCTCCTCTCTCCAAATGAACAATAAATTTTATGTTGAGAAACTTTAATTGGCTTTGGGCTTACATAGATTAAATATATGGTGTCTAAGAGAAGGATGTATGCAAAGGGGTAAAAGGAAAAATTCTACTATTTACAAGGCTCTAAAAGAATGAAAATGCTTTAACAAACACAATATATATATATATATATATAGAGAGAGAGAGAGAGAGAGAAGGGTTTCATACTAAAAGGATCTTGAACTTTGATGTTTTCTTCAGGAGATTCTTTATTTGCCTAGATAACGAAGAGTTGAAAAACCTATGGTAAGGCTAGGATTTTATTCCCTAGATAGAATCTGACTCTAAAATGAGAAGTTTCATTCAAAGGAGAAGACTAAAGAAACTCCAAATCTAATCTAAGTATCACCAAAAAGGAAAGGAAAGTCAACAAAAGTATGGTCAATCATAGGGAATTCTCTAGATTAAAGTTCCATTTAAAGCGAAGAAGGTGGTGGTAGTCATGGATCATGGGGTAGAGAGAGAGAGAGCTAATATCAAAGCCCTTGACCGACATCCCACAGCCTAGCTACAAAAACTTGAAAGAGGAAATCGAACTTCTATTTTTAGGTCCATTTTTCATTTTACAATCTATGTCATGAGTTCCATGAATAGACCTAACATGTTGTGGAAGTGTCTTAGATATGTCCAAGGTCCTTTTTATATCCTTGAATCAACCAAGGATCAATTATTTCATCATTAAAGTAAATTGTCAAAAGTTTACATACAATGGTTGAACGTTTTTAAAAACTTTTCACAAATTGTTAATAGTGTAATCCCAACTATCAAGGTTAACTTAGTTTTTCTTATTACTTTCAAATGGTAGACAATCATCCAAAAGTTGTTAGTAATTAATGATAACTTCCACAAGCACTTTTAGCTTAAGGTCTTAGACCGTTATCTATTGCTTAGGCAATGACATCTAGGAGTCACTAAGACATTGAGTCGAATTAGTAGTTGGGGGACTCAACAATCACATAACTAGTTGTGGTTGGTACAATGCAAACTTGCAAAATGGATTATTTAGGGCCTTCAATGGTTAAATTAGATAGGGTTCTAAGCAAAAGGTATATTAAGCAAAGAAAAAGGAAGAAAATTAAGGAAGTATCAAACTTTTCATACTAGTTAGTGCCATGAATATTAGTGGGTGTTGAGAAATTTGTATTTTGATTTATAGATAAAATAATCTTTGGAAAATATATTTTTAGTAAATTTTGTTTATTAATAATTTTCAAAATTTTTTATAAATTCTTTTAAATTGGAGAACTTCATGCTCATACACTTATATTTTTCAAAATAGTCGAGTTTGGTTTTCTATTAATCGAGCATGATATGAAGCTTGTGAAAAGATTTTCTAAAAATCGGCTATGAAAAAGCCTTTTAATTATATGCTCATATTAGTCGAGTATATATATAAAGCTTTTGACAATATTTTTCAATCTAAGTATGCTTTTGATTCAATCGAGTATTACTTTAAAATAATCAAGTATTTAAGTGATTTAATCGACTATCATAAAAACTTACTCGAGTATGTTCTTACAAAAGCTATGTTTATTAAAACTAAATCGAGTATGGTATTTTGTATAATCGAGTATTGATTGTTCACACTTGAGTAAGGTTTTTGAGAAAATCGAGTATCTTTATAGATGTGAAATCTATGCATATTTTTCAATTAAGTAATGATTAGCGTGTTTTTTAAATCAGTCGATTATGTACTTTAGCAAAATTATTTTCAATCGACTATCAAGGTTCTCCTACTTGAGTATTTTATATAAGCTCTCTATTATTTCATATTTAGTCGAGTAAGGAGCTATTTTTAATCGAATATCTTTTGGTATCAAAATTCTGAGCACCTCCTTAATCGAGTATAGCTTTCTCATCAATCAACTAAAGTATTTTGATAATCGAGTATCTTTTTGTATTAATAGAGTAAAGGGTGGAGTAAAGGTTGGATAGAATCTGACTAAGTCTCTGGTCTTAAATATAATCGAGTATCAAATGTATGTACTCGAGTGAATGCTTTTGTTAGTCGAGTAAGTTTAGCCCAGTAATCGAGTAAGCAATGTAAAGTCTCTGTGCCTTCTAAGTTAGTAGAGTAATGACTTGATCATACTCGAGTGAGATCGATTACTTGAGATGTCTAATCAAGTATGCGCTCTATTACTCGAGTAAGTCCATAAGTTAGTTGAGTAACTGGTGTTAGATTTTAAAAAATAAAACTATTACTCAGAGAAGAAAAAGAGGATAGATTTAACTATTAGAGTTTTATCTCTTTATTCTATGAAGTCTATGTTATCTTATATAAAAATGATAAATATGATTATGCATTGTATGCAAAATGTTTATATTCATAATATGCATATATTTCCTAACTAATTTGATTGTTATCAGTTAAATCAAAGAAGTTGTGAGTATGTACAGGTATCAAAATCCCAACTATCAAGCTTCTATAAAAGGCCAAACGTAACAAAAGATGAAGCGACCATTTGGGAAAAGCCTAAGTTGCTAATGTCCAGGCAATATAGAGCCAATTCAAATTTAGACACAATAAGGCTAAGCTTTTACGAGCCAATGTTCATTGCTTGAGTGACTAATCTGTCTACATTCATTCTTCCTTCACTTCAAGCAAGTTATCTAGTAATATTTTTCATGTAAATCTTCTTAAACCAGATACTAGATTAAGATTGTTGAGTGTTTTATTCATTCATATTCTTATAATTATCTTTTGTTCAAAAGAACACTGAAATCATTGTATTATCTTATGTTTTTCTCTTGAGAAATCCTTTCACATATCTTGTGAAACTCTTGAAAAGGTTACATCTGATCCTTTAAAAGGTAGTGGTTGTGGCTAAGCCTAGAATGAAAAGACCCTCATATAAAAGGTTATAATTGCTCTTATAAAACTAAGGTTCCTACTTACCCCATTAAAAGTGGAGGTTATAATTGAACCTATAAAAACTATGTATTAGTTATAGTTGAGACCAAAAAACTAAAATCCTTTAGTAGATGTTTTCAAAATCCTTAGTGAGGAGCTAAGGTAATAGACTAGACATGTTGGCTGAACTTGTAACAGCCCACTATTGGAGATCTCACCAGCACAGGATGTAAAGGCCCACTACCAAATATACCTACTAGCATAGGATATCTGAAAGAATGTCATCACAAAGATAATATAGAATAATATAATTCAACATCATAATTCCAAATTTAGACATTATCAGCGAAAGTCACTGTAGTGGCCAAGAAAAACCACGACAATAGAATTTGTAGAGAGGGAAAGCTGGAGCCGAGGCAAAGCGAGGTTGATAGCTGGTAGGAGTCTGCTGGTAGAGATGGGCGTCGGGTGGCTCGATCATCAATGTACTAACAAGGGTCTCAAACGGACCTCTGAGGGTACCTTTGGTATCGCTCGGGACTGACCTCCTATGCTTGGGACATATTTACGCTCACAGGCACAAGTTAGAAGGCACGCGGGGATTCCTCACCCGCGTATGCCCTCCGATGCTTAAGTCATTACCAATAGCTTCCATGAACAATATACAAATAAAGCATGCTATTATTGAATAGGAGACAAGTATACCTTTTTTGACGAGAAAGGGTCCATCATGATGCTATTACGGAGCACCGGGGATGGACTTGCACGTTAATGGCAACCGAACGGGCTTAAGAGGAATTCCTCCCGGAGAGCCGGACAACTTAGGGGGCTTTCGAAAGAAGGTGGGCCTCAGGCAGACTACCGAAGCAGGGTCATGGTCCCTAAGGGACCTGCCTGGGCGCAGCTCTAAGCTTAGTGAGAGATGTCTCGAGGTGGCTCTTACTCAACCACCACTCCCTCAAGGGATATATCGTGTTCCTTAGATGCCAACACATTGCATTATATCTTATAAGTGTATCACGTGGAATAATATAAACATTAAACCTTATATACAGTATGTAACATGTTGTACATTAAGAGTCATGGGGTCTGGGGGTATATCATAATAACATGCATGCCATTTCACCATAACACAGACCATGGGCTTAATCACTTAGCTGCCACGCTCATACATAAGCCAACATACCATACATATAGATAGAGATATACATGTAGATTCATTGCACACCCACTACGCTCATACATGCTATGTATATATACATACATATATTAATGGTGGGAAAGAAATAGAGGGAGAGAGGAAAGAAGCCTCACTGGAAGCCGGTCTTCCTGGAAGGCTTCGAGGAGAAGCCTCCTTGAAAAAAGCTATGGCCACCGCCGAGAGAGCTCTCGGGAAGAAACTTTCCCGAGAGGATCCATGGACGCCGAGAGCCATCGAGAGGGCTATAGAGAGAAGGCGATGTTGGGCTTTTCTAAAAAGATGCGGAGAGACCTCTCAGAGGTGTGTGGTAGGAAAAGATGCACGGTGAAAGCTACTGCTGCTGCTGCTGAGAAAGAGAGTTGTAAGTCCTTTCCGAGAGAACCTGTGCTCTTGAGGAAAATGTTGGTGCTTGTTGGAGGGTGCTGCCATGGCTGCGGAGAGGGAATGCTTGACTTCCCAAGAGATCACCAAGAATGGGGGAGCCTTTCCGAGAAAATCTTGTTCTCTCCGAGAGGACCTCGTTGCCTTCTGCGAGAGGGAGATCCTTTCTGAGAGAGGAAAAGCTCTATTGGAGAGAGATCGACAGAGAGCACGAGAGAGAGCATGAGAGAGAGGGAGAGAAAAAACATGTAGGAGGGAGAGGAAGGATTGAACAGTGGCCTTCTTTTCCTTTTATACTCCTTGGACTTCCCTTTTATTACACATTTACCCCTCCCCTATGTTTGGCTTGATTACACTTTAGCCCTTTAAATCCTATATTCTCATTTGAGCTCCAATTTAGATAATATCTTTGTCATTCGACCACGGTTTCTTCTAGGGATTGAAACTCGAGATTGGGACCAATTTTGGGATTTACCCACCTAGGCCAAATGACCAAAATACCCCTAGACATTTGATGATCAAAACACCCTTAGGTGGACGCTTGGGAATTCTATGGCACAACAGTCACAATATAAACGTTTTACAACATCTTGGCACCATGGCTTATATAAAATGAAAACTTTAACATAGGCACTATTGTAATTAACAAAATATAAATTGTTCCCAAAGTGCCCTCATCAAATTCCTAACATGGATCTTTTAGTTAGGGTTGTCTCTATACACATATAGACCTAGGCTCTAGCCTTGGACTCGCCCTCAACAACTACTTCACATTTACTTGAAATGACATAAGAGTAAATAAGGTGAGGTACAAAGCTCACCAAGTATATATATATATATATAAAATGTGAAAAGATAGGATTAAAGGCATGGATAATCAAGATAGAGTAATGATGACTCTATGAAAATTGAATAATAGGACATAATTCATAAATTTTCATTCATAACCATTTCCATGCCATGATCATCATACATGCCAAGTATACATTCCCATACTCAACTACGTGTATCAATAGTAATAAATTTCCACATGCTCCACATGGCTCCCAAGGCCACCACCACCATGCATGTATATATATATACATCATGAAAATAAATCAACAATCAATTAAAATTTGAACTTTGTAATATCCCAAATTTTTTAAAGGGCTCAAGAGTAATTTTAACGTGGGTCATAGGTTAAATTATCAAAAGATTAAGGACTTCAGTATAATTTCTTATAATTATAAGTATCGAATCGACTGCAGGGAATGTTCCGGAGTGTAATTGTCTAAGAAAATATATATGGCCTCGACGAGCATCTCGAGATAGGCTTTATGCTATTAAAAGAAATTAGAATTGAGACGATTTTTGGTACTGCTAAATTACAGCTTCGATTCAGGCTAAAAAATTGAGCGATCGAATGAGACGTCCGGGAAGTTGATGGGATCCTAGGGGTGGTCTGGTTTTGCGAATGAGGCAACCCTGAGATGATTTTGGGATGAATCAATAGCCCAATGAGGATACCAAGGCAAAATCAATTTTATCAAGTAAGTTTGGAGTTATTAATTTTGCATTTTGGGTATCATAATGCAAATTAATTTAACTGTTAGAGGGTGTATTTGTAATTTAAAGAATTTCCAAGTGTAATAAAGATGTAATATGGGGATTAAATGTGTGAGATATATAATATATATGTGATGGGGCACTTTTGCAGCATTTAAGGGCATTGGGCTGAGAGAAGCACTGAAAGAGAAAGTGGTGGCCAAAAATTGCTGCAAGTTGAAAGCTATTGGCAGGCAAGATTGAGTAAATTATGCAAGAAAAGTTGGAGCAAGTTGAGGAATAAATTCAGGAGATTAATGTGCAATATATATGTATGTGTATACTTGCGTGCTTGGAGGCCAAGTATTTACAGGAAATTAAATCTGATTTTTTTCACTCATCTGAGAGCCATGATTTAGAGGGAAAGATCGAGAGTGTGAGCAGAAAGAGAATGGAGATCGAGATAGAGGGATGGAGGGGCGGCCATGGCAGCCCGCAACATGTTGGACGACGAACGGTGGTAGCGAACGTTGGTCGGCAGCGACCAGTAGCTAGAGCAGAAGTCATCAAGGGCGGTGGCAGTCGGCGAGGGCGGCAGCAAGGCCAGTAGTGCGTGGAGCAAGCGGCTGGCGAAGCTGGTTCCCACACACAGAAAGAAACAGAGGAAGAAGAAGAAAGGAAGAAGAAGGAAAAAGAAAAGAAAAAAAAGGGAAAGAAAATAGAAAAAAATACTAGAAAATCCTAGAAAAATAGGTAATAGAGATTTATTAGTATTTCAGAGATTTTGGAGAGAAAAATGGTTAGGGCACATGTTTTAAGGTCAAGCACAAAAATCGAGGCAGTGCACAAAAATCGAGATGGTGTACGAAAATCATGGTGCATAAAAATCGAGGTAATGCATGAGAATCGAGGTGATACGCGATAATCGAGGTAGGGCTTGTGACTCAAGGCTATGCACAAAAATCGAGGCATGCTGTGTAAACCAAGGAAGGCTGAGAGGCTAGGTTAAAGTGAGTAAAATTTCCTAGAAAATTCTAGAAATTAAGGAATGTTATTTTATGAATTGTTATAGTGAAATATTTGAAAAATTTTTAGTTTGGATTTATTGAGGAAAAATAGGAAGAAATAGAGAGAAAGATAAAGAAAATGCAAGAAATTATGAAAAAATATGTTTTAATACTTATTTAAATAAATATGATGTTTAGGGTGCTTTGAGGCTTAATTTGAAATAACTTGTGCGAATTTTGAGGTTGGCATGCAAATCGAGGCAATGCAAGTATTTCGAGGTAAGGCGCGAATATCAAGTTAGCTCGATAAGCTTGAGAAGGTAAGTGGTTCAACCCAAAAAACCCAGTTTCATGAAAGCGTTTTGTTATCATGTTGTCATGTTTTGGTATGCTATGCATCACGTAGAGTGCATTTACATGTTTTGATGATAAAATATGCATATGAGCACAATGAGATTCACGGTCATATGTTGCATGGGTTTGGGATTAGGGACTGGCGTCGTTACTTTGCCAAGGGTGCACCTATACACCTCAGTCTGATAGGGAGACTATAAAAATGGCGAGTAACAGTTGGATGCGGTCAATCCAAACATAAGAGTAATGATGTTATGTACATTGCATTCATACATGTATATTAAATGATGTACCCTTACTTAGATGATTCATCATCTAGCTTGGACTTTACCTCTGGAATATTCAAACGTTCTAGATGGAAATTGTAGCAGAAACGAGGATGAATGAGGAATGAAATGACACTTAGCAAAGTGCATGATGAATTGAATGATAAGTTGAATATATGTTATGTAGCCCATGTATTTAAGTTCTGCTACTTTAAATTCTGAACGTTTTGAGGAATGATGATGTATAGCCTTGTTTATGGTTAATGATGATGTATAACCTTATTTGTGATTAATGTTAAGATGTTATATTCAATTCTAGTTTTCGCAATTGATGTTTATGATGATTATTTTTCGAGATAAATGTATGAAAATTTTGGGATGGATATGAGGAATAATATGGTTTAGGAATAGTTTTTAAGAAAAAAAATTTATTATCATAGAATTGTCCTAAATTATAACACGCTCGAGAAAGTTGGGTGTTACAAGCTTTACCTACTGAGCTTATGACCACCTTAACCCGCGTCAGGTGCTCATAGTGTAATGGCCCTCTCCCGGAGATCTAGCTAGCATAGGACATTTGAAAGGAGGTCATTAAAAGTATAGGTACAAATAAGACTCAATTTAAAACATCCACTTAAAAACTCAAAAATAACTTAGCTACAAAAGATCATATACATTTCTTTTAAGTTCAACTTTCTTTTAAAATCTCCATAGGGTTGAAGCGCCTATACATAAAAAATAAAGGGTAAGAATGAAAAATTTACATCACAAGCTAATCTATCTTTGCCCTCAAAATACCCTAAGACATTATGGTTGGGAGAGGTACATGCCTATTATCATGCCCTGCTCGGACTAGTCCCTTCTTTAGTCTTACCTTTATCTAAAATGATGACAAAGAAGCAAAGGGTGAGCCACAAGGCTTAGCAAGTATACAATATATAACAAGCAAGGAATAAAAAGTTATTGAAGCATGGATAATTACTATAAAATGGAATAAAGCTTTATCATAATAATTCATACATTCTTCCCACATACATATTATTTCATCATGTCTCACATTCACCCTTACAATATGCCAATACAATGCTTAATAGTATCATACCAATATATTTTGGACCATTGTCCACCCACACCCTAATCTTACACTAGGCGCACCTAGTGAGCCAAAGCTCCCATAGTAGGCAAATATCTAGTTGTAACTGCTGCGTAAACTAATAAGTGTGCTACCTTCTCATATATATAAAATGCCATGCATATTCCATACATTACAAGCCACACATAGTGGTTAAGATCAAAATGCATATTTATTAGCATGATTGGGATTACTCATCTTTGCCTTGCATATATAACAATCCCCATTCATTAATCACTCCTAACATAAGACCCGACAATTTTGCTCACATTCTCACATACTAGACTTCCCACCCTCTAAGAATAGTAACTAAGATCATATATTGTTGAATCACCTTATTAAGGGCTCACATGCAGTTTTGGAGGGAAATCAAAGCATTAAAAGAAAGAATAAACCACCAATGGTATCAATCAGTTGACTGATGAGAGGGATTTGTCGATCGCCAGAATCCTATACCAATCATCGGTCGACAGAATCAAATTCAGACATCGGTCGACAAATGAAAAACATCTGTCAACTGATAAAATACCCAACCGACATCAGTTGACATATGAGAGAAATCTTTCAACTGATAGAATACAAAACAGGGGTCAGTTGACAAATGAAATAAATCTGTCGACGGACAAAATACAATTTCTCAAGCAGTCGATAGATATAGTGTAACACCCAATGTTATGAGTGTTTAAGGGTAACAAAGAATAAATTTGGAATAGAAGTGTTGGAGAATTTTCAAAAATGCCCCTGAGAAGAAAAAATGGATAAAAAGGGAATTTAAGGCCTCTTGAAAGGATGATTTAGGAAAGTGGATAATTTTGCCACCAAGAGTAATTTTGTAATTTGTAAAATAGCTCCATTATGGGAAAATATTTGGTGAGAAATTTCCCTACTTTGTTTTTGGATATATGAAGATATTAAAGAAATAAATGATGGTTAATCAAGTGTAAGGGTGACACTTGGCAAGATCTCATTAAAAGAGAAGAGTGATTTAGATTAAATCAAAAAGAAAAGAGAAATAGTCGTTTTAGCATTTATGAGAGTAATCATTATGGTGATTAAAGAAAATCTTTAAAGAAATGGAAATTAGTCTTGCATTAATGGTTGAAAATGGGAGAATTAAGTAAATGAATATTTGTCTTTCAAAGTGATGATTGTGAAAATTCTCTCATTAAATTAAATCTTGAGAAATTGGTTATTTGTGATAAAGGACAAATGAATCTAATAGTTGAGATTTAATTTTGGAGAAAAAACAAGATTAAGGGCTAGGATCAAGTAAGATGAGAATGATCCAAGGGCTAAAATTGAGTCTTGCATGGATTGAAATCAAGGGCCAAGATATAGCAAGATAAAGTAGATCCAATGGCGATAAATCAATTCTTGAAGTTGGCATGGATTTCCAAAATAATAAGAAATTTGTTTAAATAAAAGAATGGATGGTGGGGATTGTTCTTGGCTTAGGAATCAAAGGCTAAGATTGAATCTTCTTTAAGCACATAGATTGTGCTTTCTCTATGTGGTGGAGATTGAGTCTTGGAAAAGGCAAAAGAATCCAAGGATGGAGATTAAATGCTACATAATAGCATGGATTGTTTTTGTTTGTGTGGATGAGATTTAATCTCAAAAAGTAAATCCAATAGCTAGGATTGGATCTTGAAATTGAGAGATACAAAAAGGAAATTTCAAGAGAGGAATTGGAAGAAGTCTTCCAACAAGAAGGAAAGAAAAGAGAAGAAAAAAGGAAAGGAAAGAAGGAAAGAAAAGAAAAGAAGAAATAGGGAGAAAGAAAAGGTAAGAATTCTTCGATGTTATGGTGTGTGAATTTCTCTTTCTTTTGGTTTCTCTTTGAGTGGTGGCTTAGTCACTTTGTTTTTCTTAAGGTTTCTTTTGAGTAAGAAAGTTGGAAGCAATGGGATTGGAGGCTAGAAGGACCGTTTCAAGTCCAAGGAGCTCCAAAAGGTAAGGGATGGCCCCATGGGAGGTGGCCTTGCAAGCTTTGTAAGTATGTAGGATGGCCCCAAGGGATGGCTCCAGGTTCTAGCACAAGCGAAGACGAAGGGATGGCTGGCGTTTAGTTTTCTTTTCTTGGATTCGTTTGTATGAACTTGTAATCCAATGAGTTGTATTGTAATTAGCAGATACAATACTTAATAAGATGATGTATGGATATGGGTGTGTTCTACAATTGTATTACAAACAACGAGCAAAATATGTGATGTTTATATTTATTTAGTGGAAATCCTAGCTATTTAACATTACAGGTTCAATCCTTGCTTCCATTGATAAAAGATTTCCCATAACACTTGAGTGATGTACAAATATAATGAATATCATATAGCTTTATTGTATATTTGAAAAATGGGGTGTTACTAAATGCCTTTGCCTCAAGCTAATTGAAGAAACACAAGATGAATTACCCTACACATGACTTAGAGTTGGCGGCGATGGAATTTTCTCTCAAGATTTAAAGGTACTATTTATACGGTGAGAAGGTGGAGATTTACACGGATCATAAAAGTTTAAAATACCTCTTTTCCCAGAAAGAGTTAAATATGAGGCAACGACATTGGGTGGAGTTATTTAAAGATTATGATTGTGAGATTCTTTACCACCCAAGAAAATCTAATGTGGTGGGCGATGCTTTGAGTTGACAGGGAGCATCTATGGTAGCTATGATGGTCTAGGAATGGATGCTACTAGAACATATGGATGAATTGTCTATTTCTACTCCCAAGGAGAGACTGTAACACCCCAAATTTCTTGAGCGTGTTATAACTTAGGATTTCGGGATTATAAAAATTTTCATATCACAATAGCTGTCATACACCACACAATATCCCAAAAATCCTAATTTTTACCTTCTCAGCTTAACAAACCCAATAATCAAATAGCTAAGACAGGTATTAAAATCTCAAATGCGGAAGCTAGATCGAACCTGATATGGTTCAAAACCATAACATTTTATTTATCATATAATTCTTCAAGACATCTACAAAATATATTACATGGACATCATCAAGTGATAACTGAATATCTTAAACATACCCAAAATTACATAGGTTTACACATAAACAAAAATATGCTAATCATGCTACAGACAGTAATTTAAGTTAATCCTTCAACTACCTCCTTTCCCTTAGAGCCGCTTGTCGAACCTGGAACGTTTGAATATTCCAGGGACATAGTCCAATTAGAAGATGAATCTTCTAGTGAGAAACTCCAAAAATAACAGTTTATATAGATGCATGATCAGGTATAAATATATGAGAAGACAACGAGAACTACTCTGAAGTGACCCGTGAACACGTCAGCCTCCTCCAACGAGAGCTTTCTCAATGGCGCACGCATAGCGCCTCTCGGGAGGTCCCTAACCATGTCACTTCGGCCCAACTTCATAGAACTCATGCAAGCACCACATCCGTTGTGCCTTAGACTCACGGTCTTCCCCACGAGAGCTTTCTCGATGGCGCACGCATAGTGCCTCTCGGGGGATATCCGACTTTTGCCCTCGGCCAACAACAAATAGGTACAACAGTATGGCCACACGAATTTTATAAATGCAACAGTTAAAAAGCCAACAGCATATATTTTCAGGAAAATTCAGTTTATATATGCAACATGATTTCACGTAAGAGAACAATACGTATAATAACTTCAAGAAACACGTTTTATGCAATAGAAGTCTCTCATAAGAGAATAAAAATAGGATTTGAAGTATAGGAGTCTCACATAAACCAATTTGTCACACAAAACTAGGTTTTTAAGTCGGAGCACTCACATTGTTGGTTTATCTCTTCGACGGTATAATTTTACAGCAAATGGCCTAGGTTTCTGTAGAAAACACATGTTTTGGTAAACCTAACCTCAAATATTTTTATATAGAGTTGAAGGGTATTAAATTAGGGGCATAACTGGAAAATTTCATGTAAAAAGGACCCCTTACGCGCCCAAAGAAGGCTGGCCACGCGCCTCCATGCGCAGCATTATCTGGCGCGTGTAACTCACGCACAGGCACCAGATTCCGAACAGTAACGCGTCGTTTTCGTATTTCGGCCATATCTCCCTCATTTTAACTCCGATTCGACCCCCGTTTGAACCTACGCGACCCTCTCTTTCCCCTCTACAGGATTATCAAAAAAAAAATTAGACTTACCTCACCTTTTTGCTGACTGATTTTGGTGAACTCCGGCGAAGACTCGCAACTCAGATGAGGCTCGTTCTCCGCCGCTTCTCCATCGCTTTCTTCCCGCCTTCTTGCCGAACCTCCTTTTCTCTCTCTAGAGCAAGCTCCTCCTCTTAGAGTGCTTCACTCCTCAAATTTGTTTGGAATGGTTTGAGAGCAACTTAAGGTGCCTATTTATAGAATCCTCCAACCAATGGTGTTATGCCACTTATCACAATTTTAGCCATGGACTCCAAAGACTCAAAGCCATAATTGAGTGGCTTTTGAAATCCAAAACTAGAATTAATCTAACTTTTGAAATCTAAGCTAAAACCCTAAACTTCTTTCAAATAACACTTTGGCCTTTATTTCAAGTTTTCAACTTTAACATTTCACCACCTAAGCTTATAATTTCATCATTCTTTCATTTGGATAATTTCTTTAATTAGAATTATACCCTCAAACATAAAATTTATCGAGATACTTAAAATCCCAAAATTATTAACTCAAAATTACTCAATATATACGATTTTTCGGAAGCCCCTTACCATCATTCGGTATTTTTAGGGTATAACCTAGCTTAACCGAAAACCATTTCTGATTTGATTTCTTTTAGTGCAATAAGTCTCACCTCAAGACGCTCGTTAAAATTATACCTTTGTCCTTAGGTATCTAAGCTCTAGGGCACTCCCTGCGACTGATTCGGTCACTTGTTGCATTTCAAACATATTTTTTGGTATTTTAACTCACTTAAAATACGTGATAATTTCACGAAAATATGGGGTATTACAGAGACGCCTTATATATTGTGCTTTTATAAAGGTTCAGTCAAAATTGGTTGACCAAATTTGAGTCCATCAACATATTAATGGGAAGCTGGCACAGGTTTTAGCCGATGTTGAGAAATGTAATCCCTTGGGTTACAGTCAGAGGGTTGATGGCCTGTTGTTATTTCATGTGAGGATTTATGTGCTAGATGATGAGGGGATAAGGAAAGAGATTTTATCTAAAGCTCGCAAAGCACGCTATACTATTCTTCCTTGCACGACAAAGATGTATTAGGACCTTCAATGTCAGTTTTGGTGAGACAACATGAAAAAAGATGTGGCAAAATTTGTTTCGCGTTGTTTGGTGTGTCAGCAAGTAAAAGCAGAACATCAGAAGCTAGCTGGCTTATTGCAATCATTGTTGATCCCAGAATGGAAATGGGACAATATCTCTATGGATTTTGTGATGAGTCTGCCTAGAACAATGAAAGGTCATGATGTAATTTGGGTGATAATTGACAGGCTGACGAAATCAGCCCACTTTTTGCCAATCAAGAAGACCTTCCTTCTAAATCGCTTGGCGAAGATGTATATTAAAGAGATTATGAGGTTTTATGGCATTCCATCTAGCATTGTATTGGGTCTAATCCCCGGTTCACTTCATATTTTTGGGAAGTTTTGCACTATACCCTGGGAACTAAATTGAAGTTCAGTACTACGTTTTATTCGCAACCTAACAAACAGAAAGAGTGGACCATTCAGAACATGGAGGATATGTTGAGGGCGTGCGTGCTAGACTTTCATAGTACCCAAGATGATCATTTGCCATTGGTGGAATTTTCATATAATAATAGTTATCATTCTAGCATTGGGATGCCACCTTACAAGGTGCTTTATGGTAGGCCGTGTAGATTGCCTACGTGTTGGGAGGAGATTGGATACCACACATTATTGAGAAAGAAAGTTATTAAGCAAACGTCAGATAAAATTTAAACTATAAGGGCTTGAATAAAAACCACCCAAGATAGAAAAAAAAGCTATGCAGATAGGCGATGATGTAACTTAGAGTTTGCCATTAGAGACCATGTATGATTGAGAGTGATACCCATGAAGGGCGTATGCAGATTCGGAGTCTCTAGGAAGCTCAATCCCGATTATATTGGACGGTTTGAAATATTGGAACAGGTAGGATCTTTGGATTACTGGTTAGCTTTGCCTCCTCAATTGGCCGATGTTCATATTGTTTTTCACATGTCCATGTTAAGGATATATGTGTTGGATCCTCAACACATCATTGATTATCAGATTATTAAGATCAAGGAGGAAGCATCATATATATGAGGAATTTCCCATTGGCATTCTTGAGCAATAGGAAAAGGTGCTAAGAAATCGATTGATCCCTTTTGTTAAGGTCCAATGGCAGTGTCACTCTTCGGACAAGACTACTTGGGAGTCAGAAGAAGGAATGAGGCATCTCTATCCTCAGTTGTTCGATTGACCAGGTACGAATTTGGAGGACCAAATTCTGTTAAGGGGGGAGAAATTGGAACGACCCATTAACGAGTCTAGGACACTATCAATAATTTTACGCATGTCATATTATTTCCATTAATTGATCATTATTGTTGTTGCCAAAATACAACAATCTATTTTTTAATTGCGGACAGACGCAAGAGTCTCGGGAGTCGTGCCTTCACCGATGGAAATCTGGACGAAGAATTGGATCTGGTAGAGTCTCAGGTCTGACAAACCAACAGAGCTGATGGTCTTGTGGGTTGATGATCTGGCGGCCTCAAAAGTGATCTAGTGACCTCAAGGTGACCGGGTGGCCAAAAGTGATCTGGTGGCCTCAAGGTGACCGGGTGGCCAAAAAGTGATCTGGTGGCCTCAGGATGACGAGAGGCCTTAGAGTGACGAGAGGCCTCGGAGTGACGAGAGACCTTGGAGTGACGAGAGGTCTCGGGGTGACGAGGGGTCTCGTGGTGACGAGAGGTCTCGGGGTGACGAGGGGTCTCGTGGTGACGAGAGGCCTTGGAGTGACGAGAGGACTCAGAGTGACGAGAGGTCTTGTGGTGACGAGAGGCCTCAGAGTGACGGACGAGTGACCTTGAGATGGACGAGTGACCTTGATGACGAGTGGCCTTGACCGAGTGACCTGAGGGTGACGAGTGGCCTTAATGACGAGTGGCCTTGACCGAGTGACCTGAGGGTGACGAGTGGCCTTGACCGAGTGACCTGAGGGTGACGAGTGGCCTTGATGACGAGAGGCCTTGACCGAGTGACCTGAGGGTGACGAGTGGCCTACAAAACGAGAGCACCGTTAAAGCGCGGGTGGGGGTCCCTGCGCAAACCCTCCGATGCTTAAGTTAGATCTCGAGAGAAAATGAAAGGATTGTACTTCAATTACTCAAAATTTTGTACCTTGTGATGAAGGCATGATCTCGTATTTATAGCGGAGGATAGAGAGAAGATGTGCGAGAATCTCGCGGCCAATTTCAATGATTTCGCGGCCCATCCGAGAGGAAAAAGAGGAGAGACTGGCCCAAGCCCACTTGACCATGATCGGGTGGGGGGTCACTCGGTTATGACCGAGTGGGGGGCCACTCGGTCATGACCGAGTGGGGGGGGGCACCCGATCATGCATTCTTCTCCCCTTTTTCTTGGCTCGGTTTTGAGTGGTTCCCATACCTCAACTTCATGCCCAATTTTCATGATGATTTAACGCGAATATCTCAAAACTCAAAACATAAAAGTTGTAGTCATAAATAGCGAGTGGCCACTCGGTCATGACCGAGTGGGGGCCACTCGGTCATGTCTTCTTTTTCCCGACCGAGTGGGGGGCCACTCGGTTATGCCTTCTTTTGCCCTTTTGACTTGGTTCGAGTCCATCTTCCTTCAATACTTAACTCCGAGCCTTCATAGTGTAGGTGCATCAACTTCATACCCGATTTACCCCTTGATTAAGCCAGAATCTATCGAAACTCAAAACATGAAAGTTGTACATAATTCTCTTATCTTTCCATAGGACTTTTAACCAGCACAATCGGAGCTTGTATGAGAAAGTTATGGCCGAAAAACTAAGGTAGTGTCGTACCCACTCGGCATAACCGAGTGGGCCCTCCCCACTTGGTCTCGGCTCGACCTCTTGCTCTTTCGGATTACTTCCTTGATCTCCTACAACCTGTTGGGCCTTTGGGTTTCATGTCCATGCCTCAAGACTATTTTTTAGGTCTTGTGATTCTCCATGTTTACAGGGCATACCAATTGCTCCCTACTCTTTTAGCCGGAAGGTTCGGATGAAAGAGTATCTTGTCCGGTAAACTTTTGAACACCACTTCTCTTTTAGATGCTTAATCTTCTACACATCCTCTTGAGCTTGTTAGCACATCATGGTTTTAAATTTCTGGACTCTTGTGATTTTCAATTCCTTTACAGAAGTATGAGGTAGATATACTAGTAAGTTTGCTTTCCATAGATGTCGAACTATGCATCGAACGATGCGTTTGATTCTGTTCCCAGTTATTGAGTTATGCGCGGGATAATAGGCTTGAATGTAATTTTACCTCGTTGCTGGGCCATGGGCAGGACAACGGGCTCGATCGCGTTTTACCTCGTTGCCAGGCCGTAGGCGGGACAACGGGCTTGATTGAATTTTACCTCATTGCCGGGCCATAGGCGGGACAACGGGCTCGATCGAATTTTGCCTCGTTGCCGGGCCATAGGCGGGACAACGGGCTTGATCGAATGTTACCTCGTTGTCGGGCCATAGGCGGGACAACGGGCTCGATCGCGTTTTACCTCGTTGCCGGGCCGTAGGCGGGACAACGGGCTTGATCGAATGTTACCTCGTTACCGGGCCATAGGCGGGACAACGGGCTTGATCGCGTTTTACCTCGTTGCCGGGCCGTAGGTGGGACAACGGGCTTGATCGAATTTTACCTCGTTGCCGGGCCATAGGCGGGACAACAGGCTCGATCGAATTTTACCTCGTTGCCGGGCCATAGGCGGGACAACGGGCTTGATCGAATTTTACCTCGTTGTCGGGCCATAGGCTGGACAACGGGCTCGATCGCGTTTTACCTCGTTGCCGGGCCGTAGGCGGGACAACGAGCTTGATCAAATTTTACCTCGTTGCCGGGCCGTAGGCGGGACAACGGGCTTGATCGAATTTTACCTCGTTGCTGGGCCATAGGCGGGACAATGGGCTCGATCGAATTTTACCTCGTTGTCGGGCCATAGGCGGGATAACGGGCTTGATCGAATGTTACCTCGTTGTCGGGCCATAGGCGGGACAACGGGCTCGATCGCGTTTTACCTCGTTGCCGGGCCGTAGGCGGGACAACGGGCTTGATCGAATGTTACCTCGTTGCCTGGCCATAGGCGGGACAACGGGCTTGATCGCGTTTTACCTCGTTGCCGGGCCGTAGGTGGGACAACGGGCTTGATCGAATTTTACCTCGTTGTCGGGCCATAGGCGGGACAACAGGCTCGATCGAATTTTACCTCGTTGCCGGGCCATAGGCGGGACAACGGGCTTGATCGAATTTTACCTCGTTGTCGGGCCATAGGCTGGACAACGGGCTCGATCGCGTTTTACCTCGTTGCCGGGCCGTAGGCGGGACAACGGGCTTGATCAAATTTTACCTCGTTGCCGGGCCGTAGGAGGGACAACGGGCTTGATCGAATTTTACCTCGTTGCTGGGCCATAGGCGGGACAACGGGCTCGATCGAATTTTACCTCGTTGTCGGGCCATAGGCGGGATAACGGGCTTGATTGAATGTTACCTCGTTGTCGGGCCATAGGCGGGACAACGGGCTCGATCGCGTTTTACCTCGTTGCCGGGCCGTAGGCGGGACAACGGGCTTGATCGAATGTTACCTCGTTGTCGGGCCATAGGCGGGACAACGGGCTCGATCGTGTTTTACCTCGTTGCTGGGCCGTAGGCGGGACAACGGGCTTGATCGAATTTTACCTCGTTGCCGGGCCATAGGCGGGACAACGGGCTTGATCGAAATTTACCTCGTTGCCGGGCCATAGGCGGGACAACAGGCTCTATCGCGGTTTACCTCGTTGTCGGGCCGTAGGCGGGACAACGGGCTTGATCGAATTTTACCTCGTTGCCGGGCCATAGGCCGGACAACGGGCTTGATCGAATTTTACCTCATTGCCGGGCCATAGGCTGGACAACGGGCTCGATCGCGTTTTACCTCGTTGCCGGGCCGTAGGCGGGACAACGGGCTTGATCAAATTTTACCTCGTTGCCGGGCCGTAGGCGGGACAACGGGCTTGATCGAATTTTACCTCGTTGTCGGGCCATAGGCGGGACAACGGGCTCGATCGCGTTTTACCTCGTTGCCGGGCCGTAGGCGGGACAACGGGCTTGATCGAATGTTACCTCGTTGCCGGGCCATAGGCGGGACAACGGGCTTGATCGCGTTTTACCTCGTTGCCGGGCCGTAGGTGGGACAACGGGCTTGATCGAATTTTACCTTGTTGTCGGGCCATAGGCGGGACAACAGGCTCGATCGAATTTTACCTCGTTGCCGGGCCATAGGCGGGACAACGGGCTTGATCGAATTTTACCTCGTTGTCGGGCCATAGGCTGGACAACGGGCTCGATCGCGTTTTACCTCGTTGCCGGGCCGTAGGCGGGACAACGGGCTTGATCAAATTTTACCTCGTTGTCGGGCCGTAGGCGGGACAACGGGCTTGATCGAATTTTACCTCGTTGCTGGGCCATAGGCGGGACAACGGGCTCGATCGAATTTTACCTCGTTGTCGGGCCATAGGCGGGATAACGGGCTTGATCGAATGTTACCTCGTTGTCGGGCCATAGGCGGGACAACGGGCTCGATCGCGTTTTACCTCGTTGCCGGGCCGTAGGCGGGACAACGGGCTTGATCGAATGTTACCTCGTTGCCGGGCCATAGGCGGGACAACGGGCTCGATCGTGTTTTACCTCGTTGCTGGGCCGTAGGCGGGACAACGGGCTTGATCGAATTTTATCTCGTTGCCGGGCCATAGGCGGGACAACGGGCTTGATCGAAATTTACCTCGTTGCCGGGCCATAGGCGGGACAACAGGCTCGATCGCGTTTTACCTCGTTGTCGGGCCGTAGGCGGGACAACGGGCTTGATCGAATTTTACCTCGTTGCTGGGCCGTAGGCCGGACAACGGGCTTGATCGAATTTTACCTCATTGCCGGGCCATAGGCGGGACAACGGGCTCGATCGAATTTTACCTCGTTGCCTGGCCATAGGCGGGACAACGGGCTTGAGTTTATTTTTCCTGTAAGCAGAGCATAGCAAACAAACTTTCACAAAGCAATGTGTAATGGAAATGCTTACATTTTTTTTTTTTTAAATAAGTGAGTACATCCACTGTTTCATTCTGGGTCTTATTGTTGCCTCTGAGCATGAAATGTTTAGTTTCTCGATCTTTAACATAGGCTCTCTTCAATGGGTCTGAATTTTGCTCCCAGTTTTCTCTTTGAGGGCATTAATGGTGGCTAACTGCCTTCTTCTAAGGGCATGTCCTTTCGTGGTTTGTCTAGATGGAATAGGAGTCGTCATTTACCATAGTTTCACTGCCCGAGATGACATGCATGGGCTCATGAACTGGTTCATTGTCTAGAGGTGGATTCTCTCTGTAACCCCTTCCTCTCTCTTGACATCTCTGATTTGATCTCCCCTGCTCTTCCTATCTATCTTCTCCTCTTTAAGGATCACCATCTTTGATCTGTACGTACCTTTGAAGATGTCCTTCACGAACTAGCATCTCAATATGATCTCTTTAGTCCCGGCACTGGTCAGTGCAATGACCACGGGTTCTGTGATATCTACAATATTCTTCTCTATTCTTCCCCATTAGATGGTCAACCTTTTTCGGGAGTCTAATGAGACCTGACCCTTCGATGGCTGCAAGTATGGTTGACCGAGGTTGGAGGAGTTTGGTGTAATGGTGGAACTGGAACAGAGGTATATCTGATCTTCTAACCCTTTCCTGTTGTCGAATAGACTCTTCTTCTCCTTCGCGCTCCTTTTTCTTCCTTTCTTTGTCCTCATTCCCTGCCACATTTCTCATAATTTCAGTGTGAAGGATATACCTGTTTGCTCTGACAAATAGATCGGCCAAGGACGTTGGGGGGTCTAAAGAAAGTGACTCTTGGAGAGAGGCGAGACGCGTCCCTTGGAGCATAGCAGACACGGCTACTTAGGCCGGCAAGTCGGGGATTTCAAGGGTGGCATTGCGGAATCTATCCACAAATTGTCGTAAGGATTCTTTATTCCCTTGTCGTATACTGAGAAAATAGGTGGCATCCTTTTTGCTTCGACTGTTAATCACAAAAGCTTTGGTGAACTCTGTCCTAAGATGTCCAAATGAGGAAATAGAGGATTTTAGAAGGCTGTTAAACCATGTTCGAGCATGTCCTGACAGTGTTAAGGAAAATGCTCGACACATTATATCATCATCCCATCCATGCAACATCATTAGTGACTCATAGTTCTGAACATGATCATATGGGTCATCTTTTCCGGAGTAGAGGGTGATTTGTGGCATTTTGAATTTTCGAGGCAGCGGTCTCTCCAATATATCTGTCGTAAAAGGAATTTTTCTTCGTTGGTGCTCTTCTGTTGCAGGGTAAACTTTTTCCACTCAAGCACTTCTTCTACTACTCGTTTCATATCATCCCTCATAGTAGCTGTTGTCTGATTGTCATATCTTGTTGGGGTACTGCCCACTGTTTCATGATACCTTCGTCTTTGAGGACTTCTAGTCCTGTTTTCCATTTTGGGGTTTTCATTTCTTCATGGTACTGAATGAGGGTTCTTCCTTGGAGGTGGTGACCTAGGCCTACCCTCTCGTCTAGGCGTAGATCGAGAATGAGAATCAGAAGTAGCTTCTTGGTAGGAATCGGTCCCTGCCTAGGGTTGAGGTTCGGGGGATGGCATAAACTTTTTCAGAGTATCAGGTAACGTCCCTACAGGCATCATACCTTGGAGGATTCCAGCCATGTCTCGAAGTGCTTGCATACCTTCAACGCGTTGTTGTCTCAATGCTTCGTATTCTTCCCACGGTACCGTATGTGGTGGCTGTCGTGAAGCCCCAGCTTGATCAGTAGGAGGTAGCCTGGAGCTAATAAGTGGTGGCGATGGGACTGTTTGGTTCCCCACCTGCGGGATGGAGCGATCATCTCCTTCAGGTTGAGCATTATGTGGGGGAGGAGGTGCTCCCTGTTGCTGAGTGTTTCGTGGTGGTAGGCGCGTTTCTACGCCTTGAGAGAGAGTTCGTCGGTGTCCACGAGTGTTTGCCATTCTTAAGTTGACTTTTTGTCTTGCGTTTCCCACAGACGGCGCCAATTGTTGTTGCCAAAATACAACAATCTATTTTTTTTTATTGTGGACAGACGCAAGAGTCTCGGGAGTCGTGTCTTCACTGATGAGAATCTTGACAAGCGATTGGATCTGTCAGAGTTCCAAGTCTGATAATCCGACAGTGCTGATGGTCTGACAGGTTGATGATCTTGTGGGCTGATGATCTTGGGGATTGATGATCTGGTGGCCTCAAGATGATCTGGTGGCCAAAAGTGATCTGGTGGCCTCAAGGTGACCGGGTGGCCAAAAGTGATCTGGTGACCTCAAGGTGACCGGGTGGCCAAAAGTGATCTGGTGACCTCAAGGTGACCGGGTGGCCAAAAGTGATCTGGTGGCCTCAAGGTGACCGGGTGGCCAAAAAGTGATCTGGTGGCCTCAGGATGACGAGAGGCCTTAGAGTGACGAGAGGCCTCGGAGTGACGAGAGACCTTGGAGTGACAAGAGGTCTCGGGGTGACGAGGGGTCTCGTGGTGACGAGAGGCTTCGGAGTGACGAGAGGCCTCGTGGTAACGAGAGGCCTCAGAGTGACGAGAGGCCTTGGAGTGACGAGAGGTCTCAGAGTGACGAGAGGTCTTGTGGTGACGAGAGGCCTCGGAGTGACGGACGAGTGACCTTGAGATGGACGAGTGACCTTGATGACGAGTGGCCTTGACCGAGTGACCTGAGGGTGACGAGTGGCCTTAATGACGAGTGGCCTTGACCGAGTGACCTGAGGGTGATGAGTGGCCTTGATGACGAGAGGCCTTGACCGAGTGACCTGAGGGTGACGAGTGGCCTACAAAACGAGAGCACCGTTAAAGCGCAGGTGGGGGTCCCTGCGCAAACCCTCCGATGCTTAAGTTAGATCTCGAGAGAAAATAAAAGGATTGTACTTCAATTACTCAAAATTGCGTACCTTGTGATGAAGGCATGATCTCGTATTTATAGCGGAGGAGAGAGAGAAGATGTGCGAGAATCTCGCGGCCCATTTCAATGATTTCGCGGCCCATCCGAGAGGAAAAAGAGGAGAGACTGGCCCAAGCCCACTTGACCATGATCGGGTGGGGGGTCACTCGGTTATGACCGAGTGGGGGGCCACTCGGTCATGACCGAGTGGGGGGGGCCACCCGATCATGCATTCTTCTCCCCTTTTTCTTGGCTCGGTTTTGAGTGGTTCCCATACCTCAACTTCATGCCCAATTTTAATGATGATTTAATGAGAATATCTCAAAACTCAAAACATAAAAGTTATAGATAATTCTCTAAGCTTTCCATAGAACTTTTAATGAGGTCAATCGGAGCTCGTATGAGAAAGTTATGGCCGAAAAACTGAAGTAGTGTCATACCCACTCGGCAAAACCGAGTGGGTCATAAATAGCGAGTGGCCACTCGGTCATGACCGAGTGGGGGCCACTCGGTCATGTCTTCTTTTTCCCGACCGAGTGGGGGGCCACTCGGTTATGCCTTCTTTTGCCCTTTTGACTTGGTTCGAGTCCATCTTCCTTCAATACTTAACTCCGAGCCTTCATAGTGTAGGTGCATCAACTTCATACCCGATTTACCCCTTGATTAATCCAGAATATATCGAAACTCAAAACATGAAAGTTGTATATAATTCTCTTAGCTTTCCATAGGACTTTGAACCAGCTCAATCGGAGCTTGTATGAGAAAGTTATGGCCGAAAAACTAAGGTAGTGTCGTACCCACTCGGCATAACCGAGTGGGCCCTCCCCACTTGGTCTCGGCTCGACCTCTTGCTCTTTCGGATTACTTCCTTGATCTCCTACAACCTGTTGGGCCTTTGGGCTTCATGTCCATGCCTCAAGACTATTTTTTAGGTCTTGTGATTCTCCATGTTTACAGGGCATATCAATTATGTTGAAAATAATTTATGTGTTATTAAAGAGGCAAAAATAATGAAGATAATATTATGTTGAAAAGTAAAAGCTAATGAAAGAGAAAATGTGTGGAAAAGTCAAAATTGGTTGGGAAAAATTGGAATGGGTTGTGGGGTATGCATATATGTATATGGATATTATATTTAAACCGGGTATTATATATATTTGTGTGTATGCTTATTTGCGGGTTAAATAAAAAGAATAAGGAAAAGAAAAGAAAAGAAAAAGAAAAAGGTGGGAGCAGTTGGTTAAGTGGCATGCCAACCACTCTTCCTCCATTCTTTAACTTCTTTCTTCTTCTACTTCTTGCTCTTCTCCCAATCACTTCTCCTTTTTTTTATTCTTCTTCTTCTTCTTCCTAATTTTTAGAGCTTCAAATAAGAGGGATTTCAATTCTTGTGATTGCTTTTTCTCTTCAATCCAGCTATCTGAGCCAAGGCAAGTTCCTACTTTTCTTTTCTTTGTTTCTTATGTAATTTCTTTTTCTTCTCTTCTTTTTCAAATGCAAGCCCTAATTCTCTTTTCCAGTCCAATGCTATTGGTTCTTTCATTTCTTTGGAATTTTGTGCTTGAACCCCCATTTTTGGGTTAAAGTGGATCCCTCTTCTTTGTCTTGTAAATCTTGTGGGTTTTCTTTGATCCTTGATAAGTGTTGTTGAAATCCCAAATAAAAAGGAATGACATTTTCTTGGATAGAGTTAAGATCAATGCAAGATTTTGTGTGTATCTTGTGTGTATTTTTTTGCTTCTCGTGTTGTTGTTCATGTTCTCAATTTTTAGCAATCGACAATGGGTGCCGAGGGTTTTGATCATTTGGTTCAGGCGCTTGGGGTGTGGATCTTGACTTCTGACTATTAACCGTTTCATTTGATGGCTATCAACTGTTGGTAGACAAGAAGGGTGCATTTTGGCTGTCTACCGCTTAAGACAAGACTGTCAACCATTTGGGTGTTGAAATGAAGAAACTGTAGACCCACCCTTTTTTGTTGTCGACGATTCCTCCAAAACACATAAATGGTCACCCATTTCTTAAAGGCTATCGACCAACCCTGTAACCCAACATTTTATAAGTCAAGCTAATTAAAATTTGATCAATTATTAATTGGATATTATAGTTGGTTTGACCAAAGCTTATTCATGAGCGTAGTAAAATGAATACCCATGTATGTGTAGTCAGAGGAAACATGTGAGCATGCATGATCTATTATGTGTTTATAAAATGATTAAGTGGCTATGATACTGAATTTAACATGACTATTATTTTATGTGGCGGACTAAGTTCACGAGGGGAAAAGGATATCCAAAACCAAACTCGATAGGCACTTGCTATAATGGCACTTGCTATATTTTATTCTAGTGATTATTTATATTTTTATATGGTGTGATAAATTTGGGTGTAAGAATATTAGAATTGGGAATATTTTTATGTGGTGTATATTTTTGTGTATAAATGAAATAAGTGTAGTGTGGAAATTAATGTGTTTATGTATATATATATATTTATATGGGGAAAAAGAGGAATGAAGAAAGGACAAAATGGGAAAAGAAATAAAGAGAAAAAGGAAATGAGGAAATGACCAAAAAGGGGTTTGAATGTATGAGTGTGTTGTGCTTAAAGTAAGGGAAAAAAGGTCTTTAGCAATGGGGGGTGAGGTGGCACCCACCCCTTCCCTCTTCTTAATTCTTCTTGCTTTTTCCTCACTCAAACCTCTCTCTCTTATAAGCTTCCAAAGAGCTCTTCTTCTTCTTCTTTTTCCTCTTCTTCTTTTGTGGTGGTTCTTCAAGCTTTGATCAAAGGGAAGCTAGAAAAGGTAAGTTCTACTCCTCTATCCCTTTCCAAAACTCTTTAATCTTAGTGTACTGAGGATTAATGGTGAAAACCCCATGATTTTTCAAAGGTTGCCTTTGGTTGATGTTTATGTAAAATCTTTGTAAATCTCTTCAAATTCTTGTTTGTATTGGTTGGAAATATTTTAGAGCTTCCAATAGGGTTTATTCCACCCAACATTTTGTTGGGAATGATGTACTTTTGCATAGAATGGAGTATTGAAAGATTTGGGATGGTTTTAGGGTGTTCCCGATCGTTTCTAGTCACATTAGTCGACTATTGATTAGTGGGTTAGCCGACCTATGAGAGATCAGCTCTCGGCCCAATTGACTAAACCTTTCAATAGTCGACTAATCTTTTCATTAGTCAACTAAACTTTTCATTAGTTGACTAAAGGTTCTAGACAACTTTGCGCAGTCGTACAGTTTTGGCCATAACTTTTTGTGTAGATATCCGATTGGTGAACCATTTGTTGCATTGCAAACTAGACTTAATAACATTCAATTGGGTACCAAATTTAGATTGTTCATCCTAGGTTTTAGTGGTATATTCTTAGTCCCAAAATATGTCTAAATATTCTTGGAAACCTTCTCTCTCCTACATGTAACTTGTTGGTTCTACTCTTATGTATACTCCATGCATTTTAAATTATTATTATGTGTGTATAACTGTTTTATGCATGTCATTACAAGAGGTCTTATGCATGGGCATGAGGTCTTTGTTATGCATGGCATGGTTTGGGAGTTATATGTGATATTCAATGCACACTGGGGACAAAATCCGTTGGGATTTCCCCTACAGTGATAAACTGGAAGCTCAAGTGGGCTATAATGCCAAACTCATGTCAAGCTCGGGTGGGCCACAAGGGCTGGACTCGTGTGGGACCTAGATCCCTTATTATGATTATGCTATAGTGGCATTATGGGAGTTAAACTAAAGCTCGAGTGGGCTGTGAAGCCGGACTTGTGTAAGCTCGGGTGGGCCACAAGGGTCGGACTCGTGTAGGACTTATATCCCCTCTCAAATGACTATGTAGGATGGTTGTGTGACAACATACATCTTGTACTCTATACATTTGTTGTGATGGTTGGATGCTCACATGGCGTGGATGCATGCATTTTTATGCTCATGATGTGTGTGTGACATCATTCCACTCTTTTTTACGTGCATGGTGGGGGTAGTTGCTACTCGTAATGGGTTACTTTCCTTTTGTGGCTTAATTTATATTGATCATGATTTCCATATCTCGTTGTTATACATGCTGAGCCTTGTGGCTCATTCTCTTGCTTCACATCATTCCAGGTAAAGGAAAAGCTAGGTTGGGGGAGAGACTAGCAAGGGAAGATCTTTGCGGCATTACACGTGTACAGAGCTCATCTAATGTCAGGGTTTGGGTTCTTTTGTGTTGAGATATTTAAGTTAGATAGGCTCTCGGGCCTAGAGGGTGTGTATGTATATGTCTTGTGATTATGATTTGTAGTATTGTAATCAAAGGGTGTAGCTTTTATTTCCATGGAAATGTATATGCTTAATACAAAGAGAGATTTGATAATGTTGTATTATGAAGGTTGCTAATGATAGCGTATATGATATATTAATGGAGTTTGGCTTCAAATTGTGATGTGAATCAAGTTGCTAAAATCCCACAAGATTTGTTAAGCATTCATGGAGGTCCAATCACAAGGGCAAGAACCAAGGAAATTACGAGAGCATTAAATGGGCTAATTGAACACATCTCAAATTCAAGCATTGTTCAAGATTCTAATATGCCCGAATTAAGTATTCAAGATAGTCAATGCTTTGTCAATGTTATCCAAGTCTCTGAAAGTAATCTAGGCTAATTGATTGATTGATTGAGAAGATTTGGGGTTGATTGATAAGATTACAAGATTTGGGGCTGATTGATTGATTGGCAAGATTTACAAGATTTGGGGAAGATTGATTGATAAGATCCAACGCATAAAAAGGAATGGTTGAATATTTGACCACTTCCCATATTTCCTACTTTGTTTATCTTTTCTATTTTAGATCATTCTTATTTATTTATTATCAGATTAAGCTATTTCCTTCTTGTAATCAATTTCTACTATGCCTAGGATTTGATTTATTTCCTTCTAGCTTAGGATTTGTGTTCGGCTATACAAGCCAATGTAACCTGAGACGAATTTAGTTTTTGGACAAAATTATTAGTGAGAGTTTTCTCTTTGGTTCTTCAACGAACTACTTTGAACTTATCAAGATTTCATCTTGTAGCGTTCAACCTTGACTTATCACTCACAACTCTTCTCGTCTATCTTGAGTGTGGCGTCAACCCTACCTTCTTATACCTTTAGTTCTTATCTCTTTATAGATAACGAGTCAAGGTCCTTTGTTTTCTTTATTACAAATCTATTTTAGAATGATATTTGGCAAAGGAACCATTTTTGATCATTGGGTCTCACCTTCCTTTGTGGGGTTCACATCATTTGGTATCAGAGCTTTGTCTCTAAATCAAGTTTGAACTATCCTTATTTTTGCTTTCATTGCTTATTATTTCTCTTTATTCCTACACCAATTTTTGTTCTTCAAGTCTGCAACTTTGCCTATTTTCTTCATCTTGATTTGTTCAAGTTTTGTTATTTATCATTATATATATAAAAAAAAAAAAGTGAGAAGTTGGGAATTCCAAAAAAAAAAAAAGGAAAGTTGGAAATTAAAAAAAAAAAAGAGTGGAAAGTTGGAAGTTCGCAAAGAAAAAGAAAGTGCGAAATTGAAAATTCAAAAAAAAAAAAGTATAGAAAATTCAAAAATCAATTGAATCTAAATTAGTTGAAGTGTTACTTGTCATCTAAGTTTTGATTGGATAAAGTGTGTATTCTATCTAATCAGAGCAGTTCGACCCTAGTTGCATCAAATTCGTATCTCATTTTCCTTTCTTTCTTATTCATTGTTTCATTATAACTCTATTCTTTTAGCTTCTTAAATTCTTCCTATTTTTTTCATCCTTTGCGAATTAACCCATTCTCATTCTTAGTGATCTGATTGGTTGAATTTGGATTGTTGCAAGGAAAAATTTGATTGAGTTCATTTGAGTTCAATAAATAACTAAAAGAGGAGGCTAAAGAGTGGAAAAAGGGCAAGAAAGTGTGAGCTCATAAGAGGGTAAAAGTCAAGTTTGAGAATACATGAGTGTGAGTGCTATCAATCTTGAGAGGAAACACGTAAGGGAGTGTTTGTGAGGTTTCCTAACTTTGTTTTCTAAGGTATTAAACATGTCTCAAGAGAATGAAGCTCAGGAAAAGATAGATTTCAAACTCTTTCTTTCAGTCCTTAGAGTAAAAATTTGAACGAATGGAGATGAGGTTTGATGAGATAAATGAGAGAATAGATAAAGTTGAATCTAGTTCACAAAGGGGGCAACCACCTAAAGCTCCTACCATGCAATGAAGAGAGAGGCATCCACCTAGGTATGATTATGAAGATGACTATGGGGATGAGCTAGATGATGATGATTGTGCCTCTAATGTCAGTATAGGCCGATTTAGAAGTGGGAATAGAGATAGAGGAGTTAGACATGGAGAAATGATTGATAACAACTTGAACAACATTAAGATGCAGATTCCATCTTTCCAAGATAAAAATGATCCAAAAGTTTATTTGGAGTGGGAGACAAAGGTGGAAATGGTGTTTGCTTGTCACAACTACTCTGAATTGAAAAAGGTAAAATTGGCCACCATAGAATTTACTGATTATGCTATTATTTGGTGGGATCAACTTATTTTGAATAGGAGACGAAATCGTGAAAAGGCCATTGAGACATGGGAAGAAATGAAGGCTATTATGAGGAGGCGATTCATTCCAAGTCACTACTATAGAGACTTATTTCAGAAGTTGCAACGCCTTACTCAAGGTTTCAAAAGTGTTAAGGACTACCATAAGGAGATGGAAATAGCCATGATTCGAGCCAATATGGAGGAGGACATAGAAACTACCATGGCCAGGTTCCTAGTTAGACTGAACCGTGATATTGCAGATGTGGTAGAACTACAACATTACATTGAGTTAGATGACATGGTATACATGGCCATCAAAGTGGAGCAATAATTGAAGAGAAAGGGGTCCACACGAATTGGGCAGAATTCAAACTCTTCTTCAACATTGGAATTTAATTGGAGTGGTAAGGATGAAATGCCTAATTCCAAGCCAACAAAGATGGAGAAGCACCAAATAAGGTAAAATCTAATACTCCACCTCCTAGAAATATAGATATCAAACGCTTTAAGTGTTTGCGGACAGGCCATATCGCATCTCAATGCCCAAACAAAAGAGTGATGATTTTGAAAGATGATGGTGATATTGAGACCGAAGATGAGTTCGATAATGAGTCCATGCCACCTTTGGAGGACGCTCGTGGCATTGAGTACCCGATAGATGGGGAGCTCTTGGTGGCAAGGAGAGCTTTTCGTGTGTAAGTCAAAATGGATGTGAAAGAGCAACGTGAGAACATTTTTCATACTAGATGCCATGTCAATGATAAGGTATGTAACATGATTATTGATGAGGGGAGCTGTACTAATGTGGCTAGTACTAGCTTGGTGGAAAAATTGAATTTGATGACTTTGAAGCATCCTCGACCGTATAAGCTACAATGGTTGAATGATTATGGAGAATTTAAAGTAACTAAACAAGTATTTGTTTCATTCTCAATTGGGAAGTATACAGATGAAGTTTTGTGTGATGTGGTGCCAATGCATGCGGGCCATATTCTTTTGGGGTGACCATGTTCAGTTTGATAGGTGTGCAATTCATGATGGTTATACCAATAGACACTCCTTTGTACTTAATGAAAAACTAATTACTCTTGTACCCCTATCCCCAAGACAAGTGTATGAAGATCAAGTGAGGTTAAAAAAAGAGAGTGATAAGAAAAAAGAGAGTGAGAGTTCAAGAGTAAGAGAAACTGAGATGATGAAAAAGGAGAGTGAGAGTTCAAAAGTAAGAGCAACTAAGACCAAAAAGAGAGAAAATGAGAGAAAAGAAGGAAAAGGAGTTTTGATTAGCGTGGAAAAAAAAGAGAGAAAACAAGTGAACTATGTACAAGAGAATGAGTTCAAAAAAACTTTGTTTTTAAATTATATTATGATTATACCTTTGTACAAAGAGGTTTGTTTTAGTACTACTGACCTTAACCCATATTTGCCTAGTGTTGTTTCTTTTTTGCAGAAATTTGATGATGTGTTCCCTGAAAAGATACCTAATGGTTTCAAGAAAGTTGTACTTAATCCAGGTGATTGGGTTTGGTGGCATAAAAGGAAGGAACGATTTCCCGTTCAAAGGCGTTCAAAACAACTTTCAAGGGGAGATGATCCATTTCAAGTGCTTAAAAGGATCTACAAGTTTGATCTTCTAGGTCAATATACTGCAAGTGCAACCTTTGATGTTGTTGATTTCTTTCCTTTTGATGTAGGTGACGATTTGAGGACAAATCTTTCTCAAGAGAGGGGGAATGATGTGAATTAGGTTGCTAAAACCCCACAAGATCTGTTAAGCATTCATGGAGGTCCAATCACAAGGGCAAGAACCAAGGAAATTACGAGAGCATTAAATGGGCTAATTGAAAACATCTCAAATTCAAGCATTGTTCAAGATTCTAATATGCCCGAATTAAGTATTCAAGATAGTCAATGCTTTGTTAATGTTATCCAAGTCTCTAAAAGTAATATGAGCTAATTGATTGATTGATTGAGAAGATTTGGGGTTGATTAATTGATTGGTTGATTGATTGATAAGATTGCAAGATTTGGGGCTGATTGATTGATTGACAAGATTTACAAGATTTGGGGAAGATTGATTGATAAGATCCAGCGCATAAAAAGGAATGGTTGAATATTTGACCACTTTCCATATTTCCTACTTTGTTTATCTTTTCTATTTTAGATCATTCTTATTTCTTTATTATCAGATTATGATATTTCCTTCTTGTAATCAATTCCTACTATGCCTAGGATTTGATTTATTTCCTTCTAGCTTAGGATTTGTGTTCGACTATATAAGCCAATGCAACCTGAGAGGAATTTAGTTTTTGGACAAAATTATTAGTGAGAGTTTTCTCTTTGGTTCTTCAACGAACTACTTTGAACTTATCAAGATTTCATCTTATGGTGTTCAACCTTGACTTATCACTCACAACTCTTCTCGCCTATCTTAAGTATGGCGTTAACCCTACCTTCTTATACCTTTGGTTCTTATCTCTTTATAGATAACGGGTCAAGGTCCTTTGTTTTCTTTATTACAAATCTATTTTAGAACGATCCTTGGCAAATGAACCATTTTTAATCGTCGAGTCTCACCTTTCTTTGTGGGGTTCACATCAAATTGCTTACATATCATTCTACTAATGACCCTCTCACGGATCCTCTATACTTACGAGGGCTCCGAGAGGCGGGCCATTACACTTGCCTGGCATGAGTGAACTTAGTCTCATAATGCTCGCCTGGTATAAAATCAAAGCATGGGTGGACAATGGCCCACAAAGTAATGATATGGTATGATTATGCATTGACATATATATATATGTTATGGTAAGGCAAAATAATGGTTTATGTAATTTTTGCTGGTAGTCTGTTCCATATTATTTCTTGCTATTCATCTTCTTTAACTCATAATGTTTCTAATGCTATATTTATACTTGTTGAGCCTTGAGACTTACCCTTGTTTTTTTGTCATTCTAGATAAGGGTAAGTACATTGAAATGGGTGAAAGAAGCGGAGCTTGAGTTTCTTGAGATCTAGATGTGTGTATAAAGTTATCCTAACCAAAAGGTCCTTGAGGGTTTGTTTTGAGGGCATATGAGAAGAGTTTATTTTGTATTTAAAAATTTTATTGCCCTTTTTATTTTGGAAATGTATGTGCGGTTAAGCCTTAAAAGGGATATGGAATGAATTATGATGCAAACATTTATTTTGACTCCTACTATTAAGTGAGTAAGTTTGGGAAATGTAATTATGTTGGATTATGTTGATACCAATTTTGCGAGGACCTCTTCTCGGATTCCTATGCTAGCGGGACCTCTGGGAGTGAGCTTTCTCAACCTACACGGGAGAAATCCCCATTTACCCCTAACTATTTTTTATCTTGCAGACCCCCTTGGAAGATGAAGAGCCTCATGCCTCCTTCCAACAACCTCGACTCCTCTAACTCTACAACTCTCCTTGCTAGCAGATCAAACCCCTTTTTCTCTAGTGGACTGGGTCAATCTCGGACGACCACCTCTTCTCTTGGATCTTGCAGATAGGGCAAAAACCTAAAGGGTGTCTCACGTTCTTCCAACTACTCATTGAGTTTCCCTACAATAAACAAATTTTAATTATTGTATCCCAACAAGAGAAATTTAGCGTCATCTGTGGAAAACATACAAAAAGTTAAAGATGAGGTCCCTTCAAAGCTCCTTAAAAGCCTCCTTACCCGTCACCAGAGCCATACAAGAAGGCCCTACTAGCCGAATTTAGCTCCTCCAAGACAACCTCTGCCTTTACTAAAATATCATGTGAGGTCCCCGGAGCCATTCCTGATGGGGTTACGTTCTCAAGCCTCCCAAATTAGAGTTTAAGGAGAAGAAGACAACTATGCATACCTTTTACGAAACACTTCCCAGCCTCTAGACGAGGAAGACACTCCATAGCTCCTCCTAGAATGCCTTCTCCTCGTGTTTTAGTTACCAACTCAAGGGCCATCGGAGGATATATCATGCAACATTAAGATCCCCCCAAGTGGGAGAAAAAAAACAAAGATGGCCTTGTCATGCTTAACAAAGTTTCAAACCCTTCTTCTTGTGGTCATCTTTTTCCCATTGTAAAGGCATTTTCTATGCTCATTAGGCTTCGCGCTTCACCATCATCATGCCTCGAGACCACCCGTAGACCACTTGCAGAATGATGGAGAAGATGGTGGAGAAGGCCAAGAAGACACCCAGTACCCCTTAGATCGACAAGAAGGGAGTTGCCTACATTTGGCCATTCTACAAAAGTACTTGTTTCCGTGGCCTCCCACTACCATTCCTTTTTCATATCCAAAGTTGCGATGGAGATGGTGCACCACCTGAAGGACCGTCAACGAGGATCAAAAGCATGCAACGGAAACGTTTTTAAAACATAACAATCCTCGTATTGATAAGAATCTAGAAGACTTACTTTTCCTTCGGATTACCGGACAGAATGGAGCAATAGGAGGAGGAGGCGCGACTGCTTCTTGGTGTGGTGGAGACGTCGACTGTCCTGCAATCTGTCGGCTCCTTCGCGTCAGATCTCTTGATCTTCCAAGGTATGACTCAAACTCGTGGCCTCTCTTGGTGAAGAAGAGAAAATCAAAAATTAGGTTAAAAACAACTAGAGAGAGAATATATATATAGGGAGAACCCTAGGGCTTAAACCCTAGTGGGCCAAACCCTAATGGGCCAAGTCCATTTTAATTAATTTTCTAATTGGGTTAGCCCAATTAATTAATTAAAACCAATGAGCTATTAAATAATTCTCTCTCAATGTAATTCACCCAACAAGCCAAAATGTATTAAATAATACATGAGTTACATCGAGCTACCCTGGGCACCAAAAGACAAATTATTCATGGCTACTAAAATGACCAAAATATCCCTGCTACCTAGTAGCTATATTTTGTCATTCTAAGTGTTCCAACTATCACCATATGGTAACACTGACCCCACGAATAATTTTGCATGTGCGATGTCTTTGACCTACTAGTGTAATGACGAAAATACCCCTCTGTGTAACACCCATCATTTAGAAAGGAATAATGTACCAACACCTCTCTAAATGACTTCTACCATCCTTAGATCACTAGTCCAATAATCCGTGACTACTCGAATGTACTTGCTTATCACTGGGAGCTACCCAGAAGCACACACTCTTAAGTCACGTTCCCAGGCCCTGGATTATTTGATTATTCTTGGACAATCACAAGGGGGTGAATCACAGAAACTATCTTGTATTAGTCTGTCTTAGCTAATTAGAAACCACACTCCCAACTCACAAGGTTGCTGATCTTTGATAGACCTCACCTATAGTGAATCTAAGAATATAGCTCTAGGTTCACTAGACCACCAACTAATACTCAAGTATTAGAGTACTCGTCCACGTAGTAGCAGTGATAGACTAGCTCCATGATAATCAGTACTTTGTCATTAGCTTCTATCACAGGTCCACTCTACGCATTCCAAATGCGCTTGTACAATTAGAGTAAACGAACTGTTTACTGGCTAAGGCAAGCCATCCTCCATTAGGATCTATTGCACAATGATCTTATCATGATAGAATGCCCAGTTCTATCAAAAGATCAAGAGTAATATTTTTCTTGCTTATTAAGTACCCATGATTCATGCCTAACTGTGAAGAACGACCCATCACATGAATCACTTACTTAATAGCATGGACACTTTTCCAACAATTAAATGCAAATAATATATGTGCAATAAACTGACTAAAAGGAAACATTATTACCATAAATTAAATAAAACGTGTCTTTAGGGCATACATTTCCAACACCACCATCCCACAAATTCTGTGTACCTATCCACAAAGAAAGATATCTACTATAATGAAGGCCCATTTAACATTATATCTTCTTCATCTGGTTGGTAGACTACAAGCTGAAAACACCTAACAAACGTAGCTCCCCAACCTAGCATAATTCTCCCTGCTACCTCAGACAAGTCCACTCTTTGTTGTCACTCAAAGAAAAAGATGGAAGTACTTGAAGACATATTTTCTTCCTTTAAAATGGCATTGTATTTGAACAAAGAAGTAGAGAATATTTGTGGGAATAACCGAGGGAACATTCAAAGAAGTACCTCCAGTAAAACTTCCCCATAATATTAAAAATGCCTAGCACAAAATCTTCATCCTCCCAGAATAACTCAAGGGTTTCAGATGTAGTCCTTCTCCCCTGCAGGATAATCTACAAATAAAAGGCTATCTCCCTAGGAAAAGCATTAACTATGCCTCCAAAATAAGATTACGCTTGATACCAAAGCCTTTGATTCCTCCAATAGGAAGATATCATCAACCTAGTCATTCATGGCATTCCCAGACGCAACTAAGATAAGCATCTTTAAAACAAAAAAAGGATGAAAAAAAAGAAAAGAAGAAGAAAAAAGGGTTCATCTCCTTTCAAGAAAGTAGCAGCTCCTCAAAGGACATTGCAATTATGGACGTGGGTCATCCCCTACGCTGCAAAGGCTCACAATGCTGATGTCGGTATTATTATCATCCCAATCTTCATAAACAATATCATTATCATCATCATCATTATCATTATCATCATCATCATCATCATCATCATCATCATCACCAATGTAATACCCCATATTTTCGTAAGGTTGCCACGTATTTTAAGTGGGTTTAAAATACCGAAAAATGTACTTGAAAAGGACAGTAAGTCACCGAATCGACTGGAGGGAGTGCCTAGGAGCCTAGATGCTTAAGGAAAATTATGTGGCATTATCGAGTATCCCAAGATATGATTTATGGGGCTGAAAGAAATTTGATTGGGAACGGTTTTTGGTACAGCTAAAAATGCAGCTATGATTTGGGCTGAAATACCGATTGTCGTAGGTGACTTTTGAAAAGTCAACGGAAGTTTGAGGAGGCTTTGGTTTTTCATGAGGAACAACCTTTCAGTGGTTTTCGGAAGAAACAAAAGGGTTTGAAGTCAAATCGAAGATTAGGGCCAAAGTGTAATTTCTTAAAATTTGCCGAATTGGCAAGAGGGAGGTCGAAATGGAAATTTTGCATAATCTTCCAAGAAGAAAATAATGATTTTAGGACTTAAGGGTCCTAGTGGAAATGATAGAAAGATCAGGGGCTTGAGAGAAAGGTTTGAAATGCAATTTCTCAAACTTGGAGGAGCAAAATCATAATTTTGCAAAATTGGAGAAGCCATGGCCGACCAGCTTCCTGCCGACCATCGATAGGCGTTTCTGACCAAGGGCTTCTCGAGGTAATGGTTTAGGGAGTTCAAGGACTAAAGCTTGGTCGTTGGCGAGCTCGAGGGTGGCCGGATTTTCGAGAAATCCGACCACAGTTCGGTCGGCAATGGCGCGGCTTGCAACTGAATTTTTTAGGTGCCTTGTCGAGCTTTTTGGGTCATTCGAGGGCTTGGGGAGACGTTTAAGGCACTGGGTTGGCCATCCCCGAGCGTTTCAAGGTCCAATTGTGGCTATAAATAGCTGGGTATCGTTTTAGGGTTTGGCCGAATTGGGGCACTTTTTAAGCTTCAAATCGAGTGGGTTTTCAAATGAATTGAGCGTTTAAACCATGGGGCTTTTGAAGCCCATGGTCTAAGGAAGCTTCCTAGAGAATTAGAGGTGTTTTCATGGTCGTTTGAAGGCAGTTCGAGGGTCGCCGGAGTTCGGTGGCGGACGCCTTGGCCAAGAGTTCGAGCGTCCGGTTGAGGGCCTTCTGGTGGTCCTTTAGGGCATCCACACATGCCATGGTGATCGACTGGAAGCTAGCTAGCCATTGGTGGAGAAATCAGAGATCGCTGGAAAAAGTTGGCCGAGGAAGATGACTGGCGCGTGGCCGGAACGTGCTGGCTCCCACACGCCACCACTCACCCTAGGCGCGTGCGAGCGCGTGGAGCATCCGAAAAATCTGAAAAAATATGAAAAAATCGAGAAAAATAACTTGAGGGGTCCTATGCAAAAAGATTTGGTGTTTGGTTTTTCAGTTTCTCGATTTCTGCATCGGTTAGCCTCGTTTTGCGTGGAAATGGTGCTTCAGGGTAAGTTCTGGAATTTCCTTTGAAGTTCTTAGAATAAATATCGTCTATAATGTTGTCATGCTTGAGGTTAAGTAATTTGTGCAACTTTTGAGGTGTAGCACGAGAATCGAGGTGATGCACGGGAATCGAGGCAATGCACAATCATCATGTATAGTGCTTGAAAGTCGTGGTAGTGCACAAGAAATGAGGTAGTGCGTGAGAATCAAGGACTTGCACGCATATCAAGGCACTGTGCGCTTTTTGAGGTGTCTTGGTCTTGTGGCAAAGGTGAGTAGCTCTACCTGCATAAAATGGTTTTGTGAGTGCTTCGACTTACAAACCTAGTTTTGTGTGACAAATTAGTTTATGTGATCGCTCCTAGTTTATATGAGACTCCTATACTACAAACCTATTTTGTTCTCTGTGAGAATTATATTACATGGAGTGGTTTTGCAAACTCTGGTTGTTCTTTTACGTGAAATCATGTTGCATATTCGAAATGTGTTTCCTTGGAAAATATATGCCGTTGGTTTTCAACTATTACATTTATAAAATCCATGTGGCCATACTGTTGTACCTATTTGTTGTTGCCCGAAGGTGAAGGTCGGAGATATCCCGAGAAGCGCTATGCGTGCACCATCGAGAAAGCTCTCATGGGGAATACCGTGAGATTAAGGGACAGCGGGTGTGGTGCTTGTATGACTTCTATGAGGTTGGGCCAGGGTGGCATGGTTAGGGATCTCCCAAGAGGGGCTATGCGTGCGCTGTTGAGAAAGCTCTCGTTGGACGCGTCCATGTTCACGAGGCACTTCGGAGTTGTCCTCGTTATTTTCCTCATACATTTCATACCTGTTCATGCATTGATATAAACTGTTTTTGGAGTTTCCCACTAGAAGGTTCATCTTTTAATTGGGTTATGCCCCTAGAATATTCAAACGTTCCAGGTTTGGCGAGCAGCTCTAAGGGAAAGAAGATAGCTGAAGATTAAGTTTATCTATTGTCGTTTGTAGCATGCTTTAGCTACGTTCCAATTGAGGATTAGTCCTGTTAAATGTAAGTGTGATTTGATGTATAAATGAGGTGTTTAGTTGTTATCTCTTGAGGATGAGTCTCTATGTATTGAGGTATTTGAAGATGTATTATGGTACAGATTTTTGTGATGTAATTAAAGTGAATTCAATTGTGTACCATATTAGGTTTCGATTCATCGCTTTCACAAATTTTATGATGTGCTGGGAGGTTTTGTTTGGAATTCGGTACTTAAGGTTTTAAATATGTACCGCCAAAAAGAGGAATTTATGCATTTATGCATTTATATTGGGACCCACTATAGTGACACGCTCGGTAAGAAAAATTGGGGTGTTACAGTTGGTATCAGAGCGTAAGTTTGTCAGAAGTCTTAAGTGGTTCTGATATAGTTGGAATCAGAGCGTAATGTTGTTTGGAGACTTAGGAGAAGTCTGATTTGGAGACTTAAGTGACTCGGATACAGTTGGTATCTGACTTGGAGACTTAAGAGGATTCGATATTGTTGGAATCAGTTAGTAGGAACCCCAAGTGAAGGCTTTGGGGGGAAAAGAGGCTAATGGTTCGTTGAACAAAATCCCTATTTAGAGATTTGGGATGGTCGGTTAAAGTTTTAGAGGTTATAGATTTAAGAATCTAACCTTGCTAAGGGATAAGACAGCTGGTCGAGATGATCTAGCTATGAAAGATAAGGGTCCGATGATATGGTTTTGACGTGAGGATGATTCGGTAACCATGATTATGAATCCGAGAGATTTGGAGATTATTGATTTGAGGTCATTAGTTGAAGTTATTACGAGAAATGACGAGATAACGGGTGGTTATTGAGGATAAGTGAATCATGAATGGTTAGTCTGATCTGACATAGCCTAGCTGATGAGTTAGGATTGAATGATAAGTATTTTCGAGGATCATTTAGTGTCTCAGAAATAAGATATGTAGATCAGGGATCCAACGGATTGGGTCAAGCGAGGGGCCAAAGATGGCCAAGTGATGGCGAGTGAGTTGCGTCAATTGATGAGGTGACCTAGTCAATAGAGGTCGTGATTGTGATTTAATGCGCTGAATAGATCTGCGGAATCAGGAAAAGTTGTCGGTAGTCAACCCGACGAAGAGAACTTGAAAGCACCGTGATGAATGGTAGATTGAGGGAAATGATTGCGAAGAAATCGGACTTTCGGAAGATGATTGAAACCAGATATCATGATCTTATTTAGGGTCTTCGAAGATAAATCAGTTTGGGATTCTTGAGGAATTTCTTGGAAGAATTGATTGAGGATATAAGGATTCGTGATGAAACTTTAGAGTTTCACGAAGAAATCTAGCAAGGATTGGAGTACCGTAGGTGATGTAAGAACCGACCTACTCTTGCTGGCAGTTTAGTTATGGATTGTTGTCTTAAAGATTGTGCGGATCTTTGACGTGATTGGGAGAATCAAGTGATGGCAAACGTGCCAAGATGTATTCTCGAAAGATTTATGGATAGATAAATTCGTATTGGGCTAATGATAGCTCGAGGTTATCAGGTGATTAGCCATGTGTGGGCTTGGAGATTTTGGGATTGTAAACTTAGGGCGAGCCTAAGGGAAGGTTTTCATTGTTTTGTTAGAACTAGATAAGCGAAGCCACTGTGAATATTGGGATTTAGGCCAAGAATTTTGAGGAGCTTAGTGAGCCCGAGGATTTGAAGCATACTGAGTGTATGCAAGGAAGGCATGTCTTAGAGCTGACTTCCAAAAGGCTGAAGGATGACCCTAGCCTTGTGCTCACCCATGTGGGAACCTTGGTCTTATGATGGGGGAAGTGTGATGACCTACTGATAGCATGCATATTTATGCTATATTTTGGCATTTCACCTCAATCTTATTATACCATTTGAAGTCATTTTGCTGATCTTTCATTGTTTCTATTTTATGATACTTCAAATTGTCCTTACACTATTTTCTATCTTACTTCTATGAATCCAAGCTAGAGAAGCAGCTGGAAAAGACTTGAAGACTTGGGAAATTATGGGACTCATCTAAAGGAGCTTGGGCTCACTTTTAAGGAGCAGATTTGGGCTGCTCAATTCTACTGTTTTGGGCTGCATTTGGGCTGCTCGTTTTTATTGTCTTGGGCTCATATCTGTTAAGCTAGGCTAGGCCCAACCCTAGCCTTCCTAGCTCTTCCTTTCTTGGCCATGTATTTTAAGGTCTCTTAGCACTTATTTCCAGAGGATATTGGAGAGGAGGATAGAGAGGAGATTTCTGGCCGTTTCTTGTTGTTAGCATATTTTTGTGTTCTTCATTTTTGTTTTCCATTTTGTCTTCTTTGCTGCAATGAAGGGCTAGAACTATTGTGATCGGTTGTGTAATCTTGAACCCATGTGGAATCTGAGTCTCGGATGAGCTACAAAAACCTGGTTTGTTTGTTTTAATCTTATTCATTTCCATTTGGTTTAGTTTGAACAGATTTTGGAATGCATGAAGTTCATGGCAGGTTTGTGTGAATTTACATGGATTCATTTTCTGTTAAATGTTTAAGAGAACAGAGTGTTGTAGCCGGTTGGTATAACATCTCAGAAATGAATATAATGTGCTTGAATTGTTGTTCTTGCATAGCTTCGGATGGGTTGAATAGAGAATGAATGGCTGCATTTTGTTTATAAGAGATTTCTGTATTCATTTTGTTATTCCAATCATTCTAATCCTTGGACGGTTGTTGGGGATACTTTGAGTTTGATATCCGGATATTAAAACCATCTAACAAACCAAGATCTATATGTTGGACAAGGAAGATTTCACAAAGGGGACAAATACACAATTGGTTGCATTTCATTTACTGATTTTCATCTATCCTTATTTGTTTTTTGTTTTGTTACTTATTTTTCTGTCAAAACCCCCCTCCCTAAACAAACTGATGTTTATATTGGTTCTCCATGTGGTATAAGAAAGTGAGGCTCCTTGTGAGAGACGACCTAGGTTGTGCTTTGCTGCAAACTAGAGAAGATAGATAATTAATTCTGGAGTGGTTCGACAACTGCTCGATCACAATTTTGGCGTCGTTGCTGGGGAGCCAAGTTTTTCTTCTAAAAACATAGAGGACCGACCCTATTTTCTATTTGTTTTGTTCTCTTGTTTGAGTGTTTCATCTGTTTTGTGTTCTTGGTGATAAGGTTATCAGTTGTTGCTCACAAACTTGAAGAGCCATTCTGTTCTGTTCTTGAGATAAACTGATAGCAAGCAGCAACAGAAAATCCTTATTTGCTTTTTCGATTTTATTTTTGTGTGTATGTATTCTCCTTTTCTGTTTTATTGTCTCTAAACTATTTTTGAACAAAGAAGTGGCTGTTAGAGAGGGCTGCACGACCTTCAATTGGAAAAGCAACCCTGCAGCAACTGAAAAAGCAAAAAAAATAATAACACCTGCAGTCCTCCTCTTTTCAGTATCACTACCTTGTTCTCTTTTCAGTATCACTACCTTTACCTTGTGTTCTTTTCAGTACCACTACCTCGTGTTCTTATATGGTCTTCACAGCAAGCTCACAGCAATTAGAGTACCCAACAAAAATCAAAAAGGGGCTGCACTAGATCAGCAGCATATCAGATCAGGGCTCCACTTTTCTTCCTCTGACAGCAGATCACTTGACCAAGAGGATATTCCATTTTTCTTTTTCACTTTTTCCTTTTATTCTCTCTCTTTTAACATTCCTTTTAAGTCTTTCCCTTCCCCACTAACCCTCCTTTTCGTTTGGCAGAGAAAGGCACCAGCTGCTGTAACCAAGAGAAGATCAGTTTTGGCAGCCTTCCATTTGATAGCAATTTTAACAGATAGCGAGATTTAAGGATTGAGCTCAAGATACTGGTTCTACCCTCTTGCTTTCTCATCCTTACTTGATATTCTTTCAATTCCATATGCCTCCCTTGATGTTTTATTGCATATAGAGTGGTTTTTGAGGCAAAATAAGAGGCAGTTTGAAAAAAAATCAGTTTTCTGGGTACTGTTCACAGTTTTCAACTTGCTCCGATTGAGCTGATTTTTGGTGTCCAAAGAAATGGGGGTGTGGGGATCAATACTCACTACTAAGTTGTGACAAGAGCATTTTTTGGCCAAATTCGAACGTTTACACCACTTTTTGGGCCATTTTGTGTTTCTCAATGGCTAATTTTGTGTGGTTTTTAGTGTTTTTAGGTCCCTCAATGTTTTTGTGTTGAAATTTTGTGAAAAATTGCATAAAAAAATCATCTAAGGGCTTCTTGTTTCATATGTTTTGTGTTTTTGTGTTTTTTTGTGCTTCTGTGCTTTTGGTTTTGAGTTTTTTAGTTCTTGGTATGCATAGGCTATTTTGTGTTCTGTCTTTGTGCTGATCTCTAGTGCATGACCAGATCCTCTAAGAAAAAATTACTTGATTTGGATCCTGAATTAGAGAACACTCTTAGAAGGCAAGCTAGAGAGCTTAAGTCTCGGAATAGGATTGACCCTAATAGTGTTTCTAATACCTCATCCGAATCTATTCCAGAATTCATCAATATGGCAGATAATGGTAATGGAAATAATGGTAATGGTAATGGCAATAATGGAAATCATGGTCATTTGGATGGTAGAACCATTAGAGAGCTGGCTGCACTTGATGTGCATTATCAGCCCCTATGTATTCAATACCCACAATTGGATGCTAACTTTGAACTAAAATCTGGACTGATCCATTTGTTGCCCAAGTTTCATGGTCTTGCAGGAGAGGATCCGCATAAGCATATGAAAGAGTTCCATGTTGTTTGCTCAACCATGCGACCACAAGGAGTAGATGAAGAGCAAATCAAGCTGAGAGCCTTCCCATTCTCACTTGATGGATCAGCCAAGGATTGGTTATATTACCTGCCACCAGCTGGGATGGATTGAAAAGGATCTTCTTGGAAAAATTCTTCCCAGCTTCCAGAACAGCATCAATAAGGAAGGAAATTTGTGGTATAAGGCAGATAAGTGGTGAGACTCTACATGAGTAATGGGAGAGATTCAAGAAGTTATGTTCCAGCTGCCCTCACCATCAGATAAGTGACCAACTCCTAGTTCAATATTTCTATGAAGGTCTAATCCCCATGAACAGGTACCTAGTAGATGCTGCAAGTGGAGGAGCATTGGCAGAGAAGACCCCAGCAGCTGCATAAGAACTGATATCAAAGATGGCACAAAATGCCCAGCAGTTTGGCACCAGAATTAACACTCCTGCAAAAGCCATCAATGAAGTCAGTGTGGCTGCCACCATGGACCAGCAGAGGATAGAAAACAAGCTTGAGGAATTAGCTTCCATGGTCAGGCAGTTGGCATTAGAGAGAAAGCAACCCCAACAGCAGCTTTGTGGCATTTGCTCCTTGCCATCCCATATAACAGACCAATGCCCACAGCTGCAAAAGAATAATGAGACATGTGCAGCCATCTTTCCTGGTAGACCATTCCAGCACCAGCAGCACAGCCAACCACAACCTCCAAACAGATATGATCCATTTTCCCCCACCTACAATCCAGGTTGGAGAGACCATCCGAACCTCAGATATGGAAACCCTTGCAATCAACATGTGCAGCAGCAGCCATACCATAATCAACCATTTCAGCAGAGGTTCCATCCTTCAAATTCCAGCAACCATGCTCCACCACCAAGGCAGAATCAAGCCATGCAACAAGCACCACCATTACCCAAGTCAGAACCTAGCCTGGATGATCTTGTTAAACAACTAGCAGCCAATACACTCCAATTCCAGCAAAAGACAGAAACCACAATTCAAAATTTGGAGACCCAAATAGGCCAGCTAGCCACAAACATCAATGAGTTAAGGAGTCAAGGTTCGGGGCAGCTTCCTTCACAACTAGTTGCCAATCCGAGGGGTAATGTTAGTGCCATCATGCTTCGAAGTGGGAAAGAAGTAATTATCCCAACCCTTCCACCATCATCAAATATGAAGCAGCATGTAGAGGAGCATCATGTAGAGGGCAGCAAAGAGCAGCAACCCTCCTCAATCCAAGGAGCCAAGCAGCCAAACTCTAGCTATCAAGAATAAGGAGAATGAGAGTTTTCCAACAACCAGCCCCTGCCATTCCCACATCGAGCAACTCAAAATAAGAAAAGAGCAGAAGTTGAATTAGATAAAGAGATCTTGGAGACATTCCAGAAAGTGGAAATCAACATACCCCTCCTTGAAGCCATTAGACAGATCCCAAAGTATGCAAAATTTCTCAAAGATTTGTGTACTCACAAGAGGAAGCTTAAGGGGAATGAGAAGATCAACCTTGGGAGGAATGTTTCAGCCCTTATCCAACCTACCATGCCAGCAAAGTGTAAAGATCCAGGGACGTTCTCCATTCCTTGTACTATAGGAGACATGCAATTTAGCAATGCTTTACTAGATTTAGGTGCATCCATTAATGTTATGCCTAACTCTATTTATGCTTCATTGCAGTGTGGTCCTTTGAAGCCAACAGGAGTGGTTGTCCAGCTAGCCAATAGAAGTACTGCACACCCCACTGGAGTCCTAGAAGATGTGCTGGTTAAGGTTAAGGATTTAATCTTTCCAGCTGATTTTTATGTTTTGAATATGGAAGATGATAGCACATTTGAGCATGCACCCTTGATACTAGGGAGACCATCCTTAAAAACTGCTAGAACTATTATCAATGTGCATGAGGGTACACTTTCCATGGAATTTGCTGGTAACACAATTAACTTCAAGATACTTGATGCCATGAAATTCCCTGCTGAGGATCATTCCACTTTTCAAGTAAATAGAGTTGATCTGTTAGTGAATGAAGCATGTTTTGAGTCTTCTGATTTAATTGATAAACTCCCCACTGTGCATGAGTTCTCAGATACGATTATTTGCACTGATTGTAGTGATGGAGAGAGTCAATGTGCTGCATGCTTAGAGATTGCTGAATTTTTGCATAGGCATGAGTTTGATTTTGATGCTAACATTTCCCAAGTGGAAGATGGTGCTGCTAACCTTGTTGAGCAGGTTGATAGTGCTTTGGAGTTAGATTTGCAGTCAAATAGATCAGCCCCCTCTTTGTAGCAGCCACCCACCATTCAGTGCAAACCCTTGCCTCAGCACCTCAAATATGCATTCTTGGAGAAAGATGAGAAGCTGCCAGTCATCATTGCAAACAACTTGCAGCCTGACCAAGAGAGAAAGTTGCTGGACGTGCTGAAAAAGAATAAGAAAGCAATTGGATGGACTTTAGCGGACATAACTGGAATCAGCCCATCTGTTTGCATGCACCGTATCTTATTAGAGGAAGGAGCAAAACCAACAAGGCAACCTCAAAGAAGACTTAACCCAACCATCCTTGATGTGGTAAAACAGGAGGTAAGTAAATTACTTGCAGCCGGTATTATTTACCCTATTTCTGATAGCAAGTGGGTGAGTCCCATGCAGGTTGTTCCAAAAAAGACGGGCATCACGGTGGTTCCAAATGAGCAGAATGAGCTTATCCCCATGAGAGTGCAGAACAGCTGGAGAGTCTGCATTGATTATAGAAAGCTGAACCAAGCAACCAGAAAGGATCATTTTCCCCTCCTATTCATTGATCAGATGTTAGAGAGGTTGGCTGGTAAGTCACACTATTGTTTCCTTGACGGTTTTTCTGGATACTTTCAGATTTGCATAGCCCTAGAGGATCAAGAGAAGACCACCTTCACCTGCCCCTTTGGCACATTTGCTTATAGAAGAATGCCTTTCGGTCTATGTAATGCTCCAGGTACCTTTCAGCGATGCATGGTAAGTATATTTTCAGATTTTCTAGAGCATTGCATGGAAGTGTTCATGGATGATTTTTCAGTTTATGGCACTTCTTTTGATGATTGCTTGGTTAGCTTAGGTAGAGTCCTAGAGAGATGCATTGAAAAGAACCTTGTTTTAAATTTTGAAAAATGTCATTTCATGGTAGAACAAGGAATTGTTTTAGGGCATGTTCTGTCTAAGAATGGTATAGAAGTGGATCGGTCTAAGATTGATGTTATTGCTTCATTGCCTTACCCCACCTCTGTGAAGGAGGTGTGTTCTTTCCTTGGCTATGCAGGATTTTACAGGAGATTCATCAAGGATTTCAGCAAGATTGCACTTCCACTTTCCCACCTTCTCCAGAAAGAAGTGACCTTCCACTTTGATGAGCAGTGCAAGCGGGCATTTGAGGAACTGAAGAGTCGATTGATTTCTCCACCCATCCTACAACCACCCGACTGGGAGTTGCCCTTCGAGTTGATGTGCGACGCCTCCAACTTTGCAGTGGGTGCCATCCTTTCCCAGCGTGTGGAGAAGAAATTCCATGTCATAGCCTACGCTTTACGTACATTGGATGCGGCACAGACTAATTATACCACTACGGAAAAAGAGCTCTTGTCTATTGTTTTTGCATTGGATAAATTTAGATCCTATTTACTTGGTTCTAAAGTTATTATCTTTTCTGACCATGCAGCTCTTAGGTACCTCTTGAAGAAGCCTGATGCCAAACCTCGTTTAATAAGGTGGATGCTCTTGCTCCAAGAATTTGACATTGAGATCAAGGATAAAAGTGGAGTAGAGAACTTGGTAGTCGACCACCTCAGTCGCATTCCTTCCACCTCAGATCCATCTGTCATGGACTCCCAGCCTATCAGGGATGATTTTCCAGATGAGTTATTATACCACATTCATGGTGTTGAGCCCTGGTATGCTGATTTGGTAAATTATTTAGTTGCTTCTGAATTACCTGCATATTTTAAGAAGGAACAGCTAAATAAATTTAAGAGTCAGGCTCGGTATTATGTGTGGGATGATCCCTATCTGTGGCGCATGTGTAGTGACTAGGTCATCAGGAGATGTGTGCCTAACCATGAGTTTGCATCTGTCTTAAATTTTTGTCACACACTTGCATGTGGTGGTCACTTTGGTCCCCAACGTACAGCTAGGAAAGTCCTAGATTCTGGATTATATTGGCCTTCACTCTTTAAGGATTCATATAAGTTCTGTAAGAATTGCACACGTTGCCAACACACAGGCACTATATCACATAGGAATGAAATGCCTCAAAAACTCTTATTGTTTTGTGAAATCTTTGATGTTTGGGGCATTGACTTCATGGGTCCATTTCCTGTGTCATTTGGTTATGTGTACATTCTATTAACCGTGGATTATGTTTCTAAGTGGGTGGAAGCTAAAGCCACCAGGACTGATGATGCTTCTGTGGTTGCAGATTTTGTTCGTTCTCACATCTTTTGCAGGTTTGGCATGCCTAGGGCCATCATCAGCGACCAAGGATCCCACTTTTGCAATAGAAAGATAGACACCCTATTTCGTAAGTATGGGGTAATACACAAAGTGGCGACTCCTTATCATCCACAGACTAATGGCAAGCTGAAGTCTCAAATAGGGAGATCAAGCAGATTTTGGAGAAGACTGTCCAGCCCAATAGGAAAGACTGGAGCCAGAGATTAGAAGATACGCTATGGGCCTACCGCACTGCCTACAAAACCCCCATCGACATGTCTCCTTACAGGTTAGTTTTTGGAAAAGCATGTCATTTGCCGGTGGAAGTGGAGCATAAGGCATATTAGGCAGTGAAGCAATGCAATATGGACATCTGTGAAGCGGGGTCCCAAAGAAAGCTCCAACTTCAAGAGCTTGAGGAGATTAGGATGGACGCATATGAGAACTCACGCATCTACAAGGAGAAGACCAAGGCTGTGCATGACAAGCATATTATGAGGAAGACATTCGAAGTTGGCCAGAAAGTTCTGCTATACAATTCCCGTCTCAAGTTGATGCCCGGTAAGTTACGTTCCCGTTGGACTGGTCCTTTCATAGTTATTCATGTTTTTCCCTTTGGTGCAGTTGCAATCAAGGACGAGTCCAATGCAAAGCAATTCACAGTGAACGGGCAGTGGCTTAAGCCATTCTACGAGAGCTTTCAGGAGCATATTGTGGAGGAGCTGCATCTCCTCAACGCCACCTCCATTTGATACATCAGGTTGTTTCTCTCTCCCTAATAATTTACATTTACTTGTCCTATTCTTGATTGGAATTGCATGTTTACATTGAGGGCAATGTAAAGTCTAAGTGTGAGGGGGTAGCATTCTTATTTTTGTAGCATTTTCTTTATCTTTTCATATTTCTTTTTCCTTGGGTCTAGTTGAGTCTGTTTTGTGTGGAAATGCAAGTTAAGCAATTAAGTCTAAAAGAACCCAGCATGATTAGAACTTCAATCTTATCTTCCTTGATTTTGAGTGACTTGGCAATGAGTTTGATTTGATAGATTGATTGGGTAGTCTACAGCCGTGAGGATTTTGAGCCTATTGTTTTTCTTGTGTGTGCATTCACCTATCATGATCTCCACTCTAGAACTTGTTTTGATTCTTGGTTGAGGCTATATTTGTTCATGCATGACTCAAACATGATTAAGGCATTCTTTCTTGTCCCCATTTGGCCATTTTGTTATTCACAAAAAAAAAAAAAATCAATCAATCAATCCCTTTCGCTTGCCACTTAGAGCCATCATTCTTACCCTTCATTTTCATACACCGTTTTGGACCTTCCAACCTTAGGAAGAGGAATATTAAGTGCATTCTAGAGAGAGATTGAATTCATCAAGCAAGACATAAGGCCAAAGGCCATTTGCATCCATGAAAAAGAAAAGAAAAAGAAAAGCAAGCAAAGGATAGAATGGTGAGAAGGAGCGTAAAACGCACTCACCTCCTCTTTCAAAAAAAAATGATGAAAACAAAATTGATGAGAAAAAGAAGAAAGCAAAGTTGAGACGGAGCGTAAAACGCACTCAACCGAATAAAGATGCAATGTTTTTTATAATGCTTGGAAATTCTATCTCTTGATCTTGGAGTTGCATGAAATGTTTTCTCGACCTAAGGCATGTTTTCTTTCATTGTTGTCTTTCCATTTCTTTCTTCCCCACATTACAACCCTGAATAAGTCCTTTTGATTTGTGGCATGCATGTGACATGGATAGTGGAGATTGAGAAGATAAACAAGCTTATGGTAGTGGAATTGTGATTGGGTGAATTTGAGCGAAACAGTCACCACCACCTCTTGAGAGATTTTTGAGCATACACTTGTCCTGTGAGAGGCTTCTACTTTTGATTTTTCTTATTGAATGAATTGCCATGTCACTTGTTTTCTTGGAAGTAGAGGAAAGATGATCTTTGAATGATGAATTCTTGAAGACTTACCCTGCATCTGATTTGTGTTTTTCCACATTTTTATCTTTGAGTCATAGAGTCTAGTGTTTTACCCAGGAGTGCAAAAGTCTAAGTATGGGGGAGTTGATAGCATGCATATTTATGCTATATTTTGGCATTTCACCTCAATCTTATTACACCATTTGAAGTCATTTTGTTGATCTTTCATTGTTTCTATTTTATGATACTTCAAATTGTCCTTACACTATTTTCTATCTTACTTCTATGAATCCAAGCTAGAGAAGCAGCTAGAAAAGACTTGAAGACTTGGGCAATTATGGGACTCATCTAAAGGAGCTTGGGCTCACTTTCAAGGAGCAGATTTGGGCTGCTCAATTCTACTGTTTTGGGCTGCTTTGGGCTGCTCGTTTTTATTGTCTTGGGCTCATATCTGTTAAGCTAGGCTAGGCCCAACCCTAGCCTTCCTAGCTCTTCCTTTCTTGGCCATGTATTTAAGGTCTCTTAGCACTTATTTCCAGAGGATATTGGAGAGGAGGATAGAGAGGAGATTTCTGGCCGTTTCTTGTTGTTAGCATATTTTTGTGTTCTTCATTTTTTGTTTTCCATTTTGTCTTCTTTGCTGCAATGAAGGGCTAGAACTATTGTGACCGGTTGTGTAATCTTGAACCCATGTGGAATCTGAGTCCCGGATGAGCTACAAAAACCTGGTTTGTTTGTTTTAATCTTATTCATTTCCATTTGGTTTAGTTTGAACAGATTTTGGAATGCATGAAGTTCATGGCAGGTTTGTGTGAATTTACATGGATTCATTTTCTGTTAAATGTTTAAGAGAACAGAGTGTTGTAGCCGGTTGGTATAACATCTCGAAAATGAATATAATGTGCTTGAATGGTTGTTCTTGCATAGCTTCGGATGGGTTGAATAGAGAATGAATGACTGCATTTTGTTTATAAGAGATTTCTGTATTCATTTTGTTGTTCCAATCATTCTAATCCTTTGACGGTTGTTGGGGATACTTTGAGTTTGATATCCAGATATTAAAACCATCTAACAAACCAAGATCTATAGGTTGGACAAGGAAGATTTCACAAAGGGGACAAATACACAACTGGTTGCATTTCATTTACTGATTTTCATCTATCCTTATTTGTTTTCTGTTTTGTTACTTAGTTTTCTGTCAAACCCCCCCCTAAACAAACTGATGTTTATATTGGTTCTCCATGTGGTATAAGAAAGTGAGGCTCCTTGTGAGAGATGACCTAGGTTGTGCTTTGCTGCAAACTAGAGAAGATAGATAATTAATTCTGGAGTGGTTCGACAACTACTCGATCACCTACCCAAAAGTCCAGTCGGCCCGAGGTAGTTGAGGGAAGAGGTTTTTGGCTAATGCCTTGGATTTTGGAATTAAGGTAAGGTTACCTTGAGGAAACAACTTGTGGGATCGAGTCATGTAACTTTGGTGCCAACTTAGCTGATGAAATGGCCAAAGTGAAGTCTTGAACCTTGTAGAGGTTTCGAGTTGGAAATTTTAATTGTCCATGATTTGGGGACATGATGAGTTGATGTCCTTGGGATGATAGTGAATCCGTGTAAAGAAGACACGCAATGATCAAAAGTCTGGGTACGATCTATGAGAGGGGACATGTGGATAGGTTATGCCATAGGCAACCGCATGGGACCCAAATCGTTATCGAGATAGCCGAAAGGCAGATTTTTGGAAGATTTATGTAATGGTTTGAGGTGTGTAGCTCAAGACCATAATGAAATTTTGTTGGGAGTGGAAACCAAACCTATGGGATGTTTGATGGTGATTTTGACACCTATGGGAAGGAATATGGAGTCCTTAGAGATGAGTGACTCGAGGATCTGTGAGGTTTGGAGTCAAATCTGGTACGGGGAGTAGTGCCAGAAGTGACAGAGGAAGGGACCAGAGCTTTGTGATAGGATCCCTAAGCCATCTATGAAAAGATTAAAAGTAGGTTGAGATTGGTAGACTTTTGCTAGAGATTCGTGAAGAGAATTTCTGGAATAGTTGTATCCATGTCATGACTCGTGTGGAGGGTCAAGTGAAATGATCTACCGGATTCAGGAAGAGCTTGTGATAGTTCAAAGGATTGGGTTACATGTTGATGCAACGTGAACGTGTGATCGTGTATGGATCACGTTAAGGCACAAGGTAAACTACCCGATATGTGACTTGGTGCTGGCAGTTGAGGTATGTGCTCTTGAGGTTATGGAAGCACTACCGATGCGATGAGATGTTTGAGGTGTTCACGGACCACAAAAGTCTGAGGTATGTGTTCTCGCAAAAACAGCTGAACATGGGGTAGCGACTGTGGATGGAGTTCCTGAAGGACTACGACTGCACTTTTTTGTATCACCCGGAGCGTGCCAATGTTGTGGCCGGGTTGATGGCCCAGGGGTGGCCGTTGGTTGAGGCTTTTAGCCTGACGTTGGTGGCTGTAGTGCCGAAGGGTTCGTCCGTCTTGATAGCTAGCCTGACGGTTCGGCTAGATCTGGAGACTGAGATACGGGAGACTAGTGGGGGTGACCAGGGTATACATCTATGGATAGATGAGCATGGCCAGCCCAAGGGTTATGATTTTGAGATGCGATGTGGCATTCTCAAGTTTCGGGATAGTATGTGCATGCCTAAAGTTTGGGAGAAGCACCTACCGTTGGTTGAGTTCATGTTACCACGACAGCGTCAGGATGGCTTCTTATGAGGTTATTGTGGAATAGCACTATCGGTCACCGATGTACCAATACTATCGACTGTTGAACCCTCAGTTGAGTAGTCCCTGTGGTTGAACTGAGTGGGTGGGGCAATCCATACCCAAGTTGGGAATGTCCGGACCGCTGGAGGTGAGGAAGCCTCTGCTAGTGGGTGCGTCGGATTTCCTTAGGGGAGGAGCGATCTCATGTCGGGTCGATGGGGGGGAATGCTAGATGGATGGGTGTTAACTATCGACTGTTGAGGTATGGTTATTGGCCGTTCTTGTTTGCTCACCACCGAAAAAGTTAGATTGAAAATTTGAAATTTTGTGGACTATGAGATATGTCCAGGCGATGGAGTGGCTTATTTTAATCTTTCGGGATTGCGTGTATGACTCAATTTCGAGGACAAAATTCTTTTAAGGGGGGTAGATTATAATACCCCATATTTTCGTCTGGTTGCCACGTATTTTAAGTGGGTTTAAAATACTGAAAAATGTGCTTGAACAGGGCAATAAGTCACCGAATCAACTGGAGGGAGTGCCTAGGAGCCTAGATGCTTAAGGAAAATTATGTGGCATTATCGAGTATCCCAAGATATGATTTATGGGGCTGAAAGAAATTTGATTAGGAACGATTTTCGGTACAACTAAAAATGCAGCTATGAATATTTGGGCTGAAATACCGAATTATCGTAGGTGACTTCTGAAAAGTCAACGGAAGCTTGAGGAGGCTTCAGTTTTTCATGAGGAACAACCCTTAAGTAGTTTTCGGAAGAAACAAAAGGGTTTAAAGTTAAATTGAAGATTAGGGCCAAAGTGCAATTTCTTAAAGTTTATCGAATTGGCTGGAGGGAGATCAAAACGGCAATTTTACAGAATCTTCCAAGAAGGAAAGAATGATTTTAGGACTTGAGGGTCCTAGTGGAAATGATAGAAAGATCAGGGGCTTGAGAGAAAGGTCTGAAATGCAATTTCTCAAAGTTGGAGGGGTAAAATCATAATTTTGCAAAATTAGAGAAGCCATGGCCGACCAGCTTGCTGCCGACCATCAATAGGCGTTTCCGACCAAGGGCTTCTCGAGGTAATGGTCTAGGGAGCTCAAGGACCAAAGCTTGGTCGTTGGCGAGCTCGAGGGTGGCCGAATTTTTGAGAAATTCGACCACAGTTCAGTCAGGAATGGCGCAGCCTGCAACCGGATTTTTGAGGTGCCTTGTCGAGCTTTTTGGGTCATCCGAGGGCATGGGGAGACGTTTAAGGCACTGGGTCGGCCATCCCTGAGCGTTTTGAGGTCCAATTGTAGCTATAAATAGCCGGGTATCATTTTAGGGTTTGGCCGAATTGGAGCATTTTTTAAGCTTCAAATCGAGTGGGTTTTCGAATGAATTGAGCGTTTAAACCATGGGGCTTTTGAAGCCCATAGTCTAAGGAAGATTTCTGGAGAATTAGAGGTGTTTTCATGGTCGTTTGAAGGCAGTTCGAGGGTCCTAGTGGAAATGATAGAAAGATCAGGGACTTGAGAGAAAGGTCTGAAATGCAATTTCTCAATGTTGGAGGGGCAAAATTGTAATTTTGTAAAATTAGAGAAGCCATGGCCGACCAGCTTGCTGCCGACCATCAATAGGCGTTTCCGACAAAGGGCTTCTCGAGGTAATGGTCTAGGGAGCTCAAGGACCAAAGCTTGGTCGTTGGCGAGCTCGAGGGTGGCCGAATTTTCGAGAAATCTGAACACAGTTCAGTCAGCAATGGCGCGGCCTGCAACCGGATTTTTGAGGTGCCTTGTCGAGATTTTTGGGTCGTCCGAGGGCTTGGGGAGACGTTTAAGGCACTGGGTCGGCCATCCCTGAGCGTTTCGAGGTCCAATTGTAGCTATAAATAGTCGGGTATCGTTTTAGGGTTTGGCCGAATTGGAGCATTTTTGAAGCTTCAAATCGAGTGGGTTTTCGAATGAATTGAGCGTTTAAACCATGGGGCTTTTGAAGCCCATAGTCTAAGGAAGCTTTCTGGAGAATTAGAGGTGTTTTCATGGTCGTTTGAAGGCAGTTCGAGGGTCGCCGGAGTTCGGTGGCGGACGCCTTGGCCGAGAGTTCGAGCGTTCGGTTGAGGGCCTTCCGGTGGTCCTTTGGGGCATCCACGCATGCCATGGTGATCGACTGGAAGCTAGCTAGGCATTGGTGGAGAAATCGGAGATCGCCGAAAAAAGTTGGTCGGGGAAGATGACCGGCACGTGGCTGGAACCCGCTGCCTCCCACTCGCCCTAGGCGCGTACGGGCGCGTGCGGGCGCATGGAGCATCTGAAAAATCTGAAAAAAAATATGAAAAATTTGAGAAAATAAGTTGAGGGGCCCTATGCAAAAAGATTTGGTGTTTGGATTTTCAGTTTCTCGGTTTCTGCATCGGTTAGCCTCGTTTTGTGTGTAAACGATGCTTCGGGGTAAGTTCTGGAATTTCCTTTGAAGTTCTTAGCATAAATATGGTCTATAATGTTGTCGTGCTTGAGGTTAAGTAATTTGTGCAACTTTTGAGGTGTGGCACGAGAATCGAGGCGATGCACGGGAATCGAGGCAATGCACAATCATCATGTATAGTGCTTGAAAGTTGTGGTAGTGCACAAGATTAAAGATAGTGCACGAGAAAGGAGGTAGTGCGTGAGAATCAAGGACTTGCACGCATATCAAGGCGGTGTGCGCTTTTCGAGGTGTCTTGGTCTTGTGGCAAAGGTGAGTAGCTCTACCTGCATAAAATGGTTCTGTGAGTGCTTCAACTTAAAAACCTAGTTTTGTGTGACAAATTAGTTTATGTGAGCGCTCCTAGTTTATGTGAGACTCCTATACTACAAACCTATTTTGTTCTCTTATGTGAGAATTATATTACATGGAGTGGTTTTGCAAACTCTGGTTGTTCTTTTACGTGAAATCATGTTGCATATTCGAAATGTGTTTCCTTGGAAAATATGTGCCGTTGGTTTTCAACTGTTACATTTATAAAATTCGTGTGGCCATACTGTTGTACCTATTTGTTGTTGCCCGAAGGCGAAGGTCGGAGATCTCCCGAGAGGCGCTATGCGTACGCCATCGAGAAAGCTCTCGTGGGGAATACCGTGAGCCTAAGGGACAGCGGGTGTGGTGCTTGCATGAGTTCTATGAGGTTGGGCCAGGGTGGCATGGTTAGGGATCTCCCGAGAGGCGCTATGCGTGCGCCGTTGAGAAAGCTCTCGTTGGAGGCATCCATGTTCACGAGGCACTTCGGAGTAGTCCTCGTTATTTTTCTCATACATTTCATACCTGTTCATACTTTGATATAAACTGTTTTTTGAGTTTCCCACTAGAAGGTTCATCTTCTAATTGGGTTATGCCCCTGGAATATTCAAACGTTCCAGGTTTGGCGAGCAGCTCTAAGGGAAAGAAGATAGCTGAAGATTAAGTTTATCTGTTGTCGTTTGTAGCATGCTTTAGCTATGTTCCGATTGAGGATTAGTCCTGTTAAATGTAAATGTGATTTGATGTATAAATGAGGTGTTTAGTTGTTATCTCTTGAGGATGAGTCTCCATGTATTGAGGTATTTAAAGATGTATTATGGTACAGATTTTCGTGATGTAATTAAAGTGAATTCAGTTGTGTACCAGATTAGGTTTCGATTCATCGCTTTCGCAAATTTTATGATGTACTGGGAGGTTTTGTTTGGAATTTGGTACTCGAGGTTTTAAATATGTACCGCCAAAAAGAGGAATTTATGCATTTATGCATTTATATTGGGACCCAGCATAGTGACACGATCGGTAAGGAAAATCGGGGTGTTACAACCAACATCATTATCATAATTATCATCATGGTCAGCATTAAGTTCCTATACCCCGCAGACCGAGCTGCAAGAACATCATGTATCGCGGACTTAGGCACAATACTGAACCACCAATCAAAACCCTAAAAACTAGACTGCCTAAGTAATCTTGTATCATAGACGTAGGTTCAATGCCTAACCACTAATCAATACTTTCTTTAGCAGATGTAGGTTGGCTCGCACAAAACTACGTTACCAAAATATCATGCAGACATAGGCTGGTCTTTTTGTAGAACCTTGATAAATAAAATGCCAAATCTACAGATGTAGGACAATCCGAACCGTGATAACAAAATCTTAAGACTTTGGCTCCTCGCAGAGACCCTTAGTCGCTATATCAATATGTGAGACTTAAGGCTTTCATCCATTTTACTGGACCCGCGTATACATAAGTTGGTTTTCGCCGAACTATGACATCAAAATCTTATAGATGTAAGTTAAGAGGGTCAAATTGAGTACCAAAATTTCACTCCACGTCGGGATAAGCCTCCCTATAGATGTAGATAACCCTGAATTACACAACCAAAAGCACATATATAGGCTAGTTTTCACCGAATTGTGTTGACAAAATCACCCCGATATGGATATAAGCTTTACCTAAACCACGTTACCCAAAAGGTGCCTTTGACCACAGATGTAGGGTTCTTCCAAACCACAATAACAAGATTGCGGAGTAGATCCATGGATACGAATCATGTTACCAAAAGTAATTCCTCATGGATGTAGGATCCATCCGAACTACGTGACCCAAAATCCCCCTAGATTGCAAAAGTAGGCATCACACGCTAAACTACATAAACAAAATTCTTCCATGGTCTTCTGGTTGTGGAAGTAAGCACCACATGCCAAATTGCCTTAACAAACATGCTGAACCTCCAAAACAAAATGGTTGATATTCTCCTCATGGATATAGATTAATAAACTGTGAAAATAGAATATCCCCATGGCTTTTTGGTTGCAGAGGTAGGCACCACGTGCTAAACTGCCTTAATAAAATCTCTGTCAAAATTTCATTGTGGAAGTGAGGCAATCCAAATTGTAGAAACAAAATTCTTAAAGCTCCTGCAGCATCAGCCTTAAAGGCATTCCCAGAGTAAATAATGTATACTTGTTGTTTTCCTTTATATTTTGATAGCTTAATTTCTTTTTTGCTAAGCAACCACTCGTTCTCCCTAGTTTGTGAGCAAGGAAAATCTGGTATTTTTACTATTTGTTGTTGTCATAATAGGGGAAGGAAAGAAGAAGCATCCAACTATAAACTAAAGCCTTTCATGCTTCAAGGTAATTCATCCTCCAACTCTATTTCTTCCATTCCTTTTTCCTAACCTCCATGGTTTTACAAGATTGGGAAGAATCAGATAAACAAGTGTCAGGTATTTCTAACCTTTCCATTTGCACCACACATACATGCATACACAAACCATACATTATGAACAATCCCTTAAGCATTCAAAAAGAATTCTATTCATTGTGTCTTATTCTGTATAGTTAATCCAATTTTCCTACCTAAGTCAAAAGAAAAAGCTATAAAGGGAGCTAACTCTAAAGGGTTAAGCCTGTCAAAAAAGTCAGTAGGTACTTCTGGAATTTGTAACTAATCCTTCAACTAGTTCGCTCTAAAGGATCCTAGTAATTCCTGAGGAGGATCAGGATCCGACAAAAATAGACTCTAGGGCCCCAACAAGTTTTCCAGCTCATCTTGAGTATCCACCACCAACACTTATTCCAGATTGTGTGGATCTAAGTCATATCCCCTCCAATCCTCACCACTCCCTCCGAATAAAACAACTTTTAGAACACTTCCTACGTGTAATGCCCCACTCCCACCACGGGTGCTATTGGTAAATAATCAACCGGATTGCTCACCCATCAAGCCATTAATGAAGGGATGGACTATGATTCAATGAGAAATGCCTTAGGTGGGCACTAGGCTTTACCTTTCCCTTTGCTCCATTTAAGGATTCGAAAACAAAATACCCAAGGAAACCCATCGAAAAAATCCAAAATCCTGATTGAGCGTCATTCTTCTCTAGCTCAGACCAAAACGAGCCAAGGACGACTTACCTAAAACCCCTCAAAATGACAATGGCATCTCGCTCAACAACTTGAGACTTATGGCCACCTTGCGAAAAGGTTGAATTTACCTTCATTTTAAAATACTCTGAGTCTTCATTTTAACTTCACAAAATAATCCAAAGTCTTGATTCTTAGATCAAATATTATAGCTTGGCCCATACTGAACCCATTTTCTTTTCCCAAAAATCCATAGAAACTTTTGGGGCAAATCTCCTCTTTCGAAAAATTTTCCAAATTTTTCCTTAGCCAATAATTCCAGAATAACCCATCAAATTTCCCAATTCCAAGGGAAAATACTCCTTTATTTCATTTTTCCAAAAATTTAAAAATTTCACCAAAATTGCCCGAGAAACCCTTTATTACAAAAATTCCTCCAGGGCCCAAAATTATTCAAAAAATGGCCTAATAACTCAAATTTTAAAAAATTTTGGCCGGCGAGGCCTATTGGCGCACTTGAGGCCCACATGGGGCCCAGCAGTGTGCTAGAAATGCGTGCTGGTCATGGGCCACACCCACGCGCTTGCTGCTCGTGCGCCTATCAGCGCACCTACTGCGTGACTGGCTGCCCCTGTTGCCTTTCTTCACCCTTTTTTTTTTTCTCTTGGGCTTTTTAGCCTAAATTTTTCAAAAATTAAGCCTCATAAATATACATCAAAATACATCTAATTTCTCCACCATTTCCCTCAATAAGGGCTTACACAATTCTCACGATGCTTACACAACATACAAAAAAAAAAAAAAATTACAAATCCATGTTCAATGCTTCCAAAGCCTTAAGTTTGCAAAATCCCCTTTCTCTTGGAATATGAAAGACCTACAAGGTGAGGTAAAAACCTTATGAGCTTTAAAGCTCAATAAGGGTGTAATGCAAAGTAAATCTTAGCATAAATAATCATGAAATGCAAGATGCATGCAAGGTATGGATAGTCTTCCTTGCCCTCAGAACCTTCTAAGGTTGAGGCAACAACCTACCCTTTCCTAATATCCTAGTCCTCCTTATGGCCAAAGGACCACTAGTGCACACAAATTGCATATGGTTGCAACCACATGAAAATTTATATGAAACACTTACAAGGCATGCAAGACCATCCTCCCATGAGGACATCGAATACCTTATGTGTAATACCTCGAAGCATGGTGAAAAGCTTGGATGTTGTAATGGAAATTGTAGTAATGAAATGAATGGTATTTTGATTCGAGAAAAGAGAGAACTCTTTAATTTTATTGACTTGTGAATGTAAAAAAGGGGTCAGAAGTACCTAGGGGAAAGAGTTAGCAAGGTAGGATTCTATGTTTAAAGGGGAAAAGGTGTTTCCAATGGAAGTTGAGGGTTAAAATGTCATCAAAAGTGGATTTTGGGCATTAACGTAATAAGAGAAAGGAGAAAATCGGGCCTAAGTGCAAATGTTACAACTTGTTGAAGGTAAGTTTGTTTTTAACGAAAGGTAATGATGGTAATAATGAGTTCTTATCTTAAGGACACATGGGGGGCATGATTTGGAAGCTTAGGATTGGATGAAAAATGGAAATTAGAGTTAAATGATATTTTAAGAGATAATGAGAGATTTAGTCATGATGACTTAAGAATATAGGGATATCTTGTGATATGGATATCTTGGAAGCCTATAAAAAGAGGGGAGACTTGCGTGGAAGTGGAGTGTGGCAAGTATAGAGGGTTCACCAAGTAAAACAAAAAGGAAAAGAATCAAGAGAAGAAAAGAAGAAGAAGGGTGGTGGTGGGCAACCGACATCTCACCGAAAATCATTCAATACAGTAGGAAAATCAAAGAGGTAAGTCGAATTTCTTTCCATGGGGTCGTAGAGAACTAAAAGGGGAATCCGGAAGTTCAAACAAAGGGTGAGACGGTGTAACACCCCGCCCTATACAGGCGTGTCACTATAAGGAAATTCTCGGGGTTTCTTTTTTTTTTTCTCCAAGTCTGTTACTCGCGGCGCCTGTGAGCACAATCTTCACATGCAAATGAAACACTCGTCGCAAAACTACAGTCGGCACCCGCGTTGATATTAAGAATAATCTCCACATGCAGATATATACCCCGATAGTTCCAGTCTTACTCGTTTAGTTAACATTAGCATAATCACAACTGAACGAAACATTTCAAATACAGCAGAATACTTAACCATCAAAATAACGTGGCCTGCCACATGTTACACAAGATGTTCCCTACCAACATACATATAACATCGTTACTAAATGTTTACAACACCGACGTACGATTGTTCATACATATAGCAAAATAAGTTCCTATGCTACCAAATGATACAATGACTATCACATAAACACCATTGGCTCTCCGGCCTCGTCCTTGACCTCGCAGCTATCCCTAACTGGAACGTTGAATGTTCCAGGGGCATAACCCAGGTTAGATGATGAAACATCTAAGTGAAGGCATAAAACAGTTTATATAATGCATGAAAGACACATGAGCATGGCATACTAAATGACAACATGCAAGACACGTCAAACTTGAGAAATTTCCCTGACACACTTAATCCCCGGGTGCCCTACCGTGTCACTCAGTTACCAGTCCCGGATGCCCTACCGTGTCACCCGATCACCAGTACCGGCCCCGGGTGCCCTACTGTGTCACCCGATCGCCAGGACTAACCGTGTCCCATTCTCAAAAAGACCCCGTCCTGCCCCATATGAACCCAACGATGTAATGAAACTAGACCTCAAATGATATGAAAATTCACACGCCATGCACTAACAATTTTAAAGTAAATCAGTTAATGCAATGTAGCGAATGTTGACACAATGACCATAAGCAAAAATCTTGTAAAACAAGCTAAGTCTAGGAGGGTATAATTGCTCACTAGAACTCACCAAATGCACTTAAAAACACTTTCAAGACAAGGTAAAGCTAGAATCAAACCACTCACCTCAATTCGAAAAAGCCTGAATTTCACCTCGAAAAACGTGCCACACCTCGAAAATATTGTAATTCTTCTTCCAATGACCCAATTGACTCCTATTTCACCATTTAAGACCTTTGGAATCAACATTTCTATTTTTCCACAATTTTCTCTATTTTTATTTATTTTTCAAACATTTCTATCTTTGGAAATTCATTAAAAATACCTAACATCAATTTTCACAAAATATTTTTACATGGTAATTCCTAGAATAATTTTGTCTAAATTCTAAAATTAAAAACACAGAAAAATCCTACCTCACGCGCCCTCACGCGCCACCCAGAGGTCCCGCGAGTGGCTACCACGCGCCGCTGCACAGTCTTCTTCTCTAGTCGTCTTCCCCAATTTCGGCGACGTCCAATGCCCTAAATTCTTATAGGGGCTTGTAGAGCTCTTCAAGGTAACCTCAATGGTGCCCTTGTTCATCGGAAAAAGTGGCCGGAGGTAGGTTTAAAATCGAGTTGTAGGTCGCGGCATCGGCCAACTCGATTTTCCGACCAACTTCAAAAACCCCTCCATTTCTAAACCAAACGATCCCAAATGCTCCAGAAATGACCCTCTCCACCCAAGGAACAAAAGCCCCTTATCCCTCAAGCTCGATTCAAGCCAAAACACAAGAAATTTTGAGCAATTTTGTTTTTGAAACCCTCGGCCAAAAACCTTCTTTTATACTCGATTTTTACCCGATTCCCCACCCTATCATGCTCGTCCTTATCCCTTATGCCCAAATCTAGCCTCTAAACCAATCGAGAAACACCAAATCAAGTGCTAAACCCCTCGAAAGATTCGGCCAAATCAGAAATATTTTTGGCCATCATTTCCGATCACATCCAACCCATTTCCGGCCAATGGAAGCTCCCAACGAGCTTATCATCGTCTGGAGGCTAGCCTAGAGCCTCCGGGCGACCTGCCCGATGCCCCAGAAGCGGCCACCAGTGGCCATAGGCAGCCGGTCAGTTTCACACCAAGAACTTTGTAAAAATTGCATTTTAGCCCCCAGCCTTCTTTTAATTGAATTTCCTCCCTTTCTTAGATAACCCTAGACTTTCTAACACTTCCACCACGGCCCTCAAGTTCTATATTTTCCATTTCCTTTTGGAATTTTTGAAAAATTCGTCGATTCGACCTCCCACTGATATTTTGCAAAATCTGCACTTTTTCCCGGACTCTCCTAATTGCGTGCTTTTGACTTCAATTCTTCGAGATCTCTTTATTTTTATCAAATATCGCCCAATTGTGCCATTTCTCCTCAATTGGCTCATCTTAACCTAGTCATTCGTCTTTCGTTTGAGTTTTGAATATTACACTTAGGCCCAAAACTTTGCTAAATATCATTTCGACCCATATCTTCAAAAATTCTCTTATTATTTAATACCGGGTATTACAAACGGAGCTAAAATAAGCAAGTTATGGTGTTTTTAATTTTCAATAGCATGGTCCGTCGCAAGGAAGAGGGCGGCGAGTGCATCGCACGTGCCAGCTGCTGTTACGATTGGCCACCCTTCAGGTGGCGCATGGCAGCACATGACAGGGTCTCTCCCTCTGAAATTTTCCAAATTTCTTCCTTAATTTATTCCCTATCATCCTATGTAGAAATATTTTAGATTGGTAACTCAAACTATGTGAAACTATAGCGAGACAGAACCGAAACCCCTGTGAATAGTAACCCTACAAGGCCAACAGCTAAGATGAATGGTTTCTCGTATTTTTCTTGCTACATATTGATCATTTTTTGAATCATTTGTGTTGGATGTGAACCTACTCACTTGATTTCCTTGTTTAGCATGTTTCTTTGCTTATTACTTCACTACATAGCATAAGGTGTTGTGGCAAGCTAGTGGCCATCATGGGTGGCTCTGTGGAGTTACATACTTGTGTTTGATGTGAGCATGGCATGCGCAGGGGTGATTACAACACCTTGGCATGGCTTTCACAAAAGTGGATTTCACTTTGCATATGTGCATTACATACATGTGTATTTCTTTCATGAAACCACTTCACTTAGATATTTGTTATCTAACTCGGGTTGATGCCCCTGGAACGTTCCACGTTCCAGGCATGTTTGATGTGTTAGGAATCGAGGAAGCAAACAAGGCAAGTAGTAAGGAAATTATGGACGTTTAATGTTTTTTTTCCCTTTATTCTTGTGGCTTAATGTATAGTCTTGTTCGAGTTGTAAATAAAGCGTTGTATCAATTGGTGATTGTACTACTTAATGTTAAACTTAAACACCACCCTAAGAAAAGCTTGTATGTGTTTATATTAGCTTAGGAAACACTTCCAATTCTCTTGGTAGGTTCAATCCATAGCTTTCATTGTTTAGGATTTCCTAACACCCCTTAGGAAGTTATGTGTATGCCTTCATGTGATATTTCAGCTGAGGAAGGGGGTGTTACATTATGGAGCTCTTTGGACTTGAAGAGGTCCTCCTAGCCTCCAATCCCTTTGCTTCCAACACTCCCTCTTAACAACAACCTTAAAAAAATAAAGAAGCTAAGCCACCATTCAAAGAGAAACAAAAAAAATTAACACAACATGGAAAGGAAGATTTTTCCTTACTTTTCTTCCTTCCTTTTCTTCTTCCTTCGTTTCTTTCCTTTTCCTTCTCTCCATTTGCAGACCTTCACATTGGAAGACTTCTTCCAACTTCTCACTTCCATTTTCCTTTTTATATCTCTCAATTCTAAGATCCAATCCTAGCCATTGGATTTATTTTTTGAGATTAAATCTCATCTAAACAAACAAACACAATCCATGCCATTATGTAGCATTTAATCTCCACCCTTGGATTTTTTTGTCTTTTCCAAGACTCGATCTCCACCACATAGAGAAAGCACAATCCATGTGCTTAAAGAAGATTAAATCCCATTCATGGCTTTGTTTGGAGATTAAATCTCCACCATCCACCTCATTGTTCATTTAGATTACTAAACCCATTTGGCAATCCATGTCCATTTGAAGACTCAGTTCTCCACCCTTGGATCTTTTCCAATTTCAAGACTTAATCTCTGCCCTTGTATCAAGTATCACTTTCTCATAAAATATCAAATTTCTCAATTAATTAACTCTTGACTAATTTCAAGAATAACCTTTGAAAGACCATTTTCAACATTTTTCCAATTTAAATTAATCTCTACATTTTCAAGTGACTAATTTCCATTTTCCATTGAATTTTCTTTATTCCAACACAATCAAGCCTCTCATAATTGCTAGAATGACCATTTTCCTTTTCTTTTTGTATTAATTTAACTCTCTCATTCTCTTGGGTAAGAGTTTGCCAAGTGTCACTCTTAGACACTAATCTTGGCTTACAATCCTCCATCTTGGCCATCTATTATTCCTCATTAATTCTCCATTTTAGGGCAGAACAAATTACCATCAAGCCACCCCAAGACTTGATTTCTGCAAAAATTAATAACTAACTCTTACTCGATAAAAATCTATTTCGTCCTAGCGCCTGCACAAGACCTATATTCCTCCCAAAAACGTTCAACATTGATCCACTTACAAAATTGGACCACTCTTAGGGTCCCATTGATTTCTCGGATGTCCCTTATGAACATTTAATTTTGGTCACAATTCGAGCTTGCACAGAAAAGATTCCCGATCTGACTACTTTCAAGGTCATTAGCCTCTCCTCGAGATGCTTGCCAATCTCATGCCCTCTTCCCTGGACATCCAAGTCCTGGGGCATTCCCTACTGTCAATTCAACAATTTTATTAATTAATTTCTAGAAACTCACTTTCTAGGCACTCTGAACCACTCAAGGTCCTTTAAAAATAACTGAAAATCTTATATTTTCCAACACCATGTAATACCTGGTATTACATTAGGGCTACAATATCTCTAAGATGCTCAGAGCTTTGTAAAATCCTCTCTTCTCGAAGCTTTAAGCATACTACTCATTCTTCTGGTGGCAATCCCAAGAGAGTCAGTATTCCTTAATGGCTTGAGTGCGAGCTCTACCATCTCTGCCTGTAGGTGCGCATTATACTTGTGCAAGTGCTCATGCTCTTCCAAAACTTAGCCATACTTTACAATGAGGACAGAGTAAGCCGCTTGGATGTCCCCCGCCAAGGACTATTATGCCTTCTTCATGCCCCCTCCAACATCCTTAACTTGAGTCAATGGTGCTCTTGCTACCCAAACTCCACCTCACACTCTAGCATTCAAATCGCAAAGGTCAATTCCTTAAGGTAAGTGCAATTCATCATGTTCACCGCCACTATGACCTGAACTCCTTAGAAAATGGGTAAGTCATTAAAATAAGCTCCAAAAAGTAAAGCCAAAAATGTAAAGACCTCACCTCTACTTGTAGGCATTCTGCCTGATCCATATCCTCTGATAATTTCTTAAAAAACTTTGACTCGTCCTAAGGTGGGATGGTCAAGTAAATCCGTCTCGTCCCCATTCCCGAATCCGTTACTAAATCTCTCCAAGACTTTGAGGTAAGTGGGGAAATTCTCCCCATGAAGTCGGCAACCTTCATCTAAATCATCTCCCCTTAAATGGAAGTCGTCTTCGGTAGAATCATTAATTGCCAGGGATCTTCTAGTTATAGTGTCTTCCTATCACAATGTTCTAGCTGCAACAAAGGGCCCCTTATTGTTTGCAGAAATCAACGCTTACCCACTATCTCATGCTTGGTTGTACCAATGATTTCACTATCTTTGCCTCGAGTTGTTCTACAAAGGTAGTGATGCCCTATGAAGACCCTAAAGGCTCTCCCCCCACTGATTCATGAGCCTCATCTGTTGGCTATGGTATCATTGGTGAAGGGATCGACACCAGCTAGTGTGAGGATCTAATTACTTGATCTTTTGCTTCTAGAAAGTGTAATATCTGGTATTACATGGTGTTGAAAAAGATAAGATTTCCAATTATTTTGAAGGACCTTGAGTGGTCTGAGGAGCCCAAGAGTTGGTGTAACACCCTGTGTTACTAGTATTAAAAGAATGAGTAAGGAAGTGAGAAACTTTCAAAAATGCCCTTGAGAAGGTGATGGATCTTTGTGAATAATGGTGCCCTATGAGAAGTGTAATATCCCAAGAGCCCAAAGAAGGGTAGTATATATTGAGGATAAGTAAGGGAGGAAACAACACTAGTTGGATACCTTTTGGACTGAATGTAGGCAAGGAACTCCGGGGTTAAGCGTCCTTGAGCTGGGGAAGCTCAAGGATGGGTGACCCCCTAGGAAGTTTGCGTAAGCCCATCAAGGTAAGTTTTTATGATCCTTTCTATCGCTCAATGAGGGATGTTACAGGTGGTATCAGATCCGACCCTCAAGCCTCTGAGCGCGGTGGTGGCACAAACCTTAGCGGGGACGCTAAGTCCCTAAGGGGGAGTGCGTGTAAGCACCTTAGGCAAATCCCACATTGGCCATGCAAAGGAGGGAGATCCAAGACCAGTTGTAAGGTCGCATGATGAGGACGTCATGTACTCAAGGGGGGAGAATGTAACACCCAAGAGCCCAGAGAATGGTAGTATATATCGAGGATAAGTAAAGAAGGAAACAACACCAATTGGATACCTTTTGGCCTGAATGTAGGCAAGGAACTCCGAGATTAAGCGTGTTTGAGCTGGGGAAGCTCAAGGATGGGTGACCCCTAGGAAATTCGCGTAAGCCTATCAAGGTAAGTTGTTCTGGTCCTTCCTATCGCTCGATGCGAGATGTTACAAGAGGGGTATTTTGGTAATTTGGATAGTGAAGTCCACTAAAGGGTAATTTGGTAAATTGAAAATAATTCCTAGGTAGAATTAAGTGTGCAAGTGAATTAATTTTTTATTTTTGAATTTATGTGGAGATAAATGGGATTAATAATTCACAAAGGGCATTTTAGTAATTTAGAGTGAAATTCCATAAATGAATTAAGTTATAAAAAAAGGGAAAATAGTGAATATTCAATTATGTGTGAAATAATTGATTTTTCCCTAAATGGGTGAATTAATGTGGTGATGCCACATGGATGGCTTGGATGGAAACTTGGAAGCCAAGGTTAGTGTCTAGACATGACACTTGGTAAAGTCTTGTTCAAGTAAAATTATGGCATTAAATAAATTCAAATGTTAATGGAATTAGCCATTCATGTAATGATGGTGTTGGATTAAAAAGAAAATCTAAATGAAAATGGTAAATGGTCACCATTAATGGTTGGAAAATGTAGGATTTATTTAAAAGAAAAAGAAAGTGATTATGTCTTTCAAGATGATGGGCTTGAAAATAGTCCAAATTAAATAAATAGAAAAGAAATTCTATTTATGGAATTGGAAGGCTTGATCCAATGGTAGTGGATGGTTCTTGAAAAATCCAAAGGCTTGCATTTAAAATGAGAAGAGCACATGGATTGTGATTTCTTGTGTGGCTAAGATCTTGTCTTGGAAAGTGAAAGAAATCCAATGGTGGATATTTAAGAAGATTAAAGGCCATGGAGTGTGTGTTTTTTCAATGGCTAAGATTTATTTTTTAAGAAAAAATGTATGGCCAAGATTTATTCTTATTAAAGTGCATAGATTGTGCTTTTGGTGAAAGGCTAGGATTTATTCTCTTAAATCCACAAAGATCCAAGGGTGGGGATTTAAAGAGAAGAAATGGCATGGATTGCCAAATATTAAAGAAATGAATGTTTGAGAATAAAGCTTTTTAAAGCATATGGATTGTACTTTGTTTGGATGTTGAGATTAAAGCTTTTAAAAGCACATGGATTGTGCTTTCTTTGGATGGTTGAGATCTAACCTTGTAAAGTGAAATATAATCCAAAGGTGGATATTCCACAAGATTAAGTGGCATGGATTAAGCTATTTGAGTGGTTGAGATTTATTTTCACCAAATAAATCCAATGGCTAGGATTTATTCTTGAAGGATTGGGAGTATAAATAGACTAGTATATGGAAACCCTAATCCTTTTGGCAAAGTTAGTGAGAGAAATGGAAGAAGTCTCCCATTTTGTGGAGAGGAAGAAGAAGAATGGAGAAAGGAAGAATGTTTTCCAAGGAGGAAGATGGAGAATAAGGTAAGTGTTCTTCCTTTGGGAGTATGTAAGTTTTTTTTTTTTTTCCATTTAATGGTAGCTTAGTTTCTTTAAAAATTTTGTTTCAAGGAATCTCTTAAGGAGAAGAGTTGGAAGGAAGCTCGGAAGAGTTTAAAAGCTTCAAAGAAAGGAAAAGGTAAGGGATGGCCCCATGAGGAGGTGGACTTGCAATGGGTTGTAAGTATGGTTCATAAATATATATGTTGCATTTTGCATGTTCTATTATGTACATGAGACTTATGGCCATAGGGTAGATTGGGACATGGTGGGAATGGTGGGTTGATGCCTCTAACCTTGGTGGGTTGTGAGGCAAAGAGATCTAGCCACATTTGCATGCATTTGACATCATATATTCTTGTTATGTCCATATTTACTTTGCATTGTACCCTTATTGAGCTTAATAGCTCATGAGGTTTTTATCCTCTCATGTAGATGGAAAATCCAAGGGATGAAACTTGGAAGTTAAAGGCTTGAGCAAGGAGATTATGTGATGAATCTTGTATTTGTTTTAAAAGCTTAAGTTTATGATTCATATGAGATGTGTGAAGCTTTGTATAAGGGTTTGGTGGCCAAAGCTAGGTATTCTTAATGTATTTTTTTGCAATTTAAATGCTGGAAATTTTGGGTAAAATTGCCAAGAATTTGAATCTCAAAGTGTGGGATTTGGAAGAAAATGTGCACTTTTGTTTAGTTTAAAGGCATCTAGTTTGGAAAAAAATTTGGGGGTTTGGGAGGTCCAAATTTTTGAATTTAGGGTCCCAATTTCCTAGAAATTAAATATGGAAATTTTGAGAATTTTTTTTCAAAAAAAATAATAGAGGGGAAGGATAAGAAGAAGATGAGGTTTGAGGCCCAGAATTATTTTCCCAAAAAAGGCTATTTTGGGGGAAATTGTGGCAAAATTCCTACCTTTGGAAAAACAGAAAGAAAAAGTATTTTTCCTTGAATTTTGGAAAAATTAATGGGAGGATTGAAATTTTAAATTATATACAGCCTAGTTGAATGCTTGGAAAGAAGAAGAACTAAAATAATAAAATGATGATTGGGCAAGTTTAATGGAAAGTAAGTTCGCCAAGTATGGTATGGTTAAAGCCCAAATCCGCTAGTTGATCTTGAGATTGAGGGAAGGGAAGGTCGAAGCTTAGTTCCCACCTAGGGTGTTTCATGTCAACACATAGTCCGCCCTCCACATATGGCCGGGCATGTGGGCAGTTCAAATGATTGTTCACGAGTGGCACCTATAAGTGAGAGCGGGGCGTTACAGTTGGTTTCGAGAAATAAATTAATAAATTGTTGAATCGATGGCAGGTAATACCCTGGGACTTGGATGTCCAGGAAAGAAGGCACGAGATTGGTGAGCTTCTCGAGGTGAGGCTAATGACACTGAAAGCAATCAAATCGAGAATAAGTTTTGGAATAGTTCCTATATAAGTCTGAATTGTTAACTTTACCGAACGATCGTAGGGGACATCTAAGAAGTCAAAGGGACCCTAAGAGTGGTCCGGTGTTATGAGTGAGGCAACCCTGAAGCATTTTTGAGTGGAATAAACATTATATGCAGGCGCAGGGACGAAATTTCTCTTATCGAGTAATCCTCCGTTATTAATTTTCGGAGAAATCAAGATTTGAGTGGCTTAATGGTAATTAATTAAGGCCTTGCAAGGTTCAAGTGAAATTATCAAAATTTCTAAGGGAAATTAATAAGATTTAGGGGGAGGGGGGTTTAATGTGTTATATATATGTGTGCGCGCGCGCGCAAGCTTGGGGATCAAGCATTCTATAGTGCCCATTTTCTCTGAAATTGAAATCACAGAGAGAGAGAGAGGGGGGGAGGCAGAGTAATGGAGAGAGAGAGAGAGAGAGATATATATATATATATATATGGCAGCTGGTGAAGTGGTCAGCTGATGACTGGACGAAGGCGCTGGGCAGCAGCCATGGCTATGTAGCAATGGAGGTAGCAGCGGGTGGAGCTGGAGCAGTTGCGGTCGATGACGATGGTGCTGGACAAAGCTGTAGTAGCGAGGGAGGCGCCCAATGGTGGTTGCAACGAGGCAGCCAAGGGCGTCGGTAGCCGGCGGCTGAAGCAAAGGCGAGTAACGACGGCTCTACGCTGGCGGTCAGTTGATGGCTAGAGGCGTGGGAGGCCGAGTTGTAGTGGCTTACGGCAGAGGCGGGTGGCTGGTGGTTGGGAGCAGCCGACAATGGTGAGCAGAAGCTGGCAGCGATAGTCGGCGACTATGCACAAGCATCGTAAGCAAGAAGAAAAAGATGGGAGGAAAAAGAAAGAAAAGAAAAGAAAAAGGAAAAGGAGAAAATAAATAAAAAGAAAATGAAAAAAATATGGAAAAATGGAAAAAATAGCTGAAAAATTCTAGAAAATTGAAAAGAAAAATCTGAAAATTGATTTGGGGCTTGAGAAGAGTGCTAGAGGCTCGAAAATGGAATCTAGGCACAAAGGTGGCAACTAAAGAGGTGACGTCGGTGTGGGTGTTTGGCCATATTTCTCCTCTAAATGGGTAAAGGTAATTGAATTAAATTATTTTGAGTTATTTGCGTTATGTGAGATAATGTAGAATAAGTGTTTGTTGGAATAAACCCTTAGTTGGGGTTGTTTGGAAATTGTTGATTTCTAAATGTAATGGATTTTTGTGTGATTGTATCTAGGTTCAACCAAGGAGGTAGTGATCCTAGAAGAGCTCGGAGTCCAGTCAGGCATTCCCGCTCTTAGCAAAGAAAGCTTCGAGCTAGGTAAGGAATGGCCCCAAAGGTGGGCAGCCTTGCAAATGTTTGATAAAATTGATGAATATGTGTTGTGTGCAGTTGTTTGTTGCGCATGTTCTATAGGTAGTCTAGTGGAGTCCTATAGCCATGGGGAGACTAGATGCATGCTAGGGGTAAAATGGAAGCTTATTGTCTCTAACAGGCAAGTTCGGAGGGCAGTGATACCTTGTCTATCATGCATATTTACTTATCATTGCATCACATATATTATCTTGTTTACATTCATTTGCACCTTTATTGAGTCTTTGTGATTCATGAGATTTTACCTCGTATTTTGTAGATGTTGCAAGTCCAGATGCAAGCCATGATAATGTCGAGAGGATGAAGTGGTGATGTTGTTGCCTGAGTTTTGTTATGTTATATATATTTCTGTATGTATGCATGTGTATTGAATGTATATGTTGTTGGCCATTAGATGTTATCTAGTTGGTTATAATCAACATAGTGTAATATGTGATCATGCAAATTCTTATTTAGTTTAGGTTGAGCCAAGTTTTCAAATTGTGTAAGGATTGGAAATGAATTTTCCATAAATCCCCAGTACTTAGTAGATTTGTAATATGTTATTTTGTGCCTAGGTCACCTTTGACTTGATGTGAGGCAAGTTGAAGAAAAATGAAGCTTACTCAGGTTTTGGATTCCGTTCCGCTATATCTTCTTTAATTGTTTTAGGGCCTATTACTCAAGTGGAGCGAAGAGAAGGACGAAACTTAGTCCCCACCTAGGGCATTTCTCGTTGAAACATAATCCATCTCCTCATTAGTTGTTTGATGTGTGAGTAATCCAGTTGATTATTCATAAGTGACACTAGGCAGGTGGGAGCGGGTCATCACAGAAAGGCTTCCCGAAGCCTCATCTCCAGTAGCCTTCGTTCCCTGGTCGTGCTCTCAGACCACGTGTGCGTGCTTCTTTGCAATGTGTTCTTTCATAGCATTCTTCATCTAGTCCATTTTCTTTAGTCAAAAGACAATGCATTATCTGGTAAAATTCCTCCAAGAGAAATTGTGCTAGGTGACCATTGTTCTGGGAAATGAGGTTCTTCAGGATGAGTCTTGCTTGCTAGAAATAGACTTACGTATCTGGAAACCAAACTGGTGCATTGTCATTGTACATGCCTCTTCAAACCAAAAACTCCTCATCTTCTCTCTTTCCTGGGTAATCACCTTGTGCCTTTTATCTCAAATAACCCCATTTTCTTTTCCTGATTAGGGCACGCACTCAAAGTAAGCCCAACCTCCTTCAAAATGACTCCCCTCTTTTCTTTTTCTATTCTTTCTTCTGACTTTCAGTCTGATCAAAGAGCGGAGAGTCATTGTTGTGGACTAAACCCCTAGGAGAGTCTTTCTGAAGTAGCATGTGAACATTTTCCATCTCGGAGGAAACCATTCCCTCAGTAGAAGACTTTCTCGGGCTCAAAGCCCATCTCCCTTGAGAAAGCCCTTTATAAACGATCATTCACCTGTGACTAACTTCCTGTATTCGCATGATTCCCCTTGGTCTAACTTCGCTCTCGGGAGGAATCCAAGGAGACATGTCCCCTACTTGCATTACCCTACATTGTCCTGCGATAATGCGGCTCTTCTATTCCAAGCCCATTTTCTTCTGGGGAGAGGGGGTTCTCTCAAAGGCATTTTTGTACTTAACCCCAAGACAGCACCGTGAATGAGGGAGACACACTTCCCTATTGAGGAAGGATCACCGCACCCTAGCATGCATGTGTCACTTGTCCCTGTCCCCTATGCTACCTATAAATACCCCAAGCTCCTTAGCTTAGACAAGCAACTAAAGGAAGAAAAAAAAAGGCAAGAGATAGCAAGCCAAGCAAACGGAAAGCAAAGACAACTAAGCCATACAACATTGCTCATTCTCATCCCACCTCTTCCCCCCACATGACATTTTTGCACTTAATTTTTGCATTTTGTGCTGCATGACGACCTCTCCTGACTTAAACATCGAAGGGTCCGTGTGGGAGAAATCCTAGCATTTCCCTAACTACTTTTTGTTTGTAAACCCCCTCAAAAGATGAAGAACCTCCTACCTCCTTTCATCAACCTCAACTCCTCTTGCTCTACAGCTCTCCCAGCTAACAAATCGAGCCCCTCCTAGGCCAGTGGATCAAGTTAATCTTGTACGACCACATCTTCTCTTGGATCTTACGGACTGAGCAGGAAGCCTAAAGGGCACCTCATGTTTTTCCAGCTGCTCTCTGAGTTTTCCCATAACAAATAAATTTTTATTGTTGTATCCTGGTAATAACAGAAAGAGATCTAACCCACCAATAGTGCTAGGACACACACATTAGTTCATTGAACACACAAAAGGTAACAAGTTGTTTAGTTATGGAAAATGACTTCCAATTTTTTATCTTTGATTTTTCTATATTTAAATGGTAAAAGTACATAGAACTATTTTTCAATCCAAAAGATTGAAACAAATATTAAAAAAATGATATTTGTTTCGTTTATGTAACTCGTGTACGCGACAATTCAATTCAATTTTGAAAAATTACGTTTTTTAAATCCCCATTCTCTATTTGGAATTTTTTTGTATTTAAATACGTTTTATAATTGTTGTTGCTGAAATGCAACAATTTTTTTTTTTTTTTTTGTGTGCAGGAAAGTATCTCGATCAGGGTTTGTGAGAACCTACAAGAAACAGGTTAAGAGCACAGGTGAGCCTTACTTGCAGGCCCTACGATACTTAAATTAGTCTCTTAGATGAAGTGTAGAAATTTAATGGTGTTATAGTTTCTATAGAGTTGTGAGTGTACTATTGCTAAAGGATGAATCTTATATTTATATGGGGAGGAGACTAACAAGTGAAGGGAGAACCACAATCTTCGGCAGGTATTTTGGACTATCTTTCAAATTTCTGAACGATTATATTAGAGGTCTGTGAGAGTCTTGCGAATAGTAATGGCAAGGTGATGCATAAATTCCTGAGAGGGTCTCTTGATGGCCTCGAGAAAGGCTCTTAGGTGAGATCACGAAGGGGGCTCAAAAGAGGTTCTCACATGAGATCTCGAGATGGTATCTCAAAGGTCTTGAGAGAGGCTCTTAGGTGAACTCACTCGGTCTTAGTCATTCGATCTTAGTCATTTGATGACTTCATGCACCTGTGGCTTGTTTCTCTGGATTTCTTTTTCTGATAGACTTTTAAACCTCTTTCTTTGGACTTGGGTTTCTCTTTGGGTATGAGTGTAACACCCCCTCTCCTAGAACTGCCAAGGAGGAGGTTCTGCTGGAAAAGAGATAAAATAAAAACTTACAATAAATCTGAAATCTAGAATCAACTATAAATTTACTAATCTAAACACATCAAAGCTGTACTGTAATAATTCTGAACTGTCATAAACTAAAACAATAACTACCAGCTAAAAATAAATCCCTCATCTAAGTAATTAGAAACTTAAAATTCAAGGCATAAAATAATACCCAGACATCTTTTGTTCTTGAGCGGCTCCCCATACACTGTACTGTCCAACACTACTAGGCCCCACATCTGGAACTACCTCGCTAGGACCTAGAATGGTGAAGAATACAAGATGAACTACAAATCTCAACAAGTAATAATCGTGAAAGAAAAGTTATAATTGAATCAAAGAACATCGATATTCATAAAGTACCAATTATTCTTGCATTGAGGGATTAATAATCACTATAAGATATAAAAAAAAATGCAGGAAAGAAACTTTGGCCCTTGGGCCCATATAAGCTGAAATACATACATGTCTGATCTGAAACCTACAACCACAAAAGTTGTAAGCACATACTTTGGGCATTGAGCCCTAGCCCCCTGGTCGTCACCAGGCGAGCGACACATAAATTGATCTATAGCTGAAATCTATGGGATCCCCGCAGACTAGCCACCTCGCGTGCATACTACAATGCAATGCTCATATATATGCTCGCACAAAATATGTAGTCCTCCATAAAAAGTCATGTTCCATGCTCATACTTGAATGCATGCATATAATATCACGTAATAATGTTAAACATGTCATATAATCATCATCAATTATATTGGAATTCAATGATTCACCAGTTATGAGCGTATTACATTTATCATAGTTGACCTGAGATTCCAATATTTGAGAGTATTTAATCCTTTATATTTAAATAATAACTTGAATTCGGCTCACTAAAAGACTCATTCGGATTTCAAAAAGACCATCCGGATATAAGGAAAGACATCCGTATATGAAGAAGCTCATCTGGATATACTGGAAAGTATTCAGATGTATGGAAAACTCATTCGGATACACTGGACCTTTATAACACGAGCTATTCGGATATGGAACAGGGCATGCGGATATGATTCAGATCATCCAGATGTCTTACTAAGGCATTCAAATGCTACAGAAGCTATTCGGATAAGAGATTCAACATTATGAAAAGGCATCCAGATATGCTGGACCCATCTGAATAGAAAGAAAAATCATCTAAATGTGAGCATCGACTTATCCGTATGTATGAGAAAACCATCCGAATATCACTCACAGAATATATTGGACACATCCGGATACGACTTAAAGCATCTAGATATCACACACAAAATACATTAAACACATCTAGATACGACTCAAAGCATCTAGATATCACACACATAATACATTAAACACATTAGGATACGACTCAAAGCATCCAGATATCACAAGACCGATCCAGATATGCATATGGCCATCAGGATGTCACTCACATAAAAATTTTTCAACTATCCGAATAACCTCTAGTCCATCTGGATGTTACTCACAAATCTTGGCAAACTCATCCGGATATGGGGGGTTCTCATCCGAATGTCTGGTTCATCTTCACCATTAAACTTACGAGCAGTATATCTTTTTTTGATACAAATCTAACATAATTACACCATTTCGAAAGAAATCTTAAGAAAACAAATCTCAATCGAAATGAAATAATCTCAAGGATGATTCAACGATCATATTGGAAAGAATCGCTTGAAGAAATCATGCATAACTTGCAAAGAACTCACTATACGCACATATATATATATATGTATCTAGTGATTGATAAAAATTGGGAACCAAAACGAGAGTCTTGGAAATCTGATAACGATGCTAACATGAACCCGTAAGAAAGGATGACAATGAGGGATATTTGCCTTATGATCCTCTTGATCGACTTGAATTATTCCAAGAAAAATCTCCTATGCAAGACACTGCTACAACTCTCAGAGACTTTCTTCTCTTTTTCTTGTGGCGTGAAGAAAAATACAGGGTAACAAGTATGTATATATACACACGAGCTAACCCTTACGCACAATCCTAAACCTATTAAAACTATCAATTCTAATATTATCTTTAATTCCCTTATTTACTTAATTATTATCATCAAAATATGAGATAAATCCTCGAATTACCTTCCAGCCCTTCTATTTATTTTTCCACATAAACTAAATGTCATTTAATGCCATTCTCTCATTTAAAATTTTTTAAATTGTCACATTAAATATCTACTTGACAAAAGTCTTTTTATCATAAAATTAAAAACACTAAGCCCTCATTACAATGAGCTTACTTTTTTGGACAAAACATTAAGGGTATGTTTGATTGGCATAGAAAATATGAAAAAGAAAATATTTTTCAACTAAATTCCAACTTTGAGTGTTTGATTGATAATTTTTTCATGAATTTTTATTTTCACCTAATTACAAAAGTGCTATATTTTCTACAAAAAATCAAGAAAAATCAATTGGGGGGGGGGGGAGTTTATTTTCCAAAAATGTTAAAAACAAACGTTTTCCTTTTTACCTTGTGCAATCAACCACACTAAAATTTTTCATTTCATGTAAGTAATTTTTGGAGCAACCTGAAACTCTTTTTCCACAACAAAACAGCGAGAAACAGCAAGGATTAGCCCATATTTCATGTACTCTTAAAGGCCCAATCATCCGAACTTTCTTTGGCCCATTCGAAGAATGAATGGAAGTTTCATATCCTCTGCCTACTGTCAACCCAACACCAACTTTTCGTTCTCTGAGCTCAATATGCAAGTACTTTGGGTCCGTATATGCTGGACTCATATTCCGTAGTCTTTGGGCGTAATTTAAACCCAACTCATTTCTTAGAACACTTTTAGGCTTATTTTAAGATCAATTGGCTTTATTTTAAAAACAATTTATTTTGGGCCAGCTCATAAATTCCTCTTAGCCCATATCACTGGGCTCAACTGATTTGCATCATAATTTAATTTTGGTGCTGATAATGTCATTAATAATTTTGGCAAAAAGGGCAAAATGACTAGATATATATATATAAGAATATTTCACAATTCCACATAAATTCCACTTTCCATTTTCCAAGTGACATGGAACTGAAAAGAAGACAAGTTGATAACACTAGGATTAATCACTGCAGGTTTGTTTTGGGCTGAAACTCGTGATTTAGTGTTCGATACTAAAGTCAATCAACTTGAAAAGTGGGCATGTAGAATACTTAAATGAGTTGAATATCTTTATAGAGAGAGACTGAGGCATTTATATAAGTTAGGTTGAGGCTTGATCAAGGTAGAATATTCAGAGTTGACCATCGGTTTTTTTGTCAAGATCCCCAAGGTTCAACGCGGTTGTGCGGCACAGGGACAAATCTCTTGGGTCAATCCTTGGTCACATGGGATCTAGATCGGTTAGTTTTCTCACCTCAAATATTTTTAGAATAATTGGAGGCTTAAGTAAAAAAATCCAAATTTAATTTGGATATAATTTGGAATTGTCGGTAAGATTTGAGTGAGTAGACTTTAAGTTGATTGTGCTAATGATAAGAAAATAATTAATATGGGCTCGATTAAAATGTCAAACCTTATGGAATCTTGAGAATAAATATTTGAGATAATTAATTGATAAAAATTAATTAAATGGGAGTTCAAGGAAAAATTTTAATTGAAGAATAATGTATTTCACTAAGGAAATGTGTCAAACTGCACGTACATATATATAAAATAAAAAATAAATACATAGAAGAAGAGCTAGGTTGAAACAGATGGTGCGTTTAGGTGGCATGCATGCAAGCATAGGAATGGATTCCTTTAGCTTCTTTTTTTTTTTTTTTTTTATAAATAGATTTTTTTTTATTAACCCACCATCACAAGCATCTCCTGCTATTTGACCCCACAATTTCAACAAGAGAGGTAAATCAGAAAATCTAGTAGGCAAGTTTCGACCCCTAGCACAACCGTAAATGTAAGAGCGGCAAGCATTTTTCATTTTTCAAGGTCGCTCCTTGCCTGCTGAACTATCTCCTACCCAAGGCTCGAACATGGAACTTGTGGGCCTAAAGAGTAACGCTCCAACGATTCTTCCTTTGCCAGTTGATTTACGCCCTAGGGGTTTTTATAAATAGATTTTGTTGTGCCCAATGATGAGTTTAAGTCTAACGAGAGATTTGGACCATAGTCTATTGAGAGACTTGGATGAGGAACCTATGAGAGACTATGGAAAGGCTTGCAGGAGACTTGGTCAAGGGACCTACGAGAGACTTGTGAGAGGCTTGCGAGGGACTTGTGGGAGACTTGGTAGAGGAATCTGCGAGAGACTTGCGGGAGATCTATGAGAGACTTATGAGAGTCTCGTGAGAGACTTGGCTGAGGGATTGGCATGGCTAAGAGGCTAGGAAGCTTGATTGAACTCATAATGAGTCCCCTTGTGGAAGCCTCTCTCGACATCATTGAGGGATCCTTCTGGAAGAACCTCATTGGTCACCCAACAGCAAAAAGATCTATATTCGGGAGACTCTCGTGGACCATCCAATCTCAAAAGTGTCTCTCTAAACCATGCGAGGGACCCTTCAGGAGACTATAAACTTCAAGAGACCTAATCTCTAGATATTACTCACATAAGACCGTGAATATGGTCAAAATCTAATCCTTGTTTCTCACCAAAATTTCTTTGATTTCCTAGGAGCATTTCTAATTTTTTTTTCCCCTTCAACTAATTTTTCTAATGAATCCTTCAAATCTAGGTTTTGTTTTTGAAGATTCTCCTTTTCATTTGTCAAAGCTTTCTTTTCATCAATCTAAGAATCATTCTCCTTTTCAAGGAGTTAATCTTTTCTTCTTGATATTTCATTTTCTTCTTTAGAAGATTATTTTTCATACTAACTTTTTCAAATTCATCCATTAATTCGTTAAAAGCATCATACAGTTCATCAAAAGAAAAATTTGAAATGGAATGAGTAGAGTAGCAAGATGTTACCTCATGGAAGCTCTTTGACCATAAGACAAAGGTTGGTCACCTCTTTAACTTGTGAATCATCACTTGAGGATGAATCCTCAATGATCCATGCTGCAAGAGCCTTCATCTTCCCTTTCCTAGCATTTTCTTTAACAAAGGACCTTCGGTCCTTATGTGACCTAGTTTTTTACACTCAAAACATCAGATATCATTAGTAGCATCATCCTTTTGTTCTTTATCCTTTTTGAAATTCTTTCTTTGATTAAAGCTTCCCTTTTTCAAAAATCTATTAAATTTTCTAGCAAGCAAGGCAATATCATCATCATCACTATCATGTGACCTTTTTTCTTCTTTTTCAACTTTGAAAGCCATTTTTCATTATTTTTTTAATCTCCCCCTCGTCTCTTTTTAGCATAATCGCATGTGTCATTAGAGAGCCTAGTAAATTATCAAAAGATAAAGTGTTTAAAGATAAAGTGTCTTCTCAAAATTTTTCTTACACTTTCACCATTTGTATAAACCTTTCCTAAAGACTCTAAACCAATGACAATGTCATTGAGCCTAGTGAACATCTCTTTTATAGTCTCATTTTCTTTCATAATAAACAACTCATAATCATGAATGAGTAAATTAATTTTTTTTTTCTTTTACCTATTTTGTGACTTCATGCACTACCTTTAATTTGTCCCATATCTCTTTAGCGGTTTTACACGTTGACACACGGTTGAACTCTTCAGGGCTCAACGCACAAAACAATGTGTTCATTGCTTTGGCATTCATATCTACAGCCCTTCTTTATTCATCAGTTTAGTGCTTGATTTGGTCAATTTTTGGTAAGAAAACTGTTAGTGTTGTGTGCTCTGATGCTAAATTTGGATGATATATAGCGGGCTTGTTTTAATGCATTAATTGTGTTTTTGTATAAATCTATAAAAGGTAAGGTTTTCTTCATTCATATTTTCTCCAATCAATTATATGAACGAGTCCCTAAATCTTCTGTATGAGAATCTTATTCTTAAGGTTTTAAGACTGTGCGACAGAATTAGCTAGTAAGAGAACTTCTTAAACTATTCCTAGTCTTTAGATTCTTTGGATGGGCACTCCAATTAATCAAGTATGGACTAGCACAAGGGTTACTATCTCGTTTGGTATGGGAATACCGATGGGAGGATGGTGTGTCACGCGTTATATAACATGAGATGTCCCTAGTAGACCTGTGGGTGGTCGTTGAGGAATGATCAGTCGAATGTGACGTCAGTAACTAACCACATGGTCTGGTGGATAATGGTCATGCCATTAGGTTGTGATAGTGTGTTGATCCTTAGAGTTGAACCGACACAATTGTTTTGTGTATTGGTGTACATGACTTGTTAATGAGTCGAACCATCCAATTGGGAGGTGGGAACGTTCATCTATGTGGTTCCATATTATTGGTATATGGAGATAGTTGTTGGGAATAGGATTTGTTACCCTCATCGGTATTTAATGGAGTGAACGTCTTATGTGATCTATTATTGATGTGATGGGACAGTTCTTAGTCAGGGCAGATTGAAAGTCAGGAAAGATGTTTCTTGATGTGTCATCTAGTCACATTAATAAGTCTGACACATAGTTACTAAATTTGTTAGTTTATCACTCCATGTCTCTCGCTAGGTCGGGAAGTTAGATGATAGAAGGATTATAGCACACGATATGTAAGGCCCTCACCTAGGTCTCCAAAGAACCAGAGTAAGTGCCCTACTAAATTAGCAACAACCTGATCTGAAAGAACCTATCATGCATGCCACTGATAAATACCAAGAGAAAACTGATAAAGGAAACTTGTTATCCTGGCATGTATATCAAAACCTCAATCTACTATACAACAACTGATCTCTAGGCTTACATAGCCCAGGCATGCATAACATACAACACTGGCACACCGGCCACAAAATAAACATAATCCATACAAACCCAAACAAACTGAAGAAAAAACAGTCCGGAAGAGTCAGAATGCACCAGAAAAGAAACCCCTAGGCTGATAACTGTTAGTTCTGCATGGCCCTATACACCGTCTAGCCCGAAAGTCGGGACCCGCTAGACTCGTCCATAACTAGGTCCTTGGCTTTACCTGTAATGAAGAGAAAACAAGATAAGTCCAAATGACTCACAAGCTCATAAGGAAAATAAGGATAGATAAAGTAAGTGCTAAGAGTAACCCTGCATCTCAAATGCGTAACAAATCAAAACTCATGCATAACATTCCACACAATCTCATAGGCTAATGCAGGTACCAACTGTAGAAGTAACGATGCTCACATGCATGATTTTGGGGCCCAAATAAGAAATGCACTAGCACCCAAGTCCTTATAAAAAACTTGTTACTACCCTGAAGGCAGATTGTACCTGTATTACGAGCCAAAGCTCACTCGGGTGGGAGCTACCACGCCCGCTAGCATGCATAAGCATCCAAGATAAAAACTGGGCACGTCGAGGCGTCCCTAAATAACTCGATTCGGAAAACCCGACACCGTACAGTTGTATCTCAACACTGGCGCCATGACTTGTGTAGCCATGACTTGTGTAGATGCAATAAATAAAGGGTGCCGTAGTAAACTGGACAGGATACAAAGCCCCCATAAGCCAAGCATCCCACCAAGTCTCGCCCAACTAGTAAAACACATGCCAAATGCAAATGTTCATACTAACAACTAATAAATAAATATCATGGCCGTGTGACAAACACTCAAGTCACATGGAAGCCCCAATGCAAATCCCAAGCTCTTGCATGCATATGAATTTTCCATGCATTGGAAATAAAATGAACATATAAAAATACTCTTGGCCACACAACCTCAATGAGAACCTACCCACAGCAACCTAGTTTCATTCCACAACAAACAAAAGAGGGAACCGAACCCTTCAAAGCTCATAATAATAGACCTCCAAAATGTTGGTCAAATGGGTTGAATTCTACACCAAAATAAATCCTACTGAGTCTAGTTTACAACTCTTCAAACGGTTTGTCAATCGGATATCTACACAAAAAGTTATGGCCGAAACAGTACATGGTGTGCAATGTAAAGTCAACTTACGAATAGTCGATTAATGAGATGATTAGTCGACTAATGAGAGCATTAGTTGACTATTGAAAGGATTAGTCGACTGGGCCGAGACCTGATCTTCCGGAGGTCAACTAACCCACCAAATAGTCACCTATTAACAAAAATAGTCGACTTATGGAACCAAAAACGCACAAAAACATTCGGGAACACTCCAAAACCATCCCAAATCTTCCACTACTCCATCAAACTCAAATAAAATCATTTTCCCTCACCCCATAGGGTGTAATAACCACTATTTCACAACCCAAACGAAATCAACAAAATCAATTTGAGAAAATGAGGGATTTACAAAGATTTTGACATAGGTTTTCTACACAACCATCTTTTGGGGAAACCATGAGATCTTTCAAGACTAAAACCACCATATCTCAAGTTCAATGCCTTAAAAAAGGAAGAGGAGAACTAGAACTTGCATCCAATAGCCACCTCATACTGTGCAATCAATAATTGATTTCACACTATGTACTATACATTATTACTATGCATTGTGCACTATGCATTTCAACTATGCACTATTGGCAAGGGGTCAATGGTCAATTTTTTACCAATCAATTCTACCAAATGCAACATTAGATGGTATGTGACTTTCTAGGTTCATTATCCGTTAACAATTAGATAACACTGAAACCCTTTTCAGTATCGGTCAACCCCTTGACCCATCACTGGAACTTCTCGAAATCTCGACGATATTTTGAGAGTTCCTGAATAGCGCCTAGCAGCGGTTCAAGATAGTATAAGTGGTAGTGAAGTCTCACTTTAAGTGAACCTATTATAGTTAACGATTACTGTGTAAAGACCCGTTATCAGATCTATGCCGTTATTAATATTTATTTTAGCTTGGTGTAAATATATACTTATATATATATATATATGATTTTTCATTCTTTTTAAATGAAAAGAAAAAGGGAATGGAAAAATTGTGAAATGGTGTAAAGGGAAGAGCAAAATGGGGAGAATTGAGGGATATATAAGCAAGCCTTTGCTTACAAGATTGCTTCTAATCTCCTCTCTCTCGTTCTTCTCCTCTTCTTGCTTTCTTCAATTTCCAATTCCACTTTCTTTAAATTTGAAGCTCCAATGAGAGATTTGGTGGAGGAGATTAGAGGGCTTTTGATTCGAATTGGTGGATCTTCTTCTCCTCTTAAGATACCTATTCAAGCAAAGGCAAGCTCTTTTTTGTTCTTCCTCTTCTCCTATTGTATAGTAAAATTGCATAGTGAAATTGAATTATTGGGATGATGGGGTAGCAAACATGAGAAGTGAATTTATTTCAGGTATGGGAAGGAAGATAGAGGGAATGGGGGGTTTATTTAATAAGCCTCTGCCTTCTTTCTCTCTCTGATTTTCTAATGCAATTCTTCTCTTCTTCTTCTTCTTCTTCTTATTCTTCTTTTTGTTTTCTCTGAATAATCATAGAAATTATACGTGTAATTGTTGCACGTATAATTTTGAGACACGGGCACCAGTGATACGTAAATTCTCCGTGTCTAGCACAAAAAATGCGACTGGAACGATACCCTACTGCATACTAGGTTTGGATCAACTAGGACCACCACATCTTGAGGTGGACTCTGTCTCAATACAGAAACTGGTTCTATATTTCATCCCTTCATCAAGCAACAAGTATGCATTTTTTTATGTATTTAATTGTTGGTTATGGGTGTTGCTTAAATACCCAAGCTATGTATAGCGGTAAAAATTTTATTTTTGTCTATACGACCGTACTAGTGATTCCTTTTAGAAACTCCCTTCATTATAATCTATAACATGTTAGTATCTTCCATGAGAAAACACAAAATTCTTTTCTTCCAATACCCATAATTTGTATAGTCAAAAAGATAAGGTTTGAAGGTACTTTGGCCCTCGACTTGCATTAATCCATATAGGTGTGCCATTTGTGGATCTTTCCTTAGGTTGTTAGACCTAGAAGACAATGAAACCTACTCTGGCAACACACACCCATGCCTATAAGGAATAACAACTAGACGTCCCAGCCAAGCATTTTCTTCTCGGATGACTCTTCTTGCATTTGGGGCATTGTTTGCTACCTTAGAAATTTTTACTTCCTGATTTTTGCTCCGTGTTCCCCTTCGTCTCCTCAGACCTTATTAGCTTCACCCTCAGGAGGTTTCTCTCTATTGTCAAAGCTCTGGTCAAGGCTTCCTCATACGAGTCAATAGACCAGGTACTTAAGGCCTGTTGTAGTTCCACTCGAAGTCTTAACAAGAACTTTTGTGCCTTTTGTCATTCATCCGTGTCATACATTGGTACGTATTTGATGAGCTGGGTAAATTTTATGTCGTACTAGGTCACTGATATCTCCCCAGTCTGTTTCAAGTTCATAAACTCCAAATTCTTTTCCTGCCTCCAAGCTCATAGGGAAATACTTGGCGTTGAAAGCTTCTTTGAATGCCTCACAAGTTATTACTATTATCGGAGCCTCGCTGGATTCCGACCCTTGCTTTGAATGGGAATGTTGTAGAGCTCCCTGTAGAGCTCGCTCTGTCATCTTCCACCATCTCCTAGTTTCTTCTTCCAGCATAAAGGTGGCACAATTCACCTTATCTTGATCGTTATATTGTAAGTGTCGAACCAACTTCTCCGTTTGCTCCAACTAGTACTCAACCATGCTGGGGTCGTCACTAGATCTTCCTTTAAATGTAAGCGATCGCTGCCTCTGATATTGTTCTAGCACATTATCAGTGTGCCTAGTTGGTTCTCCCCTGGTTGCATAGGTTAGGAGATTCCCCATAACCCTTTCCATTCGGTTCAATCGTCCTTTAGGGACTGCACACTCCGTTTCATGTTCCCCATTACTACTGACATGACTATTGTGGTGATTCCCGCTATCTCTGACATCCTTCATTTCCTAATTGGGGGTGACAGGAGTCCTGTTCCTTTGCCATCTCGTAGTCACCATCTGAAAGAAAAGACAACATCTCATTCCATGAGTTTTTTTTTTTTCCAAAAAGAGTATTTCATTTCTTCATATCCTTGAGTCTAACATACTACATTGCTTAAGGAAACAAAACAACAAGACGCACAACTGACATACTACTAAATAAAAAGTCATCCGAGACTTCTTCTATGAATTGGCTGACTTCCAAATCCTAGCATCATCGTCCAACGCGTCATCTTCAGACTTGACCTTTAGTCCATCAAAGTCATCTAGTACTGTTGCCCCATCCCTCTCATCATCTGAGCTAAAGTTTTTGATGCCCATCTAATTGGCTATGGCTACCTGTAATACCCCATATTTTCGTAAGGTTGCCACGTATTTTAATTGAATTTAAAATATCAAAAAATGGGCTTGAAATGACAACAAGTGACCGAATCAGCTGCAAGGAGTTCCCTGGAGCTTAGATACCTAAGGACAAAGGTATATCTTTGACGAGCATCTCGAGACGAGATTTATGATGATGAAAGAAATAAAATAAGAGACGATTTTCGGTTAAACTAAGTTGTAACCTGAAAAGACCAAATGATGGTAAGGGCTTCCCGAAAATTGTACATATCAAGTAATTTTGAGTTATTAATTTTGAGATTTTAAGTATCTAGATAAATTTGATATTTGAGGGTGTAATTGTAATTAGAGAATTATTCAAATGAAATAAGGATGAAATTTTAAGCTCATGTGATAAAATATTAAACTTGAGGACTTGAAATAAGGGACAAAATGTTATTTATAAGAACTTTGGGGTATTAGCTTGGATTTCAAAAGTTCAATTCATTCTAGCTTTGGATTTCAAAAGCCACTCAATTATGGCTTTGAGTCTTTGGAGTCCATGGCTTAGATTGTGACAAGTGGCATAATGTGATTGGTTGAAGAAATCTATAAGTAGGCACCTTGGGTTGTTCTCAAATCATTCCAAGCAAGTTTGAGAGTTGAGGCACTCTAAGAGGAGGAGTTTTCTCTAGAGAGAGAGGAGGAAGTTCGACAAGAAGGCGGGAAGAAATAGAAGGAGAAGCTGAGGAGAACGAGCCTCGTTGGAGTTACGAGCCTTCGTCGAAATTCGACAAAATCAGTTGGAGAAAAAGCTAGGTAAGTCCATTTGTTTTTATAATCCTATAGATGGGGAAGAGAGAGTCGCGTAGTTTCAAACAGGAGTCAAATCGGAGTTAAAACGATGGAGATATGGTTGAAATACGAAAACGACGCAATGTTGTTCGAAATCTGGTAGCAGCGTGTTAGATACACGCGCTGGAAGTGGCTGCGCATGAAGACGCGTGAGCCACCTTTCGATGGCGTGTGAGGGGCCCATTTTACTTCAAATTTTCTAGTTATTCCCCTAATTTAATACCCTTCAACCCTATATAAAGATATTTGAGGTTAGATTTACCAAAACGTGTATTTTCTGCAAAAACCTAGGCCGTTTGCTGTGAAATTATACCGTCGAAGAGATAAACCAATAAGCCGAGACTCCTATACTCCAAATCATATTTTTTTATTCTCTTCTGAGAGACTTCTATTGCATGAGACTTGTTTTGTGAAGTTCTTGTACGTAAACTCTTGTTGTTCTTTTACGTGAAATCATGTTGCATATAGGAAATGTATTTTTCTGAAAAATATATGTTGTTGCATTTTTAACTGTTGCATCTATAAAATTCGTGTGACCATACTATTGTACCTATTTTTTGTTGGCCGAGGGCAAAAGTCGGATATCCCCCGAGAGCGTTATGCGTGCGCCATCGAGAAAGCTCTCATGGGAAAGATCGTGAGTTTAAGGAACAACGAATATGGTGCTTGCATGAGTTCTATGAGATCGAGCCGAAGTGACATGGTTAGGGACCTCCCGAGAGACGCTATGCGTGTGCCATTGAGAAAGCTCTCGTTGGAGGAGGCTAACGTGTTCACGAGGCACCTCGGAATAGTTCTCGTTGTCTTCTCATACATTTTACACCTGATTATGCATTGATATAAACTGTTTTTTTTTTTTTTTTTTGAGTTTCTCACTAAAAGATTCATCTTCTAATTAGACTATGTCTCTGAAATATTCAAACGTTTCAGGTTCGACGAGCAGCTTTAAGGGAAAGGAGGTAGCTGAAGAATAAGTTTAATTCGTTGTCTGTAGTATGTTTAGAATATCTTTATTTATGTGCGAACCTATGTAATTTTGGATATGTTTAAGATGTTCAATTATCACTTGCTAGAGATGATGTCCATGTAATACATTTTGTAGACGGCTTGAACAATTTTATGATAAATAAAGCATTATGGTTGTGAACCATATCAGATTCGATCTAGCTTCCGCATTTGAAATTTTAACGCCTGTCTTAGCTATTCGATTATTGGTTTTGTTAAGCTAAGAAGGTGAAAATTAGGGTTTTTGGGATATTATGTGATGTATGACAGTGATTGTGGTATGAAAAATTTTATATTCTCGAAATCCTAAGTTATAACACGCTCAAGAAATTTGGGGTGTTACACTACCTCGTTGGCATCCCATTCCCCATCTGAGTCTAAATTTTCTTCATCTTCTATTATAGTCTCTTCGTAAATGAGGGCAGAATCATCGCAAAATTGCTGACAGTAGAGATATAAGAACACATGATTGCCTTCATGGCAGATCCCTTCAGCTAGGGCTCCCCTGGTTGCATAGGTCAGGAGATTCTCCATGACCCTTTCCATTCGGTTCAATTGTCCTTTAGGGACTGCACACTCCGTTTCCTATTCCCCATTACTATCGACGTGATTGTTGTGGTGATTCCCGCTATCTCTGACATCCTCCATTTCCTGATTGGGGGTGACAGGAGTCCTGTTCCTTTACCATCTCGTAGTCACCATCTGAAGGAAAAGACAACATCTCATTCCATGAGATTTTTTTTTTTTCCAAAAAAGAGTTTCATTTCTTCATATCCTTGAGTCCAACATACTACATTGCTTAAGGAAACAAAACAACAAGACACACAACTAACACACTACTAAATAAAAAGTCATCCGAGACTTCTTCTATGAATTGGTTGACTTCCAAATCCTGGCATCAACGTCCAACGCGTCATCTCCAGACTTGACCTTTGGTCTAGCAAAGTCATCGAGTACTGTTACGCCATCCCTCTCATCATCTGAGCTAAAGTTTTCGATGCCCATCTAATCAGCCATGGCTACCTCGTTGGCATCCCATTCCCCATCTGAGTCTAAATTTTCTTCATCTTCTATTATAGTCTCTTCGTAAATGAGGGCAGCATCATCGCAACATTGCTGACAGTAGAGATATAAGGACACACGATTGCCTTCATGGCAAATCCCTTCAACTAGGACTCTCCAATCACCTTCCAAATGATTGATCAAGAACTTCATTTAGGCATGTATCAGGTTTGGTCATATGTAACTGTCGAAGATGTCTTCTACTACTGGTTCACTATTAACCCATCGATTTATCTAGTGAGTCTCCCAAAATTGTTCGAGGTAGTCTCCTTCCATTCTGACATTTCATCAATGAATCAGACTTCTTATCCTGGTTTTCTAATCCTCGAGTTCATATATCCCTAATGATCTCTCCTAAGTCTCCAAATAAGGTTTGCTCTAGTGCCAACTGTAATGCCTCAACCTCTTTAGGGCGTTATATTATATCCTAGGATTTTTTTTTTTTTTTAACTTATACGAATTATGCTAAAATCCTTTACATATCTTATAAGAATAACAATCCCAAAATAGAACTAAGAAAATGAAATACTTAAACATATGTGGAAACAAGATCAGAACTTTAAGAAACCTCGAAAAATCATAACATCAACGAGTTCATACATATCGATAGATCATCATAATATTACAATAGCTGAAAATAAAGCAAATTAATCTAATAGGATAACATATCCTAGCCTTGGCTTAGGATCCATCACAATTTCCATCATGCTTACGCCTCGATCACTCATTTGCCCTTCCAGCTGCTCGTCTCGCCTAGAACGTGAAATATTTTAGGACATATATCTAACATTAGAAGATGAATCTTCTAAGAGATGGTTAAAATAATCATGAGTGATGCATGAACATGAACAAACATATGTCTTAGTATAACTTTCCTGGCCCACTGCCTAGCATGGAACCCTAGGCAGAATCCTGACCTATTTTTAGGATAATCCTAACGTTGTTCCATCCATTGCCCTTGGCGAATTATGAATATACTATCAAGGTGACATTTCATCCTGACACAAATATCATGAATAACGATGCAACGATACATGCATAGGTATGACAAAATACTCATATAACTTAGTCACTTTTATGACTATCATGATCAACATAGGCAATTCATATCATATATAAGTTTTTGGGAAAAATTACTCACATTCAAATTAAAATTCAAAACAACTCAAAAAGCATGCACTGTCTCGATTTGCTTGTTAATCCTCAAAAGTTGCACAATCACTTAGTTTTGAGCCACCAAGCACCCTATTCTTCAAATAAATATTAAACCCCATTTTCTCTCAATTTATTTCTATTTTTCTCTAATTTTTCTTCACTAATATTCCAAAATAAATACCTACTTAAACATTTTCCCAAATATTTTTGCACAAAAATTCCTAAAATATTTTTCTAAGAAATTTAAAAAAAAAATCAGAATTTACCTGAGCCCTACACACCCGTACGCTCTTGGGCGAGTGGCTGCACGAGATGACTGGCGCGTGTAACCCACACGTCGATCGTCTTCTTCAGTGCCGGCAATCACTGGCGATGAAACTAGCCACACAGCCTTGAAGCTTCTTTCAAGTAGATCCCAATGGTAGTTTTGGATGCTCGAAAAGAGGTCTAGGGGGCCCCAACGTGCTCGATTCAAGCTCGGCCAAACCGCCCGCCTAGGTTTTTGGCAAGGCTTCAATACTCACTCTACGGTACACGAAAGCACTCCAAAATTTTTAGAAACCCTCTACCTTACTCAAGGATCAATAGCCCCTTATCCTTATTGCTCAATTTGCCCTTTAACGTGCTCAATTTCAAACTTCAACTTTGAAAATTTTCGACCACTTCGAGCTCCCTTTATACTCAAAACCGAGCCTCTAAGCGACGAATCTCACTTCATCCAAGGACACTAACATCTTCTTTTACCCTAGATTAGTCCAAAACCATCGAAAATGGCCCCCAAAACTTAATTACAGTGGCCAAACTTTCGGCCACTTTCGTTTGTAATTCCAGCCATTTTGCTCCCTTTTGTCGGCCATGGATTGGTGTAGGCCAAGCCCTGAGGTCCCTTAGCCCACTTCCTCGAGCCTCATGTGGCCAAAAATAGTGATGGGATGGGTGGCTGGAAACTTAGTCGACCATGGCTGCCCAAACTTTATAAAATTTCACTTTTGCCCCCTCTCAACTTTAGAAATTTCATTTCAACCCTTTCTGTGAAGCCCTTGGTCTTTTCATCACTTTCATTGAGACCCTCACGTTCTAATTTCTCATTTGAGCTCCCGAAGTTTCAGAAAAAATGTCGTTTCGACCTCCCTCAGGAATTTTAAAAAATTACATTTTGGCCCGAAATTACGCTTTGATTGCGAAACCCCTTTGTTTCATCCCGAGACTACTTAAGAGTTGTTTTTCAGGCCAAATTTGACTATTTTAAGGGTTCCATTGACTTTTTAGAAGCCCTTACGTCAATTCAATTTTTCAGCCTGATCTGAACCTGTTACGAAAATTGTCTCGAATCAAATTTCTTTTAATGCCATAAATCATATCTCGAGGTGTTCGTTAGGGACATACCTATTTCTTTAGGTATCTAAGCTTCCGAGTATTCCTTCTAGCCGATTCGATCATTTTCTCAGCTTATTCTACTGATAATGATTTCTTTGAAATTTCATATTTCTTTCCTTGCTTTTATTTTAAAAGTAACTCAAAAGTTTTGGGTATTACAGAGGATGGATCCCCTAGTTTAGTCTCTAATGCTCAAGCTAATCAACTTGAAAAGTGAGTATGTAAAATGCTTAAACGAGATGAATACCTTTACTTAAGACTTTACTTAAGAGATTGAGACTTTTATATAGGCTAGGTAGAGCCTTGGTCAAGTGGAACATCTAGAGTTAACCACAAGGATTTCCCACTAACATCCTGGAGTTTAGCATGTTGTATGAGATTAAAGTTGGGTCAATCCCAAATCCTGTAAGATTTAGATCTATCAACTTTCTCCAATACGAGGTGGATAGGAGAGAAAAGGAGTAAAACTTAAGGGTGAATAAGTAATTCTGCATCCCTTCGATGTTCCCTTGTCACAAGTAATTCATTTTTTTTTTCTTGTTCCTTTGTAACCAATGGGTGCAAATTTTTAACCAATGGAGATTTCATAATTTCTATCATTATATGCATAACTGATACATCAACACCCATGGTAACTCTCAAGTTAATCACTTGTAAAAAGGTATTGCTAAAAGGAAATTTTTTTAATTGACAAGAAGGGGGTTTGTAGTAAATTCACCAGTCATCAAAAAGCCGACCAGCCGAGGAAATATGAAGGGGCCTCATATGCAAAAAAGTACAAGGACAGAGGAAGTAGATCATAATGTACAAAATATACACAGGGACAGGGACAGGGAAACAATACGAACAAAAATATATAGTTGTTTGGTCCGAAATTCGAACCTAGTAATTGGGGCCGAACTCGCACTAAATGTGTGTACATGGAGGCCAAATGGAGTTTCCACCCATCCAACTTAACTCTTCGCTTTGGATTACGAACCAAACAGCGGGCTTTTGTGAGCAAACAACAATCTGCCCGGCCTAAATCCTGAAAGGTAACCCGTAATTGTGGAACGTTCTGATCGTTCCATCCCATCCCGCTGTCACTATCACAAGCCCCCACGTGTCCGGCACAACTGTACACTCATGGCTGCAGCCGCCATCATCGTCATTATCAGCATCATCATGTTTATGGGCCGCCACCACTAGTTTCTCTTCCGGCCAGGTTGCAGAACTCCTACTGGCCGAACCAACTATATCCATGGCCAAGCAAGAAAAATACGTCGAATCTCTCCTCCGCCGAGAAGCCTCCAGCCAATGTTGCCACGGTAAGCAGCGGCGGAGGCTGCCGCAATCCACGCACATCGGCCTCGACGGCAACGACGACGTCCAAGGAATGGCGACGGAGACACCTTCGGAGAAGAAATGCTCGCAGGAACGGTCGGAATGCGTTTGCTTCGAAAATGACGGCGAACGGAGGCCGTCGCCGTCATAGTTCCATAAGTAGACCCGAGAGTCCTCCCCAACCGATACTATATGGCTTCCGCTTCTAGTAACTGAAGCCGACATCTGGGTTCCACACTTTGCCAGACCTGTTGTAACCAAGCAAGAAATAATATACATAATAAGCTCTGGTTGGCAGATAGTACGTACCAGTTAACACAACTGTTAAAATGCAGTGTACGTGTAGATTGAACAATTATTAAAAGGAGGGCCAAAGGTTTATGCTCCAGATTTCAACCCCATGAAAACAGCTAGCTGGCTAGCTATTCAGGTCAATACGTAACTTCAACTACTCATTAAATAATTTGACAGGCTTTAGGTATATACAACGTATGTAGCTACACTGAAGATGTTTTCGTTAATCAGTGAATGGGTACGCCTTTTCATGGTCAACCCTAGCTAGTAACAAATGTGTATATATATATATATATGCGCACGTAGATTGATCAATATAACAGTTGAATTAGATTCTAAGGTGATCAGTTACATAAATTAACTCATCAATCACCTATACTTATGCCATACATTAATTATATATCTCATGGCTTGATATGCTTAATTAAGAATTTTCATCAAGCTTTCTTTAATATATTTACCTCTTTTATTACAAACTTCTTTTCATATTTTAATAATCTTTTCTCATATTTATGTCTATTAAATCATAAATGTTATTTTCAACATACACCGATTTAACTTATTATGTATAGGAGGTTCATTTTTAAGTTTATCTTTTCTTATATGTTTATTGTTTATATTTTAATGCATTGCTACTACTATACCATCTTTAACATTTTTTTATCATATTCTTGATTTAATTTATAGCTAAAAGGACATCTTGAGGGGAGAAGATTACTCATCCATAAGAATTAGTTAGACGAAACTTAAGTACTCCAAGTGAATAAAAAAAAATACATTAATGTAAGAAATGATTTTTTTTTTTTTCTTTCGAAGTCTCGCATCTGTTTTATGAAAAAAATTATTTCTTCAATTCATGATCACAAAAAATCAAACTTATTATTGCTACGAAGTCTGGCCCACCATAGACAAATAAATATATGTATTTTGCAAGGGAATGGTTGAATGCAAAAGATTGTTGTACCTTTGTATTTGCGAACCATATCCATCCCATCCAGTATGCGAACTTTGGAGTCTTCGGAAGTTATCATTATCTTTTCAGAGTCTTCCTTAATGAACTGGCAGAGGATTATGACACCCATGTTAATATCCCTCACCAATTTTATGCAACAAAACCAACCAGCAGCAAAGATTGATGAAAAGTAAAACCTGAATGCCTGTAATTTTGTTGGTGGTGGATTTTTTCCTACTCTGGAAATGAATCTCTGCATTTAGCTGGAGACTGCCGCCGCCTGTACAAAAACAGAGACAAGACGGATCAGACAAGACACTCCTAAATGGGGAAAAAAAAAAACAATGATAGATATTAGCCGCCAAAAGTGGAAAAGGGGAAGCTTGTGTCAAAGTGTACCCGAAGCTCCATAGAATCGGCAGGTACCCGCTATGGAACCCACTACAAAGCCCTGCTTTGATGAAAGGATGCAGAATTGTCGTCAAATTTTCAGCAGAGACAAGTTTGATAAGCCATAATTGTTATTAGTGTAAGAGCATACATTGCCATCTGGGTGATAACACACTGCTGTTACTACATCTCGAACTTCAGCCCAATCGACAACTCTTCTGTTTGAAACTCTCCAGATCCTAACTTTCCCGTCAATAGAGCCGCTGATGAAGTAGTTTTCGTCGATTGGATTGAACTGAATGCATGTAACTGCTCTCATTTGAATGGAAAAACAGATTATTAGTGTATGGGTGCGGAACAATAAAGGGAATTACAAAAGCTTGAGATTTACCTACCATAGTCATTGTGTTGGAAAACACCGAGACATTGATTGCTGCCCACCTGCCATAGACGAACAGTTTTATCCTCTGACGATGAAAGAAGAAACTGCAACAAACAAGGGTGCGTATAGCTTCAGATCAATTCATTCTGAACAATAACAGAAATTGTGAAGCATTTGAAGCAATAACTCACATTGGATTTGGACCAGGCTAGGTCCAAAACATCACTGTCATGGCCATGGAATTCATGCACTGGATGTTCCTCAATGTGGAAAGCCTTCCGAGGAAGAATGACCGAAGGACAAGAGGCGATTTTGCGTCCTGAAGCCGACCTCTCTAATTTGCCTCCAAAACCTGAGTTGGCATTAGCAAATGAAGTTTTGTAACAGGTATCTGCCTGCGTGACACGCCAAATACGAATCACCCCATCTTCGCCACCACTTGCCAGATACCGGCCATCAGGACTGAACGCCATTGCCCAAATGAAGCCTTCGTGAGCACGTATTTCTTGGCCAACGTATACTGCAGTTAGCTCTGCATATCTCTTCTTGTTTCGCCGCACCTTTATTCTATTTGTCATTGCTGTTTCAGCAATTGGCTTCAATGGCTTGGACGCATTCGTTCCTGGGGTTCCTTTCCTCTTGCTCAACAAGTGTTTCCACCAAGTCTTCAGTTTCGTCTCATACATATCAGAGTTCCTACATTCCACAGGAGGCAAAACACAAGCAGTCTTCCCTCCAAGAGTCGGATTCGGGTTGTTCACTTGATCTCGTTCAAATCTGTCAACAGCACAGTTGGCTCCACCATTCAAATCTCTCGAATCACTCACTACGGCATCCTCAATTGCAGATGCAGAACCAATAGAGGTAGCTCCACCGCATTGGAGAACCCTTTTGACATCCACCATCCCTGATTCCTTAGCCAATTCGATAAATCCCATTCCCCTGAGAAAGCTCTCTCGTCGTTTCTGGACGCTGTGAGGCTCCTCCAACCAAATCTGGTACCCTAAATTAGCACCGTCCAACAAGTCCTCTTTAAGAAACTCTTCAGAGGACATGCAGTCTGAAGAATCAAAGAAGACTTCTTCCACTCCCTCATCGAGGCTCAGCATGTCTTCTTGTATATGTACAAGCTTCACTACCAAAATTCCACATCAAACCCCTCTCCCTTATCCCTTCCTATGGCTCTCATCAAAGCAATTACACCCACAAACTCTTAAATACCCAACGAATGCCCCAAGTCATGGACCGCGTTTCACTCAATTATGCTCAAAACAGTCGAAACAGCTCACAGGAAGCAAAGCCAATAAACAATTTTAGATCTGAGTAAACATGACCCGATACGAGGTACCACCTAAGAAGCTCCCAAAGACCGGCAATGGCAACAGTTGTCTGTGTGTTGTGAATAAACAATTAAGATCCCGATGCAACAACAAATAGTGGAATAATAATAATGAAATGAAAGAAGAGAGAACAAATTAAGCTCCAAGGTTCGGTGCTTGTACCTCGAGATCAATGTAAGATAATGTAAAGCAACGACAGTATCACCGCCCTTCCTTTGATTGTGGCTTCTGCTGTGCCTCTAGGTCAATCTCTCTTCTCTCTTTCCATCCACAAATATATATACACACACACACTTCGACATAGAACAGACGCTGAACTCTTAAGACGTGTAGAGAGAGAGAGAGAGAATGGCGGAAGAAGGAAAGGTAAAGAGCAAGGAGAAACTATTCCCTGTGGCGCTGAACTTTATTTTCTTGCTGAAATGACTCGACGGTTCTGCAAATCAGATCACAGAGAGAGAATTTAGGGACAAGATTTGGAATATTCAAATATGAATTCCAGAATTACACAACCCAATCTAAAGTTTTAATCCAAATACAAATCTGGAATTGCCCAGAGTCCATAGAACCAAGGAACAACGCCTCCATTACCAGGGATTTAAAATTGACCCTTCAGTTTCATACTCTTATATGCAAATTCACCTTTTGGGAATTCAATTGCCAGAGAGATGACGGAAAAGAAACGAGAAAAAACTTCATATATTGTCTTCAACATTTGAATTAAAGAGATTAAGGAACTGAACCGTGAAGATGGAGGCTTGTGTTAGTACCAATGCCAAAAAGCTGTAGATGCATGTAGACTGGTAGACCGAGTTAGCATAGCTCTCTGTTTTCCGTATGTTATTATGTGTGGTATCAGAGAGAAAGAGAAAGCGATAAGACGTAAAAGGGAAAGCCGCTTAATCCCTCTCTCTCTCTCTCTCTCTAAATATATTGATTCTGAGCATAGAACCCAGAAAACCTCGGATTCGCTGCATATGTACAGATCTATCTATAGTAGCTTTGTATATTCCAGTTAAGAGTGAGCCGTCTCTGCTTGCAGTTGGAAACTTGGAATCATATAGAGCTTTCAATTGCGCCATTTTTCAGCACAGAAAATTTGAAGAAGAATGAAAAGGAAAAAACCCCCATTCCTCCTCGGGATTGTCTTTGTCCTAATCTACGGAGATGTGTTGTGTCCAATATGTATTCAAATGAAGAAACCCACGTGACACCTCTCCGCCGCCGTACGCACTGAAACTAGAAATCAAAACTGCATCCCCAAACATCACCCTTCAAGGTCTCATCATTCCCCATTTGTACCATAACTCAACTCACCACCACCACACGTTCATATATACACATTTACAGAGAGAGTTTCTACACACTACTATGTGGGGGAGTCAGAAGAGCTCTGAGATTGTACTGACACTAACAAACCGCAGTATTATGTCTTAATTGTGTCTTTTTTATTAAATTTCAAGTAATATAATCTCAGTATGTGTAATCAAGTATTATGACACTACTAATATAATCTTTCACTTACCAAAAATCAGATTATGCTGACGGTCGGCGGTGAGGAGACGGTGGAGATGACCAAGAGATTGCAGTTGCAGAGGGCAAGCCAGCAAGGTGAGAGTGAGGGAGAGGGAGGTATGATAAGATGGATTAGAGTCCACAGTGAGAGGGCAGTCCAGTCCAGATGTCTTTTCCCAGTTGACTGTGGCTGATGCATTGGTTGATTGGACGTCCACGACGACAGTAATGGCAGATAGCAACGTTAAGTACACTCGATTTTAGGTGATTTTATATATCTATTTAACAAATAAGAAAACAAATATTGTATTATTAAAATTTTAATTAAAAATACTGATCTCCTCCTATACTTTCTAATTAGGGAATGAGATTTAAATAAAAGGGAAAAATAAAGAGAGAAGGAGGGAAATTGTCCCTTCAATTCCCTTCCTGTCTTCCATTAAAATATCTTTCAAATAAGGGATTGTTTCTGATCTTATATATGAAATAAAAATAGAAAATAAATATCAAAAAACAAGAAAATTATATTTTTATAAAAAAATAAAAACGAAAAAGTGAAAAAATGTGTAAATAATTTTTTTTTATAAATATAATTTTTAATATAAAAAATAATTATTCAATTAAATATAAAGATAAATTTCATTACCCAACAAAATACTCACATACATATATACATATATTCAATTCACACAAAGCTACATATATATATATATACTCCCCCATTCACAGTCAAAAACTCGTAGCTATATACATACACTCACAATCATATATATAAGTAATATATATATATATATATACACATGCATTTGTAATCACATGCTCGGAGCTATTAGTGCCGGATCAAGATTGAAGTCAAATATGGGAGGGGCATAAGGTTCCCAAAATTAGGATACTCTTAATTTTAAAATTTTATAATATATATATTTTTTATTTTTTAATAATAAATATTTTATTAAAAAAATAAATATAAAACATAATAAACCTTTTTATCTTCCCTTCTCCATTTTTCAATTTTTTACCGTTGGTGCATTTCCCAAATCTCAATTCCCATAATTTCATAAAACCAACTTTTCCTTTCCAATTTTTCCCTTTTCCCCCTTTCTTTCTTTCTTTCTTTCTCTCACACACACTTCGATAATCACTGCACACAACACATTCACTGCTTGTTTATAATAAAATGTTTGTGTAAAAAAATATATTATTTATTTTTTTTATAAAAAATTAATACTCTTGAGTAGGCTTCAACAAATTTTTTTTGTCTAAGGTCCCCAAATTTATTGTGTCAACTCTAAGAGCTATATATATTCATAACTATACATATGATCATAGATGGTAGTTCAAATAGTTGCCAATCGAAGGAGAAAATATGAACAAAGTTCTAGTCATCAAGTTTAGAGGTTAGAGATGTGGTTGTTGCAGTTGTAAGTTGAAGGAGAGAATAGTTGTAGTCGAATGAGAGAATACAGACAAACGGCGAGAAGACGAAAGGACAACAATGACGACAAAGAAAAGAAGCTAGGGGTAAGAATTTCTCAAAACGAAGAAGGAATAAGAAGATACAAGTGTAAACTCGAATCTTAACTTTTTTATCTCTAATGTGGTCGCTATGGCAAAAAATACATTTCTAAAATTTATCAAAAATTGTTCTAGTCATCAGTTTTAGAGGTTGGAGATAATGATTATTGCAGTTGTAGGTTGAAAGAGAAAAGAGTTGTAAGTCGAATGAAAGAATACAAACAAACGACGAGAAGACAAAAGGACAACAACGACGACAGAGAAAAGAAGTTAAGGATAAAAATTTCTCAAAACGAAAAAGAAATAAGAAGATACAAGTGTAAACCTAAATCTCAATTTTTTGTCTCTAATATGGTTGCTATGGAAAAAAACACGTTTTCAAAATTTATCAAAAATTGTAAAGTCATCTCAAAATTTTTCTAAAATTATTAAAATGGAAGGGAGTATCCTATACCCCTTTAAACCCTTTGTTTTATCCTTCCATTCCCTTGATCTAAGCATATTTTTAAATTTATCTAAACAACATTTTATTTTATTTTTATGAAATAAATTACCTTAATTAAATCTGACTATAAAGTTAAAGTGAGGAAGATAAATCTAAAATTATTAAATGCATGTATTTGGATTCACAAAACAGGCAATGTGCCAATGCTGTCCACATCTTAGGTGCAGAAGCTTCCGTGAACCAACCTTAGTGAAATGGATATTAGCCACCACAGACGTCACATCCGCCACTCTCCGACCATTTCATCTTCTGTCCCCTCTTTTTCTCTTTTTTATTAATTTAAAACAACACAAAACTCAGTGTCTCCTCACTTCACGTAACGAACAACATCACATCAGGACCATGTACCATCTGTTTACTGGATAAAATGATGAAAGAAAAAGACAAAATATTTATAAATCATTATATATATATATATTTATATACAGCGGGGTTGGGTTGATCCTTAGGGGGGATGGAGGAGCAGCAGCAGCAGCAGCTAGCTGATGATATATATTTCTTTAATTATATGGCGATTAATTTGGGGGATGATTAATTAATTAGCTTGGCAATATGGATATATTCGAGTCATAATCATTGTTTGGTCACCATTATGAATGAATGAATAATAATGCTAAACAGCAGGTCTAAATATTGTCGTCTATCAATCATTTAGCGTCGTTTTCTCAAAAAGCTCTTCTGAAAGGGAAAAAGCTTAAACCCAATATCCAATTTCCAAAAGTAAAAAGTAAATTTCAATAATAAAAAGAGGTATTTAGCTGGCTTTTAATGTGAGTAAAGCAAGCAAGCAAGCAGCCCAGACAAGACCGCAATGACATGAACAAGACAGAGAGAGAAGATTCAATGTTGGCCGTATGGATAAATCCTTAATTAAGCAAAGATAAATATCTTTAATTAACGCCAAATGGACTGTGTTTGTGGGTCCGAATATTCAGACTCTGCTTTGCCCGCTACGTGCACACACTCGATCCGAATCCTCGGACCCAGCAACATTATCCAATGAATTCATCCAATTCGAAACCCAACAAATATTGTATTACTCATCATCTCTAAAAAAGCATATATGTTTAAGAACAGAGTTTTCTCTTCGCTTTCAGATATATATGTATGTATGCATGTACTTCGGGGAAAGAATGTAAACGTACCTCAAGCAACCCTATGTGTGGACGATCTCCTGGAAGTGATCAAAGTTGCAGACCGAAGAGTTGAAGGTTTGGGGGGAGAGAGAGAGAGAGAATGCTTAGGTACTTGGAGGGGGATTTCCTTTTTCCCAGGCAATAGGAGGATCGGAGGTGCAAAGCATTGCAGGTTGGCTATGGTTGCTGCTAGTTGTTAGCAGCAACATATCTCAACTTGATTCTCTCTCGATTTCCAATCTATCAAATCCAAAACTTGCCATTATTTTATGGGATAGCAATTGGAGATTTTAGTGGGTTTTTAAACCTAGGTTAGGTGAGGTGTCAAATTTTTATTAAGTTCAATGTTAAAACTAACTAATATAACCTTAACATCTCGCTTAGATTTTGAGAACCCATTAAAATTTTCAAACTTTGTCCTATTTTATATCTCCATTACTAATTCCTTTCAAAACCTACAAAGTAATATATTGTTAGGATTTTCAGCAAAAAAATTCTAATTAGTCTCGAAGATTATTTCCTATTCTTAATTAGTTTCTTGTTTAGTTTGTAATCTTATTTTATAATCAGATGGAAATTGTTGTTAAATAAGAAAATCTTAACCTTATTAAACAAGAAAACTAGTCTATAAAGAGGATGGTTGGCTTGTTAGTCAAGTGAAACAAATCACTTGTGAGAGACCAACGAGAGTTAAGAATTGAGTCTAATTGGGACTTGAATTTAGAGAGAGAATATTAAACTTTGTAATTATAAACTTTACTATATAGTAATATTTTTTCTCAGTCGTCCTGATGACCGTGATTTTTCGTTTTAGAATTTTTCACATAAAAATCTCTTATATTTGAGTGTGCATGATTGGATCATCTTGTATTTTTTCTCATCTTATTTTTTTCATTCAACATATATGAAGCCTATACACCTTATTATAATCATATGGCTCCCATTTGATGTATATATGTATATATGAAGTTCATTGCAATTACTTTTAAAATTATCAGTCCGTTACAATATGGCCATAGTACGTTCAATTCCAAGATCTTTCACAGTGGTTTTCTTATTCATGAATATGTATACTAGTCTCAAATTTGTGTTTTTTTTTCTTTTTATTGGCAGGTGATAAATGTTTAATATATACGTACAATCTAAGATGAGCAAAGCTAGACAATAAGGGGGTGTTCGAGAGATTTTGTCTTAATATTTTCTTTTTGTTCAATTGTAATAGAATGAAATACATTAATTATTATTGAGATTGAGCATAATTGTTAAGATATCTCTTTTAATTTAAAAAATTAGAGAGATCTTTTATAAAGTTTATATAAATTGTGTTAGCAAATGCTTTTTTCTGAAAAATAATAGTCAAACTTTTTTAAATGTCAAAAATCCTTTTATTTAAATCTATCTCTTAGTTTTGCTCTCATTCTTGTTCGGTGTTCTCCCTCTCTCTCTCTCTTTTTTTTTTTTTTCGAAAAACCCAAAATTGAGCTATTCATATTGAAGAACTTTCTTTTTCTCTCTTTCTTTTTTTCGTTGAAGAACTCTTTCTCTCTCTCTCTCTCTCATATATTCCTCTCAATCCCTCATTTTCTATCATTTCCTAGCGACTGACAATGACGACAACAACAACAAAGATATTTTTCTCATTCTTTTCTTTTTTTTCCCCTTATCCTTACTCTTACTTTCTTCTTTCTTTCAAATAGGAGAACCCAATTTGGGTTTTGCCATCTCTCTTTTTCTTGGGCATTTTTAAAAAATTAACTCAATCACTAAGACTGTGTTATTTTTACTTTTCAATTTTCAGTTTTGAGTTTTAAATTCATTTTTATTTTTCTGTTTTGGTAATTTGTTTTTGAAAAATTGAAAACGCGTTCTCTTTACCATTTTGAAAAATTATTTCTCAAAACAGAAAATTAGAAAACGAGTTCTCTTTGAAATTTTAAAAATAATTTTTTAATGATATTTTATTTAATAAATTTAATTATTCAGTAAATTATAAGTATTTAATGTTAATATCTTATTTAAAAAATATATACATTTTAAAGTTAATGAATTTTGTAATTTTTTTTTCATTATAATAATAAAATATGAATAAATAAATAAATAAATATGTTTTGAGTTTAGAGTTTGTTTTGGATGAAAACACTTAAAACAACTTTTGAGTTTTCTTTACAATTTTTTTTTTCAAAAATATATTTTTAAAAATAATAAAAAGAATATATTTTTATTATTTTAAAAAATTAAAAAATAAAAATAATTTAAAAATAACAAAGTGAACGTAGTCTAAGATTTTGATCTAAAACTCCAACGGTAAAGTTGAGGTTCAATTTGAAGCCCCGATGCACCAGCCTCTAGTGGTGGTTAATGTAATTTATTAATAATTATGAAATGCAAAACAAAAGTCTTTGTGTCTTTTTTTATGTATTATTATTATTATTATTATTTTGCTAGCTAGACAACCTTTCTTTTTTCATTAAGCCTCTTATCACTAAATCTCATCATCACTGACATTAGTCTTATAATTAGCCTCTTATATCTATTAATAATAACGACTATACATATGTATATATTTTAAAATTAATTATTTGTTGTTTGTATTTACGAATGCATGGAAGTAGGGACAAATTTTTGTCATGCAAGCATGGCCTGGTGGCACAGGGCAGGCGATGCAATCTGTACAAAATCCTCTTGATGTGTTGTCTAGAAAGGTGGCTTTATTTTATTAAGATAAGTTTGTTATAGATGCAGATCTGCTGTAATAATCTTAATTAATTAGTAGCTGTCATCATTGAGATTCTCTCATTACTAGGCTCAAGGTGGTAACCCTACACCTCTAACCAAATTCCCAATTTCAACCTTACTATGTGGTGGTGGTGATGGTGATGGATGGAAGTAGATTCTCACCCAGTACCTAAAATCAAAGAGAAGTGGGAGCACCTCAAGAGCATATCTCATTAATCAAGACTAGCATGAAAAAAGACTTTGTTTTTATGTTTTTGATATATTAGTATTTAAATCTTGATTGTTGTTATTTTTTAATTTACATCTTTTATTAGAATTGTAGAATCAAAAAACAGAAATATTTGCGATAAATTGTCATCTAAAAAAAAGAGAAGTACCGTCTAATTAATTTAATAAGAAAAGATGCTAATTTTTCTAGTCAAATAAAAATTCCCTTTAACATGTTGCTTTCTAATATAATTTGATAGTTCTCGTATATTAACTATTTAAGATATTTGAGAAAAGCCCTATTAACTGTAATTTGAAGCATCGCAATTGACGTTTTCACCTTTAAACCCTTACATTAGATCATGTAGTTGACTCTCTCCCAAGTAACAGAGAGCCAAACTACTCGAACTTCAATTCAAGCCTTTAAGTCCTAATTAATGTGATATATAGGTGACTATATGATTAATTTGTACTTATGTTTATTATGAGAAAGTACCCAATAAAATAGATTATAATTAATTAAAGGGTAAATTTTACAGATCTCCCCCGAGTTTTAATTAAATTGCATCAAATACCTTTATATTTTTGAAATTAACAGTAAGCTCCCTTGCAGTTAATAGATTAGACAAATTGATCATTTTGTCCTTGTGCATAAATTGTTAGGTTCACTCCCTTCTCTCCTCTCTTCTTTATTCTCTTCCTCACTATTTATTTCATTGGGAATATGCCACTACCGAGCACTCCTATAATTTGGTCAAAATATTCTGACAATTACTTCGTTTTTTCTCTTCTTTTCTTCTACTATCATCTCACTATATATATAAATAACTTCTCTCACTCTCTCATTCAATTTGTAAAAAAGTTCAAAGTCAAAACCTTATCCTCTATAAATGAACCCTAACAAAAAAAATCCTATAGATTTCTAATTAATCGAAACTCAAATAATGATGATGACAATGGTTCATCAATTGTTACTCAAATAATTAATTAATACTCTTTGTCAATTTCTCTCTCCTTAACGAATTCTTTCTTGGTGCATTCTAGCTTTTGAACAATTCAAACATAGATTGCTTCAAACCCAAATTTATTCTCTTTTTCTCTCTCTCTCTCTAACATTAGCGATCAAGGAATGATGGTTGGCATGGCTGATTATCGGTAATGATCTTATTGTGTACTTTTTTTCCTATGATTTTAGAAGAGAGTAGAGAGAAATGCGGTGTTTCAAATTTTTTTATAAAATTAAATGAGTTGTTTTATGTGTGGTCAGTAATTAATTTTAAAGCGGATAGGTGGTATTTTTAAAAATACAAGAATAATTAATATAATTTAAATGAACATTAAAAATAATTTATAAAACTTACCCTGAAGTAAAAAATTATGAGTACCACGCCATTTATATAAAAGTTGTTAGCAACGTCAATTTCAATTTATATCTGGTTGAAATCTTGACCCCACGCAAATGTCTATGCCATACGCATTTCAATATCGAAGCCGCCGCCCCCCTCTCCTCTTTGGAAGCACATTCCGTGCTGCAAAGTCTCAGCCATTCGCTTGGGGGCAAGTGGTTACCACATATTTATGTCTTTATGGTGAGGCCCATTGACAACCCCTTTCAAGCCGCATTATATTATAGTTTACTATTAGAAATAAAAAATAATGCTCCATTGGCATTTGCATTGGCATTGGGTCCCAATCTCCTGGTGGAGATCTCAGTGGTCCATTTGTGATATTGGTTGGGTTCTATATATATATATCATTAATCCATGATTAGAGACACCCCCTCCAGATACCAATTTCATTAATTAATTTACCTATCAATAAGACAATTGCCCCCCACGCCCATGCATGTGCACATATATTTGCTTTACCGACTTCATCATTCTTAAATGAGAAAAAAAAAAAATTTGAGTGACCAAAACTGCTATATTTTTAATTTGACTTAATATATAAAAGGGTTCTTAAATTATTATTTTTTTTATTCCAACAAACATGACTAAGTGGTAAAGCATGTACAAATTTATAGGGAGTATTAGAAATCAAATCTTTATGATGGCATTTGTCTCGTGTGGAGATATAAATAAAATGTTATACTCTATTTGTGTAGACACTGTGACCGTATCCAAATTTAGTCAACAAACAAATCGAGAAGAAAGATCGCCTGTCTCCAAGACTAATTGGGCGAATCTAAATTTACCAACGGACAAATCAAGAAGAAAGGCCGCCTGTTCCTAAGATTAGTGGGACGGAATTTGAAACTTCGGTTATAAAAACAAATAATAATTTTTATCCTACAAATAAAATTTTAACATATTCATTCAACTAATTTTTTTCCCTACCTTAAATTCTTGACATTAGTCTCCATTAAAATGTCAATTCCAGGTTCGTTACAAGCATGTAAAGGAGCCTTAAGGTTATAAAATAATAATAATAATTAAAAGAAAAAGTATGCAAAAATTTTAGTTAAGAAACTAAAAATTACATTTCTTAATGCTCCAATAACTTTCTTTCTTTTGTATTGAGTCTTTTAAATAAGTATAAGAGCCAGTAACAGATAGCCATTCGTGACATTTGGAAAGCAATATCATCGGCCTCTCCCAGTCCTAATTAAGCTGTAGAGTACGTGACAGACAAATCACTCAAGTAACTAATTAACGGACATATCTATTTATTTCTATTTACTCAGTACTAAAGCTAGCAATTTCATCCAGCTACATGAATGACACATGTGAAGCATAGAATAGCCTTTCTCCAGCTCAAAATCAATTGATTACTGCTTCAAATGGTGATGTTTAAACTAATGATTGCATTACAAATACTTTATCTACTGTCATAATAATTGCAGTGTTACATCAACTACTTTTCCAATTACATCCAAACACCCTAGGGTTGGCTTCCGACCTTCTCAAGCTGCTGCTTATGGATATAGATGCCTTTATAGCATTAAAATAATTGCATTAGAAATACTATCTGCTGCATATATATGTGGCTGTCTTTGGCCTTCTCGGCGTTCCAATCCTCAAATCTTTTCTTTGATGGAAATAGAAGTCAACATATATAGGAAATAGCCTTTCAAAGAGTTGGCTTTCCATAATAATTCTTCATCAAAATTAACATATATGTATATATGATGCATACTTGAATTTGGGTCTTTCTATTGTCGCTTCATGCTGGATACTGTTTTCGTCTTTCGTTAGTGCAATCCTAAATGTTTCATCATTTAATTTTCTTTGTTTGTTGTTTATCTCTTCTTTATTTTTCATTGCAATTCAAAGTGATATCTTCCTTCTTGGTTTGTTTATCATCATGTTTTACACATAACCTTTCAAAAGCATCTAAGGCTCAATAATTATAGATAACTTTATGGCTTAATAGATATATATGAGACTTTCTCCATAAATAAAAAATATAATATTTAATTCTTAATATATAAAATATTAAGATAAAGTTAAAATTTTCTAATGCGCCTTCAACTATGTCACACTAGCAACAATACTAAGCATCAAGATAGAATATTATTAGCTCTTAGGGCATAGTTCGAATGACAAATGACGTGTCATAATATGTTGGTGTCATCCTAGTGAGTTACGAGTTCGAATTTATCTCTCTGAGAGATATTTCGTGATTTATCTCTCCTTACAAAATCAAGAACATAAGTACATAGAGACCACGTAAAAACCATAATCTCAAAACATAATATTATTGAGTCTATAATTCTTGCAAGAAATGTATGAAAAAGGTTACGATTGATGGGGGATGATTTTTAGCATGGATATCCCAAGGTTTGCAATGGTCCAGTTCTATGAATTATGTATTGGGTTTTTGCATTTAAAACCTTATTTGATTTGAACAAGTACAAAATTCAAGTCAAAGTTATATTGATGCGCAATCAAAGATCGATTGCAGTCATAAATGAATACTTGAATATGATGGGTGCGCGCAGACAAGGTATAGTCCCCCAACTGATGTCTTTTAATCAAATTTTACCAAACTTAATTCATGGCACAGGAATTTGATGAGTAGGGCGAAGTATTTACCTGTGCCAACAACAATTTGAAGGAAACCAATGAAAGCAGCACGTACGCTTATAACCATTGTCTAAAAATAATATGGTTTTTGTTAATTAGGAATCGTTTTTTGCAAATTGTGAAGGCTAAGATTGAAGCTGGTGATGATCGACATGGAGGTGCAGTACTGTAGTTATTAGATTTGTTGGGGGGTGGGGTCGGTACTGACTTATATATAATTTGACAGAAACTCCTTATGTTTGGCCCACTCAAAACAGTTCCGCCTTTTGCTCTTGTTCACATGACTTGTTTTCTATATATATAATCTTGAAACTTCTTGGTTAACTATTACTGATTTTGATTAGTGATATTCCTTCATAATTTCACAAGAAATATCTACCCTTAACACCCTAAACCTTTTTAGAAATAGAAATGTTTTAAAAACGTCAAAACAATGTTCTTAAATAGTTTATGTGCATCATAATAAACACAAAATTACGTCCCACACGACTCGAGTATCATAGTAATGTTTGTGGGAGCATGTACCTTATTCTTTATACATGTTTATTTGTGACTTGATGCTAACATATCATGGGTGTATGTTATTGTATGATCATAGTGCATATGGCTCAGTTTCTCTCTTTCTTCTGTGCATGAGTGGGGATCCACAAATAGAGATGAATTTTCTTTTTTTCGTTTCTAGCTAAAAGTTTTAAATTTTGTCTAGAATTTTTTTTTAGAATTTGTTTGAAATTTAGATTGAATAAATATTTTTTTTTATAATTTTATATATTAAAAATTATATTTATAAAAAGTCTCTATATTTTTTTTTATTTATAATGTGTTTTCTTTGGTTTCTAGTGGGGCAGTTTGAAGAATTATGTTTGGGCCTTAAATTTATACAAAATATGTATTAACCCTTACGTTTTATAAATATTATGAATTTGATCTATAAATTATAAAATTTCAAAATGACCCTTAAATTTTTTTGAAACTTATAAATTTTCCCACAGAGAGTAACAAAAAGGGCCCAAGCCTAAAAACCTAGTAAATGACTTGGCCCACTCTTTCATTTAAGTTTTAAGCTGTTGGGTTTGACCCAATTTCCCTTTGCCCATGATCTAATAAAAGTTTTGGGCCAAACTTGGTTTACTTGAAATAAGCCGACAAATTTTTGATTGAACACCAGACTCAATACTCGAGCCCAAGTATTGTTAGATTGAGTTTATAAAGAATAAAAGTCTAATGATTCATTTGACAAGCCCAAGTATTTTAAAGCAAAAGTGTTTTGGGGCATAGGAGCCCAATTTGTATCTACTAGGATGGCTTAACCCAAATGTTATTATTTTAAAAACAATCTATTTTGGCAAAATGGAGGACAAGAACAATTGATTTTAGAATCTACTATATAGTTTTTTGATTATTGAATGTTGATATGTCATTAAAATATTTAAAATCCACCCACACACGATTACAACTACTATGTAGTATAAGTAGGATCAGATAAAATGAGAGAACTTCATGGTTTGATGCAAAAGCCTTAAATGTTTGATATAGGACATCATTGGTTATTCAACCCTTAGATTTACGGACTTAACCGGATGAGACCTTTAACTTTCATGGCTTTAGGTTGACCCAGGATGCTTCAAATTTGAATTATATTATTCTACCGATGCTAGACACTTGAGCAAGGTAATTGATGGATACTAGAGGAGACTTAGCTAAATGAATTATTCGACTAACTAGCACCGTAAAAAAATCGTTTTTGGAGATATTTTTTTTCATCTCTAATAAAAATGAATTTTGAGACGAAATACCAAAATCACAAAAACAAAAAAAAGGCCTTTAGAAATGGATGTCATCAGAAATGGATAAGAAACATATATTTTTCGTTTCTAAGTCAAAAATGGATAATTTTTGTCTTAGAGTAAGAGATAGGTCCAAAGATCGATTTTTTTTTGTCTCTTTTAGAGACAAAAATTTTAATAGAGACAACTTAGAGACATAATGGTTTTTGTCTCTAAATGAAAAGTTGCTTTTAACTCGATTCTCCTAGTCTTTTCTTCATTTTGGTAAAGTGGTTGTGTAATACTTTAAGAGCCCAGAGAAGGGTAATATATATCAAGGATAAAAAAGGAAAGAAATAACACCAACTAGATACTTTTTGGGTTAAATATAGATAAATAACTCTTGGATTAAGCGTGCTTAAGCTGGGGAAACTCAAGGATGGGTGATCCCCTGAGAAGTTCGCATAGGCCCATCAGGGTAAGTTGTTCTGATCCTTTCTATTGCTCGATGTGGGATGTTACAGGTGGTATTAGAGCCGACCCTTGGAGAAGGCGATCCAATGAGGGCAGGGAGTGGTGCCGGGGCACAAGGGTCTGAACAAAGAGCAGTTCTTAGTAGGCTTCTAGGATGACAACCTCCAAAAGGGAAAAGATTTGTGATCAGTTGTAAGATTGCATGACGAGGACGTTATGTGTCCAAGGGGGGAGAATGTAATACCCCAAGAGTCTAGATAAGGGTAGTATATATCGAGGATAAGTAATGAAGAAAACATTAGTTTGATACCTTTTTGGCTGAATGTAGGCAAAAAACTCTCGGGTTAAGTGTGCTTGAGCTAGGGAAGCTTAAGGATGGGTGACCCCTGGGAAGTTTGCGTAGACCCATCAAGATAAGCTGTTCTGCTCCTTCCCATCGGTCGATGCAGGATGTTATAGGTTGAGGGTTACTTTAGCTATCCACCATTGTCCACCGCCATTGTCGGCATTAAACCTATCTAGTCTTTCGATTCTCGTGTACTATAATCACTCTATCGATTAACATCCTGATCGAGTAAGAGTCATGTAGTGATCAAACTCACTAACTCGATAGCTACGCCAAGATCTAGTATGGTGTGGTCGAGATGACACATCGGTACTTCTTTCGACATTGGAAACACTTTCTAATCAAGTGTACTCTGGCCAGAGGTTCATACAATCACAACCACCATTGATCACATAGGATGTTCGCCTTACATCGGAGGTCGACGGATCCCATTAGCAATCACCTAGCTCCATACGCCACTATATAGAGACCATATAGAACATTTCTCTATCCGTTAACGGGACGATTTTTAGCAAAGCCAAATCTTAGGCACCAACATACAAGACAACTGTGTTGCCCTTGGTCTAAGGACCAATAACATAATTGAATGCCTGTGATAGATCAAATATACTCTCTGCCATGTGATCTATCACGTTCATCACATTCAGTAAATGTTCCACTAACATCTAGCCATATGTCTACTATATCCATCTCATAGATTATGGCATGTGACTCATCATCCTTTATCATTAATATCGATTGTGTCATAGAATTCTCGAGCATCCACCTAGGGGTATTTTGGCTAATAAGCCCAAGATGGGCTAATTTCAAAAGTGGTCCCAAGCAGGGACATGTTTCCCAAGAAGAAACCGTGAGTGAATAGCCAAAGAAGCATTGCTAATGGCCATTAGGTAAATATCCAACGTTAGGGGGCAAAAGGGTTATAAGGGAAATTTGGGAAGGTCTTCCCCTATAAATAGATTTGTCAAAATGGGAAAAAGACCTTTTGGCATTTTCTAGAAGCTCTCTCTACAAGGTCTCTCCAAAAGAGATTTTCCTCTCTCGGAGAGGATTCCTCCTCTCAGCAACCTCTCTCAGAGAGGCTTAAGGCCTCTCGGAGAGGACTTTTTCTCGTGATGCCAGCCTTTCGGAAAGCCCCCGTCACTGTAGGGCTCTTAGCATGCAGTCTTTCGACGTACCCTTCGCAGCAAGCTCTTGCCATGGAGCCTCTTAGCCAGCCTCTGTCAAGGGGCTCTCCGCAGCCTCTCGGCAAGGCCTCGTCCTCAACTAGCAACCTTTCCGCCATGCCTTTTCTGCAAGTTCTCAGCCAGCTTTGACCACCCCCCTTACGACAATCTCTCTCTCTCGAAAAGGCCTTGGGTCAACACCTCTCGGAAAGATGCCTTCCCAAGATCTCTCTCTCTCTGTGCATGTGTGTGTGTGCAAAGTATACATATATGTATATATATGTGTGCGTGCCAACGTGATGACCAGAGAGTCCGTATACATATGCACATAGGCCAAGTATTCTAGTGAGCTCATATAGCCTAATGGGTCTTCTATGTGTATGGAAGGCCCCTCCTCTATGGCGTTGTCCCCTATAGCTTTCCACTATCACTTACAGGGATAAACACCTACTATGCACATGCTTACGTCATGCACTCATAAAGACACCCATGGCATGTTAATGGATCACATGCATAATATGCAATGCTAAAATAGCATCCAAGGTGTATCTCACGAACCATGTTTATAGTCCAATAGACAATGTCAAGAGACATCTTTTGTCAACTGGGGGCTTTGCCTGACAGGCCACCTAGAGACTAAGAACCTGCTTCGACAACTCACCATGAGGCTTACCTTCTTCCTGAAGGTTCCCTAGGTTGACTGGCCCTCCCGCAAGGGGGGAGGGAGGATCCCTCTCAAGCCTATTTGAGTGCTACCAACGTGCAAGTCCATCTTTGGTACCCTGCAACCGTACGGTGATTAACCCTCCCTTGCTGGGTAAGGTATGGCTATCTCACATTCAATGATAGTGTTGTTTCTTTACTTATTGCACTGCTTTCTTACTTGTACTGACTTAAGCATCGAAGGACATATGGGGGTGAGAGATCCCCCGTGTGCCTTCTAACTTGTTCTTGTGAGCGCAATTACACCCTGAGTGTTTGAGAGGCAACTGTCTGATGGAGAAACCCGCTACTAAAAGTGCCCTTAGAGGTCCATCTACGACCCTGGACAGGATATCACGAACCGGAGTTACCTAACTTACATTTCCACCAGCAGACCCTTGCTAGCTGTCCATCTCGCTCTGTCTCGGCTCCTGCACTCCCGCATTACAAATTTTAATTGTTGTATTTTGACAACAATAGTATCTTATATTAATCAAAGGTAGTAATCCATGTGCCAGTCCATAATTGATTACTCATAGCCTGTTTCTGAGAAATCTAAGGACTGAGAATCTATACTTTAAGAAATCCTTAGTTCGATAGTCTTTGTCACATATTCTTAACACTTAAGAATAAGTCCATCAACAGGAAATCTAAGGGCTCATTCATATACGATGATTGGAGAGGTATGAATGAAAATATGATCTCAAAATATAAAAACATATTTTATT